>OY776119.1:35573164-38004997 GCA_963675135.1 Galeopsis tetrahit | reverse complement strand
AGAGTCTGTGAACACTTGGATGGGTTCAGCAGCTTCAGCTCCAGCTTTCTTCTTCTTCCTCATGGATTCAGAATAACCCACACGAGTGAACACACGGTATGATCTTCTTCTTTGAACTGGACTCCTCTGTCTTTTTCCTTTCTGCGCATTCTTCTTGAAAGGAATGGGAGCAGATTCATCAGAAACAGAGAGTGAAGAGTTTGTACCGTCTTCAGAGATGTTTGCATCCTCCATTTCAACATCTTCAGGGTCGGAAGTAGCAGTAGCTTCTTCTTCAGCAGTAACTTCCTCATTTTCAGCTTGCGAGGTGTGAACAGTAGATGATTTAGGGCTTTTTGAAGCAGCAGCCATTTGGGCGGTTTGATCAGCCAAATAGCTTGAGATATCCACTGTGATATCTCCAAATGTCATCACGGGTAGATGACCAGTTGTTCGAAGAGAGTCAGACACTTCTTCGATAGCCTTATTGAACTGTTCGACAGTTGCATCTTGAGGAATGTTGGTTGTTGGTGGAACGGTTTGAGGAGCAGTTTGAGGAGTGGGAGTGGTTGTTGATGGTGTTGCAGAGACATTTGAGTCAGCATTTGACGAGGTTGATTTCTGAGACGCCATGGAAGCAAGGATTTCGAGAGGGTTTGTGTGAGAAGGGGATGAGTTCTTCGAATCAGAGTGAGATTGTGAGTGGGATTGAGGTCGGTTTCCAGCCATTTAAGGGACGGTTGGAATTTCAAGATGGTTTTTAGGAGTGTATTCACAAAATTTGAGAGATACACGGCCAGTAATCAATTCTGCAGAAGCTTAGTACTTAACAAACTCAAAAATCACGATTAGCAACATAAGTCACAATTAATTGAGTTTTATAGAGAGAATGTATGTGTAGTTGGAGGTTAACATGAATAATTCCAGAAATAATGTGATAGTGCTCCACATTTTTAGCCACAACCTTGATCATGGTTTAATTAGTGGGAAAAATCCATTTTATTAATTAATTAAATAATTAAGAAAATTCTAGAATGAAGACTAAGTCCAAGCATAATCTGAAAATTAAAAACGTGGGTTAGTTATATAATTGAATAAATAAAATAAATCTCAATAAATAATTAAATAATTACTACTTATAAAAATAAATTCGAATCAGGCAATGTTGTGCTCAAAACTGTTACAAACACCTCAACACGGTTTTTACATGAATTTGCTTCATTTGTGTTGCACCATAATTTTTCTTTTTGTGTTATAACATCTAATTTGTATTGATCCATTGTTCCTGTAGAGTACATCGTAGTAGCGAACTCCGTGCCCCATACTTACTTAATGGATTACAAATATATTGATGTTTTTACCAAAGAATCACCTTTTGAAAAGAAGGCATCGTAGTAGTGAACTCCGTGCTCCATAGTTACTCAGTGATTTGGTACATCTTTTAGTATGCTAATAACATTCTCATTTTTATGCATTTGAGAGGTGTAAGACATGTTTATTTTTGCACTACTAGGTTCTTAGATTCGTAGATATTTTACAAAGGAATTATTTAACTAAGTAAGAAATAAATTCAACTTATAAAATTTTACAACCCATGATGTTGTCCCAAATGCTGACGCATTTGTGACAACATCCATCCGAATTTTTCAGATAGTGCTCATCCCAAGAGATTTCCTCAAGATTGAGAATCTCTCATGGTCTAATGCCTTAGTAAAAATGTCAGCATTTTGTTTTTCAGTAGGTATATACTCCAACTTCACAATGTTCTTCTCTACTAAATCTCTCATAAAGTGATGTCTTATGCTAATGTGCTTTGTGAGTGAGTGTTGTACAGGATTCTTAGAAATGTTAATAGCACTAGTATTATCACAAAAAATTGTAAGTATACCATTCTCAATACCATAGTCATGGAACATCTTGCTCAGCCACAAGAGTTGTGTACAGCAGCTTCCAGCAGCTATATACTCAGATTCTGCAGTAGATTGTGAAACACAATTCTGCTTCTTGCTGTGCCATGAAACAAGATTGTTTCCCATGTAGAAACATCATCCACTCGTACTCTTTCTATCATCTATATCTCCAGCCCAATCAGCATCACTGTAGCCTATCAGAATGTTGTTGGTGTCCTTAGTATACCAGATTCCAAGGTCATTTGTACCTGCAACATACTTGATAATCCTTTTCACAGCATTCAGGTGAGATTCCTTTGGATTAGCTTGGTACCTAGCACAAACACACACACTGTACATAATATCTGGTCTACTAGAGGTTAAATACAGTAAACTACCTATCATGGATCTGTAAAGTGTTGGATCAACATCTGTTCCAGCACTGTCTTTGCAAAGTTTCAAAGAAGATCCCATAGGAGTTTTCATTGGTTTTGAATTCTCAAGACCAAATCTTTTAACCAAGTTCTTAGCATACTTACTCTGGGAGAAGAAAATACCATTGCTGCATTGTTTGATTTGAAGACCTAGAAAATAATTCAAGACTCCAACCATACTCATTTCAAATGTTGCAGTCATTGCCTCAACAAATTTACTCAACATTTTATCACAAGTAGAACCAAACACAATGTCATCAACATATATTTGAGCAATTAGTATATCATTTTCAGTGTGCTTAATGAACAAAGTTCTATCTGCCTCTCCTCTAATAAATCCATATTCCAAAAGAAAGTCAGTAAGCCTACCATACCATGCTCTAGGAGCTTGTTTAAGGCCATATAATGCTTTCTTAAGTTTATATACATGATCAGGATACTGTGGATCTTCAAATCCTATAGGTTGTTCAACATATGCTTCTTCATTTAATATGCCATTTAGAAATGCAGCCTTTACATCCATTTGATGAAGTTTAATATCAATAAAACATGCAATAGCTAGCAGTAATCTTATAGATTCTATCCTAGCAACAGGTGCAAAAGTTTCATCAAAATCGACTCCTTCAACTTGGGTGTAACCTTGTGCTACTAACCTAGCCTTGTTCCTAACAATATTACCAGATTCATCAGTTTTATTCTTGAATATCCACTTTGTTCCAATGACATTAGTATGACTAGGTCTAGGAACAAGTGTCCATACTTCATTTCTTTCAAACTGACCAAGTTCTTCATGCATAGTATTAATCCAGTATTCATCAGTTAAGGCTTCTTTAGCACTCTTAGGTTCAATTTCAGATAAATAGCATTCAGCATTTACAACATTACACATAGAAGACATGCATATTGTTCTTACCACATCTACCTTGTTTGATCTTACTCTTCCTCTTGTTTGCACTCCAACTGTAGCATCGCCTATGATCTGGTCAGAAGGATGACTTTTTCCTATTCTTGAAGAAGGATTCGTTTTGGGAATGTACTGATCATTATGTGAATTTACAGCTGACTGTTCTGTAGATGTTGACCCAGATGTGTTAACATTTGGTACAACATTTTCAGACTTCAGTGTATTCTCAGAAGTGTCAGTAACCTGTGATACATCTTCTTCATCTTTGTCATCTGTAAGACCTTTATCATCATCAAACACAACATTAACAGATTCTTGAACAGTGTTAGTTCTAAGGTTATAAACTCTATAAGTTTTACTATTTCTAGAATAGCCTAAAAAGAAACCTTTATCACTTTTAGAATCAAACTTATGAAGTTGATCCCTATCATTCAAAATATAACACACACAACCAAATACATGAAAATATTTCACATTAGGTTTTCTGTTGTTCAAAATCTCATAAGGTGTTTGATTAGTACCAGAACGAATAAAAACCCTATTAATAATATGACATGCAGTATTCAATGCTTCTCCCCAGAATTTCTTAGCAAGACATTTGGATGTAAGCATAACTCTAGCCATTTCTTGTAAAGTTCTATTCTTTCTTTCAACAATTCCATTTTGTTGTGGAGTTTTAGGAGATGAATATTCTTGCAAGATACCCTTTTTATCACAAAAATCAGTAAACATGCTGTTTTCAAATTCCCTACCATGATCAGTTCTAATACGGCCAACTTTCAAGTTAAACACATTTTTGAACCTCTTATAAAGAATTTTAAATGCAACAAATGCTTCAGATTTGTCTCTCAAAGACTCTACCCAGGTATATATAGAAAAATCATCTACCACAACTAAGGAATACCTCTTTCCTCCAATGCTTTCAGTTTCCATAGGACCCATCAAATCCATGTGCAGTAATTCAAAGCATCGATGTGTAGTACAATGTGACAGCATTTTGTGTGACATTCTTACCTGCTTACCTTTTTGGCATGGTCCACATACAGTGGTGTTGTGAAACCTCAGTTCTGGAATTCCTTTTACTGCATCTGCTTTGATTAGCTTTTTCATTGCTCTGTAATTTGCATGACCCAATCTTTGATGCCATAGAACATTTTCATCATGTTTTGACAAGTTACACATATTTGTTCCAATAAGATAGCAATTATCAGCTGACCTAGTACCAGTCATGACACAAACTTCATCTTTATTAAGAACATAACATGAATCTTTATCAAATTTCACATGCAAATTATCATCACAAAGTTGACTAATGCTAATCAGATTTGCAAGTAAGCCATCAACATGTAATACATTTTTAAGCTTAGGAAAACCTTCAACATTCAAAGTTCCTTTACCAACAATCTTTCCTTTAGAACCTCCACCATATGTAACACTACCACTATTCGAGGTCACATAATCAGATAAGAAATCAATACGACTTGTCATATGTCTAGAACAACCACTATCAAAGTACCACAAGTCAGGTAGACATGCTTTTAAGGAGGTATGAACAACATTACAGGTAGCTTTTGGTTTCCATGCAGATTTCAAAAACTGTTTACCAGGATGTGACAGTTTCTTATGCAGCATTTTCAAGTTTTTCTGTTCTTCAAACAACTTTATACAGTAAGGACGAATATGACCAATTTTGAAACAGAAATGACAGATATACTTCCTTTTAACCTTGTGAGACTCTGTTTCTGCAGATGTTGACCCAGATGTGTCAACATTTGCCTTACCAAATTTCACAGGTTTTCTAAATTTATCAGAAATAGAAGCAGTAGTACCATCATAACCTAAACCATGATTATTAGACTTACCAGTAGCTATAACATTATTTACCTCAGAAGCACTCTTGGAATATTTCTTGAAACATAAAGTAGAATTTATCAGTTTCTCCTTTAAGTTACAGATTTTCAGATCTCTTTTGGTAAGAATAACTTCTAGCTTGGTGATTGTGTCTGTCAAATCCTCATTCCTTTTATTCAGAGAATCAAGGGTGAGTTTCTGATTCTTCCAATCATCTAACAGCTTTTGGTATTCATTGTCATCATTCCTTTTTCCTGCATCATCAGCTAAACCATTAAAACAGTTCAAATCTGGGTGACTCTGTTCTGATGTTGCTGTAGATGTTGAAACATCAGGTACAGCATCAGAATCTGTTTCATCCAGATCATCATCTGAGGAATTATAATCAATTCTGGTAAAATTAGAATATTCATTCTGATTTAATTCATCAAGATCATCATCAGAATCATCACTCAAGGTAGCACTAAAATTCAGTTTTTGCTTAAGTCTAGTATTGGCACATTCATTTGCATAATGGCCATAACCAGAACAAGCATTGCATTGAACTGATTTTCGAAATTCAGGATCATACCTTGGTTTACCTTCACTCTTTGATAGTCTTGGTGTGAATTGACCTTTCCTCCTTTCTGGTTGAGGTGTTGATGTGTTGATTTGAATCTTAGGCTGAATATTTCTAGATTTGTTCACAGATTTCTTAAGAAACTTATTAAAGTGCTTAGTGAGCAAGGCAATGTTGTTAGGATTGTTGAGACATTCATCAAGCAATTCTTCATCAGAATCAACTTCAGTAATGATAGGTTGAGACTCAGAAATGTTTGATGTTTCTCCTTTAAAAACTACAACTTTCTTATCAGCATCGTTTTCATCAACTTGATTAGTGTTTATTTCATATGTTCTAAGAATACTCACTAACTCATTTTGACTTAATGTATCTGTATTTTTTGCCTCTTCAATAGAACAAATTTTAGCATCAAATCTTTTAGGAACAGATCTTAATATCTTATGAACTACTCTAACATTAGAAATAGGGTCACCAAGAGAATGTGATTCATTAATTATCTCACTTAACCTTTCATTGTAGGCTGAAATGGTTTCATCTTCCTTCATTCGGAGATTCTCAAATTTTGTCCCCAACATTCGAAGCTTTGTCCTTCGAACACTGTCTGAACCCTCACAATGTTCTTGCAACCTGTCCCATGCATCTTTAGAAGTAGAACAGTTAGATATAATTTTAAACATTGAAACATCAACAGAAGTAAAAATAGCATTTAAAGCTTTAGAATTGTAGCTTGCTGTTGTTATTTCATCAGCCGTCCAATCAACTTCTCTTTTGAGTTGAACTTCACCATCTGCGTCTGCTGGTCTCTTTGGAGCTTCCCAACCTGTAAGTACAGTCCTCCAAGCACGTTCATCAATTGACTTGATGTACATACGCATCTTAGGCTTCCAATAAGAATAATTTGAACCATCTAAAACGGGTGGCCTAAGTGCAGTGGATATGTGATGTGTTTCCATTGCTAAACTAAACTAAAAACACACTTGACCAAAGATCTAACCTAGTGTCGTCAGGTATCTGCTCTGATACCAACTGAAAGTGTGCGGTATGGGGTGTATAGAAGTGTTTAAGTATAAGTAGATAAATGTTGCACAGAATGTTGAGACAAATAGTGCAACACTGACTCTAACAGAATATCAGAAATTAAGATACACAGCGGAAGACTTGAAACACTAAAAACAAATGAGACACAATGGAAATACTTTTAACATAGATTTTATAAATAAAAATCTATGTCTGCCTTATGGCGTAAAATCAATACTTATCTTCAAGTACAAATGTTGTGTGAAATGTTACAACAATAACTTTCACAACGAAACTATAAACGAGGCAGGTGCCAAGTCTAGAAAACGAACTAAGTGTATAAATTATACACTGTCGAAATGCCTAGTCTATCTAATGATTACACTCTCAATAGATAAGAAGACACACAGTCATACGGGTGGTATACAACGTATGAACTAAAATGTAGAACTATTGGCCACAATTTCCTAACAGGGATGAACGCTCGGTCTAGGATATTGATCGAATAGAGCACACTAAATTATGAAGCCTTCAATGGGTATTTATAGTGCGGGATACGAAATTCTAGAGGCTTCCACATTGAGGTCCTATTTTTTAGGAAACTCAACTTCCACTACTTCCATGATCTTTCTAGATCCTTCTAGGCTGCTCCAGGTCGTTCCAAATGCATCCAGGTTGTTCTAGCATGTTCTCCAATGTTCTGGAATCTTCCAGGTTCCAGATCCTTGTAGAAGCTTCTAGATCCTGCCAGAAATGCGACAACATTTAGATCAACATTTAATGTAGCATTTCAGAAAAGACTTAGAAAAAATCTCGGAAGGTCAAATTAAGATGTTGTTGATAATGTTAAGACATTTAAGAATTAACAACATCTACACACTTGAGTCTAGGCGCTGAGCCCGGTGTTTTCGGTTTTCTCTTTAATTTCTTTTTCTCTATTGTTGTTTTCCTCCATTTGTTTTCTTTTGTATTACACTTGTTTTTAGTACAAGGAAAACTTACAGTGGCATCAAGAGCTGTCCGATCTGGGAGTCGCCAGAAAAAGTTGCCGCCGGTGAGAAGTGTGTTGGGAATAAAATGAGATATGTTTTGATTAAATACCAAAACCCCCTGAGACATGCCTAAGTCAAGTTGAGTATGTTCTAGAGATGATAGAACATATAGAGTAAAGGCTAGATGAGAAGCTGATATGTTAGGCAGCTCTTAGTTGTATAGATGCACAATGTGAGGGGGAACCTATGCTTAGAAGTTTGTCAAGAACAAGTCCCCTCAAGGCTCAAATTCTGGAACAATCACTAAGTCTATGAAAGACCAAATACTTTGATCAGGAGAGTTGTCCAGAGAAGTTGTCTCTGCACAATTAAAGCAAGAACAAAGGTTCTAAAGCTCAAAAGGCCAAGTATATTCAAATACTCTGATCAGGAGAGTTGTCCAGAGAGATTGTCTATGTGCAAGAACAAAGGTTCTAAAGCTCAAAGGCCAAGTATGCTGATCAGGAGAGTTGTCCAGAAGAGTTGTCTCATCACAATCAAGATCAAGTACTCTGAAAAGCTTGAGGTCAACTATGCTGAAGAGATAGAGACAACCACACCTTAAAGAACTACAAATGAATCATGCTAAGATCACTTTCAAGTGAAGCAAAGGATAAGAGCCAAGTCATCTGAAGAAGAGCTAGCCAACCTTGCTGATAAGCAAGACTGCTGATAGTGATAAGGAGAGTTGTCCAGTTGATGAGGAATGTTGTCCTATCATTGGAACAACCTTCAGAAGCCATGTCCATATCCTAGCAAGAGAATCTAAAAGTCAAATATTGGGAAGAGTGCTGCAGAATGAAGACAAAGTCTTACAAGCCGTTTATTACCCAAATGAGGACACGTCACTATCAAGAATCTGTCTTCCAGTTTGAAGAACTCTAGGAAGACATTTATAGCAATTTGTGACTGCCTCTCCAACGGGCAAATCCTCAAATTTGTCTATAAATACAAGAAGTGTGAAGACCATTTGAAGCATCCATTCTACATCCAACTGAACAATTATTCTGAAGCTTCAAAAGTCCTCAAAAGACATTCTTAGTCTTCATACACTTCTTCTAAGCTAATCTTTATTGTATATCCATACAAAGCTTAGAGAGATATCCTATCCTTATACACTAACCTTCATTGTAAAGGATATCTCATTAGTTGGAACCTTACTTCAACCCTTACCCATTTCAAGTGAGAAAGTGAGAATGTTGTTGTAGTAGTAGAAGTGGTAGGAGCCGACTGTTGAGAGAAGAACAGTTCAGTTCTGAGTTGAGAAGAGGGTACTAGGACTCTAGACATCCTAGGGATCAATTCACCAAGGAGAGGTGTTATTGATCAAGTGCACCTTGGCACTATAAAACAAGTTAATTCCAAGAGTGAAGGAATTATCCTGTTAAATCAGGGAAAGTGGATGTAGGAGCTTGAGTCTCTGAACCACTATAAACTCTTGTGTTGATTTACTTTCAAACACTTTCATACATTCAACACTGCACACAAAACTGATCTTCAAAAGAACATATATTCAAAGACTATGCAAAACTGTATTGGACAAGTTCCCTGAAAACTGGACTATATTGCTTAAGTGATTTCAGAACTTAAAGGAGTTTAAACTAAAGGGCCAACCACTAATTACGCACATATAACTCCCCTAGATAGTTACTCAACTAAGTACTCAATAGTACTTAGTAGTTTGATTATCTTAGAAGAGTTAATCTCATCAGCAGAGTTGTCCAGGACAACCTTGCTGAACTCTGGTTTGATCAAGTTTGAAAAGAATTTGCATGCAAGTGTATTCCCCCCCCCATACACTTGTTATATACTCCTTTCAGGACCAACAAGTGGTATCAGAGCAGGGATTCAAAGACCACTGCTTCTAAAAATCCATCTTGATTTTCAAAAGTCACATATTTTGTGGTCACTAAAGTGATCTCTATCTGAAATCTATTATTTGCTGACTAACTGTTTGTTCTTGAGATATGGCCAACAACAATGTTGTTCCTCATGATGCTGTTCAAGGAATCAACAACATGGCCACCAATCCAGTCAATCACATATCACATCACAAATTGCCCATGTTCTCAATTGACAATTATGACTTCTGGAAGATCAGAATGAGAGCTCATCTTGCATCCCTTCACACTGACATGTTAAGAGTAATCACAAGAGGACCTTTTGTGTTTACTCAAATTAACCCCAGATTAACAGAGGAGCAAAGAGCTGATGTCAGGGAACTGATTCCCAAAGATGAAGATGACTTCACTGCTGATGAAAAGAGGAAAGATAACTTGAATTATCTTGCAATGAACACCCTCTACCAAACAATTCCAGATGCAATTATGGGTAGAGTCTACCACTGCACCACAGCCAAAGAAATTTGGGATACCCTTGCTGAAATGTGTGAGGGTACAGAAAAGATCAAGGAGAATAAGCTCCAAGTTACTGTGCAGAAGTTTGAACAGTTCTCAATGGAGTCAGATGAGTCCATTGACAAGTTTGCTGGTAGATTCACTGATGTGATGAATGAAATCAACTCCTTGGGCAAGGTATACACCAAGAGAGAAGTTGGATTGAAGATCTTGAGAAGTCTCACTCAAAAGTGGGATGTCTATGCTGTGATGATGCAAAACACCAAGGATCTCTCCACCATGCCCATGCAACAAATCTTCTCTGAACTCAAAGCCTATGAGTTCGATCTCAACAGAAGAAAGCCTGTTGAGGAACCTTCAAATCCTACTAAGGGAGTGGCATTCAAAGCCAAAGTTGTTGAACCTGAAATGCAACCCACTCTCAGATCATCAAAGTCAGTCTCAAAGACTGAAATGAAGGAAGAACTAACCTTGATGGCTAGAAGGTTTGACAAGCTCAACTCAAGGTTTGGTAGATACAAGAAATTCTACCAAGACAACAAATTCAGGAGAAGGTACAACTCCCCTGAAGCTCAGGCTGAGGACAAAAAGTATGAAGAGAAAAGATCAGAGGACAAGTCCTCTGATAGGAGAAGGTCCAGTAGAGCTGATCCTTCATCATCTAAAAGAAGAGATGAACCCAAGAAGGATGATGATGAAGACTTGTGCTACAATTGCAAAAAGAAAGGGCACTTCCAATATGATTGCCCTGAATTGAGCTCTAAAGAAAGAAGAGAGAGGCAAGCCAAAAGAGACAGGAAGTTCACCAACAGAAAGGCCATGATGGCTGGTGATGAATCTGATAGTGCTGAAAGCTTCAACTCTTCTGATGGACTGTTCTCCAACAGTGATGATGATGATGATGTTTGCAACATGGCTCTTGAGGATGATGAGGTATCCTCTACTTCTAGTTCACCATCATTCATCTCACAAAACAATAGTGAGGTCAACTTGAAACTTTCCCTTGGAAAGTTGATGGAAGATTTCACTAGATTACAAGAATTTCATGATAACTGTGTGAGAGAAAATGAAAGATTGGCTATTGAACTTGCCAAAAACTCTGAGGTAGCTGTTGATGTCAAATCCACTGAGTTGTATCAACAAGTCTTGAGAGAGCTTGAGGAAGCAAATCTCAGGATAGTTGACCAACAAGGACAGATTGATGCTCAATTACTTACTCAGAAGAGAAAAGATTTTGAACTAAAAATTCTTCAAGCTAAGTTTGAAAACCTCTCAAATGAGTATGACATTCTTAAATCAAGTGAAGAGAGCTTGAAACAAAAGATGTCTGCTTTGAACAAATCCTCTAGAGCAATAGAGGAAATTCAGAGTTATCAAAGACCTATGGCTCAAAGAAGTGGATTAGGCTTTGATCCATTTGAATCTTCACCTTGTCTTAGTGTTGCTTCTACAGGTAACACTAAGAGAATCTTTGTTAAGTCAGTGGCACCAACTGAAAATGAAAACAAACAGCCACTGAACAAAGGAAAGGGCAAAATGGATGACTTGCCTACTCAAGTGCCTCAGGAGACTAGGCCAAAACCTAAGGAAATGGCCAAAGCTCCTGATCACAAGAGGAATGTTGGTCAGCAGAGTAGACCCAATGGAAGGGCAACTCTCCTGAACAATGTTCAGAGGAGTTATCCAAGGTATAATCAGCCTAGGCCAACTCTACTGAGAAAGCCTCAGCTGAATAGACCTAAGGACAGCTATCCTCAAAGGCAAAATAAAATGAGACAACCAAAACCCTTCATGTCAAAGGGTAATGGTCATGAGAAAGCCTTTCCTCAAAGATTTCCTCAAGTAGCACAAAGAACTCATAAGTTCAGGAGATTTGACAATTCTACGGAAACTTACAGAGTTAACACTTTCACACATACTTTCCCTAAGGCATTTAAGGGAAAGACAGTGTATGTTGATGCACAAGGAAAACAACTTATCCACCTTGAATCAATCAGGGTGATTAGGCAAGTTTGGGTTCCTAAAGGTACAGCTAACCTCTCAGGACCCAAAACTCAAAGGGTACCTAAACCTATCTAATTGCAGGTACCAATGGGCCACAAGAAGAGGAGTATGAGCAAAAAGACAGCATGGTACCTTGACAGTGGATGCTCAAGGCACATGACTGGAAACAAGGAACTCCTCACTGAGTTTATTGAAAAAGAAGGCCCAAATGTCACCTTTGGAGACAGCTCACAAGCAACAACAAAAGGTTATGGTACTTTGATGATTGGTAACATCAAAGTATCCAATGTATCTTATGTAGCTGGTCTCAAATATAATCTCATAAGTATCAGTCAATTCTGTGATAAAGATTTCAATGTTGAGTTCTCAAGTGGAAAATGCTTAAATAAAGATAAAACTCAACAAACTCTATTGACTGGAACTAGGAAAGGAAATGTGTATTTTGCAGACTGGGACAAGTCTACTGATGCTGCATGTTTCATTGCTAAGAGCACTAGTGAACAAAGCTGGTTATGGCATAAGAGGCTAAACCATCTGAACTTCAAATCAATGAACAAACTTGCTAGAAATGCATTAGTTAAAGGACTACCTAATGAGGTTTTCATTAAAGAACATGTGTGTAAACCATGTCAAGAAGGAAAACAGATTAAAGCCTCATTCAAAGGAAAACCAGTCATCTCTACTGAAAGGGTACTTGAACTTCTACATATGGACTTATTTGGACCAATTACCCCTGCAAGCATAAATGGTAGAAAATACACATTGGTAGTAGTAGATGACTTCTCTAGGTTCACATGGGTAGTATTTCTCCTTAATAAGAAGGAAACACAAGTCAAACTACCTGAACTTCTTAAGAGACTGTCAAATGAGAAAAGCCTTAGCATTATCAAGATAAGATCTGATAAAGGCACTGAGTTCATAAATTCATACATCAATGAGTATTGCACATCTAATGGAATAGCTCATGAAACCTCAGCAGCTAGAACTCCCCAACAAAATGGAGTTGCAGAAAGAAGGAATAGAACCTTAAAAGAAGCTGCTAGAACCTTAATTGCTGATTCAAATTTACCTAAGAGGTTTTGGGCTGAAGCTATAAACACTGCATGCCATACTCAAAATAGATGCTTGATTACTAAGGGGCAAGGCAAAACCCCCTATGAACTCTGGAAAGGAAGAATGCTTAAAGTGTCATACTTTCACATCTTTGGTTGTAAGTGTTTCATACACAATAATGGGAAAGAACAGTTGAAAGCCTTTGATAGCAAAGCTGATGAGGGAGTATTCCTTGGATATTCTCAAATCAGTAGAGCTTTCAGAGTCTACAACAAGAAAACCCTTATTGTGGAAGAAACACCTCATGTTGTGTTTGATGAATCTATTCTTGAGTTCAGGAATTAAAACCTGGAATCTGAAGAAATCACATAGAGGACAACCAGACTGAGCCTAAAAGACAAAGACACTAAATTCATAGAAGTTGTCCAAGCCAACCTACCTGAAAAACTCACATTGGACAACAATCCTGAAGGCAACCTTCCTGAGACAAATCCCACTAATGGAAATGGTGAACTGAATGATCCAATCCCAGTTCGCATCCAGGTAACAACTACCAATGAAGAAGCAGTTCCTGCTGAGGTAGTTAATGGGTCAAATAATCAAGGGGGAACTCAAAATGTTGAAAATACCAATGTCCCTGACATTGAGGACAACACCCCTGAATATGATCCTGAATTAGATCCTGCATTCAATTATCCTGAATTCTATAACACTAATGAATCAACTTCAGTAGAGGACAACTCTACTGAAGAGATCAGAAAAAGAAGGACTTGGTTGTCTGACCATCCTACTGATCTAATACTTGGTGACCCAAGTATTGGAGTCAAAACAAGGAGATTTCATGGTGAGAGTGCTTTTTTATGTTGTTTCTTATCAGAACAAGAACCAAGTGATATTGAAGAAGCACTTCAAGATGCCAATTGGATCACAGCCATGCAGGAAGAACTGAATCAATTCACCAGAAATGAAGTATGGGAGCTGGTGGATAGACCTTCACATCAAGATGTTATTGGAACCAAGTGGGTGTTCAAGAACAAAAAGAATGAGAATGATGTGATTGTCAGAAACAAAGCAAGACTAGTGGCAAAAGGTTATTGCCAGCATGAAGGCATTGACTATGATGAGACCTTTGCACCTGTGGCAAGGCTAGAAGCAATAAGGCTCTTCCTAGCCTATGTAGCCCACAAGAGGTTCAAAGTGTACCAGATGGATGTCAAGAGTGCCTTTCTGAATGGAGTCTTGAAAGAAGAAGTCTATGTGGAGCAACCACCAGGTTTTGAGGTTGGAAATCAAGTATACAGATTAAAGAAAGCTCTATATGGACTCAAGCAAGCCCCTAGGGCTTGGTATGACACACTGTCACAATTCCTCTTGGATCATGGATTCACCAAGGGAACTGTGGACAAAACTCTCTTCAGAATCACTGAAGGAGAGGACATCTTGCTTGTCCAAATATATGTGGATGACATCATATTTGGATCCCCCAATGAGAAGCTATGTGAGAAGTTCTCCAAGCTCATGCAAAGCAAGTTTGAGATGTCCATGATGGGTCTGATGAATTTCTTCTTGGGTCTACAAGTCAAGCAATCAAAGGAAGGAATCTTCATCAACCAAGCTAAATACACCAGAGAAATGATCAAAAAGTTTGGGTGTACAACAAGCAAGCCAGTAAGGATCCCAATGAACACTAATTGGAAGATGGATCCTGATGAGAGTGGTATCTCAACCAACTCTACTGAGTATAGAGGAATCATTGGTTCACTCCTCTATCTCACTGCCAGCAGACCTGACATCACCTTTGCAGTAGGTGTTTGTGCAAGGTTTCAAGCAAATCCTAAGAAAAGCCATCTTGAGGCTGCAAAAAGGATCTTGAGGTATCTCAAAGGCACTGAAAATCTAGGCCTTTGGTACCCTGCTGATGACAATATTGAGTTAACTGGTTACTTAGATGCTGATTATGGAGGATGCAGAATTGACAGAAAGTCCACTTCAGGAACTTGTCAATTCTTAGGCAACAAACTCATATCTTGGTTCTCCAAGAAGCAAAATACAGTGGCTACTTCCACCACTGAAGCTGAATATGTTGCTGCTGGAAGTTGTTGTGCTCAAATTTTGTGGTTGAGACAACAACTAAGAGACTACAATGTCAACTCTACTGAAGTGCCTATCTTCTGTGACAATAACAGTGTTATTGCCATATCACAGAATCCTGTATTGCACACTAGATGCAAGCATGTGGACATCAAGCATCACTTCATTAGAGATCATGTGGAAAAGAAGGATATCAAGTTGGTAAAGATCCACACAGATCATCAAAAAGCTGATATATTGACAAAACCACTTGCTGAGGCAAGATTTCTGGAATTATCAGCAGAGTTGGGTCTACTTGATCCAGGGAAGTTGGACAAATGAGTCCAAAGGAGTTCATTCATTAATTATCAGGACACTTGTCCATTGAATCTCAGGACAGTTGTCCACATCTTTTCAGGACACTTGTCCTGGTGGGGTCAGATAAGTTGTCCTAGCTATCAAACCAAGTCTTGGTCTGATAAGCACCTATTTTGGGTAATCATTGCCTATTTCGAAATCTGTCCCATTCCATATACAGATTTCACCTTTTTGGGATTTAATTTGTCTCCCACCCAAAAGGTCACTTTCCATGCATTAAATGCCAAGATTTAACTCTTGTTTGCATTAAACCCTTTGGGACATGATCTATCTTGAAAACCCCCCAGCTTTAAACAAAAATTAAAACTCCACCCACGTTTTGAATAAAACAGTTTTTCACTGTTACATTGGTTTTTGACCATTGGATCAAAACTGGCCAACTCCCCTGAAATCAATCTTGGCCGTTCATTTTGGATTTCCATTTTTGTTAACCGTTGAATTGCCTCAAGACCTCACCAACTCATTGACATACATTCCTTTTGGAATATTCACAAGTCTTAAGAAGCCATATTCACATCTCTTCTCCCCCACGCATTCAAGCTCCTTGAAACCCTAGTTTTTCATACTCTCTCAAACTTTCTCTCAAAACTCTCTCAATTTCATTTCTGTAAACCTTCAATGGCTCCCAAAGTTAGACCAGAAATGATCATTGATTTCTCCAACAAGGCTCTAGACCTTGATTTTGGATACTTAAGCAACAAAAATAGTCTTCACTTTGAGCCCATAGTATCATTTGAAAGTGAGGATCCTGAGATTACACCAACCCTGAGATGGTTGAGGAGAGCTGGATTGCAGAAGTTCTTTGCTTTCTTAGAAAGCTACATGGCTGAGTTCTTTGCTTTCCTCAAGTGGAGAGGTAAGCCTGAAGATGGTGAAGTCTCTACAAAGCTTTCATATGTGGCAGAAGGAGAGGAGGAAGAGAGATTTCATAGAGTGAAATTCTCTTCAGAAGATCTTGAAGGAGCCTTTGGATTGCCTTCTAAGGGAAGGAATTCAGAACTTTATGGTGCTGATCATGAAGAGAAGATGGCACAAGAATGGCTTTTGGTTCCAGGTCCCATCTCTTCAACACAAAACAAGAAGACTCTCAAGCCAAAATTTCTCAATCTATTTGAGGTAATCACTAAGAGTCTTATGAGCAATACTGGAAGCTTGGAGCAAGCCAGCCATCCAAGAATCAGTATTATGGCTGCAGTTATTGATGCTAGTGACAAAGGCATCAAATTTGATTGGAGGACCTTCATCATGTCTGAGATGATGAAGGAAAAGGCCAAGTTTAAGGTGAAAGCCCACAACAAGGTTGTGCTAGAAGGGAAACTCAAGTATTGCACCAAGGCAAGCTTGTTGATTGAAAGATTTTCCCATTACTCTCAAATGCAAACCTTTGCAAAGCCCCTCCCAGCCCAAAAGATTCTGTTTAGAAAGCTCAGCAAGAAAACTGAGCAAAGGAGGATTCTTATGGCCAAACCTGCTGAAGAGAAGGTGGAGGAAAAGCCAAAATTGAAAAAGAGGACAAAGGCCAGAGTGGTGAAGACAAGGAAAATGTCTCAAATCCCCTCAGAGGAGAATTCAGGAGCTTCAGCTGAGATTGAAGAAGTTGCTGAAGAGGGAGTAAGTGTGCCCTCTGATCATTCAGAAGAATTGAGACAAAAGTATAATGAGACTAGACAAAAGTCTAGAGGTGATAAGAGGATCAGGGAAGTTGTCCCTGAAAAGGATGGTGAAGGAAGTGGGAGCAGTAGGGCCAGCAAGAGAAGGGCCAAGCCTAGTGATAAAGTGTTGGAACTTCAGGAAGAAAGGTCTCTCCAACTTTCTCTAAGAGAGAGCAGAGCTGAAAGCAGGACCAAATCCAAGTCAAGGACCAACTCATCTGGTTCTGGAACTCCAGAATCCAAGGTCCCTGAAGGTCAACCAATAGAGGCCAACATCCCTGAAACCCAGAATATTGAACCCAACTCCCCTGAAACCCATGTTACCCCTCCCAACCAACCCATCATCCCTGTAAATCTCACTAAGAGATATTCTCCAGAAGGAAGTGTGCAGAGAAGTGGCATTGATGTGCTAGCAGACTTAGCAGTGGATGAGACAAGGCTACTGTCCCCTCTTGATTCATCTATGCTAAACTACTCCAAACTCTTAGAACATGCACTTCATGAGCCAACTCCCCTAAGCAAAGCCCCCTCAGAATCATTGCTGTTAAAAGCAACTGAGGTACCTTCAATTGAGCTTAATCCTTCTGAAGCCAACCCTCCTGAACTTAACTTGCCTGAAGCTGCAATTAATGAAACCACAACCAACTCCCCTATAGCCCAAAGTTCTCCATCTTATGAGAATGAGGAGGAGTATACTTATGAAAGTATGCTCAGAGGTGGAGTCAAGGCCACTGTGGATAGTTTGTACCCACAGCTTGCTGAATTTCCAAGAATTCAGAAGACATTCCATGATTTAAGGATGCTGGTGGATGTTAAAGATAAAACAATCATGGAAATCTCTCAAGTCATCCAAGATAAGGGTGCAAACTGGTGGCAAGTGGAAGAAACCAGACTGCTACACTTTGCTGGTGTGCTAAAAACAAGATTTCTCATTGATGAGGAAATTTTTGCAAAGTTAGTAGATGAGAAGATCATTGAGGAGAAAGAGAGAAAAGCTAAGGGCATCAAACACCCTGATAGCAGCTCAAATGATGATGATTCCCCTGATGATCCCTCAAACCCTTCAAACCCCAACCCTCCTGAAACCCCTCAAGCCAACCTCCCTGAATCTACTCAACCCAAATCTTCTGTAGCAGGCAGACTTTCAAACCCTCCTAGAACCTATCATAGGAAAGGCTCTGTATCTTCAGAGGTGTTGACCAAGGGTGGTAACACAACCAAAGAGACATCTGCCAATGAAGGTTCTTCTGAAGCCAAGGCACAACCTAAAGATGTTGAGGTTCTTATACTAGAGGCTGGTTTGGTTAAGGCCTATTCAGTGTCAGAAGAGTTGGACACTGATCAGCCCTTAATCATTCAGGATGACTCAGTGGCTGCTGAAATAAGCACTGTGATTTCCTCACAACTGCCATCTTTGAACCTTGTTGAAGGTGGAGATGTTGCAGGTCTAAGTGAAGGTGTTGAAAAGGAGAGCTTAGTCAAAAAATCAGAGGGAGTAGTGGATGATAAAGAGGTAGTAATCACTAAGATAGTGAGTGTACCACAAATAGAGGGTGGTATAAGTGAGGAAGGACAGGTTATTCTTGAAGTCAAATCTGAACTTCAAGAATCCCTTGATGAAAGGAGGCCTGATTCCTTGGGTGAGAACATTCTAAATGAAGGAAGAAAAGAACAAGTTGAAAATGAGAAGAAGGCTGCTGATGTATCAGAGTCTTATGCAAAAGAAATTGAGGGTGATGAGTGTTTATTCCCTAACCTGTTTGATTTGTCTAACATTGCAGGTATAAGTCTTGATCAAATCTTTGCAGATGACTTCTTGACAGATGCTCCCATCCATGTTGATTCTGGATCAGCACAAGCCCTACTTGGCTTGCAATCAACAAAGTTGGATTCCTTGGCTCAACAAGTTCAATCAGCTCATGCAGAAACCTCTGGAGCATTAGATGAGCATGGAAGAACCTTGGCATCTGTGGAAATGAGGCTGACAGGCTCTGAGGATGTGGTGTTACCCACATTAGAAGCAAGAATTGAAGGAGTGGAATCTGGTCTTCAAACCATTTCCACTGAAGTTCACAAAGCCAAAGTCGGTGTGGAGAACATCTCAAAGGAGGTCAAGAAAGATCAAAAGCTGCTTAGAGATAATCACAATGCAAATGTTCAAGCTATCAGACTGACCATTAAGCAAGCTCTTGGCAAGAAGACAACATTGCAAAAGAAAAGGGCAGAGGCACAAAGACTTGTTATGGTAAAAGCAGCTTCAGAGAAATTTTCCCAAGAGGTGATGGCCAACATTGCTGAAGGTGCAGTGGCCAACCTCACTGAGCTTCTTAAGGCCCAAATTGATGCATCCCTGAAAGCAACCTTGGAGGAGGTTGTCCAACAAAAGATGAAGCCTGTTCTAGCCTTTCTTAGCTTGAGCAGTGACAGGATGCAAAATATACATGATGAGAATGTATATTTGTTTGAGGAGATGAAATCTCTAAACCAAGCCCAATCCCTAATGGCTACAACAATGAGTGAGCTCAAACCCCAGTGTTTTGATGCTGCCAAAAAGGGGGAAAGGGAAAGAGCTAGAGCAAAAGGTGCCTTTGTGATTGGAAGCCCAGTCACAGGAAAAGACAAAGTTACTGAAGGAAAAGGGAAAGCGCCAGCAGTGCTGAACTTGGAAGATTTGGATGAAGAAGAGCAGTTAGCACTTGCTTTGAAAAACTCAATGGCCTCAGCTCAAGAGGAAAGAGTGAGGTTACAGCAGAGACCAGGTGGTGAGGTGTCTGGTTTGGACAAAGATGTTGAAGGTGTCCAAACTAGAGGAAAGATCAAGAGGGCAAAAGGAAAGAAAAGACAAGCTGAGACATTCACTAATTTTCCCAACAGCCTTGATCTACCACCTGAATTCAGAATTGATGATGATGAGCCTATCTCAAAGAAGGTCAAAGCTTCTGAAGAAGACAAGACTGCTAAAGAGCCCAAGAATACTGACAAGAACAAAGATGCTGAAGAGCCCAAGACTGCTGAAAAGGACAAGTCGTCTGAATCTGCCAGAAGTGCTGAAGGTCCCAAGTCCACTGAAGATGTTGAAGAGCTATTTGCTGAAGGATTTGGACCTGAACCTAAGAAGAAGACAACTGTCCTAGCTCATGATCCATCAAAACTGTTTCATGAAGGGTATGGCAAAGACCTTGAAACACAACAAAAACTGGCCATGATGAGGGCCCAAGAAAAGATGGATTTGATGGATGAAGCACAAAAAGCAAGAGATAAAAGAAGAGCAGACTTCCAGAAGCCAAGAAGGAAGAGAGCAACTTATAACAAGATGAAGCCACAACTGTTAATCCCAATGGACACCAAATATCCTCACTTGGATAAATGGGTGCCAATTCAGCTGAATGACTCATGGGAAGAAGCTAAAAGGGAGTTTGTCTATGACTATTATGTCATTGATAGATGGAATGGAAGAGATGCCAACTCCACTTTTGCTGAGTTCATGATAGAGTATTACAGAGAGCTCTATCAACAACTACTTGCAGCTGCTGATATTGCAAGATTTGAACTCACAGCTCCCAAGCCAATCATATACATGCCTCCAAAGCTTGAAGGATGGATTGACCAGGCAAGAATCCTGAAGGAATTTACTGAAATCCTCAAGCTGAACAAGATGGTTCTTGGACCCAAGGGAACAAACCAAGAAGTCATGGCCTTGAAAAGGAGAGTGTGGGCACAATATGGGATGGTGCCACCTCCTGAGGATGATCTCTGAAAAATGGCTAAGTCTTCTGACCCTTTTTGGATAGAAACTTATCTTATCTGAAGATATTTCTTTTAATTGGTCAAATATGCTGAAATTTGGACAAGTCTGCTGATGTGGTGTGCCTTGATATGCTGTTTGCTCTAATATGATCTGGATGCTCTGATACAAGTATTTGCTCTGATATGCATTGGTTGCTCTGATACAAGCATTTGTCTTGATATCCAGTATTCTGCTCTGATACTTGAAAGTATTTTGTTTTTGATCTGATAACTAGAAGATGTTCTGAAACTTGAAGATCTAGATACTCCTAAGTGTTCAGTTATTTTGCTCTGATACTCTAGATCTTATGTCTAGTATATGATCTGAATAGTTGTAATGAAATGATGTCTTGAATTCATGCTCTGATAGGTTATCTTCAACTATCAACATGCTTGTAATGACTTTTATATGAATGATAGTTGAACTACCTTTGAATCAAGATACATTATTGCAGAAATCTCTTAATGCCTATCTTTGAAACCTACTTGCAACATAAACAGTGAATACACTAACACATTGTTTTTCAGGAATATTGACCTTAGTCATGTCTTCTGAAGATAAATGTAATAGGTGTAGTCAAGTCACTTTTGCATAGAATGTGTAAGTTTTGGCATCATCAAAAAGGGGGAAATTGTTGGGAATAAAATGAGATATTTTTTGATTAAATACCAAAACCCCCTGAGACATGCCTAAGTCAAGTTGAGTATGTTCTAGAGATGATAGAACATATAGAATAAAGGCTAGATGAGAAGCTGATATGTTAGGCAGCTCTTAGTTGTATAGATGCACAATGTGAGGGGGAACCTATGCTTAGAAGTTTGTCAAGAACAAGTCCCCTCAAGGCTCAAATTCTGGAACAATCACTAAGTCTATGAAAGACCAAATACTCTGATCAGGAGAGTTGTCCAGAGAAGTTGTCTCTGCACAATTAAAGTAAGAACAAAGGTTCTAAAGCTCAAAAGGCCAAGTATATTCAAATACTCTGATCAGGAGAGTTGTCCAGAGAGATTGTCTATGTGCAAGAACAAAGGTTCTAAAGCTCAAAGGCCAAGTATGCTGATCAGGAGAGTTGTCCAGAAGAGTTGTCTCAGCACAATCAAGATCAAGTACTCTGAAAAGCTTGAGGTCAACTATGCTGAAGAGATAGAGACAACCACACCTTAAAGAACTACAAATGAATCATGCTAAGATCACTTTCAAGTGAAGCAAAGGATAAGAGCCAAGTCATCTGAAGAAGAGCTAGCCAACCTTGCTGATAAGAAAGACTACTGATAGTGATAAGGAGAGTTGTCCAGTTGATGAGGAGTGTTGTCCTATCATTGGAACAACCTTCAGAAGCCATGTCCATATCCTAGCAAGAGAATCTGAAAGTCAAATATTGGGAAGAGTGCTGCAGAATGAAGACAAAGTCTTACAAGCCGTTTATTACCCAAATGAGGACATGTCACTATCAAGAATCTGTCTTCCAGTTTGAAGAACTCTAGGAAGACATTTATAGCAATTTGGGACTGCCTCTCCAACGGGAAAATCCTCAAATTTGTCTATAAATACAAGAAGTGTGAAGACCATTTGAAGCATCCATTCTACATCCAACTGAACAATTATTCTGAAGCTTCAAAAGTCCTCAAAAGACATTCTTAGTCTTCATACACTTCTTCTAAGCTAATCTTTATTGTATATCCATACAAAGCTTAGAGAGATATCCTATCCTTATACACTAACCTTCATTGTAAAGGATATCTCATTAGTTGGAACCTTACTTCAACCCTTTCCCATTTCAAGTGAGAAAGTTAGAAGGTTGTTGTAGTAGTAGAAGTGGTAGGAGCCGACTGTTGAGAGAAGAACAGTTCAGTTTTGAGTTGAGAAGAGGGTACTAGGACTCTAGACATCCTAGGGATCAATTCACCAAGGAGAGGTGTTATTGATCAAGTGCACCTTGGCACTATAAAACAAGTTAATTCCAAGAGTGAAGGAATTATCCTGTTAAATCAGGGAAAGTGGATGTAGGAGCTTGAGTCTCTGAACCACTATAAACTCTTGTGTTGATTTACTTTCAAACACTTTCATACATTCAACACTGCACACAAAACTGATCTTCAAAAGAACATATATTCAAAGACTGTGCAAAACTGTATTGGACAAGTTCCCTGAAAACTGGACTATATTGCTTAAGTGATTTCAGAACTTAAAGGAGTTTAAACTAAAGGGCCAACCACTAATTCCGCACATATAACTCCCCTAGATAGTTACTCAACTAAGTACTCAATAGTACTTAGTAGTTTGATTATCTTAGAAGAGTTAATCTCATCAGCAGAGTTGTCCAGGACAACCTTGCTGAACTCTGGTTTGATCAAGTTTGAAAAGAATTTGCATACAAGTGTATTCCCCCCCCCCCACACACACTTGTTATATACTCCTTTCAGGACCAACAAAGTGTATCACTGCTGCCGCTGCTCTGAACCACCGTCGCCACTGCAAACCATCGCCGATCTGTTGCAGCCTGTTAGTGAAGGTGTGTGTCTGTCGTCGCCTGAATTCTGCCGTGGATCTGCTGCCTCAGTTTGGGTACCTGTCGGCATTAAATAGATAGTAAATTTTGTGCTCTTATACCCTATTTCCTCTATTGACCTTGATTAAGTGCTTCTTTTGGGGGAATTTTAATTTATTATTATTCCACTCAAGACAAATATTGGATCCATTATTCAATCGCTCAGGTATATTGGCTTATCCCTTCTTTTAATTTTTTCGTAAAATTAGACCGCTGGTCGCGGATAGGTTTGGGATTACGTGCTGTTAGAATATAGGATTCTTGCTCGTTATTTGTGATCTTTGCTTGCTTGGTTACTTGTGTTTTCTTAATGGCTACTACTACGACAAATATCACGTTGGTTCCTTTCAATGGTAAGTCTGATTTCGGTATTTGGCAACATAAAATGAAATGTGTTTTATTTCAAAATAGAGTTGTAAAAGCCATTGATCATTCATATGCTACCACTGACACTGACGATAAGAAGGCTGAAATGAACGAACTTGCTATGAGTGTCGTTATATTGAACTTGTCTGATTGTGTGATTCGTAAAGTTAAACGTCTCAAAAGTGCTAGTGAGTTATGGGATAAACTGTCTGAATTATACTATGAAACATCTTTACCCAGTAAATTGTTTTTGTTGGAAAAGTTTTTCCGTTATAAACTTGACATGAACAAGGACATTGATGAGAATCTTGACAATTTCACTAAACTTATACAAGATATAAAACAAACGGGTGACAAACACATTGATGATTACACTGCTATTGTTCTTTTGAATGCTATACCTGATTCTTACAATGATGTGAAATCTGCTATTAAATATGGTAGAGATGATGTTACTTTGGATATCGTTGTGAATGGCTTAAAAAGCAAAGAACAGGATTTGAAACAACATGGTAGTGTGAAGGGTGAGGTCATGCATGTGAGTGGTAGAACTAAGACGAAAAATCAACCTGAGAAACATGATAAAAATGATGGTGAGAGAGGTAGATCTAAGTCTCGGACTAAGGCTAGAAAATGTTTTCACTGTCATGAATCTGGTCATTTTATTAAAGATTGCCCTAAGAAAATTCAAGAAAAACAGGATAAGAATGAGCATGCTAATATGGCTGTTAGTCAAGAGAATTATGGTGATGTTTATATGGTTATTGAACCTAGTGTGAACTCTGTGCATTCTTTTGATATCATGAAAAAGCATGAATGGCTCATTGATTCTGGTTGTACTTATCACATGTCTCCGTTTAAGGAGTTGTTTACCACTTTTAATAAAGTTCAAAATGGTTTTGTTTCCATGGCGAATGACAAGAAATGTGATGTGATGGGTATTGGTAATGTGACTTTGAATTTCTCTTCTAGTGTTACTTATACTTTGAAAAATGTTAGATATGTGTCTGCTCTTTGCAATAACCTTATGTCTTGTGCTGCTTTGGAAGACGATGGATTGGAAGGTAAATGGGGTAAGGGTTTTATGAAAATTGTTAAGGGAACTTTGGTGATTTTTAAAGCTGAGAAATGAAATAATTTGTATGTTTGTTCTGCTCAATCTGAGTTTTTAAATGCTGTGAATGTGTCCAAGGGTGACAAAACCGATTTATGGCATAACAGGTTGGGACACATGAGTAACAAAGGTATGGAAATTTTGCAAAAAGATGGTTCTTTTGGTGATGATAAAATTTCTAGTATTCCTTTTTGTGATGTATGTGTACTTGGCAAACAACATAAAGTGAAATTTCCTGTTTCTCCCTCCCCCAATAATTCCACTTGCAAAGACGTGCTTGAATATTTACATGCTGATGTATGGGGGCCTGCTAGTGAGCCCACTCAAAGTGGTAACATGTATTTTTTGTCCATTATCGATGATTTCTCTAGGAAAGTTTGGGTGTTTTTGATGAAAAACAAATCTGATGTGTTTTCTAAATTCAGTGAATGGAAAACCCTTATTGAAAATCAAACCGGTAAGAAAATCAAAGTGCTTAGGACTGATAATGGCTTGGAATTTTGTAATTCTCAAATGAATGATTTTTGTACAGAATTCGGTATTAAAAGGCATAAGACGGTTCCTTATAATCCCCAACAAAATGGTGTGGTGGAAAGAATGAATCGTACTTTAATGGAGAGAGTTAGAAGCATGCTTGCTACTTCGGGTCTTTCTAAAAAATTTTGGGGTGAAGCTGTTTGTACTGCTGCATATTTAATTAATAGATCTCCTTCTATGCCTTTAAATGGTAAATGTCCTGAGCATGTTTTCTATGGTAAGAAAATTGATTATTCTAACTTAAGAGTGTTTGGTTGTGCTGCTTTTGTTCATAAAAAACTTGATAAACTTGAACCTCGTGTTAAAAAGTGTATTTTTCTTGGTTATCCTGATGGTGTGAAAGGTTATAGATTGTGGTCTATGGATGAGCATGGTTACAAGATTATTATAAGTCGAGATGTTACTTTTAATGAGCATGATTTTCCTTGTTTGCCTGCTACATTACCTTTGCATGAGTTTAATGATACTTCTAGCGAGGTGGAGCATGATATGTCTAAACTTGAAAGTGATGATGTTCATGTTGATAATGAAAATGCTGAAAATGAGTTTAATGATATATCCGATAATCTTGAGAATGTGAATGATGGAGCTAATAATAGGCCTAGAAGGACTGTTAAGAGACCCCTTAGATTTGATGATTATTATTTGGATACTCATGCTTTTCATGTTTTTGAGTTAAATGATAATGAACCTAAAACCTACAAGGAAGCTTTAAAATCTGATCATTCTAAAAAGTGGATTAATGTTATGAAAGAAGAAATGGAGTCTTTGCATGTTAATCACACTTGTATTCTTGTGCCTAAACCTGTTAATTGCTCTGTTGTTGATTGCAAGTGGTTGTTTAAGGTTAAGAATGAACTTAATGATGTTAGATACAAAGCTAGGCTTGTGGCTAAAGGATTTACTCAAAAAGAGGGGGTAGATTATACTGAAATATTTGCTCCTGTGGTGAAATTTACAACTGTGCGAATTATGCTTGCTTTGGTTGCCCATTTCAATTGGGAATTGAAACAAATGGATGTTAAAACTGCTTTTTTGCATGGTGATTTGGATAAACCGATTTATATGAAGCAACCTGAGGGTTTTGTTGATACTAAACATTTTAATCATGTTTGCTTGCTTAAAAAATCCTTGTATGCTTTGAAACAATCTCCTAGACAATGGAACAAAAAGTTTGATGCTTGCATGATCTCTTTGAAGTTTAAAAGAAGTGCGTACGATCATTGCCTATACTTTAAAGATGATGTTAATGTTCCATTTTACTTGCTCATTTATGTTGATGATATGCTTTTGATAAGTCCTAGTGTAAAAGCTATTGAGCATGTGCAAAAATGTCTTGGTGATAACTTTGATATGAAAGATCTTGGAGATGCAAGGAAAATTTTAGGCATGCATATTGATAGAGATAGAAAACGGCATACTTTGTTGTTAAACCAAGCTTCATATGTGGAAAAGATTTTAGAAAAATTCTCTATGTCTACTACTAAATCGGTTAATGTGCCCCAAGCTATTAAAGGGGAATGGACCAAAGAGGTGGAGAAATGTTGGGCCTTTGTCTAGCCCCACTATTTTAGTGGAATGGTTTCTTGGCCCACAAGATATGGCTTTGGCCCATATGAGAAAAACCCTAATTTTCCTTTCTTACCAAATCTCACACTTTAGGCAGACTTTCTCTTAATCACGGTAATTTGTATCAATCTCACGATTTACTTTCCTTTCCCTTCATTGGGAATTATGGCTAATTGCCGGAAATCGTGGGTGGTCTTCACTATATAAAGGGCATTGATCCTTTGGTGAAAAGTGTGGTTTACAATACAATTCTTGTATGAGTGAGAAAAGAGAAAGAGCTACCAAGAGTGAGAATTCGGTGAGATAGGAAGGCCTCGAGGTTGTTTCCTTGCATCGTGTGACGTTCCACTTGAGTCTAGGCGCTGAGCCAGGTGTTTTCGGTTTTCTCTTTAATTTCTTTTTCTCTATTGTTGTTTTCCTCCATTTGTTTTCTTTTGTATTACACTTGTTTTTAGTACAAGGAAAACTTACAAACTCTATATGCAAGATGTGGGATACATTACACAAGAACATATACAGTATAATCCTAATACACCCCTCAAGATGGAGCACTATTAGTGAGTCCCATCTTGAACATAAGAAGTAAGTTTTAGACGAGGACATGTGAAAGACTTGGTAAATAATCGATGGAGATGTGCTTCATACGAGAATGAAAGATATGATTGGAGCACAAGTAGGTGGCCCCAATGTTGTCACAATATATAGTGAGAGTGAGGGGAGCTGCTGTAACATGCCTAAAATCTCAATTAGTTATTTTATATGCATTTAAAATTTTATTTTTATTAAATAGATTTTATGTGATTTTTAAAATGATTATATATATATATATATACACGTGCATGCCTTTATCAAATCTACAAAATAAAGTTTCCAATTTCTATTTCCAAATTCAAGATTTTGATATTATAACCAAATCACAACTTTTATCTTTTACAAGTCTCCCAAATCTTTATTTTAAAATCTATTTTTAATTAAAAATCCCATACAATAAAAGATTTGATTTATTTAACCAAATCTGCCGCCAATTATTATTAAATTAAATACCATATATATATTTTCCTTAGTTAATAGTTAAGTATTCCAGTGAATTAGATATGGCGAGATTTTTGTTAAAATATCATTAATTATTTTTCATAACTTTCGGTAGTTATACCAATTTCATTCTCAAATCTTTCAAAAAATTTGATTGATAAGCCACCAAGTTTAATCTCATACTCCGGTTAATTAATTTCAAAACCAAACTTAAATTAAGAATCTACCGTTACCTTTTATTATTATTATTTATCTGGCATAAAATTAGATTAAATCAAATATTGAGATTTTTTCAATAGATTTCCTGACTTTTCTCACAAGAAAACCTATATTCCCCCTATAAATAGAGACCCTATTTGTAAAGCAAAAAAAACACGAATACAAATATTTTTTCACAAAAGTTATAAATTTATTCTACTCTCGATTCGGCTTCAAGAGGATTAAAGTTATTGCATCAATTACATTCATTGCATCCACGACATATAATCGAGGTGGGATTTTCTTACTTACGTATTCACTTTGTCACATTTAAATGTTATTTGTGAATTTAATTGTTGCTTAGCTACATGATCCTATGTTTATGATTATTATGGGTTATTTCGACGGAAATGTCGTTATAGCTAGCGGGGACGACGGTCCGGGATGGTAAGATCCTTGGGGGCAACTCCACCGTATACAGATTGGCCAATTTAATTGGTCAATATATGGAAGACTTATGTTATGGAAGACTTATGTTATGGAAGACTTATTTACGCATGTTTGTGAGTTTATGATTTTATTTGCATTGATATTTAACTGTGACAAAGGGAATCTCACTGAGCTAGTTGTTTTGCTCACCCCAATCATATTAACATTTTTCAGATTAAAGATTAAAGGAGTTGCGGTGGAGGGACGGTGGATACGAGTCAAGAAATTAATTATTATTTAATTATTATTTTAAAACTGCGATTTAACTAGTTCATATGTTAAAAAAGTCACATTTTTATTGTATTAAAAATTATATTCAGCCTTAAAGTAAATTTATTTATTTTCTAGTGATTGATGTTAACTTTAATTTAAAATTGTCATTATTTTAATATTTACTTCCGCTGCAAATACTTTTATAAATTAATAAATTTATCTACATATGCCCTTTTGAAAATCACGATAAACAGTATTTTATTTAGTTGGCCTTCAAATAGTAAAAATATGGTATTTTCATCTAGGCCCTAAAATCGGGATGTGACAGCAGCTGCAACAATAACGTTTCTTGTCGTGAACTTGTATTGGTGTGAATACTATTTTATTTTTTAAAATTTGGGCTTTCAGGTTAAAAGTACATTCTACAGGCAGGAGTGTCAATTGAAGCCACTATAAAACTCCATATTCCTGCCCCATAAGACTGTCCCAAGTCAGACTAAACTTGGTTCCTTTCTGGATCCAAGTTCATGGTTTACAACTGTGTGCCATGAGTAAAGTTTTGGGGCTTAAAATTGGTAGCATAGTTGGGGAGGTTGTGGAGGTTGATGTGAAGGAGGGAGAGGTGGCGTGGGGGGAGTGCCTTCGAGTGCGAGTGTTGCTGGATGTTTCGAAGCCCCTGTGTCGATTTTTCTACATCACTGTGGAAGATGAACATATTACTGTTGTTTTCAGGTATGAACGTTTATCAGGTTTTTGCTCGTTGTGTGGAATGTTGGACCATTCGGAAAAAGAGTGTATGCTTGCTTTTGGTAAGGATGATGAGTGGTGTAAGAACCATCGTTTTTTTCCATCTTGGCTTGAGGCGGATAAGAAAAAGAGCCCACCCATCGAGGCGCTTGAGGTTTTCTTTCAAATGCTTAAATTAGATGCAGGGGAACAAGTACATGTTTAGAATCAAGAGGAGGAGGAAGCTAGAAGGGCGTTGAAAGGTAAAGCAGTGATGGTGGACAATGAAGAGGTGGAGACTAGGCTTGCTATTGGGCCTCAGCAAAGACAAGTCGTACAACGTTTTGATGAGCTTATGGTGGAAATGGGAGGATCTGAAGACAGACGTCATGCTTTGGTGTCAAATCAAAAAGGGAGGTATGATCCGAGGACAAGTATGTATTTGGATCCTCTTTCTTTCACTGTACCTGCTGGTTTTCAACACTGCTATTTGAAGGAACCTTTGCATGGTGTGGAAAATGGACGAGACTATCGCGTAGTGCACTTTGTGGGGAAAGACCTTAGCTCTGCTAAATATTCTTCTTATGTTGAGATTATTTTTGGTGGAGAGAGTCCGTTTATCCCGATTTATGAGACTGAGACGGTGCACAAGGATGTAACTCCAGAGGTTGAACATTTGTTCCAAGACAAAGAAGTTCAGGCGGATTCGGCTAATAGCTATGTGGCACCCTATAAGAAAAGGCCATGGCAGGATGTTTCTGGTGTGGTTATGGAATGTTGGGGAGATGGAAAAGGCTGGTCTGAAGGGGAAGTGGGGAAAATTGTGGAGGGGACATGCAAGAGAGCAAGGAGTATGATCGAAATGTATGGAATGCCCATCGGTATGCAGGAGCAGGCGGAGGCTGAGGTTAATCAGCCCCACCATGGAGAATGATTATCTTGTTTTGGAATGCCCGAGGTGTTCGTAGTGCTTGGGCATTCAATAATATTATTAGACTAGTATTTAAATTTCAGCCGCATGTGTTTTTTATTTCCGAATCCAAGTGTTCTTCGGCTAGAGCCGACTTTTTGAAATGCAAACTTGGATTCACCTGTTGTTTTTCTGTCAATGCGAAGGGTTGTTCTGGTGGATTGTTGATGTTTTGGAAGGATGTTATGCTTGATATAGTTTCGTTCTCCTTTGCTCATATTGATTGTTTGATTTCTTTGAATAACTTCCAATGGAGATTCACGGGTTTTCATGGTAATCCAAATGTGGAGGATAGGACGTTTTCTTGGGAGTTGTTAAAGAAGCATAATAATTATACTCAGTTTGCAAACAAGGTTTGGCTTGTAGGGGAAGACTTCAATGAAACTTTATTCCATTTTGAGAAAGGGGGAGGGGTTAAAAATTCAATGTCCAGATTGTTGAATTTTCAAGAAACACTTAACCATAATGGGTTGATTGATTTGAAGGCTTATGGACCTAAATTTACGTGGTTGAATAAAAGAAAATGGTATGCTTTAATACAAGAGAAACTGGACAGATTTGTTGCAACTAAGGAATGGATTGGCAAATTTGTTAATTATGATATTAAGTTGCTGGATTATATGGGATCTGATCATAGACCTTTATTACTCACTTGTGATCTTGAGGCTAATAATCCTTCTTCCAAGGTAAGAAGGGGTTTCCATTTTGAAAATCATTGGATTAAAGAAACTGATTTTAAAGATATGATTAAAAAGGTTTGGGTGGTAAAAGGAAGACAATCAAATTTGCCGGAATCATTGGGAAAATGTACGGAATCCATTAAGGCTTGGGCGGCAAGATAGGGGGGTTCGCTGAAGAATAGAATTGGTCACATTCAAAATAAGATTAAGTTGGAACTGGATAATGAGTGTGTTGTTCCTAATATCCAGAATGTGATGATTTGGGAGAAAGAGTTGGAGAAGTTTTATTCACAAGAAGAGTGGTATTGGAAGCAGCGTTCTAGGGTTTCTTGGCTTAAAGAGGGGGATAGAAATACAAGGTTTTTTCATAGTCGGGCTACTCAAAGAAAGTGTAATAATCGCATTGCCAAGATTGAATCGGGGGCTGGACATTGGATACATGATGAGGAAGGAATTAAGAAGACATTTGTTCAATATTTTCGGGATTTGTTCACATCATGCAACCCTAGTTATGAAAAGATTGAAGATGCAACAAAGCATATGGGTAGGACTCTTACTGAGGAACATGCTAAGCTGCTTGATGTGCCTTTTTCTAGAGAAGAAGTGAACAAAGCTATAAAGGACCTCAATCCATGGAAGGCACCGGGACAAGATGGCTTTCCGGCTTCATTTTATCAGGTTAATTGGAGCACGATTGGTGATGAAGTTGCGGCCCAAATTCTGATGCATTTAAATCATGACAAATCGCTGGACTCATGGAATTCAACAACGATAGTGTTAATCCCAAAGGTTAAGAATCCGAGTAACGTTCTTCAGTTTAGACCTATTAGTCTTTGTAACGTTAGCTATCGAATTCTGTCTCGAGTTATCACGAACCGGCTGAAGATTGTTATGAATGATATTATTAATTTTTCTCAGAGTGCTTTCATCCCTGGGAGACTTATATCGGATAATATCTTAATCGCTTTTGAAAGTCTTCATTGGGTTCGTTCGTCAAAAAGCCAGGAGGGATATGCTGCTTTGAAATTGGATATGAGTAAGGCGTACGATCGGGTGGAATGGCCTTTTCTCTTGAAAGATATGAAGAAGCTTGGTTTTTCAAGTAAATGGATTCGATTGATTGACCATTGTATCTCTTCGGTCTCTTATAATGTATGCATCAATGGTTCGTTAACTGAAACTTTAAAACCATGCAGAGGTCTTCGACAAGGTGATCCGCTTTCTCCATTTCTGTTTGTAATATGTGCTCAAAGCCTATCTTCGTTATTATATGCTGCAATTGAGGATAAACTATTTGCTGGTATAAGAATTGCTAGGAATGCCCCTGTCATTTCTCATATGTTTTTTGCCGATGATAGCCTAATTTTCTTAAAAGCAACGCAGCATGATTGTACGGCATTGAAAGATTGTCTGCGAACATATGAAGCTGCCTCGGGACAATTGATTAATTTTGAGAAATCTGCCATCACATTCAGCCCATCTACAAAGGAGGTAAATAGGCAGTTGGTGAAAAATGTGTTGGGTGTAAAATCGACGAACGGGTATGATATATATTTGGGTCTTCCTACCGTTTCACTCAGAGCTAAGCGTCACCAATTTGGATATATTGTGGATCGGGTTAGACAAAAAATTAACTCATGGAGCCATAAGAAGTTTTCAGAAGGAGGTAAAGAAGTTCTCATTAAATCCGTTTTACAGGCAATCCCATCATATGCAATGTCGTGTTTTAGGATTCCAACATCGGTGTGCACAGATTTGGAAAAACTAATGGCTAAATTTTGGTGGGGTTCGACGGATGAACAACATAAAGTTCATTGGAAAAAGTAGAGTGATCTTTGTAGATCTCATGGGGAGTGGGGTCTGAATTTCCGAAAATTGGTTTTTTTCAATAAAGCACTCCTTGCTAAACAAGTGTGGCGTCTCATGCATCGGCCGGATTCTCTTGTGAGTAGAGTTTTTAAAGCAAAATATTTCAGGAATTCAGATATTTTGAATGCGGAAATGGGGTCAAATCCTTCTTTTGTTTGGAGATCGTTGATGTGGAGTAAAGTGATTTTGGAAAAAGGGATGAGATGGAGAATTGGTAATGGCAGGTTTGTACATATTTTTAAAGACAGATGGGTAGCTGGAATCGAAGATGGCTTGATCTAGTCGAGAATTGTGAGTGCATCGACTGTGTTTCATTCATCCAAATGCTGGGTGGAATGTTGATCTTATAAGTCAGGCTTTTTTGTCACATGAAATGGATGCAATTATCAAAACTCCTCTTATTGGTGCTCAGCTTGAGGATGAGCTTTTCTGGCCGGAAAGTGCAACGGGTACCTATTCTATTGCTTCGGGATATAGATTCATTTACCAATCTAGTTTGTTGGAATGCTCAAGATCAGGTGCAAGTTCATCTAGGAATAATCAATTACAATCATTGTGGAAGTACTTATGGAAATTGCGGGTTCCACCAAAAATTCGTATTTTTGGTTGGAAGCTTCTGAATAATACAGTTGCCACGGAAGGAAATTTGGTTAGCCATCATGTTCCGACATCATCTTCGTGTGTATGTTGTGGGGCTTTCTATGCTGATACTATGCATGTTTTCTTCGATTGTGTTTTTGCTAAAAAAGTTTGGAAAGACCAGGGATTATGGGAGCAGATGAAGGGTATGACAAAAGGTTCGATTTCTCAATTTCTGCTTGCCATTATGGATTTTTTTGACAAATCTTTCTTTTCGCTGGTTTTAATTATTACGTGGGCAATATGGAGGGAAAGGTGTAGTTGGACTCATTCAGAGAGTTTTGGTATTGGCAATATGATGAGTTTGAAGGTTTTTAAAGTTCCATGGGCCATTGATTACTGGAATGATTTTCAACAATCTGGATGTCTTTAGAATGAGAAGGACTATGGTTTTGGTAAGATGAATGATAATTTCCTAGATGGGCATGATAATGTTACCCTTTTTACTGACGCCGCGTTTAATCAAGATAGTAATTTTTTTGCCGTCGGATTTGTGGTACATAACTGTAAGGGATTGGTCTTGTTAGCTGGTGGTTGTCGGATTGATAATCCAGGATCGGTAGTGGCAGCGGAATTGTTAGCAGCGCGAAGAGGCTTGCATAGGTGCATTGACAATAAAATGTTAATCTCGAGTTTTCGTATGGATTCGAGTAATGCTTTGGAAGCTATAAATGCATCTATGAGATTTGATGGCTTGGAAAAGGAGTTGGGTCTGGAAATTAAGAATCTATTTCAACAACTTCGGGTTTGGGATTATGACTGTATCCCACGAGAAAGTAACCAAGCCGCGCATATGATGGCTCAGATAGCTCGGAATATTTCAACACCTTACGATTGGGTTGGAAACGATATTCCTCAATATATTAAGGAGTTGTGTTATATTTGATCTTGTATACTCCTTGTATATTCAAAAAAAAAAAAAAAGAATTATTTTCATCTTAAAGTTTAGAACATGATATCTAAGTAGAAATGTAGACGAAACATACTCCTAATCCTAAGTCTCGTACCCTAGTGGGCCAACTCAGGGTTTGGTGTGAAATGTATTCTCAAATTTCTTACACTCTGTCTCTGTCGAATCGTATTATTGACCATTAATATTTGATCTATCAACCCCACCACCACCTGCAGTTATTGTGAACGAAATGCCCCTTGGGCGCGGCTACTGCATATACTCCATTATTGAACACTTTCAAAAAACAGAGATGCGAGATCAGGTTCCCTCTTCTCCTCTTACCATTTCAATCAATATCAGTTTGGCTGATGCAAAGAAGGTGTTTGATGAAATGCCTAAAACAAATGCGCTAATATCTAAAGCTTATGCAGCTGGCTAGGAAAATACTCAGAGCTGGGTATGGTTAATCCTATACTCTTTATGATCTTAGACAGGCACCGCAGCCGTTGTATAATAAACTGAAAGGATTTCTCTCGTCTCTTAGATTTGTTACCTCCCAGGCTGTTAATTCTATTTTTGCCCTCGTACAAAATGATTGTGTTCTACTCAGCTTACAGTTGGCTCCCCAATCTCCGCTTGAGGGGGAAGTCGGCTGGACGGGTGGGTTGGGCTGGTTGTGCGCCGGTGACGCGCGGTGGTGGCTGATGAGTGTGTCGTTTGCACGGAACCATGCATGCGAAACTTAATTCCTGCCTTTTCTACCATATTTAATGTTCTGCTTTTTCTACCAAATTTACACATAGACATGTTCATTTCTGTTTTATGTACTTTTCTCATTTTCAAAGTTTGAAATATGTAACATTTTTAGAGCACTTTCTTGTGATACCTTTTCAAAATGCATAAATTCATTCAAAATCAAAATGAGTTCAAATTATGGATAGCGAGTAAAAGTTTATTTCATTTAGATATTTCTAATTGCATGTTTCACACCGAATATATTTGTCAACATTTTAAAGAGACTAGTTGCATTGTGTGACTCACACCAATGCAAGTTCTGGTTCATGACAAGAAACGATGTTTCCATCTGACTCTGAGATGACTTCCACCATTATTAGGCCTCTGATTTTGTTCTAACAGTTGATTCAACCAGAACAATGAATATCACATTCACAAAATACTATCTCCCTTTATTTCTCATCATTACCTCCTTCTCCACTCTGCAAGTATCTTGCCAAACACCAACAGACATTTTAAATAATACTCACATATTCAGAGATAACAGAACTAGCACGTTGATTTCATCTAGTGGAAGATTTGAAATGGGTTTCTTCAGCCCGGAGAATTCCGACTACCGCTACGTTGGCATTTGGTACAAGGAAATACCAGAGCAAACTGTTGTATGGGTTGCCAACAGAGATAATCCGCTCAAAGATGCATCAGGTGTGCTCAAAGTCGTACAGCCAGGAATTCTAACACTTCTGAATGGTAATGGTAGTACTATCTGGTCTACTAATACATCAAGAAACATGCAGACTCCAGTTGCACAGCTGCTCGGCTCGGGGAATCTTGTAGTGAAAGATGCAAATGATGATAACCCGGAGAATTTTGTTTGGCAGAGTTTCAACCATCCAACTGACACTTTTTTGCCAGGGATGAAGCTCGGCGTGAACTTTCAGACCGGTGCAGAAGTCTATGTAACGTCACCGAAGAATAGTGGTAATCCAGCATCAGGACATTTTACACATCATTGTGATCCAACTGGTTATCCACAGAATTTGATAAAAGATGGTAAAGTTGTGCGATACAGCTCAGGGCCCTGGAATGGTGTAATGTTTAGTGGGAGCCAGAACTTGAGGAAGAATCCGGTTTTCACGTTTGGAGTGGTGATAAACGAGAAGGAGGCGTACTATCACTATGAGCTCCTCCTCGACTCAGTATACACGAGAGTGACACTAAGTGATACTGGTATTGGACAGAGGTGGGAGTGGGATCATCAGACACAAAGTTGGATTTTGGATCATACTTTTCAGTCAGATACTTGTGATATTTATAATTTTTGCGGTCCACATGGTAGATGTAATGTTGAACATACGCCTATTAATTGTGGATGCTTGAATAAATTCAAACCTAAAGATCCTGACAATTGGGGTGGAGGAGATTGGTCGAATGGATGCATTAGACAGACACCGTTGAATTGTGAAAATGGAGATGCATTTCTAAAGTATTCAGGTGTTAAATTGCCTAACACTCAGCATTCGTGGTACAACACGACTATGACTCTTGAAGAATGCAAGGTAACATGCTTGAAAAATTGCTCATGTACAGCCTATGCAAGTCTAAATATAAGCAGTGGCGAAAATGGATGTCTACTTTGGTTCAGTGACCTTGTTGACATCAGAGACATGGCTCCAGGACAAGTTATCTATATAAGGATGGCTTCTTCTGAGTTAGGTAAGAACTCATTCCCAAAAAAAAAAAAAAAAACAATTATTTATGATGTATAAGTATTAGCTGTGATTCATGACATAAAACTGTTGTGTAATTGTTACAGAATTGGGGGTTAACTATTTATGTGTTAGATTATATTTATGAGATAGATATTATTGCTTCTTAAGTAAATAGATATTATTTTCCTAGGTTATTTATAGTTTTGGTAGGTTTACTAGCTATTATATAAGTTTGTTATTCTATTTTAATTTTCTATTTCTGTACAATATTATGAATGTTATGGTTTTCGGCAGTCGGCACTATGCATTCTGTTCTCTGTCGACATGTAAAAATAATGCTTTATTTCAATAGATATTCCTACAGACTCAGGAGGAAGGAAACGAAAAATACTTATAGTGGTATTTTGCCTGGTAACTGGAATATTGCTTATAGGCCTGAGCCTGATGTTGTATTGGCAGAAAACAAACAAGTTGACAGGTAGGAACATGAGTTATTTTATGTTATGAATCTGACTTTGTTTTATCTCCTATAATTTATCGCTCATGATGCAGGCAGCAGGACAAGACAGAACAACATGGATAATCATGGTGGCCTAAGTCATAATGAGCTGTTTGACTTATCCACAATAAGTAAAGCTACTGACAATTTTTCGATCAACAATAAGCTTGGAGAAGGTGGATTTGGACCTGTTTACAAGGTAATCTTGAATCAATATTTATTGCTTCAAGTGTTCAAGATATGTAATTGATTCTTGAGTAAGCAGTTTGTATAATTACTGAATCTGCATTGATGACTGGGCCAAATAAATCTCAACAGTTGATAAGAAAATCAAGTTTTTACTCTTTAGTAAAAGAGTACATACCAGTGAATCAGTGATATTAGTTTGTTGTAAAACTAGGGCATGCTAGAAGACGGACATGAAATTGCTGTGAAACGTCTATCAAGAACATCAAATCAAGGAGTAGATGAGTTCAAGAATGAAGTAATGTGTATTGCTAAACTTCAGCATCGGAATCTAGTGAAGCTTCTAGGATGGTGCTTTCATGGAGAAGAAATGATGCTGATTTATGAATACATGACAAACAAAAGTTTGGACACATTACTGTTCGGTAAGCACTATTTTCTGAATTTTGTTGAACGTGATAACTTTAATTCTCATTTTTGTTGAAGTGTTATATACAAAAGTATCAAATATACGTATATGTCTTCCCTTTTGGTAGATCCTACAAAAAGCATGTTACTAGATTGGCCTAGGCGCCTTAACATTATCAATGGTATTGCTCGCGGCCTTATGTATCTTCATCAAGATTCACGTCTCAGGGTTATCCACAGAGACCTCAAAGCCAGCAATATATTACTGGATTCTAATATGAACCCAAAGATATCAGACTTTGGTCTTGCTAGAACTTTTGGAGGGAATGAAACTGGAGCCAACACAAGCCGAGTAGTAGGAACATTGTATGTATAATTCTTCGTGTCTTGATACATTACATGCATTTCCCCTTCATGCAATTTAATTTATATCATTCATTTTTATGCAGTGGCTACATGTCGCCAGAATACGCTGCAGAAGGTCTGTTTTCTGTGAAATCAGATGTGTTTAGCTTTGGAGTTGTAGTCCTTGAGATTGTGAGTGGTAAGAGAAACAGGGGATTTATGAATAAAGATCACCACCTCAACCTTCTTGGACATGTAAGTGTTACATCCTGTAGAATCTTGAATCTTTATTTGAAATAAAAGTAATTAATCCTATGAGCAAATATAACAGGCATGGATGCTTTACAAAGAAGAAAGGTCAGAAGAAGCAGCTGATTCTTGTCTCAGAAATTCAAGCTATTTACCAGAAATAGAGCGATCAATCCATATCGGTCTTTTATGTGTTCAAGAAAACACAGAAGATAGGCCAGGCATGGCTTCAGTGGTACAGATGCTGAGCAATGATGGTCCCCTGCCTGAACCTAAACGTCCTGGTTTTTTCACTTCAACAGATGTACTCGCGACTGCAAATTCAGTTAGCCCAAGCACAATCAGCATTACGCTGCTAGAGGCTCGATAAATAAATGTAAGTTAGCTTATACTCCGTGTCTTGTATCTGTTTCAGCTTAAGAGATACTGGATTGTATGAATGAGACTCAAAATGTTAGCAGTCAAACAAACACACAACATCCATTTTTGTAGGAAAAAAGATTCAAAATATTATGGTCATTTAACTTTTAAGTGTAATATTGTTAATAAAAAAGTATTACATAAAGTGGACACATGTGAAACCATATATGCATGGTGTGAAACTATATTCCTGCCTTTATATACTTTTCTCAATTCAAAGTTTGAAATATATACCCCTCCATCTCATTATTATTTTCACACTTGCCTAATATGTCATTATCATTTGCACACTCCATAAATGAAAAACTATTTATAAACTTAATCCTCACAATATCCAATTATCCATAATGTCATGAAAATGGAAAATTAAATAAATGGTTAATTGCAAAAAAAAATCACCACATTTTGATTGTTTATCAATTACTACATATTCCCTCCGTCTCATTATTAATACGAACAACCTGGTCGCGAGAATGCCAAGAGAGATAGGCAGGATTGGGAGAGGTGACGGCGTTGATGGTGATCGTCGAAGGAGGCGCCTTTTCTGATCCATCAACATAACAGAGAAACTTTTGAGCGACCAAGAGAGGAAAGATTTGACCATACAACATTAGATAATTCGTAGGCTTGTGCTTAATAGTCACGGAATGCGTCATTGCATGAAGCGAGAGAGTATCATCAAAGACAGAAGTGGTAGATTTAGGAGATGTAGGGTCGGCCATCAAAAGGGGTCGGCGGCAACGACGAGCAGAAGCAAGAGTGGGCGAGGAGAAGAAAGAAAGAAGAGGGAGGACTTAGTTTTTCTCAGAAAATTGGTGATACCATGTTAGAGTGAGAATAATATTTCATTGAAAGTAAAGGCACTTGGCCCATATTTATACAAGGGGTAGGTCTCTTGTAGACTCAATTCCTTATAAGGAATTGAGTAAATTTTAAAAAATTGGTAGGATTGATAATAAATATAAAATACATGAAAAATATGTATGATAATTTATGTAGTTTAATGGATGAGAATAGTTTTTTTTTTTATGTTGAGGTCTAGTGTTCAACTTTTACATCTAACAATTTTCACATATATTTTTTTTAATTATAAAAGTGCATGTTGAAAATAAGGAAAAATGTAACATGCAATTTACAATTTTTTTAGCATGTTATTTTACAATATTTGCAATAATAATTTCAGTTATAATGACATACACTTGTTAGTGGTGTTATGTTACACATTTTAGATATATTTTGTTGCACTTTTCAGTTGTAGTGACTTACTATTTTCAATAATATTTTTTAGTTATATTGACTTACACTTTTTAGTAATGTTATGCTACACCTTTTAGTCATATTTTGTTGCACTTTTCAGTTGTAGTGACTTACAATTTCCAACAATATGATCAGTTATAGTGACTTACACTTATTAGTAATGTTATGTTACACTTTTTACTCGTATTTTGTTACACTTTTCAGTTATAATAACTTACACTTTTCATTAAAATATTGTGTTGCATTTTTCAAGTATATTGACATGCACTTTTTAATAATATTGTGTTGCACTTTCTAGTTATACTAACTTGTATTTTCTAGTTATAATGACTTATATTTTTCATTAAAAGTTGTGTTGCACTTTTCAATTATAGTGACTTACAATTTTTAATAAAAAAATGTGTTACACTCTTTAGTAATATTGACTTACACTTTTCAACATACACAATTTCGAAAAAAAATTACCAATAAAAAAAAATTACCAATACAAAAAAATAAAATAAATTGACCAAGTCAAAAATTTTATTTACAATATTTTTGAATATTTAGGGTTCACAATTTTTTTGAATATTTAAGATTTAGGTTGACCAAGTCAACTCAATTCCTTATAAGGAATTGATTCTATATAAGACAAATCCTTATACAAGAAGACTTTTGGTAACAAACCAATATGGTTGCAAATTAGTAACCACTAAGTAACTAACTAAACTAATTTCTTAGTCTAACAATACCAATATGTATACTGTTTTATACTCCCTCCACTTTTAAATAAGTGTCATTTTAACAATTTTTAACAAATTAAGATATATAATCATGGACCATTTTATCCTTTATTAATGATAACTAATTTTAATATTAAACTTATGTTTAATAATGAATGTGGTCAATATTGTAGGTGATATTCCTGTATACAATAATTAAGGTTTATCCATAATTTAAGCTGTAGTACTATATTCAAGAGATTATTACCTAATAAGGTCACTTTTATAGACTATTAAACAACTAAAACATACAACTTTTAAAATTTCCTAATAAGGTCATTTTTGTGTCAAAAAACCGTATTTGCCCTTAATATTCATATACTCCTTTAATTTATATATTTGAAATGTAATTCGAAATTTAAATTCATAATTAATTGTTATCAATTAATTCCCAAATTATAGGCACATTCATTCCCAAAAAAATAAAACCCTAGATCCCTCCCCCCACACCAATCGGTCGAGCTCCCTCTCCACCTTGGCCGCCGTCGTCGCTGCCCATGACCTCCCCGCCGCCCCCTCCATGGCCACGGTCGTCGCCCCCCGGCCCACCCCAAACTGAGAAGAGCTTATTTGGCTTCCAAATCTCCCGAGCAGTAAAAGAAATTTCCATGGATGAAAATGAATTTCGACGCGTGCTGGAGCTTTTCATCGTCGTCCGATTATCGCGTAAGCCTCCCACACGCTCTTGAATTTCTTGATTGATTTTGGCGATTAAAATCAAAACTGTAATGGAAACTCTGATTTTGTAGAAATCTGCGTAATCGCGTAAGCCTCCATTACACTCTTGAATTTCTTGATCTCGCGATTATCGCGTATTCTTGATTGATTGATTTTTGATTTAATTAACTGCGTATTCCTTTTTTTTTTTTTTGATTTTTTCAAAGAAACTCTGATTTTGTAGAAATCTGTCAATCTTATGCAGTTTCCACATAGCAAAGAACAAAGAGGAAAAAAACTATAATGGAAAATGAGCACTGCTCAATCTTTATTTTCAGAAAAATCAGAATGGAGAATTGTATGTTTATGAGTATTTATGCAAGGGATAGCTAGCAGAGAAGAATGGGAACCAATCAGTGGTTTCCATGTGGAACTAATATGCTGCAATGTAAACTAATAATAATGTAAAGCTAGAAATACGATTTTAATTTATTGGGGCAACCTTGAATGTAATTCTGCATTGTTGACAGTTGTACTTCTAGCAGATGCTCAAATTCTAGTTGCTAATTTAGGTGACTCAAAGGCATTTTTGTGCGCTGAGATAGCTGTTGATTGATGCTGGCTCGTGAGTTGTGATAAAACAGGGTTGCCTTCTTTCTCGAGTGATAGAGAAAAAAAGTTTCCAATGGACGATTACATTTAGTTTTGTTTATCAAGTTCTTATACCACAATTGGAACCAGAAGGGACCTGTTTGTAAAGTATATATTGTTAATTGGTTCAGTTATGATAGTCTTGTAAATGAAGTTGTAATTCTTGATTATTTCTGTATCCAGGTATTGTGAAGGAGCTTCTTAAGAAGTGGAGGAAGCTTCATATCGATGGGTGGAGAACTTATTGTGAAGGAGCTTCTTAAGAAGTGGAGGAAGCTTCATATCGATGGGTGGAGAACTAATAGGATAGGCGATGAGGGATTGATTGTTGTTGCAAATAATAGTGTTAATTTGAACAGTTTCAACCAACTTCTGCCGATTTCGATTCTGGAATTGACAATCCTCTGGCACCAACAAAATACACAATCTAGCCTGCTTATATGAACACCCACATTTTCCCTAGTATGTACTTGCTGTATTTCTTTTTGTAGTATGTACTTGTTGGAAATTCATCAAAATTGAAAGGACCTTTATTTTTATTCACATTTTGTTTGGTTTACAATCAGCTTTTCCAGCTTGAATTTCGATAGACTTATTATTCAATTGTTATTCGCAGTGCATCTGAAAGGTGCATATACTACTCTTACAACTTCATATCAAAATGAACTTTCCATATGAAATATGGATACCGATGTAGGCACTATCATTTTATGTCTTCGCCTTATTATTCTGAACAATTCTTTTCAGTGATATTAACTGAATTAAGTATGAAATACCTACATCACAACAAACCGCTTTTTGAATATGTCATTTACAAATGTGCACATCTATTTTGCATATTGATATGCATGTCACTCTGTGCACATTGGTTCATGTTATTTTATGCATACCAAAAAATTCAATCATGTATGCCGTTTTAAACTTCATATTGAAATGAACATCGGTCTTCATAACCCATTTCTACATACCAAAATTCATTTCACTGTTCATATTAAAATTCATAATCTATTTCATTTATATATGCATATTCAAAATATGGGGAATTGTATTCTCTATGACACGCTTATTTCTGAATCATAAAATGCCGATTTTTTAATTTTTTTTGTTTGGATAATTAACAATTAATTCGAATTGCTTAATTTTAGGAATATTTGAATAATTGGAAGGATCATAAAATGCAGATTTTTTAATTTTATTGGTTTGAATAATTAACAATTAATTCGAATTGCTTAATTTTAGGAATTTTTTAATAATTGGAAGGTGCGTATAAGGAACTGCATTAATTTAAAATTATTAATATTTATTAATTTCAAATTATTTAAATTGGTAAAGGGCAACAATATCTTATTAGGTGCCATTTTCACCTTAATAGATTTAAAAAAAAAAACATATGCCCTATTAGATAAAACTCTTAGTAAAACTCTTAGTGAAATGACCTTAACAATAATTTCCCCTATATTCAAAAGGGAAAAAACTTAAATCAAGGTAAAGAAAATGAGGGGAATATAATGTATAAGGGTAAAATTGTCAAAATTAAAGAAAAAAAGTGTAGAATGACACTTATTTTGAAAATATTAAAAAAGACAAAATAACACTTAATTAAAAATGGAGGGAGTACTAAATATATAAAAAAAATCGGTGTACTTATTTTGATATTTTTTCACACGATATCGAAATTTCGATATTTAATAGGGTTCTCACTCCAATTTGAATTATGCCATTCCAATTTGAGGATCACTTAGAATTCCATGTAAATTCAAGTCAACCACGACATTCCTAGTCAAGAAACAATGATTCCTTCACTGGGTAGGCCACGTCAACGTTGACTCCTAGCATTATTGTGGAAATGCAAATAGGAAAGTTTTTTTTTGTGTGTGGCCGAGATATTGGATTAGGATTTTGTGTTGAGTAAGGTTGATAAAATTCGCAAAATAAAAATCAAATGTAAATTTTAGATTGGTAAAGCTTGAGGGATGAAGTAGTATAGAATTATAGAAACATATGGTCCTATATCCTAATTGCAGAATATTCTAGAAAATATATTTAAATGTTCAATCTTAATCATAATCCTTATCAATTATTAAGCCTCTGATTCATCAAACCAGAACAAGTGAATACTAGCACTTTGAGAAAATGCTACCTCCTCCCTTTATTTCTCAACATAATCTTTTTGTACTCCACTCACCAAGTGCCATATCCAACACCAACAGACACCATAAATAATTCTCAAATATTTACAGATAAGGATTCTAGTAGGTTGATTTCATCTGGTGGAACCTTTGTATTGGGCTTTTTCAGCCCGGAGAATTCCCAGAATCGGTACGTGGGCATGTGGTACAACAATATACCACAGAGGACTGTTGTATGGATTGCCAACAGAGATAATCCTCTTACAGATACATCAGGTGTGCTCAAAGTCATACAGCCAGGGCTTTTAGTTCTTGTAAATAGTACTAATCATACTATTTGGTCTACTAATGCATCAACAACTCTGCAGACTCCAGTTGCACAGCTGCTCGACTCGGGGAATCTTGTAATAAAAGATGCAGATGCTGATAACCCCGAGAATTTCGTGTGGCAGAGTTTCGAGCATCCAACTGATACTCTTTTACCAGGGATGAAGCTCGGCGTCAACTTTCAGACGGGTTTACAAGTCTACATCACATCACCCAAGAATATAGGCAATCCTGGATCAGGAGAATTTACATTTGAATTTGATCCAACTGGTTATCCACAAATTTTCATAAAAGAAGGTGGAGTTTTCAGGTCAAGGTCAGGGTCCTGGAATGGTGTAAGCTTTAGTAAGAGTAGTAAATTGAGGAAGAATCCCTATTACACGTTTGGAGTAGTCGTAAATGACAAGGAGGCGTACTACCACTACGAGCTACTCAACGACTCAGTATATTCGAGGTTTACAATAAGTGATACTGGTATTGGAGAGAGGTGGATTTGGGAGTATCAGAAACAAAGTTGGATTATTTACCTTACTATACCATCAGATCAGTGTGATGATTACAATCTTTGCGGTCCACAGGGTATTTGTAATATTGAAAGTGTGCCTGTTTGTGGATGCTTGAATAAGTTCAAACCAGAAGACCCTGACAGTTGGGGTAGTGGAAATTGGTTGAATGGGTGCATTAGAAGCACGCCATTGAATTGTGAAAACGGAGATGCATTTTTGAAGTATTCCGGTGTTAAATTGCCTGACACTCGAAATTCATCGTACAACACGACTATGACTCTTGAAGAATGCAAGGTAGTATGCTTAAAGAATTGCTCGTGTACGGCTTATGCTAGTCTAGATATAAGCAGAGGCGAAAATGGATGCCTACTTTGGTTTGGTAACCTTGATGGCATCATAGATATTACTCCGGGACAAGATATCTATATAAGGGTCGCGTCTTCTGAGTTGGGTAAGAATTTATTCATGATATATAACAGTAGTATAATTAATGTTAAAAAATATCATGTTCATTTTTCATATATAATTCTACAGACTCAAGAGGAAGGAAATGGAAAATACTTGTAGTCGTATTTTCCATGGTAACCGGAATACTGCTCGTAAGCCTGAGCCTGACGCTGTATTTGAAAAAAAGGAAGAGGTACAATCATCAGCTGCAGGAAACAGGTATGAGGCATGAATTATTTCTTGCTGTGAAGCTTAAGGCATGTTATAGGAATACTATGTAAACTGTTACCATGCCTAAATTTATCACTCATGTTGCAGAAAGGATGAGACTGAACAGCATGGATAATCATCCTGGTGTAAGTCATAACGAGGAACTCGATCTACCAATGTTTGACTTATCCACAATAAGTAAAGCTACTGACAATTTTTCGATAGAAAATAAGCTTGGAGAGGGTGGATTTGGACCTGTTTACAAGGTAGACTAAATCTATAATTACTGCATTGTATATGATTACTGCTTCACGTGATCAAATAAATCTTAAAAGTTGATTAAAATGTCATAGTACGTTCCTGTGATATACATTAGTATGTGCTGTAAAACTAGGGCGTGCTAGAAGACGGGCAGGAAATTGGTGTGAAACGTCTATCAAGGACATCACATCAAGGAGTAGATGAGTTTAAGAACGAAATTATCTGCATTGCTAAACTTCAGCATCGAAATCTAGTGAAGCTTTTAGGATGGTGCTTTCAAGGAAATGAAATGATGCTGGTTTATGAATATATGACCAACAAAAGTAAGGGTTACTAAAATAATTTCCGCGTGATATTCAATAGCATGTCTAAAACCTATTTAATCAATATAGCTAATCAACATGTATTTTCTGAAAATTGTCCCCTGTTGCAGATTCTACAAGAAGCATGTTACTGGATTGGCCTAGGCGCCATAACATTATTAATGGGATTGCTCGGGGCCTTTTATATCTTCATCAAGATTCCCGTCTCAGGGTTATCCACAGAGACCTGAAAGCCAGCAATATACTACTAGATTCTGATATGAACCCAAAGATATCAGACTTTGGTCTTGCTAAAACTTTTGGAGGGAATGAAACTGGAGCCAACACAAGCCGAGTAGTAGGAACATTGTATGTATAATTCTTGGTGTCTTGATACATTACAGGCACTTAATTTAATATCAATGATCATTTTTATGCAGTGGCTACATGTCCCCAGAATATGCAGTAGACGGCCTGTTTTCAGTGAAATCAGACGTGTTTAGCTTTGGAGTTCTAGTCCTTGAAATTGTGAGCGGTAAGAGAAACAGGGGATTTATGAATAAACATCACCGCCTCAACCTTCTTGGACATGTAAGTATTACATGCTTGAATCTCTATTTGATATATATGACAATAATCCTTAGAATATGAGAAATTTTAACAGGCATGGATGTTGTACAAAGAAGAAAGGTCACAAGAAGCGATTGATTATTGTCTAAAAAACTCAAGCTATTTACAAGAAATAGAGCGATCAATCCATATTGGTCTTTTATGTGTTCAAGAACACGCGGAAGATAGGCCAGGCATGGCTTCAGTGGTTCATATGCTGAGCAATGATGGCCCACTGCCTGAAGCTAAGCATCCTGGTTTTTTCACTAATAGAGATGTACTCACAACTGGAACTTCAGTTAGCCAAAGCACCACAAGTTCAAGAAATTCTATGAGCATTACGCATTTAGAGGCTAGATGAATAAATAGTAGTTAGCTAACAGTACTCCATGTTTTGTATCTGTTTCAATCTTCACAGAGTTCTTCTCAGTTTCATGAACTCAGTGTTATTATAAGGACCCCATATATCAACGTGAGGGATTCTTCAACATATTTCGAACAATACCCAGTGAAAATTCGAACAACATTTAACCAAATCTGACTTCACCACTGAAATTTTGAACAAGATTTTTACCAAATTCTACCACAATTTACACAATTGTGGTGGTCCAGTTTCTTAGATTTATTTTCTCAAAGTGAGTCGGTCGAGGTAACCAAGTCATCACGGGACGGAAGGATTATATAATATCCAATCTAGGCAACAATTCTGAAAGAAAGGGAGTTTGAAGCATTTGGAAAAAAGTAAATTGTTGTGTTAGTTTAATTGTGAAGATAAAAAAGAAGTTTAATTAGCTGATCACCAATGAAAGTTAGGATCGTTGGGAAGTTTGTTTTATAAGAATTTTTATTTATATATATATATATACAAACAAGAAGATCAAGTAGAGAAGTGAGTTAAAAAATGAAATAAAGTTTTACTTTCACCGTGATGACACCTCATTTTTTTGGCAACATTTGCATGCAGATTGATGTGGAGGCTCGAAAATGCACCAGCAAAAATACATCCCCATGAAGCAACACGTAGTAGGCATGCACACCCCCTAAACCCTCTATAAAAACAAACACCGGTACCTAAGCTTCCACCACAATTACAGCAATAACAATCTCCTCCTATCTCTCACATCTCACTACACTAGACTATAATGGCGATTAAGGTAGCACTGGCAGCAGCACTCCTGGTGGCTCTCGTGGCCATAGCCGGAGCCACCAGCTACACCACCACAATCACCGTCGACGACAATGAGGCCAGTCATGGGCAGCAGCAGTGCAGGGAACAGGTGCAGAGGCGCCAATTCCGAGCATGCCAACGCTTCCTCCAACAGCCCAGGAACGACGAGGAAATTGAAATGAGGAGTGTAAGTCCAAGGCAGATGCAAGAAGAATGCTGCGAAAGCCTCAAGGAGATGGAGAACCGAGGATGCGAGTGTGAAGCCATCAGACACGCCGCCATGCAGGTGCAGCAGATAGGGGGACAGAGGCAGATGGGGCAGGTCTACCAGAGGGCTCAACAGCTTCCACAGATGTGCAACTTGAGGACCCAACAATGCCGCCTCAACGTTGTCTTCGTCTAAACGCCTGAGGCCCATCGGCCTTGGCATGATCCAGTGGAAATAATTAAGTCAATCGGTGACTTTTTTTGTAATGTATTTCCCCTCAATAAATAAATAAAACAACCTAGTTTTGTCTTCTTTAATCTTAATTTATCAACGAATGAACACACCTCAATCTTGGATGCTTAATTAAAGCTTCATCAAAAGCTCTAACAATTGAAAAACTCCCTGATACTTAAATGTATTCCACATTAGTCCACGAGTTACCATCCGCACCACGTCCTTGCCAACAACAAGAACCTGTTCAATCATCCCCACGCTACCAGCCATCCAGCGACGCTCCCACACTTCCTCCGGCACAAACGAGTGGTCCAAAGCCTGCACTTCCTCCGGCAACTCTGCCACTGCCCCAAACTCACCGATAGCCTTCTTGAGAAGAGACACGTAAAATACTGGATGAATTCGTGACCCTTCCGGCAGCCGTAAACAATAAGGCACCTTCCTCTTATTATTCATTGAAAGGTTACTAACATCAGATAAAAACTCATCCAGCTTTCCCCTGATCCAAACTCATCGTTTCTTTATTCTTTATCCTCACCTTCTTAGGAGAACAGAAAAAACACCCAAGTTTCTTAGGGGGAAAATTGACACCCTACTAGAATAAAACGAATGTAATTTGGCCACCTTCGTCTTCTCGAATTTCCCCTATTGGATCTTCTTGAAAGGGAAAAGACTCCCTCTGTAAAATAAGAAACCCTTCTCCTGGGCATTTCATCAAACAAGTGGCGGCCACTATAGACGGTGTATTTTTTACCTCCTCTGCATTCTTGTTTTTCCAGAATTCTGGTGGTCGTGAACAATGAAAGCCTGTCGACATTGAAGATAAGGCAAGGGGCTTACTTGTTGACGATGGAACGGACTTGCGTCTTTTAAAGCGAATTTCAATGTGAGCAGATTGGTGTAAATTAGTGAACCCCGCGTGATTAATGGCGGGTCTCTGCTCAAAAACGGTGAAGTCCCTAGCCTGAGGTAAGCGTTTCAACCAGGGGCGGAGCCACACTGGGGCCAGGGGGCCCAGTGGCCCCCCACCAATTATTTTTATTTTTTTAATATATATACTCAATTTTTCCCGTAATTATTTGTACACTTTTTTTATTGGAACGTTAAATACTAAATATAAGAGAATGGGTAAGGTTTCTGATTTTGAGCGGCTTGTTGTAGACTTGAAAAATGTTTTGGGTTTACTAGTTTAGGGATTATATAATATAGAGACTATAAATTTATATTATATATATTTTTTATATAATATATATTTATATATATATAAAATAAGTTCGGGTTTGGTTCTTTTTTGCGATTTTTCATTAGTGAAAACCGTAAATCAAACCATACTAAAGAAAGACCAATTCTAAAAATCATAAACTGAACTGTAAATAAAAAACCGAACCATATTTAATGGTCTGGTTTGGTTCGATCGGTTTGATCGGTCTGAACCATACTTTGCACACCCCTAGTAATGTTAATCGGGCCCCCCTATCGAGATTTCCTGGCTCCGTCACTGGTTTCAACCATCTTGTCATCGTTGCTATCCAAAAAGAGTTTTATCCTTTTCGAGAAGAAGTCGTCTCCAGGTATCACCCTTTTTCGGCCAATCCGATAAATGTGGAAGCTTTGTAGGGCCAATTTCCAGACCTCAGCATTGAGGGTAAGGCTGTTTCGGAGAGCCTGTCCAAAAAAAATAAAAAATTAATGGCTGACTGGGAGAGAGGGGTAATTGATAGATCTGCAAATTAAGTGTAGGATATGTCCTCAAGTATGTTAGATGCACTCCCCAAAAACAGATATTTTGAGGGTGGATTGGCCGTGGATTCTAGGATTTTTTTTGGAGTTTCAAAGTTTGGGGTATTCAGAATTTTAAAAAGTCTTTAAAACTCTTGAGGTATTCAATATGGGCTAGTCTTGGGTGAGACCGTCTCACAAAATGAGATTCGTGAGACGGCTTTTATATATAAAAAATGATAATGTTTGAGCAAAAAGTGATAGTGTTTAAGTAAAAAGTGATAGTCACTTTATTAAAAATATTATCACTTTTTACTTAAACATTATCACTTTTTTTACAAACTAAAATCTGAAAAAAAAATATGAATTATCCTACCCAAAATTTTGAAATATGGGTTAAAAGGATCCGTCTCACAGAAAAAGATTCGTGAGACGGTCTCACACAAGTTTTTGCCTTCAATATAGATTTTAAAAAGTATTTAAAATTTTTTAGGTATTCAATAGTTAATACTCTGTGAATTTTGTTGGATTTTCTTCAAAAAATATAAATAAATTTCACTATGTAAAATCTCTTCTAAAAACCAGAGATTTCTACGGATTCTTTTAGAGAACTCTAAAGACGAAAGATCAGAAGTAGGGATGACAATATTGACCCGACCCGCGGGTACCCACCCCACCCGCGACACCCGCGAGCTTTGAAACAGGTCAGATCCGCCTCGTATTGAGTATGGGTCGGGACTGGATCTTATGCCTGACCCACGAGTATCTGACCCTAGGAGTATAAACTTTATATATATATATATTTTACAAGTATCTGACCCTAGGAGTATAAACTTTATATATATATATATATACTCCCTCCGTCCGCCTATAAGTTTCACGTTACTTTTTGGCACAAAGATTAAGAAAAGTGATTAAATAATAGATATAGTACAAGTAGAGCTGTCAAAACGGGTTAACGGGGCGGGCCAGTCCATAACCCATCTCAACCCACCATTTTACGAGTTTTGACGGGCCAGTCCATGGCGGGGACGGGTTGAAAAATACTCAACCCAACCCAACCCATGGCGGGTTGCGGGCTAGCCCACAGGCTTTTTTACAATATATTTTTTTTATTTTTTTCAATAAATTGTAAAAAATTAAGTAACAAATGTCAATTTATGAATACACATATCAAGTCTGTCTATGAGTCATGTGAATATATGGACGACACGGTGTATTCTCATTCTCAAATATCAATTTTATTTAGTATTTTGTAATTTTATATCTTGATTTAAAGTTGAATTAAAACCATACATTTATTATATCACATTTTTACTTACTCACAGTCACAGTTCAACTAAATAAAAACGCGTTACTGCTTCATTTAACATTAAAAATCAAAAAACAATTTTAAAAATTAAAAAGCCCGTGGGCCAACCCGCCCCGTCCACGGTCCAACCCGCCAAATCCACAATCCATACGGTCTAGTTCATACGGGCTCGCATTTTAAACGGGCTTGTATTATTCAACCCAACCCACCTTTTTAATAGGCGGGGGCGGGCCGACTCAATGGGTTTAGCCCATTTTAAAGGCTCTAAGTACAAGTGATGTGATTGAGAGAGAAGAGAGATAGAGAGAAAAAGTAAGATATAAAGTGAAGTGTAAGAAAAAGTACTTACCAAAAAAGGTATGGGAAGCTGTTGGTCCTTGGTGGAGTATAACACAAGTGTATGGGGGGGGGGAATGCACTTGTGTATGCAAATTCTTTTTCTTTTTGACAAATTGGTCTTATCAGGCAAGGTGTCTCACAACTGACCTGAGTGTGAACTTTGATAGATACTTGTCCTACTGATTACTATTGAGTGATCAGTTGGCTAAATATCTAAAAGAGTTACTTAGTGCGGAATGTGGTTGGCCTTTGATTAAAGAAATACTCCAAGTTAATTTCTGAAAATACAGGTTATCAGGGACTTTGTCCAAAACAGATTTTCTTACTTACTGAGTGTTTTCTCTTTAAAATAAGTTTGAAAATGAATGCAATAGAGAATGCAGTAAGTAAATGGCACACAAGTTTATAGTGGTTCAGAGACTCAAGCTCCTACATCCACTTTCCCTGATTGAACAGGATAATTCCTTCTCAATGGAATTAGCTTGTTTTATAGTGCCAAGGTGCACTGATCAACAACACTCTCTTAGTGTTTTGATCCCTAGGATAACTTGAGTCCTAGTGCTCAATCTCTCTGAGTTAAGACTGTGTTTCACACTAACAGTCCTTAACTCCTCACTTCTACAACAAACACTCTCTTCACTAAATGAGATAAGGTTTGAGGTTTGGTTCCAACTAGTAGAGATATCCTTTACAATGAGAACAGGAGTAAAGGCTTAGGATATCTCAATGCTAAGCTAGGATGTTTACAAATATTGACTTAGCTGACTTGAAGTGATTCAGGAAACTTGGGATTCTTGAGAATAGCTTGGTTTCCTTTGAAAGCTTAATATGAGTTTGATAGCATGTAGTTGGATGATGAATCCCTTTGATCACTTCTGTATTTATAGGAAATTTGAACAACTAACCGTTGGAGGAATTAGCAATTCAAATATGTCTATTTGCAGCACCATTGAAACGGCTATGAAGCTTGGCATCCTTTTATCCACTGTGTAAAAGGGGTCTTCAATGGTTGCTTGAATGAATGTGTTGACTTCTGACAAATGCGGCTGAGAAGACTTGTGACAGTTTCCAATTTTGCCCATTGTCCTAGGTTGATTTGTGGCAAACTCTACACACAACCAACGGTCAGATGGGACAAGCTCCCTGAACATTCCTGCTGCAGTTTAGAATGTTCCAACATTCATTCAATGCTTCACTCTTTAATGCTCTAAGTCTTCAATGCTTGTTTCAGGCATGATTGGCAATAAATGCTTCATTGATGTATCTTCTGTAAGCTTTTGACATTCAATTCTTTTGATCATTTGTACTTCAACTGTCTTGATCTTTTGCATTTATGAGCACAGCTTTATTGTTCTTGAACTCTTCAGCTTACTTGTCCAGTTGATCAACTTGTCTTGAATGGATCAGCAATTTTGTCCTATAGACCTATCAAGCTGCCTAACATTCCAGCTTTGGACATCTATCCTGATCACTAAAATCTCATAACATTTCTGAGATTTTAACTTATGCATTCTACAGACTAAAGTGATCTGGGACATCTTGCCTGAACAATAACTTGAGCATATCTCAACTAATCTGTACATCATCAATCAGGGGTTTTGGTATCTAGATCAAAATCATTTTATTCCCAACAATTTCCCCCTTTTTGATGATGCCAAAACCTATTACAAAGGAACCTTGACTTATACTAAATATTACCTTCAGGGAGAGTGAACTGGTCAACTTGCCTGAAAGAAACTGTTAGCACAATAAATCAAGTAATATATGTCATGTTAGGTTAGTTGAGATAATGAGTTGTTATCTCTTGATAGAAACATTGGTCCTTTTATATATCATGGAACATTACAGATCAGAAAACTTAAAAGGACATACTAACTAATACAAGAGTGTAAAATAACAACATCATTAGCAATCATAAAACAAGAGTAGGGAAGAGATAAACTTATCCATCAAAAAGTTCCATCATCTTGGGGAGCAATGCCATATTGAGCCCAGACCCTTTTCTTCAGCTCCCAAACATCCTTGTTGGAGCCTCTAGGGCCTATCTTCATCTTCTCCATCTTCATGATGTTGATGAATTCCTCCAGAATCTTTCCCTCATCAATCAAGTTCCCATTGAACTTAGGAGGCATGTACAGAATTGGACCAGGGGCCTTGAACTCCACTCTTGCCATATCAGCTGCTGCAAACAGCTTTTGGTAGAGGTCCCTGTGGTTCTCAAACATGAACTGAACAAAGACTTCATCCACACTCTCTCCAAGCCACTTTCCAATGACATAAAAGTCATATACAAAACTCCTCTTGGCCTCCTCCCATGCATCATTCAGTGAGATTGGAACCCACTTATCATGGTGAGGGTACTGAGTGTCCCATCTTTGCAGCATTTGAGGTTTGAGCCTTCTGTATGAAGCTCTCCTTCTTGGAGCTTTGAAGTTTGCCCTTCTTCCATCTCTTGCTTTGTTGGCCTCAACCAACTGATCCATTCTTTCTTTAGCTCTTAGAAGAGCTAGCTTTTCCTGAGTTTCTGGATCTTTCGCAAATCCTTCTTCAAACAACTTGGAAGGATCATCAGCAAGCTTGGACAATACAACTTCAGGCTCTCTGTCCTGTACTTCCTCTTCAACTTCTTCTTCTTCAATAGCAGGCATTTGAGCTGCTTTCTTCATTCTCTTGGATTTCCTTGCTGGAATAGATTCTTCAGATTGAAATTCTGAAGGCAAAGTCAGGCTGGTTGGGAATTCATTGAAGGCTTCCAATTCCTTCCTCTTTCTTTCAGATGACCTTGTCACCTTCCCCCTTACTTCAGCAACCTTCTCTTTAGGTTCAAGTCCTGTAGACTCACCACCTGGCCTTTGAAGCTTTATTGCCTGACTTTCCATAGCTGACATCATGGACTCCTTGACAGCTATTTGAATCTGCTCTTCCTCAGTTAAATTTTCAACATTCATTGGGCCTTTGCCTTTCCCAATGTCTTCTACTGCTTCCTCCTCAATCTCAGGGACCTTCTCCTTTCCCTTGGATTCACCAATTACCAAGGTTCCCTTTGCCCTTGCTCTCTCTCTTTCCCCCTTTTTGGCATTATCAAAACATTGGGGCTTCAATTCACTCATAGTGACAGAGAGATGTGAGTGGGAATGAGTGAGGGACTTCAACTCCTGCAGTAGATAAACATTCTCATCATGAATGTTTTGCATTTTATCATCTGCCATGCTCAAGAAGGTGTGAACAGGCTTCATCTTTTGGGAAACTATGGCATCCAATGTGGCTTTCAGTGATTGATCAAGTTTGGCCTGAAGTTGTTCAGTGAGATTGGCCACAACTTGATCAGACACTTTGGCCATGAGTTCAACAGTGAACTTTTCAGCAGCTTCTTTCACCATTGCAGCTTTCAATTCTTCTGCCTTCTTTCTCTGTGCTGCTGTCCTCTGCCTTAAAGCATCCTTGATTGTCTTTCTCAAGGCTTTCACATTATGCTTGTACAAATTTTTGAGACCATGTTGCTCTTTCTTCACAGATCTTGTGAATTTTACCATAGCATCCTTGGCCTTTGTTACTTCAGTTGAAACTGTTTGAAGTCCAGTTTCAACTCCACATATTCTTGCATCAAGAGTAGGCAAGATCACTTCTTCTGACCCTGTGAGCCTCATCTCCACAGAGGCTAGAGTCTTGCCTTGGCCATCTAAGGTATCAGCAGTGGTTGCATGAGCCTTCTCAACTTCCCTGACCAGTGTGTCCAACTTCTCTGACTGCTCTTCAATGATGGATGCAGTCTGAGTAGCAATCTGAAAGTGAGCCTCAGAGGTGTTGGCTTGTTCAAAGTAGATCTGGTTAAGTGTGGACACATTTGCTGATACTGCTTCAAGATTAGTGTCAGCATCAACTGGTATATCTGTCAGGGAGGCATCTGCAAAAATCTGCTCAAGAGTGACAGCAACTGAATCTGCAAAACTGATAGTGTTAGTAAAAACTCCCTCATCACCCTCTATTTCTTTTTCTCCCATAAGGTCTGATACATCGGCACCTTTTCTCTCATTTTCAACTTTATTCTTTTCTTCTTCATTTTCAAGGGATAAACTCACATTCACTGGAGAATCAGGCCTCCTTTCACCAAGGGATTCATCAAGTTCAGATTTGACTTGAAGAATAGCCTGACTCTCATATTGGGCTGCACCCAATATTTCTACTTCCTCACCCTCTATTTGTGGTGCACTCAAGGAACCAGTGATCACACACTCCTCACCATCATCTCCCTCTGATTTTTTTATCACTCACAGCCTTTTCAACTCCTTCAATTTCTAAACCTGACACCTCTATATCCTCAACAGGATCCACAGAGGGCAGTTGTTGGGAGATCACAGTGCTTGGGCATCCCAAGTCCACTGAGTCATCCTGAATGACTAAAGGCTGGTCAATGTCCAACTTGCCTGACATTGATGAGGCTTTAGCCAAACCAGCTTCTCCTATGGAAGTCTCAGCATTGTCAAGCTGTGCCTCAGGTTCAAAAGAACCATCCTTGGCCAATGCATCTTGGACTGAGTCACCATCTTTGGTCAACTCCTCTGAATGATCAGAGTCCTTCACAGAATGAAAAGTCAAGTAATGTACCTGAGCTGAGTTGATACCAGGGGGATTGGGATTGGTGTGATCATCATCATCATCATCATCATCAGATGGGCTGTCAGGATGCTTGATTCCTTGTGCTATCCTCTCTCTTTCAACAAGCACCTTTTCATGAACAATGGTCCAAAATAGGGCCTCAGTGGTTAATACACTGGTCTTCTTTACATTTGCAAAATGTAGCAGCCTATTTTCCTCAACTTGCCACCAGTTGGCACCCTTATCCTGAATAGCCTGAGCTATTTCCACAATTGTTCTATCTTTGATCTCAACAAGTGCTCTGAGATCATAGAACTGTTGTTGCAGCCTGGGATAAGCCTTCAATCCTGGATATAATTCATCCACATTGGCTCTTGCAATCTGCCTCAACATTCCCTCATAGGTATATTCTTCACCACTATCTTCTCCAGAAGAGTTGGTTTGGGATTCAGGAGGGTTGGAATGAGATTCAAGTAGGCTTGGCTGGGATTCAGGTAGGTTGGGTTCAGAAGGAGAGGTCAAAACAAGTTGGGATTCAGGTGCTTTCGAGAGCATTGTGCCTGAAGAGGTAATTGGAATGGCTGGAATGGGTGGGAAAGCAACTTGATCACCTTCTTGAAGAGCAGTTTCAAGAAGTTTGGTATAAGAGAGAAGTCTTGGATCAAGTGGGGAAAAGGGTCTATCTTCAAGATCGACCAAGTCTGCCAGCACATCAATACCTGATCTATCAGGTGCACCTTCAGGGGAATAAACTTTCTTGGCAATGATTGGTGCATCTTCAGGAGTCTTGCACTCCTCTTCTTCTTGCCTTGGATATATTCTTCTAGATTGAATGTCAGGGGAGATGGCTTCAGGGCTGTTGGGTTTGGACTTGGATTTGGAGTTAGACTTGCTTGCCTGTCTAATCTCCTTGAAGAATTCTTTCTTCTTCTTTTCTTCTTCCATCAACCTCTGCTTCTCAGAAGTCTTGATGATTCTTCTTTTCCTTTCATACCTTGTTGGCTGGTCATGGTCTCTGAATTCTGTGATTGTTTCAGGTTGCAGTGGGACAACCTCTCTGACTTCCACACTTTCTTCAGGAGGGTTGACTCCTTCTTCAGCAACCTTCTCTATTTCCTCAGAAGTGGCTCCTCCACTTCTTGACTGACTTTCTGGTGAAGATTCATGCAAAATCTTCTTCATCTTCTTCATCTTTGGTTGAGCTTTTGGTGGCTGGGCTTTCCTCTTTCTAGGAGAGACCCTGGTTGCTGGAACAACTGCAACAGCCTTCTTAGAAACTGCATCCTGCTTCCTTTTCTCTGTCTTAGAAGATAGCTTCCTAAACATCACCTTTTGTGCAGGAAAAGGTTTTGGCTTTGCTTGGAGGTGGGTGTAGTGAGCAAATCTTTCCAAGAGCAGGCTGGCTCTTGTGCAGAACTGGAGTTTTCCTTCAACCACCACCTTGTGGTGCTTCATTTCCTTAAACTTAAATTTTTCATTCATCATCTTGTCAAGAATGAATTTCTTCCAGTTGAACTTGACTCTCTTCTCAGCAGAGTCAATCACAGCAGCCATCACTCTCAATTTAGGCATACTGATTTGTTCAACACTCCCTGAGTGGCTCAACAGGCTCTTTACAACACAATCAAACAAATGCCTAAACACTGGCTTTAAAGTGTTTTTGTTTTGAGCACTCACAACCTTTTTTGGTTCTATCATCCAAGAATAATAGAACTCCTGATCATCTTCTTCCTTGTACATTTCTGGATCCATGCCTTCAGAAGGTAGCCCAAAGCTAGCTTCTAAATCCTCTGCAGTGAAGATGATTGTGTGTTGAGTTTCTTCTTCTTCATCTTCCTCAGCATATGTGAGCTTAGTGCACACATCTCCCTTTTTCCCTTTCCATCTGAGATGGGCAAAGAATTCTGCCATGAATGGAGTCAGGCAGGAATCAGGCTTGGTGCCAAGAAATTTCTCTAGCCCTGCCTCCCTCAACCATTGGAGGACTTGTTGAACTTCTGAATCTGGGCTATCAAAAGCTACCAGCTTTTCAAACCAAAGGGAATTTGAGTTGCTAAGATAAGAGAAATCAATGTCCAAAGAGGAATCATTGAAGTCTACAAGCTCTTCTCTCTTAATCTTAGGTGCCATGGATAATATGAGAGATTGGTAGGTTTTTGGAGAGAAGTTGCAGGTTTGAGAGTATGCAGAAAAACTTGAGGGTTTTTGAAATTTTTGAGTGCGTAAAGATGGTAGTGAAAATTGAGAAGTTTATATATGGAAGGAATTTATTAACCGTTGGTTAATGGAATGTAACAGTGGGTAATTTTGAAAAACCGTTTGGATATAGTGGAGTAGTGGGTTTTCAATGGTTCGATGGAGTTTTGAATGCAAATCAATGGTCTTGATGGTGGCTCAAGAATTCATGAAATCCCAATTAAGATTTCTGCATTAAATGCTTGATTTGCCTTTTTGGTGGTAAAAATATTTATAGCACACTCCATCCTAAAATGGCCTACTCTTAGACCAAGAAACCTCTTAAATGTCTAATCAATGCTAAAAATAGCAATGATTATTCAATTAACACGGACAAACATCCTGAGATGTGCTTCGGTTTCTGTGATGGTCAAATTGCCTGATTACCTTGCCTGAGTGGGTCCCAAATTTGCTGACTGGGTCCCACTTGGACAAATCCCCTGACCAACATTGCTTAACATTACAGGGACAACCTTGCTGAGTTTCCCTCTTTGGTTGACAGCTTCAGTGAGGTTGGTCAACTTTGCTGAAATTCATTTTTAATGAATTTCCCCCTTCTTATGAGCTTCCCTCCTTCACTCCTCCATCTTCCCTGGATCAAGTAAACCCAATTCAGCTGAAAGTTCCAAGAACCTTGCTTCAGCCAATGGTTTAGTCAAGATATCAGCTTTTTGCTTGTCAGTGTGGATTTTAACAAGCTTGATATCTTTCTTCTCCACATGATCCCTTATGAAATGATGTTTGATGTCCACATGCTTGCATCTGGTGTGGAGCACTGGATTCTGTGAGATGGCAATTGCACTATTGTTGTCACAGAATATTGGCACTTCATTTGAGATTACTTTGTAATCTCTCAATTGTTGCCTGAGCCAAAGTATCTGAGCACAACAACTTCCAGCTGCTACATACTCAGCTTCAGTTGTTGAAGTTGCAACTGTATTTTGCTTCTTGGAGAACCATGAGATAAGCTTGCTGCCCAAGAATTGACAAGTTCCTGAGGTGGATTTTCTGTCAATTCTGCATCCTTCATAGTCTGCATCTGAATATCCAGTGAGCTCAATGTTGTCATCAGCTGGATACCACAATCCAAGATTCTCAGATCCTTTGAGATATTTTAGAATTCTCTTGGCAGCATCAAGATGGCTCTTCTTTGGATTGGCTTGAAATCTAGCACATACTCCAACTGCAAATGTGATATCAGGCCTGCTTGCAGTGAGATATAGCAATGATCCTATGATTCCCCTGTAGTTAGTGGAGTTGGTTGACTCTCCACTTTCATCAGGATCCATTTTCCAGTTAGTATTCATAGGAATTCTGACTGGTTTGCTAGTAGCACATCCAAATTTCTTGATCATGTCCCTTGTATACTTGGCTTGATTGATGAATATTCCCTTCTTTGATTGAGTGACCTGAAGTCCTAAGAAGAAATTCATCAATCCCATCATGGACATCTCAAATTTGCTTTGCATGAGTTTGGAGAACTTCTCACATAACTTCTCATTTGGATATCCAAATATAATGTCATCCACATAGATTTGGACTAACAAAATATCATCTCCTTCACAGATTCTAAACAAGGTTCTGTCAACATTGCCTTTGACAAAGCCATGATCTAGAAGAAACTGCGATAAGGTGTCATACCAAGCTCTTGGAGCTTGCTTTAAGCCATAGAGAGCTTTCTTCAATCTGTACACCTTGTCTCCTTCTTCAAAGCCTGGGGGCTGTTCAACATACACTTCTTCTTTGAGCACCCCATTGAGAAATGCACTCTTCACATCCATTTGATACACCTTGAATCTCATGTGAGCTGCATATGCTAGGAAGAGTCTGATTGCCTCTAGTCTGGCCACTGGAGCAAAAGTCTCATCATAATCAATTCCTTCAGATTGGCAATATCCTTTGGCCACCAGTCTTGCTTTGTTTCTCACAATGATGTCATTTTCATTTTTCTTGTTTTTGAACACCCATTTAGTTCCAATGACATCTTGATGAGTTGGCCTGTCTACCAGCTCCCAAACTTCATTTCTGGTAAACTGATTCAGCTCTTCTTGCATGGCTATGATCCAGTTGGTGTCTTGTAGTGCTTCCTCAATGTCTTTAGGTTCCTGTTCTGAAAGAAAACAACAAAACAGAGCACTTTCTCCATGAAATCTTCTAGTTTTGATCCCTTCACTTGGATTACCAAGTATCAGGCTAGATGGGTGGTCTTGCAACCAAGTCCTTCTAGACCTGATCCTTTCAGGAGGATTGTCCTCTTCTGAAGTTGGATCACTAGATTCATTAAATTCAGGAAAGTTAATTGAAGGATCAAGCTCAGGATCATATTCAGGGGTATTGTCCTCATTGTCAGATAAGTTGACATTTTCATTGGTTCCCCCTTGAATAGTGGATCCATTAACTACCTCAGCATTGCCTGCTTCTTCATTGGTAGTTGTTACCTGGTTTTGAACTGGGATGGGGTCAATCAGTTCAATTTCTCCTTCAGGTTGGTTGTCTACAGGTTGATTTCTATCAGGTAGGTTGTCTAGTTTTTGATTTTCATGAAGTTCAGGCTGGGCAACATCCACAAACACTGTTTCCTTGCTTTGAAGCCTTAATCTGGTTGTTCTTTGTGTTATCTCATCAATATTCAGCTTTTTATCCCTGAACTCATTAATAGATTCATCAAACACAACATGAGGTGTTTCTTCCACAATAAGAGTTTTGCAATTGTAAACTCTGTAAGCCTTGCTGATTTGTGAATATCCAACAAATATTCCTTCATCAGCTTTGCTATCAAAAGCTTTCAATTGCTCTTTCCCATTATTATGGATGAAACACTTACAACCAAATATGTGAAAATAAGCAACAGTGGGCAATCTACCTTTCCATATATGATATGGGGTTTTACCTTGTCCTTTGGTGATTAAGGACCTGTTTTGAGTGTGACATGCAGTGCTAATGGCTTCAGCCCAGAACCTTTTAGGCAATTTAGATTCAGCAATCAAGGTTCTTGCTGCCTCCTTCAAGGTCCTGTTCCTTCTTTCAGCAACCCCATTTTTTTGAGGTGTTCTTGCTGCTGAAGTTTCATGAGTGATGCCATTCTTGCTGCAATACTCATTGATGTATGAGGTTATGAATTCAGTGCCTTTGTCAGATCTGATCTTGACAATGCTTAGGCCCTTTTCATTGCTTAATCTCATCATCAATTCAGGTAGCTTGACTTGGGTCTCCTTTTTGTTCAGCAAAAATACTACCCAAGTGTACCTGGAAAAATCATCAACAACAACTAAGGCATATTTTCTTCCATTTATACTTACTGGGATTATTGGCCCAAATAAATCCATATGCAGTAGTTGAAGAACTCTCTCAATTGAGATGACAGGTTTTCCTTTGAATGAAGCTTTGATCTGTTTTCCTTCCTGACATGGCTGGCATATGTGTTCTTTGGTGAACACTTGATTTGGCAGCCCTTTAACTAGAGAGTTTCTTGCAATCTTGTTGATGGTTTTGAAGTTCAGGTGATTCAGTCTCTTGTGCCATAGCCAGCTTTGCTCATTTGTGCTTTTGGCAACAAGACAGACTGCTTCAGGGGTTTTGCTCCAATCTGCAAAATAGACATTTCCCTTTCTCACCCCTGTTAGTAGCACCTGTTGTGTTGATTTGTTTTTGATAGTACATTCATTTGGTGCAAATTCAACACAGTATCCTTTGTCACAAATTTGACTTATAGACAGCAAGTTATATTTTAGGCCTAGAACATATGAGACATCAGTAATTTTAACACTACTAATTTTTAATGTACCATAGCCCCTTGTGATGCCTTGAGAGCTGTCTCCAAAGGTTACTGAAGGACCATCTTTTTCTATGAAGTCTGAGAGAAGTTCCTTGTTTCCAGTCATGTGCCTTGAACATCCACTGTCCAGGCACCATGCTGTTTTCTTGTTGATGCTTCTCTTCTTTTTGGGGTCCTTGCAGCCCTGCAAAGTCAAAATTTAGGTACCCTTTGAGTGTTGGGTCCTAGAGGGTTAGCTGTACCTTTTGGAACCCAAATCTGCCTGATTACTCTGATTGATTCAAGGTGACTGACTTGGTTTCCATATACATCTACATACACAGTTTGACCCTTAAATGCCTTGGGTGATCTCTGTGTATAAGTGTTAGCTTTGTAGGGTTCAGGAGAGTTGGTAAATTTCTTTGGGACATTTCTCCTGAATTTACTAAGCTTAGGTGCAGCTGGGTAAGACTTTTGAGGATAGGTTTTTGGATGGCCTTTTCCATTTGGCAAGTAAGGACCAGGCTTCCTGAATGCTTTATACCTATCAGAGGGGATTGGCCTTAATCCATTCAGTTGAGGTTGCCTCATTTGAGTTGGCCTCTTCTGAACAGGTTTTGGACAATTCCTCTGATGATGATTCAGATAGGTTGGCCTTCCATTGGTTCTACCTTTCTGAACCTCATTCCTCCTGTAAGCAATGCCTTTAACCTTTTCCAAAGGTGTGGGTTTAGGTACATTGTTTACCTGAGTTGGTATAAAAATTCCTTTACCCTTATCCTTGATCAGTGGTTGATTTACTTCAATTTCATTTTGTTGTGCCACTGATCTCACAAAAGTCATCTTAGAATTGCTTGATGAAGCAATACTAATACCAGGTGAGGGTTCAAATGGATTATAGCCTAATCCACCCTTTTGAGCAAATGGTCTTTGAAACCCTTGAATCTCTTCTATTGCCTTAGCAGATTTATTCAAGGCAGACATTTTCATTTTTAAGCTCCCCTCACTCAATTTTAGAGTATCAAATTCACTTGAGAGATTGTCAAATTTTGCTTGAAGAATTCTAAGATCAAAATCCTTCTTCCTCAAGGCCAGTTCTTGATCATCAATTAACTTTTGTTGTTCAGAGACTTTGAGAGACACAACCTCAAGTTCTCTCACAATCTGCTGATACAACTCAGTTGATTTAATGTCAAGCTCAGGTTCAGGAATGTTGGGAGTTTGAGCTTTCGAATTCAGTAGCTCATTTTCTCTGAGTGCTATATTGCATACTTCTCTTAGCCTGGTGAAATCCTCAAATAGTTTTACAAAGTTGAGTTTTAAGGGGATTTCACTGGACTCATGTGTGTTATTTGAAGAACTGGAAGAACTAGAAGATGAACATACCTCATCATTTTCTAATGCCATTTGACAGTCATCATCACTGTCACTGTTGGAGAATAGTCCATCATCAGAAGAGTAGACACTCTCTTCACTTGCTGAATCTCCAGCTACCATAGCCTTCCTGTTGTTCAGCCTTTTATCTCTTTTGTTCTGCCTTTCCTTCCTTTCTTTTGCACTGAGGTCAGGACAGTCATACTGAAAGTGACCCTTCTTCTGGCAGTTGTAACACACATCTTCATCATCATTCTTCTTGCTTGAGGACTTCTTCCTCCTTGATGATGATGGTTCACCTTTGCTGAATTTCTTCCTATCAGCATATCTGTCTTCTTTCTTTTCATCAGAGACTTTGTCCTCTGATTTATGTTCAGGAGAACTGAATCTCCTTCTGGTTCTGTTATCTTGGTAGAACTTCTTGTATCTACCAAATCTGGAGTTGAGCTTCTCAAATCTTCTAGCCATGAGTGCCAGCTCCTCCTTTATTTCAGATTTTGAAACAGATTGAGAGGATCTTTGAGTAATCTTCTTTTCTGTTTCAGCAGCTTTGAAGGCAACACCTTTGTTTGAGGAGGATGGCTCTTCATGCACCTTCTTTCTGTTGAGATCAAACTCATATGCTTTGAGTTCAGAGAATACTTGCTGCATTGGCATGTTGTCAAGATTACTGGTATTTTGCATCATGACAGAATATATGTCCCACTTGGATGTGAGACTTCTCAGAATCTTCAAAGCAACCTCTCTTTTGGCATAGAACTTGCCAAGAGAGTTTATTTCATTCATGATGTCAGTAAATCTGCCATCAAGATGATCAATAGTTTCATTAGCTTCCATAGAGAATTGTTCATATTTTTGGATAGCCACTTGAAGCTTGTTTTCCTTGATCTTTTGGGTACCTTCACACATAAGTGCTAAGGTATCCCAAATCTCTTTAGCTGATGTGCAGTGGTACACTCTTCCCATCACTGCATCTGGAATTGTCTGGTACAATGTGTTCATGGCAATGTAGTTCAGGTTGTGCCTTTTTCTTTCTTCAGCTGTAAAGTCATCTTCATCTTTTGGCAGCAACTCCCTTGGATCTGCTTTCTGAGCATCAGTGATCTTGGGATTTGCCTTAGTGAATGTGAAAGGCCCTCTAGTGATGACTTTAAGCATCTCATCATGTTGGCAAGCAAGATGAGCTCTCATCCTGATTTTCCAGAAATCATAGTTCTCAATTGAGAACATTGGCAACTTGTGATGAGAAATATGATTGACTTGGTTTGGACCCATGTTGTTGATGGTGTTAACAGCATCTCCTGGAACTGCATTGTTAGCCATTTCAACAGAAATAATATAAGATGAACACATATAAGTTTTTTCAGAAATTTGGATCAGTTCAGTGACCACAATAAGTTTGATTTTGAAAATCAGTTGGATTTTCAGAAGCAGTGGTCTATGAACCCCTGCTCTGATACCACTTGTTGATCCTTGGTGGAGTATAACACTAGTGTATGGGGGGGGGGGGAATGCACTTGTGTATGCAAATTCTTTTTCTTTTTGACAAATTGGTCTTATCAGGCAAGGTGTCTCACAACTGGCCTGAGTGTGAACTTTGATAGATACTTGTCCTACTGATTACTATTGAGTGATCAGTTGGCTAAATATCTAAAAGAGTTACTTAGTGCGGAATGTGGTTGGCCTTTGATTAAAGAAATACTCCAAGTTAATTTCTGAAAATACAGGTTATCAGGGACTTTGTCCAAAAAAGATTTTCTTACTTACTGAGTGTTTTCTCTTTAAAATAAGTTTGAAAATGAATGCAATAGAGAATGCAGTAAGTAAATGGCACACAAGTTTATAGTGGTTCAGAGACTCAAGCTCCTACATCCACTTTCCCTGATTGAACAGGATAATTCCTTCTCAATGGAATTAGCTTGTTTTATAGTGCCAAGGTGCACTGATCAACAACACTCTCTTAGTGTTTTGATCCCTAGGATAACTTGAGTCCTAGTGCTCAATCTCTCTGAGTTAAGACTGTGTTTCACACTAACAGTCCTTAACTCCTCACTTCTACAACAAACACTCTCTTCACTAAATGAGATAAGGTTTGAGGTTTGGTTCCAACTAGTAGAGATATCCTTTACAATGAGAACAGGAGTAAAGGCTTAGGATATCTCAATGCTAAGCTAGGATGTTTACAAATATTGGCTTAGCTGACTTGAAGTGATTCAGGAAACTTGGGATTCTTGAGAATAGCTTGGTTTCCTTTGAAAGCTTAATATGAGTTTGATAGCATGTAGTTGGATGATGAATCCCTTTGATCACTTCTGTATTTATAGGCAATTTGAAAAACTAACCGTTGGAGGAATTAACAATTCAAATATGTCTATTTGCAACACCATTGAAACGGCTATGAAGCTTGGCATCCTTTTATCCACTGTGTAAAAGGGGTCTTCAATGGTTGCTTGAATGAATGTGTTGACTTCTGACAAATGCGGCTGAGAAGACTTGTGACAGTTTCCAATTTTGCCCATTGTCCTAGGTTGATTTGTGGCAAACTCTACACACAACCAACGGTCAGATGGGACAAGCTCCCTGAACATTCCTGCTGCAGTTTAGAATGTTCCAACATTCATTCAATGCTTCACTCTTTAATGCTCTAAGTCTTCAATGCTTGTTTCAGGCATGATTGGCAATAAATGCTTCATTGATGTATCTTCTGTAAGCTTTTGACATTCAATTCTTTTGATCATTTGTACTTCAACTGTCTTGATCTTTTGCATTTATGAGCACAGCTTTATTGTTCTTGAACTCTTCAGCTTACTTGTCCAGTTGATCAACTTGTCTTGAATGGATCAGCAATTTTGTCCTATAGACCTATCAAGCTGCCTAACATTCCAGCTTTGGACATCTATCCTGATCACTAAAATCTCATAACATTTCTGAGATTTTAACTTATGCATTCTACAGACTAAAGTGATCTGGGACATCTTGCCTGAACAATAACTTGAGCATATCTCAACTAATCTGTACATCATCAATCAGGGGTTTTGGTATCTAGATCAATAAAAAAAAAATATTCTACAATCCTATCAAGTTTATGAAAATTCATATAAATCAATAAAAAAAAAGTCAATTAGACTCTACATAGACTTTATGGATTTTATAAATCCACGTACTTTTTAAAATTCTAAAAAATCCAATAAAATCTCAATTGAATACACCCCTTAATATAGATGCACTCCCTACAAATTATCATTTATACCCTTTTATCTCAAAATTCACTATGATAAATACACCCCCACAAAAAGTCTAATTTTCACACTAAAATCCTAAAAAAAATCATTTTCTTCTTTCCCACTCCATTCTTTCTCCCTCCTCAATTCAACGTCGCCGCCCACCTGACGCCGCCGCCCTTCGTCCAAGCCGCCCATTTCCCCTTCTTCTTTTTTTAATTCATTCTACAACAGCGGCGGTGGCGCCGCCCGTCCTCTTTATGCTCAGCGCCGCCGCCACCCTTCGCCCAGCCTCCAACGCCGCCCTCACCCCACCCTAACGTTGTCGCCCTTAGCCCCTCTCCCCTTTTTTTTCTTTTTTAAATTTCTGCAAGACGCCGCGCTCCGCCTCCTTCTCCGCTGCGCGCCGCCTCGTCCGCCGCGCAACCTTCATCCGCCCAGACACAGATTTTTTTTTTTTTTTTTTTTTCTATCAATAATGAATAGACCAAAAACACTCTCGTCAACAAATTGTTGTCGACGAGAGTGTTTTTGGTCGATTCATTGTTGTCGAAAATTTCATTTTTTTAAAAATAATTTGGTCGACAACCAGTTTCGACGGGAATGTTTTTGGTCGGCAAATCAGTGTGGACGGGAGTGTTTTTTATCGACTCTAGTTAATCGAAAATAAGGTTTTGATATTTTTTTTTAAAATTCTAAGTTTTGTTGTTGAATTTCTAAATTTTTTTAGGTTGGTGGTGACTGTCGGCGGTGGGCGACTGCGTCTCCAATTAGGGTTAGGGTTAGAAATTTAGGAAAGTGTATCTATCTTGTATTTTATTGTATTTTACTATAAGAATAAAATATGTATTTTACATGAATATTTAATTAATAAAAGTGGAGCGGGAGTGCATCTAACATACTTAGAGGGGCATATAACCCATGCCTAAAGTGTATAGGAGTAGTGGGCTATTTTGTTATTTTTCCTTTATATGTTGGGCTTTTCTTTTATGATTGGTGAGCCTTTGTGTTGGGCCTATGACAGTTAGATGTTAAGGCAGTTAGTGTTGTTAGTATATATATAGTTTGAGAGTTCTAGTTAGGGGATTATTGAGAATCATTGTTGAATAATAGTTATTAAGCTTGTGGATTTCTTTTATACTTTCTTGGTTCTTATTCCCTATAGTGCATCTCTATCAGGGGCTGATGCTGAGTTTTGGGCCAAGATGGTAGATCCAAAATAGAAGGGGTCAAGGAGAGCTTGTACTCGGTTCCATAAATTAACAAATATCAGATGAAATAGATGCATAGGAAAATGGAAATGATGATTCATCAAATTGATCATCAGGAGTTGTGTAGAGACGGGAAGTGATGTGATCGTACTACCAAAACTATTGGTGTGACGAGCTTTAGCACAAGAAAATGCAAGGAACACTACCGGGTGAAAACTTGTGAGAAGCATAATCACAAAGGTACAAAAACTCCTGACAACCAAAGGACTTGAAATTTGCATAATTCGGAGGTGTATGGTACAATACAACAGTTTGAATGGAGATTTGATGTCAAAGATAGGCGTAGGCAAGCGTTAACATTATAAACTACAATGGAAAAAGCATCAACCTAAAACACATGACGGAGCATGTGTAGGAAACATTAATGAAAGACCTATTTCAGTAATGTGTATGTGCTTACCATTTTGTTTTGGAGTGCATGGGCACAATATACAACGATGAATTCCATTTGCTGCAAAAAAATCTCAAACAAGACATTCACAAATTCGGTACCCCATCACTTTGGAAAATTCTAACTAATCTTGAAATCTGGTTGTAGACAAATTTATGAAACTACAACAAAACTTCATAAAAATCCGTTCGACTTTGCATGCAAGGGAATAACCACATAAATCGAGAAAAATAATCAACAAAAATGTCATTATTATACTTGGAGTCATCATTCAACAAATGGACGCAAGACCCCACTAATCACAATGAATTAAATTCAAAACTCCATAAGCACGTTTCTCATTTAACGAAAACGATAAGTGTTTAATCTTTTTCATTTAACAAGGAGTACACAAATTCAGTTTGGGCAAAAACCGAAATAACATATAAATAGCCCATTTTATTAATTCAACAAATTAATAATTGAAATACAAACATGGTTTAATTTATGATGCCAAATCAATTGTCCGTGTAACGACTAAGTGAGGGTCAGCGTAGCACCCATAATTTTATTTACTATTGAAAATAAGGAGTTATATTATTTATTAATTTAAGATTTATTATAAGTGAATTAATAAATGAATTTTGGATAAGATATACAAATTCTAAAATATACGTATAAAATATTGTATAATACATTATATTTATTTTAAATAATTATTTCATTATTATTTTAATTAGCGTGAGTTTCTCTTCTTCTTAACTGTTTTATGATTTAAATGTTCAAACCCCATCACTGTTGAGAGAAGACTTCTAACAAGCCATAATTCCCATAATTTTTCTTAATGGAGTAAACACATCTAAACTCACTCTCGGTTGATGCCCTCTATGGAAACTAACAACATGGAATCAAAGAATATGCCCTCTTGATTCCACCTCTTCAAATGGCAAGGACTAAAAATGTCTGCAACATCATTTAATTTTGTTGGTGAGTGATAGGTGTCACCATATTATAGGCTAGGAGATTCTATATATATGTATTCTTGTTTTCCTCTTTCCACCATTAATGAAAGCTAAAACCCTATCAATGAATATGGCAGCCAACATTTACCTTCCTCTCTACCCTTTTACAAACTTCATCAAGTAATGAGACACCAAATCCCCCAGCAGTGTGTTGTGTTCTCCTTGGATAAGAATTTCGTAGTCGCAGCCTCTCTTATTAGCAGCAGCCAGCAGTAGCCCTCCTTTCTTAGAAGCACTATAAATGTTTTCTTCTCTCCCTCTTATATTTATGCCCTCTCTTAATGTTTTCCTGCATTGTATATGCTAGTGTATTTACTAAGTTAAAGTTATGTTGGAACAAATCATTTTTTTTCTTCTACGTAACTTTACAAATTTTAAGGCTGCCCTTCTTTCATATATTTGCAAAACCAATTTATGTCTGTGTTAGATTCTTCTACCAAACGACCTTCATAGGATAGAAGTTTATTAATTTAAACACCTTTGATTTAAGCTAAAATCGCCCACAAGGGATGTCGGTCTTGAAGTAGCAGAGGTTTCAAATAAATTTTCAGATTTAACTATCATTAAGTAAAGGGGTAATTTATGCATATTGTTCTTTAATTCTCTTAATTCTCTTAAGACCGTCAAATCAGATTTTATAGTTGTTTTTATTATTTTTTGTTAATTAATTCAGTATTTATGTCTACAAATACTTATAAGCCGTACTATGCTCTGCTTATATTAATTTAGTGAGTAATGCTTTTGTACAGATATAAGCGGTCTCTCTCAGCTAACTTAAGTAGAGAAAAGACTTACTCATTTTTATTTTTATATTTATTATAACTATTATTATATGATATTTTTTTTTGTTCCACTTTTATAAATTCCATTTATTTAGTGCAGATTGTCCTAGGTTTATAGGTATCATGGGAGTTTCTCACACCCATTACAGTATATAATATTACTTACTAATTTAATAATAATATATTTCTTATCTACTAAATTATTAATGGTAATAATTCAAAGTTAGATTAATCTTTTATTTTAGGTGACGAGACTCTCTCGCGTTAAATCAATCCACGTATTTACGAGATTACTAAAGATTTAAGGTGGGATTTTCTTATTATTTGATTGGATTAATTTTGTTGTTTGCTGCATCTTACTACTTATGTTATGGTTGGTTCATCCAACAACTTAATTATGTTATTATGGTTGGTTTATCCAACAAGCTAATGTTATTATGGTTGACATTGTCAACAAGCTTATGAAATTGTATGTATGTTTGTGAGTTAATGATTTTATTTGCATGTGATATTTAATGGTGACAAAGGGAATCCCACTGAGCTAGTTTTTGCTCATCCCAATCTACTTAACTTTTACAGATTGAAGGAGTTGCAGTGGAGGGACGGTGGATGCAGTACGTGCCATTAGAAAAATGCATCTATGAAATGTTATTTATTATTTGCATTTAAATTTCAAACTACTTTCATCTTAGGTATTTTCCAACTCTTTAAAAACTAGTTTGGTACTCTTTTGTTGAACTTAAATTTTATTTTGAGATTATTAATTGTGTTTTTAGTATTTATCTTCTAAATTAATTCCGCTGCCAAATTTTATAAAAATATGCATGTTTTTATTTATTAGCGTAATGTGGTAAAATGACATTTTGCTAAATTATTTTAAAAACTAGTCCAAATTACATCCAATAAAATTGGGCTGTGACAGTGTGGTATACGTTCTTGTAGACTTGTATTTTTTTTTTTTTAAATCTCTTTATTTTAGTGTCAAATTTTTTTATTGGTCATTTAAAAAAAAATATATTATATATAGTAATATTTTGCATATGAAGTTGAAACATGCATTCATAATGTGTGTAAGTTATGGCATCCAACTTAAGGTTGTGGAACAGTTCAACCGTTTCAAACCCCCTACTTTTAACGGTCGGGATGGCCCGGATGCACTTGAAGAATGGATGGAGACCATCGAGGGCATCCTTGGACTCATTATGTGCACAGATGCACAACGAGTGGCATGTGCGTCCTTTCAACTTCGGGAAGACACACGAATATGGTGGAATTCTTATTGGGTCATGCGACCAGCTGCTGAGCGTGTAACACTATTGTGGGAAGAGTTTAAACGCATCATTAAGGTCAAGTACTATCCTCCATCCTACCTAGTGAAAATGGAATCAGAATTCTTCAATCTGAAGTAAGGTAACATGTCAGTGGCGGAGTACGAAAGGAAGTTCAGTCAGATGAGTCGTTTTGCTCCACACTTGGTGGACACTGAGGCCAAAAAGGCTCAAAGATTTAGGTATGGTCTTCGTGTCGAAATCAGAAATGTCGTCTCGGGCCAAGGTATCACAACGTTAGCTGAAACGTTTGAACGAGCTGAAGAGATTGTTGCTAGCATAGCAATGGATGCCCCAAAACCGAAAGTTACTGAGTATTCCGGGAAAAGAAAGTGGAATGATGCAGGATCAAACAAAAATGCAAATCCTAACAAGCAAGGACGGGTCATTGGAGGTGCAGTGTCTAGAAGTTATGTAGAAAGGCCAACTTGTACGAAGTGTGGTAAGAAGCACAGTGGAGAGTGTTTGTTGGGACATAATCGATGTTTCAAATGCAAGGAGCAGGGACATATGCTAATGAATTGCCCACTGAATCAGAACAAAGGTGATAGAAGGAAGCCGAGTACGGGAGCTGGTGGCAATGCACGGATGTTTGCCTTGACACAAGAGGAAGCCGAACAGCAGCCAGGCACTATGACAGGTATGTTCATAGTATCGAATATACCAGCTTATGTGTTATTTGATACTGGAGCCACACATTCATTCATGTCTGCTAAATTTCATGCTCTAACTGGGAATAAGGAAGTAAGTGTAGGAGAACCACTTGTGGTTAGTATACCATCTGGTAAAACAGTAAATGCTTACTCCATGGTTAAAAATGTTAACATTAAGGTGAATAAACATGATTTAGATGCTGATTTATATGTGTTGGATATGAAAGATTTTGACATTATTCTTGGAATGGACTGGCTTAGTAAATATCAAGCCGACATTAAGTGTCGGGAAAAAGAAGTAACTTTACATCTACCTAGTAAAGAGGAAATTGTCTTTTATGGAGTAAAGTCTAGGACCGTACCACGAGTGATAAGTGCGATGAAGGCATCATCAATGTTGAAGAAGAATGATTGTCAAGGATATCTGGTCAACGTCACGGGGAGCCAAAGATCGGGAATAAGTGTCGCTGACGTACCAATCGTTCGAGAATACGAAGATGTTTTTCCGGAGGATTTACCTGGAGTACCACCAGATAGGCAGGTCAAATTCACAATTGATTTGGCACCTGGAGTGGCTCCAATATCCAAAGCCCCTTATAGGATGGCACCGAAGGAGTTGCAAGAATTGAAAGTGCAAATTTAAGGATTGTTAGATTTAGGTTTCATTCAACCTAGTGTCTCACCATGGGGAGCACCTGTTCTATTCGTCAAGAAGAAGGATGGAACGTTAAGAATGTGCATCGACTACCGAGAGTTGAATCGACTTACAATAAAGAACAAGTACCCCTTGCCTAGAATTGAAGACTTGTTTGACCGATTGAGAGGAGCACGAGTATTTTCCAAGATTGACCTTCGATCGGGGTACCACCAGCTGAAGGTCAAAGAAAGTGATATCATGAAGACCGCATTTAGAACTCGTTATAGCCATTATGAGTTTGTAGTAATGCCTTTTGGGTTGAGTAATGCTCCTGCGGTGTTTATGGACTTGATGAACCGAGTCTTCCATTCGTTTCTAGATCGGTTCGTCATAGTTTTCATAGATGATATTTTAGTGTACTCAAAGGATGAAGAGCAGCATGAAGAGCATTTGAGGATCGTAATGGAAACGCTTCGCAAGGAAAAATTATACGCAAAGTTTAAAAATTGCGAGTTTTGGTTGAATCAAGTTGCCTTCTTCGGACATGTGATTACAGCTAAGGGGATCGAAGTAGATCCGACCAAAGTGGAAGCGATTAGTGATTGGAAGAGACCTACGAATGCGCATGAAGTACATAGTTTCTTGGGATTGGCTGGTTATTATCGAAGGTTTATAAAGGGATTTTCGAGGGTAGCTTTGCCAATGACTTGACTGACGAGGAAAGGGGAGAAGTACGACTGGAACGAGAAATGTGAGAAAAGTTTTCAAGAGCTCAAACGGAGACTCACATCTGCCCCTGTATTGACAATTCCAGATCCCACCAAGGAATTTGTGATCTATAGTGATGCGTCGAAACAAGGACTAGGGTGTGTTTTGATGCAAAGTGGTAAGGTCATTCCTATGCCTCAAGGCAACTAAAGATTCATGAGATGAACTATCCAACTCACGATTTGGAGTTGGCAGTCGTTGTTCATGCGCTAAAGATATGGAGACATTACCTTTATGGCGGAAGGTGTGAGATCTACTCGGACCACAAGAGTTTAAAGTACCTTTTCACGCAGAAGGAGTTGAACATGAGGCAAAGGCGATGGTTGGAGCTGGTAAAGGATTATGATTGCACCATACACTACCATCCCAGAAAAGCTAATGTGGTAACTGATGCACTAAGTCGGAAAACAAGGAGTGAGTTAAGTGTGCTAGCCAAGCAAGAATTGTGGGTAAGAGAATTTGCGAAAATGAAGATCGAGATGGTGGAACCACCAAAAAGGGTTGAAGCAGTTCTATCAACTTTAGTGGTACAATCGGATTTGAGGGACATGATTAAAAAGGAACAACTCAAAGACGAGTTTTTGAGTAAAGTAAAGGAGCGTACTCTTAAATGAGAAGATAAAGGTTTTGCAGTAGCTGAGGATGGAGCACTGTATTATGAAGGTGGGATTTGTGTGCCTAAGGACGTTGAACTAAGGAAAGTAATTCTTGAAGAAGCTCATAGTACACCTTATGCCGCACACCCGGGTAGCACAAAGATGTACCATGACTTAAGAAGAATGTTTTGGTGGAATGGAATGAAAAGAGACATTGCAGAATTATTAGAGAAGTGTTTGAATTGTCAACAAGTGAAGGCCGAGCATCAACGCCCATCAGGATTACTTCAACCACTTAGGATTCCAGAATGGAAGTGGGAGCACATAACGATGGACTTCGTTACAGGATTACCGAGAACGGTTAAAGGGAATAATGCAATTTGGGTTATCGTGGATCGTCTAACTAAGTCTGCACATTTCCTTCCAGTGAAGACTACTTTTAAGATGGAGCAATATGCACACATGTATATTCAAGAAATCGTGAGGTTGCACGGGGTGCCAGTTTCAATCGTGTCTGATAGAGATACACGATTTACGTCGGAATTTTGGAAGAGTTTACACAAGGCCATGGGAACAAAGCTAAACTTTAGTACGGCTTAGCATCCCCAGTCCGATGGGCAATCAGAGAGGACAATCCAAACTTTGGAAGATATGTTGAGGGCATGTATACTTGATTTGAGTGGAAGTTGGGAATACAATATTCCTCCAGTTGAGTTCGCGTATAACAATAGCTTTTATTCAACCATTGGGATGGCTCCTTATGAAGCGCTATATGGAAGAAAGTGTCGTTTGCCGTTGTATTGGGATGAGGTTGGCGAAAGAAATTTTGTGGGTCCCGAGTTGCTGAAACAGACCATTGAAGTGGTACAGAATGTGAGGGAGAAGATTGGAATTGCACAAGATAGACAAAAATCTTATGCTGACAAGCGTAGGAAGGATTTACAATTCAACGTAGGAGAGAAGGTGTTTTTGAAAGTTTCCCCAACAAAAGGAGTTGTTCGTTTCGGAAAGAAAGGCAAGTTAAGACCAAGGTACGTGGGTCCTTTCGAGATACTCGAGAGAGTAGGTAATTTAGCTTACCAACTAGCTCTACCTCCAGAGTTTGCCGCTGTGCATAATGTGTTTCACGTATCCATGTTGAGGAAGTATGTGCAAGATCCCAGACATGTCATTGATTACTCGACATTGGAGATAAATAATAATTTGGCTTATGAGGAAGCACCTATGGCAATACTAGAAAGGAAAGTTCATTGGCTGAGGAACAAAGACGTTGCATTAATCAAGATTCAGTTGAATCGCCATAGTGAGAAAGAGGCGACATGGGAGCGCGAGGATGAGATGCGTGCAAGATATGCAGAGTTATTTATCCATGGTACGTTACTAAATTTCGAGGACGAAATTTTCTTTAAGGGGTGTAGGATGTAGCACCCATAATTTTATTTACTATTGAAAATAAAGAGTTATATTATTTATTAATTTAAGATTTATTATAAGTGAACTAATAAATGAATTTTGGATAAGATATACAAATTCTAAATCATACATATAAAATATTGTATAATACATTATATTTATTTTAAATAATTATTTCATTATTATTTTAATTAGCGTGAGTTTCTCTTCTTCTTAACTGTTTTATGATTTAAATGTTCAAACCCCACCACTATTGAGAGAAGACTTCTAACAAGCCATAATTCCCATAATTTTTCTTAATGGAGTAAACACATCTAAACTCACTCTCGGTTGATGCCCTCTATGCAAACTAACAACATGGAATCAAAGAATATTCCCTCTTGATTCCACCTCTTCAAATGGCAAGGACTAAAAATGCCTGCAACATCATTTAATTTCTAGTACAAGTTTGTTATTTGGATGAGAGGATATTTTGTTGGTGAGTGATAGGTGTCACCACATTATAGGCTAGGAGATTCTATATATATGTATTCTTGTTTTCCTCTTTCCATCATTAATGAAAGCTAAAACCCTATCAATGAATATGGCAGCCAACATTTACCTTCCTCTCTACCCTTTTACAAACTTCATCAAGTAATGAGATACCAAATCCCCCTGCAGTGTGTTGTGTTCTCCTTGGATAAGAATTTCGTGGTCGCAGCCTCTCTTATTAGCAGCAGCTAGCAGTAGCCCTCCTTTCTTAGAAGCACTGTAAATGTTTTCTTCTCTCCCTCTTATATTTATGCCCTCTCTTAATGTTTTCCTGCATTGTATATGCTAGTGTATTTACTGAGTTAAAGTTATGTTGGAACAAATCATTTTTTTCTTCTACGTAACTTTACAAATTTTAAGGCTGCCCTTCTTTCATATATTTGCAAAACCAATTTCTTTCATAGATTTAAGGTGGGATTTTCTTATTATTTGATTGGATATATACTTTTTCACTTTTAAATGTTTCGTGTGATTAATTTTGTTGCTTGCTGCATCTTACTACTTATGTTATGGTTGGTTCATCCAACAACTTATGTTATTATGGTTGGTTTATCCAACTTATGTTATTATGGTTGACATTGCCAACAAGCTTATGAAATTGTATGTATGTTCTGTGTTTTTCCAATTTTCACACTAATCAACCCCCCCAAACTTAAGGTGTTGCTCGTCCCCGAGCAACGAAAGAAAAATAGAACAAGTGGGAGAATTGTGAAGGAATTCATTTAAGCCAAAATAGATCAAGTAATTGTCAAGTTATCTCAATCTAGTCAAGACAAGAGGTGGAAAAATCAACAAGCAAGTTCACAAATTATGTTCAAATACATGCAAGATCAAGTGCTCAACTCACAATTTCCTCACAAGTAAGTGTTTCACTCATCACTCAAAGTGTATATCAAGTAATTGTATGCTCTCAACATCAAATCACACAAGTGCACTACCATATGCTTGCCAAATGTCTAAGTTCTCCACCACATAAAAGTGTTCAATCAATGAATCAATAAGGACTTCACATTTGGTTGTAATGTAGTCTCTTTGGTTAGGGTAGGGAAAGTTTGGATAAAGTAACTCATAAACTAGTGGAGCAAAAATGAAAGTTGCAATTGATCAAGTTGCAACTCAAAGTTCTACATCCCACAAAATTTACTAGCTCCTTTTCTTTTTAAGCTCATTCTTCACCATCAACCAATCAACACTTTTGAACTTCAAGTCCTACCAAATTCTTGTGCATAAGAGAGTTTTCTTTTTTGATTTTTCTTTTCTTACATCAACTCAATCTTTTTTTTTTTTTTGCACAACTCATAATTCATCTTTTTTTTTTCTTTTCAATCTCTTCACTTTCCAACCAAACAATCCACCAAATTCACATTTACTCAATTCAACCTCATTGTAAAACATTCAAGCTCCACTAGTTCATAGGGAAAATTAGGCTAAATTTGTAGGTTGCCAAAGAAAATGGATTAATAGGCTCAAAGTGGCTAACTACGGAGAAATTTCATTTGGTATGGAAAATTTGGCCAAGTGACTATTCAAAACAAAGATGGTCCTATATCACTTTCAAAAATCTCACACAAAAAGTAGCCTCAAAAAAGACAATTTGCAAGTTCTAGAGCACACAAGCATGAATGATACTCACATGAAGGAAAATAGGCCATAATATATGAAAGTTTAAAGGCTCTAAAGCTCACGAGCTTGTCTAATCATGAATCGAGAGCACTAAACCAAGCACAATCTTTCACATAAACAAGTGAACGAGCAAGCATCAATCACTACCAACAAGCTCAACCAAATCTCAATAACCAACAATCACCATCAATTATGCCTCAAACACCAACAATCCACAATAAATCTCATCCAACAAAGTTGCACAATATAGTAGGACAAATGGTGCAATAAAAATGAAGGTAAACACATGAAATCTCCCCCCAAACTTAAATGAAACTATCTAGTTGAATGCAAAGTTTGGGAATGAGTGTGTTACCTTAAAATTTTGCCACCAACTATGCTCACTAAAGAAGCAAGCTACCGCAACTAATTGTCCCTTGGACCTTTAACACCAAAACACCACTACCCTTGAGCTCCACCATGCATATCTCTCATCCTTGACCACCAATACAACACTCAACCTACAAAACAAAAACTAAACAAAAGATCAAACAAGCTACAAATCTAAAAAAAATAAAAGAAAGCAATAAAGAATGGGTTGCCTCCCATTTAGCGCTAAGTTTAACGTCTTCAAGCCGGACGGGAATAAAAGAACTCATCGGAAAGGCCATGGATATCAGTCTTCCTTTCCATTGTATTTCAACCTTTGAGCTTCAAACTCAAGGAGGCTCTTATGAATGGAAGACCTATCATCCACGTGTTTCCTCCATACTTTCATCAATGTAGGCTCCTCTTGTTCTTTCCACACCACCTCTTTCCATTTCTCTTATTTTTGTTCAAGAATGCCCAAGCACTTCTCAAGCTCTTTCTTTGAATCAAAATGATCATGAGGCAAAATGAAACCAATAGAAGCATCAATATCAAATAAAGTGAAAATTGAAGAGTTTAAAGGTTTAGAAATTCTCATTTTGCTCTTCACTTCATCTTTTGATGCTTCTTGATCTTCTTGTTCCTTGTAGCTCATGTCCACCAAAGGACATTCCTCTTTATCATCTTCTTCAATCAACATTAAGCTCATTCCCGTGCTCATATCTTCAAGTGGATACCCCTTTTCATCCTCATCCTCAATTGGATCCTCTTTTTCTTTCATAGCGATGACTAATGCCTCGATTGTTGAGTTCATCCGCTCTATTCCATTCAGAAGTGACTTGAGTTGATTCTCCCTTTCTTCCACTCTCTTATCATATGCATCCATTCTCTTATCATGTGCATCCATCCTCTCCATCATATGTGTAATTAGCTCTTCGGTAGTAGTCCTACCCTCATTGCTTCCCCACTCTTGATATTGATAATGAGAGGAAGCTTGTTGCATTTGATGATCGTACTCAAAGTTGCTCTCACTATTATACCAATTTCCTTCTGAAGCTCAATGAAATTCAAAACAAGGTTCCTCCATAGATGGAGGAGGAGATGGACAATATATCTCTTCAGGTGGTGGGGGAGGATATGGATATGGTGGATAAGGGTGTTGAGGGGGATGGTATTAATGTGGAGGTGGAGGGTAATATCCTTGAGGAGGAGGTGATGCTTCTTCATTCCTCCAATCTTGATAATAGGAGGGAACTTGTTGCATTTGATAATGGTGATCAAAGTTCCTCCAACCATCGTAGCTCACATCTCCATGCTGTGGAGGATAAATCATGCCGCGTTGATCATAGCAATAATTCCACGGGTATTGATTATATTAATCCATCTAATCGATGAAGTGCACACCTGCAAAAACAAGAATCAGAGCCCACAAAGAGAAACTAAAAAACAAAATAATGAAAAAGAAATGCTACTATCAATAACACTCAACAAACTCTAAGTTTTGCTAACAACACTCGCTTAAATCCCCGGCAGCGACGCCATTGACTTGTCTCGTTTTTCAACACTTTTTAATTACTTTACAATTCGAGCCCCACAAGCATATGGGTCCGATTGTAGTACGTAAGTACGACCAAGTAGTTTGTTCGTTCCAAGGATTTAATTGAGTGCAAGTGAATCCCTAAAGTTACGAGTATGCATGCTATTGTAGTAACTACACATGTTTGTTTGGATTTTTGGAAATAAGAACAAAAGTATTAAACTAGATTAACTAAAGTAATGAGAACTAGTGATAAAAATAACAAGTTATCTAACTTTCGTTGGAAAGTGCAAGAGAAGTGTATTGCCTCGTGTGTTTCCGTTTTGTGAGTAATTAATGAACTAGTGATCTAACTACATGAATTAGCTATGGATTCAGATTAAGCTAAAGGCTATCACATATGTGTGCAAACCCCCTCGAAAGGCATAGGCTAACAACGTGCATTGATTAACAATTATAGGATCTAATCAAATACCATAAGTGCGTAAGATAGTGTTTTTATAAATACTTAATACTTTCAACACGGTTACTAATATTCATAAAACGCCCTCTCACCAAACTCCTAAACGACCTCTATTCGTTTAGTGTCTAAAGTTGTCGGCCTAGCAATTAACTCTCTCTCTCTGTTAAGCTAATTACTACTTAACTTCTATTCAATTGACCAAAACTCACACTCACACCCCAATCATGCAAACCCAACTCTCGTTGCAATTAACATAATCAAAAATGCTTGCTAATAGGGTTGATCAACCAAATGAATCAAATAAACTACAACTCTATAAACATATTCACCCAAATCCTAAACTAATCATTCAATTACTTCACAATTACACTAAATTCCCATCAAAACATTCACACCCAAGGCAATTGGAGATTAGCCCATGTCTAAATTAACAACTAAAATAAAACTTACGTAAATTAAACTACAAAACATTAATGAAATTGAAATTACCAAATTAAATTTGTAATAATAGAAAAATATCACCTCTTCAAAATCTTCAATACCAACCAAAATTGAATACACAATTAAAATCTATCTAGGAAATTGAAATAACAAACTAAACTATCTAATGAGTGGAGTGAAGTGGGGAGGAGGGGAGGGTTTCCCCTCTTTGAGCTCTGCGTGCCCAGCTTCTGTGTATTGGCCTCCCTGCCTCCTGCTTAATGGCTGAAGCTAATATATATAAATTGGGCCCCGCGTCGGTGGCTTCTTAATTGAGTTGCCATCAAAATTGGGCCAACTCCCTCTCAATTGTTCACGCCTGCCTCCCCAAACTTTATGAAAAAATGGGCCAACTGAATATTTAATGAATGGTGGGCCTACTTCATATGTAAATTGGGCCCAATTAAAGCTGCATCTTTTTTTCCTTTTAATTCTCAAATTTTGCCACCAAAATGATACAGCACTTTAATTGTAGGGGCTGCCTGGATTCTTCCCTTTTAGGCCCAATTAATGGGCCTTCGAGATTGATTGTAAAATTGCCTCAAATTATTTCTTCTCGATGTATTCCTTCGATTAACTCCACAATATTCCTTTGCTCCAAAATTCCTCATTTTTCCTTTAAAAGTAACAAACCACACCCTTTCTCCAAATCAAGTGCAATTAGTCAATTTAGTGTAAATAATGCAAGAAATCCTATCAAATTAAGCAAAATAAATCCATGAATTTCAAGCAATTTTCACACTAATCAGATATATACATTGTCACTTTTAAATGTTTTGTGTGATTAATTTTGTTGCTTGCTGCATCTTACTACTTATGTTATGGTTGGTTCATCCAACAACTTATGTTATTATAGTTGGTTTATCCAACAAACTTATGTTATTATGGTTGACATTGCCAACAAGCTTATGAAATTGTATGTATGTTTGTGAGTTAATGATTTTATTTGCATGTGATATTTAATGGTGACAAAGGGAATCCCACTGAGCTAGTTTTTGCTCATCCCAATCTACTTAACTTTTACAGATTGAAGGAGTTGCAGTGGAGGGACGGTGGATGCAGTACGTGCCATTAGAAAAATGCATCTATGAAATGTTATTTATTATATGCATTTAAATTTCAAACTACTTTCATCTTAGGTATTTTCCAACTCTTTAAAAACTAGTTTGGTACTCTTTTGTTGAACTTAAATTTTATTTTGAGATTATTAATTGTGTTTTTAGTATTTATCTTCTAAATTAATTCCGCTGCCAAGTTTTATAAAAATATGCATGTTTTTATTTATTAGCGTAATGCGGTAAAATGACATTTTGCTAAATTATTTTAAAAACTAGTCCAAATTACATCCCATAAAATTGGGGTGTGACACTCCATAAACACGTTTCTCATTTAACGAAAACGATAAGTGTTTACTCTTTGCTCAAACAAGACATTCACAAATTCGGTACCCCATCACTTTGGAAAATTCTAACCAATCTTGAAATCTGGTTGTAGACATATTTATGAAACTGCAACAAAACTTCATAAAAATCCGTTCGACTTTGCATGCAAGGGAATAACTACATAAATCAAGAAAAATCAGCAACAAAAATGTCATTATTATACTTGGAGTCATCATTCAACAAATGGACGCAAGACCCCACTAATCACAATGAATTAAATTAAAAACTCCATAAGCACGTTTCTCATTTAACGAAAACGATAAATGTTTACTCTTTGTCATTTAACAAGGAGTACACAAATTCAGTTTGGGCAAAAAACGAACTAACATATAAATAGCCCATTTTATTAATTCAACAAATTAATAATTGAAATAGAAACATGGTTTAATTTATGATGCCAAATCGATTGTCCGTGTAACGACTAAGTGAGGGTCAACTGATTGGAGATCAATTGATAGCAAATAAGTAGTTGTTATCAAGTGCCATGTGTTGAACAATTGAGAATTGATAACCTGCAACCTACTGATTGCTTCAAGAAACTGACCACTTGGATATCTATCAAAAACAGCTGAGCTTTGTAGAAAGGTGTAGAAAAACCTTCTTTCATGTATTAGAACATCAGGCGCCATTTAAATTGTTCATTTGATGGATCTCCTTCCCAAATGGTAGAGGTGATTATCTTGCCCACAATATGATGGACGTTTTAGCTATGATGATGATTGACATTTTTGCTATGACTTTATGATCGAGTTTTTGTCGTTTGTGTGTGGCACCCTAATTTCAAAATATTATGGTTAAATCCGCAAATTTTGGATTTCTTAATTTTACGAAATTTGATTGGACAGACCTCAAAAAATATTTTTCCCTAAAATTAACATTTATGTGTAGAGTCCTCATATCACGACTAAACTGTTTCAGGTCAACCGTAAGATTCGATAGAGCTTAATAAATTTGAGACTGATGACCACATTCCTAGACAAGAATTCCACGACCACATTCCTAGTCAAGATACAAAGTTTCTCTTAAGTCTTAGCATTATTAATTCTTTATCCTCTGCTTTTCTGCTAAACCAGAAACATGAATTCCACATTCACAAAATACTCTCTACCTTTATTGCTCATCATTACCTCCTTGTACTCCACTTATTCAACTGACACTTTAAATAACTCTCACATATTTATAGATACCGCCACTACAACGTTGATTCATCTGGTGGAACCTTCGAATTGGGCTTCTTTAGCCCCGAGAATTCCGACTACAGGTACGTTGGAATACAGGACAAAAAGATAACAGGAACAACTGTGGTGTGGGTTGCCAACAGAGATAATCCACTCAAAGATGCATCAGGTGTGCTCAGAGTCATACAACCAAGTTTCTATTTCTGTACAGTATTATGAATATTATGGTTTTCAGCACTATGCATTCTATTCTCTGTCGACATGTAAAAATAGTTTTTTATTTCAATATTGATGTGGCATAATGGTGTAGGTCTAGAAAAGAAGAGATACTGACTAAAACCCAGAACAAGAGCTGATCACTTCCCTTTGGGATCAGGATCAGAAAAGTCTCTACCCATGATACGGGTCATGATCTGATCAGATATTAATAGCCCCAGCTTGGGCATGACCAGATTTGATGGACATGAACCAGAGAATAGAGTCCTCATTCGGTCTTCTTCGCATAACCAGGGCCAGGATGATAAATTGTCTTGGTTGACAAGAAGAGCAAGAAATCTTGATGTGTCAGAATATCTCTGAATACCTCTACAAATGTGTGCGCACTACCCGAATAATCAGTTATGTGTCAGAATCGTACCATGATGTGGCACTATTTGTAACAAACCCTAGATACGAAGTTACATCTTTACCCTTCAATAACAAGGTATAAAAGGTACCCCCTTTCATTTTTCAAATGTTAAGTTTTTTATCACTACTATTCACTTTATATACAAAACACTCTTATCTTCTCCATCGTGCTCGACTGACTTGAGCGTCGGAGGTCCGTCGCCGGACACCTCTCCGGCCCGGTTTGTGTGCAGGTCTTCAAACTCACCAAGGACGTGCATTATTATTCAACATCCAAGGATTTGCAAATGACTCATTTAGGTATTTCTTGTTTTAATCTCTCTTTGATTGTGTTCCTTATCAATCACTCCTGTGAATTCGATAAGGTCACATCAAATGGCGCCGTCTGTGGGAAAATCTGACTAAGATGTGAGGTTTTTCATTCATTCAAACTTTTTCTAAAACTGGTTGAAGAGAGGTCAATCTCTTAGCCTGCTGTTGAGAATCCATAGTCATGGGATCTGCTTATGTGTGTTCGTGAGGATATTGAATTTTTCTTATGATTTCACTCATTTAGCGATGGAGAATCAAGTGCAAAAGAACTTGAGCGGAGATTTCGAAAGGGTGGCCATAGATCTAGTCACTGCTACAGACCCCACTGTTGTCATTGACTCGCCCAATGATACTAGGCCAGAAAATACTCCCCAAGGTCAAAGAGGGGAGGTGCCAAATCCCTTTCCCTCTTCCGGACTTGTTGTTACTCTCCCTTTGGAAAGCTTAAAGGATCTGATTGCTGCTACTGTAGATTATGCTCTATCTCGGAGAGGAGTGCCTATCCAAGGTACCCCCATGGCTCCCCCAACAGTGAATGTGCGAGAACAGATCCCTCCGGAAGATGCCCCCATGGCACAGAGAGATCAGGTGCTAAATGAATCAATGGAGGTGTTGGTTGCAGCCACTAAAAGAGGCACTAGGAAGAGAAGAGAGAGGGTAGTACTACCCGTGGACAATGAAGAGGAGGATAGTTCGGGAGAAGAATATGTCCAATCTTCAGCCCGAGAAAGCATCAACACTGAGATTGTGGCGTTAAGAAAAGAAATGGAGGAAATGAAAGAAATGTATGAGAAGAATGCCATGACTGGAACTAGGGCAGTGGGATCCCCTTTTGTGTCAGAAATATTAATGGATCCACTCCCTAAAAATTTTAAGACACTTTCCTATGAGTATGATGGTACTACTGATCCTCAGGAGCACCTCCTTCGTTTCCAGAATGGAGCTCTCCTCCACCAGTACACTGACGGAGTCAAGTGTCGTGTGTTCCTAACAACTTTGACCAAAGCAGCTCAACAGTGGTTTGCGCAACTCCCCCTAATTCCGTAAGTTCCTTTACGGAGATGAGCTCTCTTTTCTTGCATCAATTTGCAAGTGCTCGAAGACAGCTCAGGACGTCCTTGTCCTTGATGAGCCTCAAGCAAAGGACAGGAGAAAGCTTGAGAACCTTTCTTGGAAGATTCAACAAGGCAGCCCTAGAGGTGCCTAATGCAACGAGGGAGGTGAAAATTAATGCTCTTACTCAGGGCTTAACAGAAGTAGATCTATTTAAATCTTTGGCCAAGCGCCCTCCACTGACGTTCGATGAGCTCGTGGCTAGAGCGGAGAAGTACATCAATTTGAAAGAAATCCAACACACTAAAAAAGGAGAAGTAAGAAATTCTTACACAAAAAGAGAGAATGGGGGAGATAAGAAGCATAAGTATGAGGAGAGGGATGCCAGGGTGGAGACCAGGCACTTCCGAAATCACACGCCTCTAACCAAGCAACCTTCGGAATTGTTAGAGGTGGTACAAAATAAATCGGGATTTAAGTTCCCATATTCCGCTAGAGGTGGTCCCAAAAATCCCAGATCCGACAAGTATCCGCCAGAGGTGGTCCCAAATAAACTTTCCAATGAAAAATGTCTCCAACAAAGCATACATTATCAACAGGGGGACGGTCAAGTGGGAGGGGGGGGGGAGGGAAATCCATGAGTTTGAGTTCCTTGAGTAGAGTTTAATTTCTGAATGAAAACCTACGGGATCAAAAAAATGAGCAATGCGCATAATCAAATGATCATCTTCCACAGTATTGTACCCAAATCCAAAATACAACCAAGCCTCTGCATATTGGAGTAGATTTTTTAGGTAATCATTTGGAATTAAAAGAGATTGATTTGTCGAGGGGTTTTTTATGAAATAAAGATCATGTATATCAGTAGTGAAGATTAAACCATTGTAACTACCAAATATTTCATACTCCTCATGGTTCTTTGAAACAGTCCTTATTAATGGTAGATTGTTTCCGGCAACCGTCATGTAACAAATCTGAGGGTTAGCAATCGTTACCTTGTTGATGATGGAGATTTGATGAAACTCGATCTTTCATTTTCTGGAGGTGTGCATCAACAAAATGTCGTGAAGAAATGAGGCTTCTCCAGTCCGGAGATACACACGTGCAACGACACAACGTTCTTGGACGGAGCGTAACAAGGATTTCATCTCTAATTTCGGTGGGAATGATGTTATCTAGACGAAAACTCCTCATTTCTCAGTGTGATGAAAATTGAGTGTAGTAAAAAAGGTGTATGAAAAAATCGATTTTGTGTTTAATGGTGTAAGGATGGATTCTGAAACTTGGGGATAGAGTTATTGCTTTTATCTCAAATGGAACATTTGAGTTTTGCATGTTCAAAGATAGGAGGACTTCTCAGCTTCCCCCACTAACCATCATGTGGCGCCATTTCTGGTGTTGGAGATCGTGTAAATGCAGTTGATGGACATTGGTTAATTAATGAACTAATGATGCTATTTTTGTGGTAATGAAAGATACAATGAAATTTGAAAATATATTATAATTAAATTCGTTAAAAATTTTAAAATTAATTAAATCTGTACTTAGTATGAGATAATTAAATTTATTATTTAATTAACTATAAAAATAATAAATTTATCATTTAATCAAGTACAAGAATATTGCTATGTAATTATTGATTATTTCATTGATATGAAATGCAGGATTAATGGGGTTATTTCATTGTTATGAAATGCAAACAACAAATATACGAAAAATATGCAAATAATTTTGCATCTATTTGTGTAAAACTTAATTACAATTACAAATAACATTAAAATGAATTACATCTGTGTTTAGTGCGATATAATTAAGTTTATTATTCAATCAACAATAAAAATAATAAATTTATTATTTTATCAACCACAAAAATATAGAAATAAATTTATTATTTAATAATTAAATTGATTATTTCATTGTTATTAAATGCATAATTAATGTGGTTATTTAGTGTACTGAGACACCGTAGCAATATACTTGTTTTTTATGCAACTAACATAATTAACTTTTGCATATATTAATATAATAGATGCAAGTAATTTTGCAAGTCATTGCCAAAAACGAATAATATGCAACTGAGATTGCATCCAATTATCTCAGTATATTAGTAATCTGCAATTAATGTAAGTTGTGCATTACTAATCATCCAAGAAAAGCAGAAAATGACCATCTAAAATTATCTATAATAACATAAGTAATTATTGAATAATCAATAAACAGATTCTTTTAATGCAGAGGATAAATAAAAAACAAATCTCATGTAAATGTAATATTGGAAAAAGTAACAAGAATTGCAAGAATTTATAATTACATAAAGAAAAAAAAGATTAAAGCAGATTTAGATGTAAATAAAATATCCTGAAAAAAAAAGGCTCAACTATATTATTCAATGACAATTGAAAAATGATTGAAACTTAATGATCATAGTTTGTCATGTCTGTTCCAAATACTACAACACATGTTAGAGGATCATGACACCCTTTGTTTCCACATCGACTGCAGTTTGTAGGCTTAACTCGACGAAATTCACCATACGACGTAATCCTTTTCTATTTTGGTCTACTAGGTGGTTTGTTTAGAATAGGCGGTAGAACTTTATCATCGTCTGTTGTTGGCTTAAATTCATATCTCTCAGTTTCTGGGACGGGCATTAGATCGATCTTGAAGCATTTTTTGTAGTTCGATGGCTCGATGCCATAAAACATTCCTCAACATGGAAATCCAAGAGTTTGGTAGGCACTGCATGTTTTTCTTAATAACCGCCACTGCATGTGCACATGGAAATCCTTTGATTTGACACTAAAAACATGTGCATATGTTATATTCCAAATCAACGGTGACAGGTGTTTTAGAAGCGACGAGAAACTGCCCGTTTGGATATATCGAAACATTCCAGGCTGCACTAATGTTTGCAAGTTCGTGCCAAAGATCTTTCTTGGTAGGCACCAGCAAACCAGTCCATGTACTGCTAATTTCGCGCCTCTCTACGGACATTCTATATATCTGAGACCTAATAGAATCGATCATATGAGTAATTGGAAGAGCCCTCGCTTCACGAATCCAAGAGTTGAACGATTCAGCAGCGTTCAAATTCATTTCTCCATATCTCTTAATGTGGGGAGAATGAGAAACAGCCCAATGGGGAAAAGGTAGGTCTTCTAGCCACTTTTATGCAATTCGACCCCCGACTTCCTTGAAGATCTGAATCTTCTCATTGAATATTCTTGTGTTTGGTGCATATGCACACTGCTTGAAGAGGCCAGCCATATTATCACGGTGTTGTGTATTCCATCCACCACCGTATTTGCCCTTTAGGTTCATAATCAAATGATATAGACAGTAAAAATGAGAAGGGCGGTCCCATTCGTCGTAAAATGCTGACATTAAACATGTGTTCCTATCTGAGATAAATATAATTTGTTTTGGATGAAATATATTATTTTTAATCTTAGTTAGGAACCAGACCCAATTACTCCTATTCTCAGCGGATACAACCGATAATGCAACAGGGAACATACATATATCAAGTCAAATGAATGTACAATTATGATGTATCAACAAAAATATTAAATAAATTAATTTATAGATGTATATATTAAAGTTTCAAAAAAGGAATGATAACAAAAACATTAAATAAATGAATTTATAGATGTATACATTAAAGTTACAAAAAATGAATCATACCATTATTTCCATCCTTCGTGGCTGCTGCAAGTAAAACACCTTTGGACCTTCCCTTCATAAAAGTTCCATCAATAAACAACATAGGCCTACAATGTTTGAATCCCTCCTTGCATGCGTAAAATGAGATAAATATCCTTTCAAAATGGTAAGTGTTATTATTTATCTCTAAATCAACAATGCTACCAGGATTGATGCGTTTTACTGATTCACCGTACCACCGTATTTAGTCGTAGGATTGATCGTAGCTTCCAAATATATCATCCTTAACTGCTTCTACACCTCGCCATGCTTTATAATAAGGAAGATCTAAGCCATAATCTTTCTTAATATCCTTAATTACATTCTTTCCCGATATTTTGGGATCAACCTTAACACTCTGCAGCACAAGTTCTTTTATAATCTTAGTTTCAAACCTCTTCTTATCTTCGATAAAAAGGCTACCTACGCATGTGTGCTTTAGATACTATAAACCCAGCTAGAATTCATAGGGGTTTGTTTGGCTTTAATGAACCAACCACAATTGACATCATCCTTCTGGCTGCAGATTGCATAAAAATATCTTGGGCTATTTGATTAGTGTGAAAATTGCTTGAAATTCATGTGTTTATTTTGCATAATTTTGAGGATTTTGTTGCATTATTCACACTAAATTGACTAATTGCACTTGAAATGAGAAAGGTATGTGTTTTGCTATTTTTTAGGTAAATTGAACTTATTTGGAAGCAAAATACGTGTCTGAGAATTCATGAAGTCAAGACGACAACTGCACCATGAGATGCGTCTCGAAAAACTGAGTGGAATGAAAAAAAGAATCAAGTCAATCGGAGGTCGGGAGCTCAAGATATGATCGAAACAAGAAAGTGTGAAACTGTAACAGATTCCACTCGGGCAGCCGAGTCAACCCACTCGGTTGACCGAGTGAAATCTGCTTCCAGAGCAGTTTCTGGACTTCCATCTCACTCGGTTGACCGTTTGAGGTCACTCGGTCGACCGTTTGAGCCCGTTTCTGCGCGAAAATTCGAGAATTTTAAAGGATTTCAAGGGCCTAAGTGCAAATTTCGTCTCCAACACTCTTCCCAACTATAAATAGCTCCCCAAATCAGATTTTTGGGAGGTTTTTGCCTCATTTATACACACTCAAACCCTAGCTCATTTTGCTACAACATGTGATACATAGAGAAGCAATTAACTTAGGTTTGGGGAGCTTATCTCCTCAAACACACTCTTCATTTTTATGCTTTTTAGTTTAGAATCATTTGAGTATTTCATTTTCATGTAAGAATGGAAGAATTTCAAGACTCTCAAGGTGCTATTTTTCTTTTATTTAAGCTTTGTTTGGTAAATTTCATTTTCATGTTTTATTTTGTTGTTTTAGCCATGGGTGTTTCCTCAAACACCATGGGCTAAGATTTTTATGCTTTGGGTGTTTAAAACCATGTGAATATTTAGTGTTGGAATGGTTTATGCTTTGAATATTGTTGATATTTGGATTGTTGCTTCTTTTATTGAGTTTTATTGGTGCTTTGTGTATTAGCTTCTATTAATCCGTATTTTGAGGCATGTTTAGCGTAGACGAGAGTTACATGAACATGTTTAAATTTATGGTGTGAGTTGTTGGTATACAAATGCGTTTATTATACTTTTAATTCGTCGAGAGAGAGTTAATTGTATTAGAACCTCATTAAGAGACATTAATTACATGAATGGTTATTTGGGTAGTTGGTGAGGATTAGGAAGAGGTCGTAGTACCGAGTTTGGGAACACCTTAGACGTAAGGCTATAGTACCCGAAGGGAAAAGATTTTCATCCTAGCATCTTGATGCTCTTAGCAAGTCCAAATTGAAGCATACACACGGTATAAACAATCCCACTCGATTTCACTAGGTAGAGAACACCCGAAGCATTTCCCACCCTTGCACTTCTTCGAATTTCATTCGTAGTTGTTATTTATTTTTAATTTTCATTTTCTTGTTTTATTGATCAGTAGTTCATTTAATTATTAGGATTGTGTTTAGTTAAATATATTGTCTTTAGATTATTGTTTAGCTTTAGTTTTGCATCCAACTCCCGAAACCGTAGCTACATTAGTTATGACGACGTACAACTCTAGGGATCCATTGCACTAGCCCACCTCCCGTGGTTCGATACTACTTGGTCGAAATACTTACGTGCATACTACTACGATCCCTTATGCTTGAGGGGAAGTAGTTAGTCAAAACATATAGTGACTAAAAATTTCGTTCAAGTCACTATTTTTTTAGAATGTATACTTAAAATCCAGTTTAATAGAATACTTTATGAGCTCAATCCTAAACTTAGGAGCACCGCTGGCGAACATCACCCCAACACCCATTATTTCACTCCAATGATCAGACAAGTATGACTTCCTTTTCTCAATTGGGCAGATATCAAAATGGGGTATACTACCTAATCCCACAAATTTTGTAGAGACAGAGTTTTGAGAATCATTGACCACAATCTCTTTATTAGTAGAAGGTTTCGAATTGTTCACTAAAGAAGATGATTCGAAATTCATAATATCCATACTAGAACTAACATGCACACTTACAAATTGACTATTATCATCATTAACAGATTTCTGAAAATAAGGCAGAACAATAGTTATGTTTACTAGTTTCTCGGATGATAATTTGTAGAATTCAATCAACCCCATTAAATCTGAATCAGACCCAAAACAACAGTTTTTGTGCTAACAACCGAGTATAATGTTGAGAAATTACCTAGAGATAAATTGGACCATGTTCCAGTAATTTCTGAAATATTATCCTTGAATGATGATGATTGGTTTACTCGCATCATTTTACTTTGGTCATCGAAATCAATCTTGAGAATCACATAGTACTCCATGGATTATTGAATCGATATGTTGAAGAACACCACAACTGCAAAAATTGATGGCTGATCAACCTACAATCAACCGATGACAACGAAATTGCATGTGTCGTTTAACCAATTCAAGCCCTAATTCTGTGGAAAGTTTGTTATTTGCATGACCGAGTAATAAATAGAATCTCTGCTTGAGTTTGAGAGTATCAATTTGATCGAAATTTCTGTGAAATGCAATTTCGAATTGGAATGATTTGGAAATTGGAAGTTTGTTGGAATACTGCGTTTGATTAGGTAGAAACGTTTTCAATTTTGGAAAATTGTGAGTCAACTAAGAGTTCTGGTATTTATGTTAGAGGTTAAAGATATTACTCCCTCCGTCCCATACTTGAAGGCTCAAATCAATTGGACACGAGTTTTAATGAATGAATTGTTTATTAATATTGTGTAAGATAAAGTTGGGGTAGTAAAGACTTTTCAACTTTATAAATAGTACTCCCTCCGTCCAATTTCATTATTCCCACTTTCTTTTTTTGGTTGTCCAATTTTATTATGCTCATACTTTTTTTGGAAACAATATTGTTCATACTATTTTATCTTCACCCTCCTATCATCACTTATTTACCCACTTTGTCATTCACTTTATTCATAAACAATCATTTGTTTACAAATGGACCCCACAATACCCTATCATACCCTCAACTTATCTACTTTATGAATAAACTAATCAATATTCATTAAAACCTGTGCCCGGAGAAGTGGGCATAATAAAATTGGACGGAGTGAGTAATAAAGTTACTTTTTAGTGTAATAAAGTAGTGACATTTGTTGTAATATTGTGATGTTTTAAGGAGAATGTTTAAAAGTGTTTTTGCTATTTTAGGTAATGTGCCTTCAAGTATGGGACGCCCAAAATAGTAAAATGTGCATTCAAGTATGGGACGGAGGGAGTAATACTCCCTCCATTTTTGAATAAGTGTCGTTTTGGCTTTTTTCAACAAATTAAGATTATAAATTATGGTCTATATTACCCTTCATTAATTATACTAATTTTAATATAGAAATTTTGTTTGATAAAGAATGTGGTCAAGAATGTAGCTAGTATTAATAAATCAAATTAATTTTGGTATAAACATTTTTTGTTATGAAAAATATTTATGGTAAATGAATAAGGGTAAAATAGTCAAAATTAAAGAAAAAACTCTAGAATAACACTTATTTTAAAATTAATTAAAAAGTCAAAGTGACACTTAATAAAAAACGGACGACTATTTAATTAGTATCGTGATTTAATGATTGAGGGCATATTAGGCCTTTTAAGTATTAATTTGACGTTAATTGGATTGCTGAAATGTTTCTGTCTTTAATTGTAGTAGTGGGCTGATTTGTAAATAAACTCAAAATCTTTTTCCCTAATATTAACATTTATGTGTAGACTCCTCACGACTAAACGGTCCCAGGTCAACCGTAAGATACGATATAGCGTAATAAATTTGAGGCTGACGACCACATTCCTAGTCAAGAATTCCACAACCACATTGCTAGTCAAGAAACAAAGTTTCCTTCAACCTGTAGCTCACGCTAGTTTACTCTTGAGTCTTAACATTATTAAGCCTCTGCTTTTCTGGTAAGCGTTCGTTAAACCAGAAGCATGAATTCATCATTCACAAAATACTCTCTCCCTTTATTGCTCATCATTACCTCCTTGTACTCCACCTATTCAACTGACACCTTAAATAACCCTCACATATTTACAGATAACGCTACTACAACGTTGATTTCACCTGGTGGAGCCTTCGAATTGGGCTTCTTCAGCCCCGAGAATTCCGACTACAGGTACGTCAGAATATGGTACAAGAAGATAACAGGAAGAACTGTGGTGTGGATGTTGTATAATGTGGGTAATGGAGTTAATGATAGGTTAGGCACACTGAAAAACGATGCTATCTTTAAATGTATTAATTCCTCCCACACGGGTGTAAATGGTTCTCACAAGGAATTAACCTTCCAGGATACAAAACCTATTCCACGAAAACTCGATAGTTACACTCTACCGAATTTCAGAAGCAGAAATCGCAAGTGTATAAATAAACTAATTAAAAATATTATAAGACTCAAATCCTAACATATAGAGAGACTCTTACTACTCACTTCCTTTTTTCAACTCTCCACACCTTTGAGTATTTATAGATACTCAAGAGTTACACCGAAAGGTTGCAACTTCACCGAAGAGTCACATTGTCAAAGGGTTGCATCTTTCACTCACTGAAAGATTGCAACTTCACCGAAAGGTTGTGTCCTTTCACAAAGAGCTCTCTATATTATATTATGTAAATATATAAATATACAACAATCCCCCACTATTTACATATATAATATATAATAAAAATAATAAATAATAAAATAATCACACTTGCTTTACGCAACGAATAGCCATGAAGTGGACTAAGCCTTAAACTTATGGTTGAACATGAAACTCTATGGAATCATGTTCTCGTCACGTATGATTTATTGCTTCTTAAATTTTGGCAGCACCAATTCGTAATGGGCCTTGTGCTTATCCTGGTCTCGCAAGTACTCTAGGATCTTACCGACATAATCCTTAAGAAGCGGCCTCTCACTTCTCTTCTTGCATAGGTAGACTCATCATGAATGTCCACAACGCATTCCACGGAGCTACGAGTCTATTAAGGATTTTTTAGAATCCAACCTTAACTTGTTGTGGTAATAGAAAGTGCACAGGTCAGATACAGAGCTTTAGAAATAGAAATACTTTTACCCCCACTATTTCCACGTTATGTGCACTTTGAAATGTATCTCAGTTTCCATTTCACCGATGTCTAATATTGAATTGCCTTTGCAAACTCAATTTATAAGGTGCCAATTTTTTTACTTGTACCTTAAGATGGAGTGGGTTTCAATCAAGACATCTTATTTAATCGGTAATAGTTCCATATCTCTTACGACCTTTTGATTTTATCTCCCAATAAAAAGATTGTTCACGAATTTGCTAGCATTTAATTCGTTGGGAGACTCTCAAGTATGACCTTCTTCACTTTGATCATACTTTCAATATTTCATCATACTTTTAGTATGATTATTATATCTTCAGACTCTACACAGTTTGCATTTTAAAATAAAATTTGAATGCAAAGGGGCCTTCATCGCCACCCTTAACTCTTTAATAATTCTCCAATGAATTATACGAGTTAATATCTCTTGGATTAATTCTCAATCACAATTTGCGCTATCGAGCAAATGTGTATCACCATTATCCTTCTTGATCCTAATCAAACCTTAGTTCGATATGCACAATCAAGATCCACCGTTATGGAATAATATTTATAATACCTCACATAAACTATTTTAACTCAAGGAAGATTTGGCTAAACCAAACTCATACTTCTTCTGATTCAATCTTCAAATCAATTAGGCTTCTGTGAGCCCTCTTTCAATTTTACACAATGACCTAATCTATTTAACAGATGGCCTGTTAATTTATATGGCCTTTGTGGTAGACATTCTCAATTACACCAATTTAGGGTTTAGTTACCCCAAATAGATTTGATGTCAATTACAGCCACAAACCAAGGCATATTCTCCATTAAATTTGACTTGATGGGCCAAGCCCATGACCAAGACATTTTCAGAATGGGCTCTCCAGATTCACTCTCTGAGTCGCCGCTTCGGAGTTAAGGATTCCATTAACGCCACAAATGAAATCGAACCGTCGTCTTCTTCGACGTTTCAGTGCATTGCAACCGTTGGCACTGCCTTTTCTCGGAACAAACCGCTAGAGCCGTTTTTCCATATTTCGCCGATAGAGTCAAGCAGCACTACCATGAAGATGGCGGCTCCTCCGTCGAGAATGATGCAACTCTCTTTCTGAACAGTTTCCCGCGGCATGGATTTGAAATGCCGTGATCTTGGAGTTCGTCGTCGAACTACCACCATTAAGCGTTGCCACTCGAAAACAGAGGAAGAGCGGACTTCATGATCTCTCATTCCACTCTGTCTGGACCATTTCATCCATTCGAGAAGATCGAAGGATAATCACCCTCCATTAAATAAGTCTGTTCGAAAATAAGAGAAATGGCATACCGTTTCGATTCTCTCTTTTAACATTTTTACGCTCGATCACCGACTCCTTTTGATATCTCAATTGATGAAATTAATCATTATGTCAGCACCCGTGCAATCCCATTTTAATTGGATCTCCAGACATGCTTTCAGAATCCTGCGTATCACCTATTTTGATAAAATTCTTTGAGAGAGTTGGATGTTTCCCAGTAGCTGGGTGACTACAAGTAACATTAGTATAAAGAAAATTTTAATTAAATTTCACAAAGGATTTTGAATTTAAACTTCCCTACAAATCGACTGAGATCTTCATGTTGTTAGTTGAGCCCGTTCAACCTCTCGGGTTTATCTCCATCATTCAATTGTGCCTTCATCAACATTACTCCATTGCAGAAAATTTAATACCTTTAAAACTGTTGTATAATGTGGGTAATGGAGTTAATGATAGGTTAGGCACACTGAAAAACGATGCTATCTTTAAAGGTATTAATTCCTCCCACACGGGTGTAAATGGTTCTCACAAGGAATTAACCTTCCAGGATACAAAACCTATTCCACGAAAACTCGATAGTTACACTCTACCGAATTTCAGAAGCAGAAATCGCAAGTGTATAAATAAACTAATTAAAAATATTATAAGACTCAAATCCTAACATATAGAGAGACTCTTACTACTCACCTCCTTTTTTCAACTCTCCACACCTTTGAGTATTTATAGATACTCAAGAGTTACACCGAAAGGTTGCAACTTCACCGAAGAGTCACATTGTCAAAGGGTTGCATCTTTCACTCACTGAAAGATTGCAACTTCACCGAAAGGTTGTGTCCTTTCACAAAGAGCTCTCTATATTATATTATGTAAATATATAAATATACAACAGTGGATTGCCAACAAAGATAATCCTCTCAAAGATGAATCAGGTGTGCTCAAAGTCGGTTCAGTGACCTTATTAACATCAGAGAGATGACTCCAGGACAAGATATCTATATACGGTTGTCTTCTTCTGAGTTAGGTAAGAATTCATTCCAAAAAAATAAAACAATTATCTATGATGTACAAGTATTAGCTGTGATTCATGACATAAAACTGTTGTGTAATTGTTACAGAATTATTTATGTGTTAGATTATACTTATAAGATAGATATCATTGCTTCTTAGTTTTGGCAGGTTTTCTACCTATATATAAATTTGTTATTCTATTTTAATTTTCTATTTCTGTACAATATTATGAATATTATGGTTTTCGGCACTATGCATTCTGTTCTCTGTCGACATGTAAAAGTAATGTTTTATTTCAATTAATATTTCTACAGACTCAGGAGGAAGGAAACGGAAAATACTTATAGTGGTATTTTCCCTGGTAACTGGAATATTGCTTCTAAGCCTGAGCCTTATGTTGTATTCGAAGAAAAGAAAGAAGTTGACAGGTAGGAACATGAGTTATTTTATGTTGTGAAGCTGACTTCGTCTTATCTCCTATAATTTGTTGCTCGTGATGCAGGCAGGACGGGACAGAAGAACGTGGATAATCACCATGGCCTAAGTCATAATGAGGAACTTGAGCTACCGCTGTTTGACTTATCCACAATAAGTAAAGCTACTGACAATTTTTCGATCAACAATAAGCTTGGAGAAGGTGGATTTGGACCTGTTTACAAGGTAAACCTGGATCTATATTTATTGCGTAAAGTAAGCAATTTGTACAATTACTGAATCTGTACTGATGATTGAGCCAAAGAAATCTCAAAAGTTGATCAGAAAATCAAGTTTTTAGTGATTCCCTATCATGTTTGTTTAGTAAAACAGTACAACCAGTGATATTAGTGTGTTGTAAAACTAGGGCGTGCTAGAAGACGGGCAGGAAATTGGTGTGAAACGTCTATCAAGGACATCACATAGAGGAGTAGATGAGTTTAAGAACGAAGTAGTCTGCATTGCTAAACTTCAGCATCGGAATCTTGTGAAGCTTTTAGGATGGTGCTTTCAAGGAAATGAAATGATGCTGGTTTATGAATATATGACCAACAAAAGTTTGGACATAATACTCTTCGGTAAGGGTACTAAAATAATTTTTCGCGTGATATTCAATAGCATGTCTAAAACCTATTTAATCAATATAGCTAATCAACATGTATTTTCTGAAAATTGTCCCCTGTTGCAGATTCTACAAAAAGCATGTTACTAGATTGGCCTAGGCGCCACAACATTATTAATGGGATTGCTCGGGGCCTTTTGTATCTTCATCAAGACTCCCGTCTCCGGGTTATCCACAGAGACCTGAAAGCCAGCAATATATTACTAGATTCTGATTTTAACCCAAAGATATCAGACTTTGGTCTTGCTAGAACTTTTGGAGGGAATGAAACTGGAGCCAACACAAGCCGAGTAGTAGGCACATTGTATGTATAATTTTTCGTGTATTGATACATTACATGCACTTCCCTTTCATGCAATTTAATTTATATCATCCATTTTTATGTAGTGGCTACATGTCGCCAGAATACGCTGCAGAAGGTCTCTTTTCAGTGAAATCAAATGTGTTTAGCTTTGGAGTTGTAGTCCTTGAGATTGTGAGTGGTAAGAGAAACAGGGGATTTATGAATAAGGATCAACACCTCAACCTTCTTGGACATGTAAGTATTATATCCTGTAGAAACTTGAATCTTTATTTGATACATATGAAACTGAATTACAAGTAAACGTAACAGATATGGATGCTTTACAAAGAAGAAAGGTCAGAAGAAGCAGCTGATTCTTGTCTCATAAATTCAAGCAATTTACACGAAATAGAGCGATCAATCCATATAGGTCTTTTATGTGTTCAAGAAAACGCAGAAGATAGGCCAGGCATGGCTTCAGTGGTACGGATGCTGAGCAACGATGGTCCCCTGCCCGAACCTAAACGTCCTGGTTTTTTCACTTCAAGAGATGTAACCGCGACTGCAAATTCAGTTAGCCCAAGCACCTCAAGTTCAACAAATACAATGAGCATTACGCTGCTAGAGGCACGATAAATAAATGTAAGTTAGCTCATACTCCGTGTCTTGTATCTGTTTCAACTTAAGAGATGGACCAAATGAACCTTTTGTTAATGCATGATTCCAAGCCAGTGAATTCACATTTTGTAGGAAAAAAGATTCAAAATATTAAGGTCATTTAACTTTTAAGTGTAATATTGTTAATCAAGAACTATTACATAAAGTGGACGAATGTGAAACTGTATTCCTGCCTTTTCTGTTTTATTCTATTTAAATAATTGTTAATCAAGAACTAAATATATGTTTATTCTATTTAAATAATTGTTTATTCTATTTAAATAATTGGGCTGGGGCAGCTGCCTTCTGTGTCGAATTCCCTAGATTGTTTTTGTTAATGAGAGACAAGGGCAAGTGTGTGAGGGAGGTGAGTAGTTGGGGGGAACGAGGGAGTTTGGGCGTGGAATTTAGCTTAAGAAGGGATTTCTTTGAGTGGGATCGTTAAGGTTATGTTAGCTGAAATCGAATGAGGTTAAGGTCAGCTGAATGAGTTAATTAGCTGATTTATTTACTGAAAGAATTTAGAGGAGTTAAGGGAGATTAATTTAACTATTTTCAGGAGAGTTCTTATTTAGATTGATTTGGTAATCTTGTAAATACTTTGAGATCTAGTGGAAATAGTGTTTTGATCTTCCCGTGGACGTAGATCAATTTGATAGAACCAAGTAAAATCGTTTGTTGTTCTTTTTTGTTATATTTTGGTGTGAGGTTTATCTCATAATCTCAGATCACCAGAGTTCTAGTCTGCTGATGTACTCAGCTTGTGGGAGTATCAACTGGTGTACTCAGCTTATGGTAGTCTACTAGTGGTCTCAGTTGTTGGGCGTATCAGCTGGTGGAGTCAGGCAAGCTAACTTAGGCCTGGATCAGAAGAGTTGGAGGTTTCCAGTCAGCTGAAGGAGGTGATGCTTAGAGTCTTATCGGATGAGGTGATCAGACGCGTTCACATCAGCTGAGTAGATGTCACATAATCAATACACGCTGCAATCAACCTTGATTCCTATAAATACCCCATAACTTGTAATTGTAAAGTTTGACGCGTACGAGCATTCACTTTTGAGTTGTGAATGCACGAGGAAGTGAGGATAAATTCCTTTTCCGAGTGATGAGTGTGTAAAAATTCTTTTATCAATCAAGATTGAAGTCGTGTGTCCAGTGGATGTAGATCAAGTTGATCGAACCACTTAAATTCTTGCGTGCTCTGTTTCCTGTTCTCGTATTTCATATTTGTGAATTGCTATCTTTGTTGGATTGTTTGAGGTACTTGTTTTCTGTATTGATTGGAGACGTCTAATCATGCAGATAAGTTAACAATTGGCGCCGTCTGTGGATATCGAGAGATTCAATCCTTGAAGCAATTGCCAGATCGGAGATAGAGAATTCGACCAAATAATATTGAGAAGTTCTCAGGCACCAGAGAGTTTGGGCTGTGGAGAGTCAACATGCGGGCTCTTCTAGAAAAGCAAGGTTTGTTCGATGCCCTCGAAGAACCTATAGCCGGAGAATTAGTCTCAGCTACTGCTGAAAGTAGCAAGATGCTCACGAAAGCTCGAAGCACGATTCTGCTCTGCGTTGGTGATAAGGTTTTGAGAGAAGTTGCTAAAGAGAAATCCACGAAGGATGTCTGGGACAAGCTAGGTAAACTTTATATGGTTAAAACCTTAGTTAACCGTCTCTATTCGAAACATAAGTTGTATGCCTTCAGAATGGGGGATGACAAACCCATTCCAGATCAGCTTGATGAGTACAAAAAGATTCTTGATGATCTAGAGAATTTAGATGCCAATTTAGAGGAAGAGGATAATGCTCTGATCTTGTTGAGTACTCTCCCTATGTCCTTTGAAATCTTAAAGGACACCATCTTGTATGGTAGGAAGGATAGTATCACATTAGAGGATGTGATGTTGGTTGTCAAGTCTAAGCTGTTGCACAAAAAGACATCTCAAGGAGATAAGGATAACAGCGGAGAAGGATTGGCAATCAAAGGAGGTCAGAATATGCATGTATCCAATTAGGGGTCTAGTCAACCCAAATGAGCTGATAAGGGAAAACCAGTTGTGTCCAATCAAGGGGATTTAGTGTGCTACCACTGTAATAAGTCCGGGCACTATAAGAATGCTTGTCATAAGTATAAGCAGTTCTTGAGGAAATCTGGTGCTAAGAACCCTACTGACAAGAATCAAGCAAACCAAACCCAAGAAGAGAAGGAGCAAGAAGGCTATGAGTCTGCTCAGGCGCTAACCATAATATCCTCTGCAGAATAGCAAGCATGGATCCTGGATTTAGGGTGTTCTTTCCATATGACTCAAAGAAGAGATTGGTTTCATGAGTTCAAGCATCAGGAGGGTTGTTGTGTGTTGCTTTGGAATTATCACACTTGAAACGTTGTTGGAGAAGGTAGTGTTCACCTGAAAATGTTTGATGGTGTAGTAAGAATTCTCAAAAGTGTCAAGTATGTACCTGAGCTTAAGAGAAATTTGATATTTCTTGGGATGCTAGATTCTATGGGCAATACATTCTAATCTGTTGATGGAGAGCTCAGGGTGTCTAAGGGGGAGTTGACTGTCCTGAAAGGTGTGAGAAGGAATGATCTATACTTTCTTAAGGGAAGTACAGTGTCTGATAGATCAGATGTAGCAGAGGTGCAAGACAACTCTATGTTGTGGCACAGAAGACTAGCTCATGTAGGTGAGAAAGTCCTAATTGTGATGTCTAATCAAAGTTTGCTTGGCAAGGAAAATATCACAAAGGTGGATTTGTGTGAGTCTTGCATTCTTGGTAAAGCCAAGAGGTTGAAGTTTGGGAAGAGTGTTCACTCTACCAATGGGATCATGGATTATGTCCATTCTGGTCTATGGGGGCCAGCTAGGAATCAGAAGAGGTCTAGTGGTAAATATTTCTTGTCTATCATTGATGACTACTCAAGGAAGGTGTGAGTTGCTATCCCGAAATCGAAGGCAGAAGCATTTGAAAATTTTAAGGAATGGCTCACTGAATGTGAGCATATCAAAGGGAAAACTCTCAAGCATTTGAGATTTGATAATGGTCTAGAGTACTTATCAGATGATTTCAATGCGTTCTGTTAGACGAAAGGAATAGTGCGACATAGGACTGTGTCAGGGAACCCTCAGTAGAACGGTGTAGCTGAGAGGATGAATCAGACACTATTTGAGATAGTCAAGTGCATGTTGAATAGTTCTTATATGCCAAAGGTGTTTTGGGGAGAGGCTGTGTCAACAACAGCCTATTTGATAAACAAAAGTCCTTCCTTAGCTGTGCAATATAAAACCCCAGAGGAGTTATGGTCTGACCATGCAACTGATTACAATTATTTGAGGGTATTTGGATGTGCAGCATGTTGGGATATGAATCCTGAAAACAAGTCCTAGTTGATGAGAATAAGTTTTGATGGCCAAAAAGCAACTTAAAGTTAATAATATATGTGGAAGAAGTCATCCTAACTAAGTCATCTTAAGAAGTCATATAAACTGAGTTACTGATCTTATATGTGAAAATATTCCAACTGTTAGGAACTAAGTTGATGAAATGAATTGTATAGACAACTTATAGAATATGACCTAGATATACTCTTCTGTATGTAGTTCAGATGAAGTATTGATAGGTTTTATATTTGTAAGTTTGTATTAAGTTGTAATCAGCATAGTTAGTTCAGAACAGAAGACTGAAGCAGATATCAGAAGACTAGAAGTCAGAACAGAATACTCAGAAGATTACTCTGGAATAAGAAGACTAATCTCAAGAAGAGAAGTATTAAAGTATTCAAGATATGCTCTAAAGAAGTTAAGTACTGAAGATAAGCATAGTACTTGGAACAGACTAAGAACAGTAAAATCTGAGAAGAGTAATTTTACTGTGCTAAGGTCGAAGTTGAAGAATAAGTTTGGGAAACTTATTTAAAGTACGTAACTGAATATATATCGAAGATATGAAGGCTAACTAAAACAGTTGAAGTTAGTTACAAAAAGAAGTTACAAAAAGTGGTTAAGAGTTAGTTGGAGTTAGTTTCACAAACTGCTAACTGTCCTACTAAGTTCTATAAATACCAAGAGATCTTCTACTTGGAAAGACTATTGGTCAACTGATATTCAAGAGCATTCAAAGAGCAATTCAAGTCTTAGAGATATTCAAGAAGCATTCAAGAAAACTCGCAGAGTTTGAAGAAGATCAAAACAAAGAAGAAGCCACAGTTTTGAAGAGAAGATTCGAAGGCTACTAAAGAGAAGTTTTTACGTTTTAGTTTGTGTTTTTGTAAACAAATGTGCTAGTTATTTGTGAGAATTACTAGTAGATCGATATTGAATTTTTTTCAAAATACGTGCAGGGGTGCATTTATCAAAAATCTGGGTGCAGATCGGCCCGGCCGGGCGGAAGTTTCGTATTGCTTTTCGGCCTCCATCTTCGTCCCTCCTTATCTTGAGTTTCCGACCTCTGATTGACTCGATTCTTTTTTCCATTCCAATTCATTTTTCGAGCCGGATGCAATGGTGCACTCCTCTTTTTGGTCCAGTGAATGGTGGTAGGTCTTTTGCTCCCAAAATCTTTCGTTTTTGCTACAAAATCGACAAAACACTACCTTTCTCTTATTTCAACGAAAACAATCATAATCAAACCATAAATCAATGAAATCATAGTAAAAATAAGATTCACATGTGCATAAAAAATGTGAAAACTCCACCCGAATCAGTAGCTGTCGTTGGCCTTTCTTCTCGTTGCTGCCTTGCCTCCGACTATTCTTGTTGTGCCGCTATTTGCTTCTTGGTGTTACTTAGACATACTAATAAAATTTTCATCTCTGTATTTCTTCATCTCTGTATTTCTTCATTTTCATTTGTGGGTAATGAAATTTACAGAGCTTTATTTTTTCATTTTACCTGTGGCTGTGGGTAATGAAATTACATGAGAGAGTCAAAGGAGTATAAATTATATAATATCACTGTATTATATATATATATATATATATAATAGAATTGTTTATAGGCGGTGCAAATGAGCAATAATCATATCATTTCTTGTTTTGTGTGCAATAAAGTAAATTGTTCAGCCTTTAGTTTGTCAATTGTTGGACACCATACCTTTTCTTTTCTTTTTTAGGATTTTTATTTTATTTTTTTAAAGGTTGTTTAGGCTTTTTAATGTACGTCATTGTTATGACTTTGCTTCTTTGTCTATAATGAGTACTGTTTCTAAACGAATCGAGCGAGCTCCTCATGAGCATGACTTGAATTTATATTTTTGCTTGTAAATGTAATCGAGCCTAAGTTAATTTTATAAGACCTCAAACTTTAAGTATTTGACTCGACTCGAATAATAATTCTACTACTAGTAAGTAGTGCATTATGTGCACATTTTTTTTTTTTTTTACTTTTACTTTTGTAATGCATTTATTTTAGACTTTCGATCAGCCCGTCCTAAAAAAAAAAATTCCTGGATCTGCCATTGGCGTTGTTGACACAACATGGCGTTGGTGATGCTCTTAAACCATTAGCTGAGGCTAGCTACTACAGATGCTGAGAAGGAAAAGAGGGTTGAGATTCTTGAAAAGGTACATATCACTGTCATTCTGTGTATTGGAGACAAAGTCTTGAGGGAGGTATCAAAGGAAATGACAGTAGCGGAAGTGTGGGCCAAATTGGATAGCCTTTATTTGACCAAGTCAGTATCAAATATGTTTTATATGAAACAGATGTTAATGTCATACAAGATGATAGATGACAAAACTCTTGGAAATTAGCTTGATGAATTTAATCAAGCAGTTGATCTTGAGAACCTTAATATTAACAAATTCAGAATGCAATAAAGACAAAGAGCCTGAACAAAGCACTTGGTGAAGAAAAAAAAAGCCTAAAGTCAAGGGGAGGGTTTGAATGTTAGATTCAAAGTTGGTAAGAAGTTTCAAAATAAGAGTGGTGAAAAGCCCAACTCAGCTGATACTGGTCAAGGTGGATGAGGCGATTTTGTTGAGAAGAGAGAATGTTATGAATGTTAAAAGTCGGGTAACCTGAAGAAGAATTGTCCTGATCAAAGGCTTTCTTCAACCCAAACTTTCTTAATTGGAAAAACCAAGGTCAATCAATTAATCCATTTTCTAAATGAGGAAGAATAAAAAAGGTTAAGAGGGAAACAAAGTTGAAACAGTTGTGGCTGAAAATGGATATGACAATTCATCTAACTCTGGATCAGATGAGGAGCAAACCCAAAATTTGAGAAACTATAGCCTAACCAGAGATAGACAAAGGAGGACAAAGAATCCATCTGTAAAATTTGGGCATGCTGATCTTGTCTCATGTGCACTGCGGACTACTGAGACTGGGGAGTATAGTGATCCAAGTAGCTTTAAAGAGACTAATGAATGTTAGGTGCGGTAGGAAGTTTGGTTTATTAGGATTAATTAGAATATAGAGCAACATGAAATATTTCCAACATGAAATATGTTTAATTAAGACATTTAAAAATAAAGTCAAGATCCGGGTTGTTTAAAAAATTTGCGGGTCGCAAACAGGGGGTTTATTACATGACCAATATATTGTTACTACAAAGTCAAAGTATTATCACTATAAGACCAAAAGTATACTGCTGCATGTCAAAGGTATACTGAATAATTCGCCCAAAAAATTAAGTGTCCAAAATATTTTTGGACTTGTAGTAGTATAATTTTGGCCTTGTAGTGACAATGTTTTGTTCATGTAGTAGCATAATTTTGGTCATGTAGTAATACAATACTTGAAAGCGAAAAAATATATTTTAAGGTAAATAACTAATAGAGTCATCTCACCCCATCTTTTCTCTAATAGAACCTAACATAATTTTTTTAAATCTAATAGAGTTAAAATGGATTTTTTGAGACAATTACGCCCTTCCACCATATTTTGAAAATTCGAATTTATTAATTCAAAATTATTAGTCAACTAAACATCCAATCAATTCGTAAATGCATTTTTTCGATATCCCGAAAATCTATCACCTTCTAAAATTTAAAAACTTTCCTAAAAGGTAGGTCTCTCCATTTATTTCGTTTAATTTTGTTAAGCTGAGGGATTCTGAAAATCTGCATTTCAACCTACATATATGCAGTGTCGAATGCATATTCATATGACCTTGTAACCTTTAAACTATAGAACCACTTAAACTATCAACAACTAAGACATTGCATATCCGTATGACATATATCATGTGCATACATAATAATATGCGTGAGTAGGTGCATATCATTTAAACACTTAAATATCGGTAGAATATGTTTGTGCACAGGAGTCGACATGTTTGTACATGTTTCAAATGCAGAAGTTAATGCACATGTAGGATATGTGTCAATGATTGATTTGATGATATGAACAATAATCGAACGATAAAAAACAATAGAAAAATATTGAATACCTCCTATCATCTCTCACACACTCACTGCGTGAATATACACACACTCACATCCTTCAATGGCAGAAGAGGCTGAATCTGTGACTGAGTTGTCGGTGAAGAGATAGCGGGAGGAGGAACAGAATGGCGCCGCTTCGGTCGATATGGAACAGAATAACAGCACCACGACGGCGCTACCCAACTCTATCTCCTCCGTTATTCCTGGATGGTTTTCCGAGATTAGTCCAATGTGGCCTGGTAATTTCCTCTTTACCTTTCTGGAAAGTGTGCAGAAACGTAGATATACGTAGGGGTGGACATTCAGTCGGTTCGGTTCGGTTCTGACCTTTTTTCAACTGAACCGAAATAACCGAAGTTTTAAAAAAATGAACCGAACCGAATTACAATTCGGTTGGTTCGATTCGGTTCGAACCGAATTTTTCCTGCCTAAAATTAAAAAAATTATTTAAACAAATAAACATTTTAAGAAATTCAATCACTCCTAAATGCACAAATGAGACATTACACAATTTTAGGGCTTAATGAACTCCTAAATGCACCTCCCGTGTTAAAGGCAGATTCTGTTAAAGGAGCTACCGTTGAGATGGGAATTACAAAAATATTTCTAGAGAGAACACGAAATCTATGATAATTACCTCCATTATCTTCTCAAGTTTCTTACCTCCATTATCTTCTTCAGTTTCTTCATTAGGGGAGAGTAGATCTAGGGTTTTATTTATTTATATATATATATATATATATATATATTTATGTATTAATTAATTATATATATATATATATTTTTTTTATAATTCGGTCGGTTCGATTTATTCGATTTTTGGAAAATATAAATCGAATCGAAAAAATCGAAATTTTAAAATATTTCAATCGAATCGAACCGAACCGAACAACCGAATAAACCGAACCAAATAAACCGAAAATCGTCGGTTCGGTTTTTTGGTTTTCTCGGTTTTTTGCCCACCCCTAGATATACGTTGTTGGGAATAAAATGAGATATGTTTTGATCTAATACCAAAACCCCCTGAGACATGCCTAAGTCAAGATAAATATGTTCTAGAAATGTTAGAACATATAGATTATAGGCTAGATGAGAAGCTGAAATGTTAGGCAGCTCTTAGACAATTAGATGCACAATTTGAGGGGGAACCTACTTTTAAGATGATCAAGATCAAGTCCCCTCAAGGCTCAAAATTCTGGAACAATCACTTAAGAACAAGGACACTCTATGGAAAACCAAAAGCTCTGATCAGGAGAGTTGTCCAAAGAAGCTGTCCATATGCAAGAACAAGCTTACCTAGCTCTAAAGGACAAGACTACTCAAAGGCTTTTGATCAGGAGAGTTGTCCAGAGAAGCCAACTCAATTGAGTAAAATACTCTGATGATAAAAGATCAAGAATGCTGATCAGAAGAGTTGTCCAGAAGAGTTGTCTCAGCATGATTGAATCAGAACAGAAACTCTAAAGATTGAAGGTCAACTATGCTGAAGAATTGAGGACAACCATACCCTAAAGAAATGCAATATGCCAAGATCATCTTAGAGTAAAATAAAGGGAAAGAGCCAAGTCATCTGAAGAAGAGCAAGCCAACCTTGCTGAAAAGCAAAACTGCTGATAGTGATAAGGAGAGTTGTCCAGATGATAAGGAATGTTGTCCTATCATTGGATCAACCTTCAGAAGCCATGTCCAAGTCCTAACAAGAAGTCAAACATTGGGAAAAGTGCTGCAGAATGAAGACAAAGTCTTACAAGCCGTTTATTACCCAAATAAGGACATGTCACTATCAAGAATCTGTCTTCCAGTTTGAAGAATTCAAGGAAGACATTTATAGCAATTTGGGGCTGCCTCTCCAACGGGCAAATCCTCCATTTTGTCTATAAATACAGAAGTGTGAAGACCATTTGAAAGCACAAAAAAAACACAATCCAAAAGCACCTCAACCTTGACAAGAATATCCAACTATCCTACAAGTTGACAAGTGCTCTCAAGCTTTCAAAGAGACTATCTTAGTCTTCATACACTTCTTCTAAGCTGAACCCAATTGTATATCCATACACAAGCTTAGAGAGATATCCTATCCTTATACACTGATCTTCATTGTAAAGGATATCTCATTAGTTGGAACCTTACTTCAACCCTTACATCTTTCAAGAGTGAAAGTAAGAAGGTTGTAGTAGTAGAAGTGGTAGGAGCTGACTGTTGAGAGAAGAACAGTTCAGTTCTGAGTTGAGAAGAGGGTACTAGGACTCTAGACATCCTAGGGATCAATTCACCAAGGAGTGGTGTTATTGATTAAGTGCACCTTGGCACTATAAAACAAGTTAATTCCAAGAGTGAAGGAATTATCCTGTTAAATCAGGGAAAGTGGATGTAGGAGCTTGAGTCTCTGAACCACTATAACTTCTTATGTTGATTTACATTCCAAGTACTTTCATACATTCAACACTGCACACAAAACTGATCTTTCAAGGATAAACATTCAAAGACTGTGCAAAAACCTATTTGGACAAGTTCCCTGAAAACTGGACTGTGTTGCATTGACTAAGTGATTTCAGAAATTAAAGGAGTCTAAACTTAAAGGGCCAACCACTATTCCGCACATATAACTCCCCTAGATAGTTATTCAACTAAGTACTTAATAGTACTTAGTGGTTTGATTATCTTAGAAGAGTTAAACTCCTTCAGCAGAGTTGTCCAAGACAACCTTGCTGAACTCTGGTTTGATCAAATTAGCAAAAGAATTGCATACAAGTGTATTCCCCCCCCCATACACTTGTTATATACTCCTTTCAGGACCAACAAGTGGTATCAGAGCAGGGGTTCAAAGACCACTGCTTCTGAAAATACATCTTGATTTTCAAAACTCTCATATTTGTGTGGTCACTGAACTGATCTCTATCTGAAATCCATCACTTGTTGACTAACTGATTATTTGTGAGATATGGCCAACAACAATGCTGTTCCTCCACCTGCTGTTCAAGGATTAGACAATATGGCCACAAATCCAGTCAACCACATTTCTCATCACAAACTGCCCATGTTTTCAATAGACAATTATGATTTCTGGAAAATTAGAATGAGGGCTCATCTTGCATCTCTTCATACTGATATGCTTAGAGTAATCACAAGAGGACCTTTTGTGTTTACTCAAACTAACCCCAGATTGACAGATGAGCAAAGAGCAGATATAAGGGAACTGATTCCCAAAGATGAGGATGACTTCACTGCTGATGAAAAGAGGAAAGATAATTTGAATTATCTTGCCATGAACACCCTCTATCAAACAATTCCAGATGCAGTTATGGGTAGAGTCTACCACTGCACCACAGCTAAAGAAATTTGGGATACCCTTGCTGAAATGTGTGAGGGCACTGAAAAAATCAAGGAGAACAAGCTCCAAGTTGATGTGCAGAAGTTTGAACAATTCTCAATGGAGTCTGATGAGTCCATTGACAAATTTGCTGGTAGATTCACTGATGTGATGAATGAGATTAACTCATTGGGCAAGGTCTACACCAAGAGAGAGGTTGGACTGAAAATCCTAAGGAGTCTCACTCAAAAGTGGGATGTCTATGCTGTGATGATGCAGAACACCAAGGATCTTTCCACCATGCCCATGCAACAAATCTTCTCTGAATTCAAAGCTTATGAGTTCGACCTCAATAGAAGAAAACCTATTGAGGAACCTTCAAATCCTACTAAGGGAGTGGCATTCAAAGCCAAAGTTGCTGAACCAGAAATGCAACCCACTCCCAGATCATCAAAGACAGCCTCTAAGACTGAAATGAAGGAAGAACTAGCCTTGATGGCTAGAAGGTTTGACAAGCTCAACACAAGGTTTGGTAGATACAAGAAATTCTACCAAGACAACAAATTCAGGAGAAGATACAACTCCCCTGAAGATCAGGCTGAGGACAAAAAGCCTGAAGAGAAAAGATCAGAGGACAAGTCCTCTGATAGGAGAAGATCCAGTAGAGCTGACCCTTCATCATCAAAGAGAAGAGATGAATCCAAGAAGGATGAAAATGAAGATCTGTGCTATAATTGCAAAAAGAAAGGGCACTTCCAGTATGACTGCCCTAAACTAAGCTCTAAAGAAAGAAGAGAGAGACAAGCTAAAAGAGACAGAAAGTTCACCAATAGAAAGGCCATGATGGCTGGTGATGAATCTGAAAGTGCTGAAAGCTTCAACTCTTCTGATGGATTATTCTCCAACAGTGATGATGATGATGATGTCTGCAACATGGCCCTTGAGGATGATGAGGTATCCTCTACTTCTAGCTCACCATCATTCATCTCACAGAACAATAGTGAGGTCAACTTGAAGCTTTCCCTTGGAAAGTTGATGGAAGACTTCACCTTGTTACAAGAATTTCATGATAACTGTGTGAGAGAAAATGAAAGATTGGCCATTGAACTTGCCAAAAATTCTGAGGTAGTTGTTGATGTCAAGTCTACTGAGTTGTATCAACAAGTCTTGAGAGAGCTTGAGGAAGCAAATCTCAGGATAGTTGACCAACAAAAGGAGATTGATGATCAACTTCTCTCTCAGAAGAGAAAAGATTTTGAACTTAAAATTCTCAATGCCAAATTTGAAAATCTCTCACATGAATATGATATTCTTAAATCAAGTGAAGAGAGTCTGAAACTAAAGATGTCTGCTTTGAACAAATCCTCTAGAGCAATAGAGGAAATTCAAAGTTATCAAAGACCTATGGCTCAAAGAAGTGGATTAGGTTTTGATCCATTTGAATCTTCACCTTGTCTTAGTGTTGCTTCTGTAAGTAACACTAAGAGAATTTTTGTTAAGTCAGTGGCACAAATTGAAAATGAAGTGATTCAGCCACTAAACAAAGGAAAGGGCAAAATGGATGATCTGCCTACTCAAGTGATTCAGGAGAATAGGCCAAAACCTAAGGAAATGGCCAAAGCTCCTGAATATAAGAGGAAGGTTGGTCAGCAGAGTAGACCCAATGGAAGGGCAACTCTCCTGAACAATATTCAGAGGAGTTATCCAAAGTATAATCAGCCTAGGCCAACTCTTCTGAAAAAGCCTCAGCTGAATAGACCCAAGGATAACTTTCTTCAAAGGCAAAATAAAATGAGACAACCAAAACCCTTCATACCAAAGGGTAATGGTCTAAAGAAAGCCTTTCCTCAAAGATTCCCTCAAGCAGCACAAAGAACTCAGAAGTTCAGGAGATTTGACAACTCTCCTGAAACTTATAGAGTTAACACATTCACACATACTTTCTCAAAGGCATTTGAGGGAAAGACAGTGTATGTAGATGCTAGAGGAAGACAACTTAGCCACCTTGAATCAATCAAGGTTATTAGGCAAGTTTGGGTTCCCAAAGGTACAGCTAACCACTCAGGACCCAAAACTCAAAGGGTACCTAAAACTATCTAAATGCAGGTACCAATGGGCCACAAGAAGAGGAGCATGAATAAAAAGACAGCATGGTACCTTGACAGTGGATGCTCAAGGCACATGACTGGAAACAAGGAACTCCTCTCTGATTTTATTGAAAAAGAAGGCCCAAATGTCACCTTTGGAGACAGCTCACAAGCAACTACAAAAGGTTATGGTACTTTGATGATTGGTAACATCAAAGTAACCAATGTATCTTATGTGGCTGGTCTCAAATATAATCTCCTAAGTATCAGTCAATTCTGTGATAAAGATTTTAATGTTGAGTTCTCTAGTGGAAAGTGTCTAATTAAGGATAAAACTCAACAAACCCTATTGACTGGAACTAGGAAGGGAAATGTGTATTTTGCAGACTGGGACAAGTCTACTGATGCTGCATGTTTTATTGCTAAAAGCTCTAGTGAACAAAGTTGGTTATGGCACAAGAGGCTAAACCACCTGAACTTCAAATCTATGAATAAACTTGCTAGAAATGCATTAGTTAATGGACTGCCTAATGAAGTTTTCATTAAAGAACATGTGTGTAAGCCATGTCAAGAAGGAAAACAGATTAAAGCTTCATTCAAAGGTAAACCAGTCATCTCCACTGAAAGGGTACTTGAACTTCTACATATGGATCTGTTTGGACCAATTAACCCTACAAGCATAAATGGGAGAAAATACACATTGGTGGTAGTAGATGACTTCTCTAGGTTCACATGGGTAGTATTTCTCCTTAATAAGAAGGAAACACAAGTCAAACTACCTGAACTTCTTAAGAGATTGTCAAATGAGAAAAGCCTTAGCATTATCAAGATAAGATCTGATAAAGGCACTGACTTTATTAATTCTTACATCAATGAGTATTGCTCATCTAATGGGATAGCTCATGAAACCTCAGCAGCTAGAACTCCCCAACAAAATGGAGTTGCAGAAAGAAGAAATAGAACTTTAAAAGAAGTTGCTAGAACTTTAATTGCTGATTCAAATTTACCTAAGAGGTTTTGGGCTGAAGCTATAAATATTGCATGCCATACTCAAAATAGATGTTTGATCACTAAGGGGCAAGGCAAAACCCCCTATGAACTCTGGAAAGGAAGAATGCCTAAAGTGTCATACTTTCATATATTTGGTTGCAAATGTTTCATTCACAATAATGGGAAAGAACAGTTGAAAGCCTTTGACAGCAAAGCTGATGAGGGAGTATTTCTTGGATACTCTCAAATCAGTAGAGCTTTCAGAGTCTACAACAAGAAAACCCTTATAGTGGAAGAAACACCTCATGTTGTGTTTGATGAGTCTATCTTTGAGATCAGGAATGATCATTTGGAACCTGAAGAAATCACACAGAGGACAACCAGATTAAGCCTAAAAGACAAAGACACTGAATTCATAGATGTTGTTCAAACCAATCTGCCTGGAAAACCCACATTGGACAACAATCCTGAAGGCAACCTTCCTGAGACAAACTCTACAGATGGAAATGGTGAACTGAATGAACCAATCCCAGTTCACATCCAGGTAACAACTACCAATGAAGAAGCAGTTCCTGCTGAGGTAGTTAATGGGTCAAATAATCAAGGGGGAACTCAAAATGTTGAAAATACCAATGTCCCTGACATTGAGGACAACACCCCTGATTATGATCCTGAATTAGATCCTGCATTAAATTATCCTGAATTCTATGATCAAAATGACTCACCTTCAGTAGAGGACAACTCTACTGAAGAGATCAGAAAAAGAAGGACTTGGTTGTCTGACCATCCTACTGATCTGATACTTGGTGATCCAAGTATTGGAGTCAAAACTAGAAGATTTCATGGTGAAAGTGCTCTATTCTGTTGTTTCTTGTCAGAGCAAGAACCAAGTAATATTGAGGAAGCACTTCAAGATGCCAATTGGATCACAGCCATGCAGGAAGAACTCAACCAATTCACCAGAAATGAAGTATGGGAGCTGGTGGATAGGCCTTCACATCAAGATGTTATTGGAACAAAGTGGGTGTTCAAAAACAAGAAAAATGAAAATGATGTGATTGTCAGAAACAAAGCAAGACTTGTGGCAAAAGGGTATTGCCAACATGAAGGCATTGACTATGATGAGACATTTGCACCTGTGGCAAGGCTAGAAGCAATAAGGCTCTTTCTAGCCTATGCAGCCCACAAGAGGTTCAAAGTATACCAAATGGATGTCAAGAGTGCCTTTCTGAATGGAGTCTTGAAAGAAGAAGTCTATGTGGAGCAACCACCAGGTTTTGAAGTTGGAAACCAAGTTTACAGACTCAAGAAAGCTCTATATGGACTCAAACAAGCCCCTAGGGCTTGGTATGATACATTGTCACAATTCCTCTTAGATCATGGATTCACCAAGGGAACTGTGGACAGAACTCTCTTCAGAATCTCTGAAGGAGAGGACATCTTGCTTGTCCAAATTTATGTGGATGACATAATTTTTGGATCCCCTAATGAGAAGCTATGTGAGAAATTCTCCAAGCTCATGCAAAGCAAGTTTGAGATGTCCATGATGGGGCTGATGAACTTCTTTTTGGGTCTACAAGTCAAGCAATCTAAAGAAGGAATCTTCATCAACCAAGCTAAGTACACCAGAGAAATGATCAAGAAGTTTGGGTGTACAACTAGCAAGCCAGTAAGGATCCCTATGAACACAAATTGGAAGATGGATCCTGATGAGAGTGGTATTCCAACCAACTCTACTGAGTATAGAGGAATAATTGGTTCACTCCTCTATCTCACTGCCAGCAGACCTGATATCACCTTTGCAGTAGGTGTTTGTGCAAGGTTTCAAGCAAATCCTAAGAAAAGCCACCTTGAGGCTGCAAAGAGGATCTTGAGGTACCTCAAAGGCACTGAGAATCTAGGCCTTTGGTACCCTGCTGATGACAACATTGAGCTAACTGGCTACTCAGATGCTGACTATGGAGGTTGTAGAATTGACAGAAAGTCCACTTCAGGGACTTGTCAATTCTTGGGCAACAAACTTATATCTTGGTTCTCCAAGAAGCAGAACACATTGGCTACTTCCACCACTGAAGCTGAATATGTTGCTGCTGGAAGTTGCTGTGCTCAAATCCTTTGGCTAAGACAACAACTCAGAGACTACAAAGTCAACTCTACTAAAGTGCCAATTTTCTGTGATAACAATAGTGCCATTGCTATATCACAAAACCCTGTCTTGCACACTAGATGCAAACATGTGGACATCAAGCACCACTTCATTAGAGATCATGTGGAGAAGAAGGATATCAAGTTGGTGAAAATTCACACAGACCATCAAAAAGCTGATATACTAACTAAGCCACTTGCAGAGGCAAGGTTCCTGGAATTATCAGCAGAGTTAGGACTTCTTGATCCAGGGAAGTTAGAAAAATGAGTCCAAAGAAGTTCATTGATTGAGGGGGAAATAAACTCAAACTTCAGCAGACTTGGTCAAGTCTACTGAAAATCAGAAATATGACCTTACCTCTTCAGGACACTTGTCCATTGACATTCAGAACTTTTGTCCACATCTCTTCAGGACACTTGTCCAAGTAGGGTCAGATAAGTTGTCCCAGCTATCAAACCAAATCTTGGTATGATAAGCACCTATTTTTGGTGATCAATACCTATTTCGAAATCTGTCCCATTGAAATACAGTTTTCACCTTTCTGGGATTTAATTTGTCTCCCACCCAAAAGGTCACTTTCCATGCATTAAATGCCAAGATTTAACTCTTGTTTGCATTAAACTTTTTGGGACATGATCTATCTCGAAAAACTCACAGCCTTAAACAAACATTAAAAACCACCCACGTTTTGAATAAAACAGTTATTTCACTGTTACATTGATTTTTGACCATTGGATCAAAAATGGACAACTCCCCTGAAATCAATCCTAGCCGTCCATTTTGGATTTCCATTTTTGCTCACCTTTGAATTGGTTCAAGACCTTACCAACTCATTGACAAACATTCCTTTTAGAATATTCACAAGTCTTAAGATCCCCACAAACACTTCTTCCCCAAGTATTCGAAACCCTAACTCAAATTTTCTTCAAACTCTCTCAAAGCTCTCTCTGCAAATTTCAATGGCCCCCAAAGTTAGACCTGAGATGCTTGTTGATTTCTCTAACAAGGATCTAGACCTGGATTTTGCCTACCTAAGCAACAAAAACAATCTTCACTTTGAGCCAATAGTCTCCTTTGAAAGTGAAGATCCTGAGATTACTCCAACCCTGAGGTGGTTGAGAAGAGCTGGTCTTCAAAAGTTCTTGGAAGAAAGGCCAAGTTCCTGCTTGGAAAGCTACATGGCAGAATTTTTTGCCTTCCTCAAATGGAGAGGCAAATCTGAAGATGGTGAAGTATCAACCAGATTATCTTACACTGCAGAAGGAGAGGAAGAAGAGAGATTTCATAGAGTGAAATTCTCTTCAGAAGATCTGGAAGGAGCCTTTGGATTGCCTCATGAGGGAAGGAATCCAGAAGTTTATGGTACTGGCCATGAAGATGAGATAGCCCAAGAATGGCTATTAGTTCCAGGCCCTCTCTCCTCAACTCAAAACAAGAAGACTCTCAAGCCAGAGTTTCTCAACCTTTTTGAGGTAGTTGCTAAGAGTCTCTTAAGCAACACTGGAAGCTTAGAGCAGGTCAGCCATCCAAGGATCAGAATCATGGCTGCCATTATTGATGCCAGTGATAAGGGCATTAAGTTTGATTGGAGGACCTTCATCATGTCTGAGATGATGAAGGAGAAAGCTAAATTCAAAGTGAAACCCCACAATAAAGTGGTGCTAGAAGGGAAAATCAAGTATTGCACCAGGGCAAGCTTGTTGATTGAGAGGTTTTCCCACTATTCCCAGATGCAGACCTTTGCAAAGCCCCTCCCAGCTCAAAAGATCTTGTTCAGAAAACTTAGCAAGAAAACTGAACAGAGAAGGATGCTTATGGCCAAACCTGCTGAAGAACAGGAGGAAGAGAAGCCTAAGATGAAAAGGAGAACAAAGGCCAGGGTTGTCAAAACAAGAAAGGTGTCTCAATTGCCTTCAAGAGAAGCCTCAGGAGCATCAGCTGAAGTTGATGCAGTGGCAGAAGAGGGAGTGAGTGTACCTTCTGACCACTCAGAAGAGTTGAGGAGGAAGTACAATGAGACTAGGCAAAAGAAGAAGGGTGATAAGAGAATCAGGGAAGTTGTCCCTGAGAAGGAAGAAAGTGGAAGCAGTAGGGCCAGCAAGAGAAGGGCCAAACCTACTGAGAAGGTGTTGGAGCTTCAAGAAGAAAGGTCTCTTCAATTGGCTCTAAGGGAGAGCAGAGCTGAAAGCAGGACCAAATCCATGTCAAGGACTAATTCATCTGGTTCTGGAACTCCAGAACCCAAAGTCCCTGAAGGTCAACCTATAGAGGCCAACCTCACTGAGCTTCTTCAAGCCCAACTGGATACATCTCTGAGAGCAACCTTGGAGGAGGTTGTCCAACAAAAGATGAAGCCTGTTCTAGCTTTTCTTAGCTTGAGCAATGATAAAATGCAAAATATACATGATGAAAATGTGTATTTGTTGGAAGAGATGAAGTCCCTAAACCAGGCCCAATCCCTGATGGCCTCAACAATGAGTGACCTCAAGCCCCAGTGTTTTGATGCTGCCAAAAAGGGGGAAAGGGAAAGAGCTAGAGCAAAAGGTGCCTTGGTGATTGGGAGCCCAGTCAAAGGGAAAGACAACATTGCTGAAGGAAAAGGCAAAGAGCCTGAAGTACTGAATTTGGAAGAATTAAATGAGGAAGAGCAATTAGCACTTGCTTTGAGAAACTCAATGGCCTCAGCTCAAGAGGAAAGAGTGAGGCTACAACAAAGACCAGGTGGTGAAGTGTCAGGTTTGGACAAGAATGCTGAAGGTGTCCAAACTAGAGGAAAGATCAAGAAGGCCCAAGGAAAGAAGAGACAAATTGAGAAATTCACTGACTTTCCTAGCAGCCTTGATCTTCCACCTGAATTCAGAATTGATGAAGATGAGCCTACATCAAAGAAAGCCAAAACTGCTGAAGAGCCCAAAGCTACTGAACAGGACAAGTCTTCTGAATCTGGCAAAACTACTGAAAGTCCCAAGTCCACTGAAGACATTGAAGAATTGTTTGCTGAAGGATTTGGATCTGAACCTAAGAAGAAGACAACTGTCCTAGCCCATGATCCATCAAAGCTGTTTCATGAAGGGTATGGCAAAGACCCTGAAACACAACAAAAATTGGCCATGATGAGGGCCCAAGAGAAAATGGATCTGATGGAAGAAGCCAACAGAGCAAGAGATGAGAGAAGAGCAAACTTTCAGAAACCAAGAAGAAGGAGAGCAACTTATAGCAAGATGAAGCCTCAGCTTCTAATCCCAATGGACACCAAATATCCACACTTGGATAAATGGGTGCCAATTCAACTGAATGATACATGGGAAGAGGCCAAAAGGGAGTTTGTCTATGACTATTATGTCATTGACAGATGGAATGGAGGAGATGCAAACTCTGCCTTCACTGAGTTCATGCTAGAATACTACAGAGAGTTGTATCAACAACTACTTGCAGCTGCTGACATTGCAAGAATTGAACTCACAGCTCCCAAGCCAATCATATACATGCCTCCAAAGCTTGAAGGATGGATTGACCAAGCAAGAATTCTGAGAGAATTCACTGAGATCCTTAAGCTAAACAAGATGGTTCTTGGACCTAAGGGAACCAACCAAGAAGCCATGGCATTGAAAAGAAGAGTGTGGGCACAGTATGGAATGCTGCCACCCCCTGAGGATGATCTTTGAAATGGCTAAGTCTCCTGACCTTTCTTGATTGATCAACTATGCTAAAATATGGTCAAGATTGCTGATGTGGTGTGCTAATCTGTCTGCTCTGATCTGTTATGGATTGCTCTGATACAAGCTCTGTGCTCTGATGCTGAAAATCTTATTTATGTCTTGAATTGTTAGAATGAAATGCTCTGATGTATTTAAGTGTTATTGATTCATGCTCTGATATGTTAATTTCAACTATCAACATGCTTGTAATGATCTTTGAATGAATGATAGTTGGACTTATTTTGATTCAAGAAACACTAATCTCTCAATGCCTATCTTGAAACCTACTTGCAACAAAAACAGTGAATACACTAACACATTATCTTTTCAGGAATATTGACCTTAGTCATATCTTCTGAAGACATATGTAATAGGTGTAGAAAAGTCACTTTTGCAAAGAATGAGTAGGTTTTAGCATCATCAAAAAGGGGGAAATTGTTGGGAATAAAATGAGATATGTTTTGATCTAATACCAAAACCCCCTGAGACATGCCTAAGTCAAGATAAATATGTTCTAGAAATGTTAGAACATATAGATTATAGGCTAGATGAGAAGCTGAAATGTTAGGCAGCTCTTAGACAATTAGATGCACAATTTGAGGGGGAACCTACTTTTAAGATGATCAAGATCAAGTCCCCTCAAGGATCAAAATTCTGGAACAATCACTTAAGAACAAGGACACTCTATGGAAAACCAAAAGCTCTGATCAGGAGAGTTGTCCAAAGAAGCTGTCCATATGCAAGAACAAGCTTACCTAGCTCTAAAGGACAAGACTACTCAAAGGCTTTTGATCAGGAGAGTTGTCCAGAGAAGCCAACTCTATGAGTAAAATACTCTGATGATAAAAGATCAAGAATGCTGATCAGAAGAGTTGTCCAGAAGAGTTGTCTCAGCATGATTGAATCAGAACAGAAACTCTAAAGATTGAAGGTCAACTATGCTGAAGAATTGAGGACAACCATACCCTAAAGAAATGCAATATGCCAAGATCATCTTAGAGTAAAATAAAGGGAAAGAGCCAAGTCATCTGAAGAAGAGCAAGCCAACCTTGCTGAAAAGCAAAACTGCTGATAGTGATAAGGAGAGTTGTCCAGATGATAAGGAATGTTGTCCTATCATTGGATCAACCTTCAGAAGCCATGTCCAAGTCCTAACAAGAAGTCAAACATTGGGAAAAGTGCTGCAGAATGAAGACAAAGTCTTACAAGCCGTTTATTACCCAAATAAGGACATGTCACTATCAAGAATCTGTCTTCCAGTTTGAAGAATTCAAGGAAGACATTTATAGCAATTTGGGGCTGCCTCTCCAACGGGCAAATCCTCCATTTTGTCTATAAATACAGAAGTGTGAAGACCATTTGAAAGCACCAAAAAAACACAATCCAAAAGCACCTCAACCTTGACAAGAATATCCAACTATCCTACAAGTTGACAAGTGCTCTCAAGCTTTCAAAGAGACTATCTTAGTCTTCATACACTTCTTCTAAGCTGAACCCAATTGTATATCCATACACAAGCTTAGAGAGATATCCTATCCTTATACACTGATCTTCATTGTAAAGGATATCTCATTAGTTGGAACCTTACTTCAACCCTTACATCTTTCAAGAGTGAAAGTAAGAAGGTTGTAGTAGTAGAAGTGGTAGGAGCTGACTGTTGAGAGAAGAACAGTTCAGTTCTGAGTTGAGAAGAGGGTACTAGGACTCTAGACATCCTAGGGATCAATTCACCAAGGAGTGGTGTTATTGATCAAGTGCACCTTGGCACTATAAAACAAGTTAATTCCAAGAGTGAAGGAATTATCCTGTTAAATCAGGGAAAGTGGATGTAGGAGCTTGAGTCTCTGAACCACTATAACTTCTTATGTTGATTTACATTCCAAGTACTTTCATACATTCAACACTGCACACAAAACTGATCTTTCAAGGATAAACATTCAAAGACTGTGCAAAAACCTATTTGGACAAGTTCCCTGAAAACTGGACTGTGTTGCATTGACTAAGTGATTTCAGAAATTAAAGGAGTCTAAACTTAAAGGGCCAACCACTATTCCGCACATATAACTCCCCTAGATAGTTATTCAACTAAGTACTTAATAGTACTTAGTGGTTTGATTATCTTAGAAGAGTTAAACTCCTTCAGCAGAGTTGTCCAAGACAACCTTGCTGAACTCTGGTTTGATCAAATTAGCAAAAGAATTGCATACAAGTGTATTCCCCCCCCCCATACACTTGTTATATACTCCTTTCAGGACCAACATACGTGTTCATCTGTGTTTACGAACTTTTTTTTTAGTATGTTTAGTCGAACGATAAAAAACAATAAAAAAGTATTGGATACGTACCAGAATCTGGATCTAATATCAATATGAAATTTCTTATTCTGATTTCAGTGCATAATGGAATATGAGAAATTGAAAATCCAATTTGAGAAATTTCTTATTCTGATTTCATTGCATAATCGAATCTCAGAAATTGAATTTGAAAATCGAATTTGGAAAATTTTCTTATTTTGATTTCAGTGCATAACAAGAATCTGAGAATTTAATTTTCGAATTTGGAAAGTCAGGAAATTTCTGGTAACATAACCTAAATTCTAGGAATTGACTAGTTGCACCTTTTATGGAATTTCAAAAATCGAGTTAGTTTTTATTCACGAAATTAATTTAAATAATTAGATTAAGGGTAGTATGGGTTTTTTGGCTTTCATTTGACTCTATTAGAAAATTATTAAACTTGGTGTTTCTATTTACTTAAGGGGTGGTAATAATGACTCTATTAGGAAATAATCTAAATATATTTTAATTAAGTTTGACCCGCGTTGACTCGTGTTGACCCAGGTTTGACCACAAATTTCCCCTCAAATTTAGCTTAATTATTGATATAAGTTTTTGTGTAGATATATATACATACAAACAAGAAGATCGAGTAGAGAAGTGAGTTAAAAAATGAAATAAAGTTTTACTTTCACCGTGATGACACCTCATGTTTTTTGGCAACATTTGCATGCAAATTGATGTGGAGGCTTGAAAATGCACCTGCAACACCCCCACAAAAATACATCCCCCATGAAGCAACACGTAATAGGCATGCACACCCCAAACCCTCTATAAATACAAACACCCCATAGCTAAGCTTCCACCACAATCACAATCTCCTATCTCTCACATCTCACTACATCCCATTAGAATGGCAATCAAGGTAGCACTGGCAGCAGCACTCCTGGTGGCTCTCGTGGCCATAGCCGGAGCCACCACCACCACAATCACCGTTGACAATGATGGACAGCAGCAGTGCAGGGAACAGGTGCAGAGGCGCCAATTCCGAGCATGCCAGCGCTTCCTCCAACAGCCGAGGAATGACGAGGAAATTGAAATGAGGAGCGCAAGTCCAAGGCGGATGCAACAAGAATGCTGCGAAAGCCTAAAGGAGATGGAGAACCGAGGATGCGAGTGCGAAGCCATCAGACACGCCGCCATGCAGGTGCAGCAGATGGGGGGACAGAGGCAGATGGGGCAGGTCTACCAGAGGGCTCAACAGCTTCCACAGATGTGCAACTTGAGAACCCAGCAATGCCGCCTCAACGTTGTCTTTGTCTAGACGCACAAGGCCTATCGGCCTTGGCATGATCTAGTGGAAATAATTAAGTCAGTCGGTGACTTTTTTTTGTAATGTATTTCCCCTCAATAAAATGTTGTAGCTTTTTCTTGTTTCTTATGGATATTCATCTTTTTCTCCGCCTTTACTCTTAATTTATCAACAACGAATGAATACACCTCAAGAATTGCAATCTTGGATGCTTAATTAAAGCTTCATCAAAAGCTCTAACAATTGAAAAACTCCCTGATGCTATAAATGTATTTCAGACAGAGAGACACACAAAGGAAAGAAATAGCTAGTATCACAACACCATGAGAAAAAAATTATTTATAATTGGTAAGTTAATAATTTTATTATATTTTTTTTTCTAATTAGGTAAGTTAATAATTTTCCTAATAATGAATTAGGTAAGTTAATTGATTTTTATAATAATTAATTTATGAATTATTTTTTTATTTGATTGTATAACATAAACTACATTAATTTTATAGTGAATTATACACATTTGTTGAATATTTTTATCTTTTTCGCATAACGTCCCATTTTAATAAAAAATTTAATTTACGTCCCATAACTTCTTTAATTGTTCAATTTACGTCCCATTTACATAAATTTGGGGATTTCTTGTGAAAATTGGACGTAAATTAAGCAATTGAAAAAGTTATGGGACGTAAATTAAAATTTTAACTATTTTGGGACGTTTTTCAAAAAAGGTAAAAGTTACGGGACGTAAATAATTTTTTTCTCCAACACCATTGTAGTGGGTGACTGCAATAACTTGCTGATATGATTCACAACAGCATAAGAGACATCTGGTCAGGTGATAGTGAGATGGTACGTACAAGGCTGAAGGCTCCAACCAGAGATCAATAAAGTGTGGGGTCTTTAAATAACAAATCAGCGCTAACGAGAGATTCGCCTGCAACAACAGGTGTAGAGACCGGCTTTGATCCCAATAATTAAGCTCGAGCAAGGATATCTTGGGCATATTTCACCGGGCTCAAGAACAAGCCGTCGAGACAATGAGCTGAGCCACCTTAAGACCAAGAAAGTAGTTAAGACGACCAGAGTCCTTCACGGCAAACTCCTTGTGGTCAGAGTCATTTTCGGTGATAATTATGTCATCCACATATAAAAGCAAGTAAATAGTGACATTGTTGCGGTTGCAATAAAAGAGCGAGGTACTGGCACGACAGTGTAGAAAACCCAAACTCATCAAAATTGTGCTTAAACAGGCTAGGTGCATGTCAAATGCAATAGAGTGCCTTCTTAAGGAGGCAAATCTGGTCGGAAAGCAGGGGTCAACTTCTTAAGACGACAAACGTGGTCCGAAAAACGGAGGTCAACAAAGTCGGGTGGCTCAGCCATGAAAACTGGGTTAGATATAAAAATTTGAAGGCATTATTCACTTCCAACTGATGCAAGAACCAACCATTTCAGATGGCCAAGTAGATAATGATTCTAATATGGTGGCAACCTTTACAACAGTACTAAAACTGTGCAAAAAATCTAGATTAGAAATTTGAGAGAAACCTTGAGCAACTAGACGAGCCTTATAGCGCTCAATGGAACCATTAGAATGGTAATTTGTTCGAAAAAAATCCAATTGGACCCAACAATGTTCGTGTCAACAGGTCGCGGGACTAAGTCCCAAGTGGGAATCACATGAAAAGCATCAAGCTCAAAACGCAATGAAACAAGCCAATGAGGATGTTTGAGAGCGATCTTAAACCCATTAGGCTCTTCTAAGAATGATAAAGCAGATAACGGTGTTTAAAATATAACGGTGTTTAAAAATACCATATTGTTCCCGAATGGTCATTGGATGGACAAAAGCGAGTTGGCGGACTGTCTGGTCAGCCACATGCTAGACCTTAGTAACAAGTTGGATTGCAAGAGACATGTGGGTTGTGCTGGTTCTTGGGTCGGGTGGGCTTAAACAGGCAAGAAATCAACTGACTTGGTATTCAACTGAGTGTGTGATAAATGACTTTTGATGAAATAAGCAGTATGATTAATAGGGAACGATAATAATGGAATATCTCATAATTTTAGTTTTTATCTTTGTATATATTCTCAAAGATATGGTTGTTTTATTTACCTTAATTATCTCATTTGTAAATACTTATAAATAGTGAATCATTAATATCACCTCATTAACGATGATCATATACCTATTATCAAATCGTATCAGCCGAACTCATCAAAACCCTAATTCTTCTCTAAAGCCTCACGCTAAATTTCCCTTTCCCTACCAATTGCAACGACGACTACTCCCCCGACCATTCCCCACAACACCTTGGTCCACCATCTGACCATCAAATTGACATCCTCCAATTACATGCTTTGTCGAAATTAGGTTGTTCTGGTTCTATCAAACCACGATCTTCTCTATCATGTTCATGGTACAGTAGCTACTCTGGCTCAGACGATCACCACATCTGATGAGTCGGCCCCAAATCCTTAGTACATATTTTGGTTTGAAAAGGATCAAAAGATCTTCAATCTCCTTCTTTCCTTTCTTTCTAAAGAGGCCATGGTCTAGGTTATTGGTTGTGAAACCTCCCATTTTGTTTGGACTACCATGGTCTAGGTTATTGGTTGTGAAAGCCTCAGTCTCTCACATAAATCAATTGTGTAACCAGTTGCTCTCTCTTCGTCGTGGTTCTACTTTCGTGAACGATTATTTCAAGAAATTTTTGTGTTCGCTGCTTCTCCTCGCCGAGCAAGTCTCCTCGTCCTGGCACCAAATACCGTCATCCATCCTCTCGGAATTATGGTGGCTAGGCGCCCATTGGCTCCTCGGCGGGTGGTTCGACTCCTACTCGTCGACCTCCCACATGTTAGATTTGCAGCCAGTAGGGCCATTATGTTAATAGTTTTCTGGAGTGTTATGCTCGCCTTGTCCCATCTGTGGCCAATCTTTCTCATGCCATTAGTACTCAGTGTCATATCTCGTAGCCTCCGGCCTCAGACTGGTTCCTCAATAGTGGTGCCTCCGCTCCGCTGATTTGGATAGTCTTCATTCATCCGTATTCTGATAACGATAATGTTATTGTTGCTAATGGTTCTACTATTTTGATCACTCATGTTGGGTAATGTTCGGTCAATAAGGATATTCGCTTGTTTGATGTGCTTGTGGTGCCGCATCTTACAAAGAAATTATTATCCATTAGTAAATTTACCTTCGATTTTCCCTATTGACGTATTGTTTACTAATGACTCATTTGTCATTCAGAATAGGGTGACCAAGCAACCTTTAGCAAGGGGTCGACATAGTCGTGGTATCTATGTCTTTGAGAAGGGTACTCCAAGTTTGTTCGTTGCTTTACGAAGCTACTCGTTGAATGCCTCTTTTGAATGTTAGCATCATAGATTAGGCCATGTTCCTATTTCTGTCATTAATTTATTGCGTAAATTGGGCTTGATGTCCCTTACTTCCTTGTTTCCCACCCCGGGATTATGTACTCTGTGTCCATTGGCTAAGAGTAAACATTTATATTTTTCATTGAATGAAAAGAAAACATCGCTTGTTTTAGATTTAGTTCATTGTGATCTTTGGGGACCTGCCCCTGTTTCTTCAAATGATGGTTTTCAGTACTATGTTATTTTTGTGGATGATTTCTCTAGATTTACTTAGCTTTATCCTCTGCACGCCAAGCTTGATTTCTATGACGTGTATGTTCGATTTCATACCTTTGTTTGTAATCAGTTCTCCACTTCCATTAATGTTTTCTAGAGTGATGGTGGAAAGAAGTTTGTTAATGGTCGCGTTCGTGATTTCCTAGCAGCTAGTGGCATCCATCATCACATCTCTTGTACGTACACTCCTCAATAGAATGGCCGAGCTGAACGCAAGTATCATCATGTTTCAGTGGGCTCTCCTTGTTGTTCCAAGCGAGCATGCCTACTCACTTCTAGATTGATGCCCACATATATTCTCGAGGATAGGTCGCCCTTTCAGCTCTTGTTCGACACTACTCCGAACTTTGTTAATTTTCAAACTTTCGGTTGTTGAGTGTTTCTGTATCTTTGTGATTACGTACTCTCCTCACAAGCTTTCTCCTCGTAGTGCTCCGTGTATATTTATGGGTTACAATTCTTTCCATAAGGGGTTTTTAATGTTATGATCCTACCGCTTCCCGCTTCTACACTGTTTGGATGGCAATAATAATTATGGTGGTTTGAGCTACAAGCCATATGTTCCTCGGTGTTAGATTTTTCAGGGTGAATATTATGCTGACAAGTGTCCCTAGCTTCTCAGACTTGTGCGCTTGTTCCCCCTGCAGCCCAGTTGGCTCTGTCTTTCTCTACTTCTTGCAATGTCCCTAAACCATCTCCTGATTGGTATGCTGACTCGGGCCCTGCCCGAATGCTCATATGACGACTCAGACTTCTGCCTTGGATGCCTCTAGGCCTTATTCTGGTAATAACCTTGTTGTTGTTGGTAATATGAACTCTCTCTCTATTTCTCATATTAATTCTCGTGGTTTAACTAGTAAAATTCGTTTACATGATATTCTGGTTGTTCCGTAGCTCACCAAGAACTTCTTATCTATTAGTAAACTCACTACGTACCGATTTTCCTATGAATGTTATGTTTTAGTAAAATTCGTTTACATGATATTCTGGTTGTTCCGTAGCACACCAAAAACTTCTTATCTATTAGTAAACTTCTTATCTAAGGCCTCATTTGAAATTCGGAATCGGGTGACCAAGGAAGTTTTGGGTCAAGGAAAGCGTGATCAGGGTCTCTATGTTATGGAACATGGTCTACTATCTCTTGTTCCTACTCTTCGCTCAAGTGACTTGAAGGCTAGTTTTGATTTTTGGTATCTCCATTTGGGGCATGCTCCATTTTTGGTGGTTTCACTTTTGAATAAATTAATGGATTTAGTTGTTACTCCCTCCGTCCCACAAGTGTTTGCACCACAAAATTGGCACACTTTTTAAGAAAAAAGTGTAATGAGTGGAGTCTTGAGGGGTAATTTTGTAAAGTTATATGGATAAAATAAAAATGTGATTGTGGAGTCCTATTACTCTCTCTCAACTCAGAACTAAATTGTTCTTCTCTTGACAGTTAGTTCCTTACACTTCTACTACAACAATCCTTCTAATTTTCTTGAAAGGTTTAAGGGTTGATGTTGGTTCCAACTAGGGTGAGGTATCCTTTACAATTGAGCACAGTGTAAGGGTTAGGATATCTCTCTAAGCTTTGTATGATATACAATAAGGTTCAGCTTAGATGAAGTGTTTGGAAACTAAGGATATGTTCTTAGAAAGCTTGAAGGTTTATGAGCTTGTAGTTTCCTTTGATTTACAGGATAGTTGGATACCTTCAAATGGTTTCCACACTTCTGTATTTATAAAACAAATTGAGGTTATGTCCGTTGGAGAGACAGCCTCAAGATGTCTATATATGTCTTCCTTGAACTTTGCAACTAGAAGACAGATTCTTGAAAGTGACATGTCCTTAATTTGGGAAGTAAACGGTTGTGAGCTTCTTGTCTTGACTTTGATGCACTCTTCCCAATGTCTGACTTGAAGATTCAGTTGATCAAATATGGACATCACTTCTGATCATTGGTTCTATGATAAGGACAACTTTCCTTATCATCTGGACAATTCTGCTTATCATTTCCAGCAGATATGGCTTATCAGCAATGTTGGCATAGCTCTTTTCAGATGACTTGGCTCCTTAACTTTACTGATCATAACTTAATGGCTTCTAAGTATCCTTGCATCCATATCAGTGGTTTTGACCTCATCAGCATAGTTGACTTCTGCCTTAGCACATTTCAGGTTCAAGTGTGCTTGGACAACTCTGCTGAGCATCTCCTCTGAATTTTGACATACACATAAGCAGACTTGATCTTCTTGATGTGTTCTTCCTAATTGATCATTAGGGAGGTTGTCTTTCTGCTAAACTGACTTGATCAACACATTTGGTCAGTTAATCTTTTCAGCAGTCTTGAGATCAACTTGATTCTAAGCCTTGAGGGGACTTGATTCTTGTAGTCTTCTAAGCATGTGTTCCCCCTCAACTTGTGCATCTAAAATCACTAAGAGTTGCCTAACATGTCAGCTTCTCAACTAGCCTGATCTACATGTTCCAACATTCCTGAAACATGTTTACTTTGACTTTGACTTATCTAATTGGCATGTCTTAAGGAGTTTTGGTATCTTAATCAAAATCTCATTTTATTCCCAACAATTTCCCCCTTTTTGATGATGCCAAAATCTATACAACATCTATGAAAAGGTGACTTGACTATACTTATTACATATAACTTCAGTAGATGTGACTAATGTCAAATTTCCTAAAAGAACATGTTAGTATAATCACAGTTTAAGTGCATATAGGTTTAAGTCAGGCAAGTTGAGACAATGAGAAATTATCTCTTGGTTCAAAAGGAATTCAAATATCATTCATATTTCATTTTAGAATTACAAGGCATGTTGATAGTCAAATTAACTAATCAGAGCATGTGATAGAGCAATTACATAGCATAAGCATAAACATATCAGCAGTCATGAGCAAGTACACATCATAAGCATCTCTTTCAGCAGCCATGAGCAAATAAGGGTGCAAAGTTGATAGCCTTGTAATACTCGAAACAATATGTATGTCACTTTTATGTGGATGGGTACTTCTCGTACCTAAGCCACTAAATAAAATTTCATTTTGTCCGACCAAAAAAAAAAAAAAAGAGCAAATAAGGGCAAGGAAACTTAGCAGTTTCAGAGGTCTTCTTCAGGAGGTGGCACCATCCCATATTGTCCCCAGACCCTCTTCTTTAGGTCCATTGCCTCCTTGTTTGTTCCCTTGGGTCCAAGTTTCAGTTTCTCCATCTTCAATATTTCAATAAACTCTTGGAGAATCTTGGACTGATCAATGTAGCCTTGCAACTTTGGAGGCATGTAAATGATGGGACCAGTGGCTTTAAACTCCACCCTTGTTATGTCTGCAGCAGCAAAGAGTTTTTTTTTGATAAAGCTCTCTATGTTTCTCATACATAAACTGAGCAAAGATTGATTCAACATCCTCATCCATCCATCTGCCTATGACATAAAAGTCATAAACAAACTCCCTATTTGCTTCCTCCCATTCATCATTCAGCTGGATTGGGACCCATTTGTCCAGATGTGGATACTTGGTGTCCATCTGAATCAGTAGTTGTGGTTTCAACTTGTTGTATGATGCCCTCTTTCTTCTTGGCTTCTGAAAATTCTCTCTTCTTTTATCTCTTGCTCTGTTAGCTTCCATCAATTGCTCCATCTTCTCTTTTACTCTCTTCATGGACAATCTCTGCTGAGTCTCAAGATCCTTTCCAAATCCTTCTTCAAACAAATTGGAAGGATCATCAGCAAGAACTGGAGACCTCTCTTTCTTAGGACTCTTGGCCACTTCAGTTTCTTCAGCAACATCTTCAACAGTTTTGGTCCTATTTTATGAAGGCTCTTCATCTACTCTGAATTCAGCTGGCAAATGCATGTTGTTGGGAAAATCAGTGAATGATTCAGCCTTTCTCTTGCTCTTTTTTATTTTCTTGATTTTCCCTTTCACTTGGATAACTTCAGTAGTTTTATCCAATCCTACTGATTCTCCACCAGGCCTTTGTTGCCATCTTGCTCCTTCTTCTTGTACAGAGGCCATGGAGTTCTTCATAGCAATGGCTAGTTGCTCTTCTTCATCAAGGTCTTCTAAGTCCAGTACCTTCTTTCCCTTCCCTTCAACCTCAGGCATTTTAGCACCTCCTTTGTTGTCTTCTCCAATTTTCAAGGCACCTTTGGCTCTAGCTCTTTCTCTTTCCCCTTTTTTAGCTTCATCAAAGCATTGGGGCTTGAGATCACTCATAGTTGTAGCCAATAAGGACTGAGCCTGATTAAGGGACTTGATCTCTTCAAGCAAATAAACATTCTCATCATGAATATTTTGCATCCTATCACTGCTCATGCTAAGGAAAGCAAGAACAAGATTCATTTTCTGCTCAACAACCTCCTCCAAGGTTTTTCTAAGGGATGCATCAAGGTTGGCCTTGAGAAGTTTAGTGAGGTTGGCCACTGCAGCTTCAGAAATCTTGGCCATCACTTCTTCAGAGAACTTGGCTGATGCTTCCTTCACCATTGCCAATCTCATTTCTTCTGCCCTTCTCTTCTGAAGAGCACTCTTCTTGCCAATTGCTTGCTTCATGACCAACTTGAGGGCTTTGACATTTTTGTTATGGTTGTCAAGAAGCACCTTCTGATCCTTCTTCACTGCCTTAGTGAATGTATCCATGCTTTCCTTGGCTCTTTGCACTTCAGTAGAGATAGTATGCAGCCCAGACTCAACACCACTAATTCTAACTTCAATTGTGGGTAGCACCACTTCTTCTGAACTAGTGAGCCTCATCTCTACTGAGGCAAGTGTTCTGCCTTGTAAGCTTCAGAAGTTTGTGCATGGGCATCTTCCACTTGTTGGGCTAGGGTGTCCAACTTTGCTGAGTGCTCCCCAAGAGCCACTTTGGATAGGCTTTCATCAGCCATGATTGGAGCATCTGTGAAAACAACTTCAGCAAAAATTTGCTCAAGAGTTATACCTGCAGCATCTGCACATAAAAATGTATCAGCAAAAACACCCTCATCACCCTCAAAATCTTTTTCATAAGGTCTTGATTCATCAGCAGCCTTCTCCTCATTTTCAACTATTTCTTTTCTCCCTTCATCAATAATAATCTCACTCTTATGAAGAACAGACCTCCTCTCATCAAAGGATTCTTGAAGTTCAGATTTGACTTCAAGAATAATTTGTCCTTCCTCACTAATTCCATCCTCTCCCTCTATATTTGGTACACTCACTATCTTAGTGATTACCACCTCTCTTTCCTCCTCAACACCTTCTGATTTTTCAGGATTAGTCTTATTTTCAACTCCTTCACCTAAACCTGCAGCTTCTACATCCTCAATAGGATTTATAGAAGGCAGTTGTTGGGAGATCACAGTGTTTGGACATTCCAAGGGCACTGAGTCATCCTGAATGGTTAAGAGCTGGTCAGTGTCCAACTCTCCTGACACTGATGAGGTCTTAACCAAACCAGCTTCTCTTTGGGAAGCCTCAGCATCATTAAGTTGTGCCTTAGGCTCAATTGAACCATCATGGGCTGATGCATATTTGGTTGTGTTACCATCTTTGGTCAACACCTCTGAAGATACAGAGCCCTTCCTATGATAGGTAAGGTAATGGATAGTGCTTTCTTTAGGGCCAAGAGGGTTGGGATTGGTCGAATCATCATTGCTATCATCATCATTTGAGCTGTTATCAGGGTGCTTGATCAGTCAGGAACCTTGTCTGCTTTTCTTCAGCAATTTTGTCTGCTACTAACTTTGCAAAGACATTCTCATTAGTCAGGAACCTTGTCTTTTTCATACCAGCAAAGTGAAGTAGTCTGCTTTCCTCAATTTGCCACCAGTTTGCACATTTATCTTGAATAACTTGGGCAATTTCCATGATGGTTTTGTCTTTCACTTCAACTAAAGCTCTCAAATCTTGGAAATTCCATTGTAATCTTGGGAATTCAGCAAGAATGGGGTACAAACTGTCTACAGTTTCTCTTGCTCCACCTCTGAGCATACCTTCAAAGGTATACTCCTCATCTCCATCTGATTGAGGACTTTGGGTTATAAGGGACTTGGCAAAGGTTTCAGTAGGGTTGGCTTCAACGTTGATCCCAAGGCTAGGCCTGTTAAGCAAAAGCTTAGGAATTTCGGAACAGAAAAAAATGCAATCATAAAGGATGAGATCGAGAAGTTGTTGAAAGTTGGCCATGCATTACCTCAACGTTGATCCCAAGGCCAGGCCTTGTTCACGCGTCTACTTACTATTTTTGGATAACAGATAACTTACACACTTAACTCACGTAAATGTACAGTCTTTCACCGGAAAAGTGTCTGACATTCTTTCCGGCGAGGCTGCTAGAGCTGAAACCAAGCTTAACCACCTTGAAAACTTACTTTCTCCGATCCTAATTACTTCAAGCCATAATCGAACTATTCATATACGAGGAATATCCCTCACTGCCGTTTTCCGGCCACCTTACTGACTTGAGCGTCGGAGGCCCAACGCCGGGGACCTTTCCGGCAGGATTTTTGCAGGTTCTTCAAAGCCTTTTGGAGACGAAGAAGTGCATCCTTTGAATACGAGGCGCTTACATAATCTTGACGCAAGGTTAGTAACTGCCTCAACCGTTGCGTGCTCTTTTTTTACGCATCAGGGGTGAAGTCAATAAAACTGGGGGTGTAAATAATTGTAGTCAATTGTTTATATATAAATAGGATTGATTGTATTATATTTTGTTTAAATTAATAGAAGGGCACTATAATAATTTTATGTATAATTATTATAAAATAATAATTTAGGCGGTGAAATCAACAAAAGTGGGGGTGTAAATAACTGTGGTCAATTGTTTATATAATTTGTAGGGGTGAAGTTAACAAAAGTGGGGGTGTAGTCAATTATAAGATTAAAATTAAAATTGAAATTAAGTGTGTACTGTGCATGAATTTCACTTCAAATAAATTCAAACTATATCCTTATCCCCTATTTGAGCATACGGAAAAAAGTAAATTGTTGTGTTAGTTTAATCATGAAAATTAAATAAAAAAGAAGTTTAATTAGCTCACTATTTGGAAAGTTTCGTTTATTAGAATTTAGAAATAAAGCATGTATATGTTAGGAGTTAATTTCAATACATATATACAAATAAGTAGAACGAGTAGAGTAGAGAAGTGAGTTAAAAAAATATATGAAATAGTAATGTTTAAGTTCCACCGTGATGACACCTCCAACACAAGTCTCCACATGTTTTTGGCAACATATGCATGCACATCGATGTGGAGGCTCGAAAACGCAGCAGCAAAAATACATCCCCACGAAGCAACACGTAATAGACATGCATACCCCTTAAACACTCTATAAATACAAGCACCCCTAACTAGCTTCCACCACAATCACAAACACAGCAATAACAATATAATCTCCTATCTCTCACGTACACTAGGCAAGAATGGCAATCAAGGTAGCACTGGCAGCAGCACTCCTGGTGGCTCTCGTTGCCATAGCCGGAGCCACCTCCTACACCACCACAATCACCGTTGACGACAATGAGGCCAGCCATGGACAGCAGCAGTGCAGGGATCAGGTGCAGAGGCGCCAATTCCGAGCATGCCAACGCTTCCTCCAACAGCCGAGGAACGACGAGGAAATTGAAATGAGGAGCGTAAGCCCAAGGCGGGTGCAAGAAGAATGCTGCGAAAGCCTCAAGGAGATGGAGAACCGAGGATGCGAGTGTGAAGCCATCAGACACGCCGCCATGCAGGTGCAGCAGATGGGGGGACAGAGGCAGATGGGCCAGGTGTACCAGAGGGCTCAACAGCTTCCACAGATGTGCAACTTGAGGACCCAGCAATGCCGCCTCAACGTTGTCTTTGTCTAAAAGCCCAAGGCCAATCGGCCTTGGCGCGCATGATCCAGCTGTGGAAATAAGTCTGTGACTTTTTTTGTAATGAATTTCCTCTCAATAAATAAAAATAAAACCTGCTAGCCTTTTCATCTTTCTTATGGATATTCATCTTTGTTTATTCATAATTTATCAATAACGAATGAACACACCTCAAATACTGCAATCTTGGATGCTTAATTAATATAAGGCTTCATCAAAAGCTCTTAAAATTGAAAGTGTTCCTAATTAATCTATAAATCTAGAATCTAAATGAGGTATTGCTATGGCCCTCCAAACCTCTTCGCTTGGTCAGCTCTTGTAGATACATTATGGTCCCGGGTGTTTGACTAATTCCAAAAAAAATGCTTCAAATTTCCACTTATCAAAACACGGCACAGGGCGTACGTACAATTTTGAAAAAAAAAAAAATCGACCAATTTCAATCATTTAATTTAAATTAAACTCACTAAAAAAATTCAAACTCGTAGAATTTTATATTTTCTTGGAGACTAGCCAAATTTGTATGCAGTACTAGAATTCAAAGCAAGTAAAATTGAGTTGCCCTTGGATTTTTGGGTCGAACCCATAGGTCTCTTACCTCTCTCTATTAACTAAGACTCATTTTCCCAACCAGACACAAAATCTCACAAATCTCTAGTGACTAATGCCAATCCATATCCCCGGCCCGTAAAAACTCAACTTCTAACTTAACCATTTACTCAATCTTCTTTCAAAGTTCAAGTCATACTTTTTCATTGTGTATGTCGACGGGTAAATTTGACTAATAACAAAAAAAAAAAAAAAAATCCATCAAATTCTCACTTTTGATCAAAACACGTCATAGGCGTACAATTTTGATATTTTTTCAATCAATTTCAATCATTAAATTTCAAACTCACCAAAAAAAATCAAACTCGTCGAAAAATTTAATTGGAGACTCTAGTCCCTAGTCAAATGTTCAATTTTGATCCTTTAAATATAGTATTATATAAAGTGTTATCTATCTTATATACCTTGCTGATGATACATGGGATAATATCGCAGACTGTCATATATCTTTGGTTCTATTTAATTTTAGACTTGTATGCTCTTTTTCATCAATTTCGATATTTTGTTTTTAATGAATTTGAAAACCATCCCAAGCTAAGTTTCAAAATGAATTTTAAAAAGATTGATCAAGTGAATTTAGGCATTTGCAAATTCTAATTAAAGTTCATAAGCATTTTTCAAAAGGTAAAATTATGAGAGAACACAGTTTTAGAAGCATCTCACATTTAAAAAAAAAAATGCAAGTACAAGAACTATATATATCAAGAAGGTCATTTACAATAGTTGGAGGCTCGACCAAAAAATGAGAATTTGGAAAATATATACTACAATGATTAGCGTGATAATTGCTTGAAATTCATGTGTATAGTTTTCTAATTAATTTGATAGGATTTAATTTCAAGTATTATTCACACCGAATTGGCTAAGTATAATTGAATTTTTTTGAAGCAAAACACATGCCTAAGAATTCATGAAGTAAATGAGAGAATTATACCGTTATAAGCGTCTCGAAAAAAAGGAGCGGATTTTTTTTTTTTTTGAGTCAATCGAAGATCGGGAACTCGAGATATGAAAGAAACGGGAAAAATAGAAGTTGATCGGGTGACATAACACTCTACAAATTTCTGAGGGATTAAAGAGCAGAATTAACCCAAACCCTTCCCTAACACTATACAAATTTTGTTGATTTGATTCGACATGTTTCTTCGACGTCCGAAGTTGATTCCCAGATCCCTACGGAGTTTGCACGCCCCTCGTACACTGTCGTGGCAGGCTCGTCTCTTGTTGACCGTGCTCCTATGTCTCTAGTTGCTTTCCCGGATCATATTGTTAGAAGTTGGTGAACAATTCGTGATTGTGGATGTTAATTACGAGAGGCTACCAGAATTTTGTCGACACTGTGTGCAACAAGGGAAAGACGTTGTCATCTCCCGACTAAAGTCATCCAAGTAGGAGCATTTCCCTCCATTGATCACCTAGGCGTTCGTCTTGGCCTGCCCCTACGGGCCCCTAGCCACCTTTGACTAACCATCCTCCTATTGTGCTCTCTTGAGTGCCTAGCCTTTCGGTAATTCATTCTCAGGTCTCTAAGAAGACATCTTGGATGAATATTCTAACAACACCTAGGAACATGAGACTGCCTCACTATTGGAATTAGAATCGGCAATTTGAGCCTAACCTGGTGGGCCTGCCTGGCCAACCCGAAGCCTAGTATGGGCTGGGCTAAAAAATTAAGCGTCCATATATATAAAATCTAGCCTATTTGGCCTGACCCATGGGCTCGATGGGCTAGGTATATTTGGCCCATGGGCAGCCCGTTTGGCCCGAGCGGGCTTTTTCTTATTTAGGCAATTAAAAAATTAAAATTAGTAAATTAATGTATACTTAAATATTAATATTGTATTTTTTTTTAAACCTTGAAGTTAGAACTTATAAGTTATTTATAATTCTATTTGGACTTATTATGTATTGTAATGATATACTAATTATGGTCGTTTATGAATTATGCATAGTTAGTATATTAGTAATGCATATTGCTATTATAATAAACAAACAAATTTAAATTAAATAGATTAAAGTAGAAAAAAATGAAAATATAATATATATATATATATATATATATTAATTGTAATCAAAGTATTATGAATAAAGCTCCTAGCCCAAACGCCCATTAGGGGTGCCCATAAACACTTGCGACCGAGATATCACGCGATCGACTCCTCTCATAAGCACAAGCGGGGACTAATTGGCCATGTATTGTGGCCTAGTGATGAGGGCTGCAGGTGTTGAATAGGCTTGTGACCTGGTTCGAAACCCAAGTCTCGCATTTTTTAATCAATTTAGGTTTAGCGAGGGCGAATAAATCCCTCGCTTTACAAAATTCCCTCGTTATTCAATTTAGTGAGGGCTTTTTCCTCGCTAAATCGATAAATTTTTGTAGTGAAATATTTTAGAGTTGCACTCTTGTGTACCAGTTACATGTATGTAACTACTATATCCAATCCAATATATGTAACTACTATATCCAATCCAATAACCCATTACAAATAACACATTCTCATTTACTATATCCAATCCAATAACATATGACTCATTTACTGTATCAATTTAACACATACATTTTTTTTTCATGAGCCTTTATTTTATTTCAATTAATTTTTTTTAAATTTTATCATTAAAAATAATACTCCATTAATTTTTTAAAATTTTATTTTTTTATTTTACTCAATTGATATTTATATTTATCTTTTTAATATTATTTTTTAAATTTATTTTTCTTCTTGTTTATCATTTGTGTTTCAAATGATAATTTTTTTAACGTACTTTCTTTTTATGTCATAAATAATTATTCTAAAATTTTAAAGTCTAATAAGAAAATTTTAAAAATAATATTAATTTTTTTTAAGTATTAAATAGTATAATAATAATTTGTTTTAAAAAATAAAACTCTCACCTCTCTTAGGCAAGTGTTCAATTTTATTGGTACTATTTTACTTTACTTTAATTAATTGGTGTATAATTTTCACCCTATCCGATCCTTTCAAAATTTTACTTCATTCTTTACAAATTTCACTTCGTTTTACATTGTTTAATTATTTTTTTCATTTGAACTTTCATTTTTTAATCACTTTATTTTAATTTTTTATGAATATAATTTTTAGTTTATAAGTGTTATAATAACCGTTGATAAATATTATGATATATTATTAGTTAATATGCAGTAATGTACATATTAGTTCATATACAGTATAATATTCGTTTATATTGGTACATGTTATAATTTTTTCGAGTTTCGAGTTCACATACTTTATGGTAATAGTTCAAATATAGTATAGTATTAGTTCAGATATTGTATAGTATTAGTTCACATACTCTATGGTACTAGTTCAAATATATTATAGTATAAATTCAAATATTGTATAGTATTAGTTCATATATTAAATACTCCGTAATATTTTTATACCCACATTAATCTCTAGTACTCTACAATATATTAACTAGTACTATACCATAGGCGTACTAATACTATATCGTATTTAAACTAATATTTATATTTAACAAAAAATACATAACTTAACACATTTATAATTCCAGGCATACCATGCAAATTAATATAACTAACTAGTAAGAAGAACAAAAGTGAGAATGAATCACGTTGAACACACAATTCAATTAAAATTAATAGATACGATCACACTCAATAAACGTATGATTGCATCAACATGAAGATGACCCCAAAGAAAATAATAAAGTTGATTGCAATATTATGCTGGTTTCTTCCCCAATTCCCAACTCATTTAAGTTTCTAAATATAAATTTTATTTTTCAATTAGATTATATTATTAATTAGTTTTAAAAAATAATCTACAACCTTAAAAAACTTGTAACAAACCAGATATCATTTTAGAAATAATGAAGACATAACAAAATAATCTTAGTTATTATAAATCAGATTAAAGCTAGAAAGTGAGCATGTCATATTCATACATTTATACCCAAATTAGAAAAAAATTGAATTTTTTAGTTTAGTTTTTCTTTTTCGATTTTTTGTACTAAATTTTGGTCATTTTTTGGAAAAAATTTCATAATTTTATTTTTGAGTTTCATTTTTTTTATATTCGTTATGTTTTTATATTTATTTTATTCAAGTTAAAAAAATAGAATAATATTTGACTTAGTGGCGATTCATTGGTGACACGATAGTCAATGTATAATTATAATTTTAATGAGTTGTATTTTAATTTAATTGATAAAATGGTAATATAGTATTTTACATGCATTTTTCTTTTTAAAAAATTGGGGGTGAAATTAATAAAAAAGTAAGGTAAATAACTAATAATAAAAAATTGGATTTAGTTACATGTATGTAACTTGTACACATAAGTGCCTAAAAGAAGGGAGTGTGGACTTATTAAAAAAAGAGTGTAAATAGCCAGTTACATGTATGTAACTGGTACACATAAGTATTTGCCAATATTTTATGTTAGTTTGTGATCAATAAGTAGTAAGGTTTATAAATATAATTTTTGCTAGGAAAAAAAAAAACCATGTCATGGGCCGGGCTAGCCCGCTAGGCTAGGCTAGGCTGGACTCCCAATATGTATGCTCGACTATTTCATGGGCCGGCCCAACCCACTTTGGGTCTGACTCCTGTTGTTATCCCACCGCCTGTCCCCGACCAACCTCTTTTCTCTATCTTGAAGAAACCCATCACAACTGCCGACCTCGTCGAATTTTTTTTATGATTTGAATGATACTGTCTCACAGGCCTTCACTATTGGTTCATCAACTCCCCTTGTCACGAGATGTGGTTTGTGCCAAATATAGGGGCGTATAGGGAGATGATTTCGATCCACAATGATTTTACATGCCACTTATAGGGGGTGGTTTACAATCTTGTTAACTTTTTTTTGTTGTTGTTTTTGTTTACATTTGAACCATTTGGTTATCGGTTGGTATGTTCTAGAAAGGTGTACTGTTTTCCCTTTGTCACATGTATTATCCCTTAAGAGGATTTTTCCGGGTAAGATTTTAGTAGCACCCGAACCTGTGGTTTGACTTTTGAACTTATGACTTTAGGTTTTGTTTCTTTTTATTTTATATACATCGTTATTTGTCTTTTTTTCAGGACAATTGACGCAAGTTATTCCTCGTTTCCTTTTATTTCCACTCATTTCCTCCTCCCTCATTTTTCCTTCTCTTTCATAATTAGAGCCGGCAAATTGGGCCCGACCCGTCCAACCCGAAGTCCAATATGGTCTGGGCTCTAAAATTACAGACCCATTTAGAGTCAGACCTATTTGGCCCGACCCGATAGGCCTAATGGGCTAGGTTGAATTTGGACCGACAAGCCGTGGGCGGTCCATTTGACCCGATCAAATTTTTTTTTAACTATTAAAATTAGTTTACTCACTTTTACTATGTACATTGAAATTCATTCTAGTATTTTTGCTTTTTCTCACCCATAATTTCTTCAACAAATTATTGCAATTGTTTCATGAGTTTGTTTATTTTCTTCATAGTTTTATTAATTTTCGGTGGGTGGTTCCAACATTTATGAATTGTCTCCGTAGAACTAGAAACAATGGTAGTATATAGTCCTTTTTTTGTTGTCGTTAAATATATAACTAATTAATTATGCATCCTTCACAAAAACCTATTTAAACATTATATATGCTTGATATCCATTTAACTGTTTGTCAATTTAATGTTATATATAATGGTTATGGTCGTTTATGAATTATACATAATTAGTAGAGTATATTAGTAATGTATATTGTTAATTACTATATAATTATTTGTATAAATCAATATTATATGTGAGTATGTGACAAATAGATAATGAGATTTATATATATATATATCAGAAATATTAAAAATGGGTTGGGCGCCGCTAGCTTAGGATGGGCTCTCATTGTGTAGACCCGATCAGTTCATGGGTCGGCCCGACCTAGCCAAGCGATGTTAGCTTAGGATGGGTTCCCATTGTGTAAGCCCGATCAGTTCATGGGTCGACCCGACCTAGCCCACGAACATCGCTTGGTCCGATGGGTTTGGTTGTGTTGGGCCGGGACTGGGCGGGCGGCCTGAATTATCAGCTCTATTCATAATAATGAATACTAATTAAGGGTAAGTTTGTAAAAAATATAAAAAAAAAAATGTGTTCCTTAATTTTCTAGAGAACAATAAAAACAACTAATATTATGAAACGAATGGAGTAATGCATATCGCTATCAATGCCAGCCAGAAATTCATTGGCTTGGTTACTCAATTAGTTTATACGTGCTCCAAGACTTCAACTTTGCAAGATTTCCCATTCGTCAGCTTTAAATCGTACATAGTTTGCAATACTAATTATAGATCAGCCTATATATGTTAATTTTCCCCTCTTTTTTAATTGAATAAACCTCTATGACCAAAATGGATAAAAAAAAACTAAAGATATTATTGTAGCTATAAATTGCCAGACATATTCCATTGGCTTGATTACTCGACTTATAAAAAATTTCTTTTTAAAAATATTTTATTCATGATTTTTTATTTTGTGTTCAAATTTATATATTATTTTATAATTATTTAAAAGATATTAGACTTTTTTAGAATTCTGAGTAAAAATATAGATTTATTTGATTTTTAAAAAATTCAGGTTTATATAGTTTTTTATTATTTTAAAATAATTAAAAATATTCTTAAATTTTTTTTTTTATATATATATTTCAAATTCATTAGATTTAAATTATAACTTTTTTAATAAAATTATTTGTTAATTTTTATATTATTTCATATATATATATATATATATATTCATGTCAAATTGTTATATATCACGATTTATTGTTGTCTACCCCAAAATTAAGAATGCACAATAGATAAATAGAATAAAAAATGGAAAAAAAATGGCCGTGTGTGAATTGACCTGGCCAGTTGGTGGATAAACTAAAATCATTTTTTTGTAAACATATATGTTGTAACAAATCAAAGAATTGGAATTAATTAATGGTCTGGACCAAATTTTAAAACAACTAAAGTTATTGGACTTTAAAAATAATAATCCAATTAGTTGCTTCACTCCATACTAGTTTGTTGGTATTAAGAAACGGGGAGGGGCTTAGTTTATTAAAAAGTTGTTTAGAGTCACACTACAAAAAAACGCGGGATTTTCCGACGGAACTACAGACGGAATCCATTCCGTCGGCCGTCCCGACGGATCTCCGACGGAATATTGGAATCGACTGACTGCCGACGGATTTCAACATCCGTCGGGACCTCCCGACGGAATTCCCGACGGAATTTAGTTTTACAGGCAAACGATGTCGTTTTAGGCCTGCTTCCCGACGGATTATTCCGTCGGTCGTTCAAATTGCGCCTACCGACGGAATAATCCGTCGGTAGCTGACCCGCTTTGACCCACCGCCTCGGATACCAATGAAAAGACGCGTGAATTAAATATTCGCGCGCTACCGACGGAAATATCCGTCGGTAGCAATATTTTTTTTTATAAGAACTGCCGAAGGCAGTTTCTGATCAAGAAGAAAAAAAAAATCACTTTCCTCTCCTCTGTTGGTGGTGGTTTCGTGCGTGGATTGGATTTTATTGTGCGTGGATTGATCGATAAAGGGCATAACGATCATCTACCCCAATTTTCTTCAATTTAAACGGTACGTTTTATAAATTCTTAATTTTAATTAAGTTATTGTATTAATTATTGCATGTTAATTATTATAAAACTGTTATTGAATTATTAAAATTGCATGTACGTAGTTGATGAATATGTATAATTAATTCAAATATATGTTAGTACGTGGATTATATGTTTTTTATTGGTTAATTGTAATTAATTAATGTATGTTAGTTCAAATATATAGTGTATATAGTTCTTGTTAATTCGTGTTATATATAGGGTAGTTCTTGATAAAAAAAAAAAAAAATTTACGTTAGTTTATTATATACTTTGTTTATTTAATTAATATATAATTTGTACTTGTTAGTTAGTTTTGATAATTAAACTAGGTTATCATTGTTGATTAAATTAGTAATTATTGTTATAAGTAGGGGTACTGTTGTTTGATTAATATAGTAATTATTGTTATTGTTTAAATTAAATTATTATTAATTAGTTTGGTAAATTGTTGATTTCATTGGTAACGTAATTTGTTATTGATTAAATTAGAAAATTATTGACTTAAATTACTAAAATGTTATTAATTAAATTAGGAAATTATTGATTTCATTACTATATTAATTATCGATTAATTTATTATACTTTTAAATTTTATTTATTAAAATAGATGAGTCAAGATGCTGGTGGGGCCTCGGGATCTCGACGTAGGCGGTCGAATGGCTCACTTAGGCCTGATGAGCCTACTTTGATGTCGGCTCCAACGACGTCGTCGCCATCCATTCCACAGCATTCGCCGCCGTCATCTCAGTCGTCGGCAGCTCGATAACATCCCATGCGGGCATCCCGAGAAATCAGACCGAAAGTATGGATTGACCGAGGACAGTAAGTAATTAATTAAATAATTTTAAGGTTTAACAATATTTAATAGCATCAATTTTTATACATTTTTTAATTTATAATGTGTTTGTTTTTCTTAATATATAATGTCACAGATTACTTCCTGGTAACGAGGTGTAGAAGATTTGCACTGATTCGATTGTTAAGTGCAAGATTGCTTCGAATGCCTACTCTTGGCTGAAGGTGCCGCCTACGAAAAATGATGAATACTGGGAGGAATTCCAGGTAGTTGAGTGCATTCAATTAAATATTAATAAACAATTTATTATATATATTATTTGATAAATATGTCGATCGAATATATATGTGCAGAAACATGCTTATTGGCATAGGGAGTACTTTTCGGACGATGATATTCACACGTATTGGGCCGCTTTATGTCAATCTAGGTATAATGAGGTAATGTACACCTGGAGGACTGTTTGGCGTCGTCGTGGCAAGATGCAGACGTTGGGTACGGACGAAAATGGAGTCGACGTGTGGAACATGTTGACCACGTATTGGAGTAGCCCGGAGTACGTGCAGAAGTGTAATAATGCTCGAGCCAACCGTACAACTGATGTGGGAGGTGGGATGTCAAGGCATCGGGGGGGGGGTCCCGATCCGCGTATGAGCACTCAATTGCTCTAATAAGTGTTCACTAAATTTATTTCAATTATTTATATTATATTATATAAAATAATTTTTATATGCTCATTTGGTACGAAATAGGAGCGGGATCTTGGGCGTGAACCCACACACGTGGATCGGTTGAACCTTCTTCATCCGTTTGATCCAGATACGCAAACGTCCACATATGGACGCACTACCGAGCTTCGCGTAAGTTTAATTAAATTTTGATGTTTTTTTAATATTTAATTAATTAAATTGTGATGTTTTTTTAATATTTAATTAATTAAATGTATTGAACTATGTATTAATTTAATTTTTTTAATTATGTAGTTGAATGTGAACCGGAGGATTGAAGAGGTCACGACACAGGCTTCTGCTCAAGCCGGGCCCAGCGCTCCCCCTCCGCCAGTTGACCTTAACCAGATTTACCTGGACGTTGCCCCGACTGATCGAGGACGGATCCTTGGCCTTGGCCGGATGAGCCGCACTGTGAGAGCTGCATCGTCCAGTTCGTCCCAGCGTGCATCGCAGGCCTCTGTATCCTCCACTGTTGTTTCGAACCCGAACCTAGTAAACTGGATGAACCACTACTTCTGACAGCTAACTAACACTATGGGTCGATCGTTGGGGATGTCTGCTGATCAAATAAAAACATGTTTTGCACAGGCGATGAGCGTTCCCCCTCCGCCTTTCAATGCTCTGGTCGGTCCAGTTCCCCCTACAGCTCCAGTTCCAGCTCCAGATGCAGCCGCAGACGACGACGACGTTGGCTTGAATTTCGAAGGCGGTGATGAGTTTTTTAACTTTGCTGATGGTTGATGTTTGAACACTTTAATTTTCTGTCGAACTATTTAATTTTCTGTCAAACTATTTAATTTTCCGTCGAACTATTTATTATTCTGTTAGACATATTTATTTTGGTTGATGCTTTTATGTCAATGGATTGTTTATTTATGTTATTGTTTTTAATTTATACATAATTTTTCGTTAGATTTGATATAAAGTAAAGTATTTTTTGAATTTTTTTCGAATTTTTTTTTATTCCGCCAAATTACCGACGGAAATAAAAAATCCGTCGGAAATAAAGTCTGCCGACGGAATTTCCGTCGTTAATGTACTCTACCGACGGAATTTTGGGCGCCACTCTATCGACGGAATTTCAAAATCCGTCGGTAAGTTCAAAATGTACTCTACCGAAGGAATTTCAAAATCCGTCGGTAGCGCGCAGTACTTTACAGAAGCTTTTTTCCCCTTTCTCACTCAGTCGAAAAAAATTGTGAAAATTGTATGAAAGCAAGCAAATTTCGGTACGTTTTTCTTTTTTACTTTACTTGGTTAAATTTTGTGGTTTAGTTGTGCATTTTATATGGTTGTAGTTTAATTAGTTGTGAATATTATATATTTGTAGTTTAGTTGTGTATTTTAATTATATTTATTGTAGTTTAATTAGTTGTGCATTTTACAATGAACTTGTGTCATTTGTTGAATTTGCAAAGCTCCACCCACATTGCATGTATGGGGATTGTATCAAGTGTCCGTGTAATGCCAAAAAATGTCAGAATAAAATATTTAAGTCGATTGATGAGGTTTTGGTCATCCTCGGTACAAAGAGCCACGTCGGAAGGGGCCCGCTGGTTAATCGAAGTCGTCGAAGAAGAAAGTGGAACACAAGAAGATGTATTATCTTCCAATCATTCCTCGTTTCATGAGATTGTATCAATCTACTGCCACATCACAACACATGACGTGGCATGCAACAGATTCTTCTTCGACCGAGTCTAGGGAGATGCGACATCCGACGGACTCGGAGGCCTGGAAACCCCTTGACAACGTGTATCCCGATTTTTCTTCTGAACCGAGGAATGTGAGGCTAGGTTTATGTACTGATGGTTTTGCACCGTTTGGGAGCTTTGGAAAGCAGTATTCGTTGTGGCCGGTGATTCTGACTCCGTATAATCTTCCTCCATGGATGTGCTTGAAACCTCAAACAATGTTTCTGACTGTATTAGTGCCAGGTCCATCGAATCCAAAGGATAAACTTGACGTTTATCTCCAGCCTCTTATAAAAGACTTGATCTTTTTATGGGAAAGTGGTGTCCAAATGTATGATGTGTTCAGAAAACAGAATTTCACGATGCGTGCAGCTGTATTGTGGACCATTAGCGACTTTCCTGCATATTCTATGTTGTCTGGGTGGAAAACGGCTGGGTTGCAAGCATGTCCGTATTGTATGGAGCATTTTGAAGCTTTCAGTCTTCAGAAGAGTAGGAAAGTTTCATGGTTCGATAATCACCGAAAGTTCTTACCTCGAGATCATCCATTTAGAAGGAATAAGAACAACTTCTTGAAGAACGGAACAGTTACAAACAATCGACCGCCCCTTCGAAGCGGTATTTTAATTATACAATTATTTGATCTAATATAATGATATACGTATATTTTTTATTAATTTATTCTAATGGTATTCATTATGTCGTGTTACCGTACCGGACAAAGGTTGTTACATGAGATTCAGTGGACGGGTTTGAAAAAATCTACTGAGGAAAATGCAGCTGAACACAACGGTCGAATCCCAAGTAGATGGAATAAAATGAGTATTTTTTGGGATTTGCCATACTGGAGTTCACTGTTGATCCGACACAATTTGGACGTGATGCACATTGAGAAGAATGTGTTTGATAATGTTTTCCACACAATGATGAACACAGAAGGCAAGACGAAAGATACTCCAAAGTCCCGGGAAGAGCTGAACATTTATTGTCGTCGTGAAGAGTTGAAAATGGATCTCAGTACAGGTAAATATCCAAAGGCTTGCTACACACTGGATAAGCCACAGAAACAACAACTGTGTCGTTGGATTCACGAGTTGAATTTTCCAGACAACTGTGTGTCAAACTTGAGTCGATGCGCATACATAAACAGGGGTAAGGTTTCAGGGATGAAGAGTCATGATTGTCATGTTTTTATGCAGCGCTTGATACCGATTGCGTTCTGAGACGTTGTTCCTCTCAATGTGTGGAGGGCTATCACTGAATTAAGTCTTTTTTTTAGAGATTTAACATCTTCAACGATCAAGATCGATGATATGATTCGTTTGGAGCAAGACATTCCAGTGATTTTGTGTAAGTTGGAACAAATTTTTCCACCTAACTTCTTCAACTCCATGGAACACTTACCCGTTGATTTAGCCAGAATTGGTGGTCCAGTGCAGTACAGGTGGATGTACCCATTTGAAAGGTAAACTCTTACATGTTTCATTTTTATACTACATGCATGTTCACTTAATTAATATTTTTTTTTATTATAAATCAGATATCTCCACAAATTGAAACGCAATGCTAAACAAAAGGCAAATGTGGAAGCATCGATTGTTAATGCATATTTGAATGAAGAGGTTGGCATGTTTTGTTCTTATTATTTTGAAGACCATGTCAACACTTGATTCGGGTGGAATTTACACGTTTTAGAGGCACATGTGAAGCATATTTTGATGTGGATTTCATTGATTTATGCATTGAATATGATTGTTTTAGCCAAAATAAGAGAAAGGTAGTGTTTTGTCGATTTTATAGGTAAAACGATGGAATTTGGGAGCAAAACACATACCACAAGTGATTGGATCGGAAAGAGGAGTGCACCATTGGATCCGGCTCGAAAAACGGAGTGGAATAGCCAAAAGAATCGAGTCAATCCGACACCTGAGGCGAAAGATATGCACGAAACGAGAAGGGATGAAGTCGAGCAAGAGCACGGCCGAGCTCTTGGCTCGGCCGAGCCAATTTCCAAGCCAAAACAAGGCCACGACCGTGCAATGTGCTCGAGCAAGTGCACCTAGAGACTGAGACATTTTGGCCAAGCAAGGGCACGACCGTGCTCCGTGCACGGCCGTGCTACACCCATTTTCGGTGCCATCTCCATATTTTGGCCATTTTTTAGGGACCAACTTGCAATTTTGCCATTCAAACCCTACCTAAACACTATATAAACCCTCTTTCTTGAAATTCAAGACATCCTCCCCCAATCCACACATAGTTACACATACTTGGAGGTGTTTTGGCCATTTCTCTCTCAATTCTTCATCAAATTAAGGAAGAAAGGAGGCATTAGCTTGGGAATTCCATTCCCTACCACATTCTAGACTAAGCTTTCTCTTTCCCTTTCTTTTTATTTAGTTATTTCATTTGGATTTTGTAATTTAAACACTTTTTGGTTCTAAGGCATTGTAGAGATTTGGATTGATGTTTATGAGTAATTTCTTGCTTTAATTGGTGTTTATCTCTTATTTGCATGTTTAATTATCCATTGTAAAGCATGTTGTTAGTGGCCATGATGATTTGCTTGATCCATTGTTAATTGGGGTAAGATCGAGAGATTTATTCCATTTATTTAATCGTATGCAAGCATGCAACCCGGTATTATTATGAGCTCGAGAGAGGATTAATTATCGGAGAGGGATTTGAATGATCTTAGGAGCTATTTTAGGTGGTGTAACATTTGTGAGGTAGAGATACGAGCCTATGTTGCATTGCGCCTTTGGTTAATTAGATCGAGAGATTAATTAATTCTTCTTGTGTGATCACCCTATATGAGATAACCTTAATGGCCATTTAAACGAGATAACTCTCATAAATGGACGTCTAAATATTACAATTGCCTTGGAACCCACCTTTTCTTTCTTTGAGTTACATCCATTTCACTTTCGTTTTCTTGATTTATATGGTATTTGATCGATTTCGTCTTTGCTCTTTATTACTTATTTGTGACACTTGTTAGGTAATCTTAGAGTAATTCACACCACTCAAATTATCGATCACGTCTACTTAGAACTCGACTAGCAAACTACCACTTTTACGCTTAACCTCCTTGTGGGATCGACCTCGTGTTTATCACGCTACAATAGACGCCGTACACTTGCGGTTGTTTATTTAGTGTTGCATAACACGTGAATCAAGTTTATGGCGCCGCTGCCGGGGAGGTTTTTATAAGCTCTAGAGTGTAGGCTAAGAGAGTTTTAGTTTAGACATTTACTTGCTTTCTTTATTTGCAAAAATCCAAAAATATTTGTGTGTTTTACTTTGATTCCACTTGCGATTCTTACTTTCTTTTGAACTTTTGTCTAGACATGGCATATGATCACCCGAGCTAGGAGAAGATTTGAAGGTCAATGTTGTGAAAGAGGACCCCCAAGTGGAAGAGCATGAGTTGAAGATGGGCAAGAAGGCCAAGTTTGGGGGAGTTTTCTTCAAAAAACTCCCCCAAATCAAGAACAAGGATGACAAGGGGGTGACTTGATATTCCCGTCAAGGAAGAACCGTCCGGCATAAGACGTTAAAAATAGCGCTTCTTGGGAGGCAACCCAAGGTTTTATTGCTTTCATGTTTTTATTGCTTTAGTAGTTTTGATAGCTTGGTTTATTTTGTAGGTATGGATGAAGAACACTATGGACATCACATCTTGAAGAATGGAGAAGGAAGCAAAACCAACTTTGGAGAGGGGAAGCAAGTGTTGCAATGGTGATCTTTGAAGAAGCATTGGATGTGCAAGGAGGGAGGTAACAACTTGTAGCCCCAAACTTAGAATTTATACATAGTAAAATTCTAAGTTTGGGGGAGTTATTTTTCTTTTATTTTTCTACTAGTTGTTACCCTTGCACCGGTTCGTCATTATACTTGTGTCACATTTTGCACCGGCGCACATTTGGCTTTTACATGATTATATTGTTTAAGTTGGTTTTGATCACATGTTGGGTAGTGGATCTTTGGTGAAATGTGAGCATGAATAATCATTGGAATCCATTGTTGAGTAGTTGTGGTGATGTCTATTTGCTTTGAATGTATGCATGATTGATGTTGGAATATGGTATCATGTTGTGTTCATATTTGTGAGCTTTGATAGCATGGATGCATGATGTGTTGTTATTTGGGAACATTTGATGAATGTGAGAGTTCTATTGAATAAACCGGTGAGAATTGAGCCATAAATCGAACATATAATCCGGTTTAGTTCATTTGAGAGTGGACTAGGTTATTGCTAGTAATCCTAGAACTTGCCTAAGTTCTTGTATGAAAGCATGATTGTGTGAAACTTTGTGATGTGATATAGGCCATCTTGTTCTAAAAGAGTCACTTAGCCAAAATTTCCCAAAACCAAAGTAATCTTCCATAGTTAGCCCTTTGAGCTTAATTCTTCATTTTCTTGGCAAACTACAATGTTAACCACTTAGCCTTTTTGAGCCTTTGATACCTACATCTAGTGGGGATAAAAGACAAAGTGGAAAAACATGTGCTTGAATGAATGTCTTTGGTGAAAGGAGAAAGTGGAAAAGTTGAAAAGTTGAAAGAAAAAAAGAAAGATGAAGAGAAAATCAAGGGGAAAGAAAAGAGGGACAAAGAGCCCCAAAAGCTTGAAAAGAAAAAAAAGAGAGTGTTCAATGGTTTTGTGGTGTAGAATGTGCTTAAAAGAGAACAAATAAATTGTGGAAGTTAGAGTTTTTGAGTTGCAATCCGCGCAATTGTAACTTTATCTTGAGAAGTTTTTTAGATGTGTCTATGCGTCTTTATCTCTCGCTCCCCACTAGTTTATGAGTTACTTCACCCAAATTTACCCTACCGTGACCAAAGAACCAATGTTACATCCTTGATTAAGTCCTATTGATCACATTGTTGAGCATTTGAGTGTGGTGAAAAGTAGAAGTTAAGCAAGAATATGGTGATTGCATAGCATAACTTGGTTGATGAGTGCATTAATATCCTCAATTTGTTTGTGTGTTTGAGAGAAACACTATATCATGTGAGTAGAGGACTTGAGCATTTGGATTGTGTTTCCCATTCACAATGTGTTGTGTGTTTGTGCATTCTTTGATTCATGAATGTGAATTGCAATACTGAGCCTATGATCTTCATTGAGAAATGCACTTTGAGAAAGATATATTACTACATTCTTATTTTGCATGTGTGATTTGCATTGAATATTCCATTGTGATCATTCCACCCTCATTATTTTAAGTGCTTAGTTGTTTGAGGACAAACAACATTTTAAGTTTGGGGGAGTTTGATTCGGGTGGAATTTACACGTTTTAGAGGCACATGTGAAGCATATTTTGATGTGGATTTCATTGATTTATGCATTGAATATGATTGTTTTAGCCAAAATAAGAGAAAGGTAGTGTTTTGTCGATTTTATAGGTAAAACGATGGAATTTGGGAGCAAAACACATACCACAAGTGATTGGATCGGAAAGAGGAGTGCACCATTGGATCCGGCTCGAAAAACGGAGTGGAATAGCCAAAAGAATCGAGTCAATCCGACACCCGAGGCGAAAGATATGCACGAAACGAGAAGGGATGAAGTCGAGCAAGAGAACGGCCGAGCCAATTTCCAAGCCAAAACAAGGCCACGACCGTGCACTGTGCTCGAGCAAGTGCACCTAGAGACTGAGACATTTTGGCCAAGCAAGGGCACGACCGTGCTCCGTGCACGGCCGTGCTACACCCATTTTCGGTGCCATCTCCATATTTTGGCCATTTTTTAGGGACCAACTTGCAATTTTGCCATTCAAACCCTACCTAAACACTATATAAACCCTCTTTCTTGAAATTCAAGACATCCTCCCCCAATCCACACATAGTTACACATACTTGGAGGTGTTTTGGCCATTTCTCTCTCAATTTTTCATCAAATCAAGGAAGAAAGGAGGCATTAGCTTGGGAATTCTGTAATATCCCATAATTTTATAATTATAATAATAGAAATTATTTCAATAAATGCATAACTTAATATATACTCCATATCAATTTCTTTTAAATATATGAATATATATATATATATATATATGCGTATGTATATTTAAAACTATAAATTGTATTAAATATTTTGATTAACTCTCTTAACCGTTTCATTTTAAATTGCTTGGCCACCCATTTCCCATACGTTTTTATTTATGGCAATTGCAGTAATATTGATATTGGTTCTCTGAATTCTTTCATCTCCCATCTCACGTTATATATATAGTATGCAGACAGTAGTTGAATACTTGAATATGTAATTCATGAAATTGCCCATTTCATTCTTTTAATCATTTTATTAAGTATTCTTAATTTAGGGATTGAGTATATTATAAAAAAAAAGAATGTGATCCTTTGATATGCCATGTATGCACGGCTAGTCGATAATAATTACAAGGACTAATTCGTACGAGGCTATTACGTATTGTTTCCACGTTCATCTATCGAGGTGGGTTTTTTAATTGCTTTAATCTCTACGGTGTTTGTAGAGCTCTATTGCAAATGTTATTCATTATTTAATGTTTTAGATAAATGTTTGAGTTAATTGTTGCTATGTGAATTCATTCTATGTTATTCTATTGGCAAAGTACATTATTATATTGACAAAGTTTATGGCAAAGTTATTATTCTATTGACAAAGTTTATGGCAAAGTACATTATATATTGGCAAAGTTATCTAATAGCCAGGGGCTCCAAATGGGGTCCGGGACCGACGGGTCTTCGGGCGCGACCCGCCGTGCTCACTACGTGTGGGAATACCTTAGTCATTAATTTGGCTTTGGGAAGGTCCACAAACTCTATTGGCAAAGTTATCTAATAGCCAGGGGCTCCAAATGGGGTCAGGGACCGACGGGTCTTCGGGTGCGACCCGCCGTGCTCACTACGTGTGGGAATACCTTAGTCATTAATTTGACTTTGGGAAGGTCCACAAACATGCGATAAAGTTACAATGGCAAAGTATCAATGGCAAAGTATATGTGGCAATGTGAATGTTATTTGCTAAGTTGCAATTACTTGATTATTTATTTTTAGCATTAACTATTGAATGACTTAAATCCCACTGAGTGTGCTTGCATGCTCACCCCCAACAATTTACAATTTCAGGTTGAAGAGTTGGATGGCGAGGAGTGGTGATGGGAGACGACGATTTATTTAAGATTAAAGGACTATTTTCAAGCATGTTTATTTAATTTAATTATGGTTATTCTTATGGATAATTGCTTGATGAGTTATTTATGAATTTCTTAATTTTAATTAACGGTTTCCGCTGCAATGCTTAACGTGATTTAAATGTAATAGCCGTTGCGTCCCTTACTTTATCGTTGTAAGTTTAAAATTCAAAATTTTGGCATGTTAAAATTAGTTATTTTAAGTACTTTTTTAAAGGTCGTTATTTTCAGATTTGGAGCGTGACAAATTTCATTCCCTACCACATTCTAGACTAAGCTTTCTCTTTCCCTTTCTTTTTATTTAGTTATTTCATTTGGATTTTGTAATTTAAACACTTTGTGGTTCTAAGGCATTGTAGAGATTTGGATTGATGTTTATGAGTAATTTCTTGTTTTAATTGGTGTTTATCTCTTATTTGCATGTTTAATTATCCATTGTAAAGCATGTTGTTAGTGGCCATGATGATTTGCTTGATCCATTGTTAATTGGGGTAAGATCGAGAGATTTATTCCATTTATTTAATCGCATGCAAGCATGCAACCCGGTATTATTATGAGCTCGAGAGAGGATTAATTATCGGAGAGGGATTTGAATGATCTTAGAACACTACAAAAAAAGGGCGTTTTAGAGACGGATTTACCGACGGATTTTCCGTCGGCCGCCTGTGTTACCGACGGATTTGCCGACGGAAAGTCGGCCGTCCCCTTTTTCGGCGTCAGCATTTTTTACCGACGGATTTTTGAATTCCGTCGGAAATTCCGACGGATTTGCCGACGGATTTTCCGTCGGAATTGCCGACGGATTTACCGAGGGAAATTCCGTCGGTATTTCGAACAACCCGTTTAACAAACCGGGTCAACATTCCGTCGGTAATTCCGTCGGAAAGAATGAATTAAAATAATTATAAAATAAATTAGAATAAATTAAAATAATTATAAAAGAAATTAATTTTTGAATAAATATTGATTTCGAAATTCACATGCCGACGGAATTTCCGTCGGCATCTGACCGACAGCAATTTACCGAGGGAATATCCGTCAGTAAAACAAAAAATGAATAAAAAAAATATGATTTCGAAATTCACATACCGACGGAATATCCGTCGGCATTTGACCGACGGAATATCCGTTGGCATTTTACCGACGGAATATCCGTCAGTAAAACAAAATATTAATAAAAAAATATGGGTGGCCGGGGAGGCCCCGACCAGAATTTCATTTTCCGACCAGAATAATTATTAACCAAATTGTTATCAAAAAATTCATCACAGCATTGTCAGCATAGAGTAATACAAAAAACATACTCCACTAACATAGAGTGCTTATAACTTAACTGCATAACCAAAGCATCAAAACTTGTATTAGATTATGCTAAACGATTACCACTTTTTTTTAGCAGAATACGAACAATTAAGCTTCCTTTCCGAAGATTGAAGAAGAAAACAAAAATGATATATGCAACACATACAATTAGGATCCAAAATTCATATCCCAATACCCCCTTCAAGATCTATAGACACATTTGATATCATTACCTCCACAAAGTTGGTAAATTTAGGATCCCGATTCACAACTAATCGATGAACCTGCAACATCAAAGTGAATAAAAACTTCAAAATTCAACCGAAACCTGAAATCGAGTTGTAAATCGAAATCACAATTAAAAATAAATAAATTACCTCGTACTCAACCTTGTGCTTCTCGGATTGGGGCCGAAGAGTGGAGGGAGGCGAGGTGGGGGAAAATGGGGCCGAAGAGTGGAGGGAGGCGACGGTGGTGGCGGCTTCGCCGGTGGTGACGGTGCCGGCGGCGTGCCGGAGAGTGGCGAATGTTACGGTGCCGGAGAGTGGCGAATGTTACGGTGCCGCCGTGGTGGAGGCTGTCGCAGCCGGAGGAGTGGCCGGTGAGGTAGTTGTCGATGAGTGGAGGGAGGCGAGGTGGTGGAGGGAGGCGAGGTGGGGGGGAATGTAAAGAGGAAAGTTTGGAAAGAAAACCCTAGGTTGAGGTTTTATATAAGGGGTTTTTTTCCGTCGGCATGTACACATACCGACGGATAATCCGTCGGTATTTTTCAAAAAGTAAATACCGACGGAAAGTTAATTCCGTCAGCATTTTGGCGATTTTTTTTTTTTTTTTTTAAATAATTCAATTTTTTCTATATACTAGACCTACTAAATTACCAAAATATTTTTTTAAAAAATCACAAAATTCATTTCTTCCACATATATTAATATATATATTGGTTGTGACTTATATTTATAGTAAATTTAATTTTTATAATTTGTACCTAAATGATAAATAATTAAATAACTTTTATAAAATAAGAAATAAATACATTACATTAATTGAATTAATTTTCATCTTCATCGTCTTCATCCTCCTCTTCGTCCTTATCCTCCTCCTCCTCCTCATCATCATCTTCCTCATCCTCATCCTCCTCCTCATCCTCATCTTCTTCATTCTCCTCTTCATTCTCCTCTTCATCCTCATCTTCATCCTCTTCTTCATCCCCCTCCTCTTCACCTTCAATTTCGATTAATTGGGGATTTGCAACCGTCAAGGGTACAGAAAGATTGAAATCTCCCGTAAAGACTTCAGTTGGAGTCTCTATTTGTTCGGCTTGAAATGGAGATTCATCTTCAGTATTTTTGTCCTTTTTAGGGACTTCTACCATTGACCTTGCCTTTACTTTACAAACAGCGTGCCATTCATAACCACGTGGAGCTCCCGGATATGTGCAGTAGTATACTTGAGATACTTGATGGGCAAATACAAATGGATCATCCCCAACATACGCCCTTTTCGAATTAACATCAACGAGCTTGTACTCCGGGTGAATTCTTGTTCCTAGATGGCCTGAATCAAACCAATGACACTTGAACAACACTACAGTCTTTGTTGGATATCCTGGATATTCTACTTCGACGACTTCCCGTAACACCCCAAAGTAATCACTTGCATCTGCATTGTAATTCGCACTGCTAACGCAGACGCCACTGTTGGTAGTTGCCTTTGTCGATGCATACCCAGGCGTATGAAATCTGTAGCCCTTCACAATATAACTGTTGTAAGTCTTTACACGACGTAGTGGTCCCTTGCTGAGATCTCGTAAGAATCGACTGTCTAGAGCGTTATCCCGTCCCTATACGGCTCAATTTAAAATTAATTAAAATAAATATTAATTTATTTACGTAAAACATAATTAATTAAATGGTACTCACATAACGTTCGAACCATCGGGAAAATTCACGTTGAATACGAGCATCTATATATGCATCTGAGATGTTTGGTTCTGCTCGTCGTAGTTCTTGAGTGTACATCCTAATTCACAACATTCAAAAACTTGGTTAATATTAAATGACATAAATGAAGTGGTATTTAAATAGACGATTTATATATGAAATACTTACTCAATGTATGGCTGAACTTCATCACAATTCAACAACACATACGTTTGTGCTATTTCCGCCTCCGAGTTCGTCTCCCAATATCGTTCAGTGGGTTTTCCTATTGGTCGTCCCTTAGACTTGAATATGGAGAGCATTCCATCGACCTCTTCACTGATATCGTCAGCGGATGTACCACCGAAGTTACGTGGAGCACTTCTTAACTTTGTGTTGACGTGGTCTTCAAAGTAATAAGAACAAAACATGTCAACCTCTTCATTCAAATAAGCATTCACAATCGATGCTTCAACGTTTGCCTTTTGTTTAGCATTGCGTTTCAAGTTGTGGAGATACCTGATATACACACACATATATATATATATATATATATAACTTATATGAATGCATGTGTAATTGTAATGAAATAAAAAAAGTAAGATTTTACCTTTCAAATGGGTACATCCACCTGTATTGCACCGGACCACAAATTCTCGCTTCATACGCTAAGTGAACGGGTAAGTGTTCCATCGAGTTAAAGAAGCTAGGTGGAAAAATTTGTTCCAACTTACACAAAATCACTGGAATGTCTTCATCTAAACGAATCATATCATCGATCGTGATCGTTGTAGCCGTTAAATCTCTAAAAAAATAGATTTAATTCAGTGATAGCCCTCCACACATTGAGAGGAAGAAGTTCTCGGAACGCAATCGGTATCAAGCGTTGCATAAATACATGACAATCATGACTCTTCATCCTTGCAACCTTACCCGTTGTTGTGTCTACGCATCGACTCAAGTTCGACACGTAGCCGTCCGGAAAGTTCAACTCCTTTATCCACCTACACAATCTTTGTTTTTGTGGCTTATCCAGTGTGTAGCTAGCCTTTGGAAATTTACTTGTACGCTCATCCTTTTTCAACTCCGGACGGCGACAAAGAGTGTCCAAATCCTCCCGAGACTTTGGAGTGTCTTTCGTCTTGCCTTCCGTGTTCATGATTGTGTGGAACACATTGTCAAACACATTCTTTTCAATGTGCATCACATCCAAATTGTGTCGTATCAATAGTGAACTCCAGTATGGTAAGTCCCAAAAAATACTCATTTTGTTCCAACCACCCTCAATTCCTCTGTTGTGTTCCGCTGCATTTTCCTCAGTACTTTTTTTCAACCCCGTCACTTGAACCTCATATAACAACCTACGTCCTGTACGGAGAGTAAATTATAAGTGACACTAAAAGCAATAGATAAATATACGTTTAGTACTCGATTATTAAATAAATGTATAAAATACCATCTCGTAGTGGAGGTCGATTGTTTGTGACTGCTCTGTTTTTTACGAAGTTCTTCTTATTTCTTCGAAACGGGTGACCTTGAGGTAAGAACCTACGGTGATTATCGAACCATGAAACTTTTCTACTCACCGGGAGACTGAAAGCTTCAGAATTCTCCATACAATACGGACATGCTTTCTTTCCGGCCGTACTCCACCCGGACAACATACCATATGCAGGAAAGTCGCTAATGGTCCATAAAAGAGCAGCACGCATCGTGAAGTTCTGCTTTCTAAAAACATCGTATGTTTGGACTCCATTCTCCCATAAGAAGATCAAGTCTTTTATAAGAGGTTGGAAATAAACATCCAGTTTGTCCTTTGGATTCGTTGGTCCAGGCACCAATATAGTCAGAAACATTGTTTGAGGTTTCATGCACATCCACGGAGGAAGATTATATGGAGTCAGTATCACCGGCCACAAAGAATACTGCTTCCCATGCATCCCAAACGGTGCAAAACCATCAGTACACAAACCTAATCTCACATTCCTCGGTTCACAACCAAAATTTGGAAACACGTTGTCAAGATGTTTCCAGGCCTCTGAGTCTGCCGGATGTCGCATCTCCCTCGACTCAGCCGAAGAGGAATCTGTAGCATGCCACGTCATGTGTTGTGCTGTGGCACTTGATTGATATAATCTCATCAAACGGGGAATGATAGGAAGGTAGTACATCTTCTTATATGGCACTTTCTTCTTTGTCTTCTTCGATTGACCACCAGGTCCCTTTCGACGTGCCTCTTTGTACCGGGGATGGCCACACAATCTACACATATTCAGACTGCTATCTTCGTCACCCCAATATAACATGCAACCATTCACACAACAATCAATCTTCTCAACCGGCAAACCAACATTCTTCAACATTTGTTTGCTTTGATGAAACGTCGTAGGCACCTTATTATTTTGAGGACAAATTTCACTGCATAACTGTGTCACTTGCTCATATGCCCTGTTAGAAAGCTTGTTCTCGGTCTTAATGTTCATGAGTCGTGCATTAAATGACAACTGTGAGTGAGATTCACAACCCGGATATAAATCTTCTTCGACTAATTTGAGCATCTCATAAAACCGAAATGCCTCATTCGTCGGCTCCTCTTCCATGTTTGAAAAACCAGCTTCCCTGATCATTGTTTGATACATATTCGGTTCTTCGTCCCCAAACTGTTGTTCTTCGTCCCCAAACTGTTGTTCTTCGTCCCCAAACTGTTGTTCTTCGTCCCCAAACCATTGTTCTACCTCGTTACTAGTGCCAACATGATCGAAATTTGCTTCTTCTTGATAGATTCCAGCAGTGTAATAGTAAAACACTTCATCAAATCTATAAGGCCAACGTGTTTCGCCATGACTAGTCCAATTATAATAATTATCAACGAAACCATTCTTCACAATATGCACTAGGACCTCATCAATCTCTTTATATTGCTTATTCTGACATTTCTTAGCATTACACGGACACCTAATGCAATTTCCACTCATGTAATGTGGCTGGCTTTTTGCAAATTCAACAAATAACACGAGTTCATTATAAAATTCCACATTCACATTTCCTCTAATCATTCTAGGAGTACAATACATCCAACGACGGTCAGGCAAATCCATTTGCTAAACATTTAAATGGAGCAACACATTACTAAACTAAACTTATAATAAATTCAAACAAAACTTATGATATATATAAAACATGTAATTACATTATATTGAATTTTATATATAAAGTAAATTAAAAATGGTAGAAAATGTACCGTAATTTGATGTTTCTGAATACCCGAGCATGAGCATAAAAAAATTAGGCAGTAGAAAGTTTTGGTGTAAATTTGCAATACGAAAGTGAAGTGGAAAAAAAGAAAGTTTTAGGAATTTCCCGACGGAAATGCCGACGGACTTATCTTTCCGTCGGCATTTCACCGCCCAAAATTTCCGTCAGTCAAGATAAATGCCGACGGATTATCCGTCGGCATTTATCAAATGGTGAATTCCGACGGAAACTTAATTCCGTCGGCATTTCACCGCCCAAAATTTCCGTCAGTCAAGATAAATGCCGACGGATTATCCGTCGGCATTTATCAAATGGTGAATTCCGACGGAAACTTAATTCCGTCGGCATTTGGCGTGTTATTATTTTTTTTTTTTTATTAATTAATTCAATTTTTTGTATATATAGCAACAACACAAAGCTCACACACACCATATTCGATTTTTTCTATTTTGCAAAGAAATATCATGTCTTCTTCATCTTCTATTCGATTTCAGCAAGGCCTTGTTTGTTATTGTGGAAAGGCATGTCGTACATATGCTTCTAAACAACCTAGAAGTAAAGGGAGGATATTTCATAATTGTCCTGACTCCCAAAGTGATGGTGGTGGATGTGGTTTCTTTGTATGGGCTGATACTCTAGAAAAGTGTGTTGTTGACAAGAATCAAGGATCTAATCAAAGTGACCAAGAAACTGAAGACATGAAGAAAATGACTCAAGAGATGAAGAAATTGGTTACAGAGATCAAGAATTTGGCTGAAGAAATCAAGGATTTAATCAAAGTGAACAAAATCATTTTGATTGTGCTAGTTGTCATGGTTGCATCTACCACCTTCAAGTGGTTTGGTTAAATATATGTATAATGCACTCTATATGAGGCTATTTTAATTTGTACTAAAATGCACTCTTCAAGTGGTTTAAATCTATATCTAGAATGCACTCTAAATGAGATTATTTTGTACTCAATGAAACAAATGAATACACCCTATTTTCATCTATACACCAATAAACTACACAAATAAACTGCAATATATAGTTCAACATATTTTTCAACATAAACATAAATATATACATAAAGATAAATAAGTTCAACAGAAAATTAAATAAGTTCAACAGAAAATTAAATAAGTTCAACAAAAAAATAAATTAGTTCAACACAAAATTAAATTGTTCAAATTGTTCAACCAGGATAGTTGCCAGTGCCGGGAAAGTTAAAATATTGATCCATATCATCATTCAAGTTGACGTTGCCACCGTCGGCCTGACCTGCAGCTTGATCTGGAGCTGGAGCTGGAGCTGGCGGTGGTTGCCCAATCGTCTGTTGATAGATGGCCTCGATCTGCTCAGCAGACATCCCCAACGTCCGACCCGCATTGGTACTCCAGAGGCAGAAGTAGTTCTCGAACGTTGCCATGACGTTCGGATCCGGGACGGCAGTGGAGGATACGGACGGCTGCGATGCACTCCGGGCCGACCGACCACTTGGTGTCCTCACGGCGCTGCTCATCCCACCAAGGCCAAGGACCCTTCCCTTGGAGGTCGGGGCAACGTCAAGGTAACACTGGTCCACGTCAACAACCGGAGGGGTACCGCTGCTTCCGGATTCAGCAGTAGTCGTGGCGGTGGCTTGCGTCTCAGCCTCTTCAATCCTCTGTCGGACGCTCAACTACATAATTAAAAAATTAAAATTAATTTAATTATCTATATATATATATATATAATGTAATTAATACATAAATTTAATTAAACTTACGTGGAGGTCAGTAGTGCGCCCGTAGGTGGACGTCTGTGTATCGGTATTAAACGGATGAAGAAGACTCATCCGATCCAAGTGGGTGTGTGGACGTCCAGTCTCCCGCTCCTATTACGTATCAAATAAACATATACAAATTAATTTAGATAACTAATATAAAATAATTAACTATAATTATTTAATTTTTAAAAATTAATGAAAACTTACGATAGCAAGTGATTGCTCGAGGACGGACAGAGCTCCCCCCCGATGCACTGCCATCCCGCCTCCAACGTCGGTTCTGCGGTTGGCCCGAGCTTTGTCACACTTGTCTTGGTAATCCTGGTCCATCCACTTCTTAACCAACGACTCCCACAGGTCAACACCATCCTCGTCTTTCCCCAGAACAAGATTTTTGTCTTCATCACGCCAGGCCTTTCTCCAGTCGTACATCATGTTCGTGTACCGAGTAGAACAAAGATTGTACCACTTCTCGTAAATAGCGGCGTCCGAGTAGATCGTCGTATCCCAACGGGCCTTTTTCTATACAAATAAATATTCAACATATTTATCAAATAATATGAATAATTAGTTATTTAATAAACTTTAAATATTGTAATTATATACCTGGAACTCCTCGAAATAATCATCCTTTTTAGATTGTGGCACCTTCGACCAAGTGATAGCACCCTTAGAAATCTTGCAATCCTTAAAGGATTTTGTGCACATCCTGGACACCTCATTACCGGGCACCAACCTGTAAAATTATTAACAAATTTATAAACTAACACATTATAAATAAATAAATAAAGTTAATCGTTATTGAATCTCATCAAACATTAGAATTATTGACTTACGCTCCTGAAACGATGTCAATGACTTTCCTTTTGTCTCGAACAGGATGCTGACGAGAAGAGGATGACGAACCAACCGACATCGTAGTCGGCGGCGGCGGCGACACTGCCACAGGAGGAGGAGGAGGAGCCGTCACAGGAACTGATTCATCCCGAGACCTCCTTGCACGTGACCAAAGTGACGACCTACGACGTGAACCCGAACCCTGATTCGGTACTTGTTCACTCATCTGTTTCAATCAATAAAAAATACATAATTTTACTAATTATCAATTTAATGAACATATTGCTAATTTAAAATTTTTACTAATATATCATATTACTAATTTAATCAACATATTCCTAATTTAAATCAAAACAATATATATATAACCTAATTACAACGTGATACCACCGTCGAACCATCTAATTAACTAATAATTTAAACAATTGATTGAAAACATGCATCACCTACATTAAAAATATTTCTAAATTAACATATTCCTAAATTAACAAATCTAAACATAATTAAAATAATACTTTTCTAATTGGAGTTTTCTAATTATCAATTTAATGAACATATTCCTAATTTAATTTTTTTACTAATATAGCATATTCCTAATTTAATTAATCAACATATTCCTAATTTAATCAACAATAACCTAATTTAATTATTATTTTTCTACCTAACTTAATCAATAATAAAAAATTGAACATATATATTCCTAAATTAACAAACCTAAAACTAATTAAAATAATAATTTTCTAATTTAAACAATTGATTGAAACATGCACTACCTACATTAAAAATATTATATATCAAAATTACACCATTAAATTAAACTAGTAATTAACTATATAACAATTAATTAATGTATACATATAACAATTAATTAATTAATTAACCTTAAAAACCTACTCGATCTATCAAAATTATTCTTAATCAACAAATTAAATTAACTAACGTACATACTAACATGATCATAATATTTTAACAACTAACTAAATCAATATAACATGCAAATCAACATTAAATTATTCATATTTACATATATCCATGCATAAACATATATAAGTATTAAAATTAAGTAATAAAACTAATTAAGAAAACGTACCGTATCAATGTAATCGAAGAAATTTGCTTCAATAGCCTCGTCCTCGTCTTCGTCTTCCCCACCGAATCCTCACTCACGCACGCCCCCTTTTTTTTTCTAAAACGAACTGATTGATTTGAGGCCCTTATATATTAAAAAAAAAAATTTGCCGACGGATTTTCCGTCGGCATTTCCCTCGTTAACCGCCCACTATTAATGGTAACCGTTACCTTTTTGGAAAACGAGGCGGTGCGGATTCAACGGGTCAGATGCCGACGGATTATCCGTCGGCATTTCCGTCGGCAAACATATTTCAAAAATCCGTCAGCATTTCCCTCGGTAAATGCTGACGGATCAGAAATCCGTCAGCATTGACGTTGACTTTTCAATCCGTCAGCATTTCCGTCGGAAATGCTGACGGATTATAATCCGTCGGCATTTGTCTGTCCCTGTAGCGCGCGTTTTTTGTAGTGGAAGCTATTTTAGGTGGTGTAACATTTGTGAGGTAGATATACGAGCCTATGTTGCATTGCGCCTTTGGTTAATTAGATCGAGAGATTAATTAATTCTTCTTGTGTGATCACCCTATATGAGATAACCTTAATGGCCATTTAAACGAGATAACTCTCATAAATGGACGTCTAAATATTACAATTGCCTTGGAACCCACCTTTTCTTTCTTTGAGTTACATCCATTTCACTTTCGTTTTCTTGATTTATATGGTATTTGATCGATTTGGTCTTTGCTCTTTATTACTTATTTGTGACACTTGTTAGGTAATCTTAGAGTAATTCACACCACTCAAATTATCGATCACGTCTACTTAGAACTCGACTAGCAAACTACCACTTTTACGCTTAACCTCCTTGTGGGATCGACCTCGTGCTTATCACGCTACAATAGACGCCGTACACTTGCGGTTGTTTATTTAGTATTGCATAACACGTGAATCAACACTCGGTTGAGAAGTGAACCACGTAACTACGGTGGTAGAGGTATAGACAATATCGGTGAAGAGGTCGATGGAATGTTGTCTATATTTAAGTCTAAGGGACGACCAATAGGAAAATTCACTGAACGAGAGTGGGAGACGAACAGAGAGGCGGAAATAGCACAAATGTATGTGTTATTGAATTGTGATGAAGTTCAGCCTTACATTGAGTACATATTTCATATTTTTATCACTACTTCATTTATGTAATTTAATATTAATTGTGATTAGATGTTGTGAATTAGGATGTATACTCAAGAACTAAGAGGAACAGAACAAAGCATCTCAGATACAGATATAGATGCTCGTCTTCAACGTGATTTTGCCCGATGGTTCCAACGTTATGTGAGTACCATTTCCTTAAATTTTACGTAAATAAATATGATTCATAATTAATGTTAATTATTTGAACTGTATAGGGACGGTCAAACGATTTTGAGAATCGATTCTTAAGGGATCTCAGCAAAGGACCACTACGTCGTGTAAAGACTTACAACGGCTATATTGTGAAGGGCTACATATTTCATACATCCGAGTATGCATCAAGAAAAACGACTACCAACAATGGTGTTTGCATTAGCAGTGCAAACTACAATGCAGATGCAAGTGACTACTATAGGGTGTTGCATGAAGTCGTTGAAGTAGAATATCTGGGATATCCAACAAAGACTGCAGTGTTGTTCAAGTGTCATTGGTTTGATTCAGGCCCTTCGGGAACAAGGATTCATTTGGAGTACAAACTCGTGGATGTTAATCCGAAAAGGAGCTATAGCGGGAATGGTCCATTTGTATTTGCCCATCAAGTATCTCAAGTATACTACTACAAGTATCCAGTACGATCACGTAGTAAAATTGAATGGCACGCTGTTTGCAAAGTAAAGGCAAGATCAATGGTAGAAGTCCCTACAAAGGAAATGAGTGATGAAGACGATTCTCCATTTCAAACGGAACAAATAAAGGCTAGAACTGAAGTCTTTACGGGAGATTTGAATATCCACGTAGACTTGACGGCTGGAAATTCACAATTGATCGAAATTGAAAACGATAATGGAAATGAGGAAGATGATGAAAAGGAAGAGGATGATGAAGAGGAAGAGGAGGAAGATAAGGCAAATAATGAAAATGTAGATGAAGAAGATGAAGAGGAAGAAGATGAATAATAAATTATATAATGTAAGCTAATTATTTTATGAGATGTACAATTTAAAAAGATTTATTTATCATTAAGTTACAACTAAAAAGTGTGAAAATAAATTAATTTTTTGAAATTTTTGAAAAAATAATTAGTAAAAAATATGAATATTTTAGTATTTAATGTATGTGAAAGAAATTAATTTTGTGAATTTTTTTAAAATATAATTTACAATAAAAATAGATAACAAATTTAATTATTTAATGTATGTGAAAGAAATTAATTTTGTGAATTTTTTTAAAAAAAATGAGCCGAAAATGAGTACATATACAATTAATATTACAATTACGAACAAGTAACACACTTGTCCGAGTGGTAGGCGCCCCTGACTAGGTGCCCACACACCCGAATTCAATTCCCAGCAAGGCCGATATTAAATGTGGCCTACAATAAAAGTTTGTGGGTTGGGTCGGGTCGGGTCCAATCTAGTCCTGTTAATTTTTTTTTATTTCGGGTTATGTTACCGACAGAATTATCCGTCGGTACTACCGACGGAACCCCCGACGGATACCGACGCAATATAATTTCGAATTTAAAAAATATAAAATTGAATTCCGTCGGTAGTTCCGACGGAATTCCCGATAGAAACCGACGGATATTTTTTTTTTAAATGTTAAAATAAAATTTCGTCTGTACTACCGACGGACGACCGACGGAATACAGACCCGGTTTGAAAACGAGTCATCCGAGTTACCGACAGAATGATATCCGTCGTTGACTCGACTGTTTAATTCCGTCGGGAATCCGTCGGTACTACCGACGAAATAAAATTTTTCGTCGGTAAACCTTACCGACAAGGCTAGCACCGACTGAAAAATTCCATCGATAACCACGGTTACCGACCAGCTTTCCGTCGAGAAAAAAATTATTTACGTCCCGTAACTTTTACCTTTTTTGAAAAACGTCCCAAAATAGTTAAAATTTTAATTTACGTCCCATAACTTTTTCAATTGCTTAATTTACGTCCAATTTTCGCTGGAAATCCCCAAATTTATGTAAATGGGATGTAAATTGAGCAATTAAAGAAGTTGTGGGACGTAAATTAAATTTTTAATTAAAATGGGACGTTATGCGAAAAAGATAAAAATATTCAACAAATGTGTACAATTCACTATAAAATTAATGTAGTTTATGTTATACAATCAAATAAAAAAATAATTCATTTATTCATAAATGAATTATTCATAAATTAACTTATTTTAATATAAAAAAATAATTCATTTATTCATAAATTAATTAATTATTATGAAAATCAATTAACTTACCTAATTCATTATTAGAAAAATTATTGACTTACCTAATTAGAAAAAAAATTATAATTACAATATAAGTATTATAAAATTATTTATTTTAACGTAATCAAATAAATATAAAAATTTATCTAAGCATTACACAAAATGGGTCCACATATTTTTGTACGAACTAATATCAAATTAAAAATTATATAATAAAAATGAAAAATAATAAAATTAACAAATTGTTAAAAAATATATTGTTCATCATCATCTTACAATTACCATGGGTAAGGGGTGAGAATTTTGGATATATTTAAGTATTTTTTGATTTATTTGGAGATTTTAAATATTTGTGGATTTTTGTAAGTATTTAAAATATTAAAATAATTGTTGAGTTTTAATAAGACTTTTGACAATTTTAATAAAACAATTATTTGGGATTTTTATTATTTTAAAGATAAATTTTATATTTATTTGAGTATGTTAATCGATTTTTTAAATTATTTTTTTAATTAGATTAATTGAATTTTTAAATAATTAATTAGATAAGTTAATTGATTTTTCTAGTAATTAATTGACTTAGGAATAAATTTTTGTTTTTTTTTTCATATTATATTTTTTCTGATATTATAAAAAATTATTTACTTATTTAAATATTATTCTAAATTTATTTTCATATATTTAAAATATTATTTATTATTCTAATTAATATTCATAATTTATTTTATAATACTTATACTGTAATTATAATTTTTTTTAATTAGGTAAGTTAATAATTTTTATAATAATGAATTAGTAAGTTAATTGATTTTTATAATAATTAATTAATTTATGAATTATTTTTTTATTTGATTGTATAAAATAAACTACATTAATTTTATAGTGAATTGTGAACATTTATTGAATATTTTTATCTTTTTCGCATAACGTTCCATTTTAATTAAAAATTTAATTTACGTCCCATAACTTTTTTAAATACTCAATTTACGTCCCATTTACATAAATTTGGGGATTTTCAGTGAAAATTGGACGTAAATTAAACAATTGAAAAAATTATGGGACGTAAATTAAAATTTTAACTATTTTGGGACGTTTTTCAAAAAAGGTAAAAGTTACGGGATGTAAATAATTTTTTTATCATTTCCGTCGGTAAACGGCGTGTTTTTTGTAGTGTCAATTTATCAAATATGGAAAAAAATTGCCCAAATTTCATACAAATTCTAATTTGAAGTGTTATCCTACATTTGAAGTGTTGAAAACCTATTGTCCTTAAATTATGGGCTAAATCACATTATTTCCTATGTATAAATAGGCCTCCACCAAAACACCACAATATATCTTGCAAGTGAAAAACATGAGGAATACCCAAACAACGCTAATAGTTTTGCTGTCTGTTGTTGCTATCCTGAGCAACACAGCCAACGCCCAACTCAGGACTAATTTCTACAAAAGCACATGTCCTAATGTTGAGTCTCTCGTCCGAGATGCAGTCGAGAAGAAACTTCAACAGACTCCCGTCACAGCTCCCGCCACCCTCCGCCTCTTCTTCCACGACTGCTTTGTCCGGGTACGCACACAAAATCTCATCTAATTTTCATGTCATATTTTAGTTATCTAAAAAATTAATTAAACATATATATGTGTATTGATTTTGGTTGGTGTTAGGGGTGCGACGCGTCCATTTTGCTTGCGTCGTCTAACAATCAGGCGGAGAAGGATCATCACGATAACCTTTCGCTTGCAGGAGATGGATTCGACACTGTAATTAAGGCAAAGGCAGCTGTGGATAGCAATCCAAAGTGCCGCAACAAAGTTTCATGCGCTGATGTGTTAGCAATTGCGGCAAGGGATGTTGTCAACTTGGTATATATATATATATATGTGTGTCACTACTCCTATATATTATTACACAATTTTCAATAATTAATTTAGGAATTAAATTTCATTATATGTTTACAGAAAGGAGGGCCTTTTTTTAATGTGGAATTAGGAAGAAGAGATGGGAGAGTTTCTACTATGGCCAGTGTCCAGAATCATCTTCCAGACCCAGATTTCAATTTGAATCAGCTCACTTCCCTTTTTGCCACTAATGGCCTTAACATCACTGATGTAGTTGCCTTATCAGGTACAAATATTGTTGGTCTGTTACATCATGTGTTGTATGTTTGACACGTGTCAACAAATAAAGTAAAACGAGTTAGTGTGACTTTCGTTAATCAAGTTATTTATTTTTCTTTCAATTAAATGTGTCAAGGGTGCGACAAATGATGTAACACCAAAATGTAACAGAGAATCTGGATAAATATCGTGTTAGCCCAGATTTCAATTTGAATAATCAAGCTCACATCCCTTTTTGCCACTAATTAATGGTCTTAACATCACTGATGAAGTTGCCATATCAGGTACAAATATTAATTGTAATTTGATTGTTACGCCATGTTTGACACGTACGTGTAGTAAAAAGAGTGAGGGTGAGTTTCGTAATTTCATCATACGTAGTTAAATGTGTCAAGGGTGCAACAAATGATGTAACACAAAAATGTAACAGAGCTAGAATCCGGCACAAATTAATATCGATCTAACTTATTGCAGGTGCACATACAATCGGATTCTCTCATTGCAATCGTTTCAGCAACCGGATCAACGGACCAAAAATCGACCCGACCCTAAATCCGAATTTTGCCTCGGAGCTCAGAGAGCAGTGTCCTGCTGCACGCCCCAACCCGGACGCTGTAATAAACTTGGATCCTACATCTCCAGATGCATTTGACAATGCTTATTTTAGGAACCTGCAAGGAGGAAAAGGTCTGCTTAGCTCAGATCAAGTGCTTTTTACGGATAATCGTTCGAAAGCGATTGTCAATCTCTTTGCATCGAACAATAAAGTTTTCGACTTAGCATTTGCAAAGGCCATGATTAAGCTGGGAAGAGTTGGGGTGCTGACTGGAAACAAGGGTGAAATTAGAATTGATTGCACAAAGCCAAACTAGCTATACAAGTTGATATCTTTTTCATTATTGAATATTAATTATTATTACTAGAATTGGTGTAGCAAGTAAGAAGCACCATTGCAATTATCTTATAGCTTTAACTGTGAAAAAAGGAAAAGAGAGATGTATGGATGACTACATTTACATTTAAATTTAAACTTTGTATCTACGTAAAGAATATTATGAGTGTCGTGTCGTGTGTGTTTTATAATTGTATTTATCATATTCGAATATTTTTGTAGGTAATTATAGCATGGTGGATTTTTCTTTATAAAATGAGGGTTTATATTTATACAAATAGATTACTGTAGAAAAATATACAAAAAAAAAAAAAAAAAAAAAAGCAAAAGACAACCCTAAAGTAAGTTTCTGAAAAATGAAATTCATGAATTATTACAAACAAAAGAGTTAAAAGTAGTACTTTTAAATTTAAAGAGGGAAAAGAGTCTAAATAATTGTCATAATTTGAAGAGAGAAAAAAAAGGGGGAAAAGGCCGAAACATACCTAAACTAGAAACACCCAAACATAGGCGATAAACACAGACAGAAGAAGGCTTCAAAAACTGAACCCAAATGGACGGAAGCAAGAATAAAGGAGCCATTCTACCATATATATTTTTTAATCACTACGTACCCATCAATTTTTAATAATAGCAATAATAAATAAAATAGCATTCATGGACAATTATATTGGGTTTTGAGATATAGGGTGTTTTAGAGTAATTAGTTCGTCAATGTTATATATAGGGTTTTGAGTAATTAGGACACTTGAGTGTTTTTCTAATTAATCAGTGCCAAAAAAAATTTTTATGGATGTATTTACTAATTATGGAAGTGCAAATAGAGATGTAAAATATATTCCATTTCAGCTTGTTTAATGAAGCTTGGTAAAAAAAGCAAACTCAATGATATTTGATTCGTTAGTTCATGAACAAGCTCATTAGTAAGCTCGTGAGCTACATCCGTATAAATTAGAATGAATATATAGTTTTTACTTTATTTAAAAAGAAAAATCACACATAATATTTATGATAAATATAAAAACATCTAATTAAAAATAAATTATAGAATTTCATTATAAGCTCCCTCCATCCAAATTTAAAATTCTCAATACGTCCGGACACAAGTTTTTAAAATAATGATAGTTTAAAAAATAAATAAATAAATTTGGGTGTAAACACATTCAAATTCATAAAATTCCTATTACTACCCACACCCCCCTCAAACCCAACCCACGCCGCCGCCGGCGACAACCGCCCTCGCAGCCCCCGCCACTGCGGCCGCACGCCCTTGCCCCACCCTTCCACCCCCTCGTCGCTTTCTGTAAAAAAAAAAGTTTCCAGCAGCCGCGTGGCCGCCCCCTCCCTTGCGCTCCTCGCAGCCCCCCGTCCATCGTTTCCAGCCCCCTCGCAGCCCCTCCCTTACTGTATAAAAGAAAAATTGAAGCTGCCAGCGGCCGCCCCCTCCCTCTCTCTTCTCTCCCTCTCTTCTCCGGCGCGGCCCCCTCCCTTGGCCGCCGCCGCTTCTTCTTCTTTTTTTTCATCCATTTGCCGGCCCACCCCACCCCGCTATTCACGGCATCGGCCCACCCACACCGCTCCGACCGACCTCGCCGCCACCCCAGGTATGTGCATCGGTCCACCCCACGCCGCTTCCTCTCTCTTTTTTGGCCCACTCGATTTTTTAGGGTTTTCTGCATCTAGAAACTTTTTTTTTTATTTCGACAGTGCAATGTCGATCACGTACACTTTCGTTGACAAAATGTTGTCGACGAGAGTGCATATGGTCGACATTACAGTGACGATTTAAAAAAAAAAAAACTTTAAATTTTTTGATTGACATTACAGTGTTGACGAATTTTTTTAAAAAAATTGTTAGTTTTCTAAGTTTTTCTAAGTGTATACGGATGAATATGGTCGATTTGTTGTTGTTGAAATTTTGGAATTTTTTTTAGTTCTTGGCCACCGGAAAAAATGGTTACGGCTGTCGAAAGTTGATTTAGGGATAAGGGGAAATAAATGACAGTAGGGGGGGTGCGTTTAGTAGGGAGGGTGCATCTAGTATGCTGTATTTTAATGAAGGGTATTTTTGGTTTTTTATCCTATTATTTTATTAATAAACTGAAAGGGGGAGTGCATCTCTCCGAAATGGAGGTACATATAGTCAAACCCATTACTTTTTGAGCCATTTAACTCGAGGCCCAAATAGCAGCAGCCCAAGTTGACCTATTCGATCAGCGTGAATTTGAAGGATAGAAATTGGGTCTGACTATATGCACCTCCATTTCAGTTTGATGCACTCCCCCATCACTCCCCCGATTTATACACTCCTCGAATTTTAGGTCACACCTCCTCTCAAATGTCATAAATACCCCTCCCTTCATAAAAACCAATTTACTACACACACCCCCAACCCTTCATCTTCTTCATCCTTCATCTTCTTCCTCCCCATTTCCCCCAACCCACCCCCTCCTCACCACCACCCACCAGTCGCCGGCGACGCCCACCCCACCCCCGTCATCGCCGGCGACGCTGTCCACCACACCCACCCTCGCCGGCGACGCTGTCCACCACACCCACCCTCGCCGCGGCCGCCGGCCGCCCCCTCCCCTCCGTTTAAAAAAAAAAACTGCACTCGCGCGGCCGCTCCCGTCCGTCGGCCGCCGCGGCCGCTCCCGTCCGTCGGCCGCCGCGGCCGCCCCATCCCCCTCCCGTCCGACGCCGACGCCGACCCCCAGGTTTGCCCCCTTCCTCCCATCTGAAAAAAAAAAAAAAACAGAAGATTTGCGGCCGCGCGGCCGCTCCCTTCTATCGGCCGCCGCGGCCGCTCCCTCCCCACCCCCTCTCCGACGCCGATCCACCCCCAGCCCAACCCAGATTTGCCCCTCCTCCCAAAAACCCGTTTTCTGCAAAAAAAAAAAAAAAAAAAAAAAACAGAAGATCTGCGGCCGCGCGGCCGCTCCCTTCTATCGGCCGCCGCAGCCGCTCCCTCCCCACCCCCTCTCCGACGCCGATCCACCCCCAGCCCAGATTTGCCCAACTCCCAATTCCAATGTTAGGGTTTTCTGCAAAAATGCAGAAAACCCTAATTTTTTTTATTTTTTTTTTCATTTTCGACTATATAATGTCGATCGGCAAATTGTTGTCGACGAGGGTGTATTTGATCGACATTACGTAGTCGAAAATGAATTTATTTATTTTTTTTAATAATTTTCGACCAACCAGTGTCGACCACATACACTCCCGTCGACAACTCGTTGTCGACGGGAGTGTATGTGGTCGACACTGGTTGGTCGAAAATTAGTAAAAAAAAATTGTGATTTTTTTGAGTGTATGGTTGATTTCTGTATTTTTTTTTGAGCTTGATGGTCGCCGGAAATGGTGTCGCCGGCGACCGGAAGGGTTAGAAAAATGTGAAAGAAATGAAGGGGGGTGCATTCAGTAGGGGATAGTACTGTATATTTAATGAAGGGTATTTTGGGTTTTTTACCTTATTATTTTATTAAAATACTGAAAGGGGGAGTGCATCAAACTGAAATGGAGGTGCATATAGTCAGACCCTAGAAATTAAGCAACTTTTCCCACGGCCCATTCACAATTGGAAAAAAACTGTATCATGCTTTACTTTGTTCTTACAAATCATTCAGTTACGTTTCTTTCTGAACTTACACGGAAAAATTTAGCACTTATATGTATCAACAATTTTTTTCCTGTAATCATGCATGTTAACATACAAAACAAAATGGACTATAATCTAACTATCGAGCCTCTAAAATAGTAGTAGTAGTGCTCATTATATTTTTTGAAGTGGTTGTGCTTGAGCTAAATGAGGTTGCACTAGTGAATACATCCCTTGCAGTGAAAAAACCTGGATGTTTGGGTTCAGGCAGGGCACCATCACTGCTCAGCATCCGCACCACTGAAGCCATGCCCGGCCTATCGTCTGGCTGTTCTTGAACGCATAAAAGACCGACGTGGATTGACCGCAATATTTCTGGTAAATTGCTCGAATATCTCAGACAAGAATCAACTGCTTCCTGTGACCTTTCTTCTTTGTACAGCATCCATGCCTGTGAAATCATAAGGATTAGTTTCATATAATCAAATAAACTTTATACTGATTGTAATACTTACATGTCCAACAAGGTTTAGCCGATAATCTTTATTCATAACTCCCCTGTTTCTCTTACCACTCACAATCTCAAGGACTAGAACTCCAAAGCTAAACACATCCGATTTCACTGAAAACACCCCGTCTACCGCATACTCTGGGGACATGTAGCCACTGCATATGAAAATGATCATTGCAATTAAATTAAGTGCTTATAATGAATGTATCAAGACACCAAGAATTGTACATACAATGTTCCTACTACTCGGCTTGTGTTGGCTCCTGTTTCATTCCCTCCGAAAGTTCTAGCAAGACCAAAGTCTGATATCTTTGGGTTCATATCAGAATCTAGTAATATATTGCTGGCTTTGAGGTCTCTGTGGATAACCCTGAGACGTGAATCTTGATGAAGATACAAAAGGCCCCGAGCAATACCATTAATAATGTTGAGGCGCCTAGGCCAATCTAGTAACATGCTTTTCGTTGGATCTGCCAAAACGAAGAACACGTATACATATTTGATACTCTATTTCATGATGCTTATTTATGAATCAAAGTTGAGGAATCCTTACCGAAGAGTATTATGTCCAAACTTTTGTTTTTCATATATTCATAAATCAGCATCATTTCATCTTCAAAGCACCATCCTAGAAGCTTCACTAGATTTCGGTGCTGAAGTTTAGCAATACACACTATTTCATTCTTAAATTCATCTACTCCTTGATGTGATGTTCTTGATAGACGCTTGACAGCAATTTCCTGACCGTCTTCTAACACGCCCTAGAATCATATTTAAACATATTAATATCACAGATCACTTTTAACTTGATATTTCTCTAATCAACTTTGGAGATTTACTTAGCTCAATGTACATCCAGTGATTATAAAAAATGCTTATTCAACCTCAATTAAGTTGGTTGAACAGTTGAAATAATAAATATAGATTCAGGTTTACCTTGTAAACAGGTCCAAATCCACCCTCTCCAAGCTTATTGTTGATCGAAAAGTTGTCAGTAGCTTTACTTATTGTGGATAAGTCAAACAGTGGTAGCTCGAGTTCCTCGTTATGGCTTACACCCGTGTGAATATCCATATTTTTCATGCTCCTCCTACCTGCAACACGAGCTATAAATTATACGACATAAGACAATGTAGCGATAAATTGTACATGCCTTGAGCTTCACAACACAAAATAAGTCATGTCTCATACCTGTTTCCAGCTGCTGATGATTCAACTTCTTTCCTTTCTTTGAATACAACATCAGGCTCAGGCTTAAAAGCAGTATTCCGCTTACCAGGGAAAATACCACTATAAGTATTTTTCGTTTCTTTCCTCCTGATTCTGTATCACAGAAAACTGAATGAATCAAAGCCAATACTTATACACAATAGATAATTGATCTTTTCTATTTTTGTGAATGAATTCTTACCTAACTCAGAAGCAGCCATCCTTATATAGATAACTTCTCCTGGTGTCATCTCTCTTATGTCAACAAGGTCACCGAACCAAAGTAGGCATCCACTTTCGCCTGTGCTTATATTCAGACTTGCATAAGCCATACATGAGCAATTGTTCAAGCATGTTACCTTGCATTCGTCAAGATTCATAGTCGTGTTGTACCACGAATGACGAGTGTTAGGCAATTTAAGTCCGGAATACCTCACAAAAGCATCTCCATTTTCACAATTCAAGGGTGTCCTTCTAACGCACCCATTCGACCAAACTCCTCTACCCCAACTGTCAGGTTCTTTTGGTTTGAATTTATTCAAGCATCCACAATTAATAAGCGTATTTCCAACATTACAATTACCATGTGGACCGCAACGATTATAAATATCACAAGAATCTGATGGTGAAGTAAGATAAATAATCCAATTTTGCATCTGATAGTCCCAAATCCACCTCTGTCCAATACCATCATCACTCAGCGTATACCTCGAGTATACTGAGTCGTTGACTAGCTCGTAGTGATAGTACGCCTCCTTCTCGTTTATCACCACGCCAAACGTGTAAATCGGATTCTTCTTCTGGTTACTTCTACCACTAAAGGCTACACCATTCCAGGGCCCTGAGCTATACCGCACAACTTCCCCATATTTGATCACATTCTCTGGATAACCAGTAGGATCACAATGATATGTATAATTCCCTGATGCTGGATTACCTCTGTTCTTGGGTGAAGTTATATAGACTTCTAAACCTGTCTGAAGGTTCACTCCCAACTTCATCCCTGGTAGAAAAGTATCACTCGGATAGTCGAAACTCTGCCACACGAAATTCTCGGGGTTATCGTTGTTTGCATCTTTTATTACAAGATTCCCCGAGTCGAGCAGCTGTGCAAGTGGAGTCTGCAGAGTTGTTGATGCATTAGTAGACCAAATAGTATGATTAGTACCATTTACAAGAGCTAGAATTCCAGGGTGTATGACTTTGAGTACACCAGATGCATCTTTGAGTGGATTATCTCTGTTGGCAATCCATACGACAGTTTGTACTGCTATTTTCTTGTACCAAATGCCGACGTAGCGGTAATCGGAATTATCCGGGCTGAAGAAGCCCAATTCGAAGGTTCCACCAGATGAAATCAAGGTACTTGTAGTGGTATCTGTGAATATGTGAGAGAGATTTATGGTGTGTGTTGAGTAAGATGCTTCGTGAGTGGGGAACAAGGAGGTTATGATGAGAAATAAAGGGAGATGGTGTTTTCTGAAAGTAATATTCATGGTTCTGTTTTCATTTGAGAAATCAAGAAAGGATTGTATTGGCTTATAGAATGAGTGATACAAGTCAACCCAGTACTCTGGTTGTTTCGAGGTTATTTGCACTTGTGCAATGACACACAAATTAATAAAAGTAAATTTAGTGAGGTGACACACAAATTAAGAGAATGATACGTCAACCTACTAATATACTTCGTTTGTCTCGAGATTATTTGCACGTGTGCAATGAATGACACATAAATTCAGAAAATTTAATTTATTGAGGTGTAAGGTTAAATAAAAGAGGGTATTTTGAATGATTTAGTGAAATATAAAGTAAAATTTGGGCTTAAATAAGTGACACTTTGAAAAATAAAATGATATTGTGAAGATATTTGTGTGTTGTTTTCATATAAAGAGCATGCAAATAATGTTAGACGCATCGAAAAGAAGAGTGTACAAATAACCGCGGATAGGATAGAAGAGGTAGTTTGTTTGTGAATGTGGTTGTGAAGTTGCATTGATGTAAGATTTTATGTGAGCCTCAAAATTTTTGATCTCAACTCAAGTTGCATCTTTAGTTATGGTTGACTTGAACAATTTTGTCGACAGGTCATATGTCATATGCTAATTTAGCCATTATTGATGGGCCCTCTAACAATTAATTTCCAACCCCATCGGTGACAACTTACAATGGATTTTAGTACTAAATATATAGGCTGTCATGGTCAAGATAGATACTAGGTTCCAACTCCCCAGCGACCCCACACACACACTACCGTTTCAAAATGTTAAAAGCAAAGTTTCATCTTGTGAAGGAGAATAAGTCAAACCTGTAGAAAACGTGTTCACCGTAGTTAGACACGCGCAAAACCGAACCGTCAAACCGGCCAACCGGCCAAACCGCCGGTTACGGTTTGAAAACCGAACCGTAACCGAAAAATGGCGGTTCGGTTACGGTTCGTCATTTTGACAAACCGCAAACCGCCGGTTTTGGCGGTTAACCGCCGGTTTGCCGGTTTTTATTAAAAAAAAAAAAAAATTAATTTTTTAATACACAATTCTTCTATTTTTAATGTATAAATTTAAGTTATATACTTTTTATTCAATTCTAGTAATGTATTTTCTAAAAAATGAGTTAAAACGAATAAAATACGAACGAAAACGGAGTGAAAACGAGCGAAAACGGAGATAATATTTAAAAAAAAAAAAAAAAGAACAAACCGCCAAACCGGCGGTTTTCAAACCGAATCGCCGGTTTGAAAACCGTAACCGTAACCGGCGGTTCGCGGTTCGGTTACGGTTACCGAAAAACCAAAACCGTAACCGCCGGTTTCTAACCGAAACCGGCGGTTTGGAACCGTTGCACATGTCTAACCGTAGTCCTGGTAAATTGTGATATTGTGTCCTATTTTACATCACGTGTAGACACGATACAAATACAATAATTTTGTATCGACGCGATAAGATAAATTAAGGTTGCAGAAATTAAAAATCGACAGTCGAGCATTTTCAGCTGCCTAGCATCTAGGCGGGGCCTAGTGTTTTGTGTTTTTTCTTTTTTTAAATAATTATACTTTGGAAAAGTCTTATATGCACCATACACACAAGTGATTTGGTGCACTCACTTTTTTTAACTGCTTTTTTTTTTTTCTTTTTTCTACAAATTTTTTCTTCTCCTTTCTTTCTTCCCTGTTTCTTTATTTGAGAGAATATGTTAACCCTAAAAAATATCCACACCTTCCATTGTGTTTATCTTCACACAGTAGCCGCCGCCTTCCTCAGTTCCGGTCACCTGCTCCCACTCCAAGTTCCTCACCCAGCCGCCCATGGAGACCGTCGCCTCCTCTGCGCGTCGCTCAGCATCTTGACGGCAATGTAGAGGCGGACCTAGAGGGGTACATGGGGTACAACTGTACTCCAAATCCCAAAAAATTCTGTTTTTTTTTTTAATATTATGTATAAATATAAATTTTTAATAATAAATGGGTGAAAGATGATTAAAAGTTCAATACATTTATCTTTTAAATTCATTTAGGTGTCTTGAGCTTATTTCATACTCCTTCCCTCTTATTTTAAATTCATCATTTGCAAAAAAATGAATGTTCATACATATATCTTATTTTTCATATTTTATCATTAAATCATCTAAACACTTATTTTTATATTAAAAAAATATAATGAAAATTACAAGTATGTCATTAAGCAATCTAAACCTTTATTTTTTATATTTTGTCTTTATGAAAAGTGTTGTTATTTTTTATTGAAAAGTGGTAACTATTATTATTGAAAATTGTAGTCATCACAAGTTTCGAACCCTTGACATGATACCTATGTTATTCTAACATAACCAATTGGACAACAACAACTTTGTGCATTAGTGTGTCCGGTGCACACTATGCACAGGAGACCAACTCTTATACTTGATAGACCCAATAAAATGGGCCCAAATATGCTTAAGGCCACGACTAACGAAATCCTCGATTCTACTATATACACTCCATGACTGCAATTACTATACACCCCACATATATATTTTTTAAAAAATTAATACTCACGCCTCAATTTTAGACAATTATAACCCAATTCTAAAAAAATAAAAAAATTACAAATAAATCATTCTCTACTAACGGATCAAGGAAAAAAAGTGAGTTCAGAGTTCCAATTGTACATATTTTACATTCAGAGTTTTCTCTTGAACAAAATGAGTAAATTTGGTATGCGTAATCTCCATTTTTTTACGCAATTTCGTTAGTTTTTATCAAAATTTAGGGGTTTTAGTTTTGTAATTTTTTTAAAAGTATCTTGAATTTAATTTTTTATTCTTCTTGTTTCGCCACGTTTCTTCCATTCCGTTAGAGAAGAAGGATTTTTCATGATTTTTTTAAAATTTGGGTATAATTGTCCAAAATTGAAATGTAGGTAGAAATTTAAAAATAAATTATATTTTATATGGGGTGTGCATAGTAGGTAGGGTGTGTACAGTAAAATTGAGGTTTATTTAGCCGTGACCAAAAATATATTAAAAAAGGGTAGGGCTAATAACACACCATAAAGTGTTATACACACCACAAATGTTAAACATACCCCATTAAAATTTAAAATTAAAATTTTATTACTAAACACACCACAATTCTTTCCTATTTACCCTTCATATCTCAAAATTATTATAAACTAGTGTAGAACCCGTGTACTACACGGGATTTTAAATAAACATTCTAATATTTAATATTATATCTTTTATATATATATATATATATATTTAATTCAAATTTTATTATCTTCATTTCATATTAAAAGTACGTAATTATAATTATATTTTTAAAAAATAATTACTATAATATAAAAAATTTGTGTTGTAATTCAATTGAGATTCTTGAAAACACATAATATTAATTTTGCGCACGTACTTGTTGACCTAAATATAGAGTAAGTAGCAATTAATCTCTAGATCAAATTAAAAAGGAACGTTTGAATAATTAATGTAATTGAGATTTAACATAAGAATATACTTATTACACATATACACAAATAAATGTGTTTGTACTAATATGTGTAAAACTACCTAAGGAAATAGAAGAAAAGTAACGAAAAACACTGATACAAAATAAATAAATAAATTCTAAAATTTTAGAGGCAGTTATGACATAATAAAATTCAAGGTTAAAAAAATTAATGGACTTCGCATTAACAATGAACAAAAGTGAAATACAAATAATAATTAAATATACATTTGCTGAAAAATAAGTCGCACAATTCTTGAGTCATATACCCCATCTTGTATCAACATAAACTTGTTTTAGAGCAAATAAATTGTGTTCAGCAGCAGGAGAAAATAAATAAATTAAAAGATGGTGCACAAAAAGAATTACGGGGTTGTGCCTGATATTCGAAAGTGTTTCTTCAAGACAATCATGGCTTGATTGAAGAACCCTGCTTCAATAGTTGAACTAGTGTCTCAACAGAATGACCTGAATAATGATTCATCATTAATAAAAAAAAATCAAAATATCCTTATGTATTAAATGCAAACATATGAGATGATAACCTTCAACGGTCTTAACAATTATTCTCTCATGTAGAATGGTTAGCATATCAAAAAGTAAATTCTTTAGGTAATATAATGCTCACATACATAGTCCATAGTAAAATAAATAATATGCATCATCATCTCAAAAGAAGCCCCGTCAAAATAAAAATCTAAAAAGAAGTAATTCCTTTGTCCCAATAAGAGTTTCACAACTTTCTTTTTCCGTCTGTCTTAATAAAAACTTCTCGTTCCTATCTGATAAATTTCTCACACATTCCGTTATATTATTTTCTCTCTTAATTACATCATCTCTAATACAACTACGTATTCTATTATATTTATTAATTCTCGTGCCAAACAGCTATAAAAAGTTGTTATTGGAACTGAGGCAATAATTTTTTTAAAATATACTCTTCTGTCAAATTTTGAACATAGGAACTAATAATGGCAAAATTGATCAATCTAATGAAGTCAAATTAATAGAGGAATAAGAGTTTTGTTGCCTTAGAAAGATTCTAGAATAAAAAGGACTAAATTTGAGCAACAATCAATTATGGCAAAATTGATCAATCTAATGAAGCCAAATTAATAAAGGAATAATAGTTTTGTTGCCTTAGAATGATTCTAGAATAAAAATAACTAAATTTGAGCAACAACCAATTATCCTTCAATCATATATTTCCATTGATGCATATATAAGAGCTTTCACTCAAAGAGTGATAGAGTTAATCCAAGGATTCACAAATTCAAGTTAACATGAAGCATAACGGCCAACCGGTCATATGTTAAGCAATTATGTTATCATCTTAATAGATCAATTATAATGTAATTGGAAAATTAATAGATGGGTAAAGATTTGAACAATTATAATGTAATTGGAATATTAATAAATGAAAAGTATTGAATAATTAATGTAATTAGAAATTAAGGTTGTGTTTAGATGGAGTCATTTTAAATACAAAGGATTTGAAAATGAATGGATTTAAGAATCCTTAAATTTCAAATGACACGCTTGTGGATGGATTTAAAATTATCTCACTTTAACTAAAAATATAAAAGTCTTAAATATCCAAATTTAAAATCCATTAACTTATTACTTTGTCCAAACATGTAGAGTGGATTTGGGTAAAGATTTTAAATTCATAGGCTTAAATCCATCAATCCAAACACAGCCTAAGTGATTTAGAAATGGAAAATATTGAATAATTAATGTAATTATAAATTAAGTGAGAAAAGTATAATGAAGTCTTGATGAAGGTAATACATCATGGCAACATAACAAAAATTAAGAGAAATTAATTCAATTCCATAAGTATGAAAAAAAATTCACAACTACAAATTAATTTCAATTAATAAACACAATCCTCTCGCCATCATTAAAGACGAAACTTTACAATAAAAATTACAACACTTTCAAGAAGAGTTCTTAATAAACAAATAAATGCCTCTACTGTATAAACACAGTGCATATATCAATTTATTTCAAGAAGAGTTCTTAATAAACAAATAGCCGCGTCATTGTAACTAAACTAAACCAAAATAAAATTCCAACACCTCATCAAAATAGTCACAGCATCTTCTTCAAATTCAATAGAGACTGAACACAACACATGACACAACTGTTATATTGACAATAATTTTTTACTAAAGAAAAGTGGTTAATTTACTATTCTTACTACATGAGAATGTTTCTAAACGAAACCTGGTGTTGTGTCTGAATTATAGAATACATGTCATGGGTGAGGATAAACAACAATGGTATACATGAATATGCACTACGTATTATAAAATCCATCAAATTGCAGTTTCCTCACAGTAGCTGACATATTTTTTAAAATTTTTATTTTTCCCATAAGCAGCAATAATGGTACTGTAAGATATAACATCAATTAAACCTTGTTTCTTAGCTATCCAAAACACCTTTCTTGCCATCAATTTTTTTATCAACTACTCTCTCCGTCCCAAATCAGGTTTTGGTCTGTCCCACATTTACATTCGCTTTCACCCTCTCAAAAGAGTTCACTTATTTACCAAAAAAAATTAACGGAAATTCAAAATGAGAAATGAAATCATATACCACATTCCATACCCTCTGCTGAACATGAGGATTATATACTCTCTGCTCTAGAAATCTTGTCAGCAACGAAAGATAATATTGGACTCATTTTCTAGAATATTGGGCAAAAATGTAGTTACCTGAAGACATATTTATTAAGTGACTGCAAATTAGAAGTGAGACTGATTTAGAAGATCACCAAAATAAGCAATGATAACATGCAGCAATATGACAGCAAGGTGGCAATGCCATCAATAAAATTGATTTTGAAACAAAGCTCTTCTAAAGTGAAATCACTCACAAAACATATCATTTCTCCAACAGAAGACTGAGGACCAGATCTGAAATTACAAATAAGATCCAGTCAAGAGGTGGAAGGTTATCACCTCTCATTTGTTGCAGTTTGTTTGAAAAACACAATATTAGCCATATAACTATCAGAATAAAGTAAATCAAATCACCATCACCACCAAAAAAATAAAAAATCAAACCAACCACATTTGTAGTTAGCACCTGATAGTAAAATGAAACTCTTCTACCAAAGAGCTAACACATAACAAATAGTTTACATTTTATTTCCTGTATAAGTGGTGGCAACTGAAAAATTCAGTAATGAGTGCATCTTAAGTGTGAACTTGATTCTATTTGGCAAAACCATGTGATAGTCATTTCATCAAATAGAATGACTGCATCTTCAGTCATTGCATTCTTCCACAACCCATCAATCAAAATGTTAAATGTGTCGCAACCAAACGCATAATTTGACTTGAGAATCGTGCAATAAACTGCCAATGCCAATAAAATTACATTTTTTCAATGAAATTTCAAGTCAAATTACAAGAGAACCTTCAAATTGAAGGGTAAACCTAAGAAAATAAAGGAAGTTTAATTGATCAAAATTCATAAAAATATATACTAATTCGCGTGAAAAGACGTTAAAGAAAAGTATAAAATTAAGTTGATGGTTACCTGAAAGGCTGAAACTGTAGTAGAGGACGGCGGGTGACGTAATCGAGGCCTTGAATCTTGAACAGACGGGGAGTAGAGATTTAGCGTTGCGCTCGGGACTCTGATGAATCGGCTCAAGGGAGGACATAGTTCGAGCAAAAAAAGCATGACCAAAAAACGGATGTGAAATAGATGCAGATAGCGACGAAATTGTAGCCGTGAATAACGAAATCGAGATCGAGACAGGGCTATAATCAACATAAAAAACCCTAGGATTTGAATTTAAAATTAGAAGCTAGATCATAGATGATACTCCGTACTACACACGTGGCTCCAGATCATACTTGGAATTGGTATAACAAAATTACACGTGGACTCAGATTTTTCACAAAATTAGTAGGCGAAATCTCTCATAATTTGACACATCAGCAAGTCGAAACTCTCTATGAGTAATATAGGGGATTAAACAAAAATTTATTTAATATTATAAAAATTAACTAAATAGTAAAAAATCTATAAATTTTTAAAAATATTTAATAATACGAGAATACTAAGTAAACGTTGAAAATATTTAAAAAAATTAACTAAAAAACAAATAAAAATATATTTAAAAGTGGAAAAATTAATTAAAAAATTTTAAAAAAAACAAATAAAATCTGAAAAAAAATTAAAAAAATATATTAAAAAGAGTGTGTAAAGTGTTCTGGGTGTTATTAGCCCTACCCATTCAAAAAAATGGAGGGAGTATCAGATTTCTTGGCTCATAGTCACTTTCCATTTTTTTACACACGAGATATTTTAGAAGAATGAACATATCAAGAACTATTCAATGTGACTTCCTTCCTTAATTTCTGTTTTGTCTTGATTGATTTCATTGTTATGGTTAGTATTTACGTTTGGCTTGTCAAAAAGAGGCTAATATTTTTATGTTATTATTATTTTAACCCTTCCCCTTTGTCCACTTCGTACTCTTTGTAGGGTTCGGAATCATGCCGGAAACTAGTTATTGGATTAATTTTGGCTTTCCTAATTTCAAATCTTTGGTGATGTGCTTTGATTGATCTGTTTTATTGTGTTTTTATTGATTGTTAATATTCAGTAATACATGTGTGCATGTTTATTAAGTATAAATGATGATTGAATAAGCATGTCTAAGTATATTTATGTGAGTAGCAATTGGTCAAATGCAACAATTATGCTTTTAATCTATCTATTCGAGTGAAGTTTAATTGCATAGGAATCCCATCAAATGACACTTGAATGGTAGTTTGGGATTAGGTTAGGACCCTGGAATTATGCAAGTTTACTCTGAGTTACAATAATATATAAGAATTAGCCTTGGTTCATGACATAAAACTGTGGTATAATTGTTACAAAATTCATAGGTATGTACAAGTACAATGCTTATGCTATACTCTGTAAGTTGCTACCATATCTTTGTGGTTCATTCATTAAGGATTCTGATAGACGACAAGATATTAAAGTCTACAAGAGAAGAGGAAAAGGGAAATAAGTTTGTGATGTGGTGGTTATTGTTTCTGTTATGTTTTGGTAGTTGACAGTTGGTTATTGTTTATGTTATGTTATGGTCATTGGGTTAGTTGCCTTGCGGTGGGCAAGTTTATATATAGGGGCAGACTCGATTATTTTAGGATATTCAGAAAATATTTATTGCAGCTTTAAGCTTGTGGCAAGAGAAATCTCTTGGGCCCTTCATTGGGAGTTCGTTTATCTTCTTGGTTCGTGAGTTCTTGTATTTCTTTCGGTAGCAAGCTCTATCAGATTCCTCTTTGGCCAATCCTGCTCAATTACAGGACAGCAATGGTATATATACATTATCAATAGTTAATCAACACGTGTTTTCTGAACATGAAAATTTTGGTTCTCAATTTTATGACATACTATATAAAGTATCAAATATATATATATATATGGTTCTCAATTTTGGTTCTCAATTTTATGACATACTGGCCTAGGTGCCTCAACATTATCAATGGTATTACTGGATTCTGATACAAACCCAAAGATTTCAGACTTTGGTCTTGCTAGAACGTATGAAGGCAATGAAAGTGGAGCCAACACAAGCAGAATAGTAGAAACATTAGTATGTATAATGCTTCTTGTCTTGTCTTGATACATTGCATGCACATCCTTTTATTATAATTTGTTATTGTCCAGTGAAGAAATTCTTTAAGATTGAAAAAAAGAAAAAGATACAAAACATAGAGCATAAGCTAACTACCATTTATTTATCGAGCCTCTAACAGTGTAATGCTCAATGTATTTCTTGAACTTTTTGTACTTGGGCTATCTGAAGTTGCAGTGGTGAGTACATGATCTCTTGCAGTGAAAAAACCAGGGCGTTTAGGTTCAGGAAGGGCGATTTCATTGCTCAGCATATGAACCACTGAAGCCATGTCTGGCCTATCGTCTGAGTGTTCTTGAACACATAAGAGACCGATATGGATTGATCGCACTATTTCTGGTAAGTAGCATGAATTTCTGAGACAAGAATCAACTGCTTCTTCTGGCATTTCTTCTTTATAAAGCATCCATGTCTGTTACGTTTACTCGTAATTCAGTTTCATATGTATCAAATAAAGAATCAAGTTTGTACAGGATATAATACTTACATGTCCAAGAAGGTTGAAGTGGTGATCTTTATGAATAAATCCTCTGTTTTTCTTACCACTCACAATCTCAAGGACTATAACTCCAAAGCTAAAGACGTCTGATTTCACTGAAAATAAGCCGTGGACTGCATATTCTGGGGGCATGTAGCCACTGCACGAAAGCGATTGCTATAAAATTAAGTTACAAGAAAAGAAAGTGCATGTAATATATCAAGACACTATGAATTATGCTTACAATGTTCCTACTACTCGGTTTGTGTTGGCTCCAGTTTCATTCCCTCCAAAAGTTTTAGCAAGACCAAAGTCTGATATCTTTGGGTTCATATCAGAATCTAGTAATATATTGCTGGCTTTCAGGTCTCTGTGGATAACCCGGAGACGGGAATCTTGATGAAGATACAAAAGGCCCCGAGCAATACCATTAATAATGTTGAGGCGCCTAGGCCAATCTAGTACCATGCTTTTTGTAGAATCTGCCAAAAAGGAGAGATATATTTGATACAAATTTCATAAATTCATAATGTATATATATACACCATTGCTGCCTTGTTAAATTGGTTTTAGACTTGCCATTGAATTTCATGAAAAACTCATTTTAGTAATTGAGGTATGCTTACCAAAGAGTATAATGTCCAAGCTTTTGTTTTTCATATATTCATAAACCAGCATCATTTCATCTCCTTGATTGCACCATCCTAGAAGCTTCACCAGATTTCGGTGCTGAAGTTTAGCAATACAAACTATTTCATTCTTGAACTCATCTACTCCTTGATGGGATGTTCTTGATAGACGTTTCACACCAACTTCCTGTCCGTCTTCTAACACGCCCTAGTATCACAACATACTAATATCAAGGTACTTGTTATTATACTGAGCTTAACATGATATGGAAACACTCTTGACTTGATTTCTCTCATCAACTTATAAGATTTATTTTTCTCATTGTACAATCACTAATCATACAAATATATATTCAGTTTTACCTTGTAAACGGGTCCAAATCCACCCTCTCCAAGCTTATTGTTGTCCGAAAAATTGTCAGTAGCTTTACTTATTGTGGATAAGTCAAGTAGTGGTAGATCAAGTTCTTCGTTATGACGTACACTAGGATGATTATCCATGTTGCCCAGTCTTGTTCTGCCTGCAACATGAATAACTATTTACATAGTATTCCTATTACATGCCTTAAGTTTCAATCATTAATGTATACTCATGCCTCATACCTGTTTCCTGCAGCTGAATATTGAACCTCTTTCTTTTATGCGAATACAACATGATCAAGCTCAGGCTTAGGAGCAGTATCCCGGAAACCAGGGAAAATACCACTATAAGTATTTTCCGTTTCCTTCCACTTGAGTCTGTAGAATTATATATCGAAAGTATACATTATTTTTCCATAGCAACACAAAACTGAATACATAGATAGTTAAACCCCCATATCATCATTCAGGGCTAATGCTTATACATCATAGATAATTAATTCTTCTATTTTTAGGAGTGAATTCTTACCTAACTCAGAAGACGCCATCCTTATATAGATATCTTGTCCTGGAGTAGTATCTCTAATGTCAACAAGATCACCGAACCAAAGTAGACATCCATTTTCGCCTCTTCTTATATTTAGACTGGCATAGGCCATACATGAGCAATTGTTCAAGCATTGTACCTTGCATTCGTCAAGAGTCATAGTCGTGTTGTACCAGGAGTGCTGAGTGTCAGGCAATTTAACACCAGAGTACTTCAAAAATGCATCTCCATTTTCACAATTCAAGGGTGTGCTTCTTATGCACCCATCTCCACTACCCCATCTGTCAGGATCTTTTGGTTTGAACTTATTCAAGCATCCACAAACCGGCATATTTTCAATATTACAAATACCATGTGGACCGCAAAGCTTATAATCATCACACTGATCTGATGGTGAAGTAAGATACATAATCCAACTTTGTTTCCGATACTCCCAAATCCACCTCTGTCCAACACCAGTATCACTTATTGTAAACCTTGAGTACACTGAGTCATTGAGGAGTTCGTACTGATAGTACGCCTCCTTCTCGTTTATTACCACTCCATAGGTGTAATAGGTATTCTTCCTCAAGTTACTGCTCTGACTAAAGCTTACACCATTCCATGGCCCGGACCTAGACCGCACAACTCCACCTTCTCTCGAGACAATTTGTGGATAACCAGTAGGATCACAATGAAATGTAAAATCTCCTGATCCTGGATTACCTATGTTCTTGGGTGATGTGATGTAGACTTCTAAACCTGTCTGAAAGTTGACGCCGAGTTTCATCCCTGGTAAAAAGGTATCAGTTGGATAGTCGAAACTCTGCCACACGGGGTTATCATCGTTTGCATCTTTCACAACAAGATTCCCCGAGTCGAGAAGCTGTGCAACGGGAGTCTGCAGAGTTGTTGATGTATTAGTAGACCAAATAGTATGATTAGTACCATTTACAAGAACTAGAAGCCCAGCTGGCTGTATGACTTTGAGAACACCTGATGTATCTTTTAGTGGATTGTCTCTGTTGGCAATCCATACAACAGTCCTTACTGGTATTTTCTTGTACCAAATGCCCACGTATCGGTTCTGGGAATTCTCTGTACTGAAAAAACCCAATTCAAAGGTTCCACCAGATGAAATCAAGGTACTTGTAGTGTCATCTCTGAATATCTGAGAAGTATTTATGGTGTCTGTTGGGTAAGATATTTGGTGAGTGGAGGACAAGGTGATGAAAAATAAAGGGAGAGTGTATTTTGTGAATGTGGTGTTCATGGTTCAAGTTGGTTTAACGAAGGCAAATCAGAGGATTAAGAAGGTAATTAGGAGTAGGAGTTAACTCAGCCTGAACGGAATTGACAAAATTAGCATAAATTAAGAAATGTTAACTCAGAAGTGAAGGAACATTCTTTCTTTGACTAGAAATTTGGTGGCGAACTTGGACTTTTATGGAATTTGAATAGGAATGTGGTGGTGATTGGTGAACTTGGACTTGGACTTGTGTGTGGAAATTGATTAGCGCTCTTCTATTTTTTCAATTACAAAAACAATAAAAAAAGAAAAATCTACACCCTTAGTCTATTTTTATAATTCTCCATCTCTTTTTTGTCTATTTAATTTTATACTCCATATTAAGGCTGTAGAAGTCGGAAATCGAAAATCGATAATCGGGCGGATTTGCACCCCTAAGCGGCCGCCTAGATTTTTTAGTTATTTATTAATTTTTTATATAAACACAGTTTTACATTTTATCTTTTAAATCTCTTTCTATCTTTTTATCTTATTATATTTCTTAATGTCTGCAATTCTCAAATGTAACACTTAACATAGAGCTTGGTGTGTAATTTTTGAGTTAGTGGGGGAGCTTTGACATATTTTGGCATCAACGTCGATTATATACAGTTCCTAGCGCATAAACTGAATGACTGAATGAGGTACGATTTCAATGGGTGTGATAGGACCAGAAATGTCGTGCCGATTGGGTGGCGTGGCTCAATGAGAAAGTCTCAAATGCACCCTGCCCACTTTCACTAATCCATTTAATCTGCTTTATAATAAAAGAACATTGATAAATACCACATTCCTATGATCCTTCTGCTCCAAAGATCTCCATTCACAAAGCTTCTCAGAAGCTAACACAAGCAGAATAGTATAAACATAGTATGTATAATGCTTCTTGTCTTGATACATTACATGCACATCCTTTTCCTGCAATTTGTTATTGTCCAGTGAAGAAATGCTTTAACATTGAAAAATGGAAAAAGAAAAGGATACAAATCATAGAGCAAAAGCTAACTACCACTTATTTATCGACCCTCTAGCAGTGTAATGCTCATTGTATTTCTTGAACTTTTTGTGCTTGGGCTGTCTGAAGTTGCAGTGGTGAGCACATGATCTCTTGCAGTGAAAAATCCAGGGCATTTAGGTTCAGGCAGGGCGATTTCATAGCTCAGCATATGAACCACTGAAGCCATGTCTGGCCTATCGTCTGAGTGTTCTTGAACACATAAAAGACCGATATGGATTGATCGCACTATTTCTGGTAAGTAGCATGAATTTCTGAGACAAGAATCAACTGCTTCTTCTGGCATTTCTTCTTTGTAAAGCATCCATGTCTGTTACGTTTACTTGTAATTCAGTTTCATATGTATCAAATAAAGATTCAAGTTTCTACAGGATGTAAACTTACATGTCCAAGAAGGTTGAGGTGTTGATCTTTATTAATAAATCCCCTGTTTCTCTTACCACTCACAATCTCAAGGACTACAACTCCAAAGCTAAACACATCTGATTTCACAGAAAACAGACCTTCTGCAGCGCATTCTGGCGAGATGTAGCCACTACATAAAAATGAATGATATAAATTAAATTTCATGAGAGGGAAGTGCATGTAATGTATCAAGACACGAAGAATTATACATACAAAGTTCCAACTACTCTGCTTGTGTTGGCACCAGTTTCATTGCCTCCAAAAGTTCTAGCAAGACCAAAGTCTGATATCTTTGGGTTCATATCAGAATCTAGTAATATATTGCTGGCTTTGAGGTCTCTGTGGATAACCCTGAGACGTGAATCTTGATGAAGATACAAAAGGCCCCGAGCAATACCATTGATAAAGTTTTCATGTTCAATAATATTCAGATAATACATGTTGATTAGCTATTCATAATGTATATACATCATTGCTGCCTTGTTAAATTGGTTTCAGACATGTCATTGAATTTCATGAAAAACTCATTTTAGTAATTTAGCTGAATTAGGTATCCTTACCAAAGAGTATTATGTCCAAGCTTTTGTTTTTCATATATTCATAAACCAGCATCATTTCATCTCCTTGATTGCACCATCCTAGAAGCTTTACCAGATTCCGGTGCTGAAGTTTAGCAATACAGACCACTTCGTTCTTGAACTCATCTACTCCTTGATGGGATGTTCTTGATAGACGTTTCACACCAACTTCTTGTCCGTCTTCTAACACGCCCTAGTATCGAAACATACTAATATCAAGGTACTTGTTATTATACTGAACATATCATGATATGGAAACACTCTTGACTTGATTTTTCTCATCAACTTATAAGATTTATTTGTCTCATTGTACAACCATTAATCATACAAAATGCTTATTCAAGCAGTAATTATAGATTCAGTTTTACCTTGTAAACGGGTCCAAATCCACCCTCTCCAAGCTTATTGTTGTCCGAAAAATTGTCAGTAGCTTTACTTATTGTGGATAGGTCAAGCAGCGGTAGATCATGTTCCTCGTTATGACGTACAATAGGATGATTATCCACGTTTTTCAGTCTTGTTCTGCCTGCAACATGAATAACTATTTACTATAACATGCCTTAAGTTTCATAACAAATTTAAAATAACTCATGCCTAATACCTGTTTCCTGCAGCTGAATATTGGACCTCTTTCTTTTATGCGAGTACAAGATGATCAGGCTCAGGCTTAGGAGCAGTATCCCAGCTACCAGGGAGAATACCACTATAGGTATTTTCCATTTCCATCCACTTGAGTCTGTAGAATTATATATTGAAAGTAAACATTATTTTTCCATGGCAACAGAAAACTGAATGCATAGATAATGAATTCTTGAATTCTTACCTAACTCAGAAGACGCCAACCTTATATAGATATCTTGTCCTGGAGCTGTCTCTCTGATGTCAACAAGGTCACCAAACCAAAGTAAACATCCATTTCCGCCTCTCCTTATATCTAGACTGGAATAGGACATACATGAGCAATTTTTCAAGCATGTTACCTTGCATTCGTCAAGAGTCATAGTCGTGTTGTACCAGGAATGCTGAGTGTCAGGCAATTTAACACCTGAATACTTAAAAAATGCATCTCCATTTTCACAACTCAAGGGTGTGCTTCTAACGCACCCATTCGACCAATTTCCACTACCCCAACTGTCAGAGTCGATTGGTTTGAACTTATTCAAGCATCCACAAACCGGCATATTTTCAATATTACAAATACCATGTGGACCGCAAAGATTATAATCCTCACAATGATCTGATGGTACAGTAAGATAAACAATCCAACTTTGTTTCTGATACTCCCAAATCCACCTCTCTCCAACACCATTATCGCTTATTGTAAACCTCGAGTATACTGAGTCGTTGAGGAGTTCGTACTGATAGTACGCTTTCTTCTCGTTTATCACCACTCCATAGGTGTAATAGATGTTCTTCCTCAAGTTATTGCGCTTACTAAACCTTACACCATTCCATGGCCCGGACCTATACCTCACAACTCCACCTTCTTTGGTGACAATTTGTGGATAACCAGTAGGATCAAAATGAAATGTAAAATCTCCTGATCCTGGATCGTCTACGTTTTTGGTTGATGTGATGTAGACTTCTAAACCTGTCTGAAAGTTGACGCCGAGCTTCATCCCTGGTAAAAAAGTATCAGTTGGATAGTCAAAACTCTGCCACATGGGGTTATCATCGTTTGCATCTTTCACAACAAGATTCCCCGAGTCAAGCAACTGCGCAACTGGATTCCGCACAATTGTTGATGCATTAGTAGACCAAATAATAGTACCAGTGCTATTTACAAGAGCTAGAATACCAGGCTGCATGATTTTGAGCACACCTGATGCATCATTGAGTGGATTATCTTTGTTGGCAATCCATACCACAGTCCTTACTGGTATTTTCTTGTACCACATGCCCACGTATCGGTTCTGGGAACTGTTATGTATCGTAAACGAGAGGAATGTTGGCAGGCAGTCGAGGGGAATATTACTGATCAATTGTTATGTATCGTAAACGAGAGGAATGTTGGCAGGCAGTCGAGGGGAATATTACTGATGAGGGAAATATTAGTAAATAGCAGTTAGTTAGTTTGGCTTGATAGCAGTTACGGAGTAGTTAGTTTTGGGAGTTTCTGTTATTAGGTACTATAAATAGAGGCTGGAACTATTGTTGTGAGGGGGATTAGAAATTGGAATTGGAAATTGGAAATTGGGCAGCTTCGGCTGAGTTCTTGTTATCACTTTCTTAAGTCTTTTAATCTACTTCTTTGCACTCCATATTAATTGGTCCGACCTGCCGGATCATGACGCGAACAGAATCACGTCTCGACGCTTTGGAAACGGCAGTGGCGGCGCTTCAGTCGTCTTGCGTAACTTTGGAGAAAGGAGTAGCGACGCTTCAGTCGTCTTGCGTAACTTTGGAGAAAGAAGTAGCGACGATCCGTGAGATGTTGTGCCAGTTCTTGGATAACTCAGCCGTGGCTGTCTCGCCGGCACCAGCCCCAGCAGCTTGCGCGCTAACTGCACCTGGTCATCAAGAACCCGTACAGAGTCAACAAGAAACCATCACAAAACCAGTCAGCCAAACTGCAGTTCCTTCTGTTGGCGTCAGGACTTCTAGGGTCCCAACTTCTGTATCCAGCCCGCCTCTGGTATTTACTGCCATCCATAAGGATCTTGTAGCCCAACCCACTGCTGCTCCGGAGACGCCTCATGTCGCCACAAGTACCGTGATAGGCCCCAAACCTGTCGCAACCGAACAGGGCATTAGAATTAAAAGCTCGGGTTCTTCTATTGAGATAGCACTGTCGTCCCAGAGCCCATCACTTCTCCCAGCTACGTCCGTCTTACCAGGGGAGGGGAAACCATATGCCACAGCTTCAACTACACTGAAATCGCCACAACTCATTACGAGTTGGCTGAAGAAGGAACTTTCCACTCTTCCGGATGCGCTGCCTGCACGTTTATACTGGGATCGAGGCCAGCAACGCATAACCATGGTCCCAACTAATTCCCGAAGAGCTGAGAGACTATCACCGAACACTGCTGTCGCTGACTCAGATCAAAACAGTCGCAGATCGTGGGGTCCTCATGGTGAAGATTTGATAAATGAACGTATAGCTTCTCATGGGTTGAATGAGCCTGAAGCTCTTAGCGTTTATGTCTCTCTGTTGGAGCATCAATGCAATTGTGCCGAGGCATTAGTGATTCTATTTGGAAGTACAGGGTCCCTTGTTATGATTGAAGTAGTTAAACGACATTTACAGGGAAGGGTTCTTGCTAGGGCAGGAGACTATGTTGCTGCAGCTGATGAGTTTCAGAAGGTCTTAGATCTATGTCCAGCTGATTGGGAGTGTTTCTTGCAATTCCTTGGCTATCTGCTGGAGGAAGGAATTTCCATGGTCGAAGATACTGTTTGTTCCCTGTTTAAGGCTGTTTTTTAGAGGGTGGGAATTGTTATGTATCGTAAACGAGAGAAATGTTGGCAGGCAGTCGAGGGGAATATTACTGATGAGGGAAATATTAGTAAATAGCAGTTAGTTAGTTTGGCTTGATAGCAGTTACGGAGTAGTTAGTTTTGGGAGTTTATGTTATTAGGTACTATAAATAGAGGCTGGAACTATTGTTGTGAGGGGGATTAGAAATTGGAATTGGAAATTGGAAATTGGGCAGCTTCGGCTGAGTTCTTGTTATCACTTTCTTAAGTCTTTTAATCTACTTCTTTGCACTCCATATTAGGAACTCTCTGGACTGAAAAAACCCAATTCAAAGGTTCCACCAGATGAAATCAAGGTACTTGTAGTGTTATCTCTGAATAATTGAGAAGTATTTATGGTGTCTGTTGGATTTGATGTTTCATGAGTGGAGGAGAAGGAGGCAATGATGAGAAGTAAAGGGAGAGTGTATTTCCTGAAGTTGGTGTTCATGGTTCTGGTTGGTTTAATGAACGCTTTGCGAAAATCAGAGGAATAACAAGGTTAGGACTTGGAGTAAACTCAACGTGAGCTACACGGTGAAAAGAACTTTTTTCTTGACATGGTGAGAGTGAGATTGTTCACGAGTTAAGTCTCTCCATTGCACAATTGTTTATACATTTACTTTATTTGTTCGTCTGACAATTATTTGCACACTTCCTAAAAAGGAAACTCCTCCATTAACCTCACTCTCACAATATTCACATATTTACCCAAAATGTCATTGTTTTTACACTCATTTCAATCAATCTCGTTATTTTATTCATATAAATTTACAAATTTACTCATCAACACTATACACGTTACACTTTTTTTTTTTTAAAGTGTACCAATTTTATAGTACAAATATTTATGGAACAGAGAACTCTAGTGAAGGGAACTTGCTTTCATGGACTAGAAAATTGGTGATTTTTTAAGGATTTGACTAGGGATGTGAGGGTGATTGGTGGACTAAAAATATATTCTCTTAATTATTTACACAATTACTTTATTTATGCATTTTAAAATTGTCATTTATTTTGGGCCTACATTTTTTTCTACACATTACTAAATTTCATTTACACTTCATTAAATCTCTTTCACACCTTATTAAATCACTCCAAATATCACTAACAATTTTACCCCACACTACTAAATTCAATTTTCTTGGGTCGATCTGCTTACTGGTGAAGAGCATTCATTGGCAACTGAAATCTTTGATTTAGTGAGGTAGGGTAGTTTAGCAAGTTATTAAGGAATGGAAGGAATATGTGTTTTAATTACACTTTTAACTGTTTTGCATTGACTTCTTTCCATGCAAAATGATATTGAGGCTGATTTAGATTGTATTTAATGCATTTTATGTTGGTATTGAAAAAAATACTATTTTTGTTCCATAATTGTTTGTAATCTTTTTTTATTCGTTCATTTTACAATTGTTTGCACGTCTATATAAAGAAACTATTGCATAAACTTAACCCTCACAATATTCACACATTTACACAAAATGTCATTATTTTTACCCTCAATCCAATCATTTACTCCCTCCGTCCGCCTATAAGTTTCCCATTTTATCATTTTTGTTTGTCCGCCTATAAGCTTCTCATACCTTTTTTGTTAAGTACTTTTTCTTACACTTCACTTTATATATTACTTTTTCTCTCTATCTCCCTCCTCTCTCAATCACATCACTTGTACTATATTTATTATTTAATCACTTTTCTTAATCTTTGTGCCAAAAAGTGACGTGAAACTTATAGGCGGATGGAGGGAATACTTTACTGTATTCATGAAAATTACAAAATTATTGCAATTAATTCATGTATTAGTATTATATAAATAAATTAAAAACTTATAACCATTAAAAAAAGGATCGATGAAAAAATATACTCGGTAATTTATAGTTTAATTTATTTAATTTACATCACACTAAATAAAATAGATAAATAAAATATTAGTTGTTTAATAATTTGAGTGTTTATTTTTTCAATTATCAATATTATACAACACAGTGTAATAAACATATATATTTTTTTGCAAACTCAATGTCATAATTTTGAGTGTTTATTTTTCTAATTAGTTAGTCTAATAGATTAAAAATATATTAATGTATTTTGATGTAAATATAAACATAAATAATGTAGTATAATTATACATATATATATTACAGAGTAATATTTTAAATTTTCTATTTTCTCTAACCTTGAGAACCCGCTCTAACCTCGAGTTCCGGGTTCGCACATGTACATGTAGTGTATTGTTGAGGTATAGCAACAAGTAATTGTTTGGTGGATGGTGCTGATGGTCAACTTTACTAAAATATTCTAAATTTCTTTAAGGTTTATGGTTAGTGCCTTGATAATTTAATCTTGTATCTTTAGACAATGTATTACTAATTATTCCCTCCATTTTTTTAATAAGTGTCACTTTGACATTTTTTAACAAATTAAGATTATAATGTGTGGTCCATATTACCCTTCATTAATTATAGTTAATTTTGATATAGAAGTTTTGTTTGATAAAGAATGTGGTAAAAAATGTAACTAGTATTCATAAATCAAATTAATTTTGGTATAAACAATGTTTATGGAATTTATTTATAAACAATATATATGCTAAATGAATAAGGGCAAAATAGTCAAAATTAAAAAAAATTCAAAATGACACTTATTTTAAAATTAGTTAAAAAGCTAAAGTGACACTTATTAAAAATGGAGGGAGTATTTTTAATTACTTGACTTAAATAACCACTTTAATTATATATTGATTAATTATGGTATTATTACGTTTAGTAAAAAAAAAAGACAATCATGAGACGTCGATCAAGTTCGAATCCAATTAGATGTGTGTGTAAGAAGACATGAAATTCGCTAGGCTACAAATCATATCAGAGTAAAGATCCGAAAATTACACTATATGTAAAGGATTCACGAATTTTATTTTGACCCATTTAAATATGAACTATAATAATATCATAGTTTTCGAATTTGAAGGGATGGAAAGAATATTAGAGATACACTATAGACTTTGTAGTATTATTATTTAAAAATAAATATAAAAAATGTAATTAATTAATTGAGAAGTGAAAAACTTCACTTAAATCGTGAACTTAAAAGAAGGGTGAGACAACATTTAATTTCGTAAAATCTGCCCTAATTACCTAAATAATAAGGCCGTGGCCGCTGCAACAAGTGAACCACCACCATTGCCGGCGAGATGGAAGAAAACGAGCAACCACTCCACGATTCATCTGCCGCTGCCGCCGCACTCGAGCGCAAGCACGCAGCGATGCTTGAGCGCCTCTCCAACCGCCAACAATCCCGTCTATTAGAAAAAGTCGACCAAAACTCCACACCCTCGTTTGAATCCACGCAATCATTCCTATCTCATTTCTCACGATCCAAGCTCTCAATCGAAACCCAACTCTCCCAAATCCGCCAACAGCCCCAGCCGACCCACAAACCCGATCTGGAAGCGATCTCTCTCGAAATCTCAGCCCTCAAGAAGCTCGTCGCCGAGAATTCATACTTCTTGCCGCCCTACGAAGTTCGCACGAGCCTCAATGCCGTCGAGAATCTCAGACAATCCCTCGATGAAGTCACCTCCTTAGTCATTCCGAAGAAGAAATTCTCTTTCAAAAATAAACCCTCTAAAAAAACCACCACCACCACAGTTCCTGCTGAAAAACATGAGAGTAAATTGAATTCGGGGTTAGGGTTTAGGGATTTGAGTGCTGCTCCTGCGTTCAGAAACAGGGAGAACAGTGTATTAGTGAAGGATTTCAATAGCAGTGAGGCGGAGAGTCGAGATGGAGAATTTACCCTGTCGAATTTGAGGGATTGTGAAGTAATATTGAAGGGGCGTTTAAGGGCATTGTTTGTGGACAAGCTGGTAAACTGTAAGGTTTATGTTGGGGCGGTGATGGGTTCAGTTTTGATAGAAGGAGTAGAAGGATGTGTGTTTGTGTTGGCTTCTCACCAAATTAGGATTCATAATGCTAAAAATTGTGACTTTTATCTTCGAGTGAGGAGTCGACCTATAATCGAGGATAGTAATGGGGTTAAGTTTGCTCCGTATTGCTTGAGTTACCAAGGATTAGAGAAGGATCTGATGGAGGCAAATCTTGGTGAGGAGACTGGGAATTGGGCGAATGCGGACGATTTTCGATGGTTAAGGGCAATGCAATCTCCTAATTGGTCTGTATTGCCTGAAAATGAGCGTATTGGGATGGTGGATGTAACAATCGTTGAAAATGGCGACTGAGGTTGCTGTGGAGATTTCGGTACGTTGATGTGTAATCGTAATTTGGTGCAATGCTAAAGTAAGCTTGTGTTCTTTTGTTACTTGATGTGGTTGTAACCTGCAGAAGGCTAGAATGGAGATGAGGCTGATATAAGGACAATGCAGGGAGCTATATAAACAACAAAAGGAGAAGGATTTTCTTGCTAAATGATTGAATTGTCAATGCAGCCATGGTAGAATGTCCTCCTTTCATATTTGAATTCAAGCAATCATGCTTTGCTAAACTTACATTAAGTATGAATCTTGTACCATGCATATGATTGATTTACCCCAATGTATTTATGTTGCACTTTGAGCCATTTTGTTATGAATAATGCAGATGGACTTTTATGGTTTATTTTTCTCAATTTCTCATACTCAGCAATGGTAGTTTTTCTTACCTGGTGGATTGATCCATGATGCTATCATGTTTAAAATCATCTGTCTTCATGTATTAGAATGTGAATAGTAATTTGGATAGCAGTTGAAAGTAGGCGGTAGGCACCAATCTGGGGTTGCTCTCATTATATAACAATTCAGTGACCACATTCTACCCTTTCTTTCTATTTTACTCCACGATTTGCTTCCTTTATTTTCTTTTCTTATTTATGAACATATTTCTCTTTTGTTGTTTACACACTGGAACCTGAAGGGTTATTTCTATATTTTTTGGTTTTGCTTCTCTTAACTAGACGTGCCGTTGGTTGATCCATAATGCTGAAGAGAAATTAGCTTACAATGTCCATATATATAATCTATTCTCCATGTTGTCCTGAACATTGTTGAGATTCTGCACATTTGACACACCTATACAAGTCTCATTCTAGAAGTGATTGTTTGCCTTCTGTTTAATGGCATGCTTTGGGAAGCAATATGGCTTACATATAGCTAGCTATATCAATGTGCTTGAGAATCTGAGATCCCAAATTTGAATTCCACATAAACATCTTCAATAAATGTGCCAGTTAAAAACGTTAAAAATAGTCAAGTTAATGGTTATTAAACGAAAATAGAACCAAAATTATCTCACCAAAATGGGTATTTTCCACTGAATTATGTACTAGTTTATTAAAGAGTTGGCCTTTTGAATTTTGAAACATCTGTGTGAAAAAGTCAAGAAACACAAAGTAGGCTTTTCACACAGGAGCTCATAACTGCCTAATGCTTATCATCTAGTTCCTCTAAACGGTACCAACAGTATGATTTGGTCTACAAATGCATCAAGAAATGTTCAGAATGCAGTTGCACACTTGCTCAACTCAGGAATTATTGTTTTGAAAGATGCAATTGATGATAACCCTAAGAATTTCTTGTGGCAGAGTTTCAATTATCCAACAGGCACTCTTTTACCAGGCATGAAGCTCGGTTCGAACTTTATAGCTGGCCAAGAAGTGTTTCACATCATGGAAGAACAGTGGTGATCCAACATCGGGAGATTTTACATTTCATCTTGATTCTACTGATCATCCTCAATTAGTCTTGAGAAAGGGAACAAAGGTGGCCGAGCTCTCTTATTGAATTGCTTATTCAATGAGCATTCTCAATATTATGCCTTGAAGAGGACTCGAACCTCCACGCTCTTTAGCACGAGATTTTGAGTCTCGCATGTCTACCATTTCACCACCAAGGCATCTTGAAAGTGCATCATATTCCATGAATATGATATCTATCTAGTATGATGTATGAAATATATGACAAGGGTGTAGTATTTCTATTGATCGTCGCCTTTACACAAGGATTAGGCTAAGTGAGAGTGGTCTTGAACAGAGACGGGTTTGGAATGATAGAACACAAGATAAATCACACCCATAGAGAAATAATCAATAAAATTTTAATTGGAATGAAATTACCAAATTGAAAGCACAAGAATGGATATAAGTCACCTCTTCAGTGTGAAAATGCTAAAAACTTCAATAATTACAAAAGCCCAAAATCAATCCTTGCTTGAATATGAAAGAAAAATCCATAATCAATTCTAATTTTAAATAATAAGAAAGTGGGAAAATGGTGAAAACACCATAAACTATGTGAAAGTATGTATAAATTCCCCAAGCTTTTTCTAGGTTGTTCTCCTTTTAAAAATATGACAATTGAACCTATTTATACTTCGTAGCAAAGTCATGGAGAGGTTTTGCACTTTAATCCCTAAAAAATGTGAAAAATAGCCAAAAATACCCCAGAAAATGGGGTTGACTCGGCTGCCCGAGTGGTTTCACTCGGCCGGTCGAGTGGGCTATCGAATGCATTCAGTGTGATCGGGTCAATTCGTCCGGCCGTGTCGAGTTACCTAGACTATTTACATAGGCCATGCTCAATGGTCGGGTCGAGTTACACGGCCTATTTACGTGGGCGATGGTGAGTGGTTGGGTCGATTGCTCGGCCGGCCTGTTTCCTTTTTTCCTTGTTTCGTTCATATCTTGAGCGTTCGACATCCGATTGACTCGATTTTATTTCACTTTATTTTTTGAGACGCTCCCAATGGTGAAATTATCCTTTTGATTCCATGAATTCTCATTAGTTTACATTTTGCTCTTTTCACCGTGAATTGCACGAACAAAATTATATTTAGTAAGACAAAAGCAAATTACACAAACATATGCTCATAGAATAGATTTTTCATAAGGAATTAATCAACTACATTCCCTTTAATATATATATCTTTATTTCTTCAAAATGCTATTTCTGAACTATCTGACACTTTGATTTTGGTTGCAAAAAAAAAAAAAAGACACTTTGATTTTTAAATCTACAGTGTTGTACCTCTTTGTCTTACTTTTCAGTCTTACTTTTCAATTGTATTGTGTTCTCCTTCTTCGCCTTACCATTAAATTGTGCTATATTCCCCTCAACGTCTTATTTTTTTAAGTGAGAGAATAATAATCTGGATCATCAAACCATTCACATATATATCAATCTTCCCAATCACATTGTTCTTGTCTTAGTTTCTTTGCTCACATTGCCTATGTACTCACCCTTCAGTTAACAAGCTCAGTGATTATTTCATATCTCGTTTGAAGATATTTCGTTGATTTTTAGTGATTTCGTGTCATCGTTGAAAGAAAAGATTGTCAATTCAATGAACACTCTTGATAGACTCCATGCACGAACCTTTATTTTAACCTCAATGACGAACTACAATTTATACGATTGAGAGAGTATTTAACTATGATATTAACTTGGAGAGAACCATACCCGGCCCGTTGTAACATCAAACGACAAGAATTAGTCGAATAATTGTATTCCCATTAATATTTCAAATCCAAAAACACTATTGCTAGAAATAATTCAATCAAAGCCGAACAACATGATAAATTTCTTTGGTCGGTAATAAAATCATATATAATCTTGGAAAAAATAGAGGTGGTCACACAAGAAATACCCAGACCCCAGTAACAATCTCAAAACAGAATGAGAGTTTCTTATAGAAATAATCATACAAGAAAATAAGATGTTGCCAAGATTAGCATTTCCGAATTGATCCCTGGTTGTTAAGCCACTCCTCTTATAATTGATCATGTAAATAAGATACTGTATAACCATGTATCTCTACGACCTAGGATTTTGATATAGAGGAGTTGGTGTAATGATAATAACCTTGCCAACATGTAACACAAAAATGATGGCCACATTCAACAGCCCTCATCCTATTGAAGAACAGAGAACAATGCTTACAAACATGAAAAGAAAATTGGCCTACTTGTAAGGTTATTCACATTCTGAACATTGATAATACCTGCAGAGAAGCTGGACAACAAAACACCATTATCATTTTAGAATTTCAACCCTCAACAAAGCACATTGATAATAAGTGGTATATCAATCTTATCAGTCTCAGAGTATTTAAATGATGGAAAACTATAATAACTGTAAAGATAACAAAGAAATCACAAGTGCAATCACATCTGGAACAAATATAACCTTAATTTTTTTAGCAAGAAACATATATTATGTGTGAAGCAGGATTATTCTTCTCTGTGAGAGATAGGCCAAAGCACACACTTAAATAAAAAAAAAATCAGCAGTATTCCTTAAGTACTAGAGAACCCTTATTATAAATAGAAGATAGCCACATTAAATTCTGCATAACTTCACTTTACACACACAACATTATCTACACGCTCAAATCATATTCCTCCAAGGTCGCCTCATGATAATGAAGAAATGCAATATAGACGAATTAGTATATATTTCAATAATTAATCCAAAGTTCTAACTTAATTGATTTATGCATTCCATTGTAGTTAAGTCATGTGGAGATTTTGTGTCAATTTAGCTCCTAACAAAATCTATTCTAGTCAAATGGTACAAACTCAATTCTAACCAACTGAAAATGTCTAATTTGGTAAGCAAACTTGAATAAATAAAAGAATGTGACTTTCTGATAACACTCGTACCTTTATTTTAACCAAAATCTTTTTTAATTCATAAAATCTTATATAGAAAATCAGCAGTACAAAAGGAAGAAAGGTGCAAATCACCATTTTCCAAAATAACCAGCAAATGAACAACTCATAAGCCTTGAGATTACGGCTGCAGATACTTCTTAACATTAAACACTCAAAACTAAAATATACTCAAACAGTTAAAACTAAAGTAAATAAATTATAACATGAGCTCTTCTAATTTATTTTGCTCCCTTTTCTTCAGGATACTCTTGTAGAATGAAAAATATTATGCAACATCCATAAGATCCATAAACATCTAAAAATAATACTCCGTAGATTAAGAATGATATGATAGCCCTTAGTGTCCCAACCCCATCATTCTCCATATCGTCAAATCTCTGAGTTGCCTCATCTATTAATGAATGCACCAAAATGAACAGAGTTGAGCCATGAAGAAAAGAAAAGCAAGAAAAATAACAAAAAATTCACATTGCGACTTAAATATATCTCTTTATTATTCTGAGATTAGCTAAGGGCCCATTAACTTTTCTGTTATGACATGTTAATTTAAATTTTCATTCAAAATTTTTAAGTAACAGTGTTACAATAAGAATATCTTAAGGAGGAAATCAGATTTTTTTTTCTACATTTTATGAGTTCAGATTACTGTAATATTTGTCTGTTAGAAAGAAACTGAACAAACTAAAGCAAGCCCCTTCCTCTTACTTTTCCTTCTACCAAAACTTTCAAGTGCCCAGACATCTAAGAACAATTCCTAAGATACCTTCATTTGTTTTAAACAACCACCACCAGCACAAACAATTCATATGGACCCCTTTTAGATCTATATTTTAGGGTACATTTTTCTATATTAAATCAGGTGTGCACTGCATGTAGCATATACCAATATGGAATATAACTTTAAGCTACCAACATTTTAGGCAAAAACTGTTGTATGAATTTTTAAACGTTGATGTTATGTACAGGCACCCCAAAATTTGATTATTTGCACCATAAAGAGAAATCTTACAACTAAAACACAACTAATTTTCATTCAATGTTACCCTATGTAGCATAACCATTTTTAGCATCCCTAAAGCCCAAACAACGATAATACTGTATATGGAAAAGAAAAAAAAAAAAAAAAACAGATCTGTTCACCACAAAGTGTCGGTGAAAATTATCACAATAAGAGGTGCAAAACCATGTACCTGTTTATGAATATTGATTGTGTCTCGTTGAGCAGAATTCTGAGCTATAGCTAATAATCAGAGTCAACAACAAAAAGAAATAAATAATGAATTTAGAAGACAGTATTTTGCAGATAATGAGGGAACACAAGACAATACTATAAATATAGAGTTACTATTCAGAGTTTGAGGCATAATCAATCGACTCAATTCTGAAACAAGAAAAATTAGGGCTTGGCCAGCACCACCATCATCAGAAAGTTTCAAAGTGAAGATAAATAGGCTTTAATATTCAGATATTAGGGCATAAACAAATAAATTTTCTATTGGTTTACCTGAAGGCGAGAGGAGGCAGACGACATGAGCGGCTCGATTGAGATTCAGTCTTCTTTTCACTTAAAAATTAGGGCTCACACAATGAGCGCGGGGAGGTGGGCGCGAGACAGTTTATGGCGGAGAAGAGACGGTTGGAGGTGGTGCGAGGCGGCCGGTGGTGGCACAAGGCGTTCGTAGGTAGGAGTGATTGAAGGGCGCAGGGGAGTTTTTTAGGATGTGTTGCTCGCAGGTTTCTGTGTGTGCACGATAGATTTAGGGAAAATGGAGATTAAAATACTAACTCCCCTTTTTATACCTTATAATTATTATTTATAAAATTAAATGATAAGTAAAATAAAAATAGAAAACACAACGAGGAAAGACAACTGGGGATTAAACCCGTTGTCTTTTAACTGTTGTTGTAGACCTTTTCTGGCATAGTGTTAATTTACTCTGACATATGAATGAATTTTATCTCATCTAAATCAATTAATTTATCTTAATTTACTCCACCCCATCACTCATTTTAAGTATTACGCCATGTGTTATCAAAAGTATATGTTTTTTATTATTATTATTATTATTATTTACGTTTGTTTCTTTGTATTTAATTCACTCTATTATATTTTCTTCAAAGGCTGAATATGATAAAAATAACTTATAATTAAAAATCCTCTAAAACATTAGAAAAATGACAATTTTTTTTAAACAAACAGAAAACTTATATAGTTCGATGTTTACATGATATCAAAAAATTTAGAAGGAACATAAATAAATCACCACTACAAAGAGTTTTGCAACGGCAGATTTGCAATAGCAAGAAAACTGTAGTAAATTGCAATGAATTTATATACAACGGAAATGGTCTAATGAACCAAGTCAACAAAATTTGCGACTGAATTGTAGGTCGTCGCAATTGCGACAATTTTTCAATTCATCTCAAATTTACGACGAATTTTGTGATATTTTTTTTAAAATTTATTTTCTTATTTTATTTACCAAAGAAAATAAATTTGTCACAAATTTGTAATTGATGGATTTTTGAAATGGATGCATAAACTGTACATTAATTGCGATCTTTGGCAGCTTGTGACGGATTTGTGGCAGCATGATCGGATTATAATTCAGCGCAGACTAGATCGGATTATAATTCAGCGCAGACTATTTCAACGGGTACCCAGCCATTGCAAATTGCAATGAATTTTGTGACACTTTTTATTATCTAAGTTTGTAAAAAGATTATCTGGGGAATTATTCAAAGTCTCTCTATATATAAATTATCATGCATTTTGGTCAAATGTGTTCATCAAAGCTTTTGGTCAGATGAAAAAGTCGTAGAATTAATTAATGGCAATTATAAAAAACTTATAACCTAGGATTACTATTCAAATATTCCATGTGGATCAATGAAGACAGGGTCTATATGTGAGGCACTAATTAATGGTTTAGCTTAAATTAGAAATTATTAATATATTGAAATTATTCCGTAAAAAGACAATTTAATCGGTACGTATGTAGTTTGTCATAACTACAGTTGACAAGATCCACAGAATTAGCAGTACTACTAAACTCATTGAATAATATATATGCTTTGTTATTTTATTAATTATTAATCAACACTATAAAATTTAACTGCATGTTAAATCAACAACTTAATTATCGTCATCATCGTAGACAAAGTAGAATAGATCAAGTGGTTAGAGCATCACTATTTAGGCATTAGATCCTGGATTCCATGGGAAGGGCCGGGAAAAGGGAGGGCCGGTATATAATGTAATTCAAAAAAAAAAAAAATTTATCGCCACCGGTATAATAAAAAATTTATTGTTTTATTAAAAGGCATATGCACATAACAACTAATACTGTTAATGAAAAAAAACAAAATTAAATACATAAAAATGAATGCTACTTTTGAAGCTGCATATATCTGATCAGTCGCATGTCCCTCTTTATAGTTAAGTATTTGAATATAATTACTAAAAATTTTGCAGGGGTGGAATGCTCTGCTGGTGCCTGAAGAAATTGTGTGGATCAACTTTGGTTTTGACCGCAACAAGGCGATCAAAATTATACTTGAAATATCTGACGCCCCAAACGCTTGCCTGTGCAACACTGGTCTTTCCCTTGTCGTTATTGACTCCAAGGTCAAGGTCTCTGTAGTTCTGGTACGCACCCCGAGGGTTCTTCGACACGTATGGGGTCATGTAATTGTAGGCCCTGTTAAGCCACTTTAAGAACCTAGCTGGATTTTGAGCATCTTCTTCTTCCCAATAGACCGTATGAAAGATATGGTACAAGTTACCGGCTCTATGAGGATAAGGAGTGGCGGAATCTGATATTTCAGCCATTCTTCCGCCGTATGGGACGAATGAAAGCGTAGACAGCCTGGCTTCCGGTTGGTAATACAGGTCGATCATGCCTTGGACCCCCTCCCTAGAAATGGGCTTCTCCACGTAATCTGTCACTCTTTTCATGTACGATTTCAAGGGTTGAGTCCTGTTCAACAAAGCCTCGGGATTGTCCAAGGGATGATTGTCCATATATAGAGCGGATTGGATCCAACTCAATTCGGTACAGTCCTCCCTCACCATCCCCAACTCGGGAAAGCTTTGATGCATCAGTGCCAATAACTTGTCGACCCCGCCAAGGTAAAGTGCGAAGAAACTAGCATCAAGTGTGGAATTGACTACTACCGCATTGATCATGAGGGTTATATCTTTGTCCATTCTGGGTGCCACGTATTGCCAGCGGTGAATGAGTCGAGTCAGATTTTGTTGCGTCGTCCTCCGAATATTGAAAACAGTGACTTTTTCAGGAACATCAACCAGTTGTAGCTTCCACTCAAGGATGACACCAAAGCTGGCACCTCCGCCTCCTCTAATCGCCCAGAAGAGATTCTCGCCCATGGATTCTCTATCGAGAATCCTGCCCTTAACGTCGACTATTCTTGCATCGATGACATTGTCTGCAGCCATCCCGTATTTTCTAACTAATGTGCCGTAGCCTCCTCCGCTTATGTGGCCACCAACACCGACAGTGGCGCAAAGACCTGCGGGAAACCCTAGAGTTGGGGTTTTCTGAGCGATGCTGTAATATAAAGAGCCAAGGGTTGCACCAGCTTGAACCCAGGCAGTTTTGGCCTCAACATCAACTTTGATTTCTCTAAGGTTGATCAAATCAATGATGACATATGGGACTCTTGATACAGAAGAGAGTGCCTCGAAGTCATGGCCGCCACTTCGAGTTCTGATTTGGAGGCCAGTTTGTCTAGCGCAGAGTATGATAGGCGGGATTTGGGATTCGTGGCGAGGGGTTATAATGACTTGGGGCTTAGGCATAGAGTCGGAGGTAAATCTGAGATTCCAAATGGGAAAGAGGAGGATGGAAGAGTAAGATGGGTTGGCTGGGGTGTAAACAAGGTTGGAAATGGAGGAGTTGTTACCAATTTTTTTAGAAAGGCAATCTACAAAATTCTCGTGCCGATCGTTAGCAGAAGCTGCCGACGAGCACGAAAATATCGCAAAAAGGATGAATAATGCAGATATGCAGCTTGGAGACTTCATGATCATAAGTTAATGAGATCGAGAAGATATTAGATAGATTTGTGTGTGTTGTGGAATTGGATAGTTGGATGTGGTGGTATTTATAAGCTAAACTTCTGAGGGGTATGCATGGGATATGAATATTAGCGTGTTGACAAAATATTATATACTCCCCAAATTCAAATAACGCGGACCCCGCATCCACACGTTACCCCTTTTTTTTATTTATTTAATTAATTTCATCAAACTCTTCCAATCATATGGACTATCGTTCTATTTTAGAGACCATTAAACTCGTCCAGGAATACTAGACGAGTTAAGATTGGCTGGAGATTTTCATATTTTTTTTTCAATTTTCATTAACCGAACTTTTATTCGAATTTTTATTTTTTGGGGACGTGCATAGATATAAAAAATGAAAGATATTTATAAAGCTGGTGCTTTTTTTTTTTTTTTTTTTTTAAGGCAAGTTGTTATTATAGAGTTATAACTGAATATAACCTAGCTAGTCGATATGATGAGGCCCCAGGTTTAACCTCCAAAATCTAAACTAATTTGGGAAATTAAGGGTACGTTGACTCTAGTTTTATTTAATTATTCTAGATTAGTATTTTATGATTGGTCAAGTTCACCTACGTATGTATGCTTTGGTTAAATGACTAGGTCTTATTGTAAATATTGTATATCATCAACTCCAAAAATATTCTACACACATGATTTTCCGAGAAATTATAATAAGTGGCAGTGGATCAAAGCCATATATTAATTTCCTAAGGTATAATTAATCATGTTAGACCGCCACTATATATATATATATATATTGTTCAAATATTCCCTTTTAATTTGAATATTGTAGGTCTTGCATGTATACTAACCAACTACACAAATTAAACTATGCAACTTAATTTTCATGGTTTTCTTAAAAATACATATATCACCTCCCATAATCATTAAATTAATGACCACTAATTATAACATATTCGAAAAGCATTCAAATAATCCATATACACAACTCAACTAGCTAGAAGAAATCAAAACTACCTTCAGTTGAATTGCAAAAAATATATTTAAACATCCTATTTATGTTAGAATAAAGAAATATTAGCCAATAATTATATCATTGTTCTCAATTTAATAGACAAATTATAGCAAAAACATTATATATGCATCAGTTGCATCGTACAACTTGTGCAATTTAACTCAATTTTGATGAGAGTTTGACTCGTTTATAAAAATAAAAAATAAAAAAATTTAAAATGATCAGTGATAATAGTTCATTTAATTGAAGGTCGTTGTTACTTAAGATCATGGTCTTGAATTAAGTGGAGAAGAGGGAAACCTTTTCATTACAGCTTGAATGATTGGATTAGCAATCCTAAGGTTTGCATGTCAAACGTGTAATTAATGGGATTTAGTGTGTAGCTTGTGTGTTGTTAGGTTCTTTTTGTTGTATCGTTGTTTGAATTTTGATGTTTGAACATGTTGTATCGGGTTGGAGTACCCTTGTACTCCACGCTTTATATTCATCGATTGTTATTTCAAAAAAATATTTCATCTGAAGAAAAATATTAATTCATCATATAAAATAAAACTAATAATTTGTAGATTGAATAGTATTAATTGTTTTTTAATATATATACAACAAATATTTTTTTATCAAGAACTAATACGTTTTGACTGGTTATTTATATGATTCGCAAAAAGATATGAAACAACGGCATGGTTGAACATTTTTTGTTAAATTTGGGTTAAAATTGCACTAGTTTTAAAATGCAATTGGTGCGCAGAGGTTACTCATTATTTATAAATAATTTTCCAAATTTTATTGTTTAATTGATTTAAAATTTTCAAGGTTGTATTTAATTTTTTAAAATAGTATTCAAATTTGCATAAACAAGTTTACAATTATATTTGATGCATCGCAAAATGAATTTACGAATTTAGCCTTGGAAAACTGGTGATAGAATAGCACAAAATGATCGTGCAAAGCTGTCATGAATCTGGATCATGCTCCGTACGTACCTACAAAACACCTCGGAGAGATCTCTAGTGCGCGTAGGGACTACGACACTCAAGTCAAAAAACTGGTCATCGTATCATAAGGAAGTTTCGGAGAACATTCAATCACGAATAAAAATGTCTTCTTAGATCGAATGCAATATCAATATATCTAGATATGTGCACATATAAGTAAAATTAATTACAAAATGAAACGGCCAATCTAAATTCTTTATTAGTATATAAGGAGAAGGAGATAACAAAGAGTTGACCATTTTTCTAAAGAAAAAAAAATGAATAAAACTATCTTAAAATATTGGCGTGTTTCAAAGTCTAATTAAATTGAAATTCTAAGTTTGGTCAAATCACGAAATGCTTTGGTCAAATGACCAAGTCTTCATCGCGCGCTATATAGCTTGGTGGTACCAGACTACCAGGAATGGACAAGATTCCATATTAATGGTAAAATTCGTTGTAACGTTTTGTTGTTGAAAATTTGAAATTATATTATAATATGTATTTTGGTTATTTGAAATTATTTAAATTATTATTATTTATAAATATATATATATATATATATATATATATTATTATATGAGAAAAGATATAGAGCCTATTATTTGTTTATTTATGGAGCCAAATGATGATTTGACATCTCTCGGCTGCAGCCTCAGCGGTTGGCACGCTCATCAAGATGGACACTCACACATCGGCTAAAACCATGGCACAATATGCTAGAATGTTGATCAAGGTGGATATGAAACAACCTCTATTATATTGGAGCGACTGATCCTAGAGTGCGAGGATCAATCTGTGACGGTGGAAGTGCTCTATGAACAACTTCCGGAGTTTTGCAACCACTGTAAGGTGGTTGGACACATGACTGCACATTGCTCTAAGGGACATGCCCCGCCACCCACGAACCCACAACCTCCCTCTCTTGACGATCACCGTGGTAGGACTCGCCACAGAAGAAGGTCGAGGCCTTCCCCTTCAGATCTCCGACCTCAACCGCCCCCACAGGATCCCACCTCGGCTACCGGAGTCGATCCGGTCCCTATTAGCAACTCATTCTTCAGCCTCGACGACCCGTGCATGGAGGAGCCCACGGACATGCTTCTGGAGCCATTTGATCAGTTCTCTCGGACTCTGTAATCGTTTTACTTGGTAGGTGATTTTCAGGGGTGTACCAATTTTGATGCACCCCGGCCTCTGATTCGTATTGTGAACTTATGGTTTCTATATTTTCTTTTTCCCTTTTAATTCACAACCTTTTTATTGCCAAATGATGATTTGACATTATCCTGGTCATCATATTAACTTATTTAATTAATTTAAAAAATGAAAAATATATAGATGATTTAGCATTATCCCAGTAATCATATTAACTAATTTAATTAATTTAAAAAATGAAAAATATATAATTGCATATCTCAGTCTCTATCCATAAAATTAGGAAATAAAACATTTTAAGATTTTTTAAAATTATTTTAACGTGTTTTATTATTAATACATAATTATTAAATATTACCCATTTAATTTATTTATTTTACTCTACTTAAAATGAAATCATTCATATTTATATATGTAATTTTTTTAATAACAAAAAATTAAAATTATAAAAAATAATAACTATATTAATTTACTTAATCCTAAACCTCTAAACCCTAAACCCTAAAATCCTAGACCACTAAAACCTAAACCCCTAAACCCTAAATCCTAAACTTTAAAATCCTAAACCATTAAACCCTAAAACTCTTCACAAAAACTTATATACAATATTTGATACATGCATTTCAGTCATTCACACACATATTCTTTATAACACATATTCTTTATAAATACACCCACAAGTTTAATTCACACACATTTTTTTATAAATACACCCACAAACTTAATTCACACACACATTTTTTATAAATACACCCACTAACAGCTCAATTCACACCCACATTTTTTTATAAATGCACCCACTGACATAAATTGAACATGGTCGTCTTCTCCGAGCAGTTTTCGATCACCTCAGACCGCGGTCGGACTCTGCAATTTACGATGACCTTAATCCTTAAATATTTTATATTTCTTTAAATATTCTTTAATACTAATCATCATGGGTCAATGTTATTTTGTATTACGTGCAATAATATATCTTACTACATGCAATAATATATGTTACTATATATTATAATGTGAGTTACTTAATCAATAAAAAAATATAAAAATATAAAAGAATCAATATTACTATATAAAATTGTGTTATTACTACATGCAATAATTTGTTTTACTACATAAAAAATTATATGTTACTACATACTACAATTTGAATTACTACATTGAATATACGTTTGTTACTATATGTAACTTTATCGAATGATCTAATATTTTTCGCATCATCCTACAATAAAACATTTTGTATTACAACATGATTATTGTGTTTACTACATTCGATAATATATGTTACTACATATTATAATGTGAGTTACTACATCAATAAAAACACTAGAAAAAACCTGTTACTAAATAAAATAATTTGTATTATTATATAAATAGTTTGTGTTATTACTACATAAAATAATGTGTATTACTACATATTACAATTTGAATTACTACATTTAATATCCCGTGTTCGACAATAAAATAAAAGATAAAAAAATCACAGAAACGAGTAAAATAAACGGATTAAAAATTTCAAAATTAGGCTGTCAATGAGTGTATTTATAAAAAAATGTGTGTGTGAATTAAGTTTGTTGGTGTATTTATAAAAAATGTGTGTGTGAATTAAGCTTGTGGGTGTATTTATAAAGAACATGTGTGAATGACTAAAATGCATATATGCAATATTTAATACAAGACTATCCCTTGTTCTGATCTAGTACGTTGTCCACAGGATTCGAGTTAATTGTCATTGTCAGACCATTTCTTTTAATTTAATTTGTATTTCATCATTACATTCATTTTTATAATATTAATAATTAGGTCTAATAATGATTAAGATGAAAGATCGATCATTTAACACAAATGATGCATGCATGAAGCTGCTGATTTTCTCTCTCGTATAAATCGTGGACTATATATTTACCGATCTCATTAACAGAGTCGATACTAAATCTACTCATTTAGTATTAATCTATTACAAATATCCCTCCCAATTCTAAATATATATAATATATATATGAAAGGGTTGACATTTTAAAAAAATAAATATAAGTAAACAGTCCTTAGATATTTGGTGTTATTCAAAGTCTTATGTTTAGTCAAGGTCTCGAAATGCTTTGGTTAAACGTACGACCAAGTCTTATAAAGTTATAATGTGTCATTAACACCAAAATTCTAAAAACATGATTTCCAGCTATGGTGTTTCAGGTAACTTGAAAATTCACTACAAAATATTGGTAAAAAGGCAACGACTTTTAGCAAGGGCAGTGTACCGTTGCCAATTGACAACGAATTTGACAACGGATAAAAAAAAGGCGACGGGGTGGGTGCCTTTGCCTTTTGGCAATGGATAAGGCAACGGGAGTGGGCCCCGTTGCGAAAAGGCGACGTATTATAACGGCAAAGGCAAGGGCGTGTTCTGCACTCGCCAAAAGGCGACGGGAGTGGACCCGTTGTGAAATGGCAACGGGGCCCCACCTCGCTAAAAGGCAACGGCAGTGGGCCCGTCGCCTTTACGGTCGCCCTAATTGAATTAAAACCCACCCCTTTCTTCCAAAATTACAGAAGCTGCGGCGCACACCCCTCCTCCATTAAAATTCATTTACACGTCTAAACTGAACATCCACGTTCGTTTGCAGATCGAATTCGGTTCTTGGCCATTTGTGTTCTAGTAGAAAATAACCGTTGACTTTTTTACTATATCCGACTTGAATCGTATCAAGTTTTTACTATATTCATGAATTAACTGTACTAACGAGTAAATAATATATTTGGTAGATACTCAATCTTGTTATTTAAGTAAAAATAATATTCAAAATTGAACTATTTAAATAGAATAAACCTATTTTTTATGAACCTAAAAAAAACAAGTGAACACACTTTTGGTGGACGGAGGGAGTATTAAAATTTAATAATTATTTTATTTTGGATTTATCTTGAAATTGTGTTATAATGTCCGTGAGTTCAAGTACAATTATATAATAATATCTTAAGTATTTAATTAATCATTTTAATTAATTACACATTTTTTTTTGTGGACCCAGTCCAGACGGGATCCCCGAACCACGAGAAAATGTATTTGAGCATTTCTCGAGCAATTAATTGAGTGTTTGATATGGTGATATACAAGTGGCCGGAAGACATCTGAGAAAATTTTCAATCATAAGGGAAAAATACCTCAAATCGATGAAGACATCTGACTCTCACTCCTAGCTTACTAGAATTGGGAAGACATGACGACTCGAAGTGAACAGTGCCGGAAGAACTAGGTCTCTCTACAAGAGGGTGGTAGAGTCACTTGAGTGTTTAAATTTTGCATTTAATATATATATATATATATATATATATATATTATAGAGAATATAAATGTATGTAAAATATTATTTCTTGATTAGTTGTAAGAGAGATATACAATGGGTATTTATACAAGAGACAATTAGGTCTAACCTAACCCTAATGGGCTTTATAAGGGAGCCCATAGGAAACTAAGATGGGCCTATACAATAAATAAGAGTAAGAGTGTATTTACTAATATAGGTCCAATACGCCCCTCAAGATGGAGCACCATCGGTGAGTCCAATCTTGGACATGAGAAGTTGTAGGCGAGCGCTGGAGAGAGGTTTCGTGAGAGCATCCGCAAGTTGATCGGCAGAGGAGACATGAGATACACGAAGTTGTTTTGTCTTGACGAGGTCACGAACAAAGTGAAAATCAATTGCAATGTGCTTCATTCGTGAGTGAAATACAGGATTCGAGCACAAGTAGGTGGCACCAATGTTGTCGCAGTAGAGGGCTGGTGTAGGCGAGGTGGGGAAGTGGAGTTCCTGAAAAAGAGTTTTGAGCAACTGAACTTCAGAGGCAGCGGCAGCAATAGCCCGATATTCAGCCTCGGTCGAGGAGCGAGCAACGGACCTCTGTTTCTTGGAGGACCAGGAGATAGGGTTGGATCCTAGAAAGACAATGTAGGCACTAGTGGAGGTCCGATCGTCCGTGTCTCCTGCCCAGTCGGCATCAGTGAAGCAGTGAAGTGACGAGGACGGACTGGAGGTGATGGAGATCCCAACGTTCCTTGTACCATTTAGGTACCTTAGAAGACGTTTAGCAGCACCCCAATGAGTAGTGGTGGGTGCATGCATAAATTGGGACAGCTTGTGCACGGCAAAGGCGATGTCTGGCCTGGTGAGTTGCAGGTATTGGAGTGAGCCAAGGACCTGTCGATATTGGGTGGCATCTGCAGGCGGGGACCCATCCGAGATAGATAGGCGAGCAGAGGTCGGTAGTGGGGTGCGAACAGGTTTCGAAGTAACCATGTTGTACCGGGCAAGCAGGTCAGTGATGTACTTGCGTTGAGAGAGAAAGCAAGAGGTCTTAGAGCGAAGAACTTCCACTCCCAAGAAATATGAAAGAGGACCAAGATCCTTGACTGAGAACTTGGCACTGAGGTCGGCAGCCACACGGGTGAGCATAGGCGAGTTGTTACCCGTTAAAATGAGGTCGTCGACATAGACAAGGAAATAGGCGACCACCCCAGTATTATTGTAGACGAATAGTGATTCATCAGAGTGAGTGGGGGTGAAACCAATTTCTTCAAGAAATGAGCGAAGAGCATAGTACCATGTGCGAGGAGCCTGCTTCAGACCATAGATGGATTTGTGTAATTTGCAGACATAGGTGGGAAAAGTCTTATCTGCAAAGCCAGGAGGCTGGGCCATAAAAACAGTGTCGGAGAGTGTGTCGTGGAGAAAAGCATTGTTGACGTCGAATTGTCGAAGAGGCCATTGCTGAGTGATAGCAATGCTGAGGACTGCTCGCACGGTGGCCGGCTTGACGACCGGACTGAAGGTTTCAGTGAAGTCAACACCTGGGCGTTGATGGAAACCCTTGGCGACCAGGCGAGCTTTGTACTTATCGAGGGATCCATCAGGTTTTCGTTTAATACGAAAGACCCACTTGGAGCCGACTACGTTCTGCGACGTAGTGGGGGGAACTAAGTCCCAAGTGCCATTTTGAAGAAGGGCATCAAACTCAGCCGACATGGCTGCTCGCCAGTTTTTATCCTTGAGTGCCTGTGACACACAGCTCGGTTCAATGTCAGAAGAGAGGACAGAAGTAAGCCCATACCTCGGATTTGGTTTGAACACGTTGTTCTGAGCTCGAGTTACCATGCGAGGTGCAGGAGGTCGTGAGGGAGCATCGGTCGGCACAGGGATGTCGGATGTGGTGGCGAGCAGCGGGGAGGTAGGTGTGGGTATGGTCGGCGGGGTGATATTCGATTGGTCGACCAGTGTGGGATGTTGGGGAATGGTAGTGGTCAGCACTTGGTTGTGGTCGGGGACGGTCGCGACAGAGTGAGGCAGCAAAGGTGTTAGAAGAGTGGGCGAGGAGCTGAGGTCAGAGGAAGTAGGCGGCGAGGAGGTGGAGGTCGGCGAGGGAGATGGTTGAATAATGGGAGGAGTGGAAAAGGGAAACATATGTTCAACAAATTGAACATGCCGCGAGGTGTAGATTCGGTTTGTGGAGCGATCAAGGCAGAGGTAAGCACTCTGTGTGGGCGAGTACCCAATAAAGACACATGGAGTAGAGCGAGGATCAAGTTTGTGGGTGGTGTAGGGGCGAAGCAGAGGATAGCAGAGACAACCAAATACACGGAGTTTGGTCAGATTCGGGGGGCGAGCAGTGAGTTTTTCAAAGGTAGAGATCATGTCAAGGTTAACTTTGGGAAGGCGATTTATGGTGTAGGCTGCCGAGCAGACGGCATAGGGCCAATAGGTGAGGGGCATAGAAGCATGGTGAAGGAGAGCAAGAGCTGTGTCGACCACATGGCGATGACGACGTTCAGACATGCCATTATGTTCGGGAGTGTGAGGTGGGGTGGTGAGATGTGCAATGCCATGAGTTTGAAGAAAGGGGCGAAGAGCAATGAACTCTCCCCCATTGTCTGAGTAGAAGGTTTTGATTGTGTTTTGATAGTTGTTCTCAACAAGAGTTTTGAATGTGATAAAAGTCGGGAGAACATCTGATTTTCGTTTTAGAGGATAAACCCATATGTACTTGCTGAAGTGGTCAACAAATAGCACGTAGTATTTAAAATTATCAGAGGACAAGACAGGCGACGACCAGACATCAGAAAAGATAATATCAAGTGGTTTAGTAGACACAATGCTTGAATCATAAAAAGGTAGTTTGTGACTTTTGATACATGAGCAAGAGTTACAATTGAAGTGTTTGGAAGATGAACTGGATAAGTTGAGCTTGGAGAGGGTGTGAGCAAGGATTTTTGTCGATGGGTGGCCAAGGCGAGCATGCCAGGTAGTCGTAGTGAGGTGTTGAGTGGTGAAAGCTTGCGGGGAGGTGTTGGACATGTGTGCCGGCCAGACATACAAGTTATTGATACGACTCCCAACGAGGAGAATGCTCCCCGAGTGACCATCCCGCACCTGAAAGGAAGATCGATCAAAGAAAATGTTAACATTATTATCACGACAGAGGCTAGAGACCGAGATCAAGTTTTTCGAGATGTGTGGAACAACCAAGACATTCGAAAAATTGAGAGATTCAAGGTGAGGAAAGCGCATAGAGCCAGTGTGAGATATGTGTAAACCTTTACCATCACCAATTTCAACATTGTCAGGCCCATCAAATGGTGAGTGGAGAGAGAGGTTGGCGAGGTCGTTGGTGATGTGATGCGAAGCACCTGAGTCAAGAATCCAGTGCTCGGCAGGATGTGCCGAGGAGGCTGAGTGGGCCGAGTACGCCGGGCGAGCACCTGGTTGATTGTGGCGAGAGGTCGGTGGGTACTGTCCATGTGGGCAGCGAGGACCAGTAGGTGGAGCAGTGGGCGATGAGGGAATCTCAGGGCAGGTGCGAGCAGTGTGACCCGGTGTACGACAATATTGGCAGGTGCCAAGATAGGGCCTTTGCGAGGACTGGCGAGGACGAGTGTCAACAGTTTTGGACCTCGAGTCAGGTCGCGAGGAGCGATGATGAGGTTTACCAGCAGTGAGAGCAGATGCAGGAATGATGGTTGAGGCTGGTCGCGAGGCAAGTTGAACCTCGGTACTGAGGAGCTTGTCGCAGAGCTCGGCAAATGGGATGGGCTGTTCGCGAGCTTGGATGGCATTGGCTATGTCATTGTAAGACTCATCAAGACCAGTTAGGACCTGGAGGGTAACGTCCTCGGCATCAGAAGTAATGCCGAGGAGAGCCAGTTCGTCGACCACTGAGCGAACTTCCATAAGGAAGTCAGAGATCGGGCGAGCACCTTTGGACAGAGAGCGAAACTTGGTTTTGAGGGCAAGGATGCGGCCTCTGGAGGGTTTACCAAACATACTCTCAAGCATCGACCAGGCTGCACAGGAGGATTTGGTTGATGCAACAAAGGGAACAAGTTCAGGAGACATGGATCCAACCATGGCCGAGAAGATAAGGTTGTCTTGACACACCCACAGATCGTGTGCAGGGTTGGGAACGGTGGCGGTGGTGTCGGCGGTGCCGGCGGCAGCTGGGATTGTGGAAGGTGGGCATGGATGCGTGCCCAAGACATAGCCAAAGAGGTTGTGTCCAGTAAGAAGAAGACGAAGCTGAAATGACCAAGCACCATAGTTGGTGGAGGTGAGCTTCAAGGACATGTTTGCAAGGCCTTTAAAGGTGATTGGTGCCGGCAACTGAGAGGAGGCAGCCATTGTAGTGAGTAAAGCAGCGGAAAGAGTAGAGGGGCAGTGACTGGCTGGGCGTCGTACGACGGACGGCGGCGGCAGCACTTCAGAGACGAAGCGGCGGCGGCGGCTGGAGTTTGCAGCGGCGGCTGCTAGTATTTGGATCGGGCGTGAGCCAAAGGACTCGATGATACCATATAGAGAATATAAATGTATGTGAAATATTATTTCTTGATTAGTTGTAAGAGAGATATACAATGGGTATTTATACAAGAGACAATTAGGTCTAACCTAACCCTAATGGGCTTTATAAGGGAGCCCATAGGAAACTAAGATGGGCCTATACAATAAATAAGAGTAAGAGTGTATTTACTAATATAGGTCCAATATATATATTACTTAATTCATATAAAAGCATATTTATACATTATTTAATTCATATAAAAGTATATATATATATATATATATATTTGCTAATTAATAGTAGTTTAATACTCTGTATCTTATAATACAAGAGTGTGTTACTCGTCGCCTGCCCATATATTGGATATAGTCGGTGACGGACCCATAAATTTTCGGTAGGGGGCCCTATTAACATTATTATAAAGATAAAATAATACGTACATATTATTTTCATCAAAATTTCATATGATAAAATTATCAATACATCTCATTTTATTAAATTAAATTGATCGAATTAACAAGTTGACTTTTACTATGTTTTGATAGAAGTTAATACTCCATCCGTCCCATGATAACTTGCACATTTTGACTAATTCACTTTTAAAAAAATTGAAATTAATGGTGTGGAGTCAAATAAGAAAGTGTGTTTTGAGTGATTTCATAAGGGATAAGGAGAATTTAGTAGGATGTAAAATAGATTTAGTGAAACGTAGGGTAAAATGTAGACTAAAATGAGTAACAATTTTGAAAATAAAATGATGTTCGGATATATATTAATTCTGTAAAATATTTTTATATCAGGAGTGTACAAATAATTATGAAACAAGGTATTAATTTTAATAGATGTAAAATTACCAAAATACCCCTGACAAATTTACGAAATTAGTGGGGAGCCCACTGCCCCCTCTGCACACTGTGTAGGTCCGCCACTGGATATAGTATAGCCTACTAGTTGCATGGACCTTGCGACGGGTACGATGAATGGACTTATAAAAAGATTAAAGAACTTGTTGTAAGTATAATTAATTCATATATTCATATATATTATAAAATTAATAATATAATATTTTAATTATTAATTGACATATCGGTACAAGCGAGTTTGAATCGCGAGGTGTTTTCCTTGCACGCTTCTTAGGTATGTGATTCTGCAGGCAAGGCTAAGTGTGAGTTTGAATCGCGAGGTGTTTTCCTCGCACGCTTCTTAGGTATGTGATTCTGCAAGCAAGGCTAAGTGCACGCTTCTTAGGTATGTGATTCTGCAGGTTTGAATCGCGAGGTGTTTTCATCGCACGCTTCTTAGGTATGTGATTCTGCAGGCAAGGCTAAGTGCACGCTTCTTAGGTATGTGATTCTGCAGGTTTGAATCGCGAGGTGTTTTCATCGCACGCTTCTTAGGTATGTGATTCTGCAGGCAAGGCTAAGTGCACGCTTCTTAGGTATGTGATTCTGCAGGTTTGAATCGCGAGGTGTTTTCCTCGCACGCTTCTTAGGTATGTGATTCTGCAGGTTTGAATTGCGAGGTGTTTTCCTCGCACGCTTCTTAGGTATGTGATTCTGCAGGCAAGGCTAAGTGCACGCTTCTTAGGTATGTGATTCTGCAGGCAAGGCTAAGTGTTTAAAACCAAGGTGTTAAGTGAGAGGATTGCCCGTGTTTAAAACCAAGGTGTTAAGTGAGAGGATTGCCCAGGCTTATAAGCCCACCCAAGACCATCTCTCTATTCGATGTGGGATATCTTAATATGAAAGAATTCCGTCTCATCTAAAAGTCCGAACTTTTAGAGAGGGTGGGAATTAATTCTTGTATATTAATTCCTAACACTCCCCCTCACTCTTGGGCCAGATTAACACCTCTTACCCTTTTTGGGGAGGAGGCCCATCGAGTGGACAATTTAATGGGTGGAGTGCTTTCAACAGGAATCGAACCCAGGTCATTTGCCCGGTTTGCTCTGATACCATGAAAGAATTCCGTCTCATGTAAATGTCCGAACTTTTAGAGAGGGTGGGAATTAATTCTTGTATATTAATTCCTAACACTAAGACAGACGGATCTTAGCCCGCTACTAATACCCAGACGACGTCTCAACAATTTTTTGTCGACATATCCCTACTTTACTTCGAGAGGTCTGGACGGAGTAAGTGTCGGACACCTGACATAAACAATTTGTCCAAGTCTGGGCGTCTCAATCCGAACGCCTCCTCGCCTGACTCATGCGCATTAGGCCGAGTTCCTCGCCAAGAGGATATCGTCTGAATAGGGTTGGGGGTAATGGAGAGAATAGAGGGGGAGACAAATTAATAATTACTCCCTCCGTCCCATATTAATTTGCATAGGTAGATGGACACAAATATTAAGAAAGTGTAATAATGAGTGAAGTTTTGAGGGGTAAATTTGTAAACTTTTATGTATAAAGTAAAAAAAAATGAGTTGACTTTTGTGTATGTGTGGAGAAAAAGTAATGGCATTTGTGTAAAATTGAGGATATTGTGAGGGTGGAGTTTATATAAAGAATTTTCCATTTTAAGGGTGTGAAAGTTATTGTGGGACGTTCTAAAAAGGAAAGTGTGAAAGTTATTGTGGGACGGAGGGAGTATAAATTTTTATTTGAATGGAACAATTTTTTTTTATTAACATATACTCCCCATCTCTCGCTCTATGCGACATTTACTGTTTGCACAAATTTTAAGATAGATTTTATTAATGATATTTAAAGGGATACAATTGTTTTTTTATGATGATTAGATGATCAATTGAAGTAAAATAAGGCAAAACAAAAGATGTTTTTTATGTAGATAAACTAATAGCATATGGTTTAATATTAAAATGTTTGAGGGAATAAACTGTTTTTACAAATGTTCAATTGAGCAAGAGATGGAGGGAATAATTTTTAATTTACATGTATATATAATCACTGTCTATTTGCATGTATTTTTTTTTTTGGTGTAGACACTATTTTAAATATGTGTTTTGGTCTGTACCGTGAACATACCTATTTTGAGGAGAAAATTTCATTTTACGTGCCGTAACTTAGGCCTAATCCAGAATATATCCTTTAAGTTTTCACATTTTCAATTTACGTTTTTGGTTATCCAATTTACATCATCTTCGATCCAATTTACGTCATTTCCATCGGAAAACTGGAAATCCGGTCAAATTGTCCAATTTACATCCTTTATGTTTGAAAATTATAAATTAATAATTAAAAAATTCTGAAAATATCATTAAAAATTAAAAAATCACATTAAAAATCTAAAAATCTCATTAAAAACTTATATATTGTGTAAAATAAATATAAAAAATCTAAAAAATTTATAAATTCTACATTAAAAAAATCTGAAAATGCGTAAATTTTTTTTTTCTAAAAACTAATAAAAATAAAAAAAATCTATAATTTCTACAATTCAAGAAATCTGAAAATGTGTAAATAAATTTTTTTTTTCTAAAAATTCATAAAAATAAAAATATCTATAAATTAAAATTTTAAAAATGTTTAAAATAAAAAATTCAACAATTTTAAAATATCTTGAAAATGAATTTGGGACGGTTCCAAAATCGATCAAGGTGTGGAACTTCCACTCAACGTCTCAACCTCGACGGTGACTTGGAAAATCTCGTGGCACCCAAATTTTTTTGGAGTTCAAGCAAAACTTTAATGGTAGACGAGTTTGAATCAAGTCTGATTTTTAATTAAATGTTAATAATTTTTATTATTCTTATTAGATTTTTAGAATTAGTAATTTTTTATCTACACATTTTTAATAAATTAATGAGATTTTTAGAGTTTTTAGAAATTTTAATGAGATTTTGAATTTCTTAATTTTTAAATTACACCTTTTTCATTCTTTGAATTGTAGAATTTTTTGTATTTTCAAAATTTAAAATTTTTTTATTTTTATTTTACACATTTTATAATTTGTAATGATATTTTCGAAATTTTAGTGATATATTTTTAATTTTATTTTACACATTTTATATTTTTTAATTTTAATGAGATTTTTGGATTTTTAATGATACTTTTATAGATTTTTTATATCTTTAATGGGATTTTTAGAAAATTTTAATTATTAAATTTAATTTTCAAACTTAAAGGACGTAAATTGGACTATTTGGCCGGAATTCCCATTTATTCCTCACATTTCGGTGAGTTTTAAAATTTTTCGGCGAAAAGGACGTAAATTGGACCAAAAAGGACGTAAATCAGAAAAGTAAAAACTTAAAGGATATATATTGGATTAGGCATTTACGTAAAATGAATGAAATTTTCTCCTATTTTGAGCAAAAAATTATGAGAACTGACAGCGGATTCGAAATCAAGTTTTTCTTTAATTTCTTTATATAATTAAAACTGAGATTTTACAGATGGAGTACTATAAGGGGTAATTCAATTAAATGACACTTTATAATTCAATGTTTACATAACACGATCAAACAAATTGAAAAGACTATAATTTTCAATCCCCGGTTCATTTTTCCTTTCGAGTATAAGCAGGGTGCTCTCTTTTTTCTTTCTAAGGTTTATAGCTGCAAATCCATGTTTGACTATTACAATTATTCCAATATTCCCCAATTTTTAAGAATATAAAAGTTATTTTACATTAAGGTACCGTTTGATAGGGCAAATAAAGTGATTTTAATACCTGTATAACAACATCTGTGCTGTTTGATAGCCTAAATAGGCTTATATCTCAGTCCTGAATAGGCCCAAAACCATTATATTAAAAAGTGGTGGTTTTGCCCTTATATAGGCCTTATATGCCCAAATCACTGTTCCAGCTCCAAAAAATTATTTAAATCCCCCCAGTATTAGCTATATGGCCTTTTCCCCATATAAGCACGATTACTATATTGCCCCTCGATTTTTTTGCTAACACTCAAACCCTAATTCATTTTTCAAAAAATTCAATCAAGTCTTCCATTTTCATTTCTTCTAGCGATTTCATCTTCCCACCTAAACCGACCACTGCCGTCACATTCGTTCCGGTGTGCCACCGTCTCTTTAGGCGGAACCCTAGCTTCTGCAGTGAACCCTCCGTGCGCAGCGACCGAGCCACCGCCGTCGCAGCCCAAATCCGTCGTTGAAATCGCCATTTTTGCGATCCTCTCTGCCGGCCATCACTGTCGTTCTCCACGGGCGTTTTATATCGTCATCGGCCGTGTATCTGACTGCCTTGTTTCCGCGTTCAAGATTTTGCTTAATCGCTGGTGAAACTCGCAACATCGAAGAATAATTTTTTTAATTACTCTTTTAGGGTTAGGGCTCGTCGTCGCTGAATATTCTTTCGTTTTTTTCGTATTCACCATTCTCTTGTGGTTTTTAGGTGTGTGTTCGCTGCTCGCTGGGTTCCTTGACGTAAAGCTTGAAGGTTTGATTTGCTTCTTCACTTGAATGTTCGATCTGCTTTAGTTATTGCAGATTAGTAATTTTTTGTGCGAGATTTTTAATAACCCAGATCGTTTGCGTGTAGGTTATCTTTGTGGGCTTACGCTTCCGTCACATTTTTTTCATTATAAACAGGTTAGCGTGATTTTTTTATTTTGGGTTTATGGATTTTGGAATCTTTAAATATGTGTTTTGATTTCGTTTGTATTGCTTGTGTGCTCTGGGAACATTGTTGTGTGATCTGTTTGAGTATCTAATTATTCGTTGTTCATATAGGTAATTCCTATCTATACAATGCTGACCCCTTCGATGAAAAAAAAACTTATGATGTTCTTATTAGTTGAAGAGATCTTGCACCAACATTTCATTCTTACATGTATACTCATAATCCTAATAACTAGACGAAACAGAAATGTCAGAAGACGCACCATTACTTGGGGTATGATTTATAGAATCCCTAGGCAAGTTTTACACTTGAATAGATTGGTCCATACTTGCGATTCTGATTGTGTTGCGAATCTAAGGATGGATCGAAATGCGTTTGCACATTTGTGTTATTTACTGAACGAATTAAGGGGCTTAAAAAGACGAAAGTATGTTGGTGTTGAAGAGCAAGTTTCAGTGTTCTTATCTGTTCTTGCTCACCATAAAAAGAATAGGGTTGTGGCATTTGATTTTGAAAGGTCTGGTCAAACAATATCCACCATTGTCCGCCTAGTATTGAAAGCTGTCTTGAAATTGCATCATCTGTTCTTAGTTAAGCCTGTACCTGTATCTGATGACTCCACCGACTCAAGATGGAAATGGTTCAAGGTAATTTTTGGTATACATTTCCTCCCTTTTGAATTGCATTATATGTTGCTTATGTTATATTTGTCGTTTTAAACGTATCCTCAACTTCTTTTGATAGGGTTGTCTCGGTGCCCTTGATGGAACATTTATTGATCTTCATGTACCTTGCGAAGATAGAGCACGTTATAGAACACGGAAGGGCCGTGTTGGTCCCAAAGTTGAGTTAAGATTGATTAAGCTAGTAAAAGTCTAGAGAGGAGGGGTGAATAGACTTTTAAAAATCTTTCAAAATATCAGAATATGCAATGCGGAATTTAGTCTTCTTATGTACTGTACTGTGCTTACTTAGCTCAGATCAGTACTTTCAAAACTTTATGGGCCTTACTAGTTTATACTCAACTTTTCTTTAGATCTTTATCTTTGTAACTCTTAATGTTCTTAGTTAAACAATTCAAACAAATATCAAACAGAAAAGTAAAGAACACAGAATTTTATAGTGGTTCGACCAAAAAGTCTACATCCACTCTCACAATCCCAATTGTGATGTTTTATTAACTCTTCCTTGAGTTTCTTGTGGCTTAAAGTCCCAAGATTAAGACTGTGATCTTTTCGATTATACCTCCAGGTATATCTTCGATCTACTAGTAATTCTACAAGTAACTAGCACACTTGTTTTACAAAATACAAACTTAAACTTGAAAAGTAAAACTTCTCTTTGAATAGCCTTTGATTCTTCTCTTCAAATCTGTGGCTTCTCTTCTTTAATCTCCTTCAACTCTGTGAGTTCTTCTTGTGCTCTGTAGACTTAGCTTGCTTGTGAATGCTTAAGATCAGTAAATGTTCAGTAGTCTTCAGTAGTAGGAGATCACACAGTATTTATAGAATTTAGTATGACAGTTAGCAGTTTGTGAACTAACTCTCAACTAACTCTAAAACTGTTTTTTGTAACTTCTTCTTGTAACCGACTTTGTAACTTCCTTCCAAGTCAGCATCTCTTCAATAAATCTTCAGTTACTCCTTAATAAGTTTTCCAAACTTATTCTTCAATTTCACCAAATCAGCACAGTAACTTACTGTTCTGATTTTTACTCTTCTGATTTTTACTCTTCTGATTTAATCAGCACAGTAACCAAAAACTGTTCAAAACTTCTCCAGATTTCTTCTAAGCTCTTCTTCAACTCTTCTTGAAGTTTTCTTATTCTGAAGTAGTCTTTTGAGTCTTCATTAGTCTTCAGATCTTCTTCTAATCTATTCCTAATCTACTGTTCTGAACTTTACAATGCTGATTACAATAGAATACAACTTTACAATCATAAAACCTATCTATACATCAACTGAACTATATACAGATGAGTATATCTAAGTCCTACACTATAAGCTGTCTATACAATACAAAACATCAGCTTAGTTCCTAACAGTTCATATATCAGATCAGTAAATTTAATAAGATCAGTAAACACCTAGGATCAGTAACTTACATATAGAATCAGTAAGCATATAAGATCAGTAAGTATACAAGATCAGTAACTCAGATTCAAATACATACGATCACTAAAATTATTCTCAGTTTCCATACTCAGATCAGTAATCTTATTTCAAATGACTCAGTTAAGATCAGTAATCTTATTCTTAATATTACTAAATAAGATCAGTAAACTTATTTCAGTTAGCATTAAGATCAGTAATCTCAATTTAAGTTTCTCATCAGATGACTTAGTTAAGATGACTTAGACCACATATATCACTAACTTTAAGTTGCTTTTGGCCATCAAAACATACTTTCATCATCTAGAACATTGTTTATAGGATTCATATCCCAACAATTTCCCCCTTTTTGATGAAGCCAAAACTACTTAAATGTTAATAAATCAGTAGTTAAGTATGTAGTCAATCATAACAGTTCATCAATTCAGAATTCATATCATATTCACAATCAGATCAGATATTTCACATATTACACATACTAACAAAATATGCAAAAAAAACAAAATAAAGAAATAAAGATTAAGGTTAAGAAATGTTATCTTGTGAGCTTGTCCTTCATCTTCATTCTGTATCTTCAGATTCTGAATGCAACATACATCCTTGCCTTGATATTCATCATATGTTGATGATCAGTGATTCCTTCTTCTTTGATAATCTCAGCAATTATGTTGTTAATCTCCTTGTAATCTGGTTCTCCATTTTCCAGTCTTGGAGGTTCCCAATTCGGTTCTTCAGGACATAATATTTATGTTCCAGCACGAGCAGCAACTTGTGCTATATCTTCCCAAAAATCTTGATCAATGTTCAACATGAACTCTTCAAAATCAGCAAATTCAGCTTCCTTGCTTGAATGATCACCAAACTTCCTCACAATGAAGTTTGCAATCTGCCACTTCTTCTTCAGATTTTTCCAATATTCCATATTTTCTATTAAAACAATAAAATCCACAAAGTTCTCATCCTGAAATTTTTTATCAAATTCTTTTCCTTCAGCTTTCCTTTGAGCATTCAATTTCTTCTTCAAAGCTGTAACTCGATTATCAAATCTTGTTTTCAAGAACTTGACATCCTTTTCTTTCTTCTTTTTCAACTCTGCTTCTTCACTTGAAGCACCGACTTTCAACTTGCTCCTGGATCTGGTAAGTCTACCAGTTTCTTCTTCTTGTTCTTCTTCATCAGACAATATTAATTTTCTCTTTTTCTGACTAGAACTTCCAGCAGCATCAGTTTTCTTCTTCACAACAACTTCTTCAGCTTGTTGTTTCTGTTGCTTCCTTAGTTTCAGCTTCTCATTCAGAATTGCAATCTCTTCCTTCAATTCATCTTGACTCACAACCAACTGAGCTTGTTGTGACTGAGTTTGCTCCATTACTCTTCTTATCTTATCTTCCCCCTTTTTGGCTTCATCATGCCACTCTTTTATGGGAGTTAAGTGTTGTTCCATCTTGTCATGCAACATTTTAGATAAGTTCTTCTCTTGAAGTCTATGGAGATCATAAATCTTAGACATTGTATGCTCCATAACTCTGTCAATTGAATTTTCAGAAATCATTTTATTCATTCTTTCTGTAGCTTCTTGGAACATCTTCACAGCATCTTCCAATTTAGCTTGAAGCTCTGCATTCTGCTTTTTCAACATCTCAAAGTCAGAATTATCAGATTCCTTCTCAACAGGAACTGTTCTGATTTGTTCCTGCACATCCTCAGGAATGATAGGATCAGTAGAGTGTAATGGAATGCTTTCCATCTCTTCAGCATTTAAGTCTTGATTCTCCAAGACTTCTGTTTCTTCAATCACAACAGTGTTCTCAAACACTTCTGTTGCATTATCAATATCTTCATCAATTTCCATAAAATCTTCAACAACATTCTCAGCTTCATCAACACCCTTCTCTTCACTTTCCATAAACAAATCATCATCTGCAGTAGGAGTTGCTACCTTTTCAACAGAGTACTTAATTCCTGTTAACCTTTCAACAAGGTGAACTACAGACTCTGGGGTAACTAGCTCAAGAAATGAGTTAACACCAGCTGCTTGCATCTGCTCTGCTTTCCAATCATCAAAGATTGAAGCACCTCCCATACCTTCCATAATAGCTAAATTCTCTTTCAAAGTACTCCTCTTAAGATACACCCATGTGCCTATCCTAAGAAGTTTCTCAAACTCAACTGAGCTTTCATCCAATCCAGGAAATTGCTTCAACAAAGCTATCCTGATTCTATCTTCTTTATCACAGATAGTATAATCCATTAAATCAGCAGGTTTAGGAGCTATAAATTCAGGTTCAGGAGATGATGAAATGTCAATTGGTACAGTAGAAGGCTCAAATTCATGTTCAGTAGAGTGATCATGAACCTGTATTGGGGAATGATGTGGTGAAGTTTGATGTTGAGGACTTGAAATAGGAGTGGGATCAAAATTAGTGTTCTGAGGGGATGAATGGGGAGTGTTCTGAGACACAGAAAAGTAGTGAGCTGATTGTCCAGAACAAGAAGGTTGAGGGTTTTGGGGTTCAGCTGGGCTTGGTTCAGAGTTTGAAGGGGTAGAAGAAACATCAACCAACTTCCTCCTAGCACTTCTCCTCTTAGTTCTCTTATGTAAAGCAATATGACTAGGAACACTAACCTCTAGCTCTTCTGAGCTTGCTTGCACCACAGTCTCAACAAATCTGACTGTTGGCTCTGAGGCAGCTGTAGCAGACCTTCCTCTCCTTGGTCTAATACTGCTCGGATCATGCCTCACCATCGATCTAATCTCGGGTTGATTGTCATCAGATCGGTACATCGAAGCGCCAGACTCTTGAGGTTCAAGTTCTTGAGGTTGCTCCAAAGGATTTTCTTGTTCAAAACGAACAGACTCCTTCTTCATCAAGAATTTTCCATGATGGAACTTCTTGGGATTACTCCAATACGGCTTTTTAACCAGCTGAGGCAACAAGAAACTCAACTTGTTTCCGAACCCTAATTTCGATTTAATCGAAAATTCCATAGTATCCTCATCGAACAAAACTTTGTCTTTCTCATTTAATAATCTTTCCAAGAAAAATCCTTGCTAATCACCTTGAACTCTGTCAATGATTGCAGCCATAATTCGAATCTTGGAACTTGATAGAGCATCCTGGCTATGATGTTGCCCTAACAAACATTTTCCGGCTATGTCCATCAAAAATTGAAGACCAGTAGGAAGAACATCCTTCTTCAGATTACTCAAGGACTCTGTTTCAACACCTGACCATCTTCCTACACATTCCTTCTCTTCTTCAGATTACTGGGCCTTGAGGCAAATCCAACATGACTTCTAGGATTTCCCTTGTAATCGTGACCTTATGCCCAGAAAGCATGGAGTGGACACCATTGCTATCTCCTTTAAGCTGTAGATAAAATTCCATAGCCTCCGGTTCATAGACATTCATTGGAGATGATTCAAGAAATTTCCTCAGCCCACACTCCTCGCACATTGTCAGAATGGCTTGATTTTCAGCATTGTGTCAACCATTGAAATATACAGCATTTTCTACAAAAATGCCCTTTTCGCGAACCCAGAAATTTGAATCAAATGTTCCTGCAACTTCGTTAGATTCACTAATAATATTGATAGTTGCCATTTGTAGAATTTTGTAGAGAATGGATTTTTCCAGTAATTATGAGTTTATGAGCTTTCCAGAAATGAACTCGTAAGAAAGAAGACGATGAAGAGTGATTGTTTTTGTCAAATTCAAAAACCAATCTAGGGCTAGGATTGAATTTGATTATCACAAAGAATGGTTGAGATTAAGTCTCGAAATCTGTGTTTAACAAGAACTGTTCATATTCTAGTACCATTCTTAATTTTGGAGCCAATTTGTGTTTGATAAATACACCACAGTTTCTAGGTTAGAAATAGAGGAGTGTATAAATCTTCTCTATTAGTAATCTAAAATTTTGAACAATTTTGACTTAGAGAATTCTAAACCAAAAGACTGTTCTGATGCAAATCAGCACAGTAGTTTCCAAAACTATTTCCCTTCATTTTCTTACTTGTATATTAAGAAAATTTCACTTATCTGGATCAGCTGAGTACTGTGATCAGCTGAGTAACCTTTTTAGAAATCAGATCAGTAGATGAATCAGCACAGTAGATTTCAGATCAGTAGATGGGTCAGCACAGTAATGTTCAGATCAGTACCCAATTTTCCTGATTTCACCTTTTTAATATCAACACAGTAATCCTCAGATCAGTACTGTGTCAGATCAGTAGAATTCTGTAGACAGATTAGTAGTAAACAAATCTTTCTGTAGACAGATTAGTCAGTAATCAGATTAGTTCTGTAGAATAACTAAGTTGTAATCAAATCAGTACTGTAGACAAAGAAGCTTTGTAATCAGTACAGTTCTGTAGACAAGTCAATTTATTAATCAGAATATATCTGTAGACTGCTATATCCTGTAATCAGGTCAGATTAGTAGACTTTTCAAATCTGTAATCAGATCAGTTCCCCCTTCAATGGAGAATTCCTCTTCTGTGCCTGTTTCACCTTGGTAAAAGTGTTAGTTCATGAGATATAAGTGCAAAACAGTACAGATTAGTAACAATATGTTTAATTTAATGATCACATCAAGGTTTATACTAAAGTGACTTAGTGTTCTGAGTCAACAAAATGATCTTTAAGAAATCACAGATTCCCCCTTAATGTGTGTTCTCAGTGTCCCTCAGCTTTACCAGCTTCCTCATCGGGATTAAGGTCACTTTAGTAACCTTGTTACCTGTTTTGATAGATGTAGTGATCTGACATATGGTTGTCTCTTCTGAATTTTGAGTTTTGATGTACTGATCTTAGTTTCTGCTTTATCTTCTTCTTGGTATAAGATCAGTACCTGAAATGTTAGCACAGTTCTATATACATACAGAATCCATATCTATCAGTCCTAAACTAATGCACAATTCTCTGAATCTCACTTCAGCCAATGGTTTTGTAAAAATGTCAGCTCTTTGAATATCAGTATGAATCTTTTCCATCCTAATATTTTTCTTTTTCACATGATCCCTAATAAAGTGATGCCTTATGTCAACATGTTTGCATCTAGTATGTAAAACGGGATTTTGAGTGATGGCAATGGCACTATTACTGTCACAATATATAGGTACATTAGATTCTACAACATTGTAGTCTCTGAGTTGTTGTATTAGCCAAAGTAGCTGACTACAACAACTACCTGCAGCCATATATTCTGCTTCAGTAGTAGAAGTTGCGACACTTGTTTGTTTCTTTGAAAACCATGAAATGAGTTTAGTTCCTAAGAATTGACATGAACCTGAAGTAGATTTTCTATCTAGTTTGCAACCTCCAAAGTCTGAGTCTGAATAACCACTTAAAGATATATCATCATCTGCAGGATACCATAATCCTCGATTAATGGTCCCCTTTAGATATTTCAATATCCTTTTGGCAGCTTCCAGATGACTTTCTTTGGGGTTTGCTTGAAATCTTGCACATACTCCAACAGAAAAAGCAATATCAGGTCTGCTGGCAGTTAGATAGAGTAGAGAGCCAATTAAAGCACGATAGTGAGGTTGGTCAGAAGACTTACCTCCTTCATCAGGATCCATTCTGTATGTAGGTTGCATGGGCACACCAACTGTCTTACAGGTTTTAATACCAAATTTATCTAGCAAATTCTTAGTGTATTTTGCTTGATTTATAAAGATACCTTCTGGAGTTTGTTTTACCTGAAGACCAAGAAAATATGTCATTTCTCCCATCATAGACATTTCAAATTTACTTTGCATGAGTGTAGAAAAGCTTTCAGTCAAGGTTTTGTTGGGTGATCCAAATATAATATCATCCACATAAATTTGAACAAGTAAAATATCATTACCTTCTTGTCTTCTAAACAAAGTTCTATCAACCTTGCCTTTTGTAAAACCATTTTCAAGTAAGAATAGAGAAAGAGTATCATACCAGGCTCTTGGGGCTTGTTTCAATCCATAGAGTGCTTTCTTTAACCTGTATACTTGGTGACTATTCACTTCAAAACCAGGTGGTTGTTCCACATAAACTTCTTCAGCAAGTATACCATTCAAGAATGCACTTTTCACATCCATTTGATACACAGTGAATTTCATATGTGCAGCATAAGCAAGGAACAATCTTATAGCTTCTAGTCTAGCTACAGGGGCAAAAGTTTCATCATAGTCAATACCTTCAGCTTGAGAGTAGCCCTGAGCAACTAATCTAGCTTTATTTCTAACTACAAGATCATTGTCATCCCTTTTGTTCTTGAAAATCCACTTAGTGCCTACAACATTATGATTACTAGGTCTATCAACAAGTTCCCAAACTTCATTTCTAGTGAACTGATTAAGTTCTTCCTGCATGGCTATAATCCAGTTACTATCACTTAAAGCTTCATTCACAGTTTTAGGCTCAATAGATGATAGAAAACAACACCAGCAAAATAGAGACTTACTAGGTTCTTCCTGAGAATCAAACAATTGTTTTCTAGTTTTAACACCTTTACTAGAATCACCTAGAATCAGATCAGTAGAATGAGCAGACTTCCATGTCCTTCTATTCTTAACAGAAATGCTATCATCATTTACATCATGCAAATCATCATGCAAATCAGTAGATTTGTTCATAGGGGAGCAGTCATTCAATTCTGGTATATCAGAAGTTTTAGATGACTCACCTTTGTCTTTTACCTTTTCTTTATCAGAATCTTGATCTAGGACTTTTAGGAAAGGATTATATGCTTGTACAGATTCATATGTTTCTGTATCATCATCTTCATTGTTGATTTGGAGCTGTAATTTGTCAATTTTCTTACTGAGCTGATGATCAGCAGAGTCCTGCACATTCTCATCAAAGACAACATGGGGTGTTTCTTCCACACATAGGGTAGAGTAATTAAACACTCTAAATGCTTTGCTTACAGAAGAGTATCCTAAGAATATTCCTTCATCAGCTTTTGCATCAAAAGCATTTAATTTACTTTTGCCATTGTTATGTATGAAACACTTACATCCAAAGATATGAAAATAAGAAACTCTTGGTTTTCTGCCTTTCCATACCTCATAAGGTGTTTTACCATGCACCTTATTAAGAGCACTTCGATTTTGGGAGTGGCAAGCTGTGTTCATAGCTTCTGCCCAAAATTTCTGAGGTGTGTTGAATTCTGCAATCATGGCTCTACAAGCTTCTTTTAGTGTTCTGTTTCTCCTTTCTGCAACACCATTTTGTTGAGGGGTTCTGGCTGCACTTGTCAAATGCTGTATGCCAGACTTAGAACAGTAGTCAGAGATGTAACAGTTAATAAATTCAGTCCCCTTGTCACTCCTAATCTTGACAATGGGATGACCTTTTTCAACCTGCAACCTCTTCAATAGATCTGGAAGTAGTGTTTGTGTATCACTCTTTTTGTGTAGAAAGACTACCCAAGTAAACTTAGAGTAATCATCCACTACAACTAGAGTATACCTTCTTCCATTCAATGTAGGAGGGTTGATAGGACCATGAAGATCCATATGCAAGAGTTCTAAGACTCTGCTTGTTGAAAGAGTTGGAATGGACTTAAATGAAACCTTTACCTGTTTACCTTTTTGACAGGAATCACATACTTGTGATTTGGAATATATTTCATTAGGAATGCCCTCAACAAGATGTTCTCTAGCAATCTTGTTGATTATCTTAAAGTTCATGTGGTAGAGGCGTTTATGCCAGAGCCAACTGTTTTCTTTAGGACTCTTAGTAATAAGACAAGCATTCTTAGGACAACTATTCCAATTCACAATGTATACACTTCCTTGTCTTGTGCCAACAAGTAGAACATTGTGAGTCCTTTTGTCTATTATTTCACATCTTCTGGTCTTGAACTGAACTTTGTATCCCCTGTCACAAAATTGAGATACAGATAACAAATTATATTTCAAACCTTCAACATAGGAGACATCTTGGATTTCAACATCTCCATTCTTGATGAATCCAAATCCTTTTGTAATTGCTATGGAGCTGTCTCCAAAGATGACTTTTGGTCCTTCCTTCTCATGATAGTCAGTAAGTAAGGCCTTGGTACCAGTCATGTGGTGTGAACATCCACTGTCTATGTACCAGGTCTCACCACCTGTACCACCCTTCTTGTATAAGTCCAGTCGATCCTGCAAGGTAGTGATCTTAATAATTTAGGTACCCTAGTTTATTGGGGTCCTTGGGGGTTAGTAGTGAGAGGTACCCAAATGAACATTAAGGATTTGAATAAATGGGACCTCTTCAGTTTCCTTCCAAATTTATCACAGAACAGTACTTTATTAACCAATTCAGAATTATCAGCAGACTTAGGATCTATTTTTCTGAGATAGCCTTTCCTTGGTTCTATCCCTTTTTCAGTAAGATCAGTATGCCTGTAATAGTTTGAATATGGTCTAAAAGCATGTGGACCATACGGCTTATAGATGCGTTTTGGTCTTTCCTCATCAATGATATTATAAGATAAAGGAGGAGGATAAAGAACAGGTTTGTTATGATAATGAGGCACAAATCTCCTAGGTTTAGTTGAATACAGCTGAGACTGCCTTATGAAAGGAGGTCTAGGCTGTTCCCAACTTGCCTGTGCTTGTCTTGACCTACTGTTCTGAGTTTGTCTCTTCTGATACCAGGACTGATCTGATCTGGTCAGAGGAGTATAACTCTTCTGGTATGGTCTTGACTGTACTGGTCTTAATACATTCTTCATTTTACCAACCTTGGTAGTAGGAGGGATGTATTTAGACTGTACTTTGAGTTTTGGATCATCATCATAAGTCATATGTTCTTTTCCTTTATCTAGTTGCAAAGAACTTGAACTAGCTCCATTAGTGTTCTTAAATTCTGAAGTAGAGGAACTAGGCAGATCAGTACCTATCCCACTTTTATCATTTGGAGCTCTATATCTGTCTGAGATAGTTTGATTAATCTTAGTAGAGTTAATCATCCCAGATAGCTTTCGATCTAGGCTCACTACTTCAGATTCTAAGAATCTATTGCGCTCTTCAAGTTTTTCACACTTAATCTTTAAATCATTGAATTCATTAGTCTGTTTGGCTTGAGTTTTAAGCATACCCTGATAAAGTTTGTCAATGGATGCATACTTTTCTTGGAGTTGAGACAACTCTTCTGATAGCCTTGCATTTATGACAGCTATATTAGGATCTACTTTTGACTGAGCTTCTTTTAGATTAATGATTTCTTGCTTTAAAGATATATTCTCATCACTAATTTCAATGAATGCTTTGTTAGCTTGTAGAAGGTCTTCTTCAGTCACTCCTTGGAAATGATGAAGACTACTTCCTACACTGCTATCAGCAGCATCACTTTCATCAGTGTCAGAATTGTTACAAGATTGAAAAGAGTTAGCAGATGATACCTCATCATTTATTTTGGCCATCATTACCAGTCCATCATCTGCTATGAAGGCTTCATCTTCATTGCTAGAGGGGTAGTCAGATGAAGACGATGGCAACTCTTCTGAATCCGAATCAGAATAATTGTTTGCCATCATTGCCTTCTTACCCTTGGCATATTTTCGATCTCTTCTGGCTTTCCTTTCTTCTCGATCTTCAGAACTCAGATCAAGACATTCATAAGCATAATGACCTGGCTTATCACAATTATAGCAAACATGATTGTTAGAAGTTCTTTTAGGAGGAGAATGTTTTCTGTTCCTGTCATGCTTGTCAATTGAGTTCCTGTCTTTCTTATCAGAATACTTTCTATCCCTCTTATCAGATGAGTTCCTATCTCTCCTGTTCTCATTAGAGATCTCATCCCTTCTTTCAGAAGAGTTTTGATCCCTTCTGTTCACAGAAGAGTCCCTGTTACTAGAACCCTTAGTTTCCTTATAGAATCTCTTGTATCTACCATACCTCTTATTAAGTTTGTCAAATCTTTTGATCATAAGACTCATCTGATCTTTCAGACTAAGATCAGAACTATTTAGTTCATCTTTTATGCTTGAGGCCTTAGACTTAGATGATCTAGACCCCTTAGAGGTAGAGACTTTAAAAGTTATGTCCTTAGAGGCATCCTTATCCTTATGAATCACAGTAATATGATCTTCTTCATCTAACTCAAACTCATGTGCCTTGAGTGTTTGGAACATAGTTTCTGCTGGCCAAGAATCAATGTCTTGTGTGGTTTAATGATCATCTTGACCATTTTCCACCTTTCATCCAAAGCTTTCAAGATTCTCAAGTTAACTTCTCTATCAGTATAAGTCTTGCCTAACACATCAAGATCATTCATGATTTTGGTAAATCGAGTATCCAATTCATCAATTGATTCACCTGGCTTCATCTTAAATGTTTCAAACCTTTGGACAGCTGTGGATAATTTACTTTCTTTGATCAGTGTAGTACCTTCACAAAGAATAGCCAATTTGTCCCACATTTGCTTTGCAGTCTTACATTTTATCACTTTACCAAGATACTCATTTGGCAAGGTGTGTAAAATATAATTCTTAGCAAGTCTATCTAAATTGTTTTGTCACATTTCTTCAGAAGTCAGTTCTGACCTTGGTTTAGGGACCAGTGCTCCAACTGGTTGAGAAGGATCCAGAACAGCAGTGTTCTCCAACATGGTGACAATTGGTCCTTCAGTCACCACAGACACCATTAGATCATGGGTTGAGCTAAAGATGACCTCCATCCTAAGCTTCCAGTAGTCATAATCTGCAATCTTGAACTTAGGCAGTTTGTTCACATTAGTGTCATCCATGTTTGATTAGACAAATAGGATCAGTAGTATAGCAGATAAATTTCAAGTATTCAGATAGTGACATATATCAAGAATTAGTAGCAAGATCAGTAAGTTTTCCCTCAAGATCTGCAAGGTTATCAAGAAACAGCAGTCCAAAGAACTACTGCTCTGATACCACTTGTTGGTCCCAAAGTTGAGTTAAGATTGATTAAGCTAGTAAAAGTCTAGAGGGGAGGGGTGAATAGACTTTTAAAAATCTTTCAAAATATCAGAATATGCAATGCGGAATTTAGTCTTCTTATGTACTGTACTGTGCTTACTTAGCTCAGATCAGTACTTTCAAAACTTTATGGGCCTTACTAGTTTATACTCAACTTTTCTTTAGATCTTTATCTTTGTAACTCTTAATGTTCTTAGTTAAACAATTCAAACAAATATCAAACAGAAAAGTAAAGAACACAGAATTTTATAGTGGTTCGACCAAAAAGTCTACATCCACTCTCACAATCCCAATTGTGATGTTTTATTAACTCTTCCTTGAGTTTCTTGTGGCTTAAAGTCCCAAGATTAAGACTGTGATCTTTTCGATTATACCTCCAGGTATATCTTCGATCTACTAGTAATTCTACAAGTAACTAGCACACTTGTTTTACAAAATACAAATTTAAACTTGGAAAGTAAAACTTCTCTTTGAATAGCCTTTGATTCTTCTCTTCAAATCTGTGGCTTCTCTTCTTTAATCTCCTTCAACTCTGTGAGTTCTTCTTGTGCTCTGTAGACTTAGCTTGCTTGTGAATGCTTAAGATCAGTAAATGTTCAGTAGTCTTCAGTAGTAGGAGATCACACAGTATTTATAGAATTTAGTATGACAGTTAGCAGTTTGTGAACTAACTCTCAACTAACTCTAAAACTGTTTTTTGTAACTTCTTCTTGTAACCGACTTTGTAACTTCCTTCCAAGTCAGCATCTCTTCAATAAATCTTCAGTTACTCCTTAATAAGTTTTCCAAACTTATTCTTCAATTTCACCAAATCAGCACAGTAACTTACTGTTCTGATTTTTACTCTTCTGATTTAATCAGCACAGTAACCAAAAACTGTTCAAAACTTCTCCAGATTTCTTCTAAGCTCTTCTTCAACTCTTCTTGAAGTTTTCTTATTCTGAAGTAGTCTTGTGAGTCTTCATTAGTCTTCAGATCTTCTTCTAATCTATTCCTAATCTACTGTTCTGAACTTTACAATGCTGATTACAATAGAATACAACTTTACAATCATAAAACCTATCTATACATCAACTGAACTATATACAGATGAGTATATCTAAGTCCTACACTATAAGCTGTCTATACAATACAAAACATCAGCTTAGTTCCTAACAGTTCATATATCAGATTAGTAAATTTAATAAGATCAGTAAACACCTAAGATCAGTAACTTACATATAGAATCAGTAAGCATATAAGATCAGTAAGTATACAAGATTAGTAACTCAGATTCAAATACATAAGATCACTAAACTTATTCTCAGTTTCCATACTAAGATCAGTAATCTTATTTCAAATGACTCAGTTAAGATCAGTAATCTTATTCTTAATATTACTAAATAAGATCAGTAAACTTATTTCAGTTAGCATTAAGATCAGTAATCTCAATTTAAGTTTCTCATCAGATGACTTAGTTAAGATGACTTAGAACCACATATATCACTAACTTTAAGTTGCTTTTGGCCATCAAAACATACTTTCATCATCTAGAACATTGTTTATAGGATTCATATCCCAACAGGCCGTATTTCTACCAATGTGCTCGGAGTATGCGACACACAAATGCGATTCGTTTACGTTCTTCCGGGGTGGGAAGGGTCTGCTGTCGATTGTAGAATACTTCGCGACGATGTATCCAGGCCTCATGGTCTCAAAGTTCCTATAGGTAAGTATGTGTACGTCTAACATGTTGCTTACCTGAAATTTTCATATGCATCTCACCTAAAATGTCTTTTGTAGGGAAGTACTATTTGTGTGACAACGGTTATCCCAACAACGAAGGCTTTCTTGTTCCTTACCGTAATTGTCGGTATCATCTAAGTGAGTGGGGTCCCAATACTGGCAGGCCAACTAATCCACATGAACATTACAACATGAGACACACTAGGGCGCGTAATATCATAGAACGGGCTTTTGGTGTATTGAAAAAGCATTTTGGGATACTTAGAAGTACATCATTCTATCCTATGAAGGTTCAATTTAGACTTATCATGGCTTGTTTCCTCCTCCATAATTATTGCCGCTCTCAAATGCCTGTTGACCCAATCGAAGAAATGTTTGATTTACATGATATGTCCCTACCGACGATGAAATGAATGAAGACGTTGTGGACACCGTTGAGTCATCGGCCCAGTTTAACGAATGGCGAGAGGCTTTGGCTCAGGTTATGTGGGATAATTGGAGATCTGGAGAAGACATCTGAGTTTGTGTGATTTGCATGTTTGGACATTCGAAATTGTGTCATTGCTGTTATTGGAGATCATAATTTGTGTCTGTTTGGATTTGCTTTGTAATTGTTGACTGCTTGAGTTTTAAATTGTTGTTACATGCATCATTTTTAATCCCGTCTCTTATATATTTTTCCGGTAATGTTCCGACATTCCTTACTACTCAAACGTGTAATTCAAGTAAGATGTGTTCAAGTTCGTGTACAGCTCCTTTGGTCCGAGATTCAGGCTCTCAACTGCATCGCCGGTCCAATGCAGATGAAACTGATAGCATATCGACAAGTGGCAACGAACCACTAAATTCATCTTCTATTGTTGTTAATCTAAATGGAGTCCCAAGTCATCTAATCATTTGTTTGTTGGTTGTGATCGTACTTATGTTTGTCACTATCATTGTCTTATTGAGTTTCCTAATTGCTCATTGAACTTTTGAGTTGTGTCATGTGTGTATAATTTATTTTTTATAGTTTAATGGATCGATCTTGAACTTGAAGCGTGTGGTTTTTTACTATTCAACTTGTGAATGCCTTAAAATTCTAATCAAATGGTTGATGGACTTGATTACTTATTTGCCATACAATGAAATATATTCTCTGACTTAAATCTTCATGAAAAGACCATTCACAACTTTCAAATCTTTTAGAACAAAGCAATAACCAATCTCTTTCTACTCTTCATGAAAAGACAATTCACAACTTTCTAACCTACTACTCAACTACATAAGCTGCATTCCCATAACACTCCACCCACTTATGCTCATCTTCGCATACTCAAAGAATGCCAAAATCTAATCTCCCAAGTATCCCTCTGCAAGAAACCTTGTTGTACTCGGGCATTTGGGACTTTGAATGTGATGATGTGTTCATTGATAGCCAACTTGCCCAGAAGAGTCTAGGACGATGGCATCCGAACGAGATAATAAACTTTGTTGCAATATGCGCTAGCATTCAAGCCGTGAATGAAAGGTACAACCATGTGTTGACATGGATCGATGGTATCGAACGTCATTCAGATCTTGAACGTCGATACCACACCTTCAAGAAGCTTAAAGAACACCCGAAATTTTGGTGGGATCCGGAATGGAACGTCGTTCATACTTCGAAACAGAATTGGATTCGCTTGATTCAGGTTTCATTGAATTCTCGTCCTTTTATTTTATGGTATTTGACTAATTACATTAACATTTACATATTGTCATAGTTGGACGAGACCGTCAAAGCCTTCTTCCATCACGAAGATCCACACCATGAGAAGCTTAACCAGTATTTGGAATTCCGGATGCTCTCATCGAGCCTCCAACGAATGTTGAAATTATTCAAGTATGTGACGATAGCAACTCTGAACCAATCATGGTGTCCGACGATGAGGGTCAACATGGAAATCCTCCGATAATAGACCCCACATTAAACTATGGCCCATGGGCGCCAGCAAGATCAACTGAATATGTGGACGTTGAACCGCTTTAAGAGTCGACCCCGTCTTGGTCTCCTCCTCGTCGGAAATTAATCCAGCCTTCAGCCCTTCCGGACACTCCAACCACTTTGTGGAGTACAAACAATAGAGGGGCTTGTTCTTCGTCTTGTGCTTCTTCAACATCTCCGAAGAAGGGGAAAAAGAAGATGACTTAACAAGATCAAGTTTGTACGTCAGTCCCATGATGACTTAACATAAATCCGACCCTATCTAATGTATTTTAGTTTCTGTTATGTTTCGTTTTAGTATTTGTTATGTCTTTGAACACTTGCGTTTGTCGTGTTGTTGTCTACGTTTTAATGTATTTTCAAAATTGACAACCCGTATCGTATTTCGATTTCATTGTGTGCTTTGTGTGTATACTTTATTGATAATGGGCCTTTTTGTGGGCTATTTGTTTGGTTCATACGGAAAATTCATTAGTTGCAATTAATATAGCCTTGGACGACATAGGCTTACATGGATATTTCATAAATAAGCGTAAATCTAAAGTGGAATACTACATATTTTTGGTACCACACTTTCAACCTAGGTATTTGAACATAATAGGTAAGAGACAGAATATGAGTGCAATGACAAGAAGATTTTGAAGTTTCGTCAACTCTTCAATCCGTCCAGTTTTGTAGTCATTATCTGACTCTAGGTGGGTACATGAGTCCTTCCAAATTTCAGCATAATCTTTTGCTCGACTCAACCTGTTCATGAGCTCTTGGTTTTCAACCAACAGTGCGTCGAACTTCGTCACTATGCCCGGTAGCATTCCGTTTGGCGCAGCGGCTTGCACGTTCCTTGAGTGTTCGTCTGCCCAAAGGAAATAGTCACATCCAGCATCATCGTTCGGATAATAGCACGAGTAAAAGAGTCTCCCTCTGCTTTGTTCGTTACTTGAGATGCATATACGGGCCTCTTTACCACAATCACATGTCACATATGTCCCGTGGTTTTGTGGAGAAGAAGCATACATGATTTTGTGTGCTTGTGTGGTTATGGTTGGATCTTGTTGTGTATATATATAGGTGCAAAATATTTTCCCCCCAAAAGATGAAGAATGTTCCCTCCAAAAATGGTAACAATGATCCACAATATGAGTCGTAGAAAGTTATCTATGCCCATAACGATGCCGTTCGAGTTGATTTGGGAGACAGTAACCCTTTTGCTAGCCTTGTGTGTTCTTGGATGCAAGAGTGTGTGTCGGGCCTGGAAAACAATGATTGAAAGTCCCGCCTTTGTGAAGCAACACTTGCGTGAAATGATCAGGCAGAACAAAGGTGGGTACATTTTGGACCATGAAAGTAGGCGTCAGATTATAGTGGTCCATCGGAGTGAGCCAACGGGATGGGGAGACTTGGAAAAGCCGTTCGAAGTCGTTGGGAGTTGTAACGGCATACTTTGTGCCATCGGGGTCGAAGGCAACATTTTCTTGTGGAATCCAACTACAAATCGTTATCGGGTACTTCCTTCGCATAACATTCCGTTTCATTTAAATGAGTGCAATAGGGCGGTGTTGTCCTTCGGGGTGGGGTACGATGAAGGGACGAATGATACTAAAGTGAGTCGCCTTGTACTGTTCACGGGTTCGAATTTGGGTCCATATTTGTCAATTTATTCTTCAAGACAAAACATTTGGAGAGATGTGGGGCATTGTCAGGATATGGATTGTGCGCCGGATCCAGGTGTGTATGTGAAGGGTGCCCTTCATTGGATTATTTCTTTTGGTCCACATAGTCGTCAAGTGGCTGCATTGGATATGGGGTCAGAGGAGTGGCGAATAATACGAACCCCCGTTGAAGCGTTAGATCCGGGGTTCCCTCATAATATTGGTGCGCTGGATAGTGATACTCTCATTTATTACTCCAGCTTCTATTTCTTTGAGAACCGTATAAGTTTTTGGATTCTTAAGGAGTATGGAGACGACAATTCGTGGACAAAGATAACGATGGATGGTCCAATACTGAGGAACGCCATAGGACTAGTGAGTATCCAGCCGATGAGATTCAAGAAGCCGGATGATTCGAAGATCCTTATGAGAATTGATCCAATTGGAACATTTGTGTATTGGGACATGGTCGAAAACAGGTTTTACGAAACTGATTACGATGTAGTTGTTCGTGGACATTGCACAATGAACACATACATTGAATCAGTTGAGGTTCCATGATCTTGCACAATGAACTCCTTATTGTGTTTTGTGTTTATGCTTATTTTGGCTAGTACGAAGATTATTTTGTTGTATAGTTTATTATATGAACCAATGGGGTATCCATTTTGGTGTTTTGAAATCAGTGTAACATATCGTTGTTTGTGCATATGGCTTTGTTGGTTTACCTTAGCATCATTTTCTTTCATACACAATGAATGATGTGGGCTTTTTGGCTAGTCAATAAACAATGGATTCAAGATCACAAAATTGTAAACAATACTTCCTAAGGAAACGCCAAACAAATAGCCCACAATCGTGAATCGTAAAAATATGACATAATAGAAACATATTTTGTACAACTGATTATGATGTAGACGTTGCACAATGAACACATATATTTCGTTAGTAGAAGTTCGTATCTGTTCGTGCACAATGAACACACGTTGGGGTACATATCTTGTTGTCATGTAAAATAGTGTTTCTATTCGTTGTTTTTCATTGTTTTGGTTGTCTTTAAAATCACTTTCTTCCCCACACATATGGGCTTGACTCTTGAGTGCCTGACTAGTGACTACCAACCCCACAACTGATTCAAAATCACACAATAAACACTACTTCATAAACAAACACCCCAATCAGGCCAACAAATTCAACAACAATGCATTCATTCAAATATACAAAATGTACTAAGGCAGGAAGCATAACAACATTCAACCAAAATACTTAAACATCCATAAACTATGCAAATGTATCAGAAGATTGTACAAAAAGTTGATAAAATATAAAGTATCCAACAACCTAAAATATAGGCAACAAAGTATTTAAGATGCCAAAAAGGGAGAGAATTTAAGTTTCAATCAACAACACCAGGCCCATCTAAAAAAACAACCAAACATCATTCATAAACGAACATCACCAGATATGATCCGGTGCACAAACCGAGCACGCGCTTCAGGCGGAAAACCTAAGAACATCTCCATGACGGCAGTGTTCTGCACGAGCACGTTACATGTGTCAATCCTCTGATCAAGAGTCAACCCTGGAATGTCGCTAAGAAGGTTATAGATGCCGTGCCTCTTAAGACCTAGTTTTGACTCATATTGTAACGCATCACAAATCACGCCTAAGCAATTGTCGGAGGATGTGGCCATCTGACCTAGCACGTTCATCAGTGGATCTTCAGAATTCACAGCTGCTGCTGAAGTGCTTCGCTTACGAGAAACATTGAGACGACGACCATTCATGGGTGTGGGTGCCAGAGTTTCTGAATCCTTGTCCATTGAACAATTAACATTAGCATTAACATCAGGTTGGTCAGTGTCTGCGTTCGCCCCACGAACATGAGTCCCAGCTTGCGGTTGCTCTGATTCCATGTTTACATACTCAACATCATCCACAGGCGACAAATCATCATCAACAAGGGAATTGAAAGCTTCGTACACATCCTCAGCGGCAGATCCGGTTGCTCGATCATTACCGAACACCTCAAGCCAATCACTATACATTGGCCAGGGCTTGAAGCGCATAGTTGAGGCATATGGATCTTTCTGAAAACATAAACAATCTACAACTTAAATACAAATACATAATAGAATCAACCACATCTATTGAACAAACTTTATGTAAATACCTTAAATATTGCACATCTAAAAACATAAACAATCTAAATCACACACATATATTGAACAAACTTTATGTAAATACCTTAACAATCTTTTCCCACATCTCATTGTCACAGTCAATGAGGTGCGTTGTGCTGTTGAATCCGATTCTGGAGTTATCTTTCAGCATTGTGCTGAGGGAGCCATATAGCCTCTTCCAAACAATAATCTTTGAATTAAAATGTGGATTTGCTCGAATGTCAGTGCCGGGCAGGTCAACCAACATCATCTCCTCCAATTTGTTCTGATAACCTGGCCGGAAGCCATTTTCAGTCTTCCAACCATCAAGCACAATCTCCTTAAGCTTGCTTAGCAGAACGGACTCCTCTACGTCAGTCCAGTTTCGTCTCTTTCGCTTGTTATTTTCAGTTGTCAATCTGTTCGATCGGGCCTTGTACCTCTTATTCCCCGTTGGTGGGGTAATATCGAAACTTGAGTCCCCGCCTTCCATCTACGACCGATTCAAAGCAATAATGATAAAACAAACTCAACAAGCCCTAAAATTTTTTCAGACTAAAACGTATTTAGACAAAATGGAAGGGGAAAACGGTAAATCCACTAGAAACCCTCGCAAACAGTGAAGAAAATGACATATTCAACAAAAAGACGAAATTTAATCGACTAAAACACCAACCCAACGTAATCGTTTAATAGCTAAGAAACGTACGTCATACGACAACGAGTTCTGAAATTTTTAAAAAAATAAAGATAAAAATACCTGAGACATGGCTTCAATAATGGAGAGCGCACCTGAAACGGGAAGAAGAAAAACAGATGGTTAGCGGTGACAAAGAAACTCAGACGAGGGGGGAATGGAGTATGATGAAGAGAACCTTGCGCGTGTAGTCGGGAGCTTTGGAAGTCGAAGAAATGGAGAACTCGGGAAATGAGAGCGTGAAGTCGAATAGTGGCAAATGACAAATGTATAGAGAATGTTCGATTTTGATGTATCAGAAGTAATATGGTGCATCAAACAATGAATTAGTGATGAATAGTGAGGGTAGAAATGTCTTTTCATCATTTTGATCTATTTTATATGGTGAATTGAATATTCTATCAAATAAAACAGAACTTTATATGAAGCTTTATAAAGTTTAATACATGCTATCACACGGAAATTAAGTGTTTTTAGCACACTTTTTTGTACTTTCTATCACACAAGATTTTATCTTTATACACCTTTCTATGTCACTTTTCGCATTAAATTTGTATTTTGTATCAAACGGACCCTAAATAGTAATAATCGTATATCGTCATCTATTATTTCACTAAGTGCTACTAGCTGACAACCCCTAAAAATATTAATTGTTAAAACATAATACTATAGATACTAAAAAAAAATGGTAATCATAGCATAGAAAAAGACAAAAGTATTAAAAATGTCAACATTTTCGCAAACGAACAAGTCTATATAATTTTCTGTCAGAAAAAAAAGAGTCTATATAATTTGTCTGTAAGCTTGAAATTATTGTAAATACATAATGTTTTCGATTGTGTTAACATAAAATTTGATCTTGGTGAAGAAAAAACTCCTTTTTTTTTTTTTTTTTTAAGTCCAGCACAAGAACAGATTGGATCAATTTCATTTTTCACTGGTGGAAGCTCCAAATAAAAACAGAACAAAACTTTATATAAACTGATCGACTCCTTAAACTTTATATAAACTGTTGGCTACGTATTTGGCCCGGGCGAACCCACCTGGCCGGGTGATTGGTGTGAAAATTGCTAGAGTTTCGTTGCATTTTTATACTAAATTGACTAATTGCACTTAATTTGAAGAAATGATGTAATTTGCTATTTTTATAGAAAAATGAGTATTTTTAGAGCTAAACACGTCTTGATTATATTGTGAAGTCAATTGAAGGGATAAATCGAGAATGAAGTTAAAACAAGAAACTATGGAAAATGGAAATTATTTGGGCCAAGAATATAATTGATGGCCGATTTAATTAAGGGTTGGGGTATATACCCCTCCAGCTTTGTTTAATACACTCCCCTTCCATTTATTAATTAAATATGTAAGTAAAATACCATATTTTCCCTTTTAGTAAAATATGCTAGATAGATACACTCCCCTAAACTCTAACCCTAATTTTTAACCCTAACCCTAATTCCAAATAAAATAGCCGTCGTAGCCGCCGTCGACGGCCATCCCTCCACCTCCGGCCGCCGCCGACGGCCAAATAAATCTCAAAAAATGAAATTTTTTTTTTTTTCGACAACCTAGTGTCGATCGACATTGGTTTGTCAACCATAGAGTATATTGTCGACTATGAATTGTTGACGAAAATCACTCCAGTCGACAACATTTTACTGAATGAATTTTTCTTTAAAAAAATCTTCATTTTCAACCCGATATTGTCGACCACAATGTTTATGGTCGACATATCTCGTCGAAAATAACAAAAAAAAAAAAAAAAGGAAGAGAGGGCAGAAGCCGTCGTCGGGGGGAGGAGAAGGGGCAGAAGAAAGAAAAGAAGAAAAAAAAACCTAGTAAATCCAATGGCCGAGGCGGAACCTAGTAAAAAAACCGCAGGGCCAGGCGACACATGGGGCGGGGACGGGCGGCAAGGACGATGGGAGGGGGTGCTGGGATGAGGCGGCGGAGGATTGAGACGGAGGGGGCAAGGCGTCAGACCTCCATGACCGACCACCATAGCGGACCTCCATGAGAGAGAAAATTTAAAAAAAAAATAGAGGAAGAGGGTGGGGACGACGACGGCTACGCTGGTGGGCGGCGGCTGGAGTGGTTTGAGAAGATGTAGGGTTAGCGTTAAATGAAGAAGATGAAGGTTGGGGAAGATGTAGGAAAAATTAGGGTTTTAAGGGTGTGTGTATTTATCCTACACAATTTTAAGAGATAAGGGCATAATAGGTAATTCGAGGGAAGTGCATCTATCTCAGATGTGTTTTGAGGGGGTGTATTTATCGGGGGCGTGTATTAAACAAAGCTGGAGGGGTATATACCCAACCCTTTAATTAATTGTTGAGGTATTGAGATAGGCCCATTTAATTAATTGGGCCCAAGAACCAGTATGTGAGAAATCAAAATTTAAAAAACTAAGGCGTGGGGTATATACCCCTCCAGCTTTATTTGATGCACGCCCTCGATGCGCACACTCCCCCTTTATACAGAAAAGATACATGCACTCCACCAAATTACCTTTTGTACCTTTTTCTCTTAAAATTTTCTAAGATAAATACACTCTACACAAAAGTACTCCTATTTTTTCACTAAACCCTAATTTTTTCCTTTTATTTCTCCCCCAACTCATTCTTTCTCCTCCCTTCTTCATCATCAACTAGCCGCCGCCATCCGTCCAACGTCACCGCCCTTCGTCCGCCTCAGCACACAGACGTAGTTAAGCCATTTTTTTTTCTTTTTCTCTATTGCACAAGGCGGCGGCGACCGATCTCCCGCTGCCTAGCACCGCCGCCGCCCTTCGCCCCACCCCAAGAAGCGTCGCTCGTCCTTCCCCTTCGTCCAGCCTCCGCCATCGTCCGCCCCAAGGTAATTATAATTTTTTTTCTGTTGCGCGCACACTTTTATCCCGTCTCCTCCAACTTGTTTTTTAATTTTCGACAATATTGAGTCGACCAAAAATATTTCCGTCAACAATAATTTATCGACGGGAGTGTTTTTGATCGACTCAATATTGTTGAAAATTTCAATTTTTAATTTAAAAAAATCTTTCGAAAAAAAATTATTGACGAGGGTGCTTTTGGTCGATAAACCAGAGTCGACCGGAGTGTTTTTGGTCGATAAACCAGTGTCGACGGAAGAATTTTTGGTCGACTCTAGTTTGTCGAAAATAAGATTTTATTTATTTATTTCTACGTTATGTTTTTTAATTTCTGAATTTTTATTTGGGCGGCAGTGGCTGTCGAAGGCGGCGGCAACTACTACCTCTCAATTTAGGGTTAGGGTAAATTATGGAGAATGTATGTATCTTTTTATATTTTATTAAAAGAGCAAAATAGATATTTTACATAAATATTTAATTAATAAAAGTGGAGGGGGAGTGCATCTAACAAAGCTTGAGGGGTATATACCCCACGCCAAAAACTAAGCAGCATATGCCACAACTTTTGGCAATAGCTGCCCATTTATGCTACTCAATTGGCCCATTGCAAAATTAATATGCAGCCCACCAATTGTATTGTTGGAGGGGTTTCGCTATATACCCCTCCAGGCTCCAGCTTTGTTAAATCTACCCCACCTTCAAATTTATTAATTTAATATTCATTTTAAATACCCAATTTAACCTTTGAATAAAATATCTCATGATATATACACTTTCCCTAAAATTTAAACACACTCTAACTCTAACCCTAATCCTAATTAGAGGGGGATGCAGCGGCCACTGTCACCGCTGCCGACAACCATTGCCAGACCTCCGGCAACCGCAACCCACCTCCGACAGCTGCATAAACAAATTTTAAAATTTATTAAAAAAAGTTAGAAATCTAAAAAAAATTATACATTTTTCGACAACCTAGTGTCGACGAAAAACACACTTGTCGACATTGGTTTGTCGACCAAAATCAATCAAGTAGACACTGGTTTGTCGATAAAAAACACTCATATCGATAACATTTTACCAAACTATTTTTTTTAAAAGAAATCAAAATTTTCGACAACAAAAATTTGAAAATATATACTACCGTTGACAACTATTTGTGGAAAATAGTAATATTTTCGACGAATAGTTGTCGAAACTAAAAACATATTAAAAAACGGGAAAAAAGCAAAAAAAAAAAAAAAAAGAAGGGGGGCAGTGAAACCGTAGACTTTGGTTGGGAGAAAAAAAAATAACAGCCGCTGCCGGCATCGCCGGAGGAGGAGAAGCAGCGACGCCATGGGAGGGAGGGAGGGAGAAGGGATCGGCTACGAAAGGAGGGAGGGGGGGGGCCAGAAAAATAAAAGAAAGAAAAAAAAAGCGTAAAAAAAAATGCAGAAACTAACCTGGTGGGGCAACGGGCCGACGAAAAGAGGGAGGGGGTGGTGGGGAGCTGCGTGGAGGCTAGCGGCGCGGGTGGCGCAGCGGAGTAGAGTGGGTGGCTGCGCAATGAAAGAGGGAGGAAGAGAATGAATTAGGGTTAGGGGTTATTTGGGTAGGAGTGTATTTATTATGAGTAATTTTTAAAAGAAAGGGTAATTTTGGTAATTAAGGGGAGTGTACATCTAAAAATACCTTTTTATTGGGAGTGTATATAACTGGGAGTACATCTAACAAAGTTGGAGGGATATATAGCCAAACCCTTGTTGGAGCTCAGGATTGGATATTCAATTAAAGGCAATTCGAGAGGGTATGTGCAATTGGGCCGTGAGAAACTGACTTGTTTCGTTGTTTAACACTTTTTTTTAGTACTTAACAATGCGATCCCCACAAGCGTATGAGTCCGTTTGTAGTACGTAAGTACGACCAAGTAGTTTGTTCGTCTAAGGATCCAGTTGAGTGCAAGTGAACCCCTAAAGTTAAGAGTTTTCATGCTATTGTAGCAACTAAACGTGTTTGTTGGATTTTCGGGAATTAAAAAACACAATTATGAAACTAGATTAACTAAGGACGATAAGAAACGAACACAAGAAATAGCAAACTATCTAACTTTCGAGAGAAAGTGCAAGTGAAGGGGTATTGCCTCGGGTGCTTCCGTTTTGTGGGTAATTCAATTAACGAATCAATTGCATGAATGAACTTATTATTATGGGTTAAGCTAAAGGCTATCACTCCTATGTGTAGACCAATCCCTCGTGAGGCTTAGGTGAACACGTGCATTGATTAGCAATTATAGGATCTAACCAAATACCATAAGCTCCTAAGATAGTGTTTCATAAGCACTTTCAACACGGTTACTAATGCTCATGAAATGCCCTCTCACCAATCTCCTAGACGGCCTCTATTCGATTAATGTCTAGTGTTGTCGATCTAAGCAATCAACCCTCTCTCTGTTAAGCCAATTACTATGTGAATTCTAATCAATTAATCTAAGCTCACACCCACATCAATTAATCCAAGCTCACACCCACACTCTTAATCATGCAACCCAATACGATCGTTGTAATCGACACAACCAACAATGCTAGCTAATAGGGTGAATTAATTAATTGAATAATGGAAATCACAACACTAGAAACAAAAACACCCAAATCCTAAGCTAATCATGCAATTAATCCATAATTTCACTAAACACCCATAAAAACATCAACACCCAAGGCAATAAGAGCTTAGCCCATGGGTCTACAAGAGAATCTCATGGCTACAACAACAAATAACATCAAACTCATGGTATAATAGCAAAAGATTGGAGAAATTAAGAAATAACTAAATTGAATTGCAAAATAGATTAATATCACCTTTATCATGAGAATTTAGCTACAAACCGATATAAGAGATGATGCACGATGATAATCGTAGCTTGATTCGAAGTAAAAACACATATTCTAGCTAATCTAATGAAGAAGTTAAACTAAAACTATAAGAAAACCTACTACTATGTGTTTGTGTGTGTGTGGAATTGCTTGTAAAAGGAGGAAGACCCTTTTCAAAACTCAAATTGAATTTATTTATTGTTGGGGTGGAAGTTTTGGATTAATTTTACAATTAGTCCCTAGAAATATGGAGAAAATGGGCCAAAACCCCCGAAAATGGGTCCACCCGGCCGGGCGGACGATGGTGCGCACAAAAATGGCCGAGAACAGGTGGCCCGGCCGGGCGAAAACTTCGTAAGTTGAATTTGGGCCAAAATACGCGCAGGGGTGCATTAATAAAAAAGGTGGGTGCAGATTGCTGTGGTCGGGCGGATACTTCGGCCCAACTTCCATCCTTCGTCTTCATCCCTTCATATCTCGACCTTCCGACCTTCAATTGACTTGATTCTTTTTTTCATTCCACCCAATTTTCGAGAAGAATCCAATGGTGCAATCGTCTCTTCAGTCTAGTGAGATATATGCACGTGATTTGCTCTTAAAATCTTCATTTTTCCTAAAAAACATCAACAACAAGCAACCTTTCTCACAATTAAATCAAATCATCCACAATTGGCCAATATAATATGAAAATACAAGAAATATAAACTCTAAATATGCACTAAAGTCATGCAATCTACACTCGAATCAACCCCCCCTCCCAAACTTAAAGTGTTGCTCGTCCTCGAGCAACGAAAGAATTAAAACATTAGGGTGGAATGATTGCAAATAGACGTTCAATGAAAAATCCCATGCATCAAATGAAATGAATTCTTCTTCCTCAAGATACATTCTCAAGTGATCACAAGTTTATGATTGAAAATCAAACTAATTGACCACACATGCTCAACAAAAAAAAAAAAAAAAAGTGATGGTGATGACTATATCAAAATGTTCAAGTTCAACTCACAAGATATAGTGTTTCTCTCAAACACTCAAACTAATTAAGGATAATAAACACTCATCAATCAAATCATGCACTGTAATTGCCATAAGCTTGCCCAAGCTCTACTATCTTTCCACCACTAAAATGTTCCACAATGAGATCAATAGGACTTTGCCAAGGACGTAACATTGACTCTTTGGACGGGGTAAGATGAATATGGATAAAGTGACTCATCTAGTGGAGAACAAAAGTTGTTATTCGACAATTCAAGCTCATGCTCTTAAGGTTTACAACATTCATCCTCACTTTTCATTTAAGTTCCTCAAATACATTCATCTTCTCATCTTTTTAACCAATTTTCTTTTCTTTTTAAGCTTTTGGGGCTCATTGTCCCTCTTTTCTTTCACATCATTTTTTTTTTCACTTTTCATCTTTTTCTCTTTTTCACAACTCTTGCCAATTTTTCTTGTCAAACCAAAGACATTCAAGCAAATGTTTTACCACTTTCTCTTTTATTCTCCACTAGATATGGATATCAAAGGCTCAAAAGGCTAAGTGGTTAAACATTTTAGGTTGCCAAGAAAATGGGAAATCAAGTTCAAATGAGCTAACTACGAAAAATTACTTCGGTTATTGGGAAAATTTGTCTACGTGACCTGTAGTACGAAAGATGGCTGTTGTGCCACAAATTGCACGAATGGATTGGATATCCTTGAGGTCGGATATCTGAATTCTCGAACCCGTACGAATGATCCGGGTAAAATGCCTTCTCCGAAATGATCCTCCAAGAACCTGCAAAAGACACGCCGGAGGAAAATCCGGCGCGGACACTCCGACGCTCAAGTCAGTATAGGTTATTCGATATATGAATAAGGACTCAAGAGTCCTCTTTTTATCAATGAGTGTTGGGATATGAATCCTTGAAACAATGTTCTAATTGATGAAAGTATGTTTTGATGGCCAAAAGCAACTTAAAGTTAGTGATATATGTGGTTCTAAGTCATCTTAACTAAGTTATTTGATGAAAAACTTAAACTGAGATTACTGATCTTAATGATATCTGAAATAAGTTTACTGATCTTATTTAGTAATATTAAGAATAAAATTACTGATCTTAACTGAGTTATATGGAATAAGATTACTGATCTGAGTATGGAAACTGAGAATAATTTTAGTGATCTTATATGAGATATTTGAATCTGAGTTACTGATCTTATATGCTTACTGATTTTATATGTAAGTTACTGATCTTAAATGTTTACTGATCTTAGCGTTTACTGATCTTATTGTTTACTGATCTGATATATGAACTGTTAGGAACTAAGCTGATGTTTTGTTTTGTATAGACTGCTTATAGTGTAGGACTTAGATATACTCTTCTGTATGTAGTTCAGTTGATGTATAGATAGGTTTTATATTTGTAAAGTTGTATTCTATTGTATTCAACATTGTAAAGTTCAGAACAGTAGATTAGGAATAGATTAGAAGAAGATCAGAAGACTAATGAAGACTCAGAGGACTACTTCAGATTAAGAAGACTTCAAAGAAGAGTTGAAGATAAGCTTAGAAGAAATCTGAAGAAGTTTTGAACAGTTTTAAGTTACTGTGCTGACTGACTCAGAAGAGTAAAAATCCGAAGAGTAAAAATCAGAACAGTAAGTTACTGTGCTGATTTGGTGAAATTGAAGAATAAGTTTGGAAAACTTATTTAAAGAGTAACTGAAGATATATTTGAAGATATGCTGACTTGGAATAAAGAAGTTACAAAGTCGGTTACAAGAAGAAGTTACAACAAAAACAGTTTTAGAGTTAGTTGAGAGTTAGTTCACAAACTGCTAACTGTCATACTAAATTCTATAAATACTGTGTGATCTCCTACTGCTAAGACTACTGATCTTAAAGCGTTCACAAGCAATCTAAGTCTACAAAGCACAAGAAGAACTCACAGAGTTGAAGGAGATTAAAGAAGAGAAGCCACAGATTTGAAGAAGAAGAATCAAAGGCTATTCAAAGAGAAGTTTTACTTTTCAAGTTTAAGTTTGTATTTTGTAAAACAAGTGTGCTAGTTACTTGTAAAATTACTAGTAGATCGAAGATATACCTGGAGGTATAATCGATAAGATCAAAGTCTTAATCTTGGGACTTTAAGCCACAAGAAACTCAAGAAGGAAGAGTTAATAAAACTTCACAACTGGAGTTGTGAGAGTGGATGTAGACATTTGTCGAACCACTATAAAATTCTGTGTTCTTTACTTTACTGTTTGTTATTTGTTTGAATTGTTTAACTAAGAACATTAAGAATTAACAAGATAAAGATCTAAAGAAAAGTTGAGTATAAACTAGTAAGGCCCATATTATTCTGAAAGTACTGATCTGAGCTAAGTAAGTCCAGTACAGTACATAAGAAGACTAAATTCCGCATTGCATATTCTGATATTTTGAAAGATTTTTGAAAGTCTATTCACCCCTCCCCTCTAGACTTTCTTAGCTTACTCAATCTTAACTCAACTTTGGGACCAACAAGTGGTATCAGAGCAGTAGTTCTTTGGACTGCTGTTTCTTGATAACCTTACAGATCTTGAGGAAATACTTACTGATCTTGCTACTCTTTCTTGATATCTGTCACTATCTGAATACTTGAAATCTATCTGCTATACTACTGATCCTATTTGTCCAATCAAACATGGATGACACTAATGTGAACAAACTGCCTAAGTTCAAGATTGCAGATTATGACTACTGGAAGCTTAGGATGGAGGCCATCTTTAGCTCAACCCATGATCTAATGGTGTCTGTGGTGACTGAAGGACCAATTGTCATCATGGTGGAAAACACTGCTGTTCTGGATCCATCTAAACCAGTTGGAGCACTGGTCCCTAAACCAAGGTCAGAACTGACTTCAGAAGAAATGAAACAAAACAATTTGGACAGTCTTGCCAAGAACTATATTTTACACACCTTACCAAATGAGTATCTTGGTAAAGTACTAAAATGTAAGACTGCAAAACAAATGTGGGACAAATTGGCTATTCTTTGTGAAGGTACTACACTAATCAAAGAAAGCAAGTTATCCACTGCTGTCCAAAGGTTTGAATCATTTAAGATGAAGCCAGGAGAATCAATTGATGAGTTGGATACTCGATTTACCAAAATTATGAATGATCTTGATGTATTAGGAAAGACTTATACTGACAGAGAAGTTAACCTGAGAATCTTGAAAGCCTTGGATGAAAGGTGGAAAATGGTCAAGATGATCATTAAAACCACACAAGACATTGATTCTTGGCCAGCAGAAACTATGTTCCAAACACTTAAGGCACATGAGTTTGAGTTAGATGAAGAAGACCCAATTACTGTGATTCATAAGGATAAGGATGCCTCTAAGGACATAGCTTTCAAAGCCTCTACCTCTAAGGGGTCTAGATCATCTAAGTCTAAGGCCTCAAGCATAAAAGATGAACTAGATAGTTCTGATCTTAGTCTGAAAGATCAGATGAGCCTTATGATCAAAAGATTTGATAAACTGAATAAGAGGTATGGTAGGTACAAGAGATTCTATAAGGAAACTAAGGGTTCTAATAACATGGACTCTTTTGTGAACAGAAGGGATCAAAACTCTTCTGAAAGAAGGGATGAGATCTCTAATGAGAACAGGAGAGATAGTAACTCATCTGATAAGAGGGATAGAAAGTATTCTGATATGAAAGACAGGAACTCAATTGACAAGCATGACAGGAACAGAAAACATTCTCCTCCTAAAAGAACTTCTAACAATCCTGTTTGCTATAATTGTGATAAGCCAGGTCATTATGCTTATGAATGTCCTGATCTGAGTTCTGAAGATCGAGAAGAAAGGAAAGCCAGAAGAGATCGAAAATATGCCAAGGGTAAGAAGGCAATGATGGCTTACAATGACTCTGATTCGGAATCAGAAGAGCTACCATCGTCTTCATCTGACTACCCCTCTAGCAATGAAGATGAAGCCTTCATAGCAGATGATGGACTGGTAATGATGGCCAAAATAAATGATGAGGTATCATCTGCTAACTCTTTTCAATCTTGTAACAATTCTGACACTGATGAAAGTGATGCTGCTGTTAGCAGTGTAGGAAGTAGTCTTCATCATTCCCAAGGAGTGACTGAAGAAGACCTTCTACAAGCTAACAAAGCATTCATTGAAATTAGTGATGAGAATATAACTTTAAAGCAAGAAATCATTAATCTGAAAGAAGCTCAGTCAAAAGTAGATCCTAATATAGCTGTCATAAATGCAAGGCTATCAGAAGAGTTGTCCCAACTCCAAGAAAAGTATGCATCCATTGACAAACTATATCAGGGTATGCTTAAAACTCAAGCCAAAGAGACTAATGAATTCAATGATTTAAAGATTAAATGTGAAAAACTTGAAGAGCGCAATAGATTCTTAGAATCTGAAGTAGTGAGCCTAGATCGAAAGCTATCTGGGATGATTAACTCTACTAAGATTAATCAAACTATCTCAGACAGATATAGAGCTCCAAATGATAAAAGTGTGTTGGGATATGAATATCCTTAGTTTAGTTTTGATAAACCAAATCAATCATGTAATAGGATAAGTTGTATTGTATAGACAACTTTATTATACATCTTGTAATAGATAGGACTCTGGTTAGAAGAGAAGACATGTCAATGCTCAAGAAGAGAAGAGAAGACCAAGACCAGAAGTCATCTTACATCAGCTGAGTAGAAGTCGTCTTACATCAGCTGAGTAGAAGTCATCTTACAACCAGCTGAGTAAAGACAGCAGAGTAAAGACAGCAGCTGAGAAGAAATAGCAGCTGTGTAAAGCCAGCTGAGTAAAGACAGCAGAGTAAAGACAGCAGCTGAGAAGAAACAGCAGCTGTGTAAAGCCAGCTGAGTAAAGACAGCAGAGTAAAGACAGCAGCTGAGAAGAAACAGCAGTTGTGTAAAGTCAGCTGAGTAAAGACAGCAGAGTAGAAGTCTTCTTACCAGCAGAGTGAAGTCTTCTTACCAGCAGAGTGAAGTCTTCTTACCAGCAGAGTAGAAGTCTTCTTACTCAATTAAAGGAAGGCCAATTAGAGTTGAAGTCAAGGATTGACAAGATACGCACAAGAAAGGAAAGTCAAAGATATGATTGAAATTACATGACAATGGTAATATTCAATCATATCAAATCAAGAGATTGGCAATTCCCGAATTAGTGGAGTTTTGAATGCCATCATCCAACGGTAACATTCAAACTCAACACTATATAAATGAGTTCAGTTCTTACATCATTTGGGAGAGAAGAGGTGTGAGATGCAGAGGTCGAGCAAAGTTCATAAAGTCCAGAAATAAGAAGAGCTCAAGAAGATCATTAAAGAAGATTCAACACGCATCACCTCATCCCCAGTGAGTGAACTCATACCATCTAAGCCAGTGCAACCACTCATATATATCCATAGCTTAGAGAGAATTTCCCAATCCTAGCATGAGGCTAAAACAGATTGTAAGGGAAATTCTCACCTAGTTCATATACACAAAACCCACCTTCTACCATAAAACCTTAGAAGTCAAGTTGAGTGTTTATCACTGTAAAGAGTCCAAGTGCTCTATAATCACTTGTGGAGTTCAAGTGCAAGTGCTTACAATCACTTGTGGGGGAAGTGCAAGTGCTTACAATCACTTGTGGAGACCGTAGCTGTTAGGACGGCTCAGATCTCAAAGTCCTACCCTTGGGACTATAAAGGACAAGGCCCTTGTAATTTGTGGAAATTAAAGGGATTAAACATCACGTTAGGACGTGAGAGTGGACGTAGGAACGTATATCCGAACCACTATAAATCAATGTGTTATTTACATTTCTGCACTTTACATTTCAAGTCTTTTCATACATATTTGTGCATAAAATGTTTTACACACTGTATTTAAAACAATAGACGAGTATAATATTTATGGGCACACTACAATTCCGCACTTAACTCCGATAAGTAATTAATCAGTCGACTAACTAGTCCTAGGCCCCTAGTGAAATCAACAGACTAGTTACTTTGAAGAGTTAGTTTATTTTCCACACAATCAGCAGACATCAAGTCAGCTGATCTTACACTCGTCTCAGGGACCAACAAAGTGGAATAGGTACTGATCTGCCTAGTTCATCTACTTCAGAATTTAAGAACACTAATGGAGCTAGTACAAGTTCTTTGCAACTAGATAAAGGAAAAGAACCTATGACTTATGATGCTGATCCAAAACTCAAAGTACAGTCTAAATACATCCCTCCCACTACCAAGAATGGTAAAATGAAGAATGTATTAAGACCAGTACAGTCAAGACCATACCAGAAGAGTTATACTCCTCTGACCAGATCAGATCAGTCCTGGAATCAGAAGAGACAAACTCAGAACAGTAGGTCAAGACAAGCACAGGCAAGTTGGGAACAGCCTAGACCTCCTTTCATAAGGCAGTCTCAGTTGTATTCAACTAAACCTAGGAGATTTGTGCCTCATTATCATAACAAACCTGTTCTGTATCCTCCTCCTTTATCTTACAATATCCTTGGTGAGGAAAGACCAAAACGCATCTATAAGCCGTTTGGTCCACATGCTTTTAGACCTTATTCAAACTATTACAGGCATACTGATCTTACTGAAAAAGAGATAGAACCAAGGAAAGGCTATCTCAGAAAAATAGATCCTAAGTCTGCTGATAATTCTGAATTTGGTTAATAAAGTACTGTTCTATGATAAATTTGGAAGGAAACTGAAGAGGTCCCATTTATTCAAATCCTCAATGTTCATTTGGGTACCTCTCACTACTAACCCCCAAGGACCCCAATAAACTAGGGTACCTAAATTATTAAGATCACTACCTTGCAGGATCGACTGGACTTATACAAGAAAGGTGGTTCAGTTGGTGAAACCTGGTACATAGACAGTGGGTGTTCACACCACATGACTGGTACCAAGGCCTTACTTACTGACTATCATGAGAAGGAAGGACCAAAAGTCATCTTTGGTGATAGCTCAATGGCAATCACAAAAGGATTTGGATTCATCAAGAATGGAGATGTTGAAATCCAAGATGTCTCCTATGTTGAAGGTTTGAAATATAATTTGTTATCTGTATCTCAATTTTGTGACAGGTGATACAAAGTTCAGTTCAAAACCAGAAGATGTGAAATAATAGATAAAAGGACTCACAATGTTCTACTTGTTGGCACAAGACAAGGAAGTGTATACATTGTGAATTGGAATAGTTGTCCTAAGAATGCTTGTCTTATTACTAAGAGTCCTAAAGAAAACAGATGGCTCTGGCATAAACGCCTCTGCCACCTGAACTTTAAGATAATCAACAAGATTGCTAGATAACATCTTGTTGAGGGCATTCCTAATGAAATCTATTCCAAATCACAAGTATGTGATTCCTGTCAAAAAGGTAAACAGGTAAAGGTTTCATTTAAGTCCATTCCAACTCTTTCAACAAGCAGAGTTTTAGAACTCTTGCATATGGATCTTCATGGTCCTATCAACCCTCCTACATTGAATGGAAGAAGGTATACTCTAGTTGTTGTAGATGATTACTCTAAGTTCACTTGGGTAGTCTTTCTACACAAAAAGAGTGATACACAAACACTACTTCCAAATCTATTGAAGAGGTTGCAGGTTGAAAAAGGTCATCCCATTGTCAAGATTAGGAGTGATAAGGGGACTGAATTTATTAATTGTTACATCTCTGACTACTGTTCTAAGTCTGGCATACAGCATCTGACAAGTGCAGCCAGAACCCCTCAACAAAATGGTGTTGCAGAAAGGAGAAACAGAACACTAAAAGAAGCTTGCAGAGCCATGATTGCAGAATTCAACACACCTCAAAAATTTTGGGCAGAAGCTATTAACACAGCTTGCCACTCCCAAAATCGAAGTGCTCTTAATAAGGTGTATGGTAAAACACCTTATGAGGTACGGAAAGGCAGAAAACCAAGAGTTTCTTACTTTCATATTTTTGGATGTAAGTGTTTCATTCATAACAATGGCAAAAGTAAATTAAATGCTTTTGATGCAAAAGCTGATGAAGGGATATTCTTAGGATACTCTTCTGTAAGCAAAGCATTTAGAGTGTTTAATTACTCTACCCTATGTGTGGAAGAAACACCCCATGTAGTCTTTGATGAGAATGTGCAGGACTCTGCTGATCATCAGCTCAGTAAGAAAATAGACAAATTACAGCTTCAAATCAACAATGAAGATGATGATACAGGAATATATGAATCTGTACAAGCATATAATCCTTTCCTGAAAGTCCTAGATCAAGATTCTGATAAAGAAAAGGTAAAAGACAAAGGTGAGTCATCTAAAACTTCTGAAATACAAGAATTGAATGACTGCTCTCCTGTGAACAAATCTGCTGATATAAATGATACTGATATGCATGATAATTTGCATGATAAAAATGATGATAGCATTTCTGTTAAGAATAGAAGGACATGGAAGTCTGCTCATTCTACTGATCTGATTCTAGGTGATTCTAGTATAGGTGTTAAAACTAGAAAACAATTGTTTGATTCCAAGGAAGAACCTAGTAAGTCTCTATTTTGCTGGTGTTGTTTTCTATCATCTATTGAGCCTAAAACTGTTATTGAAGCTTTAAGTGATAGTAACTGGATTATAGCCATGCAGGAAGAACTTAATCAGTTCACTAGAAATGAAGTTTGGGAACTTGTTGATAGACCTAGTAATCATAATGTTGTAGGCACTAAGTGGATTTTCAAGAACAAAAGGGATGAAAATGATCTTGTAGTTAGAAATAAAGCTAGATTAGTTGCTCAGGGCTACTCTCAAGCTGAGGGTATTGATTATGATGAAACTTTTGCCCCTGTAGCTAGACTAGAAGCTATAAGATTGTTCCTTGCTTATGCTGCACATATGAAATTCACTGTGTATCAAATGGATGTGAAAAGTGCATTTTTGAATGGTATACTTGCTGAAGAAGTTTATGTAGAACAACCACCTGGTTTTGAAGTGAATAGTCACCAAGTATACAGGTTAAAGAAAGCACTCTATAGATTGAAACAAGCCCCAAGAGCATGGTATGATACTCTTTCTCTATTCTTACTTGAAAATGGTTTTACTAAAGGCAAGGTTGATAGAACTTTGTTTAGAAGACAAGAAGGTAATGATATATTACTTGTTCAAATTTATGTGGATGATATTATTTTTGGATCACCCAACAAAACCTTGAGTGAAAGCTTTTCTACACTCATGCAAAGTAAATTTGAAATGTCTATGATGGGAGAAATGACATATTTTCTTGGTCTTCAAGTAAAACAAACTTCAGAAGGTATTTTTATAAATCAAGCAAAATACACTAAGAATTTGCTAGATAAATTTGGTATTAAAACCTGTAAGACAGTTGGTGTGCCCATGCAACCTACATACAGAATGGATCCTGATGAAGGAGGTAAGTCTTCTGACCAACCTCACTATCGTGCGTTGATTGGCTCTCTACTCTATCTAACTGCCAGCAGACCTGATATTGCTTTTTCTGTTGGAGTATGTGCAAGATTTCAAGCAAACCCCAAGGAAAGTCATCTGGAAGCTGCCAAAAGGATATTGAAATATCTAAAGGGGACCATTAATCGAGGATTATGGTATCCTGCAGATGATGATATATCTTTAAGTGGTTATTCAGACTCGGACTTTGGAGGTTGCAAAATAGATAGAAAATCTACTTCAGGTTCATGTCAATTCTTAGGAACTAAGCTCATTTCATGGTTTTTAAAGAAACAAACTAGTGTGGCAACTTCTACTACTGAAGCAGAATATATGGCTGCAGGTAGCTGTTGTAGTCAACTTCTTTGGCTAATACAACAACTCAGAGACTACAATGTTGTAGAATCTAATGTACCTATATATTGTGACAGTAATAGTGTCATTGCCATCACACAAAATCCTGTTCTACATACTAGATGCAAACATGTTGACATTAGGCATCATTTTATTAGGGATCATGTTGAAAAGAAGAATATTAGGATGGTAAAGATTCATACTGATATTCAAAGAGCTGACATCTTTACAAAACCATTGGCTGAAGTGAGATTCAGAGAATTGTGCATTAGTTTAGGATTGATAGATATGGATTCTGTTTGTATATAGAACTGTGCTAACATTTCAGGTACTGATCTTATACCAAGAAGAATATGAAGCAGAAACTAAGAGCAGTACATCAAAACTCAAAATTCAGAAGAGAGAACCCTATGTCAGATCACTACACTCAAAACAGGTAACAAGGTTACTAAAGTGACCTTCATCCCGATGAGGAAGCTGGTAAAGCTGAGGGACACTGAGAACATACATTAAGGGGGAATCTGTGATTTCTTAAAGATCCTTTTGTTGACTCAGAACACTAAGTCACTTTAGTATAAACCTTGATGTGATCATTAAGTTAAACATATTTTTACTAACTTGTACTGAAATTCACCACTTATGTCTCATGAACTGACACTTCTACCAAGGTGAAACAGGCACAGAAGAGGAATTCTCCACTGAAGTGGGAACTGATCTGATTACAGATTTGAAAAGTCTACTAATCTGATCTGATTACAGACTATAGCAGTCTACATATATATTCTGATTAATAAATTGACTTGTCTACAGAACTATACTGATTACAAAGCTTCTTTGTCTACAGTACTGATCTGATTACAATTCAGTTATTCTACAGAACTAATCTGATTACTGACTAATCTGTCTACAGAAAGACTTGTTTACTACTAATCTGTCTACAAAAAGACTTGTTTACTACTAATCTGTCTACAAGAAATCTATTGATCTGACACAGTACTGATCTGAGGATTACTGTGCTGATATCAAAAAGGTGAAATCAGGAAAATTGGGTACTGATCTGAAATCTACTGTGCTGATTCATCTACTGATCTGATTTCTAAAAAGTTTATTCAGCTGATCACAGTACTCAGCTGATCTAGATAAGTGAAATTTTCTTTATATACTAGTAAGAAAATGAAGTGAAATAGTTTTGGAAACTACTGTGCTGATTTGCATCAGAACAGTCTTTTGGTTTAGAATACTCTAAGTCAAAAATTGTTCAATTTTAGATTACTAATAGAGAAGATTAATACACTCCTCTACTTCTAACCTAAAAACTGTGGTGTATTTATCAAACACAAATTGGCTCCAAAATTAAGGATGGTACTAGAATATGAACAGTTTATTTTTAAAACACGGATTTCGAGATTTAATCTCAACCATTCCTTGTGATAATCAAATTTAATCCTAGCCCTAGATTGGTTTTGAATTTGACAAAAACGATCACTCTTCATCGTCTTTCTTACGAGTTCATTTCTGGAAATCTCATAACTTCATAACTACTGAAAAATCTGGTTTCTACAAAATTCTACCAAATGGCAACTATCAATATTATCAGTGAAACTAACGAAGTTGCAGGAACATTTGATTCGAATTTCTGGGTTCGCGAAAAGGGCATTTTTGTAGAAAATGCTGTCTATTTCAATGGCCGACACAGTGCTGAAAATCAAGCGATTTTGACAATGTGCGAGGAGTGCGGGCTGAGGAAATTTCTGGAATCATCTCCACTGAATGTATATGAACCGGAGGCAATGGAATTTTATTTGCAACTCAAAGGAGATAGCAATGGTGTTCACTCCATGTTTTCTGGGCATAAGGTCACTATTACAAGGGAAATCCTAGAAGTGATGTTGGATTTGCCTCAAGGCCCAGTAGACATCATGAATTACAAAGCTGGAGAGGAGAAAGAATGTGTAGGAAGATGGTCAGGTGTTGAAACAGAGTCCTTGACTAATCTGAAGAAGGATGTTCTTCCTACAGGTCTTCAATTTTTGATGGACATAGCCGGAAAATGCTTGTTAGGGCAACATCATAGCCAGGATGCTTTATCAAGTTCCAAGATTCGAATTATGGCTGCAATCATTGACAGAGTTCAAGGTGATTGGCAAGGATTTTTCTTGGAAAGGCTGTTGAATGAGAAAGACAAAGTTTTGTTCGATGAGGATACTATGGAATTTTCGATTAAATCGAAATTAGGGTTTGGAAGCAAGCTGAGTTTCTTGTTACCTCAGCTGGTTAAAAAGCCGTATTGGAGTAATCCCAAGAAATTCCATCATGGAAAATTCTTGATGAAGAAGGAGTCTGTTCGTTTTGAACAAGAGAACCCCTTGGAACAACCTCAAGAACTTGAAGCACAAGAGTCTGGAGCTTCAATGTACCGATCTGATGACAATCAACCTGAGATTAGGTCGAAGGCGAGGCATGATCCGAGCAGTATTAGACCAAGGAGAGGAAGGTCTGCTACAGCTGCCTCAGAGCCAACAGTCAGATTTGTTGAGACTGTGGTGCAATCAAGCTCAGAAGAGCAAGAGGTTAGTGTTCCTAGTCCTATTGCTGTTCATAAGAGAACTAAGAGGAGAAGTGCTAGGAGGAAGTTAGTTGTTGTTTCTTCTACCCCTTCAAACTCTGAACCAAGCCCAGCTGAAAACCAAAACCCTCAACCTTCATGTTCTGAACAATCAGCTCACTATTTTTCTGTGACTCAGAACACTCCCCATTCATCCCCTCAGAACACTAATTTTTATCCTACCCCTATTTCTAGTCCTCAACATCAAACTTCACATCAACCTTCACCACATAATTCCCCAACACAGATTCATGATCACTCTACTGAACATGAATTTGAACCTTCTACTGAACCAATTGACATTTCATCATCCCCTGAAACTGAATTTATAACTCCTAAACCTGCTGATTTAATGGAGTACACTATCTGTGATAAAGAGGATAGAATCAGGATAGATTTGAGGATAGCTTTGTTGAAGCAATTTCCTGGATTGGATGAAAGCTCAGTTGAGTTTGAGAAACTTCTTAGGATAGGCACATGGGTGTATCTTAAGAGGAGTACTTTGAAGGAGAATTTGGCTATCATGGAAGGCATGGGAGGTGCTTCAATCTTTGATGATTGGGAAGCAGAGCAGATGCAAGCAGCTGGTGTTAACTCTTTTCTTGAGTTAGTTACTTCAGAATCTGTAGTTCATCTTGTTGAAAGATTAACAGGAATTAAGTACACTGTTGAAAAGGTTGCAACTCCTAATACAAATGAAGATTTGTTTATGGAAAGTGAAGAGAAAGGTGTTGATGAAGCTGAGAATGCTGCTGAAAAAGATTGTATGGAAATTGATGAGGATGTTGACAATGCAACAGAGGTGTTTGAGAACACTGTTGTTATTGAAGAAACAGAAGCCTTGGAGAATCAAGACTTAAATGCTGAAGAAATGGAAAGCATTCCAATTCACTCTACTGATCCTATTATTCCTGAGGATGTGCAGGAACAGATCAGAACAGTTCCTGTTGAGAAGGAATTTGATAATTCTGACTTTGAGATGTTGAAAAAGCAGAATGCAGAGCTTCAAGCAAAATTGGAAGATGCTGTGAAGATGTTTCAAGAAGCTACTGACAGAATGAATAAGATGAATTCTGAACACTCTTATGAAAAGGTTATGGAGCATACAATGTCTAAAATTTATGATCTTCATAGATTGCAAGAGAAGAACCTGTCTCAAGTGTTGCATAAGAAGCTGGAGCAACACATATCTTCCTTAAAAGAGTGGCATGATGAAGCCAAAAAGGGGGAAGATAAGACAAGGAAAGTAATGGAGCAAACTCAGTCACAACAAGCTCAGTTGGTTGTGAGTCAAGATGAGTTGAAAGAAGAAATTGCTAGTTTGAATGAGAAGATCAAACTAAGGAAGCAACAGAAACAGCAAGGTCAAGAGATTGTTGAGAAGAGACCTGATATTGCTGAAAGTTCTATTCAGAAGAAGAGAAAGTTAGTCTTGTCTGATGAAGAACAAGAAGAAGAAGAAACTGGTAGACTTACCAGATCTAGAAGCAAGTTGAAAATTGGTGCTTCAAGAGAAGAAGCAGAGTTGAAAAAGAAGAAAGAAAAGGATATAAAGTTCTTGAAAACTAGATTTGATAATCGAGTTACAGCTTTGAAGAAGAAATTGAATGCTCAAAGGAAAGCTGAAGGAAAAGAATTTGATAAAAATTTTCAGGATGAGAACTTTGTGTATTTTATTGTTCTAACAGAAAATATGGAACATTGGAAGAATCTGAAAAAGAAGTGGCGGATTGCAAACTTCATTGTGAGGAAGTTTGGTGATCATTCGAGCAAAGAAGCTGAATTTATTGATTTTGAAGAGTTCATGCTGAACATTGATCAAGAGTTTTGGGAAGACATAGCACAAGTTGCTGCTCGTGCTGGAACCAAGATCTTGTGTCCTGAAGAACCTAATTGGGAACCTCCAAGACTGGAAAATGGAGAACCTGATTACAAGGAGATCAACAACATAATTGCTGAGATTATCAAAGAAGAAGGAATCACTGATCATCAACATATGATGGATATCAAAGCAAGGATGTATGTTGCATTCAGAATCTGAAGATACAGAATGAAGATGAAGGACAAGCTCAAAAGACAACATTTCTTAACCTTAATCTTTATTTCTATATTTTGTTGTTTTGCATATTTTGTTAGTATGTGTAATATGTGAAATATCTGATCTGATTGTGAATATGATATGTAATTTTTGAATTGATGAACTGTTATGATAGACTACATACTTAACTACTGATTTATTAACATTTAAGTAGTTTTGGCTTCATCAAAAAGGGGGAAATTGTTGGGATATGAATCCTTGAAACAATGTTCTAATTGATGAAAGTATGTTTTGATGGCCAAAAGCAATTTAAAGTTAGTGATATATGTGGTTCTAAGTCATCTTAACTAAGTCATTTGATGAGAAACTTAAATTGAGATTACTGATCTTAATGATATCTGAAATAAGTTTACTGATCTTATTTAGTAATATTAAGAATAAAATTACTGATCTTAACTGAGTTATATGGAATAAGATTACTGATCTGAGTATGGAAACTGAGAATAATTTTAGTGATCTTATATGAGATATTTGAATCTGAGTTACTGATCTTATATGCTTACTGATTTTATATGTAAGTTACTGATCTTAAATGTTTACTGATCTTAGTGTTTACTGATCTTATTGTTTACTGATCTAATATATGAACTGTTAGGAACTAAGCTGATGTTTTGTTTTGTATAGACTGCTTATAGTGTAGGACTTAGATATACTCTTCTGTATGTAGTTCAGTTGATGTATATATAGGTTTTATATTTGTAAAGTTGTATTCTATTGTATTCAGCATTGTAAAGTTCAGAACAGTAGATTAGGAATAGATTAGAAGAAGATCAGAAGACTAATGAAGACTCAGAGGACTACTTCAGATTAAGAAGACTTCAAAGAAGAGTTGAAGATAAGCTTAAAAGAAATCTGAAGAAGTTTTGAACAGTTTTAAGTTACTGTGCTGACTGACTCAGAAGAGTAAAAATCCGAAGAGTAAAAATCAGAACAGTAAGTTATTGTGCTGATTTGGTGAAATTGAAGAATAAGTTTGGAAAGCTTATTTAAAGAGTAACTGAAGATATATTTGAAGATATGCTGACTTGGAATAAAGAAGTTACAAAGTCGGTTACAAGAAGAAGTTACAACAACAAACAGTTTTAGAGTTAGTTGAGAGTTAGTTCACAAACTGCTAACTGTCATACTAAATTCTATAAATACTGTGTGATCTCCTACTGCTAAGACTACTGATCTTAAAGCGTTCACAAGCAATCTAAGTCTACAAAGCACAAGAAGAACTCACAGAGTTGAAGGAGATTAAAGAAGAGAAGCCACAGATTTGAAGAAGAAGAATCAAAGGCTATTCAAAGAGAAGTTTTACTTTTCAAGTTTAAGTTTGTATTTTGTAAAACAAGTGTGCTAGTTACTTGTAAAATTACTAGTAGATCGAAGATATACCTGGAGGTATAATCGATAAGATCAAAGTCTTAATCTTGGGACTTTAAGCCACAAGAAACTCAAGAAGGAAGAGTTAATAAAACTTCACAACTTGAGTTGTGAGAGTGGATGTAGACATTTGTCGAACGACTATAAAATTCTGTGTTCTTTACTTTACTGTTTGTTATTTGTTTGAATTGTTTAACTAAGAACATTAAGAATTAACAAGATAAAGATCTAAAGAAAAGTTGAGTATAAACTAGTAAGGCCCATATTATTCTGAAAGTACTGATCTGAGCTAAGTAAGTCCAGTACAGTACATAAGAAGACTAAATTCCGCATTGCATATTCTGATATTTTGAAAGATTTTTGAAAGTCTATTCACCCCTCCCCTCTAGACTTTCTTAGCTTACTCAATCTTAACTCAACTTTGGGACAAACAATGAGGTTCTCGAAGGGAATCAGAATGCTCGTAAGAGGCGTAGTGAGTTGAATGATGTTAGAGATCCTAAAAATATGAATGTACCTAAGCTTACCTATTTATAGAGGAATTCTACCTGAGGGGAAGTTAGGTTTTCCCTTTATCTCGGGCCTCCAGCCTTTTCTATCTTTGAACTAGTCCACTCGCCTTTGACAAGGTCTCTCGAGTTCCCAGTCCCTGAAAAAACGCAACCACTCCCTCTTGTGGGCTTCAGCCGTTGAGAAGAGGAAGAATCGGTCTTCCTCTATCCAATCTTATTCCGTTTTATGTGGAACCTCTCCTGATCTTTCGGCCAACTAATTCCCCTCAGGACTAGGTCTCCCTGATACCTCTCCCCTGAGGTCCTTGGGTGGAGCTCCCTCCGGAGGGACACCCGGATGAGATTCTCTATTCTGAGGAGTCTTCTTTAAGCTCGTATCCTCTCATCAATCCTATCCTCTATACACGTGTCGACTTCTTACGAAATGACAATTTTAGGCCGCATCATCTACTCCCCCCCTACTCACATAAAGTGATTGTATCTTTGTGAGAGTAAGAAATTCAAGGGAATCTGACATAAAGGATATTTCTGGAGAGACGTGTTTTAACTTCACTTCGGAGGAAAGTTTTAGAAATATTTCCCTTCATAAGTTTTCCCGCCCAAACTCCAAAAAAATGACTCGACTTCCGCGTCTGGGCCCCACTTAGATACGATTTTCTCTTTCCTGCTACTTTCCCGAGGAGAAGCCTCAATTCTAACCCCTATCTGCTCACTCCTCCGCATTTCGCATCCTCATTTCACATCTTTTCTCCTCGGAAACTCCCCCACTGTCTTCTTTTCTATTCTCCGGCGTCTCTCTTTTTTCCGGCTGTCGTCGCCGCCGATCGTCCAGTCCGACTTCACACTTCTTCCGGCAAGGTAATCCAGCTATCTTCTACATCCTTTTTATTTCCGCAATACTTGTCAATGTCTCTGTCTCGCCATCCTCTCCTGCCTGAGTCCTCCGGAATCAGTCCTTCTCGGTCGGCTTTGTTTCCGATAGGGAACCCCCAAATGAGGGATAAAATTTCGACCTCCTCTCTGGTTAACGACACCCACTTAACCAGTCTCATCCAGGCCCAGGTCTTCTCGCCGGAGTACATCATCCGAATTCCTCATCCGGATGAACGCCCCAATTTCCCAGGACCTCAAACCCTAGCTTTCTTCGAAGCCCAAATTAGGGCTGGCCTTCGATTTCCTATCCATCCTTATCTGGCCACCATATCTACCCGCCTGCAAATTCCCCTCAATCAGTTTACTCCCAACGCCATCCGCACTATGATCGGATTTTATATTCTGGTGAAGGGGAACGGCGGCGAGCCTTCCGCTGAGTTATTTCTGAGCCAGCACTCTTGTAAGCTGAACGATGGCTTCTTCTATGTTTGTGGGAGAAGGTCACGTGCTTGCAGATTCATGGAAAAGCTTCATGAAGAGGAGTCATTCTGGAGAAATTACTATATTTTTGTGACCAAACCCTCTGATTGGCCGTTTCCCCATGAACGTTGGTTATATCATAATCCAGGAGCACCTCTTCCTCCTCTGAAAACTTACTCTGCCTTAAATTATACTGTTATGACTAACCCCAATACTCACGTTTGCCGACACGATTTCTTTGATGTCATTGGTATCTGCAAAAACCCTCGCATTCTCTCTCATTTTGGATTTTGTCCTCAGGATTTTCCTTTAGAACCTCGCGATGGTAAAAAATTTCATGTTCTTTTGTTTTGTTTCTTTATATATGATTATTTTTCTGAAAGTTTCTTGGTTACCTGCAGCTATGAGCTGGTTGACTCACATTTCGTGGGATGCCCCTGCTCTTGGGGTGGTGAAGACACCTGCATCTGCTACCCCTGACAACCCTCCTAAGGCTCCTCATTCCACTGCTCCGGTTCCAGAAAGCTCTGTAAAGACCCCGGCTCCAGAGAGTTCTACAAAGGCTCCTCTTCTTCCTAGCTCTTCCGCCCAAGTCCCTGGTTCCATCTCCAGGAGGACTCGCTCAGCTACTAACGCTTCCTTTCCTGATTCTGGCACTTCCAGGAAGAAGAAGGGAAAAACCACTCGTGCCCCTTCTGAGAAGGAAGCCTCCCTTCCTACTTCCTATGAACCTCTCCAACGTCTCATCAACCGATGTCCTCCTCCTTCTAACACCGAGCTCTCTTGTAAGCCTCTTCCTGAGGATCAATTGCTCCACGTCGCTCATCTCTTTTCTGAGGTATCTCCCCTTATTTTTATGGCATCTAATTTCGTCATGTCTGAAACGTTACTTTTTCTCATCATGCAGTTCGGGCTTGTTTACACTAAAATATTTGACCAAACTATCGAACTGGTTGCTGAGAACGAACTCCTTCGGGCTGAGGCGTCCTCCTCTCAATTGACTCTTAAAGGCGTCACCGCGGAGAGGGACAAAGCTCAAAAGAGAGCTCAAGCATTGACTGAGGAGTTGCCTCTCCTCCGGGCTCAAAGTAAGTAAGAGGCAGCTAAGACTAGGCATCTGGAGGGAGAAGTGGAGCGAGATGGAGGAAGAGATGAAGCGAATGGAGCGTGAGCTACCAGATGTTGGAGTGCAGGCTTGCGTCAAATCTCTGTTCACCTCTCCCCTGGGTCAAGAATTTCTTGGGACTCTCCATACTCAATGGCTGTCCAGCTTTTTAAAGAGTTCAAGCTTCTTGTGCGCCATGGGGCCACACATCCCTCACTTCATCGATCACGGCTTCAGCAATGTCGTGGCCGAGCACTCAGCTCCAGAATTCGATGGAACTTACTCTCGTGCCTTCCGCCTGGACAAGCTTGCTCCCCCTCCCAAATTCCTAGGGGATCCAGCAGAAAGTGCCGATAACCCTTAGTGGTTGCCCGGAATGGGTCAGACCATTGCCAGATTGCAGGTGGCCAAGGTGGGCATTGCTGAGCTGGAGCCTTTGGAGCAATTGACCTATCCTTACGCCTCTGCCCCCATGACTGAGGTGAAAGAAGATGAAGGAAAGGATGCTGAGGCTACGCCGGAAGGAGGAGAGAGCCCAGAGGAGGGTGGAGGATCTAGCGGTCATGCCGCTGCTGAGGAAGCTGCTGTCGAAGAAGCTGTTTAAAATTCATGTTTCCATGATCTTAACAAACATTTTACCTTTCTTTTGCTACACTCTTTAATTCCTGCTCATGATACTGGTTTTTATTATACTCTTTAGGGGACCCCACACTCCTGGATATGTAGGGGCTTTTTGTGGTAATCATTTTGGCTTCTTACTATTCGTTTGTGGCGTGTACTTTCCTTCTTGCTCACGTGAACAACCTATAAAACCGATAAGGAACATGGTGGAGGGGTCCTCTGGTCCTCTTTTCCTCCCCCCTCTTGGTCTTACGGGCTGCATAATTATTACTTTCTCCTGGTCACACAACCTTCGAATATGGTCCACCTAACCTTCAAGCAGTCTCTCGAAAGATTCAAGGAATCTTTCTCCATTCTGAGGAACCACCTCGAGTCTTAAGTAGATCGAGGGGTTTTCCTCGGCCTCTAGGCTTTTGCATATCTTTTCCTTGCATTCCCTAGAGATCTTAGTTCTTGGGAAGTAATGCTCTTGGTTTTCGCGCTAGAGGAGTAACCCTCTAGCTTTTCTTGGCAAAAGGTTTTGGTTCATAAAACCTTTCTTTCGTTTTTAAGTAACCCACTTGGGTCTCAAGTATGGTGAGGAGCTTTTCAGCTCTCCTCGGCCTCTAGGCCTCCGAGTGTCTCTTACTCTTATTCTTAGAAGATTTTGATATGTAAAATCTTTCTTTCATTTTTAAGTACCCACTTGGGTCTCAAGTATGGTGAGGAGCTCTCCAGCTCTCCTCGGCCTCTAGGCCTCCGAGTATCTCTCACTCTCATTCTTAGAAGATTTTGATTCGTAAAATCTTTCTTTCATTTTTAAGTAACCCACTTGGGTCTCAAGTATGGTGAGGAGCTCTCCAGCTCTCCTCGGCGTCTAGGCCTCCGATTGTCTCTCACTCTTATTCTTAGAAGATTTTGATTCGTAAAATCTTTCTTTCATTTTTAAGTAACCTACTTGGGTCTCAAGTATGGTGAGGAGCTTTTCAGCTCTCCTCGGCCTCTAGGCCTCCGAGTGTCTCTCACTCTCACGATTCATATTCGTACATCATATATACTAATAAGAAAACAATAACCAAAACGCAATAACTCTGCATAATTCTTCTCAAAAGGGAAAAAGCTTCATTGATTAATATCAGTCTTCAACATAGGCCAAAGATAACCTATGCCGGTCTCATTAAAAACCTCTCTACGGTAAAACCCTAAAGAGGAAACCCGTAAAGAGGGAAAAAGAGCTCCGGTGAAGCTACTAAGTACATTAAATAAAACAGAAATCAGCACAAAACCACAAATGGTCTCAAGACCTTACATTTTCTTCAGACAAAAAACCTCTTCTAGTGACAAACATTCCAAGGTCTAGCTATATCGACCCCCTCCATACTCTGCAATCTATAGGCTCCTCCCTTCAGTACCTGCGTGACTTTATAGGGCCCCTCCCAATTGGGCTCCAGTTTCCCCGTGTTCTTTAGAGCATCAGCTCTTCTTAGCACCAGATCCCCCACTCTAAAGGACCTCGGGATCACCCTTCGATCGTATGCAGCTTTGATTCGACTCTTGTATCTCTCAGCACGTACTCGAGCCATCTCTCTTTCCTCTTCCACTAAATCCAGGGCCTCTCTCATTAGCCTCTCATTTTGGTATTCTTCGAATCGGGCAATTCGGTGGGATTGCAATACGGCCTCTGGAGGTATCACCGCCGTAGCTCCGTAGACTAGCTGGAAAGGAGATTCTCCAGTTGCTGTCTTTGGACTAGTCCTGTAAGACCACAGCACGTTGTCCAACTCGTTTACCCATCCTCCACCTATTTTCGTCAGCCTCGTCCGGATACCATCTACTATGGTTCGATTAGTGACTTCCACCTGCCCATTAGCTTGGGGGTGAGCTACGAAAGTGAATCTTTGCACTATGTTTAGCCTTGCGCACCATCCTCGTACATTTTCTCCGTTGAACTGTGTCCCATTATCAGAAACCAGTATCCTAGGTACTCCAAACCTGCAGCAGATCTATCTTCCCAGGAACCTAATCACATTCTCCTCATCTATTTTAGCTAGAGGGGCAGCTTCGACCAATTTGCTAAAATAATCCACTGCTACTATAAAAAATTTCCTTCCTCCCAGGGCTGGAGGGAAGGGCCCCACCAAGTCCATTCCCCATTTGGCGAAAGGACACGGAGAGTACATAACTCCCATCTCCTCCGCAGGAGTCCTTATCATGGGACCATTTTTCTGGCATTTTGCACACTTCTTTACGAACTCTTTGGCATCTCTCGTCATGGAAGGCCAGTAACCCAGCCCTCAAGGCTTTCTTCACCACTGGTTTATACCCTTCATGACTAGCCGCGCGGCCTTCATGAATCTCTTTTAGCGTATAAGCCGCTTCCCGGGTTGATATGCACCTCAAGTACGGTTGGGTAAACGACTTCTTGTATAACTGTCCTCCAATAATACAGTATTTGATCCTGAGAGCTCGGGCCTCTCGGGTGGTGGAGGCATCTGCTCCTCTGGTGAGCTCTGTCCAGATATCTTTACGCCAATCGTCTCCTTCCTCGATGGAACCAATGGGGCTTCCGAGAGCCTCTCTTTCTGCTACCACCAAGGTCACCGTTCCCTGTCCCTCCAATTCCGTGGAACTAGCAAGTTTGGAGAGACTATCAGCCTGTACGTTCTCCTCTCGAGGTACTTGAATCACCTTGCAATCTTGGAATTTTCCCATCATCTCTTTAGCCCGTTCCAGGTAAGCAGCCATTCTGTTGTCTTTGGTTGCGTACTCTCCATTTACTTGTTGAACGACCAATTGGGAATCAGAATATAAAATTACCTTTAGGGCTCCCAACTCGGCCGCCATATCCATTCCTCTGACCAGGGCCTCATACTCTGCTCTATTGTTTGAGGTTATGAATTGAAATCACACTGCAATTTGTAGGTCCTCTCCTTGGGGATTCACTAGCACTATTCCCGCTCCGCACCCGCTCAGGTTTACTGAACCATCCACATATACTTTCCATCCCTCTATCTCTTCTGGTTTGGTGGATTCTTGGATGAAGTCAGACAAAGCCTGGGCTTTTATGGCCCTCCGTGGCTCGAAGTCCACATCATACTCTTGGAGCTCTATTGCCCATCTCACCATCCTTCCGGAAAGGTCTGCTCGGCCGATAACCTGTTTCAATGAGTAGTTAGTGCGGACCAATATTTTATAAGAAAGAAAATATAGGCGCAGTCTCCGTGCTGTAAATACTACGTCCAGAGCAGCCTTTTCAATTTCAGAGTATCGAGCTTCAGCCCCTTGAATGACCTTACTGACGTAATAGATAGGATGTTGGATGGATCCTTCTTCTTTTACCAGAGCTGTGCTCAGCGAAAATTCCCCTACGGAGAGATACATGATGAGAGTATCTCCCGGGGAAGGTTTAATTAGCTTCGGCAGTTGGGACAAGTGGTGTTTCAGATCCTCAAAGGCCTTCTAGCATGCTTCATTCCACTCGAACCTGGCCCCCTTCTTGAGAATTTTGAAGAAGGGATGACTCTTCTCAACCGACCTGGCTATAAATCTACTCAACGCTGTGATTCTCCCATTTAACGTCTGGAGCTCCTTCACGTTCCTCAGTGGCTGCATGTCTAATACAACCTTTACTTTAGCTGGGTTCACCTCTATCCCCCTCTGAGTGACCATGCATCCAAGGAATTTTCCCGACTTCACCCCGAAAGAGCACTTGGCCGGGTTCAATTTGATACCATTTTCTCGAATAACCTAGAAGATCTCCTCTAGGTCCTCCACATGCTCCTCTGCTCTCATGCTCTTGGCCAACATATCATCCACATAGACTTCCATGTTTCTCCCTATTTGCCCTTGAAAGACAGCATCAACCATCCTCTGATACGTTGCACCGGCGTTGATTAACCCGAATGGCATTCGGACATAACCAAACGTTCCACACGCTGCTATGAAGCACACTTTAGGGACATCTGAGGGGTTCAGCTGGATCTGGTGGTAACCTTGATATGCATCCATCATGCTCAATAGCTCGAAGCCAGAAGTCGCGTCCACTAACTGATCTATCCTCGACAGCGGGTAATGATCCTTAGGGCACGCCTTGTTGAGGTCTCTGAAGTCAATGCACATTCTCCATTTCCCTGCCCCTTTAGACACTAACACCGCATTGGAGAGCCATTCTGGGAATTGTACTTTCACGGCATGTCCCGCCTCCAGTAATATCTCAACCTCTTCTTTCACAATATTGTTCTTCTCAATCCCAAAATTTTGTAACTTTTGTTTCACCGGCTTTGCCTTTGGGTCGACGTTAAGACAATGCATGGCTATCTCCGGGGGAATACCTGTCATGTCAGCTGGAGAAAATGCAAATATATCAGAATTTCGACGTAATATAGAGATTACCTTCTCTGTCATTTCGGGTCCCAACTGGGTGCCTATCTTAGTGGCGAAGCCAACTTTCCCTGGGAAGAGCTCCACATTCATCAGCTCCTCATCTGTCTTAACACTCACTTGTTCAGGTACAATTCCTTCCACTTTCTTTTTCTTTAGCTAGGGGTCATCTCCCCTCGTTCTCTCTAGACCCCTAGTTAAAGCTTTGTCTGCCATCTTTACGGACTCCGCATAGCACTTCCGCGCTTGATATTGATCTCCTCTCACTTCCCCCACTCCTCCACCCGTGGGGAATTTCATTTTCATATGAAATGTGGAAATGACCGCTTGGAAGAGATTCAGGCTGGGTCTTCCCATTACTACGTTGTACGATGAGGGGATATCCACAATGAGGAACTCCACCGAGTGGACCTTTCGGACTGGAGCATCTCCCAATCCTACCTGTAATGCCACAAACCCTAGGGGTTGGATGGCCCCTCCGGAGAAACCGTACAGGGAGGTGTCTACAGGTCGTAGCTTCACATTCAACTCCATTCTTTTGAAGCACTCGAAAAACATAATATCAACCGAGCTCCCCGTGTCTACAAAGATTCGGGCGACATCAAATCCTGCTATGTCTGTAGTGATTACCAAGGCGTCATTGTGATCCTCCTTAGTTTCTCTTATATCCTCCGGCCCAAATTTAATATTGGGCGTCTCTGCTACGCGTCCCACCTCCTTCTGTTGACTTCCCTGTCCAGCTCTCAGAGCTCGAACACTCTGTTTTATCTTTCTGAAGGAATCTCCGCCTGCGGGACCTCCCACAATTATATATATTACTCCTCTTTTTGGCGGCGGAGGAGGCATGTCCTCAGCTGCCTCCTTGGACTCATTTTCTTCTGGTTTCCTCTCATGTTCCTTCCGCTTCTGCCCTCGAGGGCCCTGCCTGTCTCTGAATATAAACTCTTTCAGATGCCCCGCCTGGATCATCCTCTCGATCTCGTCCTTCAAGTGATAACATTGGTTCGTGTCATGTCCGTACTCGTTGTGGAATATGTAAAATCGATCTGACTTGGGCTTCTGAGGGCCCCGACTTCTAGAATAAGGGAATTTCAAGTCGGGATGATCTCCTGCTACCTCCAGTACTTCAGCAGGCTCTATCCCCAGAGGTGTATACTTTTCAAACCTTCCGCGAGGGCCGGAACGGGAGCCTCCAGAGGGGTTGGAATTTCCCGTTGGCCCAGAGCCCCGCGGGGCCTCTGGGCTGGATCGTCTTGAGGGGCCTTCTCTCCTTCTTTCTCGGTCCTATGGCCTAGCCTCTAGTCTTTTGACTTTACGAACCTCCTCCAAGGTGAGGTATTTCTCTGCTCTGTGTAGTAACTCGTCGAAGTTCTGGACTGGCTTCTTGGCCAGGGAGGAAAAGAAATCTCCATCACGCAGCCCATTGGTAAGGGCATTGATCTTCACTTCTGGAGAGGTTGTAGGGACTTCCAGAGCCGCTTGATTGAATCTCTGGAGGAAAGCTCTCAAACTCTCGTTCTCCCCTTGCCTCATATCGAAGAGGGTTAGTGTGGCCCGCGGTTGCCTCCGGGCGCTTGCAAACTGATGGAGGAATAATTCGCTGAACTCCTCCCACGATCGAATGGTATCGGGTTCAAGCTGGGTGAACCACTGCTGTGCTGCCTTGGCCAATGTAGTCAAGACCACTCTGCATTTGACTCCCTCCCCATACCGATGTAGTAACGCTGCATTTTCAAATCTTACCAGATGCTCGTATGGATCTGCGGTTCCATCATATTCGAAGTTGAGGGGCTTGAAGTTGAATGGCAACTCATCTTGCAATATATTAGGAGAAAACTGACAACCGGAAACATAAGCAGACCTGCTTACCCGATTACTCATCTGTTTCCTCATATCTCTCATTTCCTTTTGTAGGGCCTGCAGTTGGTCGATAACTGGTCCCGGGTATGTATCATCTGTACTCTCCTCTGCCTCGGGGGGCTCCATCTTTCGGGATGCCAAGTATATATTCCTTCTTGTGCTCCGAGGGGGAACGCTTCTTTCTGCTCGAGAGGGCGCTTTCTCGTCCCCTTATGCCCGCACTCCTGCTTCCTTAGAAAACACTTGGGAGGTCCCTGGTGCCTCTTCTTGGAGTCTCGAAGCAGGCATCTCCGCGTTCACTGGCACAGTTCTTGGGACTCGACCTCCCTGAGCCGCTAAAGCTCTTTCCACAGCCTGATTAATAAGGGCATTCAACTGGTCTGGAGAAACCAAGAATGGTTCCGAATTTGGAGTCTCCCCATGTTGGGGATCTGAGGTCCGGACCGCTGGGTTTTTTGTGGTCTCCGCTATTTCATCTCCGATCGGTAGGGGGTGGTTCTCATCGCCCAAGCCCGACGTTGGTGTGGCGGCTGGTGTTAATGGCAGATTTGATCTAGAGGGGACATAAATAGGATCCTTTCCTCGGCCTTCTTTCAGTGTGGGATCAGATGGCAAAGGGGGAGTTTCCCCCGGAAGAGTTTTCTTCCCTAGAGTAGGCGTGATTGTGTTATTTCCTCCTCCAATCGCTCAAAAAAATAGAAATTCGTGAGAAGATCTCCTAGATGTTCCCACAGAAGGCGCCAGTTGTTGTGCCACAAATTGCACGAATGGATTGCATATCCTTGAGGTCGGATATCTGAATTCCCGAACCCGTACGAATGATTCGGGTACAATGCCTTCTCCGAAATGATCCTCCAAGAACCTGCAAAAGACACGCCGAAGGGGAATCCGGTGCGGACACTCCGACGCTCAAGTCAGTGTAGGTGATTCGATATATGATTAAGGACTCAAGAGTCCTCTTTTTATCAATGAGGTTCTCGAAGGGAATCAGAATGCTCGTAAGAGGCGTAGTGAGTTGAATGATATTAGAGATCCTAAAAATATGAATGTACCTAAGCTTACCTATTTATAGAGGAATTCTACCTGAGGGGAAGTTAGGTTTTCCCCTTATCTCGGGCCTCCAGCCTTTTCTATCTTTGAACTAGTCCCCTCGCCTTTGACAAGGTCTCTCGAGTTCCCAGTCCCTGAAGAAACGCAACCACTCCCTCTTGTGGGCTTCAGCTGTTGAGAAGAGGAAGAATCAGTCTTCCTCTATCCAATCTTATCCCGTTTTATGTGGAACCTCTCCTGAACTTTCGGCCAACTAATTCTCCCTGATACCTCTCCCCTGAGGTCCTTGGGTGGAGCTCCCTCCAGAGGGACACCCGGATGAGATTCTCTATTCTGAGGGGTCCTCTTTAAGCTCGTATCCTCTCATCAATCCTATCCTCTATACACGTGTCGACTTCTTACGAAATGACAATTTTAGGCCGTATCAATGGCCTACATCATATCTCAAAGTATCACAAAATTATGATCTCAAGCAAGAAATTGCGAAAGTTCTAGAATAACAAGCAATGAATTGATCCACTCAACAATGAAATACCGTATTAATGATAGGTTCAAAGCTCAACTCTCACCGGTTCATTCAAAACTCAAACATTCATCAATCATTACCATACATAACTCATTGTGAATGCAAAACATCCATAGGCAACTGATTCACGTATTTAACAACTCTAAAATACACGACCGCAAGTATACGGTGTATATTGTAGTGAAGTAAGTACAAGGTCGATCCCACGAGGAGGTGTAGCGTAAAAGTGGAGTTTGTCGATTGAATTCTAAATAGACGTGATCGATAAAGTGGAAATGTTGCAATTACCCCTAATTATCTACCCAAAGTTGTCACAAGTAAACAATTAAAAGAGTAATATAGAAATCGATTAATGAATGTTCATGCAAATCACAAAACGAGAGAAGTACGGTTGAAACTCAAAGATGAGAAGGTAGGTTCTAAAGCACATGCAATACTAATGAATCCATCTATGATTAACTATCTACTTAAGTGGTGTTTATACTTTGTCTATAAGATTGATCACATAATAATGAATTAAAAGTTTCTTCAATCCAAATAATCCAAAGGAAATATCACATAACTTAGTATCTCTACCTAAATTGCATCATAGAAGCCAATCAAGCTCCTAGGATCATCACACATCTTCCTAATCATTGATCATCTTTCAATCTCACAATAAAATTAGGTCAAATGCTTGCAATCAATCAATCAAAATAGATTTCTCAACCTAATTCAATTAACTAAGATTAACATACCAATATTGTACACTAATGACATGTTTTGCAATAAAAATCAAGCATCCAAATAGAATTAAGTCACACAAACACTATTGGGAATAAAATGATGAATGTTTTGATTAAATACCAAAACCCCCTGAGACATGCCTAGTCATAATTGATAGTGTTCTAAAGATGTTGGAACACATAGCATAAGGCTAGATGAGAAGCTGAAATGTTAGGCAGCTCTTAGTTGTATAGATGCACATTGTGAGGGGGAACATATGCTTTGTAGATTATCATGATCAAGTCCCGTCAAGGCTCAAATTCTGGAACAATCACTAAGCCTATGAAAGGCCAAGCATACTCTATTGAAAGACCAAATACTCTGATCTGGAGAGTTGTCCAGAGAAGTTGTCTCTGCAAGAACAAAGGTTCTAAAGCTCAAAAGGCCAAGTATATTCAAATACTCTGATCAGGAGAGTTGTCCAGAAGAGTTGTCTCAGCACAATTGAATCAAGACAAGTGTTCTAAAGCTTGAAAGCCAACTATGCTGAAGAGATAAAGCCGTTTATTACCCAATTGAGGACATGTCACTATCAAGATTCTGTCTTCCAGTTTGAAGAACTCAAGGAAGACATTTATAGCAATTTGGGACTGCCTCTCCAACGGGCAAATCCTCAAATTTGTCTATAAATACAGAAGTGTGAAGACCATTTGAAGCACCAAGGAACGAACCTCAACCTTGACAAGAATATCCAACTATCCTACAAGTCAAAGTGCTTTCAAAGCTTTCAAAGAGACTATCTTAGTCTTCATACACTTCTTCTAAGCTGAACTCAATTGTATATTCATACACAAGCTTAGAGAGATATCATATCCTTATACACTGATCTTCATTGTAAAGGATATCTCATTAGTTGGAACCTTACTTCAACCCTTACCCCTTTCAAGTGAGAAAGTGAGAAGGTTGTTGTAGTAGTAGAAGTGGTAGGAGCTGACTGTTGAGAGAAGAACAGTTCAGTTCTGAGTTGAGAAGAGGGTATTAGGACTCTAGACATCCTAGGGATCAATTCACCAAGGAGTGGTGTTCTTGATGAAGTGCACCTTGGCACTATAAAACAAGTTAATTCCAAGAGTGAAGGAATTATCCTGTTAAATCAGGGAAAGTGGATGTAGGAGCTTGAGTCTTTGAACCACTATAAACTCTTGTGTTGATTTGCTTTACAAGTAATTTCATACATTCAACACTGCACACAAAACTGATCTTTCAAAGGATACATATTCAAAGACTGTGCAAAACCTATTTGGACAAAGTCCCTGAAACTGAACTTATTGAATTGACCAAGTGATTTCAGAAACTAAAGGAGTCTAAACTAAAGGGCCAACCATTATTCCGCACATATAACTCCCCTAGATAGTTATTCAACTAAGTACTCAATAGTACTTAGTAGCTTGATTATCTTAGAAGAGTTAATCATCTTCAGCATAGTTGTCCAAGACAACCTTGCTGAGCTCTGGTTTGATCATAAGTTAAAAAGAATTGCTTACAAGTGTATTCCCCCCCCCATACACTTGTTATATACTCCTTTCAGGACCAACAAACACCAAATAAGCAAAACATTAATTCATAGACTTCATCAAAAGTATTTACAAGGCTCTAGAACCAAAATTGTTCTGGCCAATCAACAACATAATCTAATTAACAAAACCAAATGAAATAATTAAATAAAAAGAGAGAGAGAAATAGAAAGCTTGGTCTAAAATGTAGTGTGGAATGAAATTCCAAAGCTATTGATGCCCTCCTTGCTTGGATTGATGAAGAATTGAAGAAGTTATGGCCAAATCACCTCCAATTATGTGTTTCTATGTGTGGAATTTGAGGAATTGGGGAAAAGTTCTTTTGATTTTAAGAACGAGGGCTTATATAGTGTTGGGGTAGGGTTTGGGTGCAAGAATTGCAAGTTGGTCCCTAAAAAATGGCTAAAATACGCGAATGGCACCGAGAATAGGGATGACTCGGCCGAGTGGGACCACTCGGCCGAGTTGGGGTGTTCGAATTGGGGGTCTTTTCTTCATGGCTCACCGAGTTGAGTAGCTCGGCCGAGTTGTCGCACTTTCCAGCCTCAGGTGCTCGCTCCAGCTCGGCCGGTTCTATGAACTCGGCCGAGTAGTCTATCTTGCCTTCTTCTCGAGCTCGGCCGAGGTGCTGTGCGAACAAGTCTCAGGCCATCCTCCTTCCTCGGCCGATTCTGTGCGCTCGACCGAGGTATTTTTCCATGCTTTTCCTCCTGACTCGGCCGAGTTGGGTAGCTCGGCCGAGTTGCTGGCCACTCCAGTCTCTGGTCCTCGGTCGAGTTCGGCCGATTCTATGCGCTCGGCCGAGTTGCACTCCGAACTTGTTTCGTGCATAACTTTTGCTTCCGACCTCCAATCGACTTGATTCTTTTGGCCATTCCACTCCGTTTTTCGAGACGAACCCAATGGTGCACTCCTATTTTTGATCCAGTGAAGTATGGTTGGTGTTTTGCTCCAAATTCCATCGTTTTTCCTATAAAGTCGACAAAACACAACCTTTCCCCCATTTTGGCTCAAATCATCATAATCAATCCATAATTCAATGAAATAATCATCAAAATATGCTTCACATGTGTATCTAAAGTGTGTAAATTCCACCCGAATCAGCAACAAGATGACAACAACATAAACAAGATGATTCATTCCAATTATGTACACATTCAAGGAATCAAATTCATAACAAATCATCATCAAATGTGTCTCAATGACCATTAAAGCTAAAATTGCACACACACACACGAGAGTACACATTGGTTTGGAAAAATAGTTTTACAATGATATTGACACCAAGTGTTAACCATACAAATCTACACACATGGACCACTATCCCCAAAAAATAAGACCAAGAATAGCTAAGCAATCAATGTCATGACAAGAATATAAATTCCACTACCCCAAAGTTAGTAATTGTTATGTAATTCATAAGTTTGGGGTGGGCGTTCCTCTTCAGATTGCTATAGCTACACATTCTTCCAAGCACGAGGTTCCACTTTCGACTCCAATCGTCCATTCGATCCAAACTTCTCCAACTAACATCAAAACTCACAAACACATCAAACTAAACTAATAAAGCATAAAAAATGAACAAGGAATGAAAGAAAGAAAGCAAGTAAAAATGAGTTGCCTCCCATTTAGCGCTAGGTTTAACGTCATATGCCGGACGGAACTTAACAAGTTCAAACTTCCCTTTCTTTGAATGGAGGATGATAGTGGTTCACATTGTGCTCATCGGTGATGAACACTTTGTCCTCCCCACTTTCCAACGCAATGCCTCCTTCTTAGGCCAACTTCTTCATGACCAACATGTTGCGTTCTTTGAGCTTCATCTTTCCAAGGACCTCCATCACTCCCAAGTTGCATCATACAACCACATCTCAAATTACAAAACCTTTTTCGATCTTTCTCTCCTTCTGTAGATGTTGTTAACTCTTAAATGCTTTAACATTATCAACAACATCTTAATTTGACCTTCCTTGATATTTTCTAAGTCTTTTCTAAAATGTTACATTAAATGTTGAGCTAAATGCGATCAAATTTAAGGTGGCGATCTAGAACCTTCTACAAGATTCTGAAACCTGGAAGATTCTGTTGGGATATGAATCCTAGAACAAGTCCTAAATGATGAATAAAAGATAAAAGATAAAGTTTTGATAAGCCAAAAGAAGACTTGAATATTTTCTAAATGTTGACTGATCTAGTCTAGTTAAGTTGAAGTCATCTTGTACAGATCAAATCAAAAGACAAGTATTAGTTTATAAAAAGTACTAGTTTTAAAAGACAAAAGATAAGTACGATTTATAAGTACTTCATATATTCATATTATGTATATGGTAGATTGTTATTGAGCTATGAATAATTGTTGTATAGAGCTCATGTTTTTGAATGTAATAGATAGATTCTGTGTATAGTTTTATAAGTTGACTAAGCTTTATAACAAGAAGCTTAATGTAATGTAATAGTCTTGTTAGGATTAGTTGATAGGACTAGATTAGTTCTATATTGTAATCTGAAGAAGTCTACTGCACAAGACAAGTAGAAGACGTAGTCTACTACTGAAGGACAAGACAGGTGCGGCTCAACAAGACAAGTTAACTTGAAGTTAGTTACAGAAACGCGTATTGAAGATAAAGACTGAAGAATTAGTTAAGGAATAACTAATTAACTGAAGAAACGCGTGGAAGAAGAAATTTCAGTTAGAAGTTAGTTTTCAAGAAAAGTTGGTTACAACTAACTGAGTTCTTGATTTCTAGAATCTATAAATACCTCAAGGTGTTTATCATTTGAAGACCACTAGAAATACATATACTGAAGCTACATACTGAAGAATTGTTCGAAGTTTTTCTCAGAGATTGAAGTTCAGAAAGTGAAGCTACTCAAGACAAGTGAAGATCGAAGAAGGCTACTACTGAACTAAGAGAAGTTTTATTTTCGTTTACGGTTTCAAGTTGCTAGTTACTTGTAAAATAGCTAGTAAGATCGAAGATATATCTGGAGATATAATCGAGAAGATCTAAGTCTTATTTCTTGGGACTTAAAGCCACAAGAACATATTGCTCGATTGGAAGAGTTAATAAGAATTTCACGACTGGAGTTGTGAGAGTGGATGTAGACAAGTTGTCGAACCACTATAAATCTCGTGTTTGATTTACTTTACTGTTTTGTTTGTTGTTTAATTGATTAACTGTTTACTTGTTAAACACACATAACTGAACTAGACTAGTTGAGTATACATAAAACAGAGTTCTCGAAGTAAGTTGAGTATAATCTTTAATTGGGCTCATTGTTAATTTCGTATTCCGCACATTGTAATTCTGATATATCGAAAGATTTTAGAAAAGTCTATTCACCCCCCTCTAGACATTTTCTTTAGCTTCCCTCGATATTAACTCAACTTAGGGACCTACAAGTGGTATCAGAGCAGTAGTTTACGAACTGCTGTTTCTTGATAACCAACACAAGACTTGGGTGAAAGTCTTGGTCCAAGATCATATTTGCTTACGTGTTCTTGATCAATATTCTTAATATATTTGTTTCTTGTTCCCTGTTCCTAAACTGACTGCTTCTTGATCATAAACCTGCTTAATACATATCTTCTTGAATCATGTCACTTGAAATAAGTGCTAACAAGTTACCTAAGTTCCAGGTTCAAGATTATGACTATTGGAAGCTAAGGATGGAAGCCATCTTCAGTTCCACTCACGACTTAATGATCTCCGTCATCACTGAAGGTCCAATTGTGACCATGATCCCCAATACTGCTGCCCTTGACACAAATCAACCCGTGGGTACACTCGTCAAGAAACCAAGGTCAGAACTAACCTCAGAAGAAATGAGACAGAATAATTTGGATAGCTTGGCCAAGAATTACATCTTACACACTCTTCCTAACGAGTATCTGGGAAAAGTGTTAAAATGTAAGACTGCCAAAGAAATGTGGGATCGCTTAGCTATCAGTTGTGAAGGAACATCCCTAATCAAAGAAAGCAAGCTTTCCACTGCAGTCCAAAGATTTGAATCATTTCATATGAAAGCTGGCGAAACTATAGACCAGTTGGATACTCGTTTTACCAAAATCATGAATGACTTGGAAGTCCTTGGTAAATCTTATACTCCACGTGAAATCAATCTTAGGATTCTCAAAAGCCTTGATAGTCGATGGAAAATGGTAAAAATGCTTGTTAAGAATACCCAAGATATAGACGTATGGACAGTAGAAACCATGTTTCAAACTCTAAAGGCCCATGAGTTTGATTTAGACGAAGATGAACCTATAGTAAGTAGCGACAGAGAACATGCTGTATCTAAGAACGTTGCTTTTAAGGCTAGTTCGTCTAAGGTAGACAGGTCGAAGTCTAAGACTAAGTCTACTTCTGTGAAAGACGAGTTAGATAATGATCTTAGTCTGAAGGATCAGGTAAGCCTCATGGTTAGAAAGTTTGATAGGCTGAATAAACGTTTCGGAAGATATAAGAAGTTCTATAGAGAGCATAGAGGGTCTGCTTCTAAGAACTCGTCTGAGACCAGACGAGACCGAAACTCGTCCGAAAGGGGAGACGAAGTCTCGAAAGGTAACAGACAAGATAGAGAGTCTGATGGTAGGAAGATTACTCGTTCTGATAGACGTGATAAACGAAGGAACAACTCTCCTATTAAAAAGGCTACTAATGATCTCTTGTGCTATAACTGTGAAAAGCCAGGTCACTACATATATGAATGTCCAGACCTGAGTACTGATGATCGAGAAGAACGCAAAGCACGAAGGGAAAGAAGATACAACCGTGGTAAGAAGGCAATGATGGCCAATGATGACTCTGACTCTGACTCAGACGAGTTGCCATCATCCTCATCTAGCTACCCGTCTGAACCAGATCACGATGAAGCTTTCATAGTAGATGATGGTCTATGCTGCATGGCTAAAATCGACCAAGAGGTATCATCTACTACATCTTTTCAATCTTGTGATGAATCAGAATCTGATGAAAGTGACACTGCCAGTAGCAAAGTAGGGAGTAGCCTTCAGCACTCTACTAGTGCAGTTGAAGACGACCTCCTACTTGCCAACAAGGCAATCATTGAAGTCAGTGACGAAAACATCATTTTAAGACAAGAAATCATTGATCTTAAGGAAGCTCAGTCTAAAGTAGATCCTAATATAACAGTCCTAAATGAACGCTTGCAAGAAGAGTTGAGTCAACTCAAAGACAAGTGTGCATTGACAGACAAGTTGTATCAAGACCTACTTAAGACACATGCTACTGAGAAACATGAATTCAATGTTTTAAAAAGCAAGTTCAAAAAGCTTGAAGAACGTAATAAGTTCTTAGAAACCGAGGTTGTCACTTTAGACCTTAAACTTACTGACCTGGTTAACTCTTCTAAGGTTAACCTTGACATGTTAGATAGGTATAGGGCTCCTGCTGACAAGACAGGCTTAGGTGCTGAGACATCAAGCTCGTCTACTCTAGCTCTTTGACTAATGATAAAGGAAAAGAACCAATGATATACGATATTGATACTCCATCTAAAGGTACTGTACCAAAACAAGCTCAAGTTAACATTCCAATTACCAAGGGAGGTAAAAAGAAAGTTAACAACAAGCCTGTTCCGTTTAAGACAAGTCAACAAAGGACTAGGAATCGTGGACGACCAAATCAGGTCAAATACGAGGATTGGTATCCCGAGGAGACTAGTACTAGACAAGTACAGACTAGACGACAAGAGCCTAGACCTCCTTTCATAAGGCAGTCTCAACTCTACTCGTCTAGACCTAGACAGGAAGGTCCAAAATGTCGTACACAAACTGTTCTATATCCTCCACCTTTGTCATATAATATCGAAGGAGAAGAAAGACCTAAACATGTCTATAAACCGTATGGACCTAATGCATACAAACCCTACTCTGACTATCATAGACAAGTGCCTGCTCAAGTAGAGATTAAGTCAAAAGGCTATCTCCAAAGAGTAGACCCGAACTCGACTGATAGGCCAGATAAGGACAACAAGGTCTTATTTTGCAACAAATATGGTCGAAAGCTTAGAAGATCAAACTTGTTCAGGACTCCAATGTACATTTGGATTCCATTGAACTCGACTAACCCCCCAGGACCCCAATAAACAAGAAGGCATTATATGGACTAAAGCAAGCTCCAAGAGCATGGTACGATACTCTTTCTCAATTTCTGTTAGAAAATGGTTTTACTAAGGGCAAGGTAGATAGAACCTTGTTCAGAAGACAAGAAGGAAAGACATTTTACTCGTCCAAATTTACGTAGATGACATCATTTTTGGATCACCTAACAAAAAGCTGAGTGAAAGTTTTTCAACACTCATGCAAAGTAAATTTGAGATGTCTATGATGGGTGAAATGAATTACTTTCTTGGACTTCAAGTAAAACAGACCCCAGAAGGGATTTTCATAAAACATGTAAATCTTCTGGAGTACCTATGCAACCTACCTACAGGATGGATCCAGATGAGAATGGTAAGTGTGCTGATCAAACTCATTACCGTGGACTTATTGGTTCATTACTCTACTTGACTGCTAGTAGACCTGATATTGCATTTTCTGTTGGTGTATGTGCTCGCTTTCAAGCTAATCCAAAAGAGAGTCATATGGAAACCACTTAAAGGATATTGAAATATTTGAAAGGAACCATCAATCGTGGTATATGGTATCCTTCAAATGATGATTTATCTCTAAGTAGCTACTCTGATTCCGATTTTGGTGGTTGTAGAATAGATAGGAAATCTACATCTGGTTCCGATTTTGGTGGTTGTAGAATAGATAGGCACAAAACTCATTTCATGGTTTTCGAAAAAGCAGACAAGTGTTGCTACCTCTACTACTGAAGCCGAGTACATGGCTGATGGTAGTTGTTGTAGTAAATTATTATGGCTTATTCAACAGCTTAGAGATTATAATATCTGTGAATCGAATGTTCCTATTTTCTGTGATAGTAACAGTGCCATTGCCATTACACAAAATCCTGTGTTACACACACGATGTAAGCATGTTGACGTGAAACATCATTTTATACGTGATCATGTAGAAAAGAAGGATATTCGCATGGAAAAGATTCATACTGATTTTCAAAGAGCTGATATTTTCACAAAACCATTAGCTGAGGCCCGATTTCGTGAATTATGCATTAGTCTAGGACTGATTGATCTTGATCCTACTAGTATATAGCAATGTACTAACCAGACAGGTACAGTCCTAAGAAGAAAGGAGAAATAGACAAGTTACCATAAAAGGCACAGAGCACTCATCTACTCACTCAACAGACAGGTATACAAGGTCAGACAAGTTGACCAAACAACCCGATGAGGAAGCTGGTAAAGCTGAGGGTAATACTAAGGGAATAAACATTTAAGGGGGAATCCTTGATTTCTTAAAGATCCTTATGTTGACTCTTTAGTTTGGTAATAGTCATCTTGTTTGAACCTTGACCATTGACTTAAATTGATATTCATTCTAATTATTCTACTCGACTATCTGTCGCACAAAATAAGACAGGTACATAAAGTTGTTCGACGTTCAGAATAGACACGCACAGTTGAAGGGGGAACTCGACTAGTACTCATAAGACTACTCGTCTTGTGAAATTAAGTCTACTCGCCTTATGAAGCTTAGGCCTACTCATCTGTTCTGGATGGACTCGAACAGACAAGATAAGTTTTCTTTGATTTAAATGTGTTAAGTGTTTGTGTTTATTCGAAACAAATTAAGGGTATTAAAGTAATTTGATAGTGTTAAAGTTTGAATATCCTAGAATTGGATTTATACACCCCTATTTAATGAGGTGTACACATTCATTTCGCGCCAAAATATGAATATGTTAGGTCAGATGAGTACACTCCTCATTCTACCAATAAGAGAGGTGGATTTCAATTTTTACAAAATCAAATCACATTTTCGTCTCGGTTCCGTAACCGAATGCCAAAGGTCCCGACCGTTGGATCTAATCCCTCGATCTTGACCGTTGGATCAAAAATTCAGTTTTAAACAAAACCCAACACTTGCACACATCTTGCCTCACGTTTTCATAACTCTACTACTTGCTAACAGTTGATTTCCTGCATAATCTAACTTCTTGTTCATTACAAATCATTTAACATGTCGATTCGATCTATTTTTGATGTAAGTACAAACATTCAGGCACCATTCGATCTCGGGAGATACATAAATGACAACAAGGTGCATGTTGAACCATCTCTGTTCTTCAAAGGAAATCACACGGTCGGAAATGCAGAAATCTTGACCAAATGCACCAGATGCGGTCTAAAACCCTACTTGGAGGCGTTTCCTCAAGTTGTTTTGGAGGAAGAAGTTTTGGAATTCTATGCCAACGCCAACAGAAGAGGAGATGTTATCGAATCATTTATCGGTTCAAATCGAGTGGAAATCACTCGAGAAGCTCTATTTGAAAGATTGAAGCTGCCCATCGGAACGATTGATGTGGAAAAGTATGCTGAAGGACAGGAGATGAGGTATTTAAGCATCTTCTGTGGAAAGAAAATGAAGCTGAAACCAGATGGTAAAGCTCCTACAGCCAAGAAGGGTGAACTCTTGGAAAAATATCGCACTCTGCTGGACATAGCAAGCAAGATGCTTCTATGTGCCACTGGGTCTCATGACTCAGTTACCCAAGCCAAAACAAGGATAATGGCAGCTATATATGATGGAATTACTGAGGGTAATTGGTTTAAACTGATAGCTGACAGGATGATGTACTTTGAAAGAAGTGTTAGAGTAGATGTTGATACTCGCAATTGGGTAGTATCACAGGCGGTTGGATATGGTAACAAGCTGAGCATCTTACTCCCACTATTGATGCCCAACAAGTCTGATTGGAGCAAGGGAAAGCCCTTTCATCCTCTTAAGTTCTATTTAAAGAAAGAGGCACTGAAGAAGCAGGCTGCTGTAAGGCCAGCTGCCCCAAGGCAAGTTCAATTTGATGATTCAGAGGTGTTGCCGTATGCGGATTCGGAGAGTTCTTCACAAGCTGGGTCTGAGGAAGCAGAGTCCAGTGCAGACGACTCGGAGAAGACTCAGTCAGATGAAGAGTCGCAACACGAGAAGGAGTCGAGTGACCAAATTCCTGAAATGTATACTCTCGTCAGAGTTGAATCGCCTACTCGTCCAGCCAAGTCAAGTTCACAGGTTGGTACTTCTACTCAATCTGTTTCAATTCCTCTCTCTCTCCCATCTACTTCTATCCGAACCAAGGCTAGATCACATCGATCTAGGCCTCGACCTGTACCCCCAACCTCACAAGCACTGGCAGCACGACCGCTGAGAGCCAGTCATCCCCTACACACTCCCAAAATTGACACAACTGATACTCCGACAGTTGTCACACCAAACCAAGCTACTTTAGAGCCCCCAGAAACCACAGTCCATATTCCTACTACCTCAACAGAAAATGTTGAAACCCCTCACCCATCTACGTCAGACACGATGCCAGTTGCCACTGCAACAACTGAGACAGGGACCCCACCTGCTCAGACCCCGTCTGATGTTAGATTTAATTCCCTGGTTTACTATCCTATGTGTTTGAGGGAGAAGCGTATTCGATCTCGGGTGACCAGGAATTTGAAGAGAACGCTCTCAACTCTCGAAGTGGACTATGAGTCAGAGAAGTTTGAGATTCTTCTTAGGATATGCACCTGGTTTGCACTGAAGAAATCCTCAACCGATGATCTTTTCGAAGTTATTCAAGGCATGGGTGGAATCTCCAATTTTATGGATTGGGAGATGGAACAGAAAGAAAATAGTGGTGTTAAAGATCATTCTGAATTATTCCCGCCAAAAGCCTTAGTTGATCTTGTAAAGAGGCTATTGAATATTCCTGATGGAATTCTAGTAGAAGAGTTCTCATCTGACATTGGAACTCAGACTGAGCTAGTGGAAGAGGAGAAGACAGATCTTGTCAATATTGCTGTTCAAACCTCAGAACCTTCTGAAGATGAGGCTGACAGTTCAGAAGAGGTTGATTCTTTTGACTTTAGAAAAGAGGATGATGAATTCATGGATGCAGTTATGTTTGATGAAGAGGAACTTGTGGAAAAAGTTCAAGACGATGTGGTTGGTGAAGCTCAGTCGTCGTCTCAAGGTTTTCCTATAGGCTATCTTGCCGAGCTAAAGACAGACTTGAAAGAAGTTGTTCATTCTGCGATAGAAGAGTTCTTGCACTCGAAAGTGAAAGATGTTTTAGTAGAACAGAATCAATCACTTGTAGACAGCTCAAGAGAATTGATTGTTGGAGAAGTCAACAAGATGGACTCAACTTTCAGAGCAGAGTTGTATGCGGAAGTTGAAAGGTTTATCCAGAATCAAGTGGATACTTCTGAGAAGAGATCTATCTCTTTTGCTAGATCGTTAGCTGAAGAGTCGGGTAAAATGGAAAGACTCTACAGGGTGAAAATTGAGATTGCTGATGAGCAAAGGCGAGAAGCACAAGATCAGTTGGTGTGTTCTCAAGCTGTTCTATCTGATTTAACAAAGCAAAACACTCTTTTACGACAGACAGCTACTCATTTCAAAGATGAGTTGGCTATTAATTCAAAGAAACTAGAGTCTACTGCTGATCGACTAGACAAGTTGAGTCGAGATCAGAATTATCAACGACAGATAGAGCTAGCTGCTGTAGCGATGAAGGAAGCCGTAAAGGAAGAAATGACTCGCTTTACAAGCTTTTTCACTCTTAAGGCCCATGATGAAGCCAAAAAGGGGGAAGAGGCAAGTAAAGAAGGACAAGTCAGCTTATTCAAGCTAAGTGTTGAACCCGAAGAGAAGGATGCTGCTACTGCTATGCAAGAGCTAAGGAGGCCTAAAAGGAGGCTAGTTAAAACTGCAGAGCTGGAGCAAGCTGAAGCTGATGAACTCAAAAGATTGGAGAAGGGCAAGAATGTTGCATCTCCAGAAGCTGAGATTCAGACCAGACGGTCTAAAAGGAAGATAGTTTTTGAAGAAACTGAAGAAGTTGCTGCAGATGAGAAGAAGCAAAAGATTGCTGATCCTCATGATGAAAGTCATTATGCTAGCAAGAAGAAAATTGAGAAACATATTGAAAGATTGCAGAAGCTGAAGACTGATGAAGAAGAAGTGGAAGACCAGTTCATTGATTATTTCATTGACAAAGAGCATCGTCAAGAATGGCTCAAAGTAAAGAGGCAATGGGAACTGTATCACTGGATTATTCGAAAGTATGGTGAGACTGAAAGTCCAGACGAGTTGTATGCCATGTTTGACAAATTCATGGAAGGACAAAACAAATTACTTTGGAATTTGATTATGAGAATATCTGCTGCTGCAAATTTCAACATCATAGTACCAATCTTTCCAAGATGGAAGACTCCCATGACCAGCTCAGGTAAAAGGGTTGATCTTAACCAGATCAAGAAATTTGAAGAAGAGCTACTTGATAAAGAGAAGATTGAAGATGAAGACCATATCAGTATTATTCACAGGAGACTCCTTGATGCATTCTGTGTTCAAAATTCAGAAGAAGGTACTCTTTCAGATTAGTTTTTTTTGCTCTGATTACTTAGTTTTATTTTGATTAAGTATTTGTAATATCTACTGATCTTATTTCAAAATGAATGAAAAGATAAGTACTATTTGATGTTTAAGACAAGATAACTACTTAACTAGTCTACTATTATTGTGGAAAAGATTCAAGTAGTTTTGGCTTCATCAAAAAGGGGGAAATTGTTGGGATATGAATCCTAGAACAAGTCCTAAATGATGAATAAAAGATAAAAGATAAAGTTTTGATAAGCCAAAAGAAGACTTGAATATTTTCTAAATGTTGACTGATCTAGTCTAGTTAAGTTGAAGTCATCTTATACAGATCAAATCAAAAGACAAGTATTAGTTTATAAAAAGTACTAGTTTTAAAAGACAAAAGATAAGTACGATTTATAAGTACTTCATATATTCATATTATGTATATGTTAGATTGTTATTGAGCTATGAATAATTGTTGTATAGAGCTCATGTTTTTGAATATAATAGATAGATTCTGTGTATAGTTTTATAAGTTGACTAAGCTTTATAACAAGAAGCTTAATGTAATGTAATAGTCTTGTTAGGATTAGTTGATAGGACTAGATTAGTTCTATATTGTAATCTGAAGAAGTCTACTGCACAAGACAAGTAGAAGACGTAGTCTACTACTGAAGGACAAGACAGGTGCGACTCAACAAGACAAGTTAACTTGAAGTTAGTTACAGAAACGCGTATTGAAGATAAAGACTGGAGAATTAGTTAAGGAATAACTAATTAACTGAAGAAACGCGTGGAAGAAGAAATTTCAGTTAGAAGTTAGTTTTCAAGAAAAGTTGGTTACAACTAACTGAGTTCTTGATTTCTAGAATCTATAAATACCTCAAGGTGTTTATCATTTGAAGACCACTAGAAATACATATACTGAAGCTACATACTGAAGAATTGTTCGAAGTTTTTCTCAGAGATTGAAGTTCAGAAAGTGAAGCTACTCAAGACAAGTGAAGATCGAAGAAGGCTACTACTGAACTAAGAGAAGTTTTATTTTCGTTTACTGTTTCAAGTTGCTAGTTACTTGTAAAATAGCTAGTAAGATCGAAGATATATCTGGAGATATAATCGAGAAGATCTAAGTCTTATTTCTTGGGACTTAAAGCCACAAGAACATATTGCTCGATTGGAAGAGTTAATAAGAATTTCACGACTGGAGTTGTGAGAGTGGATGTAGACAAGTTGTCGAACCACTATAAAACTCGTGTTTGATTTACTTTACTGTTTTGTTTGTTGTTTAATTGATTAATTGTTTACTTGTTAAACACACATAACTGAACTAGACTAGTTGAGTATACATAAAACAGAGTTCTCGAAGTAAGTTGAGTATAATCTTTAATTGGGCTCATTGTTAATTTCGTATTCCGCACATTGTAATTCTGATATATCGAAAGATTTTAGAAAAGTCTATTCACCCCCCTCTAGACATTTTCTTTAGCTTCCCTCGATATTAACTCAACTTAGGGACCTACAGATTCTATAACCTAGGAGAACGTGCTAGAAGTGCAAGAAGAGCCTGGAAGCAGCTTAGAACGACCTGTAACATTGTGGAAGGATCTAGAGATATCATGGGAGTTGAGATCCTAAAAAATAGGATCTTACATGGAAGCCTCTAGAATTCGTTTCTCACTCTATAAATACCGAAGGATGGCTCCATAATTTAGTGTGTACTACTCGATCAATATCCTAGACTGAGCATTCATCCCTGTTAGGAATTGTGGCCAGTAGCTATACCTTTTAGTTCATACGAAGTATCCTACCCGTATGACTATGCGCTTTTCTTTATCTATTAAGAGTGTAATCATAGATAGGACTAGCATTTCGACAGTGTATATTTTATACACTTAGTTCGTTTTCAAATCAAGGCACCTGCCGAGATTGTAGTTTCAGTTGTGAAAGTTATTGTTGTAACATTTCACACAACATTTGTACTTAAAGATAAATATTGATTTTCGCCATAAGGCTAAGCATAGATTTTTATTTATAAAATCTATGTGAAAAATATTTCCATTGTGTCGCATTGTTTTTAGTGTTTCAAGTCTTCCGCTGTGTGTCTATATTTTTTTTTTATTCTATTAGAGTCAGTGTTGCACTATTTATCTCAACATTCAGTGCAACATTATTCTGTTTTTCACTTAAACACTAGATACCGTACACACACTTTTAGTTGGTATCAGAGCCAACACCAACACTAGGTTAGATCCTTGCTTTAAGTATGTTTTTAATTTATGTTAGCAATGGAAACGCGTCACATATCCACAACACTTAGGCACCCGAACATATTATCCATATTTTAAAGCCTAAGATGTGCATGCACATCAAGTCGATAAATGAACGTGCTTGGAGGACTGAACTTACACGTTATGATGTACCAGGGATCCAAATCAACACATCAACACCCCACCAGAAAGAAGGAAAAATCAAATTTCAAACAAGGTTATCAAAAAGTGAAGGTAAACCAAGGTATGATCTTTAATATAGAAAATCAGTTCAATGCATGTTCTGAATTTTAGTACTACCTTAAGTGATGAATCAAATGATGAATTTGATGAATCAAAAGATGTTGAATTCGCTTTTCATACCATGATTGATTATGATGATTCTTTAGATGATAATCTGGATGATACAAATTCTGATGTTGCACCTAATGTCATAACATTTATGGTAACATCAAAACAGAGTCACCCTTTCCCTCCCTCCCCAAGTCCGTCGGGCCGACCTCAGATACGCATTTAATGGGTTTGTTGATGATGCAGGTATAAGGATTGATGATTCTAAATACCAAAAGTTGTTAGATGACTGTAACTCTCAGAAACTCACTCTTAATTCTTTGAACAAAGAGAATGAGAATCTGAAAGGAACAATTACCAAGCTAGAAGTCATACATTTCAGAAGAAATTTTTGAAGTTTGTAAACTGAAGGAGAAATTGATAACCTATACTTTAAGTTTCAAAAAAATTTCGATGAGTGCTTCTAATATATGTTATAGCTATTGGTAAATCTGATAATTGTGGTATACATTATGATGGTTAAACTGCTTCTATTTTCTAAGAATTTTGAATATACTGTGAAATTTTTGAAGGCAAATGTTAAAACATTTGTTGTAACATCTGCACAAACAGATTCTCACAAAGTCAAAAATATTGAAAAGAAGTTTGTATGTCATTATTGTTTGAAAATTGGTTATATTTGTCCTTACAGCATGAAATGTTTGATGATCTGAGATATGAGAAAATATTACCTAAAAAGATGTCACATCCTATGAAACATTTTCTGAAATCTGCATGGAAATCTGATGTTACTTGTAACGCTGTTCACACTTCCTTGAAAACATGTTTACTTGGTCAATGGTATTTTGATAGTTGTTGTTCTAGACATATGACAGGACAAATTGACTACTTATCTGATTATGTGCCCTTGAATGATGGTAATGTTACATATGGTGGTTGTTCGAAAGGACAGATTATAGGAAAATGAACTTTAAATGTTGAAGGTTTTCCTGAGTTTAAAAATGTTTTACATTTTGATGGCTTGCTTGCTGATTTGATTAGTATTAGTTAACTTTGTGATGATAATATGCATGTAAAATTTGACAAAGAATCATGTTTATGTTCTTAATAAAGATGAAGATTGTCTAAGGCAGTAGATAATTGTTATCTTATTGGAACAAATGTGTGTAATTTGTCAAAGAATGATGAAAATAACTTATTTCATCAAAAATTGGGGCATGAACATTATAGATCAGTGAAGAGACTAATCAAAGTCGATGCAGTGAAAAGGATTACCAAAACAGAAGTTTTAGAGTACTACTGTATGTGGACCATGCTAGAAAGGTAAACAAGTAAGAGTGTTGCATAAAATGCCGTCACATTGTTCTACACATCAATGTTTTGATTTGTTGCACACGGATTTAATTGGTCCTATGAAAATTGAAAGCATTGGAGGCAAAAGATATTCTTTAGTTGTGGTAGATGATTTTCCTAAATATACCTGGATTGAGTTTTTTAGAGATAAATTTGAAACATTTACTGTGTTCAAAGTTCTCTATAAAAGGTTCAAAAATGTGTTTAACTTGAAAGTTGGCCGTATTAGAACTGATCATGCATGGTAGGGAATTTGAAAACAACATGTTTAATAATTTTTTTTTATAAGAAAGGTATTTTGCAAGAATATTCATCTCCTAAAACTCCACAACGGAATGTCTTTGCTGAAAGAAAGAATATAACTCCACAAGAAATGATAAGAGTCATGCTTACTTCTAAAAGTCTTGCTAAAAGATTTTGGGATGTAGCATTGAATACATCATGTCATATTATTAATAGAGTTTATATTCGATCTGGTTTTATTCAAACACCTTATGAGATTTTGAATGTTAGAAAACCAAATGTGAAGTATTTTCATGTATTTGGTTGTGTGTGTTATATTTTGAATGATATGGATCAACTTCATAAGTTTGATTCTAAAAGTGTAAGGTATCTTTTTAGGCTATTCTAGAAATAGTAAAGCCTATAGAGTTTATAACCTTAGGACTAACACTGTTCAATAATCTGTTAATGTTGTGTTTGGTGATGATAAAGGTCTTACAGATGGCAAAGATGAAGAAGATGTATCTCAGGTGACTGTCAATTCTGAGAATACACTGAAGTCTGATAATGCTGCACCAAATGTTAACACATCTGGAGCAACATCTACAGAACAGTCAGTTGTAATTTCACAGAATGATCAGTATGTTCCCAAAAGAAATCCTTCTTCAAGAATAGACAAAAGTCATCCACCTAACCAGATCATAGGTGATGCTACAGTTGGAGTGCAAACAAAAGGAAAAGTAAGATCAAATAAGGTAGATGTGGTAAGAACAATATGCATGTCTTCTATTTGCAATGTTGTGAATGCAGAGTGTTACTATTTTGAAATTTAACCTAAAAATGTGAATGAAGCATTAACTAATGAAAATTGGATTAATGTTATGCATGAGAAACTTAATCAGTTTAAAAGAAATGAAGTATGGACACTTGTTCCAAGACCTAATCATACTAATGTCATTGGAACAAAGTGGATTTTTAAGAATAAAATTGATGAGTTTGGTAACATATTTTTAGGAATGAGACTAGATTAGTTGCACAATGTTACACCCAAGTTGAAGTTATTGATTTTTTATGAAACTTTTGCACTTGTTGCTAGGATAGAATCTGTTAGATTATTGCTAGCAATTGCATGTTTTATTGACATTAAACTTCATGAAATTGATGTAAAAGCTGCATTTTTAATTAATGACATTTTGAATGAAGAAGCATATGTTGAACAACTTAAAGGATTTGAAAATCCCCAATACCCTGATCATTTTATTAGAGGAGAAACCGTTATAACTTTGTTCATTAAGCACACTGGAGAAGATTTACTCATTGCTCAAATATATGTTGATGACATTGTGTTTGGTTTAACTTATGATATAATGTTGAACAAATTGTTAAAGCAATGACTGCAACATTTGAGATGAGTATGGTTGGAGACTTGAATGATTTTTTAGGTCTGCAAATCAAGAAATGTAAGGATGACATTTTCTTCTCTTAAGGTAAGTATGCTAAGAACTTGGTTAAAAGGTTTGGTTTTTAAAAGTTAAAAAGTAATGAAAACTCTTATAGGATCTACTTTGATACTTTGCAAAGACAATGTTGGTAAGGATGTTGATCCACATTGTATAGATCCATGATAGGAAGTTTACTTTATCTAACCTCTAATCGATCAGATATTATGTACATTGTTTTTGTTTGTGCTAGGTACCAAGCTAATCCAAAGGAAACTCATGACCTGAATGTAGTGAAAAGAGTTATCAAGTATGTTTCAGGTACAAGTGAACTTGGGATATGGTACACTAAGGACACCAACAACACATTGATTGGATACAGTGATGCAGATTGAGCATGAGATATGGACGACAAAAAGAGTAAGAGTGGAGGATGTTTCTACATGGGAAACAATCTTGTGGTTAAGCAAGATGTTTCATGACTATGCAATTGAAAACGATATCCTTACAATTTTATGTGATAATACGAGTGCATAAACATTTCTAAAAAATTCAGTACGACACTCACTCACTAAACACATTTGCATTAGGCATTATTTTATGAGAGATTTAGTGGAGAATAACATAGTAGAGTTGGAATACGTACCTATTGAAAATGTTGATATATTTACTAAGGTCCTAACATTGAGACACTCTCATCTTTGAGGAAATCTCTTGGTATGTGTAGTATCTGAATAATCCTAGATGGATAGTGTCACAAATGTCGTAGCATTTGAGACAACATTATAAGGTTGTATAGTTGCTATAGATTTAATTTATTTCCTATTTTCGTTGAATAATTCCTTTGTAAAATATTCTTGAATCTAAAATTTGGCGTACAAAAATAAACATGTCTTACACCTCTCAAATGCATAACAAATAAAATGTTATTAGCATACTAAAAGATGTACCAAATCACTGAGTAACTATGGAGCACGGAGTTCGCTACTACGATGCCTTCTTTTCAAAAGGTGATATTTGGTAAAAACATCAAGAGGTTTGTAATCCATTAAGTAAGTATGGGGCACGAAATTCGCTACTACGATGTACTCTACAGGAATAATGGATCAATACAAATTAGATGCTATAGCACAAAAAGAAAAATAATATGGTGCAACACAAATGAAGTAAATTCATGTAAAAACCGTGTTGAGGTGTATGTAACAGTTTTGAGCATAACATTAGATGATTTGATTATATTTTTATAAGTAGTAATTATTTGATTATTTGTGGAAATTTATTTCATCTATTCTGATTATACTAACCCACGTCTTTGGTTTATTTTCAGGTTATACACATTTAAATGTTAAATATTCTAGAATGTTCTTAATTTAATAAATTATGATTTTACCCACTGCTTACCCATTGTCTATTTTGTGGCTAAGTTTATGGAGTATTATTGAATTTCTTCTTGAATCTTACTTAGTTAGTTCTTATTATTATACGTATTACTTCCAACTATGCGTTCTCTCAAATATACTTGATATACTAAGCATTGCATTTTTTCGAGTGATTGGAGTATTGCATTTTAAGATTTGCTAAAGCCTTGTTCGTCTCGGTTATTGTGATTATCTCTTCAATTTCTCGGTGCTGAAATAACAGGAAATAAAGAAACTACCTCACCACACTCAAACTCCCACGAAACCGTCATCTCCATCTCTCTCAAATCTTAATAGTTTCGCTTTCATGGTCGTTTCACACCAAAACTCACCAACTGCTACAAGAAAAGCTGAAACACTTACCCAAACAACTCCACTTACACCCATTCCTACAACTGTTCACATTCAACTCGATTCGACCCTTAACGAGCTGAACCAAGCTGTTGAGAATATGTCTCAATCGAATGTGAATTCTGAGAATCTATCTATTCTTACTGATTGGAAATATGTCCATTGACATTTCTCATTATTGAACACCCAAAAACTCACCACTACACTTGGTTCGTTCACCTCATAAAAGCCCCAATTTTCAAGTCCTAACACTGAAACAGAGGCAATTGCCCTGATCGCTTCCTCTATGGGGGAGATTGAGAAGGAAATTGATGATTTTCCTGTTGTTGAGCAGAATGAGTATGCAAATGCTGAGACATACGATTTTGAGGATGCTTAAATGAAGGAGACCGACGCGAATGCTAACTCAGGTGAAACTAACTCTTATCTTTCTATGACTGATGAATTTTAATAAATTGCATTTAGGAAGAATATTGAGAATGAAAAGAGAAAGATGAGCCTTGTTCAACGAAGGAGATCCGGCTATGTGTTCACTAGAGTTAATTACTCTAACTCACTAAGGAGAAAGAATAAAAGAAGTAGTGTTGTTCATTAACCGATTTAAGTTCTTTTCTTAATCGGAGGAAGAAAATGTGGTTACTGAGAAATGAGTCAAAAGGAAGTATGATCCAAAGGGAAAGAAGGTTGCTGCTAAACGAGATTTGCCCAAAAGAATTGAATCTGATCCAGAGGATAATCCCACCTTTCGTGAGATTAAGGAGATTTTGAGAAGAGCAGTAGTCAAGACTCTGAATCAGCTAAGGAAACAAATTCTAAAGGAGATAATTCTGATCCTAATAAAAATTCTGAAACTGATAGGTTAGTTGCTAAAATCACTAAACTGACTAGATGAAAATTGTTAATGGAAAGAAGAATTGACATTTCTGATTTTTAGAAGTAAAGGGTTGATACAATTTTTGGTTGAAAGGTAATTGTTGAAAACTGTAACTTTGAGTGATACTTTTGCGTTTGATTGGGTATATGTAATTTGTGCTTGACTTATGAAGAGTACGGGTAGACGTAGCTCTAAATGATATGGAAATGTACAATTTAGGGGAAGATCAGTTTCATTTACTATAGAATTGATTAATGATCTCTTAGAGATAGAGCTTGTGATTGATGAAGATGAACCTGATTTGAACTTGGTTGCTACTTCTAAAACTGGGGGTATATTAACTAGGTGACAAAATGTTATGCTTGCTAAAGATCTCACATCTTTATACTCTGTACTCCATAAATTGATTATCTACAATTGGATACCCTATACAAATTCCACTAAGGTGAATAAGGATTACGCTATATTGTTGTATATGATTTTTGTGTTTAAGAATTTTAATCTGGATTTAACTATTTTCACCACATGCAGTTTATAGTGATATTTCTTATAAAGGAATTTTACCTTACCCTATGTTGATATGTTCATACCTCAAGAGGCATGAATTTTTAAACTTGAGGAAACTGAGGTTATTTGAGGCAAGGTCCCTTGATGACTATCTCACCTGCTTTGTTACTTGGTGAAAGGATTGTTGATTTGTCCTTATAAAATATAGATGGTTCTGATCACAGAGATGCTCTTATTCCAGCTCAACCAGCTCCAGCAAGACCTGAACAGAGAAATGCTACACCAAATGTGAAACGCATTGGTTGTCACATTGGTCAAAAATTTTCTGTTTCCAGATCTTTTATTATACTTCAACTGAAACGTTTACAGGACTCTATTGATGGCCTTCAGTTCCTTAAAGTCAATGGTTAGAGACGCTTTCTACTACCACAGGGGGAGAAACACCATCAACTTCTGGGGTTCGAAGTGAAGAGCTCCATGAAGATGTACCAGAAGCTGATTGTGTACCTGATGCTATTCATGAAGAGACTGCATGCACTGTTGTTGAAGAAGATGAGGATCAATTTGCTGATGCTGATGAACATATGTATGTTCTTTATGACATCTAAACAAGTTATGGTAACAATTAAACAGGTTGATACAAGATAGGGGGAGGGCTGAACATTATAAGTGATTATGTGCAGGAATATGATGCTACAGTAGTTGATACAACAATATATGTCACTTGTTTGGTTTCTTTAGTATTTGTGCCTTTTATACTTCCCTTGATCTTATTCATTGTTGTTACTGTGTTTAAGTTGATTTACAGACTTTGTTTTTACTTCCTAGTTGATAGGTTGTCCTTTATTCAACTTGCTTAATTTATTTGCAATTATGATAATAGATTACTGCTTTTATGCTTAAATTGTTTTCTTACTTATCATTATTTGTTTACTGCATGTTGTATATGTTAGTTGTTTATTGCATTTATTTTTTCCCTAACCTTGCTCTATTTTCAGTTTGCTCAAACTGTTTGCCTTAAGAATTATTCTTATTTGCTTACTGCTTCGAGTATGCTTAAATTGTTTGCCTTAAAGAATTATTCTTATTTGCTTACTGCTTGCTGATTTTAAGTCTTTGTTAGTTGTTGTCTGTTTTGTCTTTCTAACTTGCCTTATTATTCAATTTGCTTTAAAGTGTTTGCTTTTGAGAATAAACAAGGAGTACACCTCCTTTTGGCTTACTGCCTAAGTGCTTAAATGGTTTGCCTTAATAGATTTGAAGTATACATCTTTCAAAATTCTCATATGTTTACTGCCTATTGATAATATAAGTCTATTATTGTTATTATTTCTTTTATATTGTTTTTGTTCTTTTTGTTTTGATTTCTGATTTTTTGTGTCTTACTTAAATCTTAAGTTCTCTTCCAATCTAACTTATGATTTTAGTAAGTTTATATGTTGTGAATAAGTATATTGTTTATACTTGTTCTATTTTGGATAAAATTATCTTGATCTTATGGCACAGATCATTGTAAGATTATCCTTGATCTTCATTCGATTTGATCCAACGATTACAACAGGTATTGTCTTGACTAGTATTTAGCAATGATGTTCACCTCAACTAAATACATAATACTGGGTATGTATAGAAATATATGCGCATCAGGTGTGTTGTAGTCGAAAGGTCAAATTTGGGGAGATTGTAGATGTTGTTAACTCTTAAATGCTTTAACATTATCAACAACATCTTAATTTGACCTTCCTTGATTTTTTCTAAGTCTTTTCTGAAATGTTACATTAAATGTTGAGCTAAATGCGATCACATTTCAGGTGGCGATCTAGAACCTTCTACAAGAGTCTGGAACTTGAAAGATTCCAGAACCTAGGAGAACGTGCTAGAAGTGCTAGAAGAGCCTGGAAGCAGCTTAGAACGACCTGGAACATTGTGGAAGGATCTAGAGAGATCATGTGAGTTGAGATCCTAAAAAATAGGATCTTACATGGAAGCCTCTAGAATTCGTTTCTCACTCTATAAATACCGAAGGATGGCTCCATAATTCAGTGTGTACTATTTTATCAATCTCCTAGACTGAGCGTTCATCCATGTTAGGAATTGTGGCCAGTAGTTATACCTTTTAGTTCATACGAAGTATCCCACCCGTATGACTGTGCGCTTTTCTTTATCTATGGAGAGTGTAATCAAAGATAGAACTAACATTTCGACAGTGTATATTTTATACACTTAGTTCGTTTTCAAATCAAGGCACCTGCCGAGATTGTAGTTTCAGTTGTGAAAGTTATTGTTGTAACATTTCACACAACATTTGTACTTGAAGATAAGTATTGATTTTCGCCATAAGGCTAAGCATAGATTTTTATTTATAAAATCTATGTGAAAAATATTTCCATTGTGTCACATTGTTTTTAGTGTTTCAAATCTTCCGCTGTGTGTCTATATATTTCTGATATTCTGTTAGAGTCAGTGTTACACTATTTGTCTCAACATTCAGTGCAACATTATTCTATTTTTCACTTAAACACTAGATACCATACACACACTTTCACCTTCGAACTCTTCCTTATTCCCTCTTCATCTTCACTAGCCTCAAGGAACTCACCAAACCTTTTCTCTTTATCAAACCCCCCCAAACTAGATTTTTGCTCAAGTTTGGGTGTTTGCTTCATTTCTTGATCATCTCCTGGATCTTTCAATGAGACTTCACACAAACATCGAGTTCTTTGACGGAGTATGATTCCTACTTTTTTGGGGAACTCTCAATTGAGCCATACTTGGAGAAAATCACCTTCTTTCCATTCACTTCCAATGTTACCTCTCTTTTCCTCAAGTTTATATTTGCTCCCCCCGTGGCAAGAAATGGCCTCCCAAGAATCAATGGGTTATTAGCATCTTATTTCATGTCAAGTACCACGAAGTCGGCCGGAATGATGAACTTATCAATCTTCACTAATACATCTTCAATGATCCATTTAGGATGTGTGATGGAACGATCCGCTAATTGAAGAGTAATTGATGTCGGCTCTACTTCTCCAAGTCCCAATCGCTTGAAGATTGACAGTGGCATAAAATTGATGCTAGCTCCCAAATCACAAAAAACCTTCATCATGGGACCATCGCCAATCTCACATGGGAGAGTGAAACTACCGGAATCCTTGAGCTTTTTGGGAGGAGTTTGTTGAAGGATAACACTACACTCCTCAGTCAAATTAATCTTCTCATCATCCACTAGCTTCTTATTTTTTGCTATTGCATCCTTTACAAACTTCATGTAGTGGGGTATTTGCTCAAAAGCATCTGAAAGTGGAAGATCAATGTGGATTTTCTTGAAGATATCCAAAAACTTCCGAAACTTTTCATCTATCTTCTTCATATATCTTCCCGGATATGAAAGTGGCTCGTATGAAATGGGCACCCCCCATTTATCACAAGGTACCTCATTCTTCTTCTTCTTTAGATCTTTGGCAATTCTCCACTTTGGAATTCTTGGAGTAATCTCTACACTCCCAACTTTTTCTTCCTCCTCTTTTTTCATTTCTTTTTTGTCCACTCACCACTTCATTCTCTTCCACTTCAATTGACATTGAAGAAACTCCATATTGTTCACCACTTGAAATTGTAATGTCATTACAATTTTCACGTGGGTTTACCTCAGTATTTGAAGGCAAATTTCCCTTGTTCAACAAGAGGTTCAAGGAACTAGCAATTTGCTCGATTTGGCATTCCAAGTTCTTTAATTGAATCCCTTGTTGTGGTTGGGTGACCTTCATCTCCTCAAATGAATTCAACCTCTTTTCATGATCCTCAAAATTTTTCATCATTAGTGCAAGAAGTTCATCGGTTGAGGATTTTCCTTCTCCACTTGGAAGTTATGCTCTAGGATCAAATCCGGGAGGATATGGCATAGCACCCTTCGGATTGGAGTAGGATAAGTTGTCGTTCCTCCGAAAATTCAGGTTTTGAGTTGCTTGGTATTGAGGGGAGGGACCTCCTTGGCCTTGTTGACCTTGAGAAGATGAGTATTGACCTTGATGAAAGGATGATGGTTGACCTTGATGTCCTTAGAACCGGTTTTGTGGAGGAGCTTGGTAAGGGCCTTGATACGGTCGACCTCCTTGAAAATTTTGTTGTTGACTTCCTTGAAATGGAGGTCGACCCATATAGCTCACTTCCTCAATTTGTCCCATTTGAGGCTCTTCTTGATTAAATGATGGACTATCCCTTGGTTGAAATAGGGCATTCATCTTTTCCATCATTGTGCCCTTCATCACTTTCATACTCTTCATCTCATTAACTTGGGCTACCCGGTGCCTTGCTCCACGATTTACTCTCATCTTCCGTCGATTTTCGCCTAATTAAACCCCTGCTTAAACATCCATGTGTTATTGATCTTCCTCACGTAACTCACAAAAGAACCAACATGTGGTTTGTTCTAATGGGAATCCATGTTGGGGGCATGGTATGAGAAGATTCGTAAACCTTTCCCATGCTTCCTTGATGCTCTCATTCGCCCCTTCTTGGAACGTATAAATCTTTTGTTTGGATTCCATCATCTGGGAAGGAGGGTAGTACTTCAAAAGAAATTTCTTCTTCAACTCTTCCCACGTCCTCACTTCTCCGGCGGGAATGCTTGATTGTAACCAAGCCTTTGCTTTGCCCGATAATGTGAATGGAAATAGCCTCAACTTCTTAGCATCTTCCGACACTCCATTTTGTTTGAGACTGTCGGCTACCTCTAAGAATTGAGCAAGTTGATCATTCGGGTCTTCCTCAAATCCTTCCTCCGTTCTTCCTTCAAATTGTCTCTCTCTCAACATCCGGAGTAAAGAGGCACTAATTTCAAAGTTGTTTGCCTCCACCTTTGGTCTTGCTAACCCATCGTAGTACTCCCTCAGTTGAGGCTCGAAATATTCCCTCATAGGCCTTCCATGGTATACATGATGAGGCTCTTATATATGTGGAGGAGGAGGAATGTACTCATCTTGGATTTAGTGAGGTGGGGGATATTGGTAAGGAGGGTAAGGGTGTTGAGGTTGTTGGTATTGATGTGGTGGAAGTGGTGGATAGTAGGCTTGTTGTGGAGGTGGGTAAGAGTAAGGATAGTATCCTTGATATGGAAGGTGGTTTTGAGGTGGATATTGTGGATTGAGATTTTGGAGATTTGGTGGAGGATTTTGAGGTGGATTACCTCTTTATGGATTCCCAACTTGTGGATCCTCTCTTTGAAGCTCCTCATCCCTTAGAGGTGGAGGATTCATCTCTTCATTGTTCTCCATCTCAAAATGCTCCTCTTCTACTCTTTGTCGGTTTCTACTTCGTTTCCTTCTTCTTGCGTGAGCTTCGATCTTAAGATCCAATGGTTCTAAGTTTCGTCCACGTGATCTTGTGATCATACACACCTACAAAAGAAAAGTATCAAAGCCACAAAAAGAAACGAAAAAGAAATGCTACTATCAATAACACTCAACAAACTTTAAGTTTCACAATTAACACTCACTTAGATCCCCGGCAGCGGCGCCATTGACATGTCTCATTTTTTAACACTTTTTTTTAGTACTTAACAATACGATCCCTACAAGCGTATGGGTCTGTTTGTAGTACGTAAGTACGACCAAGTAGTTTGTTCGTCCAAGGATCTAGTTGAGTGCAAGTGAACCCCTAAAGTTAATAGTTTTCATGCTATTGTAGCAACTAAACGTGTTTGTTGGATTTTCGGGAATTAAAAAACACAAGTATGAAACTAGATTAACTAAGGATGATAAGAAACAAACACAAGAAATAGAAAACTATCTAACTTTCGAGAGAAAGTGCAAGAGAAGGGGTATTGCCTCGGGTGCTTCCGTTTTGTGGGTAATTCAATGAGTTAACGAATCAATTTCATGAATGAACTTATGATTATGGGTTAAGCTAAAGGCTATCACTCCTATGTGTAGACCAATCCCTCGTGAGGCTTAGGTGAACACGTGCATTGATTAGCAATTATAGGATCTAACTAAATACCATAAGCTCCTAATTTAGTGTTTCATAAGCACTTTCAACACGGTTACTAATGCTCATGAAACTCCCTCTCACCAATCTCCTAGACGACCTCTATTCGATTAGTGTCTAGTGTTGTCGATCTAATCAATCAACCCTCTCTCGGTTAAGCCAGTTACTATGTGAATTCTAATCAATTAATCCAAGCTGACACCCACACTCTTAATCATGCACCCAATACGATCGTTGTAATCGACACAACCAACAATGCTAGCTAATAGGGTGAATTAATCCATCGAATCATGGAAATCACAACACTAGAAACAAAAACACCCAAATCCTAAGCTAATCATGCAATTAATCCATAATTTCACTAAACACCCATCAAAACATAAACACCAAAGACAATAAGAGCTTAGCACATGGTTCTAAAGGAGAATCCCATAGCTACAACCAAGGATGAAAATATCGCGAAATATCTCGAATATATCGCAAATTTGGATATTGCGATATGGATATTGGGGTCTAATGTATTTTTTCTCAGGTATCGCAGATATATTGCGAAATATCGCTAAATATCGATGTCGATATCAATATCGTTCAACCGTAGCGTAAAATTGGACGGGAATCGGGAAATATCGCGGATATATTGCACGATATCGCACAATATCGCAAAATCTGAAAAAATCGCAAACTTATTTAAAATTTTATTTTTATATGTATGAAATTATACTTTTTATTTTATTTTTAATAGTGCATGAAAATATATTCTCAATTCACCTCATATATTTAATAATTTTTTTAAACATATAAAAATGATATGTGCATAATTATATCTTAAATTACTATAATATGATGAGTTAGTATTAATGTTGTTTGGACAAATATGTCATTTCATCTACTATATTTGAACCCTATAGCTCATCATTTTGATATTATTTGTATTTTATCATGTATATTTAATCATTTTGTATTGTAGTGTGTTGTCAATTATATCATCATTTTGATATTAATTGTATTTTATTTTATATATTTAATCATTTTGTATTGTACTATGTTGTCAATTAATTTTCGCCAGTCAGTATTTATATGAGTTTTTATCTATATGTTTGTTTTAAACATATAATTTTATTGGTTTTTTTAATGGATTGCATGCATAATAGTATGTTATAATAATCCCTAAAATTTCATGTTAAATTTCCAAGATTTTAATAAGATTTCTGTCATTTTTTCATTTTTTTTGCGATATCGATATATCCAACGATATATCCGTAAAATTAAGGTTGCGATATTTTCATCCTTGGCTACAACAACAAATAACATCAAACTTATGGTATAATAGCAAAAGATTGGAGAAATTAAGAAATAACTAAATTGAATTACAAAATAGAATAATATCACCTTGATCATGAGAATTTAGCTACAAACCGATATAAGAAACGATGCCCGATGATAATCATAGCTTGATTCGAAGTAAAAACACCTATTCTAGATAATCTAATGAAGAAATTAAACTAAAACTATAAGAAAGTCTACTACTATGTGTTTGTGTGTGTGGAATTGCTTGTAAAAGGAGGAAAACCCTTTTCAAAACTCCATTTGGATCGATTTTGCAATTAGGCCCTTGAAATATGGAGAAAATGAGCCAAAACCCTAGAAAATTGGTCCACCCGGCAGGGCGGGTAAGTAGCGCGGCCGGGCGGACGATGGCGCGCGCGAAAATGGCCGAGAACAGGTGGCCCGGCCGGGCGGAAACTTCGTAAGTTGAATTTGGGCCATAATATGCGCAGGGGTGCATTAATAAAAAGGTGGGTGCAGATCGCTGTGGTCGGGCGGGTCGGCCCGGTCGGGCGGATACTTCGGCCCAACTTCCGTCCTCCGTCTTCATCCCTTCATATCTCGAGCTTCCGGCCTCCGATTGAATTGATTCTTTTTTTCATTCCACTCCATTTTTCGAGACGAATCCAATGGTGCAATCATCTCTTAAGTCCAGTGATATATATGGACATGATTTGCTCCTAAAAGCTTCATTTTTCCTAAAAACATCAACAACAAACTACCTTTCTCACAATTAAATCAAACCACCCACAATTGGCCAATACAAGAAATATAAGCTCTAAATATGCACCAAAGTCATGCAATTTACACCCGAATCAGAAACAAAAGGGAAAACAAGAAGTTGTAATGGGTTTGACTATTTACACCTCCATTTTGGAGAGATGCACTCCCCCTTTCAATATAATAATATAATAATTATGCAAAAAATTGAAAAATACCCTTTTAGTAAAAGGTATGACACTAAATGCACCCCCTTACTGATCGCACCCCCGCTATTTTCTTATCTCTTCACCTTCTCCAAAACCCCACTCCCCCAATCTTTGCAGAAGTTATCGGAAAAAAATAGGCAACTCTCAGCCACCACCATTACTTCTAACATCAACATCCTCCAAACTAAAAAAAATTGAAATCTCAATTTAAAAAAAAAAATTCGACAAACCAGGATCGACCATATACATTCTCGTCGATAAATTGTTGTAGACGAGAGTGTATATGGTCGACCAACAATTGACGAAAAAAAAATTTTAAAAAATTTTGACACACCAGGTTCGACCATATACGTTCTCGTCGATAAATTGTTGTCGACGAGAGTTTATATAATCGACTCTGGTGTGTCAAAAAAAGAAAGAAAAGAGAAGACATACCTTGTTTATGCTCCAAACGTGCACATTGAGAGAGAGTGGGAGGGCTTGGATTGGGGAGCTTGAGTGGGTGGGAGAATAACATAGAAAAAAAGGGGGAAAAAAAAGTAGAGGGAGGGAAGAGGGAGAGAGCGGTGCGGGTAGAGAGGTGGGGGCGGGAGGGGTGGGTGGTGAGTGAGTTGGTGAGGAAGGGAGGGGGAGAGAGCAATTTTTTTCTGCTATATATGCAGCATCGAGGAGGGGATGGAAGAAAGAAGGAGGGAGAGGAAGAAATTAGGGTTTGGGGGTGCATTTAATAGGGGCTGTGCTTGAAAAATGTATTAAAATGATAAAAAAAAAAGGTATTTATGACAATTCGAAGAGGGTGCATCTATCCTAATCATATTTGAGGGGATTGCATTAATCTGGGGGAGTGTCCTTAAACAAATCGGAGGTGCATATAGTCAAACCCGCTGTAATTTATTGAATATGCCCACACCCATTTATTCCATCCGCTACAAGGATTTTAGAAAAAAAGGGGATACACAACCGGGGAAAAACAGAGTAAGGCACAACTCCATTGGGGGGTGGGTAGATTTTTAATTGAGTATTTAATTTTGTATAAGCATTGGATTGAAGGATTTGAAGACCTTTGAGGTGATACCTTTCTTTAATCTATGTTTTCTTGCTTATTTTTCATGTGTTTTCTTGCATATATTGTTTTAGTTATGGGCTAAGATTTGATTGTTTTGGGTGTTGAAATTATGTGAGTAATTAGAGGATTAATGTAGTAATTGCATGATTAACTTATGTCTTGATTTTAATTGTTTCTAGTGTTGTAAATTGTAAGATTCAATTGGTTGATCAATCCTATTAGCTAGCATTTTCGATTATGTTAATTGTAACGAGAGTTAGGTTTGCATGATTGAGGGTGTGGGTGTGAGCCTCGATTAATTAATTGAAGTTAAATAGTAATTAGCTTAAACGAGAGAGGGTTGATTGCTTAGATCGACAACATTAGACATTAATCGATTAGAGGCCGTCTCGGAGATTAGTGAGAGGGCGAGTCGTAAATATTAGTAACCGTGTTGAAAGTGTTTACGAGTCACTATCCTAGGGGCTTATGGTACTAATTAGATCCTATAATTGCTGATTAGTGCACGTGTTCACCTAAGCCTCATGAGGGATTAGTATACACATATATGTGATAGCCTTTAGCATAATTCAAGACATTAGATTTAATTATTATGATTAGTTCGTTAATTCATTAGTGATCCCACACAAGGAAGACACCCGAAGCAATTCTTTCACTTGCACTTTCATCTTGAAAGTTAGTTTTAGTTGTTTAGTTAGTGTTTCTTTTTCTTATTGATATTTGATTTATCCTCCCGTTTAGCTTCTATAAAACCATTTCAATGTATAGTTTTAGGGCTCCATGCTCTCCTAAGTCCTTGGACGATAACTACTTGGTCGTATACGTGCAATACTATAACGAACCGATACGCTTTTGGGTAAATTATTTTTATTCTTAAATTGTGCAAAAATACGAAAAAGTCATTAGGCAGTTCGACCCGGCCTCGTCCTTTGGCTATGTATTCAGATCAGACGAGTCCACCGGGCCCGGTCTTCCCCATTTATGTATGTATTCCGGCCGGGTGACCCGACTCAGTCGGGTGGTGTACATTCTCGGGGGTTTTGCTTTATTTCGCCAATTACGAGGGACCAACTTGCAAAATTCAACCTAAAACTTCTTGTAACCTATATAAGGGCCTCTTATTCATATTTCAAGGGTTACGGCCCCCTTTTATCAAGAGTTCTACACATATTACACATAGTTAGAGGTGTTCTTAAGCCTTTTGTTAATTAAATTCCATAGAATAGCTTAGATAGTGATTTATACTAAATTTCAAACAAAGATTATTGTTGGGCTTTGTTTATTACTTCAAGTTGTAACTAGTTTTACACAATCAAGATGATATCTCTTTTAATTGCAAGTTTACTTTGGTAAATCATCTTCTTATCCATTTAATTGTTATTTTGTCATGAGTTTGATGATTTACTTTGTTATAGCAATGGGATTCTCTCTTAGATCCATGGGCTAAGTTTTAATTGCCTTGGGAGTTGATGTTTTGATAGGTGTTTAGTGTAATAATGGATTAATTGCATAATTAGCTTAGGTTTTAGGTGTTTATGCTTCTATTGTTGTGTTTTGCATGATTCATTTAATTGATCAACCCTATTAGCTAACATGTTTGATTATGTTAATTGCAATAAGAGTTGGGTTGCATGATTGGGGGTGTGGGTGTGAGCTTTGGTTAATTAAATTGAAGTTAATTAGTAATTAACTTAACCGATAGAGGGTTAATTTCTAGATCGACAACTTTAGACATCAATTGAATAGAGGTCGTTAGGAAATTGGTGAGAGGGCAAATCATAAACATTAGTAACCATGTTGAAAGTGTTTACGATTCACCATCTTAGAAGTTTATGGTATTAATTAGATCCCATAATTGCTAATAAATGCACGTGTTCACCTAAGCCTCATGAGGGATTGGTCTACACATATTAGTGATAGCCTTTAACTTAACCCAAAACCTTAGGTTTAATTCGTGCAAAACGGAAGAACCTAAGGCAATACTCTCTCCTTGCACTTTCACACGAAATTTAATTAAGTGTTATTTCTATTGTTTCTTGTTATTCGTGTTAATTTTAGTTGTGGTTTCATTTATCCTGTTACTTGCCCTTGTTCTTAATTTTAGTGTTGAGTTTAGAGTTTCTTTACTTTAAAATCGTGTTTGAGCATAGTCTTGCATTAATTTTAGAAAATCCCAAAAACAATCACGTTTAGTTACTACAATAGCATGACTACTTGTAGCTTTAGGGATTCAATTAGGTCCTTGAACGATAAATACTAGGTCGTATACTTACTCAACTATAACGAACTCATACGCTTGTGGGGATTGTTATTGTTGTGCTAAAAGTATGCAAAATACGAACTAAGTTAATGGTGCCACTGCCGGAGATTTAAGCGAGTGTTTTTAGTGCAACTTAGAGTTTATTTATTGTTGTTGCTAGTAAAATTTACTTTACGATATTTTTTTTTTCGTTTTTCTTGTGGAATTTGATACTTGTTTTTGTAGATGTTTATGATCATAAGATCTCGTGGAGGAATTTTAGAACCACTAGACCTTGAGATTGAGGCACACGCAAGAAGAAGTAATCGAAGCAGAAATCGACAAAGAGTTGTAGAGACAAATTGTGAGATGGAAGGTAATCAAGAGAATGGGAATCCTCCACCCCCAAGGGAAGAGGACTCTCAAAGAGAGAATCCTCAAGTGGCCAATCTTCAAAGAGAAAATCCCCAAGTGGGAAATCTACAAGGAGATAATCCATACCATAATCCACATTACCCGCTTCAAAATGCCCAAAATCGTCATCATTACAAAGGATATTATCCTTATCCTTACCCACCTCAACCACAAGCATATTACCCACCACCTCCACCACAACACCCTTACCCACCTTATCTATCCACCTCCACCATAACCTCAAGAAGAGCACTTCCCACCTCCTCCACATATAGAGGAGCCTCGCCCAATTAATTATGGAAGGCCTATGAGGGAATACTTTGAAACTCAACCAAGAGAATATTTTGATGGATTGGCTAGGCCTCGGGTAAAAGCTAACAACTTCGAGATAAGTTCCTTGTTACTTCTTATGTTGAGGGAGAAGCAATTTGAGGGAAGAACGGCGGAAGGATTCGAAGAGGACCAAGACCCCAACGAGCAGTTGGCTCAATTTTTGGATATCGCCGACACTCTTAAGCAAAACGGAGTGTCGGAAGATGCCTTGAGGTTATTCCCATTCACACTAGCCGAAAAGGCAAAATCATGGCTACAAACGAGTATCCTGGCCGGTGAAGTGAGGACGTGGGAAGACTTAAAGAATAGATTTATCATCAAGTACTATCCATCATCTAAAATGATGGAATTCAAGCAAAACATCTCACAATTCAAGCAAGGGGTGAATGAGAGCATACAAGAAGCTTGGAAAAGATTCACAAATCTTCTCATCACGTGACCCCAACATGGCTTCCCATTGGAACAAACCACATGTTGGTTCTTTTGGGATTGAGAAAGGACGATAAAAAATACCTTGACACTTCTCGAGGGGGGGAGAGGGGGCGATTTGGCTCAAGTCGGCGAAGAAAATTAAAGAGATCATGAAAGGGATAACAAACAATGCTTTCAAGATGAGAGTAGATCGGGGAGCACGACACCGCATGGCTCATGTGAATGAGATGGTGTTGGGAATAAAATGAGAATTTTGATTAAGATACCAAAACCCCTTAAGACATGCCAAATAGATAAGTCAAAATGATATGAACATGTTTCAGGAATGTTGTAACATGTAGTCTAGGCTAGTTGGAAGTTGGAATGTTAGGCAGCTCTTACTACATTAGATGCACAAGTTGAGGGGGAACATATGCATAGAAGATTACAAGAATCAAGTCCCCTCAAGGCTCAGAATCAATTTGACCTTAAGTCTACTGAAGTACTTAAATGGACAACTGTGCTGATCAAGTCAGCTCAGTAGAAAGACAACCTCTCTGAAGATCATTTGAATGGAATACATCATCAAGATCAAGTCTACTGATGTATATGTCAAGATTCAGAAGAGTTAGCCAGCAGAGATGTCTCAGCACACTTGAACCAAAACAGTCCAATGAAAGGCCAACTGTGCTGATAAGGTCAAAGTTACTGATATGAAGTTTTGAATGCTCAAGAACCATCAAGAGACATGCATTGAAAGAGAAAGAGCCAAGTCATCTAAAAGAGCCTAGCCAACATTGCTGATAAGCAAAGTCTGCTGATGTTGATAAGCAGAACTGTCCAGATGATAAGGGAAGTTGTCCTTATCATAGGACCAATGATCAGAAGTGATGTCCATGTTTGATCAAGTGAATCTTCAAGTCAGACATTGGGAAGAGTGCTTCAAAGTCAAGACAAAGTGCTCACAGCCGTTTACTTCACAAATTAAGGACATGTTACTTTCAAGAAACTGTCTTCCAGTTGCAAAGTTCAAGGAAGACAAATATAGACATTTTGAGGTTGTCTCTCCAACGGGCAAATCCTCAAATTGTTCTATAAATACATGAAGTGTGGAAACCATTGAAGGCATCCAACTATCCTGCAATCTAGAGGAAACTACAAGCTCATAACCCTCCAAGCTTTCATAGAACATTCTTAGTTTCCGAAAACACTTCAACCTAAGCTGAACTTCATTGTATATCCATACAAAGCTTAGAGAGATATCCTATCCTTTTACACTGATCTCATTGTAAAGGATATCTCAACCTATATGGAACCCAACATCAACCCTTATACCTTTCTAAAAGAGAGATAGAAGGTTGTTGTAGTAGAAGTGTAAGGAATTCACTGTTGAGAGAAGAACAGTGCAATTCTGAGTTGAGAAGAGAGTACTAGGACTCTGATATCCTAGGGATCAAGGCACCAAGGAGTGGTGTGGTTGATCAAGTGCACCTTGACACTATAAAATAAGTAATTTCAAGAGATAAGGAATTATCCTATTAAATCAGGGAAAGTGGATGTAGGAGCTTGAGTCTCTGAACCACTATAACTCTTGTGTTGATTTACATTCAAAGTACTTTCATTCAAACAAGCATTCATACACAAGCACACAAACTGACCTTTCAAAGACATATACTCAAGATTGTGCTAAACTGTTTTGGACAAGTTCCCTGAAAACAGACTAAGTGTTAAGAAGAGATTTCAGAACTAAAAAGGAGTTTAAACGTAAGGGCCAACCACTATTCCGCACATACAACTCAATTAGATAGTTATTCAACTAAGTACTCAATAGTACTTAGTAGTTTGATTATCTTTTAAGAGTTAATCATATCAGAAGAGTTGTCCAGGACAACCTTGCTGAAGCCAGTTTTACTCAAGTTTGAAAAAGATTTGCATACAAGTGTATTCCCCCCCCCCATACACTTGTTATATACTCCTTTCAGGACCAACATATGGATAACATGAAAATGATGATAGCTACTATGATTGAAAACATAAACGTCTTATCCCAAAACCAATCAAAGGACAGTGTGCCTCCACTAGTCGAAGAAGAGCCTCAAACGAGTCAAATGGATGGGGTGAATTATATGGGGCGGCCTCAATACCAAGAAAATCAATAACAAAATTTTCAAGGAGGTCGTCCATATCAAGCTCCACAACAAAACCGGTATCAAGGATGACAATCCTCATCATACAAAGGAAATTAAGGTCAACAAGACCAATGGGACCCTTTACTCAATACCAAGGCACCCAAAACCAAAATTTTCGGAGGAATGACAACTTTTCATATTCTAATCCAAAAGGTGCGGTTACTTATCCTCCCGGATTTGACCCCGGAGTAAAGCTTCCAAATGGAGAATGGAAGTCCTCCACTGATGAGCTCCTTGCTATCATCTTGAAAAAGATGGATGTAAGTGAAAGAAGGACGGAAGCAAATGAAAGAAAGTGGGAAGCAAACGATAAAAGGATTGAGGGAATTGAGTTTCAACTTGGGCAATTGGCTACGACGATCGGGTCCTAAAATACCAAGGGAAAATTCTCCTAAAATACCCAAGTCAACCCCAAAGAGCATTGTAAGACTATAAACTTGAGAAGTGGCACTTTTTATGAAGGGTAAAAAATGCCTATTGATGTGGATGCTGAGAAGAAAGACGAGGAAAATGAAGAGATTGATCAAGGAAGGCAAGAGGATGAATTTGTAGAAGTGGAAGTTGAAGAAAAAGGTGATGATAGTGAGGATACCAAGGATGAAGAGAAAGAGAAGAATGACGAAACAACAAGAGTGGAGAATGGAGAGAATTCTCCAAGAATTCCAAAGTGGAAGGTGGCCAAAGAACTAGGAAAGAAGAAGCATGATTTCCCGTGTGACAAATGGGGGGTGCCCATCACTCATGTACCTCTTCCTTATCCATAAAGATACATGAAGAAGATGAACGAGAAGTTTGGAAAGTTCTTGGAGATTTTCAAGAAGATCCACATTAATGTCTCGCTCCTTGATGCACTAGATCAAATGCCACATTACATGAAATTCCTCAAGGAGTTGATTGCAAATAAGAAGAAGCTTAGAGAGCATGAAACAATCAATCTCTCAGGGGAATGTAGTGCACTACTCCAACGAAACCTACCCAAGAATTTGAAAGATTTGGGTAGCTTCACGATTCCGTGTGAAATTGGAGGAAGTGAATCGATCTTGGCATCATGCGATCTTTGAGTAAGTATCAATCTCATGCCATACTCTGTATACAAGGGATTGGACATGTGAGGTTTGTTTCCCAATTCTTCCACTCCGTGAACCCGTTGAAGGAGGGCAAGGACCGGAGGAAAAGATGAAACTGTTACCCGAGCACCTCAAGTATGCTTACTTGGACAAATAAATTAGGTATCCTGTGATTGTTTCATCTTGTTTGAATGATTGGGAGTTAAATAAATTACTTGTAGTTCTTGCTAGGAATAAGAAGGCTTTGGGTTGGAGAATTGACGACTTAAAATGAATTAATCCATCAATATGCATGCATAGGATTAGAATCGAAGAAAATATGAAATCAATTGTCTAACCTCAAAGGAGGGTGAATCCTATAATGCAAGAAGTAATTAGGAAAGAAGTTATCAATTAAATTCCTTGATTTGGGCATGATATTTCCTATTAGTGATAGCCCATGGGTATCTCTATTGCATGTTGTGTCTAAAAAGGGAGGTATGACGGCCATCACGACCGATAGGAATGAGGTGATTGCTACACGGGTTGCTATGGGTTGGAGAGTGTGTGTAGACTATAGAAAGTTGAATAAGACCACATGCAAAGATCACTTTCCCCTCCTCTTCATGTACCAAATGTTGGATAAACTAGGTGGTTTTGCTTATTATTGTTTTCTCGATGAGTATTTCGGGTACAATCAAATCATGATTGCGCCCGAAGATCAAGAGAAAACCACATTCACATGTTCCTATGAAACGTACGCTTGGAGGCCACTACAAAAAACGCGCGCTACAGGGACAGACAAATGCCGACGGATTTTAATCCGTCAGCATTTCCGACGGATATGCTGACGGAATGCTGACGGATTTAAAAGTCAACGTCAATGCTGACGGATTTCTGTTCCGTCAGCATTTTCCCTCGGTAAATGCTGACGGATATCCGTTCCGTCAGCATTTACCGAGGGAAAATGCTGACGGAATTTTGAAATATGTTTGCCGACGGAAATGCCGACGGATTATCCGTCGGCATCTGACCCGTTGAATTCGCACCGCCTCGTTTTCCAAAAAGGTAACGGTTCCCATTAATAGTGGGCGGTTACCGAGGGAAATGCCGACGGAAATTCCGTCGGCAAATATTTTTTTTTTATTATATAAGGGCCTCAAATCAATCAGTTCGTTTTAGAAAAAAAAAAGGGGGCGTGCGCGTGAGTGAGGATTCGGTGGGGAAGACGAAGACGAGGACGAGGCTATTGAAGCAAATTTCTTCGATTACATTGATACGGTACGTTTTCTTAATTAGTTTTATTACTTAATTTTAATACTTATATATGTTTATGCATGGATATATGTAAATATGAATAATTTAATGTTGATTTGCATGTTATATTGATTTAGTTAGTTGTTAAAATATTATGATCATGTTAGTATGTACGTTAGTTAATTTAATTTGTTGATTAAGAATAATTTTGATAGATCGAGTAGGTTTTTAAGGTTAATTAATTAATTAATTGTTATATGTATACATTAATTAATTGTTATATAGTTAATTACTAGTTTAATTTAATGGTGTAATTTTGATATAGAATATTTTTAATGTAGGTAGTGCATGTTTCAATCAATTGTTTAAATTAGAAAATTATTATTTTAATTAGTTTTAGGTTTGTTAATTTAGGAATATATATGTTCAATTTTTTATTATTGATTAAGTTAGGTAGAAAAATAATAATTAAATTAGGTTATTGTTGATTAAATTAGGAATATGTTGATTAATTAAATTAGGAATATGCTATATTAGTAAAAAAATTAAATTAGGAATATGTTCATTAAATTGATAATTAGAAAACTCCAATTAGAAAAGTATTATTTTAATTATGTTTAGATTTGTTAATTTAGGAATATGTTAATTTAGAAATATTTTTAATGTAGGTGATGCATGTTTCAATCAATTGTTTAAATTATTAGTTAATTAGATGGTTCGACGGTGGTATCACGTTGTAATTAGGTTATATATATATTGTTTTGATTTAAATTATGAATATGTTGATTAAATTAGGAATATGATATATTAGTAAAAATTTTAAATTAGCAATATGTTCATTAAATTGATAATTAGTAAAATTATGTATTTTTTATTGATTGAAACAGATGAGTGAACAAGTACCGAATCAGGGTTCGGGTTCACGTCGTAGGTCGTCACTTTGGTCACGTGCAAGGAGGTCTCGGGATGAATCAGTTCCTGTGACGGCTCCTCCTCCTCCTCCTGTGGCAGTGTCGCCGCCGCCGCCGACTACGATGTCGGTTGGTTCGTCATCCTCTTCTCGTCAGCATCCTGTTCGAGACAAAAGGAAAGTCATTGACATCGTTTCAGGAGCGTAAGTCAATAATTCTAATGTTTGATGAGATTCAATAACGATTAACTTTATTTATTTATTTATAATGTGTTAGTTTATAAATTTGTTAATAATTTTACAGGTTGGTGCCCGGTAATGAGGTGTCCAGGATGTGCACAAAATCCTTTAAGGATTGCAAGATTTCTAAGGGTGCTATCACTTGGTCGAAGGTGCCACAATCTAAAAAGGATGATAATTTCGAGGAGTTCCAGGTATATAATTACAATATTTAAAGTTTATTAAATAACTAATTATTCATATTATTTGATAAATATGTTGAATATTTATTTGTATAGAAAAAGGCCCGTTGGGATACGACGATCTACTCGGACGCCGCTATTTACGAGAAGTGGTACAATCTTTGTTCTACTCGGTACACGAACACGATGTACGACTGGAGAAAGGCCTGGCGTGATGAAGACAAAAATCTTGATCTGGGGAAAGACGAGGATGGTGTTGACCTGTGGGAGTCGTTGGTTGAGAAGTGGATGGACCAGGATTACCAAGACAAGTGTGACAAAGCTCGGGCCAACCGCAGAACCGACGTTGGAGGCGGGATGGCAGTGCATCGGGGGGGAGCTCGGTCCGTCCTCGAGCAATCACTTGCTCTCGTAAGTTTTATTTAATTATTTAAAAATTAAATAATTGTAGTTAATTATTTTATATTAGTTATCTAAATGAATTTGTATATGTTTATTTGATACGTAATAGGAGCGGGAGACTGGACGTCCCCACACCCACTTGGATCGGCTGAGCCTTCTTCATCCGTTTAATGCCGATACACAGACGTCCACCTACGGGCGCACTACTGACCTCCACGTAAGTTTAATTAAATTTATGTATTAATTACATTATATATATATATATATAGATAATTAAATTAATTTTAATTTTTTAATTATGTAGTTGAGCGTCCGACAGAGGATTGAAGAGGCTGAGACGCAAGCCACTGCCACGACTACTGCTGAATCCGGAAGCAGCGGTACCCCTCCGGTTGTTGACGTGGACCAGTGTTACCTTGACGTTGCCCCGACCTCCAAGGGAAGGGTCCTTGGCCTTGGTGGGATGAGCAGCGCCGTGAGGACACCAAGTGGTCGGTCGGCCCGGAGTGCATCGCAGCCGTCCGTATCCTCCACTGCCGTCCCGGATCCGAACGTCATGGCAACGTTCGAGAACTACTTCCGCCTCTGGAGTACCAATGCGGGTCGGACGTTGGGGATGTCTGCTGAGCAGATCGAGGCCATCTATCAACAGACGATGGGGCAACCACCGCCAGCTCCAGCTCCAGATCAAGCTGCAGGTCAAGATGCAGGTCAGGCCGACGGTGGCAACGTCAACTTGAATGATGGTATGGATGAATATTTTAACTTTCCCGGCACTGACAACTATCCTGGCAACTATCCTGGTTGAACAATTTGAACAATTTAATTTTGTGTTGAACTAATTTATTTTTTTGTTGAACTTATTTAATTTTCTGTTGAACTTATTTAATTTTCTGTTGAACTTATTTATCTTTATGTATATATTTATGTTTATGTTGAAAAATATGTTGAACTATATATTGCAGTTTATTTGTGTAGTTTATTGGTGTATAGATGAAAATAGGGTGCATTCATTTGTTTCATTGAGTACAAAATAATCTCATTTAGAGTGCATTCTAGATATAGATTTAAACCACTTGAAGAGTGCATTTTAGTACAAATTAAAATAGCCTCATATAGAGTGCATTATACATATATTTAACCAAACCACTTGAAGGTGGTAGATGCAACCATGACAACTAGCACAATCAAAATGATTTTGTTCACTTTGATTAAATCCTTGATTTCTTCAGCCAAATTCTTGATCTCTGTAACCAATTTCTTCATCTCTTGAGTCATTTTCTTCATGTCTTCAGTTTCTTGGTCACTTTGATTAGATTCTTGATTCTTGTCAACAACACACTTTTCTAGAGTGTCAGCCCATACAAAGAAACCACATCCACCGCCATCACTTTGGGAGTCAGGACAATTATGAAATATCCTCCCTTTACTTCTAGGTTGTTTAGAAGCATATGTACGACATGCCTTTCCACAATAACAAACAAGGCCTTGCTGAAATCGAATAGAAGATGAAGAAGACATGATATTTCTTTGCAAAATAGAAAAAATCGAATATGGTGTGTGTGAGCTTTGTGTTGTTGCTATATATACAAAAAATTGAATTAATTAATAAAAAAATAATAATAATAACACGCCAAATGCCGACGGAATTAAGTTTCCGTCGAAATTCACCATTTGATAAATGCCGACGGATAATCCGTCGGCATTTATCTTGACCGACGGAAATTTGGGCGGGTGAAATGCCGACGGAATTAAGTTTCCGTCGGAATTCACCATTTGATAAATGCCGACGGATTATCCGTCGGCATTTATCTTGACCGACGTAAATTTGGGCGGGTGAAATGCCGACGGAAAGATAAATCCGTCGGCATATCCGTCGGGAAATGTTTCCCTAAAACTTTCTTTTTTTCCACTTCACTTTCGTATTGCAAATTTACACCAAAACTTTCTACTGCCTAATTTTCCACTTCACGCTCGGGTATTCAGAAACATCAAATTACGGTACATTTTCTACCATTTTTAATTTACTCTATATATAAAATTCAATATAATGTAATTACATGTGTTATATATATAATAAGTTTTGTTTGAATTTATTATAAGTTTAGTTTAGTAATGTGTTGCTCCACTTAAATGTTTAGCAGATGGATTTGCCTGACCGTCGTTGGATGTATTGTACTCCTAGAATGATTAGAGGAAATGTGAATGTGGAATTTTATAATGAACTCGTGTTATTTGTTGAATTTGCAAAAAGCCAGCCACATTACATGAGTGGAAATTGCATTAGGTGTCTGTGTAATGCTAAGAAATGTCAGAATAAGCAATATAAAGAGATTGATGAGGTCCTAGTGCATATTGTGAAGAATGGTTTCGTTGATAATTATTATAATTGGACTAGTCATGGCGAAACACATTGGCCTTATAGATTTGATGAAGTGTTTTACTATTACACTACTGGAATCTATCAACTTGAAGCAAATTTCGATCATGTTGGCACTAGTAACGAGGTAGAACAACGGTTTGGGGACGAAGAACAACAGTTTGGGGACGAAGAACAACATTTTGGTGACTAAGAACAACAGTTTGGGGACGAAGAACAACATTTTGGTGACGAAGAACAACATTTTGGTGACGAAGAACAACAGTTTGGGACGAAGAACAACAGTTTGGGGACGAAGAACAACAGTTTGGGGACGAAGAACCGAATATGTATCAAACAATGATCAGGGAAGCTGGCTTTTCAAACATGGAAGAGGAGCCGACGAATGAGGCATTTCGGTTTTATGAGATGCTCAAATTAGTCGAAGAAGATTTATATCCGGGTTGTGAATCTCACTCACAGTTGTCATTTAATGCACGACTCATGAACATTAAGACCGAGAACAAGCTTTCTAACAGGGCATATGAGCAAGTGACACAGTTATGCAGTGAAATTTGTCCTCAAAATAATAAGGTGCCTACGACGTTTCATCAAAGCAAACAAATGTTGAAGAATGTTGGTTTGCCGGTTGAGAAGATTGATTGTTGTGTGAATAGTTGCATGTTATATTGGGGTGACGAAGATAGCAGTCTGAATATGTGTAGATTGTGTGGCCATCCCCGGTACAAAGAGGCACGTCGAAAGGGACCTGGTGGTCAATCGAAGAAGACAAAGAAGAAAGTGCCATATAAGAAGATGTACTACCTTCCTATCATTCCCCGTTTGATGAGATTATATCAATCAAGTGCCACTGCACAACACATGACGTGGCATGCTACAGATTCCTCTTCGGCTGAGTCGAGGGAGATGCGACATCCGGCAGACTCAGAGGCCTGGAAACATCTTGACAACGTGTTTCCAAATTTTGGTTGTGAACCGAGGAATGTGAGATTAGGTTTGTGTACTGATGGTTTTGCACCGTTTGGGATGCATGGGAAGCAGTATTCTTTGTGGCCGGTGATACTGACTCCATATAATCTTCCTCCGTGGATGTGCATGAAACCTCAAACAATGTTTCTGACTGTATTGGTGCCTGGACCAACGAATCCAAAGGACAAACTGGATGTTTATCTCCAACCTCTTATAAAAGACTTGATCTTCTTATGGGAGAATGGAGTCCAAACATACGATGTTTTTAGAAAGCAGAACTTCACGATGCGTGCTGCTCTTTTATGGACCATTAGCGACTTTCCTGCATATGGTATGTTGTCCGGGTGGAGTACGGCCGGAAAGAAAGCATGTCCGTATTGTATGGAGAATTCTGAAGCTTTCAGTCTCCCGGTGAGTAGAAAAGTTTCATGGTTCGATAATCACCGTAGGTTCTTACCTCAAGGTCACCCGTTTCGAAGAAATAAGAAGAACTTCGTAAAAAACAGAGCAGTCACAAACAATCGACCTCCATTACGAGATGGTATTTTATACATTTATTTAATAATCGAGTACTAAACGTATATTTATCTATTGCTTTTAGTGTCACTTATAATTTACTTTCCGTACAGGACGTAGGTTGTTATATGAGGTTCAAGTGACGGGGTTGAAAAAAAGTACTGAGGAAAATGCAGCGGAACACAACAGAGGAATTGAGGGTGGTTGGAACAAAAGGAGTATTTTTTGGGACTTACCATACTGGAGTTCACTATTGATACGACACAATTTGGATGTGATGCACATTGAAAAGAATGTGTTTGACAATGTGTTCCACACAATCATGAACACGGAAGGCAAGACGAAAGACACTCCAAAGTCTCGGGAGGATTTGGACACTCTTTGTCGCCGTCCAGAGTTGAAAAAGGATGAGCGTACAGGTAAATTTCCAAAGGCTAGCTACACACTGGATAAGCCACAAAAACAAAGATTGTGTAGGTGGATAAAGGAGTTGAACTTTCCGGACGGCTACGTGTCGAACTTGAGTCGATGCGTAGACACAACAACGGGTAAGGTTGCAAGGATGAAGAGTCATGATTGTCATGTATTTATGCAACGCTTGATACCGATTGCGTTCCGATAACTTCTTCCTCTCAATGTGTGGAGGGCTATCACTGAATTAAGTCTATTTTTTAGAGATTTAACGGCTACAACGATCACGATCGATGATATGATTCGTTTAGATGAAGACATTCCAGTGATTTTGTGTAAGTTGGAACAAATTTTTCCACCTAGCTTCTTTAAATCGATGGAACACTTACCCGTTCACTTAGCGTATGAAGCGAGAATTTGTGGTCCGGTGCAATACAGGTGGATGTACCCATTTGAAAGGTAAAATCTTACTTTTTTTATTTCATTACAATTACACATGCATTCATATAAGTTTTATATATATATATATATGTGTGTGTGTATATCAGTTATCTCCACAACTTGAAACGCAATGCTAAACAAAAGGCAAACGTTGAAGCATCGATTGTGAATGCTTATTTGAATGAAGAGGTTGACATGTTTTGTTCTTATTACTTTGAAGACCACGTCAACACAAAGTTAAGAAGTGCTCCACGTAACTTCGGTGGTACATCCGCTGACGATATCAGTGAAGAGGTCGATGGAATGCTCTCCATATTCAAGTCTAAGGGACGGCCAATAGGAAAACCCACTGAACGATATTGGGAGACGAACTCGGAGGCGGAAATAACACAAACGTATGTGTTGTTGAATTGTGATGAAGTTCAGCCATACATTGAGTAAGTATTTCATATATAAATCGTCTATTTAAATACCACTTCATTTATGTCATTTAATATTAACCAAGTTTTTGAATGTTGTGAATTAGGATGTACACTCAAGAACTACGACGAGCAGAACCAAACATCTCAGATGCATATATAGATGCTCGTATTCAACGTGAATTTTCCCGATGGTTCGAACGTTATGTGAGTACCATTTAATTAATTATGTTTTACGTAAATAAATTAATATTTATTTTAATTAATTTTAAATTGAGCCGTATAGGGACGAGATAACGCTCTAGACAGTCGATTCTTACGAGATCTCAGCAAGGGACCACTACGTCGTGTAAAGACTTACAACGGTTATATTGTGAAGGGCTACAAATTTCATACGTCTGGGTATGCATCGACAAAGGCAACTACCAACAGTGGCGTCTGCGTTAGCAGTGCGAATTACAATGCAGATGCAAGTGATTACTTTGGGGTGTTACGGGAAGTCGTCGAAGTAGAATATCCAGGATATCCAACAAAGACTGTAGTGTTGTTCAAGTGTCATTGGTTTGATTCAGGCCATCTAGGAACAAGAATTCACCCGGAGTACAAGCTCGTTGATGTTAGTTCGAAAAGGGCGTATGTTGGGGATGATCCATTTGTATTTTCCCATAAAGTATCTCAAGTATACTACTGCACATATCTGGGAGCTCCACGTGGTTATGAATGGCACGCTGTTTGCAAAGTAAAGGCAAGGTCAATGGTAGAAGTCCCTAAAAAGGACAAAAATACTGAAGATGAATCTCCATTTCAAGCAGAACAAATAGAGACTCCAACTGAAGTCTTTACGGGAGATTTCAATCTTTCTGTACCCTTGACGGTTGCAAATCCCCAATTAATCGAAATTGAAGGTGAAGAGGAGGGGGATGAAGAAGAGGATGAAGATGAGGATGAAGAGGAGAATGAAGAAGATGAGGATGAGGAGGAGGATGAGGATGAGGAAGATGATGATGAGGAGGAGGAGGAGGATAGGGACGAAGAGGAGGATGAAGACGATGAAAATTAATTCAATTAATGTAATGTATTTATTTCTTATTTTATAAAAGTTATTTAATTATTTATCATTTAGGTACAAATTATAAAAATTAAATTTACTATAAATATAAGTCACAACCAATATATATATTAATATATGTGGAAGAAATGAATTTTGTGATTTTTTTAAAAAATATTTTCGTAATTTAGTAGGTCTAGTATATAGAAAAAATTGAATTATTTAAAAAAAAAATAAAAAAAATCGCCAAAATGCTGACGGAATTCACTTTCCGTCGGTATTTACTTTTTGAAATATACCGACGGATTATCCGTCGGTATTTACCCTTATATAAAACCTAGGGTTTTCTTTCAGAAATCTCCTCTCTCCCACGTACCTCGCCTCCCTCCACCTCCTCGCCTCCCTCGCCCAGCAACGCCGCCGCCGCCGCCTCCTCCCCCACCCAAACCTCTGTATCCACCTTCTCCCCCCACTCCTCCTCCCTCCTTCCTCCCCACGCCTCCTCCCTCTTTCACAAGTAGGATTTTTTTTTCGGCAAATGGCCGTCGCCTCTCTCGCACAGTGGCGGCGCCTCCTCCTCCTCCCCTCCGCCGTCCTCTCTCCGCGTCGTAAACCGCCGTCCTCCCCTTTTCTCTGCCGTGGTACGCTTTCATTTTACCGGTTTATCCAAGTCAATTTACCGGTTTCATACCGGGTACGCAATTCTTCTTACCACCAAGAAATTGATTCCAATGATTGTACGATTTGATGATGATGAAGGCTATTTTATTATATTACTATTTGTATTCGAATTTCAACTATGATTTTCTGCATTTCTTAACTTAAATATTTAATATATATATTTAATAAGGTTGTTGGTGTTCTCGAAAATTAGGCTTTTAGTAATTTTGTTTTGAGATTTAATATTGTGCGACATGTATATGGATGTGTGTGCTCTGCATGTTTTATGTTGTTTCATCATTCTTAATTTGTCCTCTTTTCACTTGGATTTTCTACTTTGCGTTTTCTTTTCCTTGTTTTCTTGCTGGATTATAGACGCTACAAAAATACTTAATAATTAAGCGTTGATGCATGTGAATGTGAATGCTCTCCATATTCAAAAATGTCTTTGTTTGGATTGCCCCCTCTATTTGTTATACATTCTAGTGTAGTATATGTAATTTATTGGTTTGTGTTAGTGGTAATTTTGACAAACCAATGCCAATTAATTGTCCCCTCTATTGTATCCATGCATTATATTTCGACAAACCAATGCCAATTAATTGTGGTCGGAAAATGAAATTCTGGTCGGGGCCTCCCCGGCCACCCATATTTTTTTTATTAATATTTTGTTTTACTGACGGATAATCCGTCGGTAAAATGCCAACGGATAATCCGTCGGTCACATGCCGACGGATATTCCGTCGGTATGTGAATTTCGAAATCATATTTTTTTTATTCATTTTTTTGTTTTACTGACGGATATTCCCTCGGTAAATTGCCGACGGATATTCCGTCGGCATATGACCGACGGAAATTCCGTCGGCATGTGAATTTCGAAATCAATATTTATTCAAAAATTAATTTCTTTTATAATTATTTTAATTCATTCTAATTTATTTTATAATTATTTTAATCCATTCTTTCCGACGGAATTACCGACGGAATGTTGACCCGGTTTGTTAAACGGGTTGTCCGAAATACCGACGGAATATCCCTCGGTAAATCCGTCGGCAATTCCGACGGAAAATCCGTCAGCAAATCCGTCGGAAATCCCGACGGAATGCAAAAATCCGTCGGTAAAAAATACTGACGACGAAAAAGGGGACGGCCGACTTTCCGTCGGAAAATCCGTCGGTAACATCGGCGGCCGACGGAAATTCCGTCGGTAAATCCGTCTCTAAAACGCCCTTTTTTTGTAGTGGGCGCATGCCCTTTCTTAGAACTATCTAGCACCTTGATTTTTTAAACTACAGTACGTGTTGTACCTCAATGTCTTCCTTTTTTAAGTAAGAGGATAATAATCTGGATCATCAAACCTTTCGCTATCAATCTACCAATCACAATGTTCTTGTTTTACTTTATTTGCTCCCATTGCCTTGCTCACTCTTCATTTAACAAGCTCGGTGATTTCTTTATATATTTTTTTGAAGATTTGTCGTTGATTTCTAGTGATCCATTGAAGAACGCCATCGTTGAAATCAAAATGATCGCCAACTAAATAAACTGTGTTAATAGACTCCACAAAGCTTTACTTTTTAACCTCAATAATTTAAGAAGTGAAATCCATGTGATGAACTCCAATTTATATGATCAAATAATATTTAGTTATGATATTGACTTGTTGAGAACTTACCCCTCACCTCCGCGGGCTTTTTAAGAAATATATCCCACTTTATGATATTTATCGTGAGTATTCATCAATTGCTAGAAATTTGTTCAACATAAATTTCTAAAATATTTTTTGGTTTATAATTTTATTTTTAATATCACAACTTAAAAATTAAACAAAAAAATTCACCGTGATTTACCCCCATTGCCTATTTACTCCCTCTTCAGTTAACAAGATCAACGATTTCTTTATATTTTGTTTGTAGATTTATTGTTGATTTTAGTGCATGATTTAGGGGGTGTTTTAAAACTCTACAAATTGCTTCTAGAATCACTTATTTTCAAAACTCCATCTCATAGCTTTTGAAAAATAAATGATTCTAAAAGCAGTTTATAGAGTTTCAAAACACACCCACAGTGAAGAACGTCATCGTTGAAATAAAAAACGTCAACTCAATATATAGTGTTGCACCTATTTGTCTTACTTTTTAAATGTATTTTGTTTTCCATCTTCGCCCTACTTTTTAATTGTACCATGTAACCCCGCAACGTCCTACTTTTTTAAGTAGGAGGATAATAATTGTTGAAGTGTGGAGCCTGAATTGATCCTAATGGGCTTGGAGTGTAGGGCAAGTTTGTTCCTTATGGACTTGGAGTGGGAAGCAAGTTTATTCCTAATAGGCTTAAGGTTAATTATGGCAAGTTTTCTATTATAAATAGATGTTCTCTCATTGTAATCAGGGCGCATCCAGAAAAGCATAGTGAAATACCTGGCTTGGCATCGCCCCCAGACGTAGTCGAAAGATGAACTGGGTAAACAAATGTTGTGTTATTTTCTTACCGTCATCGTGTGCGTGTATTTATTTCCTAACAACTGGTATCAGGGTCTCGGGTTCAGAGGGAGCAGTCACGATAAGCGACGAGAAGATTTCAACCAAGCAGTTTGACGGATCGAATTTCGGGTTCTGTAAGATGCAGATCGAGGATTACCTCTACGGTAAAGATCTACCTGTGCCCCTAGTGGAGAAGGGGGAACCCGAAAAGATGGAACAGAAGGAGTGGAATCTGTTGAATAAAAAGGCGATGAGTGCAATACGCTTATCGTTGTCCATGAACGTAGCCTATCACACGACTAAAGTCAAGTCCGCAAGAGATGCTGCAGATCTTGGAGAAGATGTATCAAAAGCCCACAACGGTGAACAAAGTTCACTTGATCAGGCGGTTGTTCAACCTCAGGATGTCGGAGAGCACACCCGTGCAACAACACCTGAACGAGTTCAACATGATCATTGGACAGTTGTGTCCTATCGAGATCGACTTCAGTGGTGAGGTACTTACTTTAGTTTTGTTATCTTCTTTGCCAGATAGTTGGGCTGCCACAGTTAGCGCTTCATCCGTGAAAGATAAACTGAAGTTTGACGAAGTGAGAGATCTGATGATTAGCGAGGAGGTTCGCAGGAAAGAATCTGGATCCACTTCAGGGTCAACGTTGAACACAGAAGAAGGGTAGGCAGAATCGTGGCACATCAGAGTCTAGAGGAAAGAGTCAATCCAGAAAGATACAGACTCGATCCAGTGCTGGAATTGTGATGAGTTTGGTCACTATAGGAATCAGTGTTTAGCACCCAAGAAAAACAAGACGGGAGGAGAATCAAGAAGATATGGTTATATGGAGAATTCAGTCTCCAAGTGGGAGATTGTTGGAGTATGGAGCCTGAATTGATCCTAATGGGCTTGGAGTGTAGGACAAGTTTGTTCCTTATGGGCTTGGAGTGGGGAGCAAGTTTATTCTTAATGGGCTTAGGGTTAATTATGGCAAGTTTTCTATTATAAATAGATGTTCTATGATTGTAATCAGGGCGCATCCAGAAAAGCATAGTGAAATACCTGGCTTGACATCGCCCCTAGACGTAGTCGAAAGATGAACTGGGTAAACAAATGTCGTGTTATTTTCTTATCGTCATCGTGTGCGTGTTTTTATTTCCTACCAATAGTCTGAATCATCAAACATTTCGTTATTAATTAATCTCTCAATCACAATGTTCTTGTTTTAGTTTCTTTGCTCCCATTCCCCATGTACTCACCATTTAGTTAACAAGCTCAGCGATTTCTTCATATTCCATTAAAGTTTTATCGTTCATTTCTAGTAATTCAATAAAAAATGCCATTGTTGAAATAAAGATCAACTCAACAAACACGGCTATAATACTGTTAATAGACTCCGTCTTTTATTAGATTGTGTTGGAAAATGTGCTTCGAAGCGAGTTTCGACTCGATATCTCATTAATTCTCCCATTTTAAGTTGGAATGAATGCAAAATGATTTTTCAAACAATTTTTGTAACCAAAATTTGAGTAGGAAAAAATAAAGTGGTTTTTGTCCTATATTGAACAATATCTAATGAGGAAGTGGGTAAAATAAATCCATTAGTAGCGTGTAAATATTACACGAATATCGCACTGATTTGGTAGCAGACTAAAAGCTACTTTTGCCTTGAATTTTCCATTTGTAACCGTCGAAATAAATTAAATCGAAACCGCCGAAATAAATTTCGAGCAGTTTCAATTTGAATTTTGGTTAATGGCGGAAGGTTACACGCATGTGCATGCATTGAATTCAGAAGGTTATATGAATGATTTGGTTAATGCGTGAATTCAAACAGCGGCAGGTTACGCATGTTTTGAAAATATTCATAAAAACTGCATTTAAGTAAAATGACAGTTTTGGTCCATTTTTCAGTTTTGGTCCAATTATATTGGAATATTTATTGCGGCAACATTTGGGTTGGCTATAAATAGTTGCTATTAAGGTATCCCACATCGGATAGAGAGATGGTTTTGAGTGGACTTATAAGCCTGGGCAATCCTCTCACTTAACACCTTGGTTTTAAGTGTAGAGTTAGGCCTTGTCACATGGTATCAGAGCCAACTCTCTACTTCGATTGGTTTTAAGTGTAGAGTTAGGCCTTGCCACATGGACTTCGATTGGTTTTAAGTGTAGAGTTAGGCCTTGCCACATGGTATCAGAGTCAACTCTCTACTTCGATGTGTGGATCCACCTGTGATTCATGCATTTGCCTTGTTCTTCTCTTCTTGTTAAAAGCTTGTGAGAGGGAGCTTTAAAAATAAGTGATTCTAGTTGACTTTGACATAAAGTTTAATTTGAGAGTTATTTATTACTATTACTTTTTTTCAAAATTGTGAGAGGGAGCTTTAAAAATAAGTGATTCTAGAAGCAGTTTGTAGAGTTTCAAAACATGCCCTAAGTCAATTGTGGAGAATCAGATAACAAAAATGTTTTTGTTTGATAAAAGTAATAACATTTTATTTAATTTTGAAATATTTGAATGATATTGTTCAAAAGAATAAAATAATTTTCTAAAATGAAAAATAAACACTTTTATTTTTGTGTATATATTTTTAGTGATTAAATTTTATCACTTTTTAAATTGTAACAAGTAATCCATGTAATAAAATAAATAGGGAAAATGAAAATAAAAAGTGGAGTTACCTAACAGCAAAAATCACAATTTAAGTAAATAAATGATAGATTTTTAGGGTGTTGATAAAAATATTATTTCTATTTTGGAACATATATATTAAGTTTGAACGCGTAGATCCCACAGAAATTTGCACACTTTTTATATTGAGACGTTTCACATAAATTTGCACACTTGTTATATTGAGACGCACGTCTCATAGAAATTTACACACTTGTTATATTGAGACGTCTGATAGAGATTTGCACACTCCAGGAAACATCTTCATTACATTTTTTCTCAAAATACACACATATTTACTCATATGTTATTAATTGACTAATTCGGGGAATCAATCTTACCATCCACTTGTGGGGGCCCATTTAAAGCCAGAACAAAGTTATGTATGGACTAACCCCTTAAAAATTATTTGCACCTTAAAAATTTTAAACGGTAAAACCTAAAGAAAAGCACACTCTTAAGTCTCAAATCAACACCGGTCAACAGGTCAACCCCTTTCAAGGTAGGGTACTAATTTGCTGAAGAGAGGGAACGCCTTGGAAAATAATGATTGTTGTTGTCCATTTTGCTCTTCAATGACCGAAAGTTGAAGCCACTTGTTGTTGTCCTGTTCGATTTTCAAGAATATTTAATTGTTGTATCACTCTCACATTGAAGCTTTTGTCAATTTAGGTGGCTAAGTTGATATTCAATCTCATTTGGTAATGCATGTATTTGTTGGAAGATGTGGAAAGGAAAAATGAAATTCCAACACTATTTTCTCTTGGAAGTTGTTAAAGGTGCACTATCCTCACAGTTTTTGCTTGTTTTCCTCTAGTACTCAGACTTTGAATAAAAGTATCCTGTATTTTAATTAAGATGTATATTAATTATAATACATCATCACTATTACTTTATGAATAATTAACGTTACAATAAAAGTTTTAATTATTTTATTAAAAAGCTGGTCTCATTTTCATCTTTTTTTTGTAAATTAATAAAACGTAAAATAATACATGTGAGACTATTTCACATATATAAAACGATGATGAATCCTTATCATATTATTTATAATTCGGACTTGAAATTTGAGTTAGAATTTTGAAAGTTCAACTTCAACTTCTAACATGTGCAAGTAATTCAAGAAAGACGTGTGCTTTTTTACATGCACTATATATTGACTTTGAATGAGCTTCTCATATTACTCAAAATGAACTGGCTACGGCCATCTGAATCTGAAACATGATGAGATGCTGCACCACTTTATTTCTAATTGTTTTATGCTCCTTTTCTACTCATCACTACACAATTTCTCACGCAGCAGACACAATAAATACTTCCCAGATACTCAGAGATGTTGACACAACTACAACCTTGATTTCATCTGGTGGACTTTTTGAGTTGGGTTTTTTCAGCCCTCCGAATTCCAATAATCGGTACGTGGGGATTTGGTACAAGAAAATACCAGAAAGGACCGTCGTATGGGTTGCAAACAGAGATACTCCACTCAAAGATGCATCAGGTACCTCCGTCTATAAGCTTTTCATTTTATAATTTTGATCCGCCTGTCTATATGTCTTTCTGTATCTAAACGATGAATAAACCCGTTTTATATCTGGATCAAGAATCAATTTCAAATTATAAACGATGAACGACCCGTTTTACCGTCTCTAAATCCGTAACTTACACCCACTGACCCGAACCCGAATCCACTGACCCAACTCTCACCCCTTACCCATTTATTTGATTTATGTGAGAATTGAATCCAGGTGGGCGGGTGTTCAGGTGGGCGGGTGTCCAGCAATGGGCTCCCCCTACTTTGACAGGTAACTTTTTTATTTTATTTTTTAATATTAATTGTATATGAATAATCTTTTGACCATTTTTTAATTTATTTTTTTCACATCTATTAAAATTGTAACTTTTAAAATTTTTAATTTATTTTTTTGTTGTTAATTTCTAAAATGTATATGTATTACATTTTGACTCATTTTATAAATTTATTTAACATATATCATTAATTAATTAATTAGGGTGTCTTTAATGTAAAATAGGGTGAGTACTAACATATATATTTAGTTTAAATCTAAAACTCTAAGAGAGAGAGAGAGAGGATACATGAGGGGGATATGGAGGTCAAAACATTGGTTGTCTCGATTATCTGTATAAATATAAATTATATATTACTATCAAAATAGTAAGTATTGTTCAAATTTGATAAGGCTTGTGAGCATTTCGAAGCTAGTATTTATGAGCTCGAACTCATTAGCGATTCGAGTAGCTCGAAACTCGACTCACTTACATTCCTATTATTAATTATTTTTAAAATTTTTTTTTTTTTTACTGTTTATTATTAATTGGTAAATTGATTTTTTTTTTACTATTTATTATTAATTGATTTTTCTTTTAACTCGGCTCACTTACCATTATATTTATTGTTAATTGATTTTTTTAAAATTAATTAATCTTCTCAATTATTCACACATACTGACATACAACCCTATTGTTAATTTATTATAAGTTATATATCACCCTCAATTAACACATCGAGTCTAGTCATTTGAATAATTAAATACCAATTAATTTCTCCATCCAAAAAACTATGTTTTTTTAGGGCACATGTTTTGAGAAAAATAGATAAAGTAGGAGGGTTGTGAGATAAAAATAAAGTGATTGTTTCCATAAAATGAAATGAGCATAGTTTTGTTGAATAGACAAATAAATAAAAGTGAGCATATTTTTAGTGAACAGACAATATTATTAAATAGTAAATAATAATTAAATTTAAAAAATCAATTAATTAAAAAGGTTTGGATTTTATTTTTTAATTAATTTTAACATTTGACTAATTAGATACCGATTAAAGAAGGTCGAATTTCGTACCAAATAAAAAATTCAAATTTCGTGCACCACTTTGACTCGTTTTATGTTTGGAAGAAAACTTTGACTGATTAGAGACGGTGGTATCCATATCTAAAATTCTCGAAACTGAAAATCATACAGTATTTAATATGTTCATAATGAAAGACGATTTTATTTTCGATTTCAAATCTCAATTTTTTAATAAATTCGTATCTATTTCGTACCTGTTAAAGACATATAGGATATCTGTCTCTAAATTTCAGTATAAAAATCAAAACTTTTTTTTTTTTGGGTAGTGATTAACATATTATTTTCTTTTCCAAAGTTTACCTTATTTAGTTTTTGTTCCTTGTTTCATCCACTCTCAAAATTGGTCAACAAAGTTTACCTTTGTTTCACACACTCTCAGGTCAACATATTATTATTCCTTTGTTTCACACACTCTCAGGTCAACAAAGTTTACTATTAGTCCTATTTTTTTGTGCTGCCATCATTTAAATGTTTGTAGAGTTACGAAATAAACTATTGTGAGGACTGAGGGTGTTTAATGCAATTAAAAGTTTTATAAGGAAATGTACGTAATTATTTAAAAGATTTTCATTTTTTTATAATTATAGTTATGTACAAAATTTTTAAGTTATATTTAGCATCCTCAACTAGTTTAAACAAACAGTCAACTACTAACCAAGAGTTGGGGAAAATATGATTTTTTTATGATCAATTTTGAGAGTAAAACTGAGGAATCAAATCTAGAAAAAAGTTAGCTCCAGGGATTAAAATTGTTATTTCACCTTTTTTTTTTCTTTTTGCGTTGTACATCTTTTAAAATATGTGGAAATTGTTAGGAAAATATAATTTCAAAAGATTATCACATTCACATTAATATTTATTTTGACTTGTGCATTAATATTTTAAAAATAGATTTTATCAAGTCAACACCCCTAACTACCATGAGAAATAGATTGTCATCACCTTTAATGGAGTGATTGAGAAAGCTCACTATATAATGTGTGTTTACAATGATACATGCAAGGAAAGAATCAAAGTAATATCTATAGATATTTTGTGAGATATGAAAATATATACAATATGATATGAAAGGGTTATCCTTTATTACCCCTCTCAGAATTAAGCATAATGTTTAGACAAACACATAACTCGGAACGTAATAGCTTGAACAACTTTTTGGGCTACACTGGTAACTGGCAACTAGAATGTGTGATGGTTTGTTGTTTCTCTATGAAATGAGGTTGTCGCCCAAGACATTGAGTATTTGTGAGTTGAATGACGTGTCTCAACAAAAGGTGGCAATTAGCATTAGAATACCCAACAAGTGTCGATGCAAAGGATCGAGAAAATGTAAAACAAATAGAGCCTCCTTGAATCAAGAAGCTCGCCTCGAGTGAGAATATCATGAGCGTATCTCGCCTGACTAAAAAACAGTCCAATAGGTAGATACGTTACATTCGTCATTGAAAGCCTCGAGTGAGAATGTCATGAGCGTCTCTCACGTGTAACATCATGGTTGATATTAAATAATTGTATTTTTATTGAGTGAATAATGAGTTAATTACATTGGTATTTATACATTGGATTTAAATGATACAAATGGAAAGTCAAAAAGATATAATCACAATTCCTAAATTAGTGGAACAATAAAAGACCAAATCTTCGTGATTTATTTAATACTATTATCCCCCCTCAAGCAAGACGAGGGATGTACGTGGACCGACGCGCAACTTGTCTCGAAAGAACTCGAACAACGGGCGAGGCAAAGCCTTAGTAAAGATATCAGCAATCTGTAGGTCCGAAGAGACAAACTAAGTGTGAAGATGGCCGGTCGAAACGAGCTCACGGACAAAGTGATAGTCAATATCTATGTGTTTGGCACGTTTATGAGCAATTGGATTTTGACTAAGGAATATGACACTACTATTGTCCGAGTAGAGTGTGGGGGAAGACGGAATCTTGACTTGAAGTTCACAAAGAAGTTGAAGAACACAAACCAACTCAGAAGAGGCATTCGCCATTGCACGATACTCCGACTCACAGCTGGAGCGAGAGACAGTAGACTGCTTTTTTTAGCACTCCAAGAGACCAAATTTCCTCCCAAAAAAATTGAGAATTAATTTAATTAAAATTCAAAAATTTAAATAGTAAATTAATTTGATTTTAATATATATTTGTTCATGTGTCACCATTTAATTGGGTGCAATTTTAATGTTCTTACAACATTGAAGCGAGCACAATAGTAGAGTTAGGATTCTCCACCCCAGGAGGACGATTATCAAAAGGTGGTTGGGGGCCTGAATCGGGAGGTGGAGACATTTTTCCCTTGTTGCACTGGACAGTCATGTGACCAACAATTTCACAATGTCGATCAAATAGATGGAGCCCGAAGCCAACTGCCAAATACACTTTCTAAAAATTCGGCCACGCTCTTCCAATGAGTGAAACTTGAGAATTACGAAACCCTTTCTAATTAGGATAACAGACAGGTTCCCCTGAAGACAAACCTCAATGAGCCTCTTAGACGGATCAACATATGGGATCGAAAGTTTGCCATGTGTAGTGAGCAATCTACCAATCAACACATCCGTATATACACGGATCCCAACCTGGTATGAGTTATTGTCGATATCAATAGTGAATAATCCACATCTTTTAATTTAACTGGACATGCACATCTGATTTGGGAAAGCAATAAAAAACATGGGAGTGCGGTCAATAAGGCCAAGCATGCCATGGCAGTGTATGAAGAGCGTGTAAACTCCGTAAGGGAAAATCTACACCAGACGCGGAAGAAACATGTCAAAAAAATTAATTTTAAAGGCCGGAAGAGGAACTGATATACCCAAGACTCCGGGCAAGAGGAGCTGCAGCATAGAAACGATAGGGGTAGAAGGCGCCTGACGGGGGTGTTCCACTATAGCTTGCGGACGATGTCGTTGGGGATGGGTCTATGACGGAGGTGAGAAGGGCGACAATCCCTGGAAAATGCGTCTCCAAGGCGGCAACATGGTCAATATTCAGGGCAAACGAAGCAGCCGACTACAAATAGATACCCAGGCTCGGGTATCTTTCAATGATTTGTTAGGCAATATGTGAGGGGATGTCGAAAGACGATGGCTGGACAACAGTCGACCGGGGCATAAGGGGGTAGGACGAGTCTTGTGCCATAAACAAGCCCTAGCACACGAGACCCACGGGTGGGGGGGGGGACTGCGTGCACAGGCTAGGTAACATACACACGGGAGGAAGCGACGCGCAGGTAGTCTTAGCTGAGTTCGGACAAGATGGGGCAAACTGTGTGTGGCACATTTGGGGGAAGGACTGAGCGCGTGCAAGCATGGGTGATGGGCCACAACCAGTAGACTGGACAAGCAGCGGCTGAAGTGAGTGACGACACATTGGCGATCTGGAGCAATGGGTTTGTGCGCAAGTCGTGGACGAGCGCTGCCATAGTGGCACTGGAGCGACAGGGTTGGGCGTAGGTCGTGGACATGGACCGCGACCGAGGATGGAGGCCCGCGGCTTCCCAAATGTTGTGTGAAGAAGATGCAATTAGGGCTACAAATTTACACCTACACTGTGTGAAAATTGCACACATAAGGGAAGAAGGCAGGGTTTGAGACAGCCAAACAATCGACATTTGTAATCATCGAGGAGGGTGGGTCGATGTAGCCGTTGACAAAAGGAAGCAGATCATGGCTGAAGAGAAAGCAAAGAATGTGGTTGCACCACAATAAATATATAGTTGGAAGAGGAGACTATACCCAACAACCATATTATTAAATTAAATTAATCATTATTTTGATGATTAAGTATCACCTCTCCTATAATCTATCATTTGAATTTATTTACACAAACTTGTTTTTCACAAGTTTCTAAAGCATTTAGGTTCAAAGTTTTTTTAACATTACAGCTGTACCCTCTATAAAAACGACTCACTCCCACTTATTTCATTCATTCCAAACTCTCACCTCTTTTTTCTCACTGAAATAAATCACCATTCACAGTACTGGAAATGAATCACCCGTGATGGACGATCTATAAGAAATTTGAGCTGTCAGAATATGCCCCCACCCTCTTCTTCTTCAATTCATCCTTCACCCCGATCTGTACGAAGAACAAGTTTGAAAGGGAAGGCAATTCTGTTGTCTAAAGTTGAATTCTACAAATTTAAGGGTTTTTATTTCACGTGTTTAAAGAAGCATCTAATGATTTTGTTAGGATTGACAAAAACTATGAGAATGTAGAACAATTTGGTCTAATGACTCTATTTAAAGATTTCAAATCTGGTTCACCAATTATTTAAGGTTCTTAGGCACAGTGTCTTTTGATTTGATCAAGGTGGAAAATATAATAGAGCTTATTTACTCATAGGCAAACCCCTAGTTTTCATGATATGTAAAAAGATGAAATTTCTTTTAGTTTCTTCAAAAAAAAACTTTAAAATTGAAGGAAGAAATATCATAGTTTTTTTTGTTGCTTTATTGATTTGTTTTGTTTTTTAATTTATTCATTTATGCAATGGTATTTAATTATAATGCAAATCTTTTGTTGCTTTGTGCAAATATAATATTTATTTCGTGCAATATTTTTTGGGTCATTCGTGCAAAGCTTTTTACCGTTGTATCACTTGTATGTATAGTTGTATGTGTTTTGAGGATTTTATTTTGATTATAGCAATTTTTCTTGTGATTTAATTATGAGATATTTATTGGGATGTTTGGTGATTAATTTTGGGATTTTTAATTGTTTTCTTTAATTTTGTTTGTTTGTATTTAGAAAGAAAATTTAAAATCCAGTCAGTAATCTTAGGTACTCATTAATTATGATTCTCGTTGAAAATTTAAATTGAGCCAAATGTAATAATTCATTACAAATTATTCACATTGTTATTTTCATTGGAGAACATGAACTACATGTACAAAGTTGAATAAGTAACACACAAAATAATCATGATGTTACAGGTATGTTGAAAGTCAGTGAGTCTGGAGATCTACTCCTTGTAGACGGCACCAACGACATTGTTTGGTCTACTAATGCAACAAGAAATGTGCAGAATCTAGTTGCACAGTTGCTCAACTCAGGGAATCTTGTTCTAAAAGATGAAAATGATGACGACCCTAAGAATTTCGTGTGGCAGAGTTTCAACTATCCAACAAACACTATTTTACCAGGGATGAAGTTTGGTTGGAACCTTATAACTGGGCTAGAAGTTTATATCACTTCATGGAAGAGAATTGATGATCCAGCATCGGGAGATTTTACCTTTCGCGTCGATTCTACCGACCATCCTCAATTAGTTTTAAGGAAGGGTACAAATGTTGTGTCTAGAACTGGTCCGTGGAATGGAGTCAGCTTTGGTTGGACTCCAAAATATAATAAGAGTGGATTCTTTACATTTAATATGGTCGTAACTATGAATGAGGTGTACTATCGTGATGAGCAGCTAGATGAGTCCACATTTACGAGGATAACGATAAGTGAAAGTGGTGATGCAGAGAGGTGGGTTTGGACTGGTACAACACAAGGTTGGAACATGTACGTGGCTATGCCTATTGATACTTGTGATACCTATAGTAAATGTGGTGCATATTCTAGTTGTAATATTGAAAATTCACCTTCTTGTGAGTGCTTAAATAAATTCAAACCAAAAGATCCTCAAGGTTGGAATAGGGGAAATTGGTTAAATGGGTGTGTTCGGAACGCACCCCTGGATTGCGGTAAAAGAGATGCATTTTTGAAGTACTCTAGGATGAAGTTGCCAGATACACAACATTCCTGGTCCAACAGGAGTATGACTCTTAAAGAATGCAGGACTATGTGCTTAAAAAACTGCTCGTGTATGGCGTATACAAGTCTAAATATTAGCAGAGGTGAAAATGGATGTCTGCTTTGGTTTAGTGAACTTGTTGACTTCAGAAATTTGTCTCCTGGACAAGATATTTACATTAGAGTTGCTTCTTCTGAGCTAGGTAAGCATCATTTCATCTGTTATCTTTATATTGCACAACGTGTAAATATAATGTGATAATATTCTTTTTGGTCTCAAAACTTCACACATTTATCATTTTATGTGGCTTCATTTCACTCACTATCAAGTTCAATCCTTGAGGTACGCTTTTACTCTCAAATTTAGTCCCACCGTAGTTGTTGTCTATTGACTTACAAAATCGACTATTTGGGGTCTAAAGGTAAGCAATACTTTTTGAATAATTACATTCAACACCATGAAATAGTTGATTCTGATAGTCAACAAATTATTAACTAATGGTGGGAGTCAAAGTGAGTTTCGACCAAACTTGATAGTGAATGAAATGAGGGCCAAAAGTGAAATAGGTGTTACGTTTGGAGACAAAAAATGATATTAACCCTAAAATAATGTACTCTTTTAATATATAATTCCAGGCTCAGAAGGAAGGAAGCTAAAAATAGTTTTAGTGACGCCTCTGGTGGTTGGGATAGTTCTGCTAAGCGTGAGCATTTTTTTGTATTTAAAGAAAATAAAGAAGGTTGATCATCAGCCACAGAGAACGTGTAAGAGGACAAGCACTATAGCTATGTATATATATATTATAATGAAAATAGTTCCTTTTATTTATGTTTTCTACATCCTCTTTTGCCTCTCATGTTGCAGGCTGGCCGAGACTCAACAATGCGAAAAGTCATAAAGACCTAGAGCTACCGCTGTTTCACTTATCGACTATATCGAAAGCTACAAATAATTTTTCAATTGACAATAAGCTTGGAGAGGGTGGATTTGGACCTGTTTTTAAGGTAAAATCAAATAAAAATAGGATCACAAGAACTCATAATGCAAATATATATGAGACCCCATATGATGTAGATCCAGAATATTTATCCAGACTCTTAAATGGATCAAGATTTTTTATCCGCATATTAGGGGGAAAATATACCTTTTTCATGAGTACCTTTTGTGTATTAAGGGCCTGCTGGACGACGGACAGGAAGTTGCTGTTAACGTTTGTCAAGAACTTCCCTTCAAGGAGTAGATGAGCTCAAGAATGAAGTAATCTGTATCGCGAAGCTTCAGCATCGGAATCTAGTGAAGCTTCTTGGTTGGTGCATTCAAGGAGAAGAGATGATGCTCGTTTATGAGTACATGCCCAACAAAAGTCTAGACTTAATACTTTTCGGTAAGAACTGAAAAAACAGGAGATTAGTGTTTTAAAATCAAAAATTGACAGCAGAGAAAGAAATCTTCAATTATAATAGATATAACACAATACAAATAGTTCACCGTGCACTTAGAACAGCTGTGATTCTCAATTTTATGAAACAAAAATAAATATATCCTCCCTTATTTGTCAGACCAGGTCCAGAGCGCCTCACTAGAATGGCCTTGCCGCTTCAACATTATTAATAGTATTGCTCGAGGACTCATGTATCTTCATCAGGATTCTCGTCTTCGTGTTATACACAGAGACCTCAAGGTCAGCAATATATTACTAGATTCTGATATGAACCCAAAGATATCGGACTTTGGTCTTGCTAGAATACTGGGAGGAAATGAAACTGGAGCCAAAACAAGACGAGTAGTTGGCACATAGTAAGTATGAATCTTCATAACACAATACATTACAGGAACTCCCTCTATTTAATTATTATTTATTCTTCTCACGAACATTTTCATGTAGCGGCTACATGTCCCCAGAGTACGCCACATATGGCCTTTTCTCAGTGAAATCAGATGTCTTTAGCTTCGGGGTTTTAGTGCTTGAAATCGTCACTGGTAAGAGAAACAGAGTATTTTCTCACAATGATCACCACCTCGACCTTCTTGGACATGTAAGTATTACATATTGTAGAAACTTGAATCTGTATTTTACGACCATCTGATATTACCTCCAATGTAACAGGCATGGATGCTTTACAAAGAAGGAAGGTCATCAGAATTGGTTGATACTTGTTTCAGAAACTCGTGCAACTTATCAGAATTAGAGCGATCAATCCATATTGGTCTTTTGTGTGTTCAAGAACGCCCCGAGGATAGGCCTAGCATGTCTTCAGTGGTACAGATGCTGAGCAATGACAGCATTCTGCCTGAGGCTAAACATCCTGGTTTTTTCACAGCAATAGATATGCTAAGAACTGAAACTTCAGTTATATTGGACACAGCAAGTTCAAAAAATGAAATGAGCATTACTCTGTTTGAAGCTCGATAAATAAACAACATATTAGCTTAAATTCAGTCGTGTGTCGGTGCATATCTTTTGCAAATATAACCAAATTCTTGTCTAATATGGTCTCTCCTTGTCAGTCCAACAAACTTGTGCACTATTTATTGTAGTGTAAACATGTGAATCAATTTCAGCAATTTAAGAAACCAAATTCATCTTCTGATAAGCTAGGGATTCCACATTTTGGTAACATAAACAACAAATTACTGATGAATTCTCAAAATGGTAAATATTGCATCTAGAAATTGCAAAACACACTCAAGGCATCTAAACCAAGCTACCATAACAACTAAAAAGTAAATGAACTTGAGCAGAGCAAGAAATTTATCACACATTGCAATGAAATATCACTCACCGTCAAAGTCTGATAATCGAGAGGTCTTGGTGGGTTTTATAGTTTTGTATTTCTCCCCCATCTCATATCCCCGTTCTCTGCCCTAATCGACCAATTTCACTCCAGTTTCTCAATAGAACTTCACTTTCTTCAACCTTCATTTTCAAAAATTATGTACAATATGATACAATGGCACTTCAATCTCTTAATTGGCCTCTTTCTTTTATGGAGAATGAGGGTATATATTTTTTGAATCCACATCCTATTAAGAAAAGTGGGGAGATAAATGTACACATTTGTTCACACATGCAAATCAAGTTTCATGTAAACCCTTAAGAACTATAAGCACTGGTAGAAACTAAAAATTCACGAAAACAGGTTGGAAAGGAAACTGCATTAGATTTGAAAAGTCTCACAAAAAAAAAAAAAGAGTGCATGAGGCATAAAATTAGAAACCAAGAGTTATAACGAATAGGTCTACCAATCATACGGCGTATTTTGGAAATATCGAATCGCAGCATCAAAGAAAAAATTGTATGCTACGACGACAACGGGTGTTGAATGTTTTCTAATGGAAAATCTCTTCTAATGGGGGGATCACTATCGACTCCATGACTAAACAATTGCAACCCACTCCCAAAAAAAAAAGTTGAGGTAATTGACCATATTAACCCTGATGTGATATTAGGTTTTATAATTCAAGATCTGGTTTATTTGCTTTTTGCTTTTGGGTTAGTCTTGCATGCAATATTGTATATAATGGGAATCCCAGTCCATTAACCAACAGTCAAACCCTAAGCTACTCTCGCGGGTACAACAATTCGGATCCAAAAAAATCTCGCGAGTAATTTTAATTCGGGTGCCAAAAAATCTCGCGGGTCAATTAAACAAACGGGTCCAATAATTTAGCGGGTCCTAGGGCAACACGAAATACGTGATTCATTCCCATAATCACGCGAAAAAAAAAAAACAGAGCAAGATAAGTAAAATCTACATCGATGGCGAAGGAGACAACGGCGCTACGAACACAGCGCCGGCGTCGATCATAAAACGACTATTGTAATGAATACAGAAAACTGCGAAGATGATGTAATAATGGTAATATCAAATTCTGAAGATTCTACAGAAACAGGTGAAACTTCTCTTAAACCTTTGAACTACAACTATTTTAGTATTATTGAACTACAACTATTTTAGTATTTGATTTGCGTTATTGTTTTACTACCAGAATAAAAATCTTTGATCATAAAAACACTCATTATTTATTTTACTGTATGACTAATATTGGTTTACTATATGAAGGAATTGATTTTACTACATGAAGATTTATGGTTTACTACATGAATAAATATGATTTACTACATGAAGTTTATTGTTTTAATGATAAAAATAGGTACACTACTACTTGAATCTGCTACTGTAGCAACTGAAAAAGAGGCTGAAACAGAAACAATAGAAGAGGAGACTGACTATAGTGAATATGGGGATTCACTAATGGGAATAAGAAAAGAAAAAGAAAGTGAAATGTTTGACATCTACTGTGCTAATGCTAGAATTGTTGGTTTTAGTGTCCGAAAATCAACTGGAATACTCTCTAAGGATGGAAACAAAACAGTAGTATCTAAACTTTATGTTTGCTCTTGCAATGGTATGAAGGACAAGAGCAAGGATGTACCAGATAAAAAGAGACGGGAAGATTCAAGAACTAATTGCAAAGCTCAAATGAGGATAAAACTTGTGGATGGAATGTATAAGGTTGTGAAACATATCTTGGATCACAACCATTATTTGACAAGATAAGAATGGAATCACTTGCATCGATTTGAAAGAGCAATAAGAGATGGAAAGGCTCTTGCAATTGTGGATATGGTATCATCTGGTATTAAACCAGCCGACTCTTTCTGATACCTTGCATTTAATGCTGGGGGTGAAGAGCAAGTTGGGCACACAATGATGAGAGACCACTTGAACTTTGTAAATCGTGAAAGAATGAAGGCCATAGATGGTGGTGATACAAAGACTTTCATGGAATTAATACAAAACCAAAACATTGAAGTGTCTGACTTTTTTTACAGAGTACAAATGGATGATGAGGGAAGAATGAGTAATGTTTTTTGGAGAGATTCAATGATGAAGGAGGATTATGGAATATATGGTGACGTAATGGTGTTCGACACAACCTACCGTACTAACAAGTACAACCTCATATGTGCACCATTTGTGGGAATTAACAACCATTGGAGAAATACTATGTTTGGATGTGCATTCTTATCAAACGAGAAGATAGAAACTTTTGAATGGCTATTCACAGTGTTCAAGAAGTCTATGGGTGGAAGGAGTCCAGTAACAATATTTACAGACCAAGATGTAGCTATAGCAAATGCAATAGAAAAGGCATGAACTTATAAAATTACATGAAATAGCACTAGTTACTACATGAATATATCTGATATACTACATCATATAATGTTTGTTACTACATGAAATAAATTTATACTTCTACAGATTTTCCATGAAACAAGGCACACTCTGTATATGGCACCTCCAACAAAATGCTTACTACATGAATATATTTGATATACTACATCATATTATGTTTGTTACTACATGAAATAAATTTATACTTTAATAGGTTTTTCCTGAAACAAGGCACAGACTCTGTATATGGCACCTCCAACAAAATGCAGTTTCTAGATTTGCAAAACTAAAGTGTGATGAAGATTTTAAAGAAGAATTCAACAAGTGCTTATCATGGTGTACTGATGAAGATGAGTTTGAGAGACGCTGGAATGGATTACTTTTAAGATATGATCTACAGGATAATGAATGGTTTACGAGATTATACAGTTTAAGGGAGAAGTGGTGTACTGCACTAAACAAGGATTTCTTCTCAGCTGGACTCCTATCTTCCCAAAGGAGTGAGAGTGCAAATAGTTCCATTTCAATCAATTCAAAGAAGACAGCAAGCTTGACTGAATTTTTTGGAATTTTTTATAATATAGTGGATGATTGGAGAATGAAGGAAAAACAGGATGAGTTCAAAAGCTCAAGGGTAAAGCCAGATTCATCATTGACTATAAATGCACTAGTGAGACATGCTTCTGAAATATACACACCTAATGTTTACAAAAAAATTGAAGTAGAGTTTCTGAAGTGTATATCAAGTAGTTCAGTCCGAAAAACAACAAATGTTAAAAAGAAGAAATGCTCGATTAATCTGTAAATTACCCCCCTTTTTTAAATTTTTCATTGAAAAACTCTGCACAGATACCTTTTTATCTATCATTAATATTCCCAGAATTAAGTAATAGTTGGGGCTGATAATACTACAGTGGTATATGACGTGACACGGCGTGGTGTGACACAGAAAGTGATTTAAGATTTCAGCATGAATTGTATCAGTTGTTGTTGCAAGAGATATGAAGAACGTGGTATATTGTGTAGTCATTCATTGAGAGTACTACACATAAATTCTGTGGACACTATACCAAATTCTTACATAAAGAAAAGGTGGACAAAAGTTGCAAAATCATCAATTTGGGACAAGACAAGTGATCAGATTAAAACCTGGAAAGTTGATCGAACAATCCTGGCCTTTAGAGATATGAGATGGCAAGAAAGAGTTATAATATGATTTTGGAGAGTGAAGGAGACATTGATGCAAGAAAAATACTAGAGGAAGGTCAAAACAGAGATTCAATGGCACTTAAAGCATTGCAAACTGGAAAAGGTATAGTTTCTACTACTAAAGCTGGAGAAAAAAGAAAAGTTCTGGATCCTAAATGGACAATCACGAAAGGCAGAAAGAAGAGGACAAAAAATCATTTTGGAAGAAGCAAGAAAAGAACTACAGTGAAATTAGCCAATGAATTTGGCTCCAAGACACCAAATCCTCATTTATTTTAGATTATTTTTTTAAATATTGTTAAAGGATTACTTTTAATACATAGTGCAGATGTTGCAGAATGATTACTGCGTGCAAAGTGCTAGAGTTGTTAAATTTTTTAACATTTGCTTTTGATAATTGTCATATTAATTTTATTACTACAAGGGTTAATTCATGATACTACATGACATAACATTTGTTACTACATTTAAAAATGTGTTATATTATATAATAATACATATTACTCCCTCCGTCCCAACTTAACTTTCATACCTACTTTTTCGGTCCTTTAGAAACTCTATCCATACAATATCTAAAATATTATATTTAATGTTATTATTTTTATGGTACATACATACACACAAGTCAACACACTTATTTATTTTTTTATAAAATTATATCTCAAAATTCTATTTATTATAATATTTTTTAAAAAGGGGGTGAACAGTAAGTGTGAAAGTTAAGTTGGGACGGAGGGAGTACTATAACTATATAAAATATACTTTTTTATATTCTATATTGTAACTTACTTTATTTTTGTTTTGGAGTTGCTTCTTTAAATTTTATTATTCACGACATTAAACAAAGTATATTACTAAATTAAATATCATATTTTGACTATATCTACCTGAAATATTGCATCTTATGTATATTATATTTTAACTCACTAATAGTTATTTTAATGAATTAATATATTAAATAAAAAATTTACTACATAAAAAAATGTATTACTACATTACATAAATTGTATTACTACACTTTTAAAATTAATTACCAGTACTAAAATAGTATTATATTAATATTATTCTATATTTGTTTTTATGTTAATAAATAAATAAAATAAAAACGTACACACTACATTGAATTATTTTTGTTACCCCAAATGATAAATTTTGTTACTATATATTTTCTAGATATGAATAGGTACCTTAAAAATTGATTCGTTACCAGAATCTTCGTTGCACAAGATTGTTGAAAAACTGTGTTACTACATGAACAATATTTGTGTTACTATGTACCTAAAAATGAATAATCATGTCATTATATTCATTTTAATATGTACCTGGGAGTTTGCAAAAAACTCTTCATAAAAGATATTTAATTTTGACCTGCTAAGAATATCAAAGATAGAGTTACTAGTATATAACATATGAAAGATGCAAGAAAATAATACCTAAAAAGTTCTGAATATTTGTTCATGATAAATTTAAAAAACTACAACCCATAATACCCAAACCATTCCCTAATAAGTCAAAAGTAATGAATATTTGTTCATTCAAGCAAAAGTAACAAAAACAACCAATTCACTTCTTCCTTTATCTCAAATTCATCCTTCTATCTTGTCCAGCCTTTGATAGTGTCTCCAATTTCTTCTGCTTTTCAAAGTCAGCAATTAATTTCGCCATCTTCTGATAGAAATCATAGACTTTGTCTATTGATTCATCTTTTTTTACATTACACTTAGAAGCAATAACTGTAGCACATAATTCTGCCCTCATCCTCTTTCTAAACTCAACCGGAAGAAAACAAAAACTATAATTATAAATGTGTACACAAAAAAGAAAATAATAAGAAAAATGGATTAAAAAAAGAGACATACATTGCATAAATCTTTGTCATAATACACTTCCCCATTAAAATGAATTAAATGATGGGCCAGAAAAACACCACAATCTTTTGTTACTTCGTTAGTCTGCCATTCAAATGGAATGTCTACCAATTTAAAACCACTAATCTTCCCAGCCTTAGGGTGACCTAAACCCTTCAGAAAAACACTCATTAGCCTTTTTTGCAAAAAAAAAAACAAAACACAAAAATATGTTACTACATGAATAGAAATGTGTTACTACATGAATAAGAATGGAAAAAAAAAAGAGCATATAAACTTATTACTATATATAGAATTATAAGTACATGTATAAGAAATACTACAATAACATAAACTTAACTAAACTACTTCATTCATGTAAAAATCTTGCTACAAAAAAAGAATTCATATACTACATGAATATACACACCACCACATTAAAAAGAACAAAAAATAATCACTAACCAAAATGTTGCAACATTTATAGTATGTATCAGGATTAACATACTTCATGTTATCAAGATATTGCAAAGTCCCATTTGCAAAATTGATAACAACAGTAGCAAAGTGAGTGAATACACAAAAAGAGATGAAAATCTGCACAAAAAGTAAGAAATTAAAAATTAAAATAAATATTATAAAAATTAAAATGAAATTATTTTAAAAAATACCAGATCAACAGTTTTGAAAGAGTCCTTGTTTGGCATCAGATCAACACATAAAGTCCAGGCACCCAAAACTTCTTTCTCATACTCGGCCTTTCTTTTTGGGACATCAATTATACGTTGCAAAGCTTTCTGTATTATAAAAAAATAAATATATTAGAGAAATTACAAAATATATGACAGAAAACATAAAATAAACAAAAAGCTTATAACTTACACTATGCTCAAAGCTAAAAACATATCTAGACAACTTTTTCCCACCAGAGCTATGATTTGTAGAATTAATCATATAAGCCAATGCGTTCAGAACATGCATTGAGATCTCAGTATCTGGATACAGCGACCGGAAATCATCCTTGGACACCATGTGTAACTGTGAAACTGTATTATATAATTCCTCACTGTAACACACAAAAAAAATGTAGTGTAGATGTTGTTAACTCTTAAATGCTTTAACATTATCAACAACATCTTAATTTGACCTTCCTTGATTTATTCTAAGTCTTTTCTGAAATGTTACATTAAATGTTGTACTAAATGCTCTCACATTCAGGAACGATTCCAGAAGGTTCTACAAGAGTCTGGAACATGGAAGAGTCCAGAAGGTTGCAGAACGTGATAGAAGAGTTTAGAGCATTGTAGAATGACCTAGAAGATGGCAGAAAGATCTAGAGAGATCATGGAGGTTGAGGTCCTAAAAAATAGGATCTCATAATGGAAGGATCTAGAAGCTGAGTATTTCTCTATAAATACCGCAGAAGACTTTCATTTCAAAGTATGCACTATTCGAGTAACACCTTCTTGAGAGTTCAACCCTAGTTCGGAGTTATGGTTGTTGGGAATAAAATGATTTTGATCTAGATACCAAAACCCCTGAATGATGATGTACAGATTAGTTGAGATATGCTCAAAGTATTGTTCAGGCAAGTTGTCCCAGAACACTTGATGTATAGTATGCTTAAATTAAAATCTCAGAAATGTTATGAGATATTAGTAATCAGGATAGTTGTCCAAAGCTGGAATGTTAGGCAGCTTGATAGGTCTATAGGACAAAGTTACTGATCTATTCAAGACAAACTTACCAAATGGACAACCTGGCTGAAGAGTTCAAGTATACTGAAGCTGTGCTCTTAAATGCAAAAGATCTAGGCAGTTGAAGTACAAATGATCAAGAGAATTAAATGTCAAAAGCTTACAGAAGATACATTCAATGAAGCATTTATTGCCAATCATGCCTGAACCAAGCATTAAAGACTTAGAGCATTAAAGAGTGAAGCATAGAATGAGTGTTGGAACATTCTAAACTGCAGCAGGAATGTTCAGGGAGCTTGTCCCATCTAACCGTTGGTTGTGTGTAAAGTTTGCCACAAATCAACCTAGGACAATGTGCAAAATTGGAAACTGACACAAGTCTTCTCAGCCGCCTTTATCAGAAGTCAACACACTCATTCAAGCAACCATTGAAGACCTCTTTTACACAGTGGATAAAAGGATGTCAAGCCTCATAACCGTTTCAATGGTGCTGCAAATAGACATATTTGAAATGCTAATCCCTCCAACGGTTAGTTGTTCAAATTGTCTATAAATACAGAAGTGATCAAAGGAATTCAGAATCCAACTACAAGCTATCAAACTATCATCAAGCTTTCAAAAGGAAACCAAGCTGTTCTCTAGAATTCCAAGTTTCCTGAATCACTTCAAGTCAGCTAAGCCAATCTTTGTAAACATCCTAGCTTAGCATTGAGATATCCTAAGCCTTTACACTGTTCTTATTGTAAAGGATATCTCTATTAGTTGGAACCAAACCTCAAACCTTATCTCATTTAGTGAAGAGAGTGTTTGTTGTAGAAGTGAGGAGTTAAGGACTGTTAGTGTGAAACACAGTCTTAACTCAGAGAGATTGAGCACTAGGACTCAAGTTATCCTAGGGATCAAAACACTAAGAGAGTGTTGTTGATCAGTGCACCTTGGCACTATAAAACAAGCTAATTCCATTGAGAAGGAATTATCCTGTTCAATCAGGGAAAGTGGATGTAGGAGCTTGAGTCTCTGAACCACTATAAATTTGTGTCTCATTTACTTACTGCATTCTTAACTTCACTCCATTCAATCATATTCCAAAGATTCATAACTCAGTAAGTAAGAAAATCTGTTTTGGACAAAGTCCCTGATAACCTGTTTTTCAGAAATCAACTTGGAGTATTTCTTTGAGTAAAGGCCAACCACATTCCGCACTTAGCAACTCTTTTAGATATTTAGCCTACTGATCACTTAATAGTAATCAGTAGAACAAGTATCTATCAAAGTTCACACTCAGGCCAGTTGTGAGACAACTTGCCTGATAAGACCAGTTTATCAAAAAGAAAAGAATTTGCATACACAAGTGCACTCCCCCCCCCCCCATACACTTGTGTTATACTCCACCAAGGACCAACAATGGTCAGTAGTTGTATCGTTTAACGTACGCCGAGGTATACCACACCTTCCAGTGTACTTAGTTCTAGTCTTGTATCGAGTGAGAGTGAATCATAGATCAGATTAGTTCTTTAGACAGTGCCTTTTCACTTAAGTCTATTTACAGATTCAGGCACCTGCCTCGATTGTAGTTTCTGTTTGTGGAATGTTGAAGTAATTGCTGAGACATTTCACACGACATTTTTGTGTATAACTTAGGAACTAAGTTATTGTTTCGCCGTAAGGCTTAGCATAGGTTTTGTTATTAATAAAATCTATGTTAAAAATTATTCCATTGTGTTCGTATTGTGTTTTAGTGTTTTAGACTTCCGCTGTGTACTGTGTTTTTTTATTCACATTCTGTTAGAGTTAATGCTACACTAATTGTCACAACATTCAGTGTAACATTGTTCTGTTTTTTACTTAAACACTAGATACCATCCCCCCACACACTTTCAGTTGGTATCAGAGCTGATACCTGACGACACTAGGTTTAGATCCTTGTTTAAAGTGTGTTTTAGTTTATGTTAGCAATGGAAACACATCACATATCCACTACACTTAGGCACCCGAACATATTATCCATATTTTATGCCTAAGTTGTGCATGTACTTACAGGTTATGATGTACCAAAGATCCAAATCAACACATCAACTCTCTCACTAGAAAGAAGGAAAAGTCAATTTCAACCAAGGTTATCAAAAAGGTGAAGGTAAACCAAGGTATGATCTTTAATGTAGAAAATCAGTTCAATGCATGTTCTGAATATGGTCTTTATGAAAATTAATGTGCCAATACTAGACTTATGCAAAAACTGAATTTTAGTACTACCTTAAATGATGAATCAGATGATGAATTTGATGAATCAAAAGATGTTGAATTTACTTTTCATACCAAGATTGATTATGATGATTCTTTAGATGATGATCTGGATGATACAGATTCTGATGTTGCACTAGATGTCTTCACATCTACAGTAACATCAAAACAGAGTCACCCAGATCTGAACTGTTTTAATGGTTTTGTTGTTAATGCAGGAAAAAGGATTGATGATGAGACATATCAGAAATTGTTAGATGATTGGAACTCTCAGAAACTCACTCTGAATTCTTTGAATAAAGAGAATGAGAATCTGAAAGACACAATCACTAAGCTAGAAGTCTTACTTACCAGAAGAGATCTTGAAGTTTGTAAACTGAAGGAGAAATTGATCAACTCTACCTTAAGTTTCAAAAAGTTTTCCAAGAGTGCTTCTGATGTGAATGATGCTATAGCTATATGTAAGTCTAATAATTATGGTTTAGGTTATGATGGTGAAACTGCTTCTATTTCTGAAAATTTTAGAAAACCTGTGAAATTTGTGAAGGCAAATGCTAGCACATCTGGTGTAACATCTGCACAAACAGATTCTCACAAGGTTGAAAGGAAGTATATTTGTCATTATTGCTTTAAATATGGTCATATTCGTCCCTTCTGCTTGAAAATGTTTAAAGATTTGAGAGCTGAGTTTATGCCATCCAGAATGTCTTCACATCCTAGGAAACATTCTGTGAAATCTGCATGGAAACCAAAAGTTATCTGTAATGTTGTTCACAAATCCTTGAAAGCATGTTTACCTAGTCTATGGTATTTTGATAGTGGTTGTTCTAGACATATGACAGGTCAAATAGACTACTTATCTGATTATGTGACCTTGAATGGTGATAATGTTACATATGGTGGTGGATCAAAAGGAAAGATAATAGGAAAAGGAACTTTGAATGTTAAAGGTTTTCCTAAGCTTAAAAATGTTTTGCATGTTGATGGCTTACTTGCTAATCTGATTAGTATTAGTCAACTTTGTGATGATAATTTGCATGTAAAATTTGACAAAGAGTCTTGCTATGTTCTTAATGAAGATGATGATTGTGTAATGACTGGTACTAGGTCTGCAGATAACTGTTATCTTATTGGAACTAATGTATGCAATTTGTCAAAACATGATGAGAATGTCTTATGGCACCAAAGATTAGGACATGTAAATTACAGGACAATGAAGAAACTAATCATATCAGATGCAATCAAAGGAATACCTAAACTGAGCTTCCTGAATACCACTGTATGTGGATCATGCCAGAAAGGTAAACAGGTAAGAGTGCCGCATAGAATGCTGTCACATTGTTCTACACATCGATGTTTTGAATTGTTGCACATGGATTTGATGGGTCCTATGGAAATTGAAAGCATTGGAGGTAAGAGATATTCCTTAGTTGTGGTAGATGATTTTTCTATATATACTTGGATTGAATTTTTAAGGGATAAATCTGAAACATTTGCTGCTTTTAAAGTTCTCTATAAAAGGTTCAAAAATGTGTTTAACTTGAAAGTTGGCCGTATTAGAACTGATCATGGTAGGGAATTTGAGAATAACATGTTTAATGATTTTTGTGATAAGAAAGGTATCTTGCAAGAATATTCATCTCCTAAAACTCCACAACAAAATGGAATTGTTGAAAGAAAGAATAGAACTTTACAAGAAATGGCAAGAGTCATGCTTTTATCTAAAAGTCTTTCTAAAAGATTTTGGGCTGAAGCATTGAATACAGCATGTCATATTATTAATAGAGTTTATATTCGATCTGGTACTAATCAAACACCTTATGAGATTCTGAATGTTAGAAAACCAAGTGTGAAATATTTTCATGTATTTGGTTGTGTGTGTTATATTTTGAATGATAGGGATCAACTTCACAAGTTTGATTCTAAAAGTGATAAAGGTTTCTTTTTAGGCTATTCTAGAAATAGTAAAGCTTATAGAGTTTATAACCTTAGGACTAACACTGTTCAAGAATCTGTTAATGTTGTGTTTGATGATGATAAAGGTCTTACAGATGATAAAGATGAAGAAGATATATCACAAGTCACTGACAATTCTGAAAATACACTGAAGTCTGATAATGCTGCACCAAATGCTAACACATCTGGAGCAACATCTACAGAACAGTCAGTTGTAATTCCACAGAATGATCAGTATGTTCCCAAAATGAATCCTTCTTCAAGAATGGGGAAAAGTCATCCTACTGACCAGATCATAGGCGATGCTACAGTTGGAGTGCAAACAAGAGGAAGAATAAGATCGAATAAGGTAGATGTGGTAAGAACAATATGCATGTCTTCTATTTGCAATGTTGTGAATGCTGAGTGTTACTATTCTGAAATTGAACCTAAAAGTGTGAATGAAGCATTAACTGATGAATATTGGATAAATGCTATGCATGAGGAACTTAATCAGTTTGAATGAAATGAAGTTTGGACACTTGTTCCAAGACCTAGTCATACTAATGTCATTGGAACAAAGTGGATTTATAAGAATAAAACTGATGAGTCTGTAAACATTGTTAGGAACAAAGCTAGGTTAGTTGCACAAGGTAACACCCAAGTTGAAGGAGTTGATTTTGATAAAAATTTTGCACCCGTTGCTAGGATAGAATCTATTAGATTATTACTAGCAATTGCATGTTTTATTGATATTAAACTACATCAAATGGATGTAAAAGCTGCATTCTTAAATGGCATATTAAATGAAGAAGCATATGTAGAACAGCCTAAAGGTTTTGAAGATCCACAATACCCGGATCATGTGTACAAACTAAAGAAAGCATTGTATGGTCTAAAACAAGCTCCTAGAGCATGGTATTGTAGGCTTACAGACTTTCTTTTAGAGTATGGATTTATTAGAGGAGAAGCCGATAGGACTTTGTTTATTAAGCACACTGGAGAAGGTTTACTAATTGCTCAAATATATGTTGATGACATTGTGTTTGGTTCAACCTGTGATAAAATGCTGAACAGATTTGTTGAAGCAATGACAACCACATTTGAGATGAGTATGGTTGGAGACTTAAATTATTTTTTAGGTCTTCAAATCAAGCAATGTAAGGATGGCATTTTCTTCTCTCAAGGTAAGTATGCTAAAAACTTGGTCAAACGGTTTGGTCTTGAAAGCTCAAAAGTAATGAAAACATCTATGGGTTCTACTTTGAAACTTTGCAAAGACAATGGTGGAAAGGATGTTGATCCAACATTGTATAGATCCATGATAGGTAGTTTACTTTATCTAACCTCTAGTAGATCTGACATTATGTATAGTGTGTGTGTTTGTGCTAGGTACCAAGCTAATCCAAAGGAATCTCACCTGAATGCAGTGAAAAGGATCATCAGATATGTTTCAGGTACAAGTGAACTAGGGATATGGTACACTAAGGACACCAACAACACATTGATTGGATACAGTGATGCTGATTGGGCTGGAGATATTGATGACAGGAAGAGCACTAGTAGAGGATGTTTCTACATGGGAAACAATCTTGTGTCTTGGCATAGCAAGAAACAAAATTGTGTTTCTCAATCCACTGCCGAGTCTGAATACATAGCTGCAGGAAGTTGTTGCACACAGCTATTGTGGTTAAGTAAGATGCTTCATGACTATGGAATTGAAAATAATATCCTCACAATTTTCTGTGATAACACAAGTGCTATTAACATATCTAAAAATCCGGTACAACACTCACTCACTAAGCACATTAACATTAGACATCATTTTATGAGAGATTTAGTGGAGAAGAACATAGTTAAGTTGGAATATGTGCCTACTGAAAATCAAAATGCTGATATATTTACTAAGGCTCTTGACCATGAGAGATTCTCATTTTTGAGGAAATCTCTTGGTATGTGTAATATCTAAATAATTCTTGAGAGGATGTTGTCACAAATGCGGTAGCATTTGGGACAACAGCCTAAGGTGGTATAGTTATTATAAATTTGATTTATTTCTTATTTTCGTTGAATAATTCCTTTGTAAAATATTCTTGAATCTAAAATTTGTTTGTGCAAAAATAGACATTTACTACACCTCTCAAAAGCTTGAAAAAATTGAGAATGTTACAGCATACTAAAAGATGTACCAATTCACTGAGTAACTATGGAGCACGGAGTTCGCTACTACGATGCCTTCTTTTCAAAAGGTGAATTTTGGTAAAAACATCAAGAGGTTCGTAATCCATTAAGTAAGTATGGGGCATAGAGTTCGCTGCTACGATGTACTCTACAGGAACAATGGATCAATACGAATTAGATGCTGTAGCACAAAAAGAAGAAATGCAATGAAAAGAAAAATGCTGAAAAATTGGCTACATTGGATAGGTAAAACCTGTGAAAAACCAATGTTGAGGTGTATGTCAAATCCTTGAGCACAACATTACATGATTCGATTATATTTTTATAAGTTGTAATTATTTAATTAATTGTGGGAATTTATTTTATTTATTTATAATTATACTAACCACTTTGTTTTATTTCAGATTATACGCATTTTTAATTCTGGAACTTTCTTAATTTAATTAATTAATTTGTTGATTTAATTTATTAATTAAGATTTTACCCCACTAACTCACCCATGATTTTACTTGTGGCTGAATTTGTGGAGCATTATCGAAATCTTCTGGAATATTTCTTAGTTTTTTTTTTTTTCACATAACTTCCAACTACTAAGCTCTCTCTATATAAATACTCCCATTTCATGTTTTTCTAAGCTTTGTAATTAATTGAGTAAGTTGAGTATTAATTTTGCAGATTTGTTATAAGCTAATTGTGTTTCTCGATTCTTGTGTTGATACCTTTCGAATTCTTGAGTTTAAATGACAGGAAACAAGAAAACCCACTCACAGAAACCAAAATCTCCCAACTCACAACAATCATCTTCATCTCTCTCGAATCTTCACACTCTAGCTTCCATGGCTGCTTCACACGAAAACTCACCCCCAACTTCCGCAACCGTCACACCCACTCCAGCTACTACGACAACCATCCACATCCCAAACCAAGCTACACTCTCCGAGCTGAGCCAGGCGGTTGAGAATTTTTCTCAATCGATGAGATCACCTAATCCACCCATCCTCACGATTGGTGATTTATCCATTGACATCTCTCACTACTTTCGCACCCAAGAAGTGATCACTACTGCACCTTCTTCATCCACAGCCGAAAAGCCCCAAATTCCGAGCCCTAACACTGAAACAGAGGCCCCGACTGCTGCCTCTATGGGGTCAGAACGAAAGGGAGATCGAAGAGTCCCCTGTTGCTGAGTCAAAGGAGCCGTCGAATGCGGAGACATCCGACAATGAGGACGCTCAAATGGAGGATGCTGAAGAATCCGACAAAACCGACTCTGACATGTCGAAATCGGACTCTGAACCGATTCCTTTCAAGAGGAATGCTGAAGAGAAGAAAAGAAAGAGGAGCACAGTTCCAAGAAGACGATCAGGTCGAGTTTTTACTCGAGTTGATTACTCAGACTCTTTGAGGAAGAAGAAGAAGCTAGGTGGTGATGTTGCTGAACCAATTCAGGTATTCTCTGAATCTGAAGAAGAAGTGGTGATTGAGAAGCCAACTAAGAAGAAAGCTGGTCCTAAGGGGAAGGGAAAGGCAAAGGTTGATGTTGTTCGAACAATGCCTGAAGAACCAGAACATGATTCTGATTCTGAAATGGAGGTTTGTCTCAGGGATATGCAGCAAGCCCTGAAGAAGAATGCTGCCTCACATGCTGAATCAACTGCTCCAGCACGAGAACCTGATGATGGAGGTGATTCAAGCAGTGCAGCTTCTGACAAAAGCTCTGAGAAAGAAGCTGATTCCAGTTCTGAGGAGGAGAAAGAACCAAGCTCAAAGGAAAGTACTTCTGAGGAAGGTAATTCTGAAACTGAAGTAGATTCTGATATTGATGGATTGGTTGATAAGATAACTAGGTTGTCTAGGAGGAAACTGTTGATGGAAAGGAGAATTCATACTTCTGATTTTGAGAGTAAGAATTTAATTAAATTCTTAGATGATAGAAAGTTGATGAAAGCTCAGAACTTGTGTGATACATTTGTTTCTGATTGGGTGTATGAATTTTATGCATGTCTGAGGAAGAGTAATGGTAGGAGGAGTTCCCATTGGTATGGAAATATACAGTTTAGGGGGAGTACAGTTCCATTTACACCAGAGTTAATTAATGATTTCTTAGGCATAGAACCAGTACTTGATGATGATGAACCTGATTTGGATGTTGTTACTGCTTCTGTGACTGGTGGTTTGTTAACTAGATGGAAAAATGGAATGTTGGCCAAGGACCTTACTTCTCTTTATTCTGTGTTGCATAAATTGATAGTTTATAATTGGATACCTTCCACCAACTCAACCAAAGTGACAAAGGATCAAGCAATCTTGCTCTATAGGATAGTGGTTTTGAAGAAGTTTAACTTGGGATTGACTATTTTCCACCACATGATGAAGTTTAGTGGTGACATTTCTGATAAAGGCAACCTTCCATACCATGTGCTTATTTGTTCATACTTGAAGATGCATGGTTTTAGCCCTAAGAAGACTGAATTTCTTAGAGATAAGGTTCCTTTATACACCATTTCACCTGCTTTGCTCATTGGTGAAAGAGTGAAAGATCTGCCCTTGCACAATCCTGAAAGTTCTTCTCAAAGACCAGCTCCTGCTCAACCTCAACCTCAAACCACATCAGCACAGAGACCTGAACAGAACACAGCTGCACCTAATGCTACACCAGATGCTGAGAACTTTGGTGGTAATTTTGATACCATGTTCTCTGTTCCCAGATCTTTTATATTATTGCAGTTACAGCACTTACAGGACCAGATTGATGAACTCCAATTCATCAAAGACAAGTGGACCAGGCTACTTCCTACTACAACAGGGGGAGTACCACCTTCCACTTCAGCTAGAACTTCTGGAGTTGTTATTGAAGAGTTGGATCCTGAAGTTGGAGGTGTACCTGATGATGCTACAGAGAATGGAGGAACTGCTGCTGCTAACAATGTTGTTGCACTCTTTTCTTCAACTTGTTTTATTGAGGAACCAGAGGAGGCTGATGAAGAAAAGTTTGCAGATGCTGCTGAAGATGATGAGGATATGGAAATCCTCTATGCTGATATCTAGAACAGATGATGCAAGACAGTGGGAGTACTAAAGTACAGATGGCACATGTGCAGGACCTTGATGTTGCTGCTATTGTTATAGCAATTCATGCCATTTTCAGTCCTACTTTTGTTTTTGTTATTCTATTATGTTTAAGTTAAATTCTGTTTATTCTGATACAATATTTACTATTTCTAGTTGATAGGATGTCTATATTTATCTTGCTTAAATTAGTTTGCACTAATGATATTTGATTACTGCTTATTGCTTAATTTGTTTTCCTATCATTAATTGCTTACTGCATGATGAATATGCCTTGTTTAGTTTATTTATTTTTCATGGTTTTTTTTTCTCTTGCTTTTGCTCTGATTATATTGTTTAGTCCTTGTTTGTTTTTTTTTTTTGTTTTGAGTCTTACATAAGTCTTAGAACTAATCTGGTATATACCCTTATATGCTCTGATTTAATCTTTGATTTTTTGTAAAAGTTATATGTTTTGTAAACAAGTGTACTGTTTATACTTATTTTGGTTTTGAATAAGATTACTTTGATCTTATGGAACGGATCTTAGTAAAATTATTCTTGATCTCTTTTTTATTTGATCCAACGGTTACAACAGGTATTGTCTTGACTAGTATTTAGACTTGATGTTCAACTCACCTAAATACATAATACTGAGTATGTATAGAAATATATGTGCATCAGGTGTGTTGTAGTCGAAAGGTCAAATTGGGGGAGATTGTAGATTTTGTTAACTCTTAAATGCTTTAACATTATCAACAACATCTTAATTTGACCTTCCTTGATTTATTCTAAGTCTTTTCTGAAATGTTACATTAAATGTTGTACTAAATGCTCTCACATTCAGGAACGATTCCAGAAGGTTCTACAAGAGTCTGGAACATGGAAGAGTCCAGAAGGTTGCAGAACGTGATAGAAGAGTTTAGAGCATTGTAGAATGACCTGGAAGATGGCAGAAAGATCTAGAGAGATCATGGAGGTTGAGGTCCTAAAAAATAGGATCTCATAATGGAAGGATCTAGAAGCTGAGTATTTCTCTATAAATACCGCAGAAGACTTTCATTTCAAAGTATGCACTATTCGAGTAACACCTTCTTGAGAGTTCAACCCTAGTTCGGAGTTATGGTCAGTAGTTGTATCGTTTAACGTACGCCGAGGGATACCACACCTTCTAGTGTACTTAGTTCTAGTCTTGTATCGAGTGAGAGTGAATCATAGATCAGATTAGTTCTTTAGACAGTGTCTTTTCACTTAAGTCTATTTACAGATTCAGGCACCTGCCTTGATTGTAGTGTCTGTTTGTGGAATGTTGAAGTAATTGCTGAGACATTTCACACGACATTTTTGTGTATAACTTAGGAACTAAGTTATTGTTTCGCCGTAAGGCTTAGCATAGGTTTTGTTATTAATAAAATCTATGTTAAAAATTATTCCATTGTGTTCGTATTGTGTTTTAGTGTTTTAGACTTCCGCTGTGTACTGTGTTTTTTTATTCACATTCTGTTAGAGTTAATGCTACACTAATTGTCACAACATTCAGTGTAACATTGTTCTGTTTTTTACTTAAACACTAGATACCATCCCCCCACACACTTTCATGTAGTATTAGACACAATGCATTGTAGTAAACAAAAAAATAATATATAAAAAAATAAAGAACATAAATATAAACTTACTACATGTTGTCCTTTGATTGAAAAATATAATCAACAATATTCAATAAACACACTTGCATGTTGTGGAGAATTTTTTTCATTTGATCTACAAAACTCAGATAAATAACCAACATCTTTGCCAAACTTTAAAAACACTTGTCCAAAATGAGTTGTTAGATCAATAGAAACCTTCCCCCCCCCCCCCTTCAAAAATCTCTTTCTCATCAATAGAATCATATTCATCGCTATCATTCTCGCTTTCACTTCCATTTTCAAATTTCATACCACCATCAGAATCTTCTTTTTCCCCATCAACTTCCTTGTGTTCCTCAGTTCTTTCATCACCTCTTACTTCCTCACCTCTTACTTCTTCACCCACTACTTCCCCACCCACTACTTCCCCACCCCTTACTTCCTCACCCCCTGCTTCCCCACCCCTTACTTCCTCAGCCCTTAATTCCTCACCCCTTACTTCCTCACCCCTTACTTCCTCAACTCCTACTTCCTCAACCCTAATTTCTGTAACATGTTGTCTCTCAACCCTTACTTCCTCAACAACATCCTCCACCACAACATCATCATTTACAACATTCTTCTGTCCTGCATTCTTACCATCACTCTGACCATGGCAGCCTAGGGGATCATCAGGGAACAATTCAAAACTGGGCATATCCAAGATAATATCTTTAGTCCTAAAAAAATTTGCCACCAACATGTCAATGGTATCCAAAACTTTTTAATCCGAAAAAAACTTTTGGGAGTCTGTAATTTCTTCAGGGCTCAAGCTAACCCTTGCACACTCCTTAATCTGCAACAATTTAGAAACATATGTAGTTGAAACATTACTAATATCCTTCATTAAATCATCTAAAACTTTCGGATCATCCTACACATAAAAAAGAAAAACTTGTTACTTCAATAATAAAATTTATTACTACATTATAAAAGTACAACAATACATGAGAAAAATGCATCAAACACGAAAATTCCTACATACAAAAATATATACTACTACAACAACAAATTAAGAAACTAAAAAAGAAAACTTATCACTACATATAAAAAAAAATGTTTTACTGATAGAACAAAATTAGACTACTACATGTATAAACATTATTAACTACTTCTATATGAATAAAAAATGACATAAGACAACAGATTTAAAAAGCAGAAAACATATTACTATATGTATACAAAAATGTTTACTACATTTATAAAAACTTGTCACTGAATCTTGATTAATGTTTTACAAATTCAACAGAATTTAAACTACTACATCTATATAAATTGTTTACTACATGTATAAAAAGTAATACCACGTTCAAAAAACAATTAAGAGATTTAAAAAACTGCATAAATATACATAAATACCTCAACATTATTTTCAGAATCATTCCCTCTTCCTTCCTGATAACAAACATAACAAGAAAATTTTATATAATAAAAGGAGGATATGACTCTCCTGTGTGCGCCACGTGTCAATTTGGAGTGTTCTAGCTTTCGCCACGTGTAATTTTGAACATAAATGACTGTTACAAGTATAGAAAGACGGAGAGGCTCACCTTAAATTCTCATCTACCTTTTTATTACTAGGTGACCTTTGAGGTGTCTTGACTCCTCATATATATTGACAGCTTAATTCACATAAAATTAGTGGAATGAATTGAGCATTAGCAAAGCTAACAGAGAAGAGCGTAAGTTAATTAAGTAACCCTATATTCTGTTAAAATATTTTATTATATACTGCAGTTTTGAATCCAACTATGTTTCTTCTAGCCTTGTGAATTTGTTTTACTTGCAAAGCGTGTCAGGAATATATTGTCATAGTTGGTTAATTGCTTCCAACGATGAAAGACAAAAATCTCTACTGGTGGAGTTCATTGAATTTCTGAAATTGATGTACATGACCATTGTCTTTAATTAGGATTTGTAATTTTCGTTCTGCATTTTTGTAATTTGTACATTTTCAATTGCATATATATCTTAAAATAGGATTTGCATTTTCATTCATCTGAGAGGTCATATGTTGTCTGTTCATTCAATTTGTGATAGCAGATCGCATATTAATCTTCCTTACAAAGTGATCTAATCGAAGAGTCTGATTTCTTATAGGTCTCTTCATGTAGTTTTACTAAGGTTGGTTATAGAGGGATTGACAAAAAAGTTGTTGGAGCCTCTGGTGTTAGGTGAATGATTTTGATGAGAAAACAAATGTCTTAAACTTCATATTGTTAAGGAGATCTCTGAATTGAATCATTCAAAATGAAACACGTGATTTTGGTGAGGAAATCAAATGCCTCTAATATTTAGGGTTTAATTCGATTTAAATTTGTGCAATATAATGTGTGTGCATTTCATAACTCACTTTGTCAATCAATAATAAATTTCAAAACATGTTAAGTTATTAAAGTAAATATTTGTTTCATAATAATTTTTTATTTTATTTTATAGCAATGAAAAAGTAAAAACAATAAATTGACGACAGGTCTATAAATTACAAGAAATTAAATTTCAATAGCCCGTGCAATGTATAGTAAAAATTAGTATAACAAGTTTAAAAAACTACAAGTACAGAAAAAGATCACTACATGTATAAAAAAGTAATACTACAATTAATAAATTTAAAATAGTAAAATAAAAAGATGTAAATACCTCAGTATCATCTCCACAAACCTTCTCTCCAGAATTTACTTTCTGATGAACAGACATAAACAAGAAAAAAAAGTAAATATTAGTATAACAAGTTTAACAAAACTACAAGAATAGAAAAAGATTACTACATGTATAAAAAGTAATACTACAATTAACAAATTTAAAATAGTAAAATAAAAAGATGTAAATACCTCGGTATCATCTCCACAAACCTTTTCTCGAGAATTTACTTTTTGATGAACAGACATAAACAAGAAAAAAAAGTAAATATTAGTATAACAAGTTTAAAAAACTACAAGAACAGAAAAAGATTACTACATGTATAAAAAGTAATACTACAATTAACAAATTTAAAATAGTAAAATAAATAGATGTAAATACCTCAGTATCATCTCCACAAACCTTCCCTCCAGAATTTACTTTCTGATGAACAGACATAACCAAACAAAAATTAGTAAAAAGCAGGGAAAAAATATCAATAAAAAAAAATGAAAAGATCATTTGTTCATCAACAAACATAGCTTTGACACAACCATTTTGAGTAATAGGATACTCATCAATCAATAAATCACCATCCCCATACACAGATGCTTGATTCTCCTGAACACAACGACATTCCATCTTTCTGTCAGTCCAATGCTGTATTAGAGGGATCAGCCTAGGCTCTGCAACCCCACGCCACTTAATCCTATGTAAATAGTAGACTTGAAGAATAAGGAGGCAACCAGATACATGGCAAGAGGATTTAACATTGAAACTCCTCGCAGCATCATACAACCTTTTAAACACATAAGAACACTAATCTATATTTGGTATCTTATTCACATCCTCAACAGATTTTAGAAGACTTGAGCAAATCTGTGTATTGGGTGGAGGATCAAAGAAAGACTGCATGCAGAAAAATACAAAGATGCGTTTGAAATCATCTCCTCCTTCAGCAAGTCTATCTTTAAACTAGAGGGAAATAGTAGCCACTTTATCATTAGACCGCACACCATACAAAGACCGCAACCTTTCCAACACAACATTATCCTCACACCGAAGATAACTTGAGACTTCATAATCACCACCCCTAGGGAGCATAAAAATGTCATAAACATGATCTGGCCCCTGAACAAAGCTACGGGATCTACCAACCGACATCATCCAGCTACTATGATTAAAATTCTTAACTAACCATTGAAGCATATCATGATCAAACAATTTTGTCATCCTTAATTCTAAAAGTCCCCCAAAACCAATATCCTTAACATCTTGAATTTGCTTGGGGTTTAGATTTTTAATAACTTCAACAACCCCAGTTGGCTTTCCATGTGGAATAAACGTCCTAACACGCTTAATAAACTCAACTGAATCATCAGAATCAACATCAAGCTTTGGATCAGACTTAACAACAAACTTTGGTTTCTTCTTTGTACGTACTGCTCTCATCTTTCTTCTTATCTTTGTGCCAGAAGGAGGAGCATCCATAAACAACATTGGTATAGAGTCACCTTTGCAATCTGCTTCCATTATACCCTACACATATAAAATGTGTTAAAATACTAGTACATGTAGAGAAATGTAAATACTACAACAACATATGTAAACTACTACATAAACAAAATTAGTTACTACATGTATGCAAATGTGCTACTAGATGAGAAAAATATTGTCAATACATGTATATAAATGAACTAGTAGACCAGAAGAATGATCTTACTACTACATAAATACAAGTTTAATTAAAAACTACAAATTAGAAAATAGTTACTACAAAGAAAGTTTTGGCTACTACATGAGAAATGCATGGTACTACATTAAAACAAAAGAAAATTATGATAATGCAGAAAACAAAAAACATAACATAAACTCAAATATACATTAAATGAACAATAAACAAAACAATCTTCATATGCAGTAACATAAAAAACAAAAACAATCAGTAAACTCGGAAGTTTAAAACACTAAATCATTAACCAAACATTACAATAAAATCGGTAAATAGAAGAAAAAACCCCTAAAATCAACTACACATTACAGAAAAATCACTAAAATAGAAGATCTAAACCCTAAAAACTAAGTAAACTTTACAAAAAATCCAGTAACACAGAAGGAGAAAACCCTAAAATCAACTAAAATTTAAAAAAAATCAGTAAATAAAAAGAAAAACACTAAAATCAACAAAACTTTACATAAACAGGCAAACACTACAGAAAAAAGTAAAAAAATCACAAAAAATCATGTACTAAACAAACGATCGAAGAGAAAATAGAAAAGAAACTTCACACGAACAACAAAGGAACCGATTACAACAAACTAAACAGACATACCTTGAACTTATATGAAAAAAACTGCGCGAAAAAATGCTCAAAACCGTCAAAAATGTCTGCTAAATGCCAAAGTCCACAGAGAGGAAAGAGAAAGAGAGACGAAATCGAGGAAGAAGGAAGTGTGTTGGAAAAGCCACGGAAACCGCTTTGAAGTTTGAAGTGAGGGGTAAAACCGCTTTTGAATTAAATGAAGTGAAAATCGAACGGGTCAAATTATGGAGCAGGTCTTAATTCAATTTTGGGGCGGATCTTAAATCAATTATGGAGCGGGTCTGGGCAAGGGTCAGTCAAACGAATTAAAAGAAGCCCAATACATATTTGCAGCCCACTTACCAAATTTGCATTATATGAAATATTGCATCTAAGTTTTTGCGTTTGCTTTTTACTTTTTGACTTCCCAACGTTTTCCCTTCCCCAAAAATAATTCCTCAATCTTCCCAGTGATGTCCGGCGATTAATGGCGATTAAATTAGATGAAGAAATCTGATTACTACCCCAAAAATAATTCCTCCTTCTTCCCAATGATGTCCGGCGATTGACTTCCCAAAAAATTAATTCAGATTACCGGCGATTGACTTCCCAACGTTGTCACTTCCCCAAAAATATGGCCGGCGATTAACTCAGATGAAGAAATCTGATTACTGGACTTTATTTCTGATTGCAACCTAGCTTGACGGTTGAAGAAATCCGATTACCGGCGATTTTATCTCGGTAGAGTTTCTTTCGATCTTATCCTTTTTTTTATTTTATTTTTTCAAATATGTTCTTTCAATTTTCTGGGCGATTTTATCTTGGTAGACTTTCTTTCGATCTTGTACCTTTCCTTTGACATTTGCAGAAGAAATTTTAGGGAGAAAGAGAAAAACCCCATTAATGAAGATGAACAAATTTTGAAGGTATTCATTTTCCTATTTCTCAAATTAAATGTTCCCCGCCGCGATTCTCAAGCTCGACGCCGCCCTCGATTTACAGGCTCGCCCTCTCCCCTCGCTCAATTTACTTCGAGGCCTAGTGTCCCTCGTCGTCTTCTTCATCATTGACACTCTCCTCAGAAGTTTCATCGCCGGCAACATCTATCTCTTTCTCTCTCACTTAAAGTATATTTTTTAAATACTTTTATATTTAAACAAAATGACAAAAATATTAAATTATTTAAACGTATTTATTATATTTAAGCAAACTGATTGCAATTTTTTTTTAAATTGTTTAATATTTTTTTATATAAATTATTTAAACAATTTGAATATAAAGTTAAACAATCTCTGTTATCGGGAAGGTTAAAGGTGATTGCTTCGAGTAAGTATTCGAGAAAAGAAAATGTTTTCTTACGAACTTATATATTCTGATTGTTTTGTGCGATGCATTGTTATCACGGATGGATGCATCATATTGAGAATATTTTTTTTTTTTTTTTTGAGAATATACAAGGAGTATACAATATTCAATGATTACAAATCTCATTAATATATTGAGGAATATCTTTTTCAACCCAATCAAAAGGTGCTGAAAAATTCCGAGCTTCCTGGGCCATCATGTGTGCTGCAAAATTGTTATCTCTGGTAATAACATCACAATCCCAAATTACCAAAGATTGCAGTAATTTCCTTATATCTTTGACCAAATCATTTTCCAATCCTTCAAGCCTCAAACAAGCATTAATAGCTCCAATTGAATCAGTAGAATCCATTCTAAGGCTTGATATTCGGATATTGTGCTTGATACAACATTCCATTCCTTGTTTTGCTGCAATTAATTCTGCTGCCACTACAGAACCTGGATTTATAATGCGTGCACCACCAGCCAAAGTCACAACCCCCTTATCGTCAAATACCACAAACCCAACAGCAAAGAAATCTTTGTTAATATCAAAAGCTGCATCCGTAAAGAGTTTACCTTGGCCATGCTGAAAATTATCCCCTTTCCTCCCTTGACAATCACCAAAATCCAATTCCTTTTCCAAGCACCCCCTTTTTTGGAAATCAGACCAATAATCTAAAGCCCATTGTATTTTGAAATTAGCACATGAAGAAACAGATTGATTCTTAGCCTCATCCGAATGTAACCAACTGCATCTTTCTCTCCAAATAGCCCACGCAATAATAAGGAACAAAGAAAAGAACGTTTGATCAAATCGTTCCTTAATATAGCATAATAATTGAAAATAAGTACCTTTAGTTTGTCCCTTTATCTGCGCCCACATGCCTTGGTCCTTCCATACTTGCTTAGCAAAAGTGCAATGAATAAGAGCATGTAAAGTATCAGCCCAAAAAGCACCACAACATAAACACGAAGATGCCATTGGAATATGATGCTTAACCAAATTGCCCTCTGTTGCTAACGAATCATTCAAAGTTTTCCACCCAAAAATACGAACCTTAGGAGGAATCTTTAATTTCCACAGATACTTCCACAGTAACTGAGCATGATTTCTTCCAGATGTGCTTGGTAGGGAAATGAACCATGGTTGTGTTGAAATTCTGGAAATAAACTTATATCCCAAGGCCACTGAATAATTTCCCGATGCACTTTCCGGCCAAAATTGCTTGTCTTTTTGACAAACCCCAAACAAAGGGGTTTTGAGAATAACTCCCACTTCATTAGCCCAGAACGCTTGACGAACAAGAGCTTCATTCCATTCACAATTTGGCAATATATATCGACCAACAGTAGAAGCACTAGCTCTCCTGGATTTAATCAAACCATTCCCAAGACCCCCAACCCATCGATCTTTAAAAATATGCACATCCAACCCATTCCCTATACGCCAACGAAGGCCTTTTTCCAGTATTTCCTTACTCCACATCATAGATCTCCACACAAAGGATGGATTGGAGCCCACTTCAGCATTCATAATAGTCGTGTATCTAAAATATTTTGCTTTAAAAACCCTACTCACAAGAGAATCTGGACGAAGCAACATCCTCCAAACCTGTTTTGCCAAGAGGGCTTTATTGAACAAAACCAAATTCCGAAAACCCAATCCTCCATCCTCACGCGACTTACATAATTCACTCCATTTCTTCCAATGCAGCTTATTATGATTCTCCTCTGAACCCCACCAAAAATTAGCAATCATTCTTTCTATATCCCGACATATCGAAGTAGGAATCCTAAAACATGACATTGCATAACAAGGAATAGCCTGTAAAACGGATTTAATTAGAACCTCCTTACCACCTTCCGAAAATTTCTTATGACTCCACGAATTAATACGCTGTCTCACCCGATCCACCAAATACCCAAACTGATGGCGCTTTGTTCTGATTGAAAAAGTAGGTAATCCCAAATAGATATCATGACCATTCGTAGAACGAACGCCCAATACCTGCTTCAAAATATCTCGATTCACCACTTTAGTACAGGGGCTAAACGTAATGGCTGACTTCTCAAAATTAATCAATTGACCCGACGCCAATTCATAAGAGTGGAGACATTTTTTCAAAATCTCAGCTTGTCGTTGTGATGCCTTCAAGAAAATCAAGCTGTCATCTGCAAAAAATAAATGAGAAACGCATGGGGCATCTCTAGCAATTTTAATACCTGAAAAGGCTTTCTTTTCCATGGCAAACCGAATCAGAGATGACAACGCCTGAGCACACATAACAAACAGAAATGGTGATAACGGATCCCCTTGCCGCAGCCCCCTAGAAGGTATAAAAGATTCAGAAATCGATCCATTAATACAAACATTATAGGATACCGACGATATACATCTGAAAATAAGTTCCCTCCATCTGGCAGAAAAACCAACTTGTTTCAAAACTTGTAATAAAAAAGGCCACTCCACCCTATCATATGCCTTACTCTTAGATGATCGGATCCAATGTAAGCATTCAAAGGCCACTAAGATATTATCCGAAATGAGCCGTCCAGAAACAAACGCAATTTGAGAAGGATCAATGATATCATTCATAACAACCTTCAGTCTGTTCGTAATGACTCTTGACAAAATCCTATAGCTCACATTGCATAGACTGATAGGTCGATATTGTAAAACACTAACTGGATTTTTGACCTTTGGAATAAGAACAATTGTGGTATTATTCCATAAATTCAGAGGTTTCTCACTGTTTAAGTATATCAAAATTTGTTCACTAACCTCATCACCAATCGTACCCCAATTGTTTTGATAAAACGAAGCCGGAAATCCATCTGGTCCAGCAGCCTTCCAGGGATTAAGATCCTTGATAGCTTTACACACTTCCTCTTTAGAGAATGGAACATCCAGCATACTCATATGATCCCTAGTCAACTGCATATCCATCTCCTTTGTTGCTTCATGAAGTATTGAAAAACTAGGGTTACTTGATTTAAAAATATCTTTAAAACACTCAACAAACACCCTCTTGATTCCATCATCATTATACATCCATTCCCCATAGCCATTTTGAATTTTAGAAATACGATTCGTACTTCGTCGTTGATTAGCTCGACTATGGAAAAATTTAGTATTTCTATCCCCTTCTTTAATCCATGAAACCCTAGATCTTTGTTTCCAATACCATTCCTCTTGTGAATACAAATTCTCCAAATCTTTTTCCAATCTCTTAACTTGATGCATATCCGGGATTTTAGAGTCATTGTCCACCTCCTTCTGTATTTGAGATTGAATGTTTCCAATTCTTGTTTTCAACGTACCCCTCTTTCAAAGCCCATTTCTTAAGTGACTCACCACATTGTTTCAAGGATATTGATAAATCTATCTTCTTTTCCTTAACAGCCCAAATCTTACCAACAACTTTCTTAAAACTAGATTCTTTGATCCAATGATTTTCAAACCGAAATCCAATCCTTGAAGGTTCTGCAATAATAGCATTAGTCATATTACATGTAATAAGAATAGGGCGATGATCCGATCCCATGAAGTCAGTCACTCTAACTTCATAGTTTGGGAACAACTTTATCCATTCAGAAGTAGCAACATATTGAGAATAATTTGGTATATTTAGTACGGAGTATATTTTAATCATTAATAATTTGTTATATTTTTCCAATAGAAGTATAATTTATATATTTGCACCATCAATTTACTATAATTATTTTTTGGTTATATTTTTTATAGTACTTTATAAATATAATTAATAGATTCTTTTAATATTTTTTTTTTAATATTTCATACGAGACGCTCATTCTTCAACATTAGAAAGGTATCAAATTTATGTAATTTTTTTTGTTATATTTTTTAGTACTTTATTAATGGATCGTAATCATTTTTAAGAATTTGTTATATTTTTCTCTTTAATTGGCATATTTGTAGGTTGTTGGAGAAAGAAATACAGTACTGTATATATTTTCTTTTTTTGATTTGAACCATTTTTGTTAAGTTTGATTGTCGTGTGATTTTTTTAATGATGAATCTATAACTCGATCTGTTTCATGAGGGGAATATTTATGTTTCATTTCACTTCTAAAATGTTCTTAAATTTTATAGGTTTTTTTTAATACATTGAGTGTAAAGAAATACAATTATTTGAATTTGAATTCTAATTTAATTTTATATGTGATTTTCAAGCAATAATAAATTATACGCTAGGGTTTATTTTTAATTGATTATTTTTTTAAAAATTTAAATTTGATGCAAATTGATATAATATAAAAAAACATTATATAATGCAAATTTCATCTTTCTATTTCAATACCTCTCTTCTAATTTTTCCATTAATTCTCATTCAACTTTTCCAATTTTCTTATTTAAAATTCAAATTTAATTTCAATATAATAACTTACCTATTATTTACTCATAATGTTATTTTTAATTTTAAATAGTTAACTCATAAAATATTATCTCATATATAATTTTTTAAAATTTTAAAAATTATCTTTCTTAATACTCTATATTTCACACAATTTGACCACTCTATTTCAATCTCTCTCCTCCTTAAAACGGTATACTTATTCAAATTTTATAAATATGCTAACACAAAAAAATAATAACTTCCACAAACTATAACCATGAAAAATGTATAAAAATTAATACAATATTTAAAATTATTATTTTAATAAATCGACCCGCATAAAATGCGGGCATAGAGCTAGTTTTTATATAATTTGTGTTGAAAAATATTATCCCGATTTTAATTTCTTTAAAGTATCATTCATCTAAAGAGTGTAAAAGAAGATGTTACACCATTGTGTAACAGGAGATCTAGTTGGGAGGCTATACATCTACAGAAGCCTAGAACAATATCAGTGTCGGTCCTGAGATTTTGTAGGCCTGGGGCGAAAAAAAAAATGGGTCCCTTTTTTTTAAAAAACATCAAATAAAATAAGTGAAATATCGTATACACATATTAAAAATGAATGAATGTTATAAAAATAAATCATTTAAAATGATTTTCTTCTAGCATTTTGAGAAGCAAATTCTTCAATAATATCTTCATAATTAATTTGTTCTATCATATTTTTTTCAATACATAAAGTTGTTAGTCTATTTAATCTTTCTTATCTTTCTTGTGACATAGTGGATCGTAGGTACAATTTTAATTTAGAGAAACTTATTCATTAACCATATTAGATTCATTTTCATTTATATCCTCATTTGAATTATTTATATCTACACCTATAGTTTGTCCACTATTAACATTATCATTCAAGTCTTTTAAACGACTCGATTGTCCTAAAATTTTTTTAAAAGAATTTATTCAATGCTTATTTTTGTGATAAAATTAGTTGTTCAAATCTTTTTTTTTTTTGCCTTTACTCACCACCAAATTCAAAGGGTTGGTCTACTATATATGGACTCGAGTGCATGTTGTGCACCCTAGTTCATGTTGCACTTTTCAGTTTACTGACTTACACTTTTTAGTAAATGGTGTTGCACTTTTCAATTATTAAACTGTATAATAATATTTTTAGTAATAATTGAAAAATATATTTTAGAAAACATATTTATATTAAAAAGTAAAAATTGAAAAGTAAATGACATAAATAGCAATTCAACTAAAAGTAAATGAAAAGAAAAAACAACAAGCCAAATAATCAATATTCAATAAGTAAAAATAATAATAAAAATAATAAACGAATAATATAACCGTGATTGTGGACCCGTAAAATACTGAAAGAGAAAGTTGAATGTCGGACCACTTGATGCAATAATATATTATATAAAATAAATAAATAAAAAATAGATTGAAATTGAATGAAATGGAATATAGGAGTGAAATGCACATCCTAATTTATAGGAACCAATAACTTATTAATTAGATATTAATAATTAATTATTAATTATGAATAAATAATTGTGTTTAGTATTAAAGTCATGATCATTTTCAAGAATACAATTAATACTAGCTTATTAAAAAAAATTACCTTTTTATGCTCTCACATTAATTATTATATTTATCTTTTAATTTCTTTTAAAAATATTAATTACAATATTATATATATAAAAAAAGTAGACCCCTAAAAATTCGGGGCCCGGGGCGGTCGCCCTTCTCGCCCTGCCTCAGGGCCACCCCTGACAATATGATTCAATTCATAATTAATTTTAAATTGATAAAATGTAAGTAATTTAATATTATTCTGATTATTAATTTTAAACTTAAATAAAGATAATATAAGTTTAGAGTTTAGTAATATTTTGTTGGTCCCAAAGTTGAGTTAAGATTGAGTAAGCTAAGAAAGTCTAGAGGGGAGGGGTGAATAGACTTTCAAAAATCTTTCAAAATATCAGAGTTTATAATGCGGAATAGTGTTCTGAATAGTACTGTTCTTACTGAGTGAGATCAGCACTTCTAGTTTTAGTTTTATACTCAACTTTTAATCAGATCTTTACTTAGTAAATTCTACTGTTCTTGTTTAAACAAATATCAAACAAATATCAAACAGAAAAGTAAAGAACACAGAATTTTATAGTGGTTCGACCAATAAGTCTACATCCACTCTCACAATCCCAGTTGTGATGTTTTAATACTCTTCCTTGAGTTTCTTGTGGCTTAAAGTCCCAAGACTAAGACTTTGATCTTATCGATTACACTTCCAAGTGTATCTTCGATCTACTAGTAATTTCACAAGTAACTAGCACACTTGCTTACAACAATACAAACTTTAAATGAAAAGTAAAAATTCTCTTTGAGTAGCCTTTGATTTCTTCTCTTCAATTCAGTGGCTTCTCCTCAGTTTGATTTCCTTAACTCTGTGAGTTCTTGCTTGTAGACTTGCTCTTGAATTCTTCTAAGATCAGTAATTGTTTAGTAGTAGCAGTAGTCTCTTCAAGTAGGAGATCATACAGTATTTATAGAACTTAGTATGACAGTTAGCAGTTTGTGAACTAACTTTCAACTAACTCTAAAACTGTTCTTGTAACTTCTTCTTGTAACCGACTTTGTAACTTCCTTCTTATTAAAAGTCAGCATATCTTCAAATATATCTTCAGTTACGCCTTAATAAGTTTTCCAAACTTATTCTCCAATCAAACTAACTCAGCACAGTAAACTACTGTTCTGATTTTTACTGTTCTGAGCCAGTCAGCACAGTAACTTAAAACTGTTCTGTACTTCTCAAGAACTCTTCTAAGCTTATCTTCAACTCTTCTTTGAAGTCTTCTTATTCAGAAGTAGTCTTCTGAGTCTTCATTAGTCTTCTGATCTTCTTCTATTCTAGTGTTCTAAACTACTGTTCTGAACTTTACAATGCTGAATACAATAAAATACAACTTTACAAATATAAAACCTATATATACATCAACTGAACTAAATACAGATGAGTACATGTAAGTCCTACACTATAAGTTGTCTATACAATACAAAACATCAGCTTAGTACCTAACAGTTCATATATCAGATCAGTAAACACAATAAGATCAGTAACCATATAAGATCAGTAAACTTGTTTTCAGATGGCTTAGTTAAGATGACTTAGAACCACATATATTACTAACTTTAAGTTGCTTTTGGCCATCAAAACATACTTTCATCAACTAGAACATTGTTTCAAGGATTCATATCCCAACAATTTCCCCCTTTTTGATGAAGCCAAAACTACTTAAATGTTAATAAATCAGTAGTTAAGTATGTAGTCAATTATAACAGTTCATCATTTCAAAATTCCAGATTCATATTCATAATCAGATTTAGATCAGATAATGCACATATTACACATACTAACAAAATATAAGATAAACAGAAAATATAAAGATTAAGGTTAGAAATGTTATCTTGTGAGCTTAGTCCTTCATCTTCTTTCTGTATCTTCAGATTCTGAATGCAACATAAAGCCTTGCCTTGATATCCATCATATGTTGATGATCAGTTATTCCTTCTTCTTTGATAATCTCAGCAATTATGTTACTAATCTCCTTGTAATCAGGTTCTCCATTCTCTAGTCTTGGAGGTTCCCAATTTGGTTCTTCAGGACATAATATCCTTGTTCCAGCACGAGCAGCAACTTGTGCTATATCTTCCCAAAAATCTTTATCTATGTTCAACATGAACTCTTCAAAATCAGCAAATTCAGCTTCTTTGCTTGAATGATCACCAAACTTTCTCACAATAAAGTTTGCAATCTGCCACTTCTTCTTCAGATTTTTTCAATATTCCATATTTTCAGTTAGAACAATAAAATCAACAAAATTCTCATCTTGAATTTTTTTATCAAACTCTCTTCCTTCAGCTTTTCTCTGAGCATTCATTTTCCTTCTCAAAGCTGCAACTCTATTATCAAACCTTGTTTTCAAAAACTTTACATCCTTATTTTTCTTCTTCTTCAACTCTGCTTCTTCACTTGAAACACCAATTTTCAATTTGATTCTTGATCTGGTAACTCTACCAGTTTCCTCTTCTTGTTCTTCATTAGACAAGATCAGTTTTCTCTTCTTTTGAACAGAACTTCTTCAGACTTGCAATTTCTTCTTTCAACTCATCTTGACTCACAACTAGTTGAGCTTGTTGTGACTGAGTTTGCTCCATTACTCTTCTTATGTTATCTTTCCCCTTTTTGGCTTCATCATGCCACTCTTTCAAGGGAGTCAAGTGTTGCTCCATCTTTGCATGCAACACCTGAGATAGGTTCTTCTCTTGCAGTCTATGAAGATCATAGATTTTAGTCATTGTATGCTCCATAACTCTTTCATAAGAATTTTCAGAATTCATCTTATTCATTCTCTCAGTAGCTTCTTGGAACATTTTCACAGCATCTTCCAACTTTGCTTGAAGGTCTGCATTCTGCTTTTTCAACAATTCAAAGCTTGAGCTATCAGATTCCTTTTCAACAGGAACTGTTCTGAACTGTTCCTGCACATCTTCAGGAATAATAGGTTCAGCAGACTGAACTGGCCTGCTTTCTAGTTCATCAGCATTCAAATCTTGTTTTTCCAAAACTTTTGTATCTTCAATCACAACAGTGTTCTCAAACACCTCTGTTGTATTGTCAACAGCTTCATCAACTTCCATAAAATCCTCTTCAACAACTTTCTCAACTTCATCATCAACTCTGTCTTCACTTACCATAACCACATCATCATTTTCATCTGCAGCAGCAGTAGCAACATTTTCCACAGAATATTTAAATCTTGTCAACCTTTCAACAAGTTGCACCACTGACTCTGGGGTTACTAGTTCAAGAAATGAGTTAACACCAGCTGCAAGCATCTGTTCTGCTTCCCAACCATCAAAGATTGAAGCACCACCCATACCTTCCATAACAGCTAAATTTTCTTTAAGAGTACTCCTCTTAAGATACACCCATGTGCCTATCCTAAGGAGTTTCTCAAACTCAACTGAACTTTCATCCAATCCAGGAAACTGCTTCAACAAAGCCAATCTCAAATCTATCCTGATTCTATCTTCCTTATCACAGATAGGATAATCCATTAAACCAGCAGGTTTAGGGGCTATATATTCAGGTTCAGGGGATGATGAAATGTCAATTGGTACAGTAGAAGGTTCAAATTCATGTTCAGTAGAGTGATCATGAACTTGTGTAGGTGAATGATGTGGAGTAGATTGATGTTGAGGACTTGAAATAGGAGTTGGATTAAAAGTAGTGTTCTGAGGGGATGAATGGGGAGTGTTCTGAGACATTGGAAAATAGTGAGCTGATTCTCCAGAACATGAAGGTTGAGGGTTAATGGGATCAGCTGGGCTTGGATCAGAATGTGAAGGGGTAGGAGATACATCAACAAGCTTCCTCCTAGCACTTCTCTTCTTGGTTCTCTTATGTAAAACAACAACACTTGAATTAGTAACCTCTTGTTCTTCAGAGCTTGCTTGCATCACAGTCTCAATAAACCGGACTGTTGACTCTAAGGCAGCTGTAGCAGACCTTCCTCTCCTTGGTCTAGTACTGCTTGGATCATGCCTCGCTTTCGATCTTATCTCTGGTTGATTATCATCATATCGATACATTGAAGCGCCAGACTCTTGTGCTTCAGGTTCTTGAGATTGCACCAAAGGATGTTCTTGTTCAAATCGAACAGACTCCTTCTTCATCAAGAATTTTCCATGATGGAATTTCTTGGGATTACTCCAGTACGCCTTCTTGACACCTAACTGAGGCAATAAAATACTCAACTTGTTCCCGAACCCTAACTTCGATTTAATCGAAAATTCCATTGTATCTTCGTCGAACAAGACTTTTACTTTCTCATTTAACAGTCTTTCTAAGAAAAACCCTTGCTAATCACCTTGCACTCTGTCAATGATTGCTGCCATAATTCGGATTTTTGAACTTGATAGAGCATCCTGACTGTGATGTTGCCCTAACAAACATTTCCCGGCTATGTCCATTAGAAATTGAAGACCAGTAGGAAGAACATCCTTCTTAAGATTGCTTAGGGACTCTGTTTCTACACCCGACCATCTTCCTACGCATTCTTTCTCTTCTCCTGCTTTGTAGGTCAGAATTTCCACTGGGCCTTGAGGTAAATCCAGCATGACTTCAAGGATTTCTCTTGTAATTGAGACCTTGTGCCCAGAGAGCATTGAATGGACACCATCGTTATCACCTTCAAGCTGTAAGTAAAATTCCATCGCTTCTGGTTCAAACACATTCATCGGAGATGATTCAAGGAATTTCCTCAGCCCGCATTCTTCACACATTGTCAGAATCGCTTGGTTTTCAGCACTGTGTCGGCCATTGAAATATACAGCATTTTCCACAAAAATTCCTTTTTCTCGAACCCAAAAATCAGAATCAAATGTGCCTGCGACTTCGTTAGATTCACTGATAATATTGATAATCGCCATTTTAGGATTTTTGTAGAAGCTAGAGTTTTGATTATTAAGCGGTTTCGAGTTAAGAGATTTCCAGAATAGTAAGTAATGAAGATGAAGTTATGAGCTGATGAGAGATCGTGTTTAATAAATTCAAACCAAATCTAGGGCTTGGATTGATTTTACTTAGCACGATGAGTGGTTAGGATTTTATCTTGAAATCTGTGAAAAAAAAAACGATCCAAATTCTAAAACCCTTCCAACTCTTGGAACCAAATTGTGTTTGATAAATACACCAACAAAAATTAGGTCAAAAATAGAGGAGTGTACTAATCTTCTCTATTAGTAATCTAAAATTTGAGCAGTTTTTTACTTAGAATTATTCTAAGGCAAAATACTGTTCTGATGCATATCAGCACAGTAGTTTCCAACAACTTTTTCACTTCATTTTCTTACTTTTGAAATACTAAAATATACTTATTTGGATCAGCTGAGTACTGTGATCAGCTGAGTAAACTTTTTCAGACATCAGATCAGTAGTTGGGTCAGCACAGTAGTGTTCAGATCAGTACCCAATTTTTCTGATTTCACCTTTTTGATATCAGCACAGTAATCTTCAGATCAGTACTGTGACAAATTAGTTCTATTCTGTAGACAGATTAGTAGTAATCAAATCTTTCTGTAGACAGTTTAATCAGTAGTCAGATTAGTTCTGTAGAATAATTGAATTGTAATCAGATCAATACTGTAGACAAATAAACTTTGTAATCAGAACAGTTATGTAGACAAGTCAATTTATTAAGCAAAATATATCTGTAAACTGATATAACCTGTAATCAGATCAGATTTGTAGACATATCAAATCTGTAATCAGATCAGTTCCCCCTTCAGTGGATAATTCCTCTTCTGTGCCTGTTTCAACTTGGTAGAAGTGTTAGTACATTATATATAAATGTAAAACAGTACAGATTAGAAAAAATATGTTTAATTTAATGATCACATCAAGGTTTATGCTAAAGTGACTTAGTGTTCTGAGTCAACAAAAGGATCTTTAAGAAATCACAGATTCCCCCTTAATGTGTGTTCTCAGTGTCCCTCAGCTTTACCAGCTTCCTCATTGGGATTTAAGGTCACTTTAGTAACCTTGTTACCTGTTTTAAATGTAGTGGTCTGACATGGGGTTGTCTCTTCTGAGTTTTAGGCTTTTGATGTACTGCTCTTAGTTTATGCTTTATCTTCCTCTTGGTATAAGATCAGTACCTGAAATGTTAGTACAATTCTATATACATATAGAATCCATATCTATCAATCCTAAGCTAATGCATAACTCTCTAAATCTCACTTCAGCCAATGGTTTTGTAAAAATGTCAGCTCTTTGAATATCAGTATAAATCTTTTCCATCCTATTATTTTTCTTTTCCACATGATCCCTAATAAAATGATGTCTAATATCAACATGCTTGCATCTAGTATGTAAAACGGGATTTTGTGTGATGGCAATGGCACTATTACTGTCACAATATATAGGTACATTAGATTCTACAATATTGTAGTCTCTGAGTTGTTGTATTAGCCAAAGAAGCTGACTACAACAACTTCCTGCAGCCATATATTCTGCTTCAGTAGTAGAAGTTGCCACACTTGTTTGTTTCTTTTAAAACCATGAAATGAGCTTAGTTCCTAAGAATTGACATGAACCTGAAGTAAATTTTCTATCTATTTTGCAACCTCCAAAGTCCGAGTCTGAATAACCACTTAAGGATATATCATCATCTGCAGGATACCATAATCCTCGATTAATGGTCCCCTTTAGATATTTCAATATCCTTTTGGCAGCTTCCAGATGACTTTCTTTGGGGTTTGCTTGAAATCTTGCACATACACCAACAGAAAAAACAATATCAGGTCTGCTGGCAGTTAGATAGAGTAGAGAGCCAATCAAAGCACGATAATGAGGTTGATCAGAAGACTTACCTCTTTCATCAGGATCCATTCTGTATGTAGGTTGCATGGGCACACCAACTGTCTTACAGGTTTTAATACCAAATTTATCTAGCAAATTCTTAGTGTATCTTGCTTGGTTTATAAAGATACCTTCTGTAGTTTGTTTTACTTGAAGACTAAGAAAATATGTCATTTCACCCATCATAGACATTTCAAATTTACTTTTCATGAGTGTAGAAAAGCTTTCACTCAAGGTTTTGTTGGGTGATCCAAAAATAATGTCATCCACATAAATTTGAACAAGTAATATATCATTACCTTCTTGTCTTCTAAACAAAGTTCTATCAACCTTGCCTTTAGTAAAACCATTTTCAAGTAAGAATAGAGAAAGTGTATCATACCAGGCTCTTGGGGCTTGTTTCAATCCATAGAGTGCTTTCTTTAACCTGTATACTTGGTGACTATTCACTTCAAAACCAGGTGGTTGTTCCACATAAACTTCTTCAGCAAGTATACCATTCAAAAATGCACTTTTCACATCCATTTGATACACAGTGAATTTCATATGAGCAGCATAAGTAAGGAACAATCTTATAGCTTCTAGTCTAGCTACATGAGCAAAAGTTTCATCATAATCAATACCCTCAGCTTGAGAGTAGCCCTGAGCAACTAATCTAGCTTTATTTCTAACTACAAGATCATTTTCATCCCTTTTATTCTTGAAAATCCACTTAGTGCCTACAACATTATGATCACTAGGTCTATCAACAAGTTCCCAAACTTCATTTCTAGTGAACTGATTAAGTTCTTCTTGCATGGCTATAATCCAGTAACTATCACTTAAAGCTTCATTCACAGTTTTAGGCTCAATAGATGATAGAAAACAACACCAGCAAAATAGAGACTTACTAGGTTCTTCCTGGGAGTCAAACAATTGTTTCCTAGTTTTAACACCTTTGCTAGAATCACCTAGAATCAGATAAGTAGAATGAGCAGACTTCCATGTCCTTCTATTCTTAACAGAAATGCTGTCATCATTTATATCATGCAAATCATCATGCAGATCAGTATCATTCATATCAGCAGATTTGTTCATAGGAGAGCAGTCATTCCATTCTGGTAGTTCAGAAGTTTTAGATGACTCACCTTTGTCTTTTACCTTTTCTTTATCAGAATCTTGATCTAGGACATTCAGGAAAGGATTATATGCTTGTACAGATTCATATATTTCTGCATCATCATCTTCATTGTTGGTTTGAAGCTTTAAATTGTCAATTTTCTTACTGAGCTGATGATCAGCAAAGTCCTGCACATTCTCATTAAAGACTACATGGGGTGTTTCTTCCACACATAGGGTAGAGTAATTAAACACTCTAAATGCTTTGCTTACAGAAGAGTATCCTAAGAATATCCCTTCATCAGCTTTTGCATCAAAAGCATTTAATTTACTTTTGCCATTGTTGTGAATGAAACACTTACATCCAAAGATATGAAAATAAGAAACTCTAGGTCTTCTGCCTTTCCATACCTCATAAGGTGTTTTACCATGCACCTTATTAAGAGCACTTCGATTTTGGGAGTGGCAAGCTGTGTTAATGGCTTCAGCCCAAAACTTTTTAGGTGTGTTGAATTCTGCAATCATTGCTCTGCATGCTTCTTTTAGTGTTCTGTTTCTCCTTTCTGCAACACCATTTTGTTGAGGGGTTCTGGCTGCACTTGTTAGATGCTGTATGCCAGACTTAGAACAGTAGTCAGAGATGTAGCAGTTAATAAACTCAGTCCCCTTGTCACTCCTAATTTTGACAATGGGTTGACCCTTTTCAACCTGCAACCTCTTCAATAGATCTGGAAGTAGTGTTTGTGTATCACTCTTTTTGTGTAGAAAGACTACCCAAGTAAACTTAGAGTAATCATCTACTACAACTAGAGTATACCTTCTTCCATTCAATGTAGGAGGGTTGATAGGACCATGAAGATCCATATGCAAGAGTTCTAAGACTCTGCTTGTTGAAAGAGTTGGAATGGACTTAAATGAAACCTTTACCTGTTTACCTTTTTGACAGGAGTCACACATTTGTGATTTGGAATAAATTTCATTAGGAATGCCCTCAACAAGATGTTCTCTAGCAATCTTGTTGATTATCTTAAAGTTCAGATGGCAGAGGCGTTTATGCCAGAGCCAACTGTTTTCTTTTGGACTCTTAGTAATAAGACAAGCATTCTTAGGACAACTATTCCAATTCACAATGTATACACTTCCTTGTCTTGTTCCAACAAGTAGAACATTGTGAGTCCTTTTCTCTATTATTTCACATCTTCTAGTTTTGAACTGAACTTTGTATCCCCTGTCACAGAATTGAGATACAGATAACAAATTATATTTCAAACCTTCAACATAGGAGACATCTTGGATTTCAACATCTCCATTCTTGATGAATCCAAATCCTTTTGTGATTGCAATGGAGCTGTCTCCAAAGATGACTTTTGGTCCTTCCTTCTCATGATAGTCAGTAAGCAAGGCCTTGGTACCAGTCATGTGGTGTGAACACCCACTGTCTATGTACCAGGTCTCACCAACTAAACCACCTTTCTTGTATAAGTCCAGTCGATCCTGCAAGGTAGTGATCTTAATAATTTAGGTACCCTAGTTTATTGGGGTCCTTGGGGGTTAGTAGTGAGAGGTACCCAAATGAACATTGAGGATTTGAATAAATGGGACCTCTTCAGTTTCCTTCCATATTTATCACAAAACAGTACTTTGTTAACCAATTCAGAATTATCAGTAGACTTAGGATCTATTTTTCTGAGATAGCCTTTCCTTGGTTCTATCCCTTTTTCAGTAAGATCAGTATGCCTGTAATAGTTTGAATATGGTCTGAAAGCATGTGGACCATACGGCTTATAGATGCGTTTTGGTCTTTCCTCTTCAATGATATCATAAGATAAAGGTGGAGGATAAAGAACAAGTTTGTTATGATAATGAGGCACAAATCTCCTAGGTTTAGTTGAATACAGCTGAGACTGCCTTAAAAAGGGAGGTCTAGGCTGTTCCCAACTTGCCTGTGCTTGTCTTGACCTACTGTTCTGAGTTTGTCTCTTCTGATACCAGGACTGATCTGATTTGGTCAGAGGAGTATAACTCTTTTGGTATGGTCTTGACTGTACTGGTCTTAAAACATTCTTCATTTTATCATTCTTGGTAGTAGGAGGGATGTATTTGGACTGTACTTTGAGTTTTGGATCATCATCATAAATCATAGGTTCTTTTCCTTTATCTAGTTGCAAAAAACTTGAGCTAGCTCCATTAGTGTTCTTAAATTCTGAAGTAGAGGAACTAGGCAGATCAGTACCTATTCCACTTTTATCATTTGGAGCTCTATATCTGTCTGAGATTGTTTGATTAATCTTAGTAGAGTTAATCATCCCAGATAGCTTTCGATCTAGGCTCACTACTTCAGATTCTAAGAATCTATTGCGCTCTTCAAGTTTTTCATATTTAATCTTTAAATCATTGAATTCATTAGTCTCTTTGGCTTGAGTTTTAAGCATACCCTGATATAGTTTGTCAATGGATGCATACTTTTCTTGGAGTTGGTACAACTCTTCTGATAGTCGTGCATTTATGACAACTATATTAGGATCCACTTTCAACTGAGCTTCTTTCAGATTAATGATTTCTTGCTTTAAAGATATATTCTCATCACTGATTTCAATGAATGCTTTGTTAGCTTGTAGCAGGTCTTCTTCAGTCACTCCTTGGGAATGATGAAGACTACTTCCTACACTACTATTAGCATCACTTTCATCAGTATCAGAATTTTTACAAGATTGAAAAGAGTTAGCAGATGATACCTCATCATTTATTTTGGCCATCATTACCAGTCCATCATCTGCTATGAAGGCTTCATCTTCATTGCTAGAGGGGTATTCAGATGAAGACGATGGCAACTCTTCTAATTCCGAATCAGATTCATTGTATGCCATCATTGCCTTCTTACCCTTGGCATATTTTCGATCTCTTCTAGCTTTCCTTTCTTCTCGATCTTCAGAACTCAGATCAGGACATTCATAAGCATAATGGCCTGGCTTATCACAATTATAGCAAACAGGACTGTTAGAAGATCTCTTAGGAGGTGAATGATTTCGGTTCCTGTCATACTTGTCAATTGAGTTCCTGTCTTTCTTATAAGAATACTTTCTATCCCTCTTATCAGATGAGTTCCTATCTCTCCTGTTCTCATTAGAGATCTCATCCCTTCTTTCAGAAGAGTTTTGATCCCTTCTGTTCACAGAAGTGTCCCTGTTACTAGAACCCTTGGTTTCCTTATAGAATCTCTTGTATCTACCATACCTCTTATTTAGTCTATCAAATCTCTTGATCATAAGGCTCATCTGATCTTTCAGACTAAGATCAGAACTATCTAGTTCATCTTTTATGCTTGAGGCCTTAGACTTAGATGATCTAGACCCCTTAGAGGTAGAGGCTTTAAAAGCTATGTCCTTAGAGGCATCCTTATCCTTATGATTTTCAGTAATAGGATCTTCTTCATCTAACTCAAATTCATGTGCCTTAAGTGTTTGGAACATAGTTTCTGCTGGCCAAGAATCAATGTCTTGTGTGGTCTTAATGATCATCTTGACCATTTTCCACCTTTCATTCAAAGCTTTCAAGATTCTCAGGTTAACTTCTCTTTCAGTATAAGTTTTTCCTAACACATTTGTGGATAATTTGCTTTCTTTGATCAGTGTAGTACCTTGACAAAGAATAGCCAATTTGTCCCACATTTGCTTTGCAGTCTTACATTTTAACACTTTGCCAAGATACTCATTTGGCAAGGTGTGTAAAACATAATTCTTAGCAAGACTATCCAAATTGTTTTGTCGCATTTCTTCAGAAGTCAGTTCTGACCTTGGTATAGGGACCAGTGCTCCAACTGGTTTAGAAGGATCCAGAACAGCAGTGTTTTCCACCATGGTGACAATTGGTCCTTCAGTCACCACAGACACCATCAGATCATGTGTTGAGCTAAAGATGGCCTCCATCCTAAGCTTCCAGTAGTCATAATCTGCAATCTTGAACTTAGGAAGTTTGTTTACATTAGTGTCATCCATGTTTGATTAGACAAATAGGATCAGTAGTATAGTCATTCAATTGTTTTCGTTACTTTTTACAGAAATAGTGTAAACTGTTGGGTGAAGGAGGGAATATCATATAAAAATGAAGAAAGACGGCAACCTTCCCTCCCATTCTACTTTCCCTCCAATTCTTGTGAATATCTTGGTCGTTTCAATCTAGATTATTCAAATTAGTCTTGATTTCAATTACTTATTATCGTGATGTTTCCCTTAAAAAATCAAGTATTCAGATAGTGACAAATATCAAGAAATAGTAGCAAGATCAGTGAGATTTCCCTCAAGATCTACAAGGTTATCAAGAAATAGCAGTCCAAAGAACTACTGCTCTGATACCACTTGTTGGTCCCAAAGTTGAGTTAAGATTGAGTAAGCTAAGAAAGTCTAGAGGGGAGGGGTGAATAGACTTTCAAAAATCTTTCAAAATATCAGAGTTTATAATGCGGAATAGTGTTCTGAATAGTACTGTTCTTACTGAGTCAGATCAGCACTTCCAGTTTTAGTTTTATACTCAACTTTTAATCAGATCTTTACTTAGTAAATTCTACTGTTCTTGTTTAAACAAATATCAAACAAATATCAAACAGAAAAGTAAAGAACACAGAATTTTATAGTGGTTCGACCAATAAGTCTACATCCACTCTCACAATCCCAGTTGTGATGTTTTATTACTCTTCCTTGAGTTTCTTGTGGCTTAAAGTCCCAAGACTAAGACTTTGATCTTATCGATTACACTTCCAAGTGTATCTTCGATCTACTAGTAATTTCACAAGTAACTAGAACACTTGCTTACAACAATACAAACTTTAAATGAAAAGTAAAACTTCTCTTTGAGTAGCCTTTGATTTCTTCTCTTCAATTCAGTGGCTTCTCCTCAGTTTGATTTCCTTAACTCTGTGAGTTCTTGCTTGTAGACTTGCTCTTGAATTCTTCTAAGATCAGTAATTGTTTAGTAGTAGCAGTAGTCTCTTCAAGTAGGAGATCATACAGTATTTATAGAACTTAGTATGACAGTTAGCAGTTTGTGAACTAACTTTCAACTAACTCTAAAACTGTTCTTGTAACTTCTTCTTGTAACCGACTTTGTAACTTCCTTCTTATTAAAAGTCAGCATATCTTCAAATATATCTTCAGTTACGCCTTAATAAGTTTTCCAAACTTATTCTCCAATCAAACTAACTCAGCACAGTAAACTACTGTTCTGATTTTTACTGTTCTGAGCCAGTCAGCACAGTAACTTAAAACTGTTCTGTACTTCTCAAGAACTCTTCTAAGCTTATCTTCAACTCTTCTTTGAAGTCTTCTTATTCAGAAGTAGTCTTCTGATCTTCTTCTATTCTAGTGTTCTAAACTACTGTTCTGAACTTTACAATGCTGAATATAATAAAATACAACTTTACAAATAAAAAACCTATCTATACATCAACTGAACTAAATATAGATGAGTACATGTAAGTCCTACACTATAAGCTGTCTATACAATACAAAACATCAGCTTACACTATGCCAAATTATGCTTTTTACAGCAGTTGAATAACAACGGTTATTTTTAAAACCGCTGTTAAATCTTAAAAAACCGCTGTCATATGCATCTTTTTTCAGAACCGCTGTCATAGGTTCAATTTGTGCGCTGATAGACAGCGGTTTTTCGTAACCGCTGTGATATTTTTTAGTTATGCGCTGTAATAGCTTCTCTTATGGAATATAATCAAATTAATCTTTAAAAATAATTAAATAAAATAAAAAAATATGATAATTTTCTTTTTAAATTACCGATTCTTTTTTTTATGAAAAACGATTAAATTCTCAAAAATAAATATTTTAAAAAAATCAATTAAAAAATAAATATGGTAATTAATCTTCAAAATTGTATTTGATTATTTCATATTTTTAAGATTTTATTTAGATTTAATTGATTTATAAAGAATTTTATTTTTAATTTAATTATTTTTTATGTTTTATCAATTAAGAAATATATAACGATTAACACAATATACTTATTTTGATTAAATAACGATATAAGTTTAAAAATATTTGTTCCTATATATTATATTATTAATAAAAAATCATTAAAATTTATAAAATATCGTCCTATATATTATATTATTATTAAATAAATTAAGAAAATTTAATATTTTTCTTGTCTTCCTTCTTTTTGTTGGTGTGGAATTTGATTGTTAGATTTCATGAAATCAAGGAGTAGTTCTAAAATGTTAGAGAAAAACATAAGAAACAAATTAAAGAATTAGGAAAAATCTAGAAAGAAAATCACGGTAGTCTGTAAACCAATAAAAAAGGAAGACGTATGAAAACTCTCCTAATCATTCTCTTTCTCTAACGTCTATTAATATGCCTCAATCACATGAGGTTGATTTGTTCTCTTTTCTCAATTTTCTATACATGAAATACATAATATATATATATATTTTTTTTTTTTGTTGTGTGGTTGATTTATTCTCTTTTCTTGAAATAGAAAAATATGAAATTGCAGGAAAACTCACCTATAATATAATTTAGGTTGGTGGGTCATCCTTCCAAGATTTGCAGATTAGTGTTGATGGATTTAAATTCTGATAAAAGAATTTATTTATATAATATTATTGTAAGTGTGAAATATTTTTTATAAATTTTTGGGTTCGAATTATTTTTTTATTAAGTTGTATCATAAATCAATGAAGAATTTTTAATATTCATAAAAAGAAAAAGGGTAAAAAGCGTATAATATTCTTTATTGATTTATGAATATTTACCTCAAATAAAATTATTTATTCTCAAATTATTTTGATCAAATTAATAAAAAACTAATTTTATTTGAGATAAATATTTATAAAAAAAAATGTATTTATAACAGTTAAAATTAATATATATATATATATATATGATCATATGATCAAATTAATAAAAATAAAATAAAGAATTTTATTTAAGATAAATATTTATAAACCAATAAGGATTTTTCTTAAACAAACAAAGACTGGAAGTCCGAGCGAGGTTGAATTAAAAAAGAAGATTAAATCCCAAAATTTATTTAATCATCTGGATAAGTTTAAATATAATTCAAATTTAATTATTACGAGTATATGTTTATAAAATAAATTTGATATTTTAATTATTATATGCTTATAAAATAAATTTAATATTTATTTAAAATAATTTCTAGATTTTATTATTCTCACGTAAATATAAAATTTTATTGATCTTTTAAAGATTTGTAATTCAATACTAATAACATTAAATAATATCTATCTAATACGTACAGTACAATATAAGAAGGTTATATATATTATATTATATATATCATAAGTTTAATTATTTATTTAATCATCAAGTAGATATAATTATATTATATAAAACCGTCCCACCCCTGTAAATGTTAAGCGAGAGTGTGCGGTTAACCATTAAAGAAGAACGCCGGTTGCGCACATTCCATATACTCCGGCCTTCTTCATTCCACATACTTCAACGGCCCCTCCGGCCTTCTTCATTCCACATACTTCAACGGCCCCTCAGTTGTTCCCTTCTTCACCTCGTCGTTGATCCGTTGTCTACCTACCTACAGTCCGTCGTCGCCCTCATCATCTTCTCTTCCACCAGCAAGTTCTTTCAGTACCCAAGCTTAAGGTCTCTCTCACTCACTTTTTTTTTATATGTTTTTTTGCTTATAGATTCATTCCACATATTTGCGTGCGCAGTTGTTCCTTCTTCACCTCGTCGCAATACGTTGTCCATCTACAGTCCGTCGCCCTCATCGTCTTCTCCTCCACCCGCAAGTTCTTTCATAACCCAATCTCCAGGTCTCTCTCAATCACTTTTTTTTTTTTTATGTTTTTTGCTTATATAGTTTTTGAGAATAACAACTTGTTTCAATATTAGGATCACTAGTTCTTGAATCCACTAGAGACGGGTAATATGGTAATTGTTGGAGAGGACCTACACACATGCATTGTCTTTATAAGGGTCGGATTGGTAGAGTGAGGACAAAAGTAGTTTTCAACGAACATGGGCAGCCTGTATAGAATAATGGTGCTAAGTTGGAAAGCTACATTTGTGTTATTGTAAGAGAATCATAATGCTATGCTTGTAAGTACGTTAACATCCTCTTATGAACTTTGTTTACTTTTTTTGTTAGTATCTTATATGCTTATTGACATATACTCGTTGCAATTAATGGTAATTGTTGTACTTTACAATCACATTATATTTATTAATTAATTGACTTTTTGTACCTTATAATATTTTATGCACTTGTAATTAATAGTTTGTAGAAAAAACTTACACGAAAGCTCAAATTGACGAAGTACGGTCGGAGTGGGCTACATGCGTGCAACCATGGTTGAGTAGAGAGGAAAGCACGTGCAACCACCATGGTTGAGTAGAGAGGAAAGCACGTGCATTGGGAGGGATTTCTAATTAATAAATTTATTGTAATAGTGGCTAGTTGAATTTATATATATACATAGAGGTGTCGTATATTGAACATTAAGTATGACATTAATTATGATGATTGGTGGATTTTGTAAGGGCTTTTAATTTCATTCACAATTAATCAATTTATGATTTTTTTAGCTTTTGTATTTTATTTTTATTAATTTAGCAAATGAAAATTTCATTATTTTTTTTAAAATATTGGATATATACAACAGCGGCTAATAACCGTTGTTATAGCTAATACAACTGCTGTTATAGAGCAAGTACAACAACGGTTGTTAATAAATAACAGCGGTTAAAAACCGCTGTAGTAATTCAAAACAACAGCGGTTAAAAACCGTTATAGTAATTCCAAACAACAGCGGTTAAAAACCGCTGTAGTAAATTCAAAAACAGCGGTTCATAACCGCTGTCATAACTAATAAAACCGCTGTCGTAAATATTGTAAGGTGTAAGGTGTTAAAACCGAGCACATACCACAGCGGTTTTGATAGAATAACCGCTGTCTATCAGTGCCCTCTTTCTACAGCGCTTTGTACCACAGCGGTTGCTGATATCAATTTACAGCGGTTTTTAACCGCTGTCTATCAGCTTATTTGGCATAGTGTTAGTACCTAACAGTTCATATATCAGATCAGTAAACACAATAAGATCAGTAACCATATAAGATCAGTAAACTTGTTTTCAGATGACTTAGTTAAGATGACTTAGAACCACATATATTACTAACTTTAAGTTACTTTTGGCCATCAAAACATACTTTCATCAACTAGAACATTGTTTCAAGGATTCATATCCCAACATATTTAAATACAAAAATTTCCATTGTTAGGATAAAAATTCAAAAAAAGATAGAGTTTATTGACATTAGGAGCTAAAATCCATACCCCTACTACAATTAAAACCAAGAAATTCTAGTGAAGCAATTAAAGTCAAATTCATACTTAAGATACCTAATATGCCCTTAATAATTGATTTAAAACCATAAATACATATTAATATATATTTAAATCCCCTCATAAATAGTGGAACCATTAAGTCAATCATAATTTTCAAGATGTTTTATTTCGAATTAAATGCGATTCCCTCCATCTTCCCATTTCTATCAATCCTCACGATCTCGGCGGCGGTGGTGTTATTGGTGTACCTCTGCGGCGTCGATATTGTAGCCTCTTAGCGGCGGTATTGTACCTCCATCTTCCGATCCTCTCATTCGACAGTCCATTGCAAGCCACGACGACGTCGATCTTGTAGGCTTTCGGCGGCGGTGTTGTGGCGGCAACGATCATCTGATCTCACATAACATGAGTGGTGTCGTCGACGATTATAATCGAGGCATGAAGCGGTGCTGCGAAAATTGAGTGTGGTGGGGCAACTCGCGGGCGCGGGCTCGCAATTCGGGGAGAAGTTTGGGCAGCGGCGGCTCAACTTGATCCAATTCAATATTTTAATTGATGAATGTGCTTAATTTCGTGGATTTATTTTTTCATAATTTTACTACTTTATGACTTGATCTGTGGCATCTACTCCAAATATTGGGTAGTTTTAGGGCTCGTAGTGTTTCTGGGAACTGCAGTTCACTTGTGCATTTGGACTATCGTTTATAGCATATCTTCTAATGATTCACAACTATTAAGGTTTCCTAAATATTCAATTTCCCTTCTCTATATGTTTTCTTTTATTTTCTTTAAAGAATTTGGCTCGATCATGTACGTGGTTTATGTGTAGGGAGAATTTGACTAAATCAATGTTTGTGTAGACAGTTATTAACTACGGAGCTTCTTGGTATGTAATGGTTTTTCATGGGTGGCCGTTAAATGTTCGATGAAATGCTTAAATGAACAAGTTTGATTTACAATTGCAGGTGCGGTGTGTGCAGTCAAATCCTTCCAACATTTAGCGAATTGAGCAGCAAGTTTCCCAACCTTTTATTTGTGTATGCTGACATTGATGAATGTCCGGACACGGCTCTATTCCCCCACCTGAAGCGTGATAAACATCAAACATGAGTTTTCCAACTATTTGAAATCTTTATTCTGACAATATTTAATTTGAAGTTGTTTCTCAATATAAATTGTATATCTGAAATGCCTTAAACTTTTGATTGTTAAGTATATTGAAACTTTATGAGACGTGTTGAGATCATGCTTATTCTCATATAAAAGACTCAAAATCGTCATTGTTGATCAACATCTTTGTAATCATTTATGCAATTATATTTAAGTGTTATGCAATTTTTTTGTTGCTTTATGACATTACAACATGCAATTAACTGTCAAAATTATTGCATATATTATATATATATATATATGCAATATATTCTCACAATAATTTGCATATGAAACGTGTCTAAGTTCGTTTTATAAATTAATAAATATAAAAGTTATAATTGCATATATTATAACTATATATGCAATTAAATTAAGAAATAATTGTATATATTTTATATATATGCAAATATATATCAAGATAGTTGCATACGAAACGCATCTAAAATATTTTATAAATTATATATGCAATATATTCTTACAATAATTTGCATACGAAACGTGTCTAAATTCGCTTTATAAATTAGTAAATATAAAAGTTATAATTTATATGCAGTATCATTGTATCAAAACCAAAGTATTTAATTAGGAAATAATTGTGTTTAGTAATCCATAATACTACGGTTGTTAAATGCAGTCATGAAAGTATAATATGCACTCATGGATTATTGATATGCATTTGTCCATTCAATAAAATGCAGTCTCCACACACTATTGTGCAGTTTGTTATTGCATACTTGAATCAAAATCATCTAAAACAATAATATGACATTTTAATCTACACTGGACTAGGATCTTATTGTTAACAAATATTTCAATATTATATAACCAATTTACGTTCATCAATAATGTACCTCTTGTATTGTAATGTCTTGCTTGAACATTATATTCCCTTGTCCTCTTCCTTTTACGGCTAACTTCATCTCCATCAATACGTACTGGAGTTCTCTTAATTCTAGTCATATATGCAAATATATATCAAGATAGTTGCATACGAAAGACATCTAAAATATTTTATAAATTAATAAATATAGAAGTTACAATTGCATACATTATAAATATATATTCAAATAAAACCAAATATAATTACATATGAGACACGTATCTAAGAATGTTTTATAAATTATAAAAATGATATGAGACGTATCTAGGTTTAGTTTTAAAATGAGGGAAATTATTATGATTTTGATTTTCAAATATTAAATATGTTGACTTAATTTGTTTGAATTGAATGCTAGACAAGTTTTTGGAAATATTGTTGTTAAGGAAAGTAATTCTCTTGAATGCGGTAAATTAATGTTGGTTAGGAATTTAAAATTTCAATTAATTTGACTAATTCAGATTTTTCAACTAAAATGAATGCAAATGGTATTTATGTCCACCAAATTTCGAATTTGGCTCTAATTGTTTTACCATATTTCAATTGTATTAATTAGCCTAAACTCTTAGTGGAATGTCTCTAGGTGTAACTCCCCCAAAAAGACACTCTTTGTTCAGATATTAACCATTTGTGTTCAAATATTCGCCTTATGAAAATATTCAAAATCAATTTCAATTTAAGTTTTAGTAACTTATGTAATATTAGATTTTCAATTTAAGTTTTAGTAAGTTTGTAATATTCAAACTCAATTTAGATTTAAGGTTAATGTTTAGTACCTTACCCTATACTTCCCCCGTTCCAAAGAACCTTTCACACTTTCTTTTTTATCCTCTTATTATTCGATAAACATAAGGTACTAAACCTTAAATGAAATTTGAATATCACATAAGTTGCTAAACTTAAATTGTATATAAGGTACTAAACATAATGTCATAAATCTTAAACTTAAATTAATTTTGGATATTACATAAGTTACTAAAAGTTAAATTGAAATTAAATTTGAATAATATTACATAAGTTACTAAACTTATGTGGTATATATATAAGGTATCAAACATAAACCTTAAATTTAAATTGAATTGAAATATTATATAAGTTGCTAAACTTAAATTGAAATACATATAATTAAGGTACTAAACTCTAAACCTTAAATTTTAAATTAAACTTAAATATTACATAACATATCAAACTTAAACTTAAATTGATTGATCCATTCATTAAATTTACATATATAAATTGAATTTAAGATATAAGGTACTAAACTTAAATGAAAAATTGAAATTAATTCATTCATTCATTAGATTTTCATATATAAACTGAATGTCTATGAGTTAACAAAACTTAAATTGAAATTGAAATATTACATAAGTTGGTAAACTTAAATTGTATATAAGGTACTAAACATAAACCTTAAACCAAAATTGAGTTTGAATACTATATAAATTAATAAAACTTAAATTGAATTTGAATAATATTACATAAATTACTAAACTTATATGTTAGATAAGGTACCAAATATAAACCTTAAACCTTAATTGAGTTTGAATATAACATACTCCTAAGTTACTAAACTTAAATGGTATACAAGGTACTAAACATAAATTTTAAACCTAAAGCAAATATTTGAACACAGAGGGTGGATATTCGAACAAAGGGAATATTGTTTTGAATTTTTTTCCTGATAATGAATTTAAGTAGAGAATAATTGAAAAAAAGGTTAAGTTGTTTTATTTTTCCTAATATATGAAGGTGTATTGGGTTAAAGCTAACAGTTGAAGAAATACTCAAAACTATCAACAAAAGAAATGTGATTCTTATGATTTTCTATTAACTTTACTCCAATTTCAATCTCAAGATTAACATCGAGAACACAAAGTAATAGAAATACAACATGATACAAAGCAATCGTAAATAGATACACGTTATAAATAGGAACAAGTCAATTTACTATATAAATTGAATATAATTTAATTTAAATATTACATAAGTTATTAAACTTAAATTGTATAAAAAATATTAAATCATAAACCTAAATTGAGTTTGAATGTTACATAAATTACTAAAATTGAAATTGAGATTGAATCATTGCACATTCTCAACATGTTACATAAAATCGTTGTCCATTTTAAATAAGAGAAAATATTTCTCAATCATCTCAACAAAGTTTAATTTTCTTGTTAAATCTCTTATTATTCGATAAACATAAGGTACTAAACCCTAAATTGAATTGGAATATCACATAAGTTGTTAAACTTAGATTGTATATAAGGTACTAAACACAATGTCATAAAACTTAAACTTAAATTGATTTTGGATATTACACAAGTTACTAAAAGTTAAATTGAAATTAAATTTGAATAATATTACATCAGTTACTAAACTTATATGGTATAAAAGGTATCAATCATAAACCTTAAACCTAAATTGAATTGAAATATTACACAAGTTAATAAATTAAATTGTATATAAGGTACTAAACATAAACCTTAAACCTAAATTTAGTTTGAATATTACATAAGTTACTAAAACTTAAATTGAAATTAAATTTAAATATTATATAAGTGACTAAACTTAAATGTTATATAAGGTACCAAACATAAACCTTAAACCTAAATTGAGTTTGAATATTTTATAAGTTACTAAAACTTAAATTGAAAATTAAATATTACATAAGTTACTAAAATTTAAATTGAAATTGAGTTTGAATATCACATAGGACGAATATTTGAACATTCTTATATTACACAGGGTACTAAAATAAAATAAAATTATTTATTTATTAAATTTAAATATATAAAATGAATTGTAATATTACATAAGTTACTAAATTTAAATTATACTAAACATAAATCTTAAACCAAAATTGAGTTTAAATATTATATAAGTTACAAAAACTTAAATTGAAATTAAATTTGAATATTACATAAGTTACTATTATTTAAATTAAAAATTGAATATTACCTAAGGTACTAAACTAAAACTTAAATTGAAATTGAGTTTGAATATTACAAAGAGCGAAAATTTAAACACAAAGGATGAATATCTGAACAAAGAGTGTCTTTTATTAAAAAATTCTCATAATAATAGAAATTTATGAATTTAAAATATATATAAAGTATTAAACTCTAACCCCTAAGCCTTAAATTAAATTTAAAACTTACATAAGGTACTAAACTTAAATTGAAATTGATTCATTAATTCATTAAATTTATTACATATATAAAATTCTTATATTGCATAAGGTAACAAGAAATAATATTGAAAATTCTTATATTGAATTTAAATAATATATCAAATGACTTGTACTATATCTATTTTATTTAATCACTTTTATTAATTTTTGTGTAAAAAAATAACGAGAAATTTATAGATGGACGGAGTATATATAACAAACAAATGGACTGGACTGGATTGAGGTTTTGACAGTCCGCCTAACTAATCAATGGACTGGCGCGGCCCGTCCTGCCAATTGACGTGCTTTTACGGTTTTAGTTCGCCCCACCGATCCGTTCGGATAGCTCTACCGAGGATGAACCCGAAAAAGAGGATGAACTTTTATGTCAAAAACATTTCTAAAAAAACCAAGCTTCAAACAAGGGGTAATCATGAATAGAGAAAAGGTAGACACTCCTCTCTTCTCTTCTTTGAAAAATCTAAAAGCGAAATAACACAACATGTACTTAAATTTCATAAATAAACTAAACTATAAAAAAATAATAAATTTATGGGAATTCTCTGGAACAAATGACAAAATGTTTAGGTTTCATTATTCTCACGAATCTCACCTGTGTGTATTATAGAGGGTAGAGAGAATTAACGTGGTAAGAGAGATAACTTCTTTTTATTGAGGATAGAAAAAGTATTTTATTAGTCACTTTGTACTAAAAAAATACAATAAAATGTAAAAAATATGTGTAAAAAACACTTGTGATTAACAAATCTAAAAAAAAAAAGTTCAAATTATTTACCTTAACTTTTTCATATTATATATTTATCTCAATTGTTGGAACCATTCATGAGTATTTTCTAAATCCACATATGTTTTATTTGTCTATTCAAATTAAATGTATGGATTAATCTATATATTTAAATTAAATTCTTTAATTTTATATAGTACTTAGAGTAGGCATCCCGGTGAAATTACTGGTTCATTGTATTTTAATAGATTAATCTATAATCGCAATATTTCTCTTATTATATTTTTGTATTTTAATTTGGATTAAATTATACTAATAAATTTGGATTAAATTATACTAATAAATTGTTAGCCTTTAATTTAATCATAAAATCCTAATTTTCTACAGCCTTCTTCCTCCTTTCTCAATTTCTTCAACCTTCCTCTCCTCTCCCTTCGAGCCGAGCCGCCCCTCCTTTCTCGGTCGCCGCCTCGCCTCCCTCTCCTATATACCCCTTCTCCAGCCGTGGCTAGCTTCTCCTCCTCCCTTCTCCAGCCGCCGCCTCTACTCTTCCCTTCTCCGAGCGTCCACTCATCCTCCCTCGGAAACACAAACAACAGGTGCATGCCCTTCTCATCCTCCTGCCGCCCTGAATCTTCATTTTTTTCGTATGATTTGGATTTGAAAAAACTGAATTTAAACTTAATCTTCCACTACAAAAAAAGCTTGATTTTGATACCGAAATTTTGAGACGGACACCTAATCCGTCTCTAATAGATACGGATTAGATACGGATTTGTTAAAAAATCGAGATTTGAAACCGAAAAAAATAAAACCGCCTCTCATTATAAACATATTAGATACGACTTTTAGTTTCAAGAGTTTTAGATACGCGACTTTCAGTTTCGAGAGTTTTAGATACGGATTAGATACGTATACCACCGTCTCTAAACAGTCAATTTTTTCTCCCCGATATAAAACGAGACAAGGTGATACACGAAATTTGTGATACGAAATCTAACCATCTCTAAAATAAAGAAACAAACCATTAAATTGTTCAAAAAATAAACTTATAGACGAAGGAAAAAGCGACGACACAATAGGGCGACGGCACGACATGAGGAGGTATCCTGTGTACACGAGAATCCTCAATCGGAGGTCACGGGGATCCTCAATCGGAGGTCTGAGTGAACAACGACGCGCCCTTCGTAAGTTACACACGAGGAGTATTCCGAAACCGTATGACACTGAGAGAGAGAGAGAGAGAGAGAGAGAGAGAGAGAGAGAGAGAGAGAGAGAGAGAGAGAGAGAGAGAGAGAGAGAGAGAGAGAGAGAGAGAGAGAGAGAGAGAGAGAGAGAGAGAGAGTTCTTTTTTTTAGAGGTAATTTGGGAGATAGAAATTCTTATATATAGAGAATTGAGAATATGCACGGGTGAATTGAATTATATTAATTAATTTATTACTCTTTTATAATTAATAAATAGTAAAAATAAAAAAATCAATTAATATATCTTCTATGTATTGGATAAACATAAATATTAGAATAATACTATGTATATATTTTTGGATAACCATAAATATTATAATAATAATATTATATTATATCTTCAATTCCATATGACAATATATATATTAATTGATTCTCTAATGAAAATATTCCAAGAATTGATTCTCTAATCATATATCAATTTTGTATGATGTCCAGAGACGTTAGATTTAAAAAAGGAGGTGTATGGTGTCATTTAATAATTTTTAAAAGTTTTTAAATATCTTGACCATTAAGACTTATAAAGAAATTTGTATAGTATTTTTTTAAAAAGTTTTTAGATTAAAAAAAAATTATATCATCCATTTAGAAAAAGTATAAATACGTGAAGCATTGCTAATTGTAAAAGTCATTGTTTGGAAGCGATACAAATTAGTCTAAAAGTTGTTTCATTTAATTTTACTAAATTAGTCTACAAGTTGTTTGGAAGAGATACAATAAGTGTCAAAATGAAGGGAGTGGAAATTAAGGATTTCAGGTGTTTTTAGGTCTACAATGTAGGGAAATTAAGTGTGGGGAAATTAAGGATTCCAAGTGTGTTTTAGGTCTACTCAATGTATGGAAATTAAGGATTTCTGGTGTTTTTAGGCCTACAATGTGGGGAAATTAAGGATTCCAAGTGTTTTAGGTCTACTTGAAAGAAAGGGCAAATACACTCAGTGTGGAGTTGGTCAACGAACGAAGAGTAAAAAATTGCACATACGTACGTGTTATTGAATTGTGCAGAAGTCCAACCTTACATTGTTATTGAATTGTGTAGAAGTCCAATCCTACGTAAGTAGTTTCATCCATGTTTATTCAATCTATAATTATTATTGATAATAATATATTTTTGTGAATTAGGATGTATATTCAACAAAGACAAGAAGAACAAAATATCAACATAGATGCTAGTACTCAACCTATTTTTTTCATATGGTTCCAAAAATATGTGAGTACCGGTGAGTACCGATTCAATATGTGTTATTGGAATTATTATTAGTGTTAGTGTATATATATATATAAATAATTAATTTAAAGTTATTTTAAATTACATGCGAGGTGAGGTCACACGACGTTGAGAATCAATATTTAACCACGTAACAAGTAACCATGAATGGGAATTTGCAAAGTAAAGGCAAGATCCTCGGTGGAAGGCACTGCAAAGAAGTTTTAAAAAAAAATAGAGACTGAAACCAAGGTGTTTGATGATAGAGACTAAAACCAAGGTGTTTGATGATGAGAAGGATAAAGGATGGAGATGAATATGATGAAGAAAAAGACGACAATGATGAAGGAAAATAGGAAGATAAAGATTAAATGTAATTTAATTTATTTGAATTTATAAACTTTTTACAATTGAAATTATTGAATAACAATTTTTTATATATATTTTTTAACGTTACAAATTAACCAATTAATTATATATATATGTTAAAATATTATGCATAGTTCTTAGTATTCTACAACTTATGCTTTTGACGGCGGTCAATAATTACAATTTTTAGAAATTAATAAAAAAAAATTACATTTACAAATTTAAAAGTTATAATTTAAATACATGTAAAAGAAATAAATTAATATACATATACAATTAATATTAAAAGATAAAACAAAAGAGTTATATGTTCTAGTGGCGGGTGCTCAATAATGGACACTTGCCCACCTGGGTTCAATTCCCACATAGACCAAAATAATGGTCAATTTAATAGTTGGAGAGGGGTTTGGGGGCTGGGATGAGATGGGATGGGATGGGGATTAGGATCGGGTTGTTCCTCGTTTTGATACGGATTTAGAGACGAGAAAATGTCGTTTTTAATTAGGAACAAAACTATAAACGGATTTTTGACCCGGATGTAAAACGGGTCGTTTATCGCTTAGATACGGATTTAGAGACGATAAAATGTCGTTGTTAAATAGAAACGACATTTGAAACGGATTTTTGGGGGCTGGGATGAGATGGGATGGGATGGGGATTAGGATCGGGTTGTTCCTCGTTTTGATACGGATTTAGAGACGAGAAAATGTCGTTTTTAATTAGGAACAAAACTATAAACGGATTTTTGACCCGGATGTAAAACGGGTCGTTTATCGCTTAGATACGGATTTAGAGACGATAAAATGTCGTTGTTAAATAGAAACGACATTTGAAACGGATTTTTGACCCCGGATATAAAACGGGTCGTTCATCGTTTAGATACGGGAATATACAGTGTCAAATTCCTCAGGAGTATACGTCGGATTTTCAACAAAATAGTCGTTCATTAAGCGTTCCTCACCAAGCTCGCACTTCCTTTCACAATACCTTCTTCTAGCACGAGGGGTGGGATCTCCTTCGTTCAAATTAAGATTGTTTAAGAGCAACTCCTCAATGATTGGATCTACTTTTTTATTCAGCAAAACAATCGTCTCTTCCCATTTATCAAAAAACTCAAAAGAATCAAAACTTTCTTCATTAAGAGACATTTGGGAAGATGAGAATTGTGTGTACGACTATTAGGTAAAGATAAGGATTAATTGAGTGTGTGACGATGTGTGTTGGGATATGAATCCTTGAAACAATGTTCTATATGATGAAAGTATGTTTTGATAGCCAAAAGCAACTTAAAGTTAGTAATATATGTGGTTCTAAGTCATCTTAACTAAGTCATTTGATGAGAAACTGAAAATAAGATTACTGATCTTAATAATATCTGAAAGTAAGATTACTGATCTTAGTGTGGAAACTGAGAATAAGTTTACTGATCTTATATGAGATATTTGAATCTGAGTTAACTGATCTTATATATATATTTACTGATCTTATATGTAAAGTTTACTGATCTTATGTGTTTACTGATCTTATTAAGTTTACTGATCTGATATATGAACTGTTAGGTACTAAGCTGATGTTTTGTATTGTATAGACAGCTTATAGTATAGGACTTAAATGTACTCTACTGTATATAGTTCAGTTGAAGTATAGATAGGTTTTATATTTGTAAAGTTGTATTTTATTGTATTCAGCAATGTAAAAGTTCAGAACAGTAGTTTAGAACTAGATTAGAAGAAGATCAGAAGACTAATGAAGACTCAGAGGACTACTTCAGAATAAGAAGACTTCAAAGAAGAGTTGAAGAGAAGTTTAGAAGAGTTCTGGAGAAGTTTTGAACAGTTTTGAAGTTACTGTGCTGATTGACTCAGAAGAGTAAAAATCCGAAGAGTAAAAATCAGAACAGTAAGTTACTGTGCTGATTTGGTGATTTGAAGAATAAGTTTGGAAAGCTTATTTTAAGAGTAACTGAAGATATATTTGAAGATATGCTGACTTGGAATAAGAAGGAAGTTACAAAGTCGGTTACAAGAAGAAGTTACAAAAACAGTTTTAGAGTTAGTTGAAAGTTAGTTCACAAACTGCTAACTGTCATACTAAGTTCTATAAATACTGTGTGATCTCCTACTGCTAAGACTACTGATCATAGAGCATTCACAAGCTATCTAAAGTCTACAGAGCATTAAAGAACTCATAGAGTTGAAGGAGATTAAAGAAGAGAAGCCACAGATTTGAAGAGAAGAATCAAAGGCTAACACAGAGAAGTTTTACTTTTCATTTTATGTTTGTATTGTTGTAAACAAGTGTGCTAGTTACTTGTAGAATTACTAGTCGATCGAAGATACACTTGGGAGTGTAATCGAAAAGATCAAAGTCTTAATCTTGGGACTCTAAGCCACAAGAAACTCAAGGAAGAGTAATAAAACATCACAACTGGGATTGTGAGAGTGGATGTAGACTTATTGGTCGAACCACTATAAAATCTTGTGTTCTTTATTTTTTGTTTAATACTTGTTTGATATTGTTTAACTAAGAACAGTAGAATTTACAAAGTTAAAGATCTAATTAAAAGTTGAGTATAAACTAGTAAGGCCCATACTGTTTTGAAAGTACTGATCTGAGCTAAGTAAGCACAGTACAGTAAATAAGAAAACTAAATTCCGCATTGTGTATTCTGATATTTTGAAAGATTTTTGAAAGTCTATTCACCCCTCCCCTCTAGAATTTCTTAGCTTACTCAATCTTACACTCAACTTGGGACCAACAAGTGGTATCAGAGCACACTACAAAATAATGGAGAAATGGCATCGGGGAAGGCATCTGATCTGCCGTCCCCAAAGATGAAGGCAACGGCAAAGGCATCGGCAGTGTGCCGATGCCAATATGCTCGATGCCATTTAAATGGCATCGGATTTGGGGAAAACCGATGCGAAATGTCATCGGCAGGTCGCCGTTACCAAATGGCATCGGGGCCCACTGCCGATGCCATTTCGCATCGGGGACAGCCGATGCCATTTCGCATCGGGGCCCACTGCCGATGCCTTTTTATTAAAATTTAAAAAAGCCGAAACTGGGTTTCGAACCCAGGTCGATAGGCCACCAACACCCACCCCCCACCGCTGGGCCACCCCATTTTTCGGAAATCTGGCCATTTTCGCGATTTGTGGGGTTCGAACTCGGGACCTCGCGGTCTCGAAGGCCTTTGAGCGCCCCCTGTGTGCCGTTTAGGCTAGGAGCTTTTAGTCGACATGTTGTGAATGCAATTAATATATATTCAATTTAATTTGAGTTTTTAATTCTTTAATTAATTCAATCCATTCTAACTTTAATTGTTGCTTATTAAATTATTCATCAAAGCATATCATAATTATTTCTAAATTATGTTTTTCAAATTAACTAAATTATGTTTTTCAAATTAAATAATTTATTTACGGTATCAATTCACACTATTTAAATTTATTCTAATCCTAAATTTACAACATTTAAATTCATTCTAATTTTTTATTTCACAACATTATAATTACATACAACATTGAATATAATTATTTTCACTTATACATTTAAATTTATTATAATCACATCATTTAAATTCATTCTAATTTTCGATTCACAACATTAAATATATATAATTATTTTCACTTATCCATTTGAAAATATGAATTCACTTATCCATTTAATTAAAAATATTTTCATCTATTATAAAATTATTCTCTAGTTCATTTTCAATTAAAATACACTTATCTAATACGGAGTACTAGTGAATACTTTTTTTTTTTTTTTAATTGTAGAGAATAAGCTTGATTAATTTCCTAATTGTTGTAGTATATTATATATAATGTTCGTTTCACTCTGATCAGGAGTAATGCTAAATTCATAAGTCATACTCACGTAACTATCAAAATCCACGCAAATATGCATGACATATATATATATATATATATATATATATATATATATAAATGATATTGAGCCCATATAATGGGCTCCTTAGGCCATCTCCAACCACAAACTCTCAAATGAAGATCTCTAAACTCTAAAATACATTTTTTCATACTCTATTTTAAAAACCTTCTCCAACCATGAAACTCTATATCTTACTCTATTTATTATTTTAATCATTTTCAATATATTACAATCATTAAATAATATATTTATCTTCATATTTAAATTAATTTATACAATTAAATATTCAATTAGTAAATTAAATATTGTTGATTTTATCAAAATCATAAAATGTAAATAAACTTGTGGTTTTTAAATATTACTTTTATTTAAATATAAAATTACAAAACACATAATGACGTAAAACGAAACATGTGAGTATAATGTATGTTTTATTGTATTTTAAGTTATTTTTTTTGTTGGTAATAATAATACACAAAAAAAAAAGTTACACAATTAAAATTATATTATAAATTAGTATAACAATAGAATTGTAATTATATTTAACAAATTATTAATATAGAATTGTAATACAGAATAGTAAATATTAATAAAATAATAGATATAAAATATAGAGTTTTGAATAGTGAACTTCATATATAGAGTTTACTATTCAAAACTCTATTTCAAAACTTCAAAATAGAGTACGGTTGGAGGGAGCAAAACTATTTATAGCCTACGGTTGGAGATGGTCTTATGGAGTCAAATGATGATGTGTCATTATCTACATCATTATATTTACTTACATAATTAACACTATTTTATGGAAATTTAAAAAATTAAAGGATATTCCTATAAAATTAGGAAACGTAGGACAAAGATACCATAATCAAGATTACCAATGCTAATTATTTTGATTTTTTAATTAATCAAGATTAATTATTTTGATTTTCTAATTAATCAAGGTTAATTATTTTAAGATTTTTTAAAATTATTTATTAACGTGTTTATTATCAGTATATAATTATTAAATTAAAAAAAAACATACATTTATATATATAATTTTTTTAATAACAAAAAAATTAAAATTAAAGTTATAAAAATAATTAATTGAAAAATAATGACTACATTAATTAAACTAAATCATAAACTCTAAACTTTAAACCCTAAAAAAAATCATAATTTTCAATTTTAGGGTTTAGGGTTAAGAGGTTTAGGGTTTAGGGTTTTAGAGGTTTAGGGTTTAGGGTTTAGGGCGACGGGGAAGGCATCGGGCCCACTGCCGATGCCATTTTGCATCGGGGGGGCCGTTACCAAATGGCATTGGGCCCACTGCCGATGCCATTTTGCATCGGCCATTAAATGCCGATGCCATTTTGCATCGGCCATTAAATGCCGATGCCATTTCGCATCGGGGCCCACTGTCGATGCCATTTTGCATCGGCCATTAAATGCCGATGCCATTTCGCATCGGCCCGCCTGCCGTTGCCAATTGCCGATGCCTTTTGGGCAATATTTTGTAGTGGCAGTAGTTCTTTGGACTGCTGTTTCTTGATAACCTTACAGATCTTGAGGGAAATCTTACTGATCTTGCTACTATTTCTTGATATCTGTTACTATCTGAATACTTGAAAACTATCTGCTATACTACTGATCCTATTTGTCTAATCAAACATGGATGACACTAATGTGAACAAACTGCCTAAGTTCAAGAATGCAGATTATGACTACTGGAAGCTTAGGATGGAGGCCATCTTTAGCTCAACCCATGATCTGATGATTTCTGTGATAACTGAAGGACCAATTGTTACCATGGTGGAGAACACTGCTGTTCTGGATCCTTCTAAACCAGTTGGAGCACTGGTCCCTAAACCAAGGTCAGAACTGACTTCTGAAGAAATGCGACAAAACAATTTGGATAGTCTTGCTAAGAATTATATTTTACACACCTTGCCAAATGAGTATCTTGGTAAAGTGTTAAAATGTAAGACTGCAAAGCAAATGTGGGACAAATTAGCTATTCTTTGTGAAGGTACTACTCTGATCAAAGAAAGCAAATTATCCACAGCTGTCCAAAGGTTTGAAACATTTAAGATGAATCCAGGAGAATCAATTGATGAATTGGATACTCGATTTACCAAAATTATGAATGATCTTGATGTGTTAGGAAAGACTTATACTGAAAGAGAAGTTAACTTGAGAATCTTGAAAGCTTTGGATGAAAGGTGGAAAATGGTCAAGATGATCATTAAAACCACACAAGACATTGATTCTTGGCCAGCAGAAACTATGTTCCAGACCCTTAAGGCACATGAGTTTGAGTTAGATGAAGAAGATCCTATTACTGTTAGTCATAAGGATAATGATACCTCTAAGGACATAGCTTTTAAAGCCTCTACCTCTAAGGGGTCTAGATCATCTAAGTCTAAGGCCTCAAGCATAAAAGATGAGCTAGACAGTACTGATCTTAGTATAAAAGATCAGATGAGCCTTATGATCAAAATATTTGATAGACTAAATAAGAGGTATGGTAGATACAAGAGATTCTATAAGGAAACCAAGGGTTATAGTAACAGGGACTCTTCTGGGAACAGAAGGAATCAAAACTCTTCTGAAAGAAGGGATGAGATCTCTAATGAGAACATGAGAGATAGGAACTCATCTGATAAGAGGGATAGAAAGTATTCTGATAAGAAGGATAGGAACTCTATTGACAAGCATGACAGGAACCGAAATCATTCACCTCCTAAGAGAACTACTAACAATCCTGTTTGCTATAATTGTGATAAGCCAGGTCATTATGCTTATGAATGTCCTGATCTGAGTTCTGAAGATCGAGAAGAGAGGAAAGCAAGAAGAGATCGAAAATATGCCAAGGGTAAGAAGGCAATGATGGCAAACAATGGTTCTGATTCGGAATCAGAAGAGCTGCCATCATCTTCATCCGAATACCCCTCGAGCAATGAGAATGAAGCCTTTATAGCAGATGATGGATTGGCAATGATGGCCAAAATAAATGATGAGGTATCACCTGCTAACTCTTTTCAATCCAGTAAAGATTCTGACACTGATTTTAGTGACACTGCTGATAGTAGTGTAGGAAGTAGTCTTCATCATTCCCAAGGAGTGACTGAAGAAGACCTTCTACAAGCTAACAAAGCATTCATTGAAATTAGTGGTGAGAATATATCAGGGTATGCTTAAAACTCAGAAGTATGCATCCTAATATAGTGGTCATAAATGCAAGAAATCATTAATCTGAAAGAAGCTCAGTCAAAAGTGGATCCTAATATAGTGGTCATAAATGCAAGGCTATCAGAAGAGTTGTCCCAACTCCAAGAAAAGTATGCATCTATTGATAAACTATATCAGGGTATGCTTAAAACTCAAGCCAAAGAGACTAATGAATTCAATGATTTAAAGATTAAATGTGAAAAACTTGAAGAGCGCAATAGATTCTTAGAATCTGAAGTAGTGAGCCTAGATCGAAAGCTATCTGGGATGATTAACTCTACTAAGATTAATCAAACTATCTCAGACAGATATAGAGCTCCAAATGATAAAAGTGGAATAGGTACTGATCTGCCTAGTTCCTCTACTTCAGGAATTAAGAACACTAATGAAGCTAGTACAAGTTATTTGCAACTAGATAAAGGAAAAGAACCTATGACTTATGATAATGATCCAAAATTTAAGGTACAGTATAAATACATCCCTCCTACTACCAAGAATGGTAAAATGAAGAATGTATTAAGACCAGTACAGTCAAGACCATACCAGAAGAGTTATACTCCTCTGACCAGATTAGATCAGTCCTGGTATCAGAAGAGACAAACTCAGAACAGTAGGTCAAGACAAGCACAGGCAAGTTGGGAACAGCCTAGACCTCCTTTTATAAGGCAGTCTCAGCTGTATTCAACTAAACCTAGAAGATTTGTGCCTCATTATCATAACAAACCTGTTCTTTATCCTCCACCTTTATCTTATGATATCATTGAAGAGGAAAGACCAATGCGCATCTATAAGCCATATGGTCCACATGCTTTCAGACCTTATTCAAATTATTATAGACATACTGATCTTACTGAAAAAGGGATAGAACCAAGGAAAGGCTATCTCAGAAAAATAGATCCTAAGTCTGCTGATAATTCTGAATTGGTTAACAAAGTACTGTTTTGTGATAAATTTGGAAGGAAACTGAAGAGGTCCCATCTATTCAAATCTTCAATGTTTATTTGGGTACCTCTCACCACTAACCTCCAAGGACCCCAATAAACAAGGGTACCTAAATTATTAAGATCACTGCCTTGCAGGATCGACTGGACTTATACAAGAAAGGTGGTTCAGTTGGTGAGACCTGGTACATAGACAGTGGGTGTTCACACCACATGACTGGTACCAAGGCCTTACTTACTGACTGTCATGAGAAGGAAGGACCAAAAGTCATCTTTGGAGATAGCTCAATGGCAATCAAAAAAGGATTTGGATTCATCAAGAATGGAGATGTTGAAATCCAAGATGTCTCCTATGTTGAAGGTTTGAAATATAATTTGTTATCTGTATCTCAATTCTGTGACAGGGGATACAAAGTTCAGTTCAAAACCAGAAGATGTGAAATAATAGACAAAAGGACTCACAATGTTCTACTTGTTGGCACAAGACAAGGAAGTGTATACATTGTGAATTGGAATAGTTGTCCTAAGAATGCTTGTCTTATTACTAAGAGTCCTAAAGAAAACAGTTGGCTCTGGCATAAACGCCTCTGCCACCTGAACTTTAAGATAATCAACAAGATTGCTAGAGAACATCTTGTTGAGGGCATTCCAAATGAAATCTATTTCAAATCACAAATGTGTGACTCCTGTCAAAAAGGTAAACAGGTAAAGGTTTCATTTAAGTCCATTCCAACTCTTTCAACAAGCAGAGTCTTAGAACTCTTGCATATGGATCTTCATGGTCCTATCAAACCTCCTACATTAAATGGAAGAAGGTATACTCTAGTTCTAGTAGATGATTATTCTAAGTTCACTTGGGTAGTCTTTCTACACAAAAAGAGTGATACGCAAACACTACTTCCAGATCTATTAAAGAGGTTGCAGGTTGAAAAGGGACAACCCATTGTCAAGATAAGAAGTGACAAGGGGACAGAGTTTATTAACTGTTACATTTCTGACTACTGTTCTAAGTCTGGCATACAACATCTAACAAGTGCAGCCAGAACCCCTCAACAAAATGGTGTTGCAGAAAGGAGAAACAGAACACTAAAAGAAGCTTGCAGAGCAATGATTGCAGAATTCAAAACACCTCAGAAGTTTTGGGCAGAAGCTATTAACACATCTTGCCACTCCCAAAACAGAAGTGCTCTTAATAAGGTGCATGGTAAAACACCTTATGAGGTATGGAAAGGCAGAAAACCTAGAATTTCTTATTTTCATATCTTTGGATGTAAGTGTTTCATTCATAACAATGGCAAAAGTAAATTAAATGCTTTTGATGCAAAAGCTGATGAAGGGATATTCTTAGGATACTCTTCTGTAAGCAAAGCATTTAGAGTGTTTAATTACTCAACCCTATGTGTGGAAGAAACACCCCATGTAGTCTTTGATGAGCATGTGCAGGACTCTGCTGATCATCAGCTTAGTAAGAAAATTGACAACTTAAAGCTTCAAACCAACAATGAAGATGATGATGTAGAAATATATGAATCTGTACAAGCATATAATCCTTTCCTGAAAGTCCTAGATCAAGATACTGATAAAGAAAAGGTAAAAGACAAAGGTGAGTCATCTAAAACTTCTGATATACCAGAATTGAATGACTGCTCTCCTATGAACAAATCTGCTGATATGAATGATACTGATCTGCATGATGATGTGCATGATATAAATGATGATAGCATTTCTGTGAAGAATAGAAGGACATGGAAGTCTGCACATTCTACTGATCTGATTCTAGGTGATTCTAGTATAGGTGTTAAAACTAGAAAACAATTGTTTGATTCCCAGGAAGAACCTAGTAAATCTTTATTTTGCTGGTGTTGTTTTCTATCATCTATTGAGCCTAAAACTGTGAATGAAGCTTTAAGTGATAGTTACTGGATTATAGCCATGCAAGAAGAACTTAATCAGTTTACTAGAAATGAAGTTTGGGAACTTGTTGATAGACCTAGTGATCATAATGTTGTAGGCACTAAGTGGATTTTCAAGAACAAAAGGGATGAAAATGATCTTGTAGTAAGAAACAAAGCTAGATTAGTTGCTCAGGGCTACTCTCAAGCTGAGGGTATTGATTATGATGAAACTTTTGCTCCAGTAGCTAGACTAGAAGCTATAAGATTGTTTCTTGCTTATGCTGCTCATATGAAATTCACTGTGTATCAAATGGATGTGAAAAGTGCATTTTTGAATGGTATACTTGCTGAAGAAGTTTATGTAGAACAACCACCTGGTTTTGAAGTGAATAGTCACCAAGTATACAGGTTAAAGAAAGCACTCTATGGATTGAAACAAGCTCCATGAGCCTGGTATGATACACTTTCTCTGTTCTTACTTGAAAATGGTTTTACTAAAGGCAATGTTGATAGAACTTTGTTTAGAAGACAAGAAGGTAATGATATATTACTTGTTCAAATTTATGTGGATGATATTATCTTTGGATCACCCAACAAAAACTTGAGTGAAAGCTTTTCTACACTCATGCAAAGTAAATTTGAAATGTCTATGATGGGAGAAATGACATATTTTCTTGGTCTTCAAGTAAAACAAACTCCAGAAGGTATCTTTATAAATCAAGCAAAATACACTAAGAATTTGCTAGATAAATTTGGTATTAAAACCTGTAAGACAGTTGGTGTGCCCATGCAACCTACATACAGAATGGATCCTGATGAAAGAGGTAAGTCTTCTGACCAACCTCATTATCGTGCTTTGATTGGCTCTCTACTCTATCTAACTGCCAGCAGACCTGATATTACTTTTTCTGTTGGAGTATGTGCAAGATTTCAAGCAAACCCCAAAGAAAGTCATCTGGAAGCTGCCAAAAGGATATTGAAATATCTAAAGGGGACCATTAATCGAGGATTATGGTATCCTGCAGATGATGATATATCTTTAAGTGGTTATTCAGACTCGGACTTTGGAGGTTGCAAAATAGATAGTGTTGGGAATAAAATGATTTTGATCTAGATACCAAAACCCCTGATTGATGATGTACAAGTTAGTTGAGATATGCTCAAAGTTGTGTTCAGGCAAGTTGTCCCAGAGCATTATATGTATAGTATGCTTAAGTTAAAATCTCAGAAAAGTTATGAGATGTTAGTGATCAGGATAGTTGTCCAAAGCTGAAATGTTAGGCAGCTTGATAGGTCTATAGGACAAAGTGACTGATCTACTCAAGACAAACTGATCAAATGGACAACCTGGCTGAAGAGTTCAAGTATGCTGAAACTGTGCTCATAAATGCAAAAGATCTAGGCAGTTGAAGTACAAATGATCAAGAGAATTAAATGTCAAAAGCCTACAGAAGATTCAATGAAGCATTTATTGCCAATCATGCCTGAACCAAGCATTAAAGACTTAGAGCATTAAAGAGTGAAGCATTGAATGAATGTTGGAACATTCTAAAACTGCAGCAGGAATGTTCAGGGAGCTTGTCCCATCTGACCGTTGGCTGTGTGTAAAGTTTGCCACAAATCAACCTAGGACAATGTGCAAAATTGGAAACTGACACAAGTCTTCCCAGCCGCCTTTGTCAGAAGTCAACACATTCATTCAAGCAACCATTGAAGACCTCTTTTACACAGTGGATAAAAGGATGTCAAGCTTCATAGCCGTTTCAATGGTGCTGCAAATAGACATTTGAATTACTAATCCCTCCAACGGTTAGCTGTTCAAATTGTTTATAAATACAGAAGTGATCAAAGGAATTCAATATCCAACTACAAGCTATCAAACTATCATCAAGCTTACAAAAGGAAACCAAGCTGTTCTCTAGAATTCCAAGTTTCCTGAATCACTTCAAGTCAGCTAAGCCAACTCTTGTAAACATCCTAGCTTAGCATTGAGATATCCTATTCCTTTACACTGTTCTTATTGTAAAGGATATCTCTATTAGTTGGAACCAAACCTCAAACCTTATCTCATTTAGTGAAAGAGAGTGTTTGTTGTAGAAGTGAGGAGTTAAGGACTGTTAGTGTGAAACACAGTCTTAACTCAGAGAGATTGAGCACTAGGACTCAAGTCATCCTAGGGATCAAAACACTAAGAGAGTGTTGTTGATCAGTGCACCTTGGCACTATAAAACAAGCTAATTCCATTGAGAAGGAATTATCCTGTTCAATCAGGGAAAGTGGATGTAGGAGCTTGAGTCTCTGAACCACTATAAATTTGTGTCTCATTTACTTACTGCATTCTTAACTTCACTCTATTCAATCATATTTCAAAGATTCATAACTCAGTAAGTAAGAAAATCTGTTTTGGACAAAGTCCCTGATAACCTGTATTTTCAGAAATCAACTTGGAGTATTTCTTTAAGTAAAGGCCAACCACATTCCGCACTTAGCAACTCTTTTAGATATTTAGCCAACTGATCACTTAATAGTAATCAGTAGGACAAGTATCTATCAAAGTTCACACTCAGGCCAGTTGTGAGACAACCTGCCTGATAGGACCAGTTTATCAAAAAGAAAAGAATTTGCATACACAAGTGCATTCCCCCCCCCATACACTTGTGTTATACTCCACCAAGGACCAACAAGTGGTATCAGAGCAGGGGTTCAAAGACCACTGCTTCTGAAAATCTAACTGATTTTCAAAATCACATTTTTCTGTGGTCACTGAACTGATCCAAAATTTCTGAAAAACTCTTCTGTGTTCATTCTATATTACATTTGTTGAAATGGCTAACAATGCAGTTCCAGGAGATGCTGTCAACACCATCAACAATATGGGTCCAAACCAAGTCAATCATATTTCTCATCACAAACTGCCAATGTTCTCAATTGAGAACTATGATTTCTGGAAGATCAGGATGAGAGCACATCTTGCTTGCCAGCATGATGAGATGCTTAAAGTCATCACTAGAGGGCCATTCACATTCACTAAAGCAAATCCCAAGCTCACTGATGCTCAAAAAGCTGATCCAAGGGAGTTGCTGCCAAAAGATGAAGATGACCTTACAGCTGAAGAAAGAAAAAGGCACAACCTGAACTACATTGCAATGAACACATTGTACCAGACAATACCAGATGCAGTGATGGGGAGAGTGTACCACTGCACATCAGCTAAAGAGATTTGGGATACCTTAGCACTTATGTGTGAAGGTACCCAAAAGATCAAGGAGAACAAGCTTCAAGTGGCTATCCAAAAATATGAACAATTCTCTATGGAGGCCAATGAAACTATTGATCATCTTGATGGCAGATTCACTGACATCATGAATGAAATAAACTCTCTTGGCAAGTTCTATGCCAAAAGAGAGGTTGCTCTGAAGATCTTGAGAAGTCTCACATCCAAGTGGGACATATACTCTGTCATGATGCAAAATACCAGCAATCTTGACAACATGCCAATGCAGCAAGTATTCTCTGAACTCAAAGCATATGAGTTTGATCTCAATAGAAAGAAGGTGCATGAAGAGCCATCCTCTTCAAACAAAGGTGTTGCCTTCAAAGCTGCTGAGACAGAAAAGAAGATTACTCAAAGATCCTCTCAGTCTGTTTCAAAATCTGAAATAAAGGAGGAGCTGGCACTCATGGCTAGAAGATTTGAGAAGCTCAACTCCAGATTTGGTAGATACAAGAAGTTCTACCAAGATAACAGAACCAGAAGGAGATTCAGTTCTCCTGAACATAAATCAGAGGACAAAGTCTCTGATGAAAAGAAAGAAGACAGATATGCTGATAGGAAGAAATTCAGCAAAGGTGAGCCATCATCATCAAGAAGGAAGGAGTCCTCAAGCAAGAAGAATGATGATGAAGATGTGTGTTACAACTGCCAGAAGAAGGGTCATTTTCAGTATGACTGTCCTGACCTCAGTGCAAAAGAAAGAAAGGAAAGGCAAAACAAAAGAGATAAAAGGCTGAACAACAGGAAGGCTATGGTAGCTGGAGATTCAGCAAGTGAGGAGAGTGTCTACTCTTCTGATGATGGGCTGTTCTCAAATAGTGACAGTGATGAGGACTGTCAAATGGCACTTGAAGATGAAGAGGTATGTTCAACTTCCAACTTGTCAATTAACACACATGAATCTAGTGAAATCCATCTTGACTTTGAAAAGTTGTTGGAAGATTTCACCAGAATGCAAGAGGTATGCAATATGGCTCTGAGAGAAAATGAACAGTTGAGGTCTAAAGTCAAAATGTCCAATCCTCCTGAATCTGAAGTTGACATTAAATCAACTGAGTTGTATCAACAGATTGTGAGAGAACATGAAAAAATGTCTCTCAAAGTCTCTGAACAACAAAAGCTGATTGATGAACAAAATCAGACTCTAAAGAAAAAGGATTTTGACTCTAGAACTCTACAAGCTAAATTTGACAATCTCTCAAGAGAATTTGATACTCTAAAATTAAGTGAGGGGAGCTTGAAAATGAAAATGTCTGCCTTGAACAAATCTGCTAAGGCAATAGAGGAAATTCAAGGGTTTCAAAGACCATTTGCTCAAAGGGATGGATTAGGCTATAATCCATGTGAACCCTCACCTGGTCTTAGTATTGCTTCATCAAGCAATTCTAAGATGACTTTTGTAAGATCAGTGGCACAACAAAATGAAATTGAAGTAAATCAACCACTGATCAAGGATAAGGGAAAAGGAATTCTTATACCAACTCAGGTAAACAATGTACCTAAACCCACACCTTTGGAAAAGGTTAAAGGCATTGCTTACAGGAGGAATGAGGTTCAGAAAGGTAGAACCAATGGAAGGCCAATCTATCTGAATCAACATCAGAGGAGTTGTCCAAAACCTGTTCAGAAGAGGCCAACTCAAATGAGGCAACCTCAACTAAATGGATTAAGGCCAATACCCTCTGATAGGTATAAAACATTCAGGAAGCCTGGACCTTACTTGCCAAATGGAAGAGGCCATCCAAAAACCTATCCTCAAAAGTCTTACCCAGCTGCACCTAAGCTTAGTAACTTCAGGAGAAATGTCCCAAAGAAATTTACCAACTCTCCTGAACTCTACAAAGCTAACACTTATACACAGAAGTCACCCAAGGCATTTAAGGGTCAAACTGTGTATGTAGATGTAAATGGAAACCAAGTCAGTCACTTTGAATCAATCAAAGTTATCAGGCAGATTTGGGTTCCAAAAGGTACAGCTAACCCTCTAGGACCCAACACTCAAAGGGTACCTAAATTTTGACTTTGCAGGACTGCAAGGACCCCAAAAGGAAGAGAAGCATCAACAAGAAAACAGCATGGTACCTGGACAGTGGATGTTCAAGGCACATGACTGGAAACAAGGAGCTTCTCTCAGACTTTATAGAAAAAGATGGTCCCTCAGTAACCTTTGGAGACAGCTCTCAAGGTATCACAAGAGGCTATGGTACATTAAACATTGGTAGTGTTAAAATTACTGATGTCTCATATGTTCTAGGCCTAAAATATAACTTGTTGTCTATAAGTCAAATTTGTGACAAAGGATATTGTGTTGAATTTGCACCAAATGAATGTACTATCAAAAACAAATCAACACAACAGGTGCTACTAACAGGGGTGAGAAAGGGAAATGTTTATTTTGCAGATTGGAGCAAAACCCCTGAAGCAGTCTGTCTTGTTGCCAAAAGCACAAATGAGCAAAGCTGGCTATGGCACAAGAGACTGAATCACCTGAACTTCAAAACCATCAACAAGATTGCAAGAAACTCTCTAGTTAAAGGGCTGCCAAATCAAGTGTTCACCAAAGAACATATATGCCAGCCATGTCAGGAAGGAAAGCAGATCAAAGCCTCATTCAAAGGAAAACCTGTCATTTCAACTGAGAGAGTCCTTCAACTATTGCATATGGATTTATTTGGACCAATAATCCCAGTAAGTTTAAATGGAAGAAAATATGCTTTAGTTGTTGTTGATGATTTTTCCAGGTACACTTGGGTAGTATTCTTGCTGAACAAAAAGGAGACCCAAGTCAAACTACCTGAATTGATGATGAGATTGAGCAATGAAAAGGGCCTAAGCATTGTCAAGATCAGATCTGACAAAGGCACTGAGTTCATAAACTCATACATCAATGAGTATTGCAGCAAGATTGGCATCACTCATGAAACTTCAGCAGCAAGGACACCTCAACAAAATGGGGTTGCTGAAAGAAGGAACAGGACCTTAAAGGAGGCAGCTAGAACCTTGATTGCTGAATCCAAACTGCCTAAAAGGTTCTGGGCTGAAGCCATTAGCACTGCATGTCACACTCAAAACAGGTCCTTAATCACCAAAGGACAAGGTAAAACCCCATATCAAATATGGAAAGGTAGATTGCCCACTGTTGCTTATTTTCACATATTTGGTTGTAAGTGTTTCATTCATAATAATGGGAAAGAGCAATTGAAAGCTTTTGATAGCAAAGCTGATGAAGGAATATTTGTTGGATATTCACAAATCAGCAAGGCTTACAGAGTTTACAATTGCAAAACTCTTATTGTGGAAGAAACACCTCATGTTGTGTTTGATGAATCTATTAATGAGTTCAGGGATAGAAACCTGAATATTGATGAGATAACACAAAGAACAACCAGATTAAGGCTTCAAAGCAAGGAAACAGTATTTGTGGAGGTTGCCCAGCCTGAACTTCATGAAAATCAAAAACTGGACAACCTACCTGATAGCAATCAACCAGTAGACAACCATCCTGAAGGAGAAATTGAACTGACTGATCCCATCCCAGTTCAAAACCAGGTAACAACTACCAATGAAGAAGCAGGCAATGCTGAGGTAGTTAATGGATCCACTATTCAAGGGGGAACCAATGAAAATGTCAACTTATCTGACAATGAGGACAACACCCCTGAATATGATCCTGAACTTGATCCTTCAATTAACTTTCCTGAATTTAATGAATCTAGTGATCCAACTTCAGATGAGGACAATCCTCCTGAAAGGATCAGGTCTAGAAGGACTTGGTTGCATGACCACCCATCTAGCCTGATACTTGGTAATCCAAGTGAAGGGATCAAAACTAGAAGATTTCATGGAGAAAGTGCTCTGTTTTGTTGTTTTCTTTCAGAACAGGAACCTAAAGACATTGAGGAAGCACTACAAGACACCAACTGGATCATAGCCATGCAAGAAGAGCTGAATCAGTTTATCAGAAATGAAGTTTGGGAGCTGGTAGACAGGCCAACTCATCAAGATGTCATTGGAACTAAATGAGTGTTCAAAAACAAGAAAAATGAAAATGACATCATTGTAAGAAACAAAGCTAGATTGGTGGCCAAAGGATATTGTCAATCTGAAGGGATTGATTATGATGAGACTTTTGCTCCAGTGGCCAGACTTGAGGCAATCAGACTCTTCCTAGCATATGCAGCTCACATGAGATTCAAGGTGTATCAAATGGATGTGAAAAGTGCATTTCTCAATGGGGTGCTCAAAGAAGAAGTATATGTGGAACAGCCCCCAGGCTTTGAAGAAGGAGACAAGGTGTACAGATTAAAGAAAGCCCTCTATGGCTTAAAGCAAGCTCCAAGAGCTTGGTATGACACCTTATCACAGTTTCTTCTAGATCATGGTTTTGTCAAAGGCACTGTTGACAGAACCTTGTTCAGAATCTGTGAAGGAGATGATATTTTGTTAGTCCAAATCTATGTGGATGACATTATATTTGGATCTCCAAATGAAAAATTGTGTAAGAAGTTCTCTAAACTCATGCAAAGCAAATTTGAGATGTCCGTGATGGGATTGATGAATTTCTTCTTAGGACTTCAAGTCACTCAATCAAAGAAGGGAATATTCATCAATCAGGCCAAGTATACAAGGGACATGATCAAGAAATTTGGATGTGCTACAAGCAAACCAGTCAGAATTCCTATGAATACTAACTGGAAGATGGATCCTGATGAAGGTGGAGAGTCAACAAACTCCACTAACTACAGAGGAATCATAGGATCACTGTTATATCTCACTGCAAGCAGGCCTGATATCACATTTGCAGTTGGAGTGTGTGCAAGATTTCAAGCAAATCCAAAGAAGAGCCATCTTGATGCTGCCAAGAGGATTCTAAGATATCTCAAGGGATCTGAGAATCTTGGATTATGGTATCCAGCTGATGATAACATTGAGCTTACTGGATATTCAGATGCAGACTATGGAGGATGTAGAATTGACAGAAAATCCACCTCAGGAACTTGTCAATTCTTGGGCAGCAAGCTTATCTCATGGTTCTCCAAGAAGCAAAATACAGTTGCAACTTCAACAACTGAAGCTGAGTATGTAGCTGCTGGAAGTTGCTGTGCTCAGATTCTATGGCTCAGGCAACAATTAAGAGATTACAAAGTAATCACAAATGAAGTGCCCATATTCTGTGACAACAATAGTGCAATTGCCATCTCACAGAATCCAGTGCTCCACACCAGATGCAAGCATGTGGACATCAAACATCATTTCATAAGGGATCATGTGGAGAAGAAAGATATCAAGCTGGTCAAAATTCACACTGATAAGCAAAAAGCTGATATTCTGACCAAGCCTCTAGCTGAAGCAAGGTTCTTGGAACTGTCAGCTGAATTAGGGTTACTTGATCCAGGCAAGATGGACAAATGAGGAGAGTAAAACTCATATGAAGGGGAAAATTCATCAAAATGGAACTTCAGCAAAGTTGACCAACCTCATTGAAGCTGTCAGCCACAGAGGGAAACTCAGCAAGGTTGTCCCTGGAGTGATCAGCAATGTTGGTCAGGGGACTTGTCCAAGTGGGACCCAGTCAGCAACTTCGGGACCCACTCAGACAAAGTAATCAGGCAATTTGGTCCACACAGAAACCAAAGCACATCTCAGGATGTTTGTCCAAATTAATTGGATAATTATTGCTATTATTAGCATTGATTAGACATTTAAGAGGTTTCTTGGTCTAAGAGTAGGCCATTTTAGGATGGAGTGTGTTATAAAGATTTTTAAACCCAAAAAGGCAAATCAGCATTTAATGCAGAAATCTTGATAAGATTGCATGAATTCTTGAGCCTTCATCCAAACCATTAAATTGAATTCAAAACTCCATCGAACCATTGAAAGTCCACTACCCCACTATATTCAAACGGTTTTTCAAATTACCCACTGTTACATTCCATTACCCAACAGTTAATAAATCCCTTCCATATATAAACCTCTCAATTTTCACCACCATCCCTACGCACTCATAATTCCCAAACCCTTTGAAGTCTCAAAACCTCTAAACCTGCAACTTTTCTCCAAAACCTTCCTTCTCTCAAATCTATCCATGGCACCAAAACTCAAGAGAGAAGAACTTGTAGATTTCAATGATTCCTCCCTGGACATTGATTTCTCTTATCTCAGTAACCCAAACTCCTTATGGTTTGAAAAGCTGGTTGCTTTTGACAGCCTAGACAAGGAGGTTGAGCCAGTACTCCATTGGCTTAGGGAAGCAGGCCTAGAAAAATTTCTTGGCACCAAGCCTGACTCATGCCTAAATCCATGTATGGCAGAATTCTTTGCCCATCTAAGATGGAAGGGCAAGAAGGGGGATGTGTGCACAAAGCTCACATATGCTGAAGAAGATGAAGAAGAAGAAACTCAGCATACAATCATCTTCACTACAGAAGACCTAGAAGCTAGCTTTGGGCTACCTTCTGAAGGTATGAATCCTGAATTGTACAAGGAAGAAGATGATCAGGAGTTTTATTATTCTTGGATGATAGAACCTAAAAAGGTTGTGAGTGCTCAAAACAAAAACACATTAAAGCCAGTGTTTAGACATTTGTTTGATTGTGTTGTTAAGAGCCTATTGAGCCACTCAGGGAGTGTTGAACAAATCAGTATGCCCAAATTAAGAGTGATGGCTGCTGTGATTGACTCTGCTGAGAAGAGAGTCAAGTTCAACTGGAAGAAATTCATTCTTGACAAAATGATGAATGAAAAATTCAAGTTCAAGGAGGTGAAACACCACAAGGTAGTGGTTGAAGGAAAACTCCAGTTCTGCACAAGAGCAAGCCTACTCTTGGAAAGATTTGCACATTACACCCACCTCCAAGCTAAGCCAAAGCCTTTTCCAGCTCAAAAGGTTATGTTTAGGAAGCTGTCTTCTAAGTCAGAGAAGAGGAAGCAGGATGCAGCTTCAAAGAAGGCCATCACAACAGTACCAGCAACAAGAGCCTCTCCTAGAAAGAGAAAAGCCCAGCCACCAAAAGCTCAACCAAAAATGAAGAAGATGAAGAAGATTTTGCATGAATCTTCACCAGAGAATCAGTCAAGAAGTGGAGGAGCCACTTCTGAGGAAATAGAAAAGGTAGCTGAGGAAGGAGTCAACCCTCCTGAAGAGGGTGAAGTATTCAGAGAAATTGTCCCCCTACAGCCTGAGAGCATAACTGAATTCAGAGACCTTGACCAGCCAACAAGGTATGAAAGAAAAAGAAGAATCATCAAGACCTCTGAGAAGCAAAGGTTGATGGAGGAAGAAAAGCAAAAGAAAGAGTTCTTCAAGGAGATTAGACAGGCCAGCAAGTCTAAATCCAAGTCCAAACCCAACAGCCCTGAAGCCAACTCTCCTGATATTCAATCTCAAAGAATATCTCCAAGGCAAGAAGAAGAGGAGTGCAAGACTCCTGAAGATGCACCAATCATTGCCAAGAAGGTATACTCCCCTGAAGGTGCACCTGATAGATCAGGTATTGATGTGTTGGCTGATTTGGTCAATCTTGAAGATAGACCCTTTTCACCACTTGATCCAAGACTTCTCTCATATACCAAACTTCTTGAGGCTGCTCTTCAAGAAGGTGATCAAGTTGGTTTCCCACCCATTCCAGCCATTCCAATTACCTCTTCAGGCACAATGCTCTCAAAAGCACCTGAATCCCAACTTGCTTTGATTTCTCCTGACCCCAACCCTTCTGAACCCAACTTACCTGAATCCCAGCCAAGCTTACCTGAATCCCATTCCAACCCTCCTGAATCCAACTCTTCTGAAGATGAGAGTGGTGAAGAATACACTTATGAGGGGATGCTAAGGCAGATTGCCAAGGCTAATGTGGATGCACTTTACCCAGGGTTGAAGGACTATCCTAGACTGCAGCAACAGTTCTATGATCTCACAGCTCTTGTTGAGATCAAGGATAGAACTATGGTGGAAATAGCTCAAGCTATTCAGGACAAAGGAGCAAGCTGGTGGCAAGTTGAAGAGAACAGGCTCTTAAACTTTGCAAATGTGAAGAAATCCAGTGTGTTAACCACTGAGGCCCTGTTTTGCACAATTGTCTCAGAAAAGGTGCAAGCTGAGAAAGAAAGAATTGCACAAGGACTCAGGCACCCTGATAGTCCATCCGATAATGATGATGATGATGATGATGATCACACCAATCCCAATCCCCCTGGTATCAACTCAGCTCAGGTACATTACTTGACTTTTCATTCTGTAAAGGACTCTGATCATTCAGAGGAGTTGACCAAAGATGGTGACTCAGTCCAAGATGCATTGGCCAAGGATGGTTCCTTTGAACCTGAGGCACAGCTTGACAATGCTGAGACTTCCATAGGAGAAGCTGGTTTGGCTAAAGCCTCATCAATGTCAGGCAAGTTGGACATTGACCAGCCTTTAGTCATTCAGGATGACTCAGTGGACTTGGGATGCCCAAGCACTGTGATCTCCCAACAACTGCCCTCTGTGGATCCTGTTGAGGATATAGAGGTGTCAGGTTTTGAAGGAGTTGAAAAGGCTGAGAGTGCTGAAAAATCAGAGGGAGGTGATGGTGAGGAGTGTGTGATCACTGGTTCCTTGAGTGCACCACAAATAGAGGGAGAGGAAGTAGAACTATTGGGTGCAGCCCAATATGAGAGTCAGGCTATTCTTCAAGTCAAATCTGAACTTGATGAATCCCTTGGTGAAAGGAGGCCTGATTCTCCAGTGAATGTGAGTTTATCTATTGAAAAGGAAGAAGAAAAGAATAAAGTTGAACATGAGAGAAAAGGTGCTGATGTATCAGACCTTATGGGAGTAAAAGAAATAGAGGGAGATGAGGGAGTTTTTACTAACCCTATTAGTTTTGCAGATTCAGTTGCTGTTACTCTTGAACAGATTTTTGCAGATGCCTCCCTGACAGATATACCAGTTGAAGCTGCCACTGATCTTCAAGCCGTATCAGCAAATGTGTCCACACTTAACCAAATCTACTTTGAACAGGCCAACACCTCTGAGGCTCACTTTCAGATGGCTACTCAGACTGCATCCATCATTGAAAAGCAGTCAGGGAAGTTGAGAAGGCTCATGCAACCACTGCTGATACCCTAGATGGCCAAGGGAAGACTCTAGCCTCTGTGGAGATGAGGCTCACAGGGTCTGAAGAAGTGATCTTACCTACTATTGATGCAAGACTATGTGGAGTTGAAACTGGACTGCAAACAGTTTCAACTGAAGTGACAAAAGCCAAAGATGCTATGGGTATATTCACTAGATCTGTGAAGAAAGAGCAGCAGGGTCTCAAAACTTTGTACAAACACAATGTAAAGGCATTGAGAAAGACAATCAAGGATGCTTTAAGACAGAGGACAGCAGCACAGAGAAAGAAGGCAGCAGAGTTAAAAGCTGCAATGGTGAAGGAAGCTGCTGAGAAGTTCACTGTTGAACTCATGGCCAAAGTCTCTGATCAAGTTGTGGCCAATCTCACTGAACAACTTCAGGCCAAACTTGATCAATCACTGAAAGCCACATTGGATGCCATAGTTTCCCAGAAGATGAAGCCTGTTCACACCTTTTTGAGCATGGCTGATGATAAAATGCAAAACATTCATGATGAGAATGTTTATCTACTGCAGGAATTGAAGTCCCTCACCCATTCCCACTCACACCTCTCTGTCACTATGAGTGAATTGAAGCCCCAGTGTTTTGATAATGCCAAAAAGGGGGAAAGACAGAGAGCAAGGGCAAAGGGAACCTTGGTGATTGGTGAACCCAAGGGCAAGGAGAAAGTCCCTGAAGTTGAGGAGGAAGCAGTAGAAGACATTGGGAAAGGCAAAGGCCCAATGAATGTTGAAGATTTAACTGAGGAAGAGCAGATACAAATAGCTATCAAGGAATCCATGGTATCAGCTATGGAAAGTCAGGCAAGAAAGCTTCAAAGGCCAGGTGGTGAGTCTACAGGACTTGAACCTCAAGAGAAGGTTGCTGAAGTGAGGGGGAAGGTGACAAGGTCATCTGAAAGAAAGAGGAAGGAATTGCAAGCCTTCAATGAATTCCCAACCAGCCTGACTTTGCCATCAGAATTTCAAACTGAAGAATCTACTCCAGCAAATAAATCAAAGAGAATGAAGAAAGCAGTCCTGATGCCTGCTATTGAAGAAGTTGAAGAGGAAGTACAGGACAAAGAGCCTGAAGAAGTAGTGCCCAAGCTTGCTGATGATCCTTCCAAATTGTTTGAAGAAGGATTTGGGAAAGATCCAGAAACTCAGGAAAAGCTAGCTCTCTTGAGAGCCAAAGAAAAAATGGATCAGTTGGTTGAGGCCAACAAAGCAAGAGATGGGAGAAGGGCAAACTTCAAAGCTCCAAGAAGGAGGGCTTCATACAGAAGGCTCAAACCTCAAATGCTGCAAAGATGGGACACTCAGTACCCTCACCATGATAAGTGGGTTCCAATCTCACTGAATGATGCATGGGAGGAGGCCAAAAGAAGTTTTGTTTATGACTTCTATGTCATTGGAAAGTGGCTTGGTGAGAGTGTGGAGGAAATCTTTGTTCAGTTCATGTTTGAGAACCACAGGGACCTCTACCAAAAGCTGTTTGCAGCAGCTGAGATGGCAAGAGTGGAGTTCAAGGCCCCTGGTCCAATTATGTACATGCCTCCCAAGTTCAATGGGAACTTGATTGATGAAGGGAAGATTCTGGAGGAGTTCATCAACATCATGAAGATGGAGAAGATGAAGATAGGCCCTAAAGGCTCCAACAAGGATGTTTGGGAGCTGAAGAAGAGGGTCTGGGCTCAGTATGGCATTGCTCCTCAAGATGATGGAACTCTGTGAAGGATAAGTCCACTCTTTTCCCTATTTTGCTGTTATAATTTCTGTTGTTATTTCTGCCATTCTAGATTAGTGAGTCCTTTGATTTTCAGCCCTGTAATGGTTTATCACATCTATAAAAGGATCACCATGTTTCAATCAAAGAGATAACAACTCATTATCTCAACTAACCTAACCTGACATATATTACTTGATTTATTGTGCTAACAGTTTCTTTCAGGCAAGTTGACCAGTTCACTCTCCCTGAAGGTAATATTTAGTTTAAGTCAAGGTCCCTTTGTAATAGGTTTTGGCATCATCAAAAAGGGGGAAATTGTTGGGAATAAAATGATTTTGATCTAGATACCAAAACCCCTGATTGATGATGTACAAGTTAGTTGAGATATGCTCAAAGTTGTGTTCAGGCAAGTTGTCCCAGAGCATTATATGTATAGTATGCTTAAGTTAAAATCTCAGAAAAGTTATGAGATGTTAGTGATCAGGATAGTTGTCCAAAGCTGAAATGTTAGGCAGCTTGATAGGTCTATAGGACAAAGTGACTGATCTACTCAAGACAAACTGATCAAATGGACAACCTGGCTGAAGAGTTCAAGTATGCTGAAACTGTGCTCATAAATGCAAAAGATCTAGGCAGTTGAAGTACAAATGATCAAGAGAATTAAATGTCAAAAGCCTACAGAAGATTCAATGAAGCATTTATTGCCAATCATGCCTGAACCAAGCATTAAAGACTTAGAGCATTAAAGAGTGAAGCATTGAATGAATGTTGGAACATTCTAAAACTGCAGCAGGAATGTTCAGGTAGCTTGTCCCATCTGACCGTTGGCTGTGTGTAAAGTTTGCCACAAATCAACCTAGGACAATGTGCAAAATTGGAAACTGACACAAGTCTTCCCAGCCGCCTTTGTCAGAAGTCAACACATTCATTCAAGCAACCATTGAAGACCTCTTTTACACAGTGGATAAAAGGATGTCAAGCTTCATAGCCGTTTCAATGGTGCTGCAAATAGACATTTGAATTACTAATCCCTCCAACGGTTAGCTGTTCAAATTGTCTATAAATACAGAAGTGATCAAAGGAATTCAATATCCAACTACAAGCTATCAAACTATCATCAAGCTTACAAAAGGAAACCAAGCTGTTCTCTAGAATTCCAAGTTTCCTGAATCACTTCAAGTCAGCTAAGCCAACTCTTGTAAACATCCTAGCTTAGCATTGAGATATCCTATTCCTTTACACTGTTCTTATTGTAAAGGATATCTCTATTAGTTGGAACCAAACCTCAAACCTTATCTCATTTAGTGAAAGAGAGTGTTTGTTGTAGAAGTGAGGAGTTAAGGACTGTTAGTGTGAAACACAGTCTTAACTCAGAGAGATTGAGCACTAGGACTCAAGTCATCCTAGGGATCAAAACACTAAGAGAGTGTTGTTGATCAGTGCACCTTGGCACTATAAAACAAGCTAATTCCATTGAGAAGGAATTATCCTGTTCAATCAGGGAAAGTGGATGTAGGAGCTTGAGTCTCTGAACCACTATAAATTTGTGTCTCATTTACTTACTGCATTCTTAACTTCACTCTATTCAATCATATTTCAAAGATTCATAACTCAGTAAGTAAGAAAATCTGTTTTGGACAAAGTCCCTGATAACCTGTATTTTCAGAAATCAACTTGGAGTATTTCTTTAAGTAAAGGCCAACCACATTCCGCACTTAGCAACTCTTTTAGATATTTAGCCAACTGATCACTTAATAGTAATCAGTAGGACAAGTATCTATCAAAGTTCACACTCAGGCTAGTTGTGAGACAACCTGCCTGATAGGACCAGTTTATCAAAAAGAAAAGAATTTGCATACACAAGTGCATTCCCCCCCCCCCCATACACTTGTGTTATACTCCACCAAGGACCAACAGATAGAAAATCTACTTCAGGTTCATGTCAATTCTTAGGAACTAAGCTCATTTCATGGTTTTCAAAGAAACAAACAAGTGTGGCAACCTCTACTACTGAAGCAGAATATATGGCTGCAGGTAGTTGTTGTAGTCAGCTTCTTTGGCTAATACAACAACTCAGAGACTACAATATTGTAGAATCTAATGTACCTATATATTGTGACAGTAATAGTGCCATTGCCATCACACAAAATCCCGTTTTACATACTAGATGCAAGCATGTTGACATTAGACATCACTTTATTAGGGATCATGTGGAAAAGAAGAATATTAGGATGGAAAAGATTCATACTGATATTCAAAGAGCTGACATCTTCACAAAACCATTGGCTGAAATGAGATTTAGAGAGTTATGCATTAGCTTAGGGTTGATAGATATGGATTCCATATGTATATAGAACTGTACTAACATTTCAAGTACTGATCTTATACCATGAAGAAGATAAAGCAGAAACTAAGAGCAGTAAATCAAAACTCAAAATTCAGAAGAGACAACCCTATGTTAGACCACTACATTCAAAACAGGTAACAAGGTTACTAAAGTGACCTTATTCCCGATGAGGAAGCTGGTAAAGCTGAGGGACACTAAGAACATACATTAAGGGGGAATCTGTGATTTCTTAAAGATCCTTTTGTTGACTCAGATCACTAAGTCACTTTAGCACAAACCTTGGTGTGATCATTAAATTAAACATGATGTTACTGATCTGTACTGAAATTCACCAATTATCTCATGAACTGACACTTCTACCAAGGTGAAACAGGCACAGAAGAGGAATTCTCCACTGAAGGGGGAACTGATCTGATTACAGATTTGAAAGTCTACAAATCTGATCTGATTACAGGCTATATTAGTCTACTGATCTGTTCTGATTAATAAATTGACTTGTCTACAGAACTGATCTGATTACAAAGTTTCTTTGTCTACAGAACTGATTTGACTACAAATTCAATTATTCTACAGAACTGATCTGACTACTAATCTGTCTACAGAAAGATTTGATTACTAATAATCTGTCTACATAATTCTACTAATCTGACACAGTACTGATCTGAGGATTACTGTGCTGATATCAAAAAGGTGAAATCAGGAAAATTGGGTACTGATCTGAAACTACTGTGCTGATTCATCTACTGATCTGATTTTCGAAAAAGGTTTACTCAGCTGATCACAGTACTCAGCTGATCCAGATAAGTAAAATTTTCTTTATATAACAAGTAAGAAAATGAAGTGAAATAGTTTTGGAAACTACTGTGCTGATTTGCATCAGAACAGTCTTTTGGATTAGAATACTCTAAGTCAAAAACTGCTCAAAGTTTAGATTACTAATAGAGAAGATTAGTACACTCCTCTATTTCTAACCTAAAAACTGTGGTGTATTTATCAAACACAAATTGGCTCCAAAATTAAGAATGGTACTAGAATATGAACAGTTCTTGTTAAACACGGATTTCGAGACTTAATCTCAACCATTCTTTGTGATAATCAAATTCAATCCTAGCCCTAGATTGGTTTTGAATTTGACAAACACGATCACTCTTCATCGTCTTCTTTCTTACGAGTTCATTTCTGGAAAGATCATAACTCAAAATTACTGCGAAATCTCCATAATCTATCTTCTACAAAACCTAAAATGGCGATTATCAACATTATCAGTGAATCTAATGAAGTCACATGTACTTTTGATTCTGATTTCTGGGTTCGAGAAAAAGGAATTTTTGTAGAAAATGCTGTATACTTTAATGGCCGTCACAATGCTGAGAACCAAGCCATTCTGACGATGTGCGAAGAGTGCGGACTGAGAAAGTTTCTTGAATCATCTCCGATGAATGTATACGAACCGGAGGCGATGGAATTTTATTTGCAACTCAAAGGTGATAAAAATGGTGTCCACTCCATGCTTTCTGGGCACAAGGTCGCGATTACAAGAGAAATTCTGGAAGTTATGCTGGATTTACCCCAAGGCCCAGTGGATATTATGACCTACAAAGCTGGAGAAGAGAAAGAATGTGTAGGAAGATGGTCGGGTGTTGAAACAGAGTCCTTAAGCAATCTTAAGAAGGATGTTCTTCCTACTGGTCTGTAGTTTCTAATGGACATAGCTGGAAAATGTTTGTTAGGGCAACATCACAGTCAGGATGCTCTATCAAGTTCAAAAATCTGAATTATGGCCGCAATCATTGATCGAGTGCAAGGTGATTGGCAAGGATTTTTCTTGGAAAGACTGCTAAATGAGAAAGAAAAAGTTTTGTTCGATGAGGATACATTGGAATTTTCGATTAAATCGAAGTTAGGATTCGGGAACAAGTTGAGTATCTTGCTGCCACCGTTGGTTGTTAAAAAGCCGTACTGGAGTAATCCCAAGAAATTCCATCATGGAAAATTCTTGATGAAGAAGGAGTCTGTTCGATTTGAACAAGAACACCCCTTGGAACAACCTCAAGAACTTGAAGCACAAGAATCTGGAGCTTCAATGTACCGATCGGATGATAATCAACCAGAGGTTAGATCGAAGGCGAGGCATGATCCGAGCAGTATTAGACCAAGGAGAGGAAGGTCTGCTACAGCTGCCTCAGAGCCAACAGTCAGGTTTGTTGAGACTGTGGTGCATGCAAGCTCTGAAGAGCAAGAGGTTAGTGTTTCTAGTCCTGTTGCTTTGCATAAGAGAACCAAGAGGAGAAGTGCTAGGAGGAAGCTTGTTGATGTCTCTCCTACCCCTTCAAATTCTGATCCAAGCCCAGCTGAACCTCTTAAACCTCAACCTTCATGTTCTGGAGAATCAGCTCACTACTTTCCAGAGTCTCAGAACACTCCCCATTCATCCCCTCAGAACACTAATGTTCAACCTACTCCTATTTCTAGTCCTCAACATCAACCCACTCCACATCATTCCCCAACACAGGTTCATGATCACTCTACTGAACATGAATTTGAACCTTCTACTGTACCAATTGACATTTCATCATCCCCTGAACCAGAATTTATAGCCCCTAAACCTGTTGATTTAATGGATTATACTATTTTTGATAAGGAAGACAGAATCAGGATAGATTTAAGGTTGGCTTTGTTGAAACAATTTCCTGGATTGGATGAAAGCTCAGTTGAATTTGAGAAACTCCTTAGGATTGGCACATGGGTGTATCTTAAGAGGAGTACTCTTAAAGAGAATTTGGTTGTTATGGAAGGTATGGGTGGTGCTTCAATCTTTGATGATTGGGAAGCAGAGCAGATGCAAGCAGCTGGTGTTAACTCATTTCTTGAGCTAGTTACCCCAGAGTCTGTAGTTCAACTTGTTGAAAGGTTGACAGGTGTTAAGTATTCTATGGAAAAGGTTGCAACTCCTACTGCAGATGATGATGTTTCTATGGAAAGTGCAGAAAGGGTGGTTGATGAGGAAGATCATATTGTTGAAGAAAACATTATGGATGTTGATGAAGATGTTGACAATGCAACAGAAGTGTGTGAGAACACTGTTGTGATTGAAGAAACAGAAGCTTTGGAGAATCAAGATTTAAATGCTGAAGAGATGGAAAGCATTCCATTTCAGTCTACTGATCCTATTATTCCTGAGGATGTGCAGGAACAGATCAGAACAGTTCCTGTTGAGAAGGAATCTGATAATTCTGACTTTGAGATGTTGAAAAAGCAGAATGAAGAGCTTACAGCTAAGTTGGAAGCAGCTATGAAAATGTTTCAAGAAGCTACTGAAAGAATGAATAAAATGATTTCTGAAAACTCAATTGACAGAGTTATGGAGCATACAATGTCTAAGATTTATGATCTCCATAGACTTCAAGAGAAGAACTTGTCTAAAGTGTTGCACGAAAAGATGGAACAACACTTAACTCCCATGAAAGAGTGGCAAGATGAAGCCAAAAAGGGGGAAGATAAGATAAGAAGAGTAATGGAGCAAACTCAGTCACAACAAGCTCAGTTGGTTGTGTGTCAAGATGAGTTGAAAGAAGAAATTGCTAGTTTGAATGAGAAATTTAAACTGAGGAAGCAACAGAAACAGCAAGGTCAAGAAATTGTTGAGAAGAGACCTGATATTGCTGAAAGTTCTATTCAAAAGAAAAGAAAGTTAGTCTTGTCTGATGAAGAACAAGAAGAAGAAGAAACTGGTAGACTTACCAGATCAAGAAGCAAATTGAAAGTTGGTGTTTCAAGTAAAGAGCAAGAAAAACTTGAAATATTGAAGAAAAAGAAAGCTGAAGAAGCAGAGATGAAACAGAAGAAAAATAAGGATGTTAAGTTCTTAAAAACAAGATTTGATAATAAAGTTGCTACTTTGAAGAGAAAGATAAATGCTCAAAGGAAAGCTGAAGGAAAAGAATTTGATGAAAATTTTCAAGATGAGAATTTTGTTGATTTCATTGTTCTAACAGAAAATATGGAATATTGGAAAAATTTGAAGAAAAAATGGCAGATTGCAAACTTCATTGTGAGGAAGTTTGGTGATCATTCAAGCAAGGAAGCTGAATTTGCTGATTTTGAAGAGTTCATGCTGAACATTGATAAAGATTTTTGGGAAGACATAGCACAAGTTGCTGCTCGTGCTGGAACAAAGATCTTATGTCCTGAAGAACCAAATTGGGAACCTCCAAGACTAGAGAATGGAGAACCAGATTACAAGGAGATTAACAACATAATTGCTGAGATTATCAGAGAAGAAGGAATAATTGATCATCAACATATGATGGATATCAAGGCAAGGATGTATGTTGCATTCAGGATCTGAAGTTAAAGAAAGAAGATGAAGGACAAGCTCACAAGATAACATTTCTAACCTTAATCTTTATTTCTATATTTCATATTTTGTTAGTATGTGTAATATGTGAAATATCTGATCTGATTGTGAATATGATATGAATTTCTGAATTGATGAACTGTTATGATTGACTACATACTTAACTACTGATTTATTAACATTTAAGTAGTTTTGGCTTCATCAAAAAGGGGGAAATTGTTGGGATATGAATCCTTGAAACAATGTTCTATATGATGAAAGTATGTTTTGATGGCCAAAAGCAACTTAAAGTTAGTAATATATGTGGTTCTAAGTCATCTTAACTAAGTCATTTGATGAGAAACTGAAAATGAGATTACTGATCTTAATAATATCTGAAAGTAAGATTACTGATCTTAGTGTGGAAACTGAGAATAAGTTTACTGATCTTATATGAGATATTTGAATCTGAGTTAACTGATCTTATATATATATTTACTGATCTTATATGTAAAGTTTACTGATCTTATGTGTTTACTGATCTTATTAAGTTTACTGATCTGATATATGAACTGTTAGGTACTAAGCTGATGTTTTGTATTGTATAGACAGCTTATAGTATAGGACTTAAATGTACTCTACTGTATATAGTTCAGTTGAAGTATAGATAGGTTTTATATTTGTAAAGTTGTATTTTATTGTATTCAGCAATGTAAAAGTTCAGAACAGTAGTTTAGAACTAGATTAGAAGAAGATCAGAAGACTAATGAAGACTCAGAGGACTACTTCAGAATAAGAAGACTTCAAAGAAGAGTTGAAGAGAAGTTTAGAAGAGTTCTGGAGAAGTTTTGAACAGTTTTGAAGTTACTGTGCTGATTGACTCAGAAGAGTAAAAATCCGAAGAGTAAAAATCAGAACAGTAAGTTACTGTGCTGATTTGGTGATTTGAAGAATAAGTTTGGAAAGCTTATTTTAAGAGTAACTGAAGATATATTTGAAGATATGCTGACTTGGAATAAGAAGGAAGTTACAAAGTCGGTTACAAGAAGAAGTTACAAAAACAGTTTTAGAGTTAGTTGAAAGTTAGTTCACAAACTGCTAACTGTCATACTAAGTTCTATAAATACTGTGTGATCTCCTACTGCTAAGAATACTGATCATAGAGCATTCACAAGCTATCTAAAGTCTACAGAGCATTAAAGAACTCACAGAGTTGAAGGAGATTAAAGAAGAGAAGCCACAGATTTGAAGAGAAGAATCAAAGGCTAACACAGAGAAGTTTTACTTTTCATTTTAAGTTTGTATTGTTGTAAACAAGTGTGCTAGTTACTTGTAGAATTACTAGTCGATCGAAGATACACTTGGGAGTGTAATCGAAAAGATCAAAGTCTTAATCTTGGGACTCTAAGCCACAAGAAACTCAAGGAAGAGTAATAAAACATCACAACTGGGATTGTGAGAGTGGATGTAGACTTATTGGTCGAACCACTATAAAATCTTGTGTTCTTTATTTTTTGTTTAATACTTGTTTGATATTGTTTAACTAAGAACAGTAGAATTTACAAAGTTAAAGATCTGATTAAAAGTTGAGTATAAACTAGTAAGGCCCATACTGTTTTGAAAGTACTGATCTGAGCTAAGTAAGCACAGTACAGTAAATAAGAAAACTAAATTCCGCATTGTGTATTCTGATATTTTGAAAGATTTTTGAAAGTTTATTCACCCCTCCCCTCTAGACTTTCTTAGCTTACTCAATCTTACACTCAACTTGGGACCAACAATGTGGTTTCCAAGATGATATATAGAGTGGACAAGAGCATGTGAATGTGTAGACAAAAAATAGTGGACAAGAGCAAGTGACTCAGAAATAACGGAGTTTGAATGACTAATGACTACTTTGTAGGTGAATGAGTAGAGTGGACAAGAGCATGCGAATAAGTAGACAAAAACTAGTGGACAAGAGCATGTGAATGAGTAGACAAAAAATAGTGGACAAGAGTATGTGACTAAAAAATAATGGAGTTTGAATGACTAGTGACTACTTTGCAGGTGAATGATTAGAGTGGACAAGAGCATGTGAATGAGTAGACAAAAAATAGTGGACAAGAGCATGTGACTAAAATTTACCATCAAGCACCCTTGTGGGTAAGCGATTGATAGTGTAAACAACACTACTAAAGGCTTCAACCCAAAAATTTAGAGTGTTTGAATGGAAAATCATATCCAAACCTGTTTCAGTTGCATGTCGGTGCTTGCGCTCTACACGACCATTTGGGGCCGGAGTGTATGGACATGAAAGAATATGACGAATGTCGTGTTCACGAAAAAATAACTGCACTTTATTATTGGTAAACTCCGTACCACCATCACTATGAAACGTTTTAATATCAAAAGAAAATTGATTTCGGACAAAAGCACTAAACTGAAGCAAAACATCAGAAAAATCTGAATTATAACGCAAAGGGTAAAACCACGTAAATCGAGGAAAGTCATCGACAAAAATCACATAGTAACGATAACAAAAAATATAGCCAGTTCGGGTCGGGACCCATAAGTCACAGTGAATAATGTCCAAAACAGAGGATGTACACTTATTATCTAAAACAAAACGCAATCATTTACTCTTTGCTTTTTCACATGAGCCACAAAGTATAGGTTTTGGTAATAAAGCAGTAACAGAAATATATCCAAGCTTATGCAATAAAGAAATAACATTAAAGGGAATGTGTCCAAGTCTCGAGTGCCACAACTCAAACGAGGCTTTGGGTAATTTATTTGCAAGTAAGGCCACAGAAGAAGACTGCAAAACATAAAGGTCATGCCTACGAGTTCCTTTGGCCAGAGTTTTTAGAGTGTCTCGATGCTGAATAAAAAAAGAGTCATTAGTAAATTTAACAATAACAGGCAAATTTGAGGTTAATTGACTTTGGTGAGACCTGGAACAAGCAAGACATTAGATAAAGAAATAGATTTGGGAAAATAATTGAACCAACATGAGAAATATGTAAAACAACACCATTACCCACAACAATTGAATCCAAACCTGTGTAAACGGAAGAAGAGTCGAGGAGAACCGGAGATGAAGTCATATGGGCTGAGGCTCCTATGTTTAGAAACCAGTCTGAAGAGGAGGCCTCGGAGAGGGAGCAAACGTCTTGTAAAGCCTCGACAAAGTGGGTTGTCGGGGCCTCAACATGTGGATCGGAGGGGGACGGAAGAAGCGGTGAACGAGGAGCAGGGATACGTGGACGAGGTTGAACAACATTGGGATCAAGAGCACAATTAAATTGCTTAGGGCAAATGTTTGCAAAATGCCCATCCAAATGACATATTTGGCAATGAGGACGACGCCGACCAGAGTTGGGACCACGATCAGGCTGGGAAAAAGGACGTTGAGGAGGGGCAAATTGGCGTACGACGAAGGCAGCCTGAGGAGGGGGAGGATCGAGGGCCTGCTGGAACATGTCCCACGCCTCCGCATTGTTTTGAAGATCGGTGAAGGAGGGAAAGGGTGATAACGCCATCCAGGTCACCGAAAAATTAGAGAATAACGACCCTAATCCTTTGAGAAAGAGATGAATTTTGTCGGTGTCATCGACAATGCATCCAATCGCCGAGAGTTGATCGAAAACGAGTTTAAACTCGCGGCCATAATCAGTGACAAATTTTGACGAGCGGTGGTGCATCCAAAGACAACGGACATGGATCCCTCGGTGAGAGGAAAATAGAAGACTGACGCGGCGTTGATCGGCAACACGCCAAGAAGTGTAATCGGGGTTTGGAGCGGAGTGACCATCCTTAGTTATTTCAAGTGGGGGTGCTGGGCGAGAGTCATCTACAAGATTGATAATGCCTTGTCCGATCAGAAGCGGAGAAACCTGACTTCTCCATAAAAGGTAGTTGGATGAGGTGAGTTTAATTGTGAGCATGTGTATGAGGGTGTTGAGAGGAAGAGTGTCATCAGTTTTCTCTGTTTTATCAGTAGGTGCCATGACAGAAAGAGAGGAAAAGAACGTTAAGGGGGAAGAGGCAGAAGAACAGAAAGAGGCGGAAGAAAACTACATAAGAAGAATTAGGGTTTCTTGGTTTGTTAGGCTAATACCATATTAGAGTAAAATTATATGTTTTTCATTGATTTAAAATAATTTGTACATGGTACTCCCTCCGTTCCACATTAACTTTCACACTTTCTTTTTTAGGACGTCCCACAATAATAACTTTCACACCCTTAAAACGGAAAATTCTTTATAAACTCTACCCTCACAATAACCTCAATTTTACACAAACGCCATTACTTTTTCTCCACACATACACAAAAGTCAACTCATTTCTTTACTTTATACATAAAGTTTTACAAAATTACCCCTCAAAACTTCACTCATCATTATACTTTTTTTAATTTACGTGCCCATCTACCTATGAAGATTAATATGGGATGGAGGGAGTAATATATACTCCATCCATCCCAACATATTAAGAAAGTGTAATAATGAGTGGAGTTTTAAGGGATAATTTTGTAAAATTTTATGTATAACGTAAAACAATGAATTGACTTTTGTGTATGTGTAGAGAAAAAATAATGACATTTGTGTAAAATTGAGGATATTGTGAGAGTGGAGTTTATAAAGGGTTTTCCATTTTAATGTTGTGAAAGTTATTGTGAAACGTTTCGAAAATGAAAGTGTTAAAGTAATTGTGGGACGGAGGAAGTACAGTTACATTGCACGAATTCTATGCTGAGATTGTAATTCCTAAATTAGTGGGATAGGAAGGTCAAATCTCCTAATTCCTAAATTAGTGGAATTTAAAGCTTGGCGAAGACCTATGTTTTGTCCAAAAAGTTGTTTCTACTTTTATAAATTGTTCAGTAACGTCATTGTCAAGTCTTATATTTCTGAAAATATTTTCTCCGACTCTTACTTAAAAGAAAAACAGGCACAGCTTTAGTAGAAAGTCCGCTCATTGTGATCTCAGTCAGTTTCATTAAATTTTACTCCATCCTTTCAAACTTAATTTTTGTGTATATATTTTTAGGATTAAATTTTATACTTTTTGAATTGAGTTAATTAAGTTTAAATTTATTTTAATTTTGATCCATTTATCTATTACAATAAGTTTCTTAAAAGGTAATTCATGTAATAAAATAAATATTAAAAATGAAAATAAAAAGTGAAGTTACATGTTGTAGCATGTAACTGGACAAAAATTAAAAAAAAGTAAAATAAAATTTAATGTACTAAATTAAAAAAGTGATAATTGTGTAAACTAAATTAAAAAATATGGTAACTTAATGGGCTAAAAGAAATTGTGTATAAATTAAATAAAGTGAATTTGAGTAAATAAATGATGGATTTTTAGGATGTTGATAAAAATATTACTCCCTCCGTTCCATACTTGAAGACACATTTTATCATTTTGGGTGTTCCATACTTGAAGACACTTACCTAAAGTAGCAAAAACACTTTTAAACAATTTCCTTAAAATATCACAATATTACAACAAATGTCACTAAACTATTTATAAAGTTGAAAAATCTTTACTACCCCCATTTTATCTTATACAATACTAATAAACAATTTATTCATTAAAACTCATGCCCAATTAATTTGGGTTTTCAAGTATGGAACGGATAGAGTATTTCTATTTTGGGACACATATATTAAGTTTGGACGCGCCGATAAAAAAGAAATACTTACATACTCCATCCTTCCCACATAAATTTGCACACTTGTTATATTGAGACGTTTTATAGAAATTTGCACCCTAGTTATATATTGAGACGTTTCATAGAAATTTGCACACTTGTTATATTGAGACGTCTCATAGAAATTTGCACACTTGTTATATTGAGACGTTTCACATAAATTTGCACACTTGTTATATTGAGATGTCTCATAGAAATTTTCACACTTGTTATATTGAGATGTCTCATAGAAATTTGCACACTCCAGGAAACATCTTCATAACATTTCTCCTCAAAATATACACATATTTACCGGTGGCGGACCTAGAGGGGTACATGGGGGTACAACTGTACCCTCAATCCCAATTTTTTTTTTTTAATATTATGTTTAAAAATAATTTTATAATAATAAAATGGGTGAAAGATGATGCAAAGTTCAATACATTTATCTTTTAAGTTCATTTAAATGTCTTATTTTATACTCCTTCCGTCTCATTTTAAATTCATCATTTGCAAAAAAAAAAAATGAACATATTCATACATATATCTTATTTTTTATATTTTGTCATTAAGCCACCTATACCCTTATTTTTATATTTAAAAAAATCTAATGAAAATTACAAGTATGTCAACTATCTAAACCCTTATTTTTCATATTTTGTCGTGATACTTACAACTCACACATTTATTGCATATATCTTAAAACATTCATATCTTATTTGTATTGTATATATTTTATTTATTTGGATATATCTTATAACATTTATACATATTTATTTGTATATGTCTTACTTATTCGTAAATATCTTATTTATTTACACATTTATCGTACCTCAAATTCGTTAACCTGGGTCCGCCACTCATATTTACTCATATGTCATTAATCGACTAATTTGGGAGACCAATCTAACCATCTACTTAGCACCATAGGAATTTTGAACGTAAAATCTAAAGAAAAACACACTCTTAAGTCTTAAGTCAACTCGATAAGGTCAACAGGTCAATGCCTTTCAAGGTAGGGTACTAATTTGGTGAAGAGACGGAACGCCTTGGAAAACAATGATTGTTATTGTCCATTTTGCTCTTCAATGACCAAAACTTGAAGTCACTTGTTGTCCTGTTCGATTTTCAAGAATATTTACTAGTGGGGACGTCTTTGTTGTATCACTCTCACATTGAAGCTTTTGTCAATATAGGTGGCTAAGTTGATATTCAATCTCATTTCGCAATGTATTTGTTGGAAGATATTTGGAAAGGAAAAAAGAAATTCCACTGGTCTCATTTCATTATTTTTTTGTAAATTAATAAAACGATAATATATCTTATCTGTCAAGTCTCACTCATGTGAGACTATTCCACATAAAACGATGATCAATACGTGTCATAATTCAGACTTGAAATTTGAGTTAGAATATGGGCATGTAAGTCAAGAAAGACGTGCATGTGCTTTTTACATGCATTAGTCATGACGACTTTGAATATTATTACTCAAAACTGGCTGTCTAATGCTTACTGAGTGCCATCTGAATCTGAATTAACATGATGAGATATTGCTGCAGCACTTTATTTGTAATAGTTTTATGCTCCTTTTCTACTCATCACTACACAATTTCTCACGCAGCAGACACAATAAATACTTCTCAGATATTCAGAGATGATGACACAACTACAACAACGTTGATTTCATCTGGTGGACTTTTTGAGTTGGGTTTTTTTAGCCCTAAGAATTCCAATAATCGGTACGTCGGGATTTGGTACAAGAAAATACCAGAAAGGACCGTCGTATGGGTTGCAAACAGAGATACCCCACTCATAGATGCATCAGGTATCTCCGTCTACTAGCTTCTTATTTTGGTCCATCCGTTTATAATATTCTCATACTTTTTTTTTTTTGATAAATATCTTCAATTTTTTTATTCTCACACCCAACTTATCTTACTTTTTATCTTTATATATCTCTCAATCACATCATTTGTACTATGTCTATTTAATCATTTTTCTTAGTCCATGTGTCCAAAAGTAATGAAAAACTTATATAGTCATTTAAATTTATATTTTTTTGTCCCTTGATCGATCAATGGTCAATTTTTTTAAAAAATAGTACTCCCTCCGTCCAATTTTATTATGCCCACTTCTTCGGGCACGGATTTTAATGAATATTGATTAGTTTATGTATAAAGTAGATAAGTTGGAGGTATGATGAGATGTTGTGGAGTTCATTTATAAATAAAGTAATTGTTTATGAGTAAAGTTAATGACAATTTGAATAAATAAGTGATTGTTGAAGGGTGGAGATAAAGTAGTGTATAGTAAATTTTTCAAAAGGAATGAAAATAATAAAATTGAACAACACAAAAACAAAAGTGAGAATTATAAAATTGGCCGGAGGGAGTATATAGTTAGAAGACTAAAATTAAAAGATACCATGACTAAAATAAAAAAGTATATATAGTTTAGAAGACTAAAATCAAAATATATTTTTGTACTGCCTGCATGGACGATGGGATTGGTTCGGGGATACACCCTTAACTACCATGAGAAATAGATTGCCATCACCTTTAATGGAGTGATTGAGAAATCTCACTATATAATGTGTGTTTACAATGATACATGTAAGGAAATAATCAAAGTAATATCTATAGATATTTTGTGAGATATGAAAATATATACAATATGATTTGAAGGGTTGTCCTACTCTCAAGAATTAAACATCATACTCTCTCCGTCCCGAAATTGTTTGCACTACTTTGTGGGCACACAAATTAAGAAAAAAGTGTAATGACTGGAGTGTTGAAGGGTAATTTTGTAAACTTTTATGAATAAAGTAAAGTGAATGATTGGATTGAGGGTAAAAGTAATGGCATTTTGTGTAAATATGTGAATATTGTGAGGGTGGAGTTTATAAAAATGTTTCCTTTTTTAGAAGTGCAAACAATTGTGGGATAGAGGGAGTATATGTTTATACAAACGCATAACTCGAAACGTAATAACTAGAACAACTTCTTGGGCTACATTAACAAGTGACCGGTAACTAGCAACTTGAATGTGTGATGGTTTGTTGTTTCTCTATAAAATGAGGTTGCCGCCCAAGAAATTGAGTATTTGTAAGTTGAATGACGTGTCTCAACAAAAGGTGGAAATTAACATTAATTAGAATACCCAACAAGTGTCGATGCAAAGGATTCAGAAAATGTAAAACAAATATAGACTCCTTGACATAGCGTGAAAATGTGCTTAACTGCACTAAAAAGAAAGGAGTTAGCAACCAAATTTGAATCAAGAAGCTCGCCTCGAGTGAGAATGTCATAAGCGTATCTCACCTGACTAAAAAATAGTCCAATAGGTAGATATGTTACATTCGTCATTGAAAGCCTCAAGTGAGAATTCCATGAGCTCCTCTCGTGTGTAACATCATGGTGAATCGAAAGCACCTCCCCATATGCCCCCTATATTTGGCCACAAAGCGCATCTCGTCGACAAGGGGAGCCGATGAATAAATAGTGAAGGCCTTTGAGGCAATAACGTTCAAATCATAAAAACACTCTCTGGGTCAGTACTTGTGATTGTGACGAACTAACCCCGACCAATCTATAGCCTTCGACAGGTTTTTCCAAGATAGAGCGGATAGGTTGGTAGGGGACATACGGTGGGATAGCAACAAGAGTCAGATTCAGAGTAGGTGAAGCTGAAGTCGGAGGCTTTGTGGGGTTCATGGCAGCCAAATCTAATAGTGAGGTAGTCTCTTGTTCCTGGGTGTTGTTAGAAGATTAATTCATGATGTCGTCTCAGAGACTAGAGAATATTGAATTGCCTAAAGGCATTGAAGCGAGCACAATAGTAAAGTTAGGATTCTCTAACCCAGGAGGACGATTATCTAAAGGTGGTTGGGGTCCTGAGTCGCGCGGGAGGTGGAGGCATTTTTCCCTTGTTGCACTAGGCAATCACGTGACCAACAATCTCACAGTGTCAACAAAATTTCGGTAGCCTCTCATAATGCACATCCACAATCACAAATTGTTCAACGCGTTCTAATACCAATCGTTCCAGAAATGGTTGCTTCATATCCACCTCAACCTAAATTCTAGCATATTGTGGCATAGTTTTCGCCAAAGTGTGACTGTCCATCTTAACAATGGTACCAATAGCCGAGGCAACTACAAAAATAACTAGAGATTGCCATAGTTCGATCGGGAGACAAACTAGGTGGACTGGACCAGATTCAAAATCAAATCGGAAGTCCGATGCTACAAATGGATGGAGCTTGAAGCCAACTGCCAAATATACTTCCTAAAAATCGGTCACACTCCTCCAATGAGTGAAACCTGAAAATTACGAAACCCTTTTTTATTAGGATAACAGACAGGTTCCCTTGAAGGGACCAAACTGTTAGGAAATAAACACATGCACACGATGACGAAAAGAAAATAACACGAGATTTGTTTACCAGTTCGTCTTACGACTACGTCTGGAGGCGATGCCAAACCAGGTATTTCACTATGTTTTTCGGATGCTGATTACAATGAGAGAACATCTATTTATAATATAAAATTTGCCCTAACCCTAAGCCCGTTAGGAATAAAATTGCCCCCTACTCCAAGCCCATTAGGAACAAACTTGCTCCCTACTCCAAGCCCATTAGGAACAAACTTGTCATAATTAAACTTAAGCCTATTAGGAACAAACTTGTTCCCCACTCCAAGCCCATAAGGAACAAACATGCTCCCCACTCCAAGCCCATTAGGTTAATTCAGGCTCCACACTCCAACAATCTCTCACTTGGAGACTGAATCCTCCATGTAATCATATCTTCTTGATTCTCCTCCCGTATCCGCCTAGCATCGCCAAACCTTATCTTCAAGTTCCAAGGCCAATTGAAGTTATGCATAACTTCAACTTCTCTAAGGTCACTACCTAAGTAAACATGTTTGCTGGATTTTCACTTCCAAGGATCTTCACAAGCTGCAAGATCTACTTCTTTAAAAGGTGACAAATGTAGTGATACTTCAACCCAACATGCTTTGTCCTTGAGTGGAATGCCGGATTCTTTGCAAGAAATATAACACTTTAACTATCACTGAAAAGAGTGTTATTCTCATGCTCATTCCCAAGTTCTCCCAAGAAATTCTGCAACCACACCATCTCCTTACTTGCCTCTGTCACAGCTACATATTCTGCCTCAGTAGTGGACAGTGCAACAACCTTCTGCAACTTAGAAGTTCAAAATATAGTAGTACCACCATAAGTAAAGACATACTCGGTTTTACTTCTTCTCCCATCAAGGTCGTTTGATGCCAAGTCTTCATCCACATAACCCACCAGCTCCATACTCTTGCCTTTGAAACACAAGGCCTTGTCTGTGGTACCTCTCAAGTATCGCAGGACCCACTTGACTGCTTCCCAATGTTGCTTACCCGGATCAATCATAAACCGACTTACTACTCCCACTGCATGAGCAATGTCTGGCCTCGTACACACCATGGCATACATGATGCTACCAATCGCTGAGGCATACGGAACATTCAACATATGGGCACATTCCTCCTTGCTCTTAGGGGACACCCTTCTTGAAAGCTTGAACTGACTGCCCAACGGAACACTCATGGGCTTCGACTCTGACATGTTGAATCTTTCCAGGACCTTCTGAATGTAACTCGCCAATGAAAGATACACACTTCCTGTCGCCTTATCACGTTCAATCTTCATACCCAAAATTTGTTTGGCCTCTCCGAGATACTTCATAGAGAACCGTTCGGGCAATTGCCACTTCAACTTATTCACTTCTCTTGCATCAGCTCCTATAATCAACATGTCATCAACATATAGCAAGAGAATAAGAAAGCTTTTGTCAAACCTCTTGTAGTAGCAACAATGATCTGCGTGGCATTTCTATTAGTCGATCTCCATCATGAAGCTGTCAAACTTCATGTACCACTGCTTTGGAGCTTGTTTCAGGCCATACAAGCTCTTCTTTAACTTGTATACAAGTTCCTCATTTCCTTTCCCTACGAACCCCTCAGGCTGTGTCATGTACAACTCCTCCACCAAGTCACCATGGAGGAATGCTGTCTTCACATCCATCTGATGCAACAACAAGTTTTCTACAACTACCATACTCAACGCCATTCTAATAGTGGTCAATTTCACTACAGGAGTAAATACATCAGTATAATCAATACCATGTCGCTACTCAAACCCCTTGACAAACAGCCGGGCTTTGTAACGTTTGCTACCATCAGCTTCATTATTGATTCGGTAGACCCACTTACAGTGCAAGACCTTCTTGCCCTTTGGGAGCTCAACAAGTTCTCAAGTGTCGTTCAATAGAAGAGATGCTAACTCATCATCCATAGCAACTCTCCACTTCCGTCTATCTGCACCCTGCTCTGCCTCTGAATAGCATTCAGGTTCACCACTATCAGTAAGTAACAAGTAGTAGTTAGAGGGAGAATACCTATTAGGTGCACGTCGCTCTCTAACGGGTCTTTGCAGCGGATTCTCTGGTGGTGGCGAGGTCCTTGGTTCTTCAATAAGAACCTCTTCTTCATTCTAACTCTCCTTACTCCCACTCGAGTTTGAGATGTCTAACTCGACCTCTTGGGTATTGGTCTTGTCAGAATCTGATGCCTCCAATTTGTTCTTGTACATAACCTGTTCATTGAAAACTACATCTCTACTGCGAATAATCTTTCGGTTATTCTCATCCCATAGTTTATAACCAAACTCATCACCACCATAACCAATGAATGTACACTTAACAGATTTAGCATCTAATTTACTCCTACCAACAGAGCTAACATGAGCATAAGCAACACAGCCAAAGACACGCAAGTAAGACATATTTACCTTTTTTCCCGTCCATGCTTCCTCGGGTACTCTATTATCCAACTGAACTGATGGACCTCTATTAATCAAGTATGCTACTGTGTTTACTGCATCTGCCCAAAAGGTCTTAGGCAGCCCACTCTTCAATCTCATGCATCTGGCTCGCTCATTCATCGTTATGTCCATTCGTTCTATCACTCCATTCTGCTGGAGAGTTCCTCTCACAGTCTTCTCCATGCGAATCACATTCTCAGCACAATATTCCTTGAACTCACGGAGTTCATATTCACCTACATTATCAGAACGAAGACACTTTACTTTCAGCCCTGTTTCATTCTCTACAAGAGCTTTCCACTTCCTGAAGGTATCAAAAGCATCTGTTTTATTTTTCAGAAAATAAACCCATACCTTTCGAGTGCAGTCATCGATGAAGGTCATGTAATACTCCGAACCACCAAGGGACTTCACGGGCGCTGGTCCCCATAGATCGCTATGCACCAGCTCTAGCTTTTCTGCCTTCAATGCTCTTCCACCTCTCGAGAAACTCACCCTTCTTTGTTTCCCGAAAACACATTCCTCGCATAGGCCAACTTCAACAGATTTCAGCCCTGGAAGTCTCCCTTTCGAACACATTACCTTCATCACTTTCTCGCTCATGTGACCCAGCCGACAGTGCCACAAATCAACGTTGGTCGTAGCTCCCACAAGGTCAATACAATCCTTGGGGTTAGATGTAATATACAACGTACCTTTCTTCTTCCCCCAAGCTACTATCATAGCTCCTCTACTGATCTTCCAACTGTTGCTGCCGAAAGTCATTGAGTATCCTTCTACATCAAGTTGCCCGATTGAAAGCAAGTTTCTTTTCAATCCTGGAATGTGCCTCACACCATTCAACTTCAACATCGATCCGTTGTGTGGTTATCCGGACATGTCCCGTTCCCACGATTTTCAGGGGCTCATCATCAGCAAGGTAGACTTGTCCGAAGTCGCCAGACACATAGTTCTCCATTATTTCATCATCACTGTAAGAGTGGAATGATGATCCAGAATCCAACACCCACGATTCTAGCGGACTACTGACACTCAAGACCAACGCGTCTCCAATATCATATGTGGTTGCGTTTGCTGTCTTCTTCTCGTTTTGTCCTTTCTTATTTTTCTTGGGTGCTGAACACTGGTTCTTATAGTGACCAAACTCATCACAATTCCAGCACTGGATCGAGTCTTTATCTTTCTTGGATTGACTCTTTCCTCTGGACTTTGATCTGCCACGATTATGCCTACCCTTCGATCTACCCTTTTCCTCCGTGTTCAGCGCTGACCCTGAAGTGGATCCAGACTCTTTCTCGTGAACCTCCTCGCTAATCATCAGATCCCTCACTTCGTTAAGCTTCAGTTTATCTTTCGCGGATGAAGCGCTAACTGCAGTTACTATTGCAGCCCAACTGTCAAGCAAAGAAGATAACAAACTAAAGCAAGTACCTCGTCACTGAATTCGATCTCGACAGAACACAACTTCCCTATGATCATGTTGAACTCATTCAGGTGTTGTTGCACGGGTATGCTCTCCAACATCCTGAGGTTGAACAACCGTCTGATCAGGTGAACCTTGTTCGCCGTTGTGGGCTTATGATACATCTGCTCCAAGATCTGCAACATCTCCCTTACGGACTTGGCTTTAGTCGTGTGGTAGGCTACGTTCATGGACAGCGATAAACGTATCACACTCATCGCCTTTTTGTTCAACAGATTCCACTCCTTCTGTTCCATCTTTTCAGGTTTCTCCTTCTCCTCTAGGGGCACATAAAAATCTTTACCATAAAGGTAATCCTCGATCTGCATCTTCCAGAACTCGAAATTCGATCCGTTAAACTGCTTGATTGAAATCTTCTCATCGTGACTGCTCCCTCTGAACTCGAGGCTCTTGATACCAGTTGTTAGGAAATAAACACACGCACACGATGACGAAAAGAAAATAACACGAGATTAGTTTACCCAGTTCGTCTTACGACTACGTTTGGGGGCGATGCCAAGCTAGGTATTTCACTATGTTTTTCGGATGCTGATTACAATGAGAGAACATCTATTTATAATAGAAAATTTGCCCTAACCCTAAGCCCATTAGGAACAAACTTGCTCCCTACTCCAAGCTCATTAGGAACAAACTTGTCATAATTAACCCTAAACCTATTAGGAACAAACTTGCTCCCCACTCCAAGCCCATTAGGTTAATTCAAGCTCCACACTCCAACACAAACCTCAATGAGCCTCTTAGACAGATCGACATATGGGATCAAATGTTTGTTATATATGTGCAATGAGCAATCTACCAATCAGCACATCCTTATATACGCGGACCCCAACCTGGTACGAGTTATTGTCGATATCAATAGTGAATAATCCACTTTTTTTAACTGGACAAATCTGATCTAGGAAAGCAATAAAAAACATGGGAGTGCTGTCAACATGGCCAAACATGGGAAAGCAATAAAAAACGAAGGGCGTGCAAACTCCGTAGGGGCAAATCAAACCTAGACGCCGAAGAAACATGTCAAACCAAATCAATTTTAAAGGCCGGAAGAGAAATCGATATACCTGATACTCCGGGCAAGAGGGGTTGCGGCTAGGGGTGGAAATAGGCCGGGCCACCCGACAGGGTTCTACGGCCTAGCCTATTAAGGGTCTTGTCAAGCTTGGTCTATTTATAATATGAGTCGGGCTAAGAATTTTTAAAAAGTTTATTTAGTTAAGAAGGCTAGGCTTAGGCTTTATGTAAGGCCTTATAAGCCTAATAGACTCACCTATTTAAGATTATATATTATATCTATATGTATATATATATATATATATATTTATTTATAAATAATAAATATATATATATATATATATGTTATAATAAGTAATATTTAAAATTTAGTACTAATATTAATATTAAATTAAAGCAAGTTAAATTTATTTTAGTAGTTGAGAAATCGTTATAATGTTTGTATTTATATAAACTCATCGTTGTAATGCATTTGTTTTGGTTGTGAATTTTATTTGCAACTTTGAATATTGAATTGTGTTTCATATTGAACATATTTTAATAGGCTTCTAAAAGGCTCGTAGGTCTGGACTATTTACTTAAAAGGTCAAGCCAAGGCTATAAAAAAAAGTCTATTATAGATAATAGGCCAGGCTTAATTAGGCCCAATATTTATAAATCAAACCCAAGCCTTTTCATGTAAAGTTTAGTCTAGTCCAACCTATTTCCACCCCTAGTTGCGGCATAAGCGACATTGGCAGAAGGGGCCTGGCGGAGGTGTTCCACTATAGCTTGTGGACGACGTTGTTGGGGGTGGGTCCACGACGGAGGTGAGAAGGGCAATAATCCCTGGAAAATGCTTCTCCAAGGCGGCAAAATGGTCAATATTCAGGGCAAACGAGGCAGTCGATTGCAAATAAGCACCTAGGCCCGGGTATCTTTCAATGATTTGTTTGGAAATATGTCAGGGGATGCCGAAAGGCGGTGGCTAGACAACAACCGACCAGGGCATAAGGGGGTAGGACAAGTCTTGTGCCATAAAGAAGCCCTAGAACACGAGACCCACGGTGTTGGGGGTTGGGACTGCGCAAAGCAACATACGCAGGCTAGGTTGTGCGCGCTGGAGGAGACGATGCGCAGGCAGTCTTAGCTGAGTTCCGACAAGATGGGGCAAAATGTGTGTGGCATTTGGGAGAAGGACCGAGCGCGTGCAAGCTTGGGTGATAGGGCACAGCCAACAGACTGGACAAGCGGTGGCCAAAGTGAGTGCCGACACATTGGCGATCTGGAGCGATGGGCATGTGCGCAAGTCGTGGACGAGCATTGCCATAGTGGCACTTGAGCGACAAGGTTGGGAGCAGGTCGTGGACCGGCTCCGCGACCAAGGGGCGGCCGAGGATGGAGGCCCGCGGCGGCCCAGATGTTGTGTGAAGAAGATGAAATTGCACACAGTGAATTTTTTCACCTTTTTAAATTCAGGAAATATCAAAATTCTAAAGGGAGAAGGCATGGTTTGAGACAGCCAAGCCTTCGACATTTGTAATCATTAGAGGGGGTGGGTCGATGTAGTCGTTGAAAAAAAAAGAAAGCAAATCATGGCTGAAGAGAAAGAGAAGAACGTGGTTGCGCCACAATAAATAGTTGGAAGAGTCTACTATACCCAACAACTATATTATTAAATTAAATTAATCATTATTTTGATTAAGTATCCCCTCTTCTATAATCATTTGAGTTTATTTACACATAGGTGTTTTTCACGAGTGTCTAAAGCAGTTAGGTCCAAAAAAAATTTAACATTACTATCCCCTCTATAAAAACAACTCACTCCCACTCATTTCATTCATTCCAAACTCTTGCATCTTTCTCTCATAGAAATAAACCACCATTCACGGTGGAAATGAATCAACCGTGATGGACGATCTGTAAGAAATTCGAGCCGTCGGAATATGCCCCCACCCTCTTCTTCTTCTTCATCCTTCACCCCCGAACAAGTTTGAAAGGGAAGACAATTCTATTGTCTAAAGTTGAATTCTACAAATGTATGGGTTTTTATTTTATTTAATGTGTTTAAAGAAGCATCTAATGATTTTGTTAGGATTTGACAAAAACTATGAGAATGTAGGACAATTTGGTCTAATGACTATATTTAAAGACTTGGATCCCTTCAAATCTGGTTCACCAATTATTTTAGGTTTTTAGGTACAATCTCTTTTGATTTGATAGAGGTGGAAGATATAATAGAACTTAATTACTCATAGGCACACCCCTAGTTTTCATGATATGTAAAATGATGAAATTTCTTTTAGTTTCTTCAAAAAACTTCAAAACTGAAGGAAGAAATATTATACTCCCTCCTCAATTCAATTTCATTATTCTCACTTTCCTTTTTTGATTGTCCAATTTTATTATGCCATGATTTGCTTTTTTTTTTTTTTTTTTGGAACATGTACGTGGCTATGCAAATCATTAGACGGAGGGAGTAGTTTTTTTTGTTGCTTTATTGATTTGTTTTATTCTTGTATTTATTCAATGGTGTTTTATTGTAATGTAAATCTTTTGTTGTTTTGTGAAAATATTACACTCATTTGTGCAAAATTTTAATCAATTCGTGCAATATTTTTTGGGTCATTCGTGCAAAGCTTTATACTGTTGTTGTATGTGTTTTGAGGATTTTATTTTGATTATAAATTTTTTTATTGTGATTTAATTCTGAGATATTTATTGGAATGTTTTTACGATTAATTTTAATTTTAGGATCTTTAATTGTAATCTTTAATTTTGTTTGTTTGTATTTTGAAAGAAAATTTAAAATTTAGTCAGTAATCTTAGGTACTCCTTAATTATGATTCTCGTTGAAAATTTAAATTGAGCCAGATGTAATAATTCATTATAAATTATTCACGTTGTTATTTTCATTGGGGAACTTGAACTACATGTACATAGTTGAATAAGTAACCCACAAAATAATCATGATGTTACAGGTATGTTGAAAGTCAGTGAGTCTGGATATCTACTTCTTGTAAACGGCACCAACGACATTGTTTGGTCTACTAATGCAACAAGAAATGTGCAGAATCCAGTTGCACAGTTACTCAACTCAGGGAATCTTGTTCTGAAAGACGCAAACGATGACGACCCTGAGAATTTTGTGTGGCAGAGTTTCAACTATCCAACAGACACTATTTTACCAGGGATGAAGTTTGGTTGGAACCTTATAACTGGGCTAGAAGTTTATATCACTTCATGGAAGAGAATTGATGATCCAGCATCGGGGGATTTTACCTATCGCGTCGATCCTACCGACCATCCTCAATTAGTTTTAAGGAAGGGTACAAATGTTGTGTCTAGAACTGGTCCGTGGAATGGAGTCAGCTTTGGTTGGACTCCAAAATATCAGATGAGTGGATTCTTTACATTTATTATGGTCGTAACTATGAATGAGGTGTACTATCGTGATGAGCAGCTAGATGAGTCCACATTTACGAGGATAACGTTAAGTGAAAGTGGCGTTGCAGAGAGGTGGGTTTGGACTGATATAACACAGGGTTGGAACATTTACGTGGCTATGCCTATTGATACTTGTGATACCTACAGTAAATGTGGTGCATACGCTAGTTGTAATATTGAAAATTCACCTTCTTGTGAGTGCTTAAATAAATTCAAACCGAAAGATCCACAAGGTTGGAACAGGGGAAATTGGTTAAATGGGTGTGTTCGGAACGCACCCCTGGATTGCGGTAAAGGAGATGCATTTTTGAAGTACTCTAGGATGAAGTTGCCAGATACACAACATTCCTGGTCCAACAGGAGTATGACTCTTAAAGAATGTAGGACTATGTGCTTAAAAAACTGCTCGTGTATGGCGTATACAAGTCTAAATATCAGCAGAGGTGAAAATGGATGTCTGCTTTGGTTTAGTGAACTTGTTGACTTCAGAAATATGTCTCCTGGACAAGATATTTACATTAGAGTTGCTTCTTCTGAGCTAGGTTAGCATCATTTCATTTGTTATCTTTATATTGCACAACACATAAACATTCTTTTTGGTTTCTAAACTTAACACATTTTTTGTTTTTTGTCGCTTCATTTCACTCACTATCAAGTTCAATCCTTGAGGTATGCTTTTATTCTCAAATTTAGTCCCACCGTAGTTGATTTTCTATTGACTTACAGAATCGGCTATTTAGGGTCTAAAGGTAAGTAATACTTTTCAAATAATTACATTCAACACCCTGAAATAGTTGATTCTGATAGTCAACAAATTATCAACTAATGGTGGGAGTCAAGTGAGTTTCGACCAAATTTGATAGTGAATGAAATGAGGGCCAAAAGTAAAATAGGTGTTACGTTTGGAGACAAAAATGATATTAACCCTAAAATAATGTACTGTTTTAATATATAATTTCAGGCTCAAAAGGAAGGAAGCTAAAAATAGTTTTAGTGACGCCTCTGGTGGTCGGGATAGTTCTGCTAAGCCTGAGCATTTTTTTGTATTTAAAGAAAACAAAGAAGGTGGATCCTCAGCCGCAGAGAACTGGTAAGAGGACAAGCACTATAGCTATGTATATATATATATAATGAAAATAGGTCCTTTTATTTATGTTCTCTACATCCTCTTTTGCCTCTCATGTTGCAGGCTGGCCGGGACTCAACAATGCGAAAAGTCATAAAGACCTAGAGCTACCGTTGTTTCACTTATCGACTATATCTAAAGCTACAAATAATTTTTCAATTGACAATAAGCTTGGAGAGGGTGGATTTGGACCTGTTTTTAAGGTAAAATCTAATAAAAATAGGATATACAAATATATGAGACCCCATATGATGTGGATCCAGAATATTTATCCAAACTCTTAAATGGATCAAGATTTTTTATCCACACATGTTAAGTACAGTAAGAATAAAGGGGGAAAAATATACCTTTTTCATGAGTGCGTTTTGTGTATTAAGGGCCTGCTGGAAGACGGACAGGAAGTTGCTGTTAAACGTCTGTCAAGAACTTCCCTTCAAGGAGTTGATGAGCTCAAGAATGAAGTAATTTGTATCGCGAAGCTTCAGCATCGGAATCTAGTGAAGCTTCTTGGTTGGTGCATTCAAGGAGAAGAGATGATGCTCGTTTATGAGTACATGCCCAACAAAAGTCTAGACTTAATACTTTTCGGTAAGAACTGAAAAAACAGGAGATTAGTCTTATAAAATCAAAAGTTGACAGCAGAGAAAGAACTCTTCAATTACAATAGATCGATTTAACACACTGCAAATAGTTCACCATCACTTAGGTCAGCTATGATTTTCAATTTTACAAAACAAAAAATAAATATATCCTCCCTTATTTGTCAGACCAGGTCCAGAGCGCCTCACTAGAATGGCCTTGCCGCTTCAACATTATTAATAGTATTGCTCGAGGACTCATGTATCTTCATCAGGATTCTCGTCTTCGTGTTATACACCGAGACCTCAAGGTCAGCAATATATTACTAGATTCTGATATGAACCCAAAGATATCAGACTTTGGTCTTGCTAGAATATTGGGAGGAAACGAAACTGGAGCAAAAACAAGACGAGTAGTAGGAACATAGTACGTATGAATCTTCATAACACAATAGATTACAGGCACTCCCTCTATATATTATTTATTCTTCTCACAAACATTTTCTTGTAGCGGCTACATGTCCCCAGAATACGCCATATATGGCCTTTTCTCAGTGAAATCAGATGTCTTTAGCTTCGGGGTTTTAGTGCTTGAAATCGTCACTGGTAAGAGAAACAGAGTATTTTCTCACAATGATCACCACCTCGACCTTCTTGGACATGTAAGTATTGCATATTGCAGAAACTTGAATTTGTATTTTACGAGATTCTGATATTACCACCAATGTAACAGGCATGGATGCTTTACAAAGAGGGAAGGTCATCAGAATTGGTTGGTACTTGTTTCAGAAACTCGTGCAACTTATCGGAATTAGAGCGATCAATCCATATTGGTCTTTTGTGTGTTCAAGAACGCCCCCAGGATAGGCCTAGCATGTCTTCAGTGGTACAGATGCTGAGCAACGACAGTGTTCTGCCTGAGGCTAAACATCCTGGTTTTTTCACAGCAATAGATATGCTAAGAACTGAAACTTCAGTTATATTGGACACAGCAAGTTCAAAAAATGAAATGAGCAGCTCTCTGTTTGAAGCTCGATAAATAAACAATAGATTAGCTTAAGGCAAATATCACAAAATTCTTGTCTGATAGGGTCTCTCCTTGTCAGTCCAACAGACTTGTGCACTATTTATTGTAGTGTAAACATGTGAATCAATTTCAGCAATTTAAGAAACCAAATTCATCTTCTGATAAGCTAGGGATTCCACATTTTGGTAACATAAACAACAAATTACAGATGAATTCTCAAAATGGTAAATATTGCATCTAGAAATTGTGTGAAAATATTGCAAAACACACTCAAGGCATCTAAACCAAGCTACCATAACAACAAAAAAGTAAATGAAGTTGAGCAGAGCAAGAACTTTATCACATATTGCAATGAAATATCACTCACCGTCAAAGTCTGATAATCGAGAGGTCTTGGTGGGTTTTACAGTTTCGTATTTCTCCCCCATCTCAGTTCTCTGCCCTAATCGACCAGTTTCATTTCAGTTTCTCAATCGAACATCACTTTCTTCAACCTTCATTTTCAACATAGGATAAAAATTGTGTACAATGGCAGTTCAATCTCCTAAATTGGCCACTTTCATGGAGAAAGAGGGTATGTGTTTTTTAGAATCCACGTCCAATTAAGATGGCAGATTTTTTAAAATATGACATTTTTTAAATGAAATATTGCAATTGTAGTTAAAAAAAAATTATTATGGAAATAAATAAAGTAGCAGGCTAAATCTGCTAATCTAATACATTTATTTCTCTTCTCATTCATTTTGTTACATCAACATATTTTTTCTCTTTCTACCCCTTCGATCTTATTTTTTCTCTCTCTTTTCATTTGATTCAGTTTTTTTTACACCAAATTAATTCCTCCTTAAATTTCTTTATTTTCTTAAAAAAAAAATGATAAACTCAATTTGAGACAACAAATAAGCAAATCAAAATAAAAAAATTGAACAAATCAAATAAAATTTAAAAAGCAATTTACTTAATAAATTTACTAAAAATTATCAAAATAATTAAGAGAATAAAGTGAGAAAAGTAGTGGAGAGAGAAAAAAGGAATAAGAAGGGGGAGAAAGAGAAAGTGAAAAAATAGGTTATGAAAAAAAAATGAAGAGAGAAAAATAAATGTTCAGAATTTCTTAGAGTCGCAGGTTTAGCAGGCGACTTTGCTCATTTGCATAATAAAAATCTTTTTAACTACATTTGCAATATATCATTTAGAAAATGTCATATTTTCAAAAATTTGTCAATTAAGAAAAGTGACGAGATAAATATTTCATTATCAATAGCACTCCACACTAAGCCCCATTAAGATATGATATATTTTGGTGCCTAAAAAAAGACATAATGGACTATAAACAAGGGTAGAAACTGAAACTCACAAAAATAAGTTTAGAAGGAAACTGCACTAGGTATGAAAAGTCTTACCCAAAAGAGTGTGTACGAGGCATAAAGTTAGAAACTAAATGAAGAGTTATAACAAACTAAAACAACAAATGAGTTAAAACTAAATTAAAATAAGAAGTTTAAAAACTGTTATGGAATTGTATCCACTTAGCAATTCTCCACAATTGATAAACCATGTATACTAGAACACAAAGAATTTAAACGAATAAAGAAAATAAAAAATAAGACTCGGGATTTACGTGGTTCGATCAAATGATCTACGTCTACGGAGGACAGAAGACTCTCTTCACTAATCACAAATGAAAGTTACAGATTACAAGTATTCACTAAGCTTGATATCTCTCGAAACTCTCTCAATTTGCTAACTCAGTAGCCCACAACCTATGCACTAGATGGTGTATTTATAGATGTACAATGCATGGATAACTGTCACTAACCAACTATCTAACTAACAAAATAACCGAACAAAACTAACTCTGAAAACTGGATATCAGCAGACTTGACTCAGCTGATTTGGGATCAGCTGAGTTGGCTTCAGCAGACTTGACCCCAACTCTCCTGAACTGACTTCAGATGACTTGCATCAGCAGAGTTGTCCAAACTCTCATTAGATCAGTTGACTCCTAGATCAGACTACTAAACCTTATCAGTTGAGTACACCTTACTCAACTTTGTTGAACTCCAAGATCAGAAGACTAGCTACTCTTCTGATAGCAAGAAACCAGATGACATCCAATATTGCATTAATCTCGACAAAAACAAACTAAAAAAAAAAGTCAAAGAATATGTCTATCAATTATTTAGCGTCTTTTGAAAAGATCAAATTGCAACACCAAATAAAAAACTGTAGCTATGGCGACAACGGGTGTTAGGTGTTTTCTAATGGAAAATCTCTTCTAAAAAGAGAGAGTTAGAGAGAAGTGAGAGACTGAAATGAGGAAGAAGAGAGGTAGGGAATGGGGTGGTGATAGTGATAATGGTGATGGAAGTGTAGTTTTGAAGTTAATGAAAAATTAGTCGGTAAACAGTGCCTTTTTTGTAGTTAATCCAGATGTCATAATTCAACTTGCAGTTAGGCCCGATCTTAATGTGAGGCCAACGAGGCCATCGATTCAGGCCCAGGAATATTTCAATTTTTTAGGGGCCCATATTTTAAAATGTCTTTTATATATATATATTATCAGATTTGATATAAAACCAAATGATGGGTTTCTTATGGAACCAACCACATGCATAAAATACTAGTGCATGTACATGCTAAAGTGTACAAGTGATTTATGCATATGGCATCGAGTTCTATATAACATTACACTATATTATTATTATATATTGTATAATATAAGACAAATAAACATTAAAAATAAGTTAGAAAGACGGACGACGCTAAAACTAAAAAGAATTAGAGAAGGAGAAGGGAAGGAAAAAATTAGGAGAAAAAAAGTCTCAACTTCAAAGGTCTTATCAGTTTATCATCAAATCAAATAGGTATTTTTTTGTTGATTTATGAGAATTCTTCTACTTTATTTTGTGTGTTGCGTAGGCATGTAGCATACTAGCAGAGCAGTATCAAACTATGAAAGATTGTTGAGGTTTTGTATGAATCTTCAAAATTCTCTAACATAATGGTGTGTTCGACATTGAAGGCAATGGATTATTTTTTTAGTTATCCTTTTTGAAGTGTTCTTTATCGAAAGGAACAAACTATGCAATTGATGTGATGAATTATTTGAAGAAAATGGATATGCAATTTTCCAAATGCTTACATTTATAAATATCCTTATAAAAGTTTTAAAATTCAAACTGGGTATCGAGGCGCTCGGAGGAAACAAGCTCATGAACAAAGTGATATTCAAGATCTATATGTTTGATTAAGAAAGATGACACTATTATTGTCCGAGTATAAAGATCGGGCGGAGAGGAATAAAGACCTGAAGCTCACAAGGAGGGCGATGATCCTCGAGTAAAGGAGAGGCCAAAGGAGGGAGTGGACTTTACGTAGTGAATAATGTGCTTAGCAGCCTGAAAGTGATCGTCAGTTGGATGCTGCAAATGCTAACTGACAAGATTGACAGCAAAGGATAAAAGTGGGCGCGTGATGGTCAAATATTGTAGAGCCCCGACTAAAGAACGATAAAGTGTCGGATCATGGAACAGAGGACCATTAGAGGATAATTGACAACCTGGAACCAACAGAGTAGAGACCGGTTTGGAATCCTCAAGGTTGGCCCGCTGCAGAATGCCTCGAGCATATTTTGATGTGTAAGTCACCTCCAAGCCCAAGAAATAGCTCAGTTTCCCCATATCTTTAATAGCAAACTCCCAACCTGTCAAGATAAAATCGTCAATGTAGACAAAAAAAAAGACTAATAAGTAAATAATGGAAGAACCACGAAAAAATATAAATAGAGAGGAAGTCGAGAGACTACTAATAAAACCAATGCTCAACAAAAAAATTCACTTAGTCGTTGAAACCAAGCACGAGGGGCTTGCTTTTGGTCGTACAAGGCCTTCTTAAGGCGACAAACATGATTTGGGAAACGAGTGTCAATGAAACCGGGCGGCTGCTCCCTAAACACTGGTTCCTGAAGAACACCATTGAGGAAGACATTTTTTACATCTAGTTGATGGAGATGCCAATTTTTCAATACAGCAAGTGACAACACAATTCAGATCGTGGATGCTCGAACAACAGGGTTAAACGTGTGAGAAAAATCATATCCGGGAATTTGAGTGTAGTCTTAAGCAACCGGGCGAGCTTTATGGCGATCAATGGAATCGTCCGCAAGAAACTTAGTACGAAACACCCATTTGGAGCCTAGACCATTTGTATTTTAGGAACGTGGAACAAGGTCCCAAGTCATATTTTGAGATAAGGCATCAAACTCTTCGTTCATAACAGCAATCCATTCCGGACGTTTCAAAGTGGATTTTATGCCACGGGGTTCATTAACAACACTAGGAGCTTTAAACAGAGTTGTGCATGCATAATTCGGGAGATGCCTAAGCTTAAATATCCCCGATCTTGCTCGAGTTTGCATGGGATGACTCGGCGGATGGGGAGTCGGAGCTGCAAGTGGAGGCGGTGTAGTAGGGGGCTGCACATGAGCAATTGGGAGAGAAGGCGGGCCATTAGAGGGGCACAAGGAGCACAGCGAGGAGATTGGCGACGCAGGGAGAGGCATCGTCGAGCGAGGAACAAGGTCAACCAACCTATGAGATTAAAAAAATTCGAAAACGGGCAAGACAAAAGAATTATCAGTAGTAGTAGCAGTAGATTTGAAGAATGTAAAAAGAGACTCATCAAATTTTGCATGAAGAGAAATGTAAGTGCGGAAGTGTACATGATGATAACAACGAAACCCTTTGTGAGAACTACTATAACACAAAAAAAATGAAGGCAGTACTACGAGGATCAAATTTATTAGACTCGTAATCACAGAGACATAGGTAAACCCGACAACCAAAGGGATGAAAAATGGGCAAATTTAGTGGTGGTGGGAAATAAAAGTTCATATGGTGATTTACCATCAAGCACCTTTGTGGGTAAGCGATCGATAATGTAAACAACACTACTAAAGGCTTCAACCTAAACATTTAGAGTGTTTGAATGGAAAATCATAGCCAAACCTGTTTCAGTTACATGTCGGTGCTTGCGCTCTACACGACCATTTGGGGCTGGAGTGCATGGACATGAAAGAATATGACGAATGTCGTGTTCATGAAAAAATAATTGCACTTTATAATTTGTAAACTCCGTACCACCATCACTATGAAACGTTTTAATATCACAAGAAAATTGATTTCGGACAAAAGCACTAAACTGAAGCAAAAAATCATAAAAATCCGACTTATAACGCAAATGGTAGAACAACGTAAATCGAGAAAAGTCATCGACAAAAATCACATAGTAACGATAACCAGAAATATAGCCAGTTGGGGTCGGGACCCATAAGCCACAGTTAATAATGTCCAAAACAGAGGATGTACGCTTATTATCTAAAACAAAACGTAATCATTTACTCTTTGTTTTTTCACATGAGCCACAACGTATAGGTTTTGGTAACAAAGCAGTAACAGAAATAGATCCAAGCTTATGCAATAAAGAAATAACATTAAAGGGAATGTGTCCAAGTCTCAAGTGCCACAACTCTAACGAAGCTTTGGGTAATTTATTTGCATGTACCTCGAGTAATTTATTTCCTTGGGCCAGAGTTTTCAAAGTACCTCGATGCTGAATAAAAAAAGAGTCATTAGTAAATTTATCAATAACAGGCAAATATGAGGTTAATTGACTTTGGTGAGACCTGGAACAAGCAAGACATTAGATAAAGAAATAGAGTTGGGAAAAATAATTGAACCAACATGAGAAATATGTAAAACAACACAATTACCCACAACAATTGAATCCAAACCTGTGTAAGCAGAGGAAGAGTCGAGGAGTACCGGAGATGAAGTCATATGGGCTGAGGCTCCTACGTCTAGAAACCAGTTCGAAGAGGAGGCCTCGGAGAGGGAGCAGACGGCTTGGAAAGCCTCGACAAAGTGGGTTGTCGGGGCCTCAACATGTGGATCGGAGGGGGATGGATGAAGCGGTGGACGAGGAGCATGGACAAGTGGACGAGGTTGAACAACATTGGGATCAAGAGCACGATTAAATCGCTCAGGGCCAATGTTTGCAAAATGCCCATCCATATGACATATTTGTCAATGAGGAGGACAACGCCGACCAGAGTTGGGACCACAATCAGGCTGGGAAAAAGGACGTCGATGAGGGGCAGATTGGCGTGCGATGAAGGCAGCCTGAGGAGGGCGAGGATCGAGGGCCTACTGGAACATGTCCCACGCCTCCGCGTTGTTTTGAAGATCGATGAAGGAGGGAAAGGGTGATAACGCCATCTGGGTCACAGAAAAATTAGAGAATGACGACCCTGATCCTTTGAGAAAGAGGTGAATTTTGTCGGTGTCATCGACAGTGCAACCAATCGCCGAGAGTTGATCGCAAACGAGTTTAAACTCGGGGCCATAATCATAGACATATTTTGTACCTTTGGTGAGAGATTGCAACTGCCCTTTTAAACGAAACTCACGGGCTCTAGATTGATGGTTAAACGAGTTTTCAAGAGAAACCCAAACCTCACGAGCGGTGGCGCATCTAACGACAACGGACGTGGATCCCTCGGTGAGAGAGGAAAATAAAAGACTGACGAGGCGTTGATCGGCAACACGCCAAGCAGTGTAATCGGGGTTTGGAGAAGAGCGACCATCCTTAGTTATTTCAAGTGGAGGTGCTGGGCGAGAGCCATCTACAAGATTGATCATGCCTTGTCCGATCAGAAGCGGAGAAACCTGACTTCTCCATAAAAGGTAGTTGGATGAGGTGAGTTTAATTGTGAGCATGTGTATGAGGGTGTTGAAAGGAAGAGTGTCATCAGTTTTCTCTTTTTAATCAGTAGGTGTCATGGCAAAAAGAGAGGAAAAGAACGGTAAGGGGGAAGAGGTAGAACAACATAAAGAAGCGGAAGGAAACTACGTAAGAAGAATTAGGGTTTCTTGTTTTGTTAGGCTAATACCATATTAGAGTAAAATTATATATTTTTCATTGATTTAAAATAATTTGTACAGGGTAATATATACTCCCTCCGTCCCAGGATAACTTTCATAGGTAGCTGGGCACGCATATTAAGAAAGTGTAATAATGAGTGGAGTTTTAAGGGATAATTTTGTAAAATTTTATGTATAAAGTGTAACAATGAGTTGACTTTTGTGTTTGTAAAGAAAAAATAATGACATTTGTATAAAATTGAGGATATTGTGAGAGTGGAGTTTATAAAGGGTTTTCCATTTTATCGGTGTGAATGTTATTGTGGAACGTATAGAAAAGGAAAGTGTGAAAGTAATTGTGGGATGAAGGAAGTACAATTTACATTGCACGAATTCGAGTTTATTAACAAACTAAGACAATCCATAAGTCATTTAAACAAAGTAAGACAAAAAAATTCAGTAAAACAATTAGGACCAAAATCAGATACAAAATTCCTATTATAACCTTTCTTTATTAAATTAATAATTAAATATAATAATATACTCTTATATCATTTCTCATTTCAAAACTCACCCCTTCATATTCAGAATTCTAAAATGGAGGCGACATTAGGGTTTTTTGAGGTTGCATCCGTCACCAACTACACTACTCGAAGAATCGAGACGCTGGCCTCCGTGTGAGTGGCGGAGGTCGATGAGGATGGTGGCGCCGACGATTTGACCGTCTCTTTTTGCAATTTGTGATGATGAATTTGATCTGTTTCTTTTTGCGATTTTTACCTCGTCGATGAAATTTGATTTTGATTCTCTTCGACGACGGGCTTTCAAATCGACAGTTATAATTGATTTTTATGATTTGACATTTGTCGTAGCATCCTCATCAATTTTAGCTTATTATTGAATAAGTTTCAAGTTGGTGAGCTATTTGACCGGAAAGTTGGGGCAGTCCACCTCCTTCTCGGCGGTGGCTATTTTGAATGAGTGGTTTGGAAATTGATTCTGGGCGCTTTTGTGGCTGTCCAGTGAATTGTTTTGGAAATTATCAACATTAGGTGAAGAATTGTGAAATATTTTTCTTCTGTGAATTGGATTTATGAGTGCTAAAATTTTAAAATTATTAGTAGTTCTTAAGTGTAAAATTCAGTTTGAGTTTGACGATTCTTTCTGATTGGGATACAGGAATTGAATTTGTTGTTATTATTATTTATTCAGATTTCTGATTGCCTATGTTCTTGTTTATTTATGGGTTACAAATAATTGAAGTTTGCACCGATCCATCTTAATTTCGACAAGATTGAAGCATCACACTCTTCTGCAGGCACTGAATACTCTTGGAAACACGAGATGGAGAGTGAATAAAAGAGTACTCCACATCATTAACAGAATATGGGACAGTGGAGGTTGTCTTGGAAACTTAGTTGCATATATAAACTCAATTTTACTGCATATATTTGTATGTATAATGCATATTCAGTGTATTTTCGTATAATGTAATTTTTAGATTCAATAGTTTATTTTATTTCACGAACTAAGAAAATCATAATTATTGTAGAATTTATGATAAAGTCTTATATTATTATGTAATGCACATATTATATATATGCATGTACTGAGAATATGCAACAATTTTTTATATGCAAAGATATTACCCAATATATTTATGACTATTTGACAATTTTCATAGATAAAATAACACATGTACATATTAAAGTATATGCAATTATCAATTGCATATATAAAAAAACGTATGCATATTTGAAAGTATATGCACTTATCCGGTTGCATTTACTAAAATATGCGTATATGCATCATGCAAACATATTATGGGTGTTATTCAACAAGTATTTGTTAATACAAGTTGTTCATCATATTAATTTAAACACTTTTAGAGGTGTATGGAGTAAAATAAAAATTTTGAATGTATTAATTTTATTAAGTATTTTATAATATAATTAATATTTTAATAAAGATATGGTATGCAAAATAATAACTATATGAATATTTAATTAATTAAAGTATATTTTCGATTAATAAGAACATTATTGAATATATAAAAATATGAGTGTGGACAGACAGAAAATATGATCTCGAATTTTAGGAAAAAAAATTTAATTGCAATTAGCGCTATAATCGAGGGATAATTAAATCATTTGAAAATTCGAAATTAAAATCAGCGCTAGAATCGAGGAGAATTATCTTCCAGCTTAATTTAAAATTTAAATGTTTGACTTTCCTAAATTTCGATTAACATCATTAAATGTAGTTGAAATTCTTAATTAATTAGAAAATAGGGGCATAATCGACTATATAGATTGGATTTTGTCCTTAATTGTTTTACTAAATAAAATTAGAGATTATTCCCTAATAGAGTCATTTCTATAGAGTTTTAATTAAGTAAAACCTACAACTTTTAAAACTCTCTAATATGGTCAAATTAATGTCAAAAAACCTTAAATGCCCTTAATATTCATATAACTCCTTAATTAATACTCCATCCGTTTTTTAATAAGTGTCACTTTGCCTTTTTAACTAATTTTAAAATAAGTGTCATTCTAGAGTTTTATCTTTAATTTTGACTATTTTATCCTTATTCATTTACCATAAATATTTTTCATTAATAAATTCCACAAAAATTGTTTATACCAAAATTAATTTAGTTTAGGAATACTAGCTACATTCTTTATTAAACAAAAATTCTATATTAAAATTAGTTATAATTAATGAAGGGTGATATCGACCACAATTTATAATCTTAATTTGTTAAAAAAAGCCAAAATGACACTTATTAAAAGATGGAGGGAGTATATTTTACCCATTAATTCGAATTTTAAATTCAAATCTTAATTGCAGCACATCAATTCCCCAATTATAGTGCATATTCAAAAAAAATCTTGATTTTCCCAAAATCGCTGCAATTGGGAAGAACACATCGATGCATTTTGGGAGGAACGAAGGAAGTTACAGCAAAACCCAGGCGAAATTTATATAAAAAAAAAAACTAAAAAATCAAACGCTGTAACGGAAAAAGTATACAATGAATCCTCTCACAACGGAATTTCAAGTTCCGATTTGAGTAATTCGTGGAGAAAAGAGAGTAATCGGAGGGAAAATCATGTTGCGTTGACGTTTTCGAAGGTTGAGTGTTCTTCACGTGATGTCGTTTTGAGTTTTTGGGGTTTTGAGGAAGATTCAGAGTTAATTGGAAATGGCGTTGGGGCGGAGAGAGAAGAGCGCTCTATCATCAGTTCGCGGATCGCGGATTTTGGCGGCGATTGGTGTCGGAATATTGGTCGGATGCGTATTTGTGCTTTTATTTCCCCATGGATTCTTCTCTTCAATTCAGCCTCCCCAAATTCGTATAGTTTCGAATTCCAATGTTGAGGTTGATTCTGCATCATGTGATTCAAATGGGACGAACGAAGGAGAATTCACCATTGTGTTGCTGGGCTACATAAACGATTCAATCTATGCTGCCATTGATGCGATTTGGGAAAAATCACAAATGGTTAGTCCTAATTTCTGCCATGGTTGATGAGCTTTTTCGAAATCTGCCATTGTTGATGAGCTTTGTTCGAAATCAGGAGAAGTTTCATGGATACAGCAGCTTGACATGGAGGTGAACATTAGAAATGCACATTACCGTATGCATGTATACGTGCATATCGTATAGTGCATTTCACATATGCACATATGTAAAATGCATGTACCCCGTTTTTCGTGTATATTAATATGCATATCCATGTATGAACCTTTTTTTAAGCTTATAAACTCATAATTTTATTATGACCCATTTCTACATACCAAAATTCATTTCACAGTTCATATTAAACTTCATAATCTATTTTCATATATGTATGCATATTCAAATAATCGGGAACTGAATCCACTATGGCACGCTTATTTAGTCGTTTTGTGATTTAAGTGTGTTATGAGTCTTGTGTAATTTAATTCTGGATCATAAATTAATGCAGAATGTAGATGTTGTTAACTCTTAAATGCTTTGTAGAACGACCTGGAAGATGGCAGAAAGATCTAGAGAGATCATGGAGGTTGAGGTCCTAAAAAATAGGATCTCATAATGGAAGGATCTAGAAGCTGTGTATTTCTCTATAAATACCGCAGGAATCTTTCATTTCAAAGTATGCACTATTCGAGTAACACCTTCTTGAAAGTTCAACCCTAGTTCGGAGTTATGACCAGTAGTTGTATCATTTAACGTACGCCGAGGGATACCACACCTTCCAGTGTACTTAGTTCTAGTCTTGTATCGAGTGAGAGTGAATCATAGATCAGATTAGTTCTTTAGACAGTGTTCTTACACTTAAGTCTATTTACAGATTCAGGCACCTGCCTCGATCATAGTTTCTGTTTGTGGAATGTTGAAGTAATTGCTGAGACATTTCACACGACATTTTTTTGTATAACTTAGGAACTAAGTTATTGTTTCGCCGTAAGGCTTAACATAGGTTTTGTTATTAATAAAATCTATGTTAAAAATTATTCCATTGTGTTCTTATTGTGTTTTAGTGTTTTAGACTTCCGCTGTGTACTGTGTTTTATTATTCACATTCTGTTAGAGTTAATGCTACACTAATTGTCACAACATTCAGTGTAACATTGTTCTGTTTTTTACTTAAACACTAGATACCATCCCCCCACACACTTTCACAGAATTATTAAGATCATAAAAGTCAAGCTAATTAATTCGAATTGCCTTATGTTGGGATATGAATCCTATAAACAATGTTCTAATTGATGAAAGTATTTTTTGATGGCCAAAAGCAACTTAAAGTTAGTGTTATATGTGGTTCTAAGTCATCTTAACTAAGTCATTTGATGAGAAACTTAAATTGATATTACTGATCTTAATGATATCTGAAATAAGTTTACTGATCTTATTTAGTAATATTAAGAATAAGATTACTGATCTTAACTGAGTCATTTGGAATAAGATTACTGATCTGAGTATGGAAACTGAGAATAATTTTAGTGATCTTATGTATTCTGAGTTACTGATCTTGTATACTTACTGATCTTATATGCTTATTGATCTTATATGTAAGTTTATTGATCTTACATGAGTTACTGATCTTAGGTGTTTACTGATCTTATTGGTTACTGATCTGATATATGAACTGTTAGGAACTAAGCTGATGTTTTGTATTGTATAGACAGCTTATAGTATAGGACTTTGATATACTCATCTGTATATAGTTCAGTTGATGTATAGATAGGTTTTATATATGTAAAGTTGTATTCTATTGTATTCAGCATTGTAATAGTTCAGAACAGTAGATTAGAACTAGATTAGAAGAAGATCAGAAGACTAATGAAGACTCAAAAGACTACTTCAGAATAAGAAGACTTCAAGAAGAGTTGAAGAAGAGCTTAGAAGAAATCTGGAGAAGTTTTGAACAGTTTTAAGTTACTGTGCTGACTGACTCAGAAGAGTAAAAATCCGAAGAGTAAAAATCAGAACAGTAAGTTACTGTGCTGATTTGGTGAAATTGAAGAATAAGTTTGGAAAGCTTATTTAAGGTGTAACTGAAGATTTATTGAAGAGATGCTGACTTGGAAGTTGAAGGAAGTTACAAAGTCGGTTACAAGAAGAAGTTACAACAAAAACAGTTTTAGAGTTAGTTGAGAGTTAGTTCACAAACTGCTAACTGTCATACTAAGTTCTATAAATACTGTATGATCTCCTACTTGAAGAGACTACTGAAAAACTGCTACTACTGAACATTTTACTGATCTTAAAGCAATCTAAGTCTACAAAGCACAAGAAGAACTCACAGAGTTGAAGGAGATTAAAGAAGAAGAAGCCACAGATTTGAAGATAAGATTCAAAGGCTAACACAGAGAAGTTTTACTTTTCAAGTTTAAGTTTGTATTGTTGTAAACAAGTGTGCTAGTTACTTGTAGAATTACTAGTAGATCGAAGATATACCTGGAGGTATAATCGAAAAGATCACAGTCTTAATCTTGGGACTTTAAGCCACAAGAAACTCAAAGAAGAGTAATAAAACATCACAACTGGGATTGTGAGAGTGGATATAGACTTATTGGTCGAACCACTATAAAATTCTGTGTTCTTTACTTTACTGTTTGATATTTGTTTGAATTGTTTTTACTAAGAACATTAAGAATTTACAAAGATAAAGATCTAAATAAAAGTTGAGTATAAACTAGTAAGGCCCATATTGTTCTGAAAGTACTGATCTGAGTTGAGTAAGCACAGTACAGTATATAAGAAGACTAAATTCCGCATTGCATATTCTGATATTTTGAAAGATTTTTAAAAGTCTATTCACCCCTCCCCTCTAGACTTTTACTAGCTTACTCAATCTTAACTCAACTTTGGGACCAACAAGTGGTATCAGAGCAGTAGTTCTTTGGACTGCTGTTTCTTGATAACCTTGCAGATCTTGAGGGAAATCTTACTGATCTTGCTACTCTTTCTTGATATCTAACAATATCTGAATACTTGAAATTTATCTGCTATACTACTGATCCTATTTGTCTAATCAAACATGGATGACACTAATGTGAACAAACTGCCTAAGTTCAAGATTGCAGATTATGACTACTGGAAGCTTAGGATGGAGGCCATCTTTAGCTCAACCCATGATCTGATGGTGTCTGTGGTGACTGAAGGACCAATTGTCACCATGGTGGAGAACACTGCTGTTCTGGATCCTTCTCAACCAGTTGGAGCACTGGTCCCTAAACCAAGGTCAGAACTGACTTCTGAAGAAATGAGATAAAACAATTTGGATAGTCTTGCTAAGAATTATATTTTACACACCTTGCCAAATGAGTATCTTGGTAAAGTGTTAAAATGTAAGACTGCAAAGCAAATGTGGGACAAATTAGCTATTCTGTGTGAAGGTACTACACTGATCAAAGAAAGCAAATTATCCACAGCTGTCCAAAAGTTTGAATCATTTAAGATGAAGCCAGGAGAATCAATTGATGAATTGGATACTCGATTTACCAAAATCATGAATGATCTTGATGTGCTAGGCAAGACTTATACTGACAGAGAAGTTAACTTGAGAATCTTGAAAGCTTTGGATGAAAGGTGGAAAATGGTCAAGATGATCATTAAAACCACACAAGACATTGATTCTTGGCCAGCAGAAACTATGTTCCAAACACTTAAGGCACATGAGTTTGAGTTAGATGAAGAAGATCATATTACTGTGATTCATAAGGATAAGGATGCCTCTAAGGACATAGCTTTTAAAGCCTCTACCTCTAAGGGGTCTAGATCATCTAAGTCTAAGGCCTCAAGCATAAAAGATGAACTAGATAGTTCTGATCTTAGTCTGAAAGATCAGATGAGCCTTATGATCAAAAGATTTGATAAACTCAATAAGAGGTATGGTAGATACAAGAGATTCTATAAGGAAACTAAGGGTTCTAGTAACAGGGACTCTTCTGTGAACAGAAGGGATCAAAACTCTTCTGAAAGAAGGGATGAGATCTCTAATGAGAACAGGAGAGATAGGAACTCATCTGATAAAAGGGATAGAAAGTATTCTGATAAGAAAGACAGGAACTCAATTGACAAGCATGACAGGAACAGAAAACATTCTCCTCTTAAAAGAACTTCTAACAATCCTGTTTGCTATAATTGTGATAAGCCAGGTCATTATGCTTATGAATGTCCTGATCTGAGTTCTGAAAATCGAGAAGAAAGGAAAGCCAGAAGAGATCAAAAATATGCCAAGGGTAAGAAGGCAATGATGGCTTACAATGATTCTGATTCGGAATCAGAAGAGTTGTCGTCGTCTTCATCTGAATACCCCTCTAGCAATGAAGATGAAGCCTTCATAGCAGATGATGGACTGGTAATGATGGCCAAAATAAATGATGAGGTATCATCTGCTAACTCTTTTCTATCTTGTAACAATTCTGACACTGATGAAAGTGATGCTGCTGTTAGCAGTGTAGGAAGTAGTCTTCATCATTCCCAAGGAGTGACTGAAGAAGACCTTCTACAAGCTAACAAAGCATTCATTGATATTAGTGATGAGAATATATCTTTAAAGCAAGAAATCATTAATCTGAAAGAAGCTCAGTCAAAAGTAGATCCTAATATAGCTGTCATAAATGCAAGGCTATCAGAAGAGTTGTCCAAACTCCAAGAAAAGTATGCATCCATTGACAAACTATATCAGGGAATGCTTAAAACTCAAGCCAAAGAGACTAATGAATTCAATGATTTGAAGATTAAATGTGAAAAACTTGAAGAGCGCAATAGATTCTTAGAATCTGAAGTAGTGAGCCTAGATCGAAAGCTATCTGGGATGATTAACTCTACTAAGATTAATCAAACTATCTTAGACAGATATAGAGCTCCAAATGATAAAAGTGGAATAGGTACTGATCTGCCTAGTTCATCTACTTCAGAATTTAAGAACACTAATGGAGCTAGTTCAAGTTCTTTGCAACTAGATAAAGGAAAAGAACCTATGACTTATGATGATGATCCAAAACTCAAAGTACAGTCTAAATACATCCCTCCTACTACCAAGGTTGGTAAAATGAAGAATGTATTAAGACCAGTACAGTCAAGACCATACCAGAAGAGTTATACTCCTCTGACCAGATCAGATCAGTCCTGGTATCAGAAGAGACAAACTCAGAACAGTAGGTCAAGACAAGCACAGGCAAGTTGGGAACAGCCTAGACCTCCTTTTATAAGGCAGTCTCAGCTGTATTCAACTAAACCCAGGAGATTTGTGCCTCATTATCATAACAAACCTGTTCTTTATCCTCCACCTTTATCTTATAATATCATTGGTGAGGAAAGACCAAAACGCATCTATAAGCCGTATGGTCCACATGCTTTTAGACCATATTCAAACTATTACAGACATACTGATCTTACTGAAAAAGGGATAGAACCAAGGAAAGGCTATCTCAGAAAAATAGATCCTAAGTCTGATGATAATTCTGAATTGGTTAACAAAGTACTGTTCTGTGATAAATTTGGAAGGAAACTGAAGAGGTCCCATTTATTCAAATCCTCAATGTTCATTTGGGTACCTCTCACTACTAACCCCCAAGGACCCCCCAATAAACTAGGGTACCTAAATTATTAAGATCACTACCTTGTAGGATCGACTGGACTTATACAAGAAGGGTGGTTCAGTTGGTGAGACCTGGTACATAGACAGTGGGTGTTCACACCACATGACTGGTACCAAGGCCTTACTTACTAACTATCATGAGAAGGAAGGACCAAAAGTCATCTTTGGTGATAGCTCAATAGCAATCACAAAAGGATTTGGATTCATCAAGAATGGAGATGTTGAAATCCAAGATGTCTCCTATGTTGAAGGTTTGAAATATAATTTGTTATCTGTATCTCAATTCTGTGACAGGGGATACAAAGTTCAGTTCAAGACCAGAAGATGTGAAATAATAGACAAAAGGACTCACAATGTTCTACTTGTTGGCACAAGACAAGGAAGTGTATACATTGTGAATTGGAATAGTTGTCCTAAGAATGCTTGTCTTATTACTAAGAGTCCTAAAGAAAACAGTTGGCTCTGGCATAAGCGCCTCTGCCACCTGAACTTTAAGATAATCAACAAGATTGTTAGAGAACATCTTGTTGAAGGCATTCCTAATGAAATCTATTCCAAATCACAAGTATGTGATTCCTGTCAAAAAGCATTTGACAAGTGCAGCCAGAACCCCTCAACAAAATGGTGTTGCAGAAAGGAGAAACAGAACACTAAAAGAAGCTTGCAGAGCCATGATTGCAGAATTCAACACACCTCAGAAATTTTGGGCTGAAGCTATTAATACAGCTTGCCACTCCCAAAATCGAAGTGCTCTTAATAAGGTGCATGGTAAAACACCTTATGAGGTATGGAAAGGCAGAAAACCAAGAGTTTCTTATTTTCATATCTTTGGATGTAAGTGTTTCATACATAACAATGGCAAAAGTAAATTAAATGCTTTTGATGCAAAAGCTGATGAAGGAATATTCTTAGGATACTCTTCTGTAAGCAAAGCATTTAGAGTGTTTAATTACTATACCCTATGTGTGGAAGAAACACCCCATGTAGTCTTTGATGAGAATGTGCAGGACTCTGCTGATCATCAGCTCAGTAAGAAAATTGACAAATTACAGCTCCAAATCAACAATGAAGATGATGATACAGGAATATATGAATCTGTACAAGCATATAATCCTTTCCTAAAAGTTCTAGATCAAGATTCTGATAAAGAAAAGGTAAAAGACAAAGGTGAGTCTTCTAAAACTTCTGAAATACCAGAATTGAATGACTGCTCTCCTATGAACAAATCTGCTGATATAAATGATGATTTGCATGATGTAAATGATGATAGCATTTCTGTTAAGAATAGAAGGACATGGAAGTCTGCTCATTCTACTGATCTGATTCTAGGTGATTCTAGTATAGGTGTTAAAACTAGAAAACAATTGTTTGATTCAAAGGAAGAACCTAGTAAGTCTCTATTTTGCTGGTGTTGTTTTCTATCATCTATTGAGCCTAAAACTGTGATTGAAGCTTTAAGTGATAGTAATTGGATTATAGCCATGCAAGAAGAACTTAATCAGTTCACTAGAAATGAAGTTTGGGAACTTGTTGATAGACCTAGTAATCATAATGTTGTAGGCACTAAGTGGATTTTCAAGAACAAAAGGGATGAAAATGATCTTGTAGTTAGAAACAAAGCCAGATTAGTTGCTCAGGGCTACTCTCAAGCTGAGGGTATTGATTATGATGAAACTTTTGCCCCTGTAGCTAGACTAGAAGCTATAAGATTGTTCCTTGCTTATGCTGCACATATGAAATTTACTGTGTATCAAATGGATGTGAAAAGTGCATTTTTGAATGGTATACTTGCTGAAGAAGTTTATGTGGAACAACCACCTGGTTTTGAAGTGAATAGTCACCAAGTATACAGGTTAAAGAAAGCACTCTATGGATTGAAACAAGCCCCAAGAGCCTGGTATGATATTCTTTCTCTATTCTTACTTGAAAATGGTTTTACAAAAGGCAAGGTTGATAGAACTTTGTTTAGAAGACAAGAAGGTAATGATATATTACTTGTTCAAATTTATGTGGATGATATTATCTTTGGATCACCCAACAAAACCTTGAGTGAAAGCTTTTCTACACTCATGCAAAGTAAATTTGAAATGTCTATGATGGGAGAAATGACATATTTTCTTGGTCTTCAAGTAAAACAAACTCCAGAAGGTATCTTTATAAATCAAGCAAAATATACTAAGAATTTGCTAGATAAATTTGGTATTAAAACCTGTAAGACAGTTGGTGTGCCCATGCAACCTACATACAGAATGGATCCTGATGAAGGAGGTAAGTCTTCTGACCAACCTCACTATCGTGCTTTAATTGGCTCTCTACTCTATCTAACTGCCAGCAGACCTGATATTGCTTTTTCTGTTGGAGTATGTGCAAGATTTCAAGCAAACCCCAAGGAAAGTCATCTGGAAGCTGCCAAAAGGATATTGAAATATCTAAAGGGGACCATTAATCGAGGATTATGGTATCCTGCAGATGATGATATATCTTTAAGTGGTTATTCAGACTCGGACTTTGGAGGTTGCAAAATAGATAGAAAATCTACTTCAGGTTCATGTCAATTCTTAGGAACTAAGCTCATTTCATGGTTTTCAAAGAAACAAACAAGTGTGGCAACTTCTACTACTGCAGCAGAATATATGGCTGCAGGTAGTTGTTGTAGTCAGCTTCTTTGGCTAATACAACAACTCAGAGACTACAATGTTGTAGAATCTAATGTACCTATATATTGTGACAGTAATAGTGCCATTGCCATCACACAAAATCCCGTTTTACATACTAGATGCAAGCATGTTGACATTAGGCATCACTTTATTAGGGATCATGTTGAAAAGAAGAATATTAGAATGGAAAAGATTCATACTGATATTCAAAGAGCTGACATTTTTACAAAACCATTGGCTGAAGTAAGATTCAGAGAGTTATGCATTAGTTTAGGATTGATAGATATGGATTCTGTTTGTATATAGAACTGTGCTAACATTTCAGGTACTGATCTTATACCAAGAAGGATATGAAGCAGAAACTAAGAGCAGTACATCAAAACTCAAAATTCAGAAGAGACAACCCTATGTCAGATCACTAAACTTAAAACAGGTAACAAGGTTACTAAAGTGACCTTAATCCCGATGAGGAAGCTGGTAAAGCTGAGGGACACTGAGAACACACATTAAGGGGGAATCTGTGATTTCTTAAAGATCCTTTTGTTGACTCAGATCACTAAGTCACTTTAGCATAAACCTTGATGTGATCATTAAATTAAACATATTTTTACTAATCTGTACTGTAATTCACCACTTATATCTCATGAATCAACACTTTTACCAAGGTGAAACAGGCACCGAAGAGGAATTCTCCATTGAATGGGGAACTGGTCTGATTACAGATTTGAAAAGTCTACTAATCTGACCTGATTACAGAATATAGCAGTCTACAGATATAATCTGATTAATAAATTGACTTGTCTACAGAACTGTACTGATTACAAAGCTTCTTTGTCTACAATACTGATCTGATTACAACTCAGTTATTCTACAGAACTAATCTGATTACTGACTAATCTGTCTACAGAAAGATTTGTTTACTACTAATCTGTCTACAGAATTCCACTGATCTGACACAGTACTGATCTGAGGATTACTGTGCTGATATCAAAAAGGTGAAATCAGGAAATTTGGGTACTGATCTGAAACTACTGTGATGACCCATCTACTGATCTGAAACTACTGTGCTGATTCATCTACTGATCTGATTTCTAAAAAGGTTACTCAGCTGATCACAGTACTCAGCTGATCCAGATAAGTGAAAATTTTCTTTAAATACTAGTAAGAAAATGAAGAGAAATAGTTTTGGAAACTACTGTGCTGATTTGCATCAGAACAGTCTTTTGGTTTAGAATTCTCTAAGTCAAAAATTGTTCAATTTTAGATTACTAATAGAGAAGATTAGTACACTCATCTATTTCTAACCTAAAAACTGTGGTGTATTTATCAAACACAAATTGGCTCCAAAATTAAGAATGGTACTAGAATATGAACAGTTCTTGTTAAACACAGATTTCGAGACTTAATCTCAACCATTCTTTGTGATAATCAAATTCAATCCTAGCCCTAGATTGGTTTTGAATTTGACAAAAACGATCACTCTTCATCGTCTTCTTTCTTACGAGTTCATTTCTGAAAAACTCATAAACTCATAATTACTGAAAAATCTATTCTCTACAAAATTCTACAAATGGCAACTATCAATATTATCAGTGAATCTAACGAAGTTGCAGGAACATTTGATTCGAATTTCTGGGTTCGAGAAAAGGGCATTTTTGTAGAAAATGCTGTCTATTTCAATGGCCGACACAATGCTGAAAATCAAGCCATTTTGACAATGTGCGAGGAGTGTGGGCTGAGGAAATTTCTGGAATCATCTCCAATGAATGTCTATGAACCGGAGGCTATGGAATTTTATCTACAGCTTAAAGGAGATAGCAATGGTGTTCACTCCATGCTTTCTGGGCATAAGGTCACTATTACAAGGGAAATCCTAGAAGTGATGTTGGATTTGCCTCAAGGCCCAGTGGACATTATGAATTACAAAGCTGGAGAGGAGAAGGAATGTGTAGGAAGATGGTCAGGTGTTGAAACAGAGTCCTTGACTAATCTGAAGAAGGATGTTCTTCCTACTGGTCTGCAGTTTTTGATGGACATAGCTGGAAAGTGCTTGTTAGGGCAACATCATAGCCAGGATGCTTTATCAAGTTCCAAGATTCGAATTATGGCTGCAATCATTGACAGAGTTCAAGGTGATTGGCAAGGATTTTTCTTGGAAAGGCTGTTGAATGAGAAAGACAAAGTTTTGTTCGATGAGGATACTATGGAATTTTCGATTAAATCGAAATTAGGGTTCGGAAACAAGTTGAGTTTCTTGTTGCCTCAGTTGGTTAAAAAGCCGTATTGGAGTAATCCCAAGAAATTCCATCATGGAAAATTCTTGATGAAGAAGGAGTCTGTTCGTTTTGAACAAGAGAACCCCTTGGAACAACCTCAAGAACTTGAAGCACAAGAATCTGGAGCTTCAATGTACCGATCTGATGATAATCAACCCGAGATTAGATCGAAGGCGAGGCATGATCCGAGCAGTATTAGACCAAGGAGAGGAAGGTCTGCTACAGCTGCCTCAGAGCCATCAGTCAGATTTGTTGAGACTGTGGTGCAATCAAGCTCAGAAGAGCAAGAGGTTAGTGTTCCTAGTCCTATTGCTTTACATAAGAGAACTAAGAGGAGAAGTGCTAGGAGGAAGCTTGTTGAGGTCTCTCCTACCCCTTCAAACTCTGAACCAAGCCCAGCTGAAACCCAAAACCCTCAACCTTCATGTTCTGGACAATCACCTCACTATTTTTCTGTGTCTTAGAACACTCCCTGTTCATCCCCTCAGAACACTAATTTTTTTGATCCTACTCCCATTTCTAGTCCTCAACATCAAACTTCACATCAACCTTCACCACATCATTCCCCAATACAGGTTCATGATCACTCTACTGAACATGAATTTGAACCTTCTACTGTACCAATTGACATTTCATCATCCCCTGAACCTGAATTTATTGCTCCTAAACTTGCTGATTTAATGGATTATACTATCTGTGATAAAGAGGATAGAATCAGGATAGATTTAAGGATAGCTTTGTTGAAGCAATTTCCTGGATTGGATGAAAGCTCAGTTGAGTTTGAGAAACTCCTTAGGATAGGCACATGGGTGTATCTTAAGAGGAGTACTTTGAAGGAGAATTTGGCTATTATGGAAGGTATGGGAGGTGCTTCAATCTTTGATGATTGGGAAGCAGAGCAGATGCAAGCAGCTGGTGTTAACTCATTTCTCGAGTTAGTTACCCCAGAGTCTGTAGTTCACCTTGTTGAAAGGTTAACTGGAATTAAGTACAATGTGGAAAAGGTTGCAACTCCTAATACAGATGATGATTTGTTTATGGAAAGAGAAGAGAAGGGTGTTGATGAAGCTGAGAATGCTGCTGAAAAGGATTTTATGGAAATTGATGAGGATGTTGACAATGCAACAGAAGTGTTTGAAAACACTGTTGTGATTGAAGAAACAGAAGCCTTGGAGAATCAAGATTTAAATGCTGAAGAGATGGAAAGCATTCCATTTCAGTCTACTGATCCTATCATTCCTGAGGATGTGCAGGAACAGATCAGAACAGTTCCTGTTGAAAAGAAATCTGATAATTCTGACTTTGAAATGTTGAAGAAGCAGAATGCAGAACTTCAAGCTAAATTGGAAGATGCTGTGAAGATGTTTCAAGAAGCTACTGACAGAATGAATAAAATGATTTCTGAAAATTCAATTGACAGAGTTATGGAGCATACAATGTCTAAGATTTATGATCTCCATAGACTACAAGAGAAGAACTTATCTAAAGTGTTGCATGACAAGATGGAACAACACTTAACTCCCATGAAAGAGTGGCATGATGAAGCCAAAAAGGGGGAAGATAAGATAAGAAGAATAATGGAGCAAACTCAGTCACAACAAGCTCAATTGGTTGTGAGTCAAGATGAATTGAAGGAAGAAATTGCAATTCTGAATGAAAAATTGAAACTAAGGAAGCAACAGAAACAGCAAGGTCAAGAAATTGTTGAGAAGAGACCTGATATTGCTGAAAGTTCTATTCAGAAGAAGAGAAAGTTAGTCTTGTCTGATGAAGAACAAGAAGAAGAAACTGGTAGACTTACCAGATCAAAGAGCAAATTGAAAGTTGGTGTTTCAAGTGAAGAGCAAGAAAAACTTGAAGTTTTGAAGAAAAAGAAAGCTGAAGAAGCAGAGTTGAAAAAGAAGAAAGAAAAGGATATCAAGTTCTTGAAAACTAGATTTGATAATCGAGTTACAACTTTGAAGAAGAAATTGAATGCTCAAAGGAAAGCTGAAGGAAAAGAATTTGATAAAAATTTTCAGGATGAGAACTTTGTGGATTTTATTGTTCTAACAGAAAACATGGAACATTGGAAAAATCTGAAGAAGAAATGGCAAATTGCAAACTTCATTGTGAGGAAGTTTGGTGATCATTCGAGCAAGGAAGCTGAATTTGCTGATTTTGAAGAGTTCATGCTGAACATTGATCAAGATTTTTGGGAAGACATAGCACAAGTTGCTGCTCGTGCTGGAACAAAGATCTTCTGTCCTGAAGAACCTAATTGGGAACCTCCAAGACTGGAAAATGGAGAACCTGATTACAAGGAGATTAACAACATAATTGCTGAGATTATCAAAGAAGAAGGAATAACTGATCATCAACATATGATGAATATCAAAGCAATGATGTATGTTGCATTCAGAATCTGAAGATACAGAATAAAGATGAAGGACAAGCTCAGAAGATAACATTTCTTAACCTTAATCTTTATTTCTATATTTTGTTGTTTTGCATATTTTGTTAGCATGTGTAATATGTGAAATATCTGATCTGATTGTGAATATGATATGAATTCTGAATTGATGAACTGTTATGATAGACTACATACTTAACTACTGATTTATTAACATTTAAGTAGTTTTGGCTTCATCAAAAGGGGGGAAATTGTTGGGATATGAATCCTATAAACAATGTTCTAATTGATGAAAGTATGTTTTGATGGCCAAAAGCAACTTAAAGTTAGTGATATATGTGGTTTTAAGTCATCTTAACTAAGTCATTTGATGAGAAACTTAAATTGATATTACTGATCTTAATGATATCTGAAATAAGTTTACTGATCTTATTTAGTAATATTAAGAATAAGATTACTGATCTTAACTGAGTCATTTGGAATAAGATTACTGATCTGAGTATGGAAACTGAGAATAATTTTAGTGATCTTATGTATTCTGAGTTACTGATCTTGTATACTTACTGATCTTATATGCTTATTGATCTTATATGTAAGTTTATTGATCTTACATGAGTTACTGATCTTAGGTGTTTACTGATCTTATTGGTTACTGATCTGATATATGAGCTGTTAGGAACTAAGCTGATGTTTTGTATTGTATAGACAGCTTATAGTATAGGACTTTGATATACTCATCTGTATATAGTTCAGTTGATGTATAGATAGGTTTTATATATGTAAAGTTGTATTCTATTGTATTCAGCATTGTAATAGTTCAGAACAGTAGATTAGAACTAGATTAGAAGAAGATCAGAAGACTAATGAAGACTCAGAAGACTACTTCAGAATAAGAAGACTTCAAGAAGAGTTGAAGAAGAGCTTAGAAGAAATCTGGAGAAGTTTTGAACAGTTTTAAGTTACTGTGCTGACTGACTCAGAAGAGTAAAAATCCGAAGAGTAAAAATCAGAACAGTAAGTTACTGTGCTGATTTGGTGAAATTGAAGAATAAGTTTGGAAAGCTTATTTAAGGTGTAACTGAAGATTTATTGAAGAGATGCTGACTTGGAAGTTGAAGGAAGTTACAAAGTCGGTTACAAGAAGAAGTTACAACAAAAACAGTTTTAGAGTTAGTTGAGAGTTAGTTCACAAACTGCTAACTGTCATACTAAGTTCTATAAATACTGTATGATCTCCTACTTGAAGAGACTACTGAAAAACTGCTACTACTGAACATTTTACTGATCTTAAAGCAATCTAAGTCTACAAAGCACAGGAAGAACTCACAGAGTTGAAGGAGATTAAAGAAGAAGAAGCCACAGATTTGAAGAGAAGATTCAAAGGCTAACACAGAGAAGTTTTACTTTTCAAGTTTAAGTTTGTATTGTTGTAAACAAGTGTGCTAGTTACTTGTAGAATTACTAGTAGATCGAAGATATACCTGGAGGTATAATCGAAAAGATCACAGTCTTAATCTTGGGACTTTAAGCCACAAGAAACTCAAAGAAGAGTAATAAAACATCACAACTGGGATTGTGAGAGTGGATGTAGACTTATTGGTCGAACCACTATAAAATTTTGTGTTCTTTACTTTACTGTTTGATATTTGTTTGAATTGTTTTTACTAAGAACATTAAGAATTTACAAAGATAAAGATCTAAATAAAAGTTGAGTATAAACTAGTAAGGCCCATATTGTTCTGAAAGTACTGATCTGAGTTGAGTAAGCACAATACAGTATATAAGAAGACTAAATTCCGCATTGCATATTCTGATATTTTGAAAGATTTTTAAAAGTCTATTCACCCCTCCCCTCTAGACTTTTACTAGCTTACTCAATCTTAACTCAACTTTGGGACCAACACCTTATTTTTAGGAATATTTGAATTAAGGAAGGTGATAAATTTTCGCGTTTTTTAAGATTATGCATTTATAAAATTGATTTGATGTTAATCTGTCTAATATTAATTAATTTGAAATTATTTAAATGGGAAAAGGGCAACTTTGTCTTCTTAAGTGCCAATTTGACTCTATTGGATAAAAATTAAAAACCTATTCCCTATTAGATAAAAGTCTTAGTGAAATGACCTTATTAAAAATTTCCCCATAAAATTAACTTTAAATCTTAAAGTGTTAGAGTGGTTTGGTCTATTCTGATTTTTTTCCCCACGAATTATATACTGAGATTGTAATCCCTAAATTAGTGGAATTTAAATTAATGTCAAATCCTTAGTTATTTTATACTATCAAATCCAATAAAAGATAGACTAAACTGAAAAATAAACAATATTTTATTTTATTTTTTAAAGCGAGGGAATAAAAAAAGAGGGAGGGAGGAAGTAAATAATTGTCATATCATATGGAAGCTTGGCGAAGACAAGGATGTTTTGTCCAAAAAGCTGTTTCTACTTGTATAAAGGGGTGTTTGCAAACTCTATAAACAGTTTAAAAGCACTTCTGAAAAGTAAAAGTTGTGAGAGGTCAGCTTTAAAAAAAGTGATTCTGGAAGCTGTTTGTATTGTTTGAAAATACCCCCTAAATTGTTCACTAACGTCATTGTCAAGTCTTATATTTTTGAAAATATTTTTAGGGATTAAATTTTATCACCTGTAGAATTGAGTTAATATTTTTTAAATTTATTTTAATTTTGATCCATTTATCTATTACAATAAGTTTCTTAACAGGTAATTCATGTAATAAAATAAATATTAAAAACGAAAATAAAAAGTGGAGTTACCTGCTTAGTAATTGGACAAAATCAAAGTAAATCAAAATTTAATGTACTAAATTAAAAAAATGATAATTGTGTGAACTAAATTAAAAAATATGGTAACTTAATGGACTAATTGAGTGAATTTTTAGAATGTTGATAAAAATATTATTTCCATTTTGGAACATATATATTAAGTTTGGACGCGCCGATAAAAAAGAAATACTTATATACTTCCTCCGTTCCACATAACTTTGCACACTTGTTATATTGAGACGTGTTGGTCCCAAGTTGAGTTAATAACGAGTAAGCTAGTGAAAATGTCTAGAGGGGGGTGAATAGACTTTTCAAAAATCTTTCGAAATATCAAAGTACAATATGCGGAATACGAAATTAACAATGAGCTCAATTCAAGATTATACTCAACTTAGATTCGAGAACTCTGTTCTATACTCAACTAGTCAAGTTCAGTTAAGTAGTTAAACCAATTAATCAATTTAAACAATTAAAACAATAAAGTAAATCAAACACGAGATTTATAGTGGTTCGACAACTTGTCTACATCCACTCTCACAAACCCAGTTGTGAAATTCTTATTAACTCGTCCAATGGAGTAATGTGTTCTTGTGGCTTTAAGTCCCAAGAAATAAGACTTAGATCTTCTCGATTATATCTCCAGATATATCTTCGATCTTACTAGCGATTTACAAGTATCTAGCAACTTGAAACAACAAAAGAAAATAAAACTTCTCTTCGTTCAGTAGTAGCCTTCTTTGATCTTCACTTGACTTGTGTAGCTTCACTTTCTGAACTTCAATCTCTGAGAGAAATTTCTTCACTTGAATCTTCAATAAAGCTTGTAGTATCAATATCTCAGTAATCGTATCAGTATTTCAGTTTTCAGTAGTCTTCAAATGATAAACTCCTTCAAGTATTTATAGACTTCAGATTTCAAGAACTTAGGTAGTTGTAACCAACCTTTCTTGATAACTGATTTCAACTGAATCTTCTTATCCATACACGCGTTTCTTGTTGCGAATTAGTTATTCCATAACTAACTTCTTCATCCTTATCTTTCACGCGTATTGGTAACTGACTTCAAGTTAACTTGTCTTGTGTAGTCTAGTAGATGCACTTGTCTTGTAGTCCACCTGTCTTGAGTAGTAGACTGGTCTTCTCTTTTTGTGCAGTAGACTTCTAATAGAACTAATCTAGTCCTATCATCTAATCTAACAAGACTATTACATTACATTAAGCTTTCATAATACAAGCTTAGTCAACTTATAAACTATACAATGAATCTAATCTATTACATATAAAAACATGAGCTCTATACAGTAATTATAGCTCAATAACAATCTAACATATACAACTATGAAGTACTTATAAATTGTACTTATCTTTCAATAACTTGTAAAACTGTACTTGTCTTTTGAATTCTACTGATCTGTACAAGACGACTTCAACTCAACTAGACTAGATCAGTCAACACTTAGAAAATATTCAAGTCTACTTTTGGCTTATCAAAACTTTATCTTTTATCTTTTATTCATCATTTAGGACTTGTTCTAGGATTCATATCCCAACAATTTCCCCCTTTTTGATGAAGCCAAAACTACTTGAATCTTTTCTCAATAGTAGACTAGTTAAGTAGTTATCTTGTCTTTTAATCATCAAATAGTACTTTATCTTTTCATTCATTCAGAAATAAGATTAGTAGATATTACAAATACTTCAAAAATAACAAAATCAGAACAAAAACTAAACTATACTGAAAAGTTACCTCTTTCTGAATCTGGAACACAGAAAGCATTTAGTAGTCTAGTATGAATTCCCTTGATATGTTCTTCGTCTTCAATCTTCTCGTTGTCTAGTAGCTCATCTTCATACTTCTTGATCTGGTTCACATCTGCCCTTTTACCAGAACTAGTCATGGGACACTTCCATTTCGGAAAACCAGGAACAAGAATATTAAAATTAGCAGCAGCAGATATCCTTATGATCAAATTCCATAGCATCTTGTGCTGTCCTTCCATGAATTTATCAAACATAGCATAGAGATCGTCAGAGTTATCAGAATCTCCAAACTTCCTGATAATCCAGTGATCTAGTTCCCACTGCCTTTTCACTTTCATCCATTCTTGACGATGTTCTTTGTCAATGAAGTGATCAATGAGCTTGTCTTCTATTTGATCTTCATCAGACTTCTGCTTCAACAAACTTTCAATGTGCTTCTCAATTTTCTTCTTCTTAGCATAATGAGCTTCATCACTTGGCTCATCAATCTTTTGCTTCTTCATAATAGTTGACTCAGGAGTAGGTTCTTCAATATGAATAGACTTCCTTTTCGATACCATTCTTGTCTGAACTTCAGCTTCTGGAGATGCAATAGCCTTGCCCTTCTCCTTCTTCTTCAACTCATCTGCTTCAGCCCTGGCTTGGTCAAGTTCAGCAGTCTTAACCAACCTGCCTTTGCCTCTCTTAGGCCTCTTAAGATCTTGCATAGCTTCAGCAGCATCTTTAGCCTCTGGTTCAGCACTTGTCTCTTTCACACCTTCAGCAACAAATTCAACTCGACTTGCCTCTTCCCCCTTTTTGGCTTCATCAGATGCCTTGAGAGAGAACAGAGAAGTGAAACGAGTCATTTCTTCCATCATAGCTTGCTTCATAAGGTCTGTAGCTTTCTCAATCTGTTTTTGATGAGAACCTTCCTGACTCATCTTATCAAGTCTGGTCGCCACCAACTCCAGCTTCTGAGTAGATAGGTTCAACTCATTCTTAAAATGGGTTGCAGTCAGACGTAACTTCTTATTTTCATCAGTCATAGCACGAATAATATCTCTTGCTTGTGCTAACTGATCATAAGCTTCTTTCCTCTGAACATCAGCCACTTCGATTCTCGCTCTATAGACTCTTTCCAACTTCCTGGATTCAGTAGCTAGAACGCGAGCAAAATCGACTGAACTCTTTTCTGAGTATTCAACTTGATCTTGGAGAAATCCTTCAAGTTGTTCAAACATATGTTGCCTGTATTCATCATCAATCTGATTAACTGCATTCACGATCATATCTTTTGAACTTGTCACAAGGACACTGTTTTGTTCAATAAGAGTCTTCTGGACATCAGATTTAAGAAACTCATCAATCGACGATTTGATGACAGCTTTCAATTCTTCCTTCAACTCATCTATTGAGGCGGCTGGGATAGCTTGAGACGACTGTCCAACCTCAACATGAGTAACATCAAGCATGACTTCATCTACTGGAGTTAAAACTTTCACCAACTGATCTTCTGAAGCAGTAGTCAAGACCTCGTCTTCGACTAGATCAACTTCTGGAAGCACACTTCCAGCAATAGCTCTTAGATTAAGTTGAGGAGAGTAAGGGATAATAGCTAACCTTGCTTCACGAGCCTTCCTTTCAGCAATAGCTACGTCCTTCTTCAATAGGGCATGCAACTTCTCCATGTATCCACATAACTCAATGGGAAGTAAAAAATCAGAATATCGATTAATAAACTGAAAATCTGATCTTGGACTATCAGCATGGTCCATCTGGAATTTGAACACAATGCCTCTCAACTGATCTGAGACATCGTCTAAATCTATGACTGGATCAGTTGACTGAATCAACTCAGCTTGATCAGCTTCAAACACCACAATATCTTGCACAATATCAAGGTCTGGAACTTGAACACCTACATCAAACTGGAATTCTGAGCTCATCAATTCGTCAGAAATACCAAGTAATCTTTTCGCAAGAGCAGTGATAGCATGATTTGGGAAAAGCTCTGAGTGGTCACTAACACCACTATTCTCCTTCTGTTCCATTTCCCAATCCATGAAATTAGAAATGCCACCTTTCCCTAAGATGACTTCGAAAAGATCATCCGTACCAGACTTCTTCAAGGCCACCCAAGTACATATTCTAACCAGTTTCTCAAACTGTTCTGAAGAGTAGTCGACTTCAACAGATGAGAGCTGCTTCTTCAAATTCTTGCTCATCTTTGAACGGATTCGCTTCTCTCTTAGACACATGGGATAGTAGACCAAGGATTTGAATCTAGCTTCAGTCGGGGTCTGAGTAGATGGGGTCTCTAACTCAGTTGTTGCAGTGGCAACTATCGTCTGATCTGAAGTAGATGGGATAAAGGGTTCAACATATTCTGTTGAGGGTAAGGATAAGCTTTGGTCTGTGGTTTCTTGGGGCTTTGACGTGTCTTGGTTTGGTGTGACAACTGTCGGAGTATCAGTTGTATCTAATATGGGAGTGTTTTCGGGTAGGCTGACCCTCAGCGGATATGCTGGCAGCACTTGTGAGGTTGTGGGAATAGGTCTAGGCCTAGATCGGTGTGATCTTGCCTTGGTTCGTACTGAAGAGGGAATAACATCTGGAGAGGAAGTACTAACCTTCGAACTTGACTCTTCTGGAGGAGGATGAGTTCCAACTCTCACTAGCGTGTATAACTCGGGAATTTGTGAACTTGACTCTTTCTCCTCTTCCGACTGAGTCTTCTCAGAGTCTTCTGCACTAGATGAGTCTTGTGCAGCTTCCATTGACTTGTCTTCAGCGGACTCATCTTCTGAAGAACCAGACGCACCAGCATATGGCAAAGCTTCCATGGGGTCAATTCTGGCTTGCCTAGGTGCAGATGGCCTAGCAGCAGCTTGTTTCCTCACTGCCCCCGTTTTCAAATAAAATTTCAAAGGATGAAATGGCTTTCCTTTACTCCATTTCGTCTTGTTTGGCATTAGGAGAGGGAGTAGGATACTCAACTTATTACCATATCCAACGGCAGTAGACACCACCCAATTCCGAGTATTGTCATCTACTCGAACACTACGCTCAAAATACATGATTCGATCTGCAATTAGCTTGAACCAATTGCATTCAGTGATGCCATCAAAAATTACAGCCATAACCCTTGCCTTCACAAAGGTCACAGAGTCATGAGAACCAGTCGAACTTAACAGAATTTTGCTGGCAATATCCAACAATGTGCGATATTTTTTAAGAAGATCCCCCTTCTTGACTGGAGCATACTTGCCATCCGGTTTCTGCTTCAGCTTCTTGCCACAGAAAATGCTCAAGTATCGAATTTCTTGCCCAAGAGCATAATTATCAACGTCAATGGTTCCGGTGGGCAGCTTCAGATGAGTGAACATCGCTTCTCGAGTGATTTGCACACGATCTTCACCAATGAAAGACTCAAGAATATCGCCTTGCCTGATGACGTTGGCATAGAACTCTAGCACCTCCTCCTCCAAGACCACTTGAGGAAATGATTCTAGATAAGGTTTGAGACCACATCGAGTGCATTTTGTCAGAATCTCGGCATTGTCATCTGAGTGATTGCCTTTGAAGAACACAGATGGTTCAACATTCACTTTGTTATCGGAGATGTATCGGCCTAGGTCGAATGTGACCTGCATGTTGGTTCTTAGATCGAAGATAGATCGAATAGACATCTCAAAAAAATCAGTAACTAGATTGCTTGAGAATAGGGAGAGGAAAAACTTCTTGAGAGAAAGGGAGTTAGAAAAATTGTGACTAAGTCATGTGAGAATTTGGGTTTTGATCAAGACGGTTAAGACCTTTGGCATTCGGTTACGGAACCGAGAGTATTATGTAATTTGATATTGTAAACTTTGAAATCCGCCCCTTCTTAGATAGAATAGAGAAGTGAACTCATCTGTCCTAGTGTAGATGAGTGAGAACTGGATGTATACACCACATCAAAAGAGAGTGTATAAATCTAATTCAAGGGTTTTCAAATTCTATCAATACCTAATTACTATAATATCCTTAATCCGTTTTGATTAAACACTTAGCATTGTAGAATTAAAAAGAACTTAGCTTGTCTGTTCGAGTCCATCCAGAACAGACGAGTAGACTCAAGCTTCACCAGACGAGTTGGCTTAAGTACACAAGACGAGTTCCCCCTTTATCTGTGCATGTCTATTCTGAACATCGAACGATTTCATGTACCTATCTTATCACATTCAACGTGTAATTGATGGTACCAGTAACAATAATTATAAAGAATATCAATCTAAAACAGTGATCAAGGTTTCGAACAAGATGACTATTGACCAACATAAGAGTCAACATAAGGATATTTAAGAAATCATAGATTCCCCCTTAAATGTTTATTCCCTTAGTATTACCCTCAGCTTTACCAGCTTCCTCATCGGGTTGTCTGGTCACCTTGTCTAGCCTTGTATACCTGTCTGTTGCGTGAGTAGACGAGTGCTCTAGTCTAGTGATCTTGTCTCCATACTTCGTTTGATGTACCTGTCTGGTTAGTACACAGCTATAGGCAAGTAGGATCTAAATCAATTAGCCCTAAACTAATGCATAACTCACGAAATCGTGCCTCAGCTAATGGTTTTGTAAAAATATCAGCTCTTTGAAAATCAGTATGAATCTTTTCCATGCGAATATCCTTCTTTTCTACATGATCACGTATGAAATGGTGTTTCACATCAACATGTTTACAACGTGTGTGCAGAACAGGATTTTGTGTAATGGCAATTGCACTATTACTATCACAGAATATGGGAACATTTGATTCACAAAAATTATAATCTCTAAGCTGTTGAATAAGCCATAATAATTGACTACAACAACTACCAGCAGCCATGTACTCGGCTTCAGTAGTAGAGGTAGCAACACTTGTCTGCTTTTTCGAAAACCATGAAATGAGTTTTGTGCCTAAGAATTGACAAGAACCAGATGTAGATTTCCTATCTATTCTACAGCCACCAAAATCAGAATCAGAGTAGCCACTTAGAGATAAATCATCATTTGAAGGATACCATATACCACGATTGATGGTTCCTTTCAAATATTTCAGAATCCTTTTAGTGGTTTCCATGTGACTCTCTTTTGGATTAGCTTGAAAGCGAGCACATACACCAACAGAGAATGCAATATCAGGTCTACTAGCAGTCAAGTACAATAATGAACCAATTAGACCACGATAATATGTTTGATCAGTACACTTACCTTGTTCGTCTGGGTCCATTCTGTATGTAGGTAGCATAGGTACGCCAGCAGACTTGCATGTCTTAATACCATACTTGTCTAGAAGATTTCTAGTATACTTTGCTTGATTTATGAAAATCCCTTCAGGGGTCTGTTTTACTTGAAGTCCAAGAAAGTAATTCATTTCACCCATCATAGACATCTCAAATTTACTTTGCATGAGTGTTGAGAAACTTTCACTCAGCTCTTTGTTAGGTGAACCAAAAATGATGTCATCTACGTAAATTTGGACGAGTAAAATGTCTTTCCCTTCTTGTCTTCTAAACAAGGTTCTGTCTACCTTGCCTTTAGTAAAACCATTTTCTAATAGAAATTGAGAAAGAGTATCGTACCAGGCTCTTGGAGCTTGCTTTAGTCCATATAAGGCCTTCTTTAATTTGTATACCTGATTACCTTTGACTTCGAAACCTGGGGGTTGTTCAACATACACTTCTTCCGCAAGAATACCGTTAAGAAATGCACTTTTAACATCCATTTGATATACAGTAAATTTCATGTAAGCAGCATATGCAAGGAACAATCGAATGGCTTCTAGTCTAGCAACAGGAGCGTATGTTTCATCATAGTCTATGCCTTCAGCTTGTGAATAGCCTTGGGCAACTAGTCTAGCCTTATTACGAACAACTACATCATTCTCATCTTTCTTATTCTTGAAAATCCATCGAGTGCCAACTACATTATGGTGTTTTGGTCTATCGACAAGTTCCCAGACGTCGTTTCGAACAAACTGATTCAACTCGTCTTGCATAGCAATGATCCAATTACTATCAGCCAATGCCTCATTAATGGTTTTAGGCTCGATAGATGAGAGGAAACAACACCAGCAAAACAGAGATGGACTAGATTGTTCTTGCGACTCAAAGAGTTGTCGTCTAGTCTTCACACCAACAGTAGAGTCACCAATAATATTTTCAGTATTATGCGCTGATTTCCATGTATTTTTATTCTTAACAATAGTGCTATCATCTATATCATGTACAGCATCATGCATGTCAACATCATTATCATCAGAAGATTTAATGGGAGTAGACGAGTCGACTAGTTTAGGCATGTCAACTGGTCTAGTAGAGTTACCTTGAGCACTCACCTTCTTCTGGTCATCTGACTCGAGAGCTTTTATAAATGGATTGTAAGCTTGAACGGATTCATATACCTCTGAGTCTTTGTCAGATTCGACAGTTAGCTCAGTAACTTTCTCACTGATCTTGTTGGTAGACGGGTCCTGTTGAGATTCTTCGAAAACCACATGTGGTGTTTCTTCCACACAAAGGGTTGAGTAGTTGAATACTCTAAATGCTTTGCTAGTCGAGGAGTATCCTAAGAATATCCCCTCGTCTGCTTTAGCATCGAATGCATTCAACTTGCTTTTCCCATTGTTATGGATGAAACACTTGCATCCAAATATATGAAAATATGAAACTCTGGGTTTTCTACCTTTCCATACCTCATAGGGCGTCTTACCTAGTGCTTTATTGATAGCACTTCTGTTTTGTGAGTGGCATGCAGTATTGATAGCTTCTGCCCAAAATTTCTGAGGCGTATTATACTCTGTCAGCATGGTCCTGCAGGCCTCCTTAAGAGTTCTGTTCCTTCGTTCTGCTACTCCATTTTGCTGTGGTGTCCTAGCTGCACTAGTAAGGTGCTGGATGCCACGCTTAGAACAAAATTCTTTAATATAGCAGTTAATGAATTCAGTACCCTTGTCACTACGGATCTTGACAATTGACTGATTCTTCTCAACCTGTAACTTCTTCAACAGATCAGGCAAAAGTGTTTGTGTATCACTCTTCTTGTGTAAGAAGACTACCCAAGTGAACTTAGAATAGTCGTCTACCACAACAAGTGTGTACCTTCTACCGTTCAAAGTTGGAGGAGTTATTGGGCCATGTAAGTCCATATGTAGAAGTTCAAGAACTCTACTGGTTGAGAGGGATGGAATAGATTTAAAAGAACCCTTTACCTGTTTACCTTTTTGACAGGACGTGCATACATGTGACTTATAGTAGACTTCATTGGGAATACCTTCCACAAGGTAGTCTCTGGCTATCTTATTAAGAACCTTAAAGTTTAGATGACAAAGGCGTCTATGCCAGAGCCAGCCAAGTTCTTTAGGATTCTTAGTAAGTAGACAGGTGTCCCTCGGACAACTGTTCCAGTTTACTATGTACACACTTCCTTGTCTAATGCCGACCAGTAAGACTGTGTGTGTTCTTTTGTCAATGATTTCACATTTCTGACTCTTGAACTGCACCTTGTATCCACGATCACAAAATTGTGAAAAAGAGAGTAAATTGTATTTCAAGCCTTCAACATAAGAAACATCTTGAATCTCTATGTCTCCATTCCGAATGTAACCAAATCCTTTAGTAACAGCAATAGAGCTATCACCAAATATCACTTTTGGTCCTTCTTGCTCATGGTAGCTTGTTAAGAGAGTCTTGGTACCAGTCATGTGGTGCGAACAGCCACTGTCTATGTACCAAGTTTCTCCTGTTGAGCCACCTTTCTTGTATAGATCGAGTCGACCCTGCAATAGATGATAATACATAATTTAGGTACCCTCCTTGTTTATTGGGGTCCTTGGGGGTTAGTCGAGTTCAATGGAATCCAAATGTACATTGGAGTCCTGAACAAGTTTGACCTTCTAAGCTTTCGACCATATTTGTTGCAAAATAAGACCTTGTTGTCCTTATCTGGCCTATCAGTCGAGTTCGGGTCTACTCTTTGGAGATAGCCTTTTGACTTAATCTCTACTTGAGCAGGCACTTGTCTATGATAGTCAGAGTAAGGTTTATATGCATTAGGTCCATACGGTTTATAGACATGTTTAGGTCTTTCTTCTCCTTTGATATCATATGACAAAGGTGGAGGATATAGAACAGCTTGTGTACGATATTTTGGACCTTCCTGTCTAGGTCTAGACGAGTAGAGTTGAGACTGCCTTATGAAAGGAGGTCTAGACTCTTGTCGTCTAGTCTGTACTTGTCTAGTACTAGTCTCCTCGGGATACCAATCCTCGTATCTGACCTGATTTGGTCGTCCACGATTCCTAGTCCTTCGTTGACTTGTTTTAAACGAAACAGGCTTGTTGTTAACTTTCTTTTTACCTCCTTTGGTAATTGGAATGTTAACTCGAGCTTGTTTTAGTACAGAACCTTTAGTTGGAGTGTCAATATCGTATATCATTGGTTCTTTTCCTTTGTCATTAGTCAAAGAGCTTGAGATGAAAATAGTAGGGTTCTTAGGAACCTGAGTAGACGAGCTGGGTGTCTCAGCACCTATGCCTGTCTTGTCAGCAGGAGCCCTATACCTATCTGACAATTCAAGGTTAACCTTAGATGAGTTAACCAGGTCAGTAAGTTTAAGGTCTAAAGTGACAACCTCGGTTTCTAAGAACTTATTACGTTCTTCAAGCTTTTTGAGCTTACTTTGTAAAACATTGAATTCATGTTTCTCAGTAGCGTGTGTCTTAAGTAGGTCTTGATACAACTTGTCTGTCAATGCACACTTGTCTTTGAGTTGTCTCAACTCTTCTTGCAAGCGTTCATTTAGGACGGTTATCTACTTTAGACTGAGCTTCCTTAAGATCAATGATTTCTTGTCTTAAGGTGATGTTTTCGTCACTGACTTCAATGAATGCCTTGTTGGCAAGTAGGAGGTCATCTTCAACTGCACTAGTAGAGTGCTGAAGACTACTTCCTACTTGGCTACTGGCAGTGTCACTTTCATCAGTTTCTGATTCATCACAAGATTGAAAGGATGTAGCAGATGATACCTCTTGGTCGATTTTAGCCATGAAGCATAGACCATCATCAACTATGAAAGCTTCATCGTGATCTGGTTCAGACGGGTAGCTAGATGAGGATGATGGCAACTCGTCTAAGTCAGAGTCATCATTGGCCATCATTGCCTTTTTACCACGGTTGTATCTTCTTTCCCTTCGTGCTTTGCGTTCTTCTCGATCATCAGTACTCAGGTCTGGACATTCATATATGTAGTGACCTGGTTTCTCACAGTTATAGCACACAAGATCATTAGTAGCCTTTTTAATAGGAGAGTTGTTCCTTCGTTTATCACGTCTATCAGAACGAGTAATCTTCCTACCATCAGACTCTCTATCTTGTCTGTTACCTTTCGAGACTTCGTCTCTCCTTTCGGACGAGTTTCGGTCTCGTCTGGTTTCAGACGAGTTCTTAGAAGCAGACCCTCTATGCTCTCTATAGAACTTCTTATATCTTCCGAAACGTTTATTCAGCCTATCAAACTTTCTAACCATGAGGCTTACCTGATCCTTCAGACTAAGATCAGTATCTAACTCGTCTTTCACAGAAGCAGACCTAGTCTTAGTCTTAGACCTGTCTATCTTAGACGAACTAGCCTTAAAAGCAACGTTCTTAGATACAGCATGTTCTCTGTCACTACTTACTATGGGTTCATCTTCGTCTAGATCAAACTCATGAGCCTTTAGAGTTTGAAACATAGTCTCTGCTGTCCATACGTCTATATCTTGGGTATTCTTAACAAGCATTTTTACCATCTTCCATCGACTATCAAGGCTTTTGAGAATCCTAAGATTGATTTCACGAGGAGTATAAGATTTACCAAGGACTTCCAAGTCATTCATGATTTTAGTAAAACGAGTATCCAGCTGGTCTATTGTTTCACCAGTTTTCATATGAAATGATTCGAATCTTTGGACTGCAGTAGAAAGCTTGCTTTCTTTGATTAGGGATGTCCCTTCACAAATGATAGCTAAGCGATCCCACATTTCTTTGGCAGTTTTACATTTTAACACTTTTCCCAGATACTCGTTAGGAAGAGTGTGTAAGATGTAATTCTTGGCCAAGCTATCCAAATTATTCTGTCTCATTTCTTCAGAGGTTAGTTCTGACCTTGGTTTCTTGACGAGTGTACCCACTGGTTGATTTGGGTCAAGGGCAGCAGTATTGGGGATCATGGTCACAATTGGACCTTCAGTGACGACGGAGATCATTAAGTCGTGAGTGGAGCTGAAGATGGCTTCCATCCTTAGCTTCCAATAGTCGTAGTCTTGTACCTGGAACTTAAGTAGCTTGTTAGCGCTGATCTCAAGAGACATGATTTCAAGAAATGAGTGCTAAGTAGAGTTATGATCAAGAATAACAGATAAGTCAAGAACAGGGAACAAGAAACAAATATATCAAGAATATTGATCAAGAACACGAAAGCAAATATGATCTTGGACCAAGACTTTCACCCAAGTCTTGTGTTGGTTATCAAGAAACAGCAGTTCGTAAACTACTGCTCTGATACCACTTGTTGGTCCCAAGTTGAGTTAATAACGAGTAAGCTAGTGAAAATGTCTAGAGGGGGGTGAATAGACTTTTCAAAAATCTTTCGAAATATCAAAGTACAATATGCGGAATACGAAATTAACAATGAGCCCAATTCAAGATTATACTCAACTTAGATTCGAGAACTCTGTTCTATACTCAACTAGTCAAGTTCAGTTAAGTAGTTAAACCAATTAATCAATTTAAACAATTAAAACAATAAAGTAAATCAAACACGAGATTTATAGTGGTTCGACAACTTGTCTACATCCACTCTCACAAACCCAGTTGTGAAATTCTTATTAACTCGTCCAATGGAGTAATGTGTTCTTGTGGCTTTAAGTCCCAAGAAATAAGACTTAGATCTTCTCGATTATATCTCCAGATATATCTTCGATCTTACTAGCGATTTACAAGTATCTAGCAACTTGAAACAACAAAAGAAAATAAAACTTCTCTTCGTTCAGTAGTAGCCTTCTTTGATCTTCACTTGACTTGTGTAGCTTCACTTTCTAAACTTCAATCTCTGAGAGAAATTTCTTCACTTGAATCTTCAATAAAGCTTGCAGTATCAATATCTCAATAATCGTATCAGTATTTCAGTTTTCAGTAGTCTTCAAATGATAAACTCCTTCAAGTATTTATAGACTTCAGATTTCAAGAACTTAGGTAGTTGTAACCAACCTTTCTTGATAACTGATTTCAACTGAATCTTCTTATCCATACACGCGTTTCTTGTTGCGAATTAGTTATTCCATAACTAACTTCTTCATCCTTATCTTTCACGCGTATTGGTAACTGACTTCAAGTTAACTTGTCTTGTGTAGTCTAGTAGATGCACTTGTATTGTAGTCCACCTGTCTTGAGTAGTAGACTGGTCTTCTCTTTTTGTGCAGTAGACTTCTAATAGAACTAATCTAGTCCTATCATCTAATCTAACAAGACTATTACATTACATTAAGCTTTCATAATACAAGCTTAGTCAACTTATAAACTATACAATGAATCTAATCTATTACATATAAAAACATGAGCTCTATACAGTAATTATAGCTCAATAACAATCTAACATATACAACTATGAAGTACTTATAAATTGTACTTATCTTTCAATAACTTGTAAAACTGTACTTGTCTTTTGAATTCTACTGATCTGTACAAGACGACTTCAACTCAACTAGACTAGATCAGTCAACACTTAGAAAATATTCAAGTCTACTTTTGGCTTATCAAAACTTTATCTTTTATCTTTTATTCATCATTTAGGACTTGTTCTAGGATTCATATCCCAACAAGACGTTTCATAGAAATTTGCACACTTTTTATATTGAGACGTCTCACAAAAATTTACACACTTGTTATATTTAGACGTCTCATAGAAATTTGCACACTTGTTGTATTGAGATATCCCATAGAAATTTGCACACTTCATGAAACATCTTCATAACATTTCTCTTCAAAATATACACATATTTATCGGTGGCGGACCTAGAGGGGTACATGGGGGTACAACTGTACCCCCAACCCCAAATATATATGTTGGGACACGAATCCTAGAACAAGTCCTAAATGATGAATAAAAGATGAAGTTTTGATAAAGCCAAAAGTAGTATGAATATTTTCTAAGTATTGACTGATCTAGTCTAGTTGAGTTAAGTCATCTTGTACAAGACCAGTAGAGTTCACATAAGTTCACATGAAAAGATAAGTACAGTTTATAAGTACTTCATATGTGTTTACAGTATTTGTTTAAGTTTGTTACTGAGCTATTTAAATGTTGTATAGAGCTCATGATGTTTCTATATGTAATAGATTAGTTTTATTGTATAGTTTATAAGTTGACTAAGCTTGTATTATGAAAGCTTAAAGTAATGTAATAGTCTTGATAGGTTTAGTATAGTCTACTGATTGAACAAAGAAGACCAGACAAGAAGAGTTGAAGTCTACTACTCAAGACAGGAGGACTACAAGACAAGACAAGTACATACAAGTCTACTCAAGACAAGTCAACGTGAAGATAGTTAGTTAGAAGCGCGTGAAAAGATAAAGATATAGAAGTTAGTTATGGAATAACTAATTCACAACAAGAAACGCGTATATGGATAAGAAGATTCAGTTGAAGGTAGTTATCAAGAAAAGTTGGTTACAACTTATTAGTTCTTGATTTCAGAAGTTTATAAATACTTCATGGTGGTGATCATTTGAAGACGACTGATACACTGAAAATCTACATACTCAAAGTAAAGATATTCAAAGTTTACTCTCAGAGTTGATTGAAGTTCAGATAGAAGCCAGAAGACAAGTGAAGAATCAAGAAGGCTACTACTGAAGATCAGAGAAGTTTTTAGTTTTTGTTTTGTTATTTTTCAAGGTGCTGGATACTTGTAAAATTTCTAGTTAGATCGTAGACATATCTGGAGGTATAGTCTGTTGAAGATCTAAGTCTTCTTCTTGGGACTTTAAAGACAGGAACATACACTTGTACTCGATTGGAAGAGTTTAGTGGAAACATCACAACTGGGTTTGTGAGAGTGGATGTAGACAAGTTGTCGAACCACTATAAATCTCGTGTTTGATTTACTTTACTGTTTTGTTTGTTGTTTAATTGATTAATTGTTTAGTTAATTGAATTACATAACTGAACTAGACTAGCTGAGTATACATAAAACAGAGTTCTCGAATTAAGTTGAGTATAAACTTTAATTGGGCTCATTGTTAATTTCGTATTCCGCACATTGTAATTCTGATATATCGAAAGATTTTAGAAAAGTCTATTCACCCCCCTCTAGACATTTTCTTTAGCTTCCCTCGATATTAACTCAACTTAGGGACCTACAAGTGGTATCAGAGCAGTAGTTTTCGAACTGCTGTTTCTTGATAACCGACTTAAGACTTAGGGTGAAGTCTTGGTCCTTGATTGTTCTTGTATACGTGTTCTTGATCAAATATTCTTGTTATATCTGTTTCGTGCTCCCTGTTCTTGACTTATCTGTTATTCTTGATCATAACTCTACTTAGCACTTATTTCTTGAAATCATGTCTCTTGAGATCAGCGCTAACAAGTTACCTAAGTTCCAGGTACAAGACTATGACTATTGGAAGCTAAGGATGGAAGCCATCTTCAGTTCCACTCACGACTTAATGATCTCCGTCATCACTGAAGGTCCAATTGTGACCATGATCCCCAATACTGATGCCCTTGACACAAATCAACCCGTGGGTACACTCGTCAAGAAACCAAGGTCAGAACTAACCTCAGAAGAAATGAGACAGAATAATTTGGATAGCTTGGCCAAGAATTACATCTTACACACTCTTCCTAACGAGTATCTGGGAAAAGTGTTAAAATGTAAAACTGCCAAAGAAATGTGGGATCGCTTAGCTATCATTTGTGAAGGGACATCCCTAATCAAAGAAAGCAAGCTTTCCACCGCAGTCCAAAGATTCGAATCATTTCATATGAAAGCTGGTGAAACAATAGACCAGTTGGATACTCGTTTTACTAAAATCATGAATGACTTGGAAGTCCTTGGTAAATCTTATACTCCACGTGAAATCAATCTTAGTATTCTCAAAAGCCTTGATAGTCGATGGAAAATGGTAAAAATGCTTGTTAAGAATACCCAAGATATAGACGTATGGACAGCAGAAACCATGTTTCAAACTCTAAAGGCCCATGAGTTTGATCTAGACGAAGATGAACCCATAGTAAGTAGTGATAGAGAACATGCTGTATCTAAGAACGTTGCTTTTAAGGCTAGTTCGTCTAAGGTAGACAGGTCTAAAACTAAGACTAGGTCTGCTTCTGTGAAAGACGAGTTAGATACTGATCTTAGTCTGAAGGATCAGGTAAGCCTCATGGTTAGAAAGTTTGATAGGCTGAATAAACGTTTCGGAAGATATAAGAAGTTCTATAGAGAGCATAGAGGGTCTGCTTCTAAGAACTCGTCTGAGACCAGACGAGACCGAAACTCGTCCGAAAGGAGAGACGAAGTCTCGAAAGGCAACAGACAAGATAAAGAGTCTGATGGTAGGAAGATTACTCGTTCTGATAGACGCGATAAACGAAGGAACAACTCTCATATTAAAAAGGCTACTAATGATCTCTTGTGCTATAACTGTGAAAAGCCAGGTCACTACATATATGAATGTCCAGACTTGAGTACTGATGATCGAGAAGAACGCAAAGCACGAAGGGAAAGAAGATACAACCGTGGTAAGAAGGCAATGATGGCCAATGATGACTCTGACTCTGAGTCAGACGAGTCGCCATCATCCTCATCTAGCTACCCGTCTGAACCAGATCACGATGAAGCTTTCATAGTAGATGATGGTCTATGCTGCATGGCTAAAATCGACCAAGAGGTATCATCTGCTACTTCTTTTCAATCTTGTGATGAATCAGATTCTGATGAAAGTGACACTGCCAGTAGCAAAGTAGGGAGTAGCCTTCAGCACTCTACTAGTGCAGTTGAAGACGACCTCCTACTTGCCAACAAGGCAATCATTGAAGTCAGTGACGAAAACATCATTTTAAGACAAGAAATCATTGATCTTAAGGAAGCTCAGTCTAAAGTAGATCCTAATATAACAGTCCTAAATGAACGCTTGCAAGAAGAGTTGAGTCAACTCAAAGACAAGTGTGCATTGACAGACAAGTTGTATCAAGACCTACTTAAGACACATGCTACTGAGAAACATGATTTCAATGTTTTAAAAAGCAAGTGCAAAAAGCTTGAAGAACGTAATAAGTTCTTAGAAACCGAGGTTGTCACTCTAGACCTTAAACTTACTGACCTGGTTAACTCTTCAAAGGTTAACCTTGAATTGTCGGATAGGTATAGGGCTCCTGCTGATAAGACAGGCATAGGTGCTGAGACATCAAGCTCGTCTACTCTAGTTCCTAAGAACCCTACTATTTTCATCTCAAGCTCTTTGACTAATGATAAAGGAAAAGAACCAATGATATACGATATTGACACTCCAACTAAAGGTACTGTACCAAAACAAGCTCGAGTTAACATTCCAATTACCAAAGGAGGTAAAAAGAAAGTTAACAACAAGCCTGTTCCGTTTAAGACAAGTCAACAAAGGACTAGGAATCGTGGACGACCAAATCAGGTCAGATACGAGGATTGGTATCCCGAGGAGACTAGTACTAGACAAGTACAGACTAGACGACAAGAGTCTAGACCTCCTTTCATAAGGCAGTCTCAACTCTACTCGTCTAGACCCAGACAGGAAGGTCCAAAATATCGTACACAAGCTGTTCTATATCCTCCACCTTTGTCATATGATATCAAAGGAGAAGAAAGACCTAAACATGTCTATAAACCGTATGGACCTAATGCATACAAACCTTACTCTGACTATCATAGACAAGTGCCTACTCAAGTAGAGATTAAGTCAAAAGGCTATCTCCAAAGAGTAGACCCGAACTCGACTGATAGGCCAGATAAGGACAACAAGGTCTTATTTTGCAATAAATATGGTCGAAAGCTTAGAAGATCAAACTTGTTCAGGACTCCAATGTACATTTGGATTCCATTGAACTCGACTAACCCCCGAGGACCCCAATAAACAAGGAGGGTACCTAAATTATGAAATATCATCTATTGCAGGGTCGACTCGATCTATACAAGAAGGGTGGCTCAATAGGAGAAACTTGGTACATAGACAGTGGCTGTTCGCACCACATGACTGGTACCAAGACTCTCTTATCAAGCTATCATGAGCAAGAAGGACCAAAAGTGATATTTGGTGATAGCTCCATTGCTGTTACTAAAGGATTTGGTTACATTCGGAATGGAGACATAGAGATTCAAGATGTTTCTTATGTTGAAGGCTTGAAATACAATTTACTCTCTGTTTCACAATTTTGTGATCGTGGATACAAGGTGCAGTTCAAGAGTCGCAAATGTGAAATCATTGACAAAAGAACACACACAATCTTACTGGTCGGCATAAGACAAGGAAGTGTGTACATAGTGAACTGGAACAGTTGTCTGAGGGACACCTGTCTACTTACTAAGAATCCTAAAGAACTTGGCTGGCTCTGGCATAGACGCCTCTGTCATCTAAACTTTAAGGTTCTTAATAAGATAGCCAGAGACTACCTTGTGGAAGGTATTCCCAATGAAGTCTACTATAAGTCACATGTATGCACATCCTGTCAGAAAGGTAAACAGGTAAAGGGTTCTTTTAAATCTATTCCATCCCTCTCAACAAGTAGAGTTCTTGAACTTCTACATATGGACTTACATGGCCCAATAACTCCTCCAACTTTGAACGGAAGAAGGTACACACTTGTTGTGGTAGACGACTATTCTAAGTTCACTTGGGTAGTCTTCTTACACAAGAAGAGTGATACACAAACACTTTTGCCTGATCTGTTGAAGAAGTTACAGGTTGAGAAGAATCAGTCAATTGTCAAGATCCGTAGTGACAAGGGTACTGAATTCATTAACTGCTATATTAAAGATTTTTGTTCTAAGCGTGGCATCCAGCACCTTACTAGTGCAGCAAGGACACCACAACAAAATGGAGTAGCAGAGCGAAGGAACAGAACTCTTAAGGAGGCCTGCAGGACCATGCTGACAGAGTATAATACGCCTCAGAAGTTTTGGGCAGAAGCTATCAATACTGCATGCCACTCACAAAATAGAAGTGCTATCAATAAAGCACTAGGTAAGACACCCTATGAGGTATGGAAAGGTAGAAAACCCAGAGTCTCATATTTTCATATATTTGGTTGTAAGTGTTTCATCCATAACAATGGGAAAAGCAAGTTGAATGCATTTGATGCTAAAGCAGATGAGGGGATATTCTTAGGATACTCCTCGACTAGCAAAGCATTTAGAGTATTCAACTACTCAACCCTTTGTGTGGAAGAAACACCACATGTGGTTTTCGAAGAATCTCAACAGGACACGTCTGCCAACAAGATCAGTGAGAAAGTTACTGAGCTAACTATCGAATCTGACAAAGATTCAGAGGTATATGAATCCGTTCAAGCATACAATCCATTCATGAAAGCCCTCGAAACTGATGACAAGGAAAGGGTAAGTGCTCAAGGTAAGTCTACTAAACTAGTAGACATGCCTGCTCTAGTTGACTCATCTACTCCAGGTAAATCAGATGATATAAATGATGTTGACATGCATGATGCTATAACTGATCTAGATGATGATACTATGCTTACAAAGACTAGAAAAACATGGAAATCTGCACATAATACTGAAAATATCATTGGTGACTCTACTATTGGTGTAAAGACTAGACGACAACTCTTTGAGTCGCAAGAACAATCTAGTCCATCTTTGTTTTGCTGGTGTTGTTTCCTCTCAGCTATTGAGCCTAAAACCATTAATGAGGCATTGGCTGATAGTAATTGGATCATTGCTATGCAAGACGAGTTGAATCAGTTTGTTCGAAATGACGTCTGGGAACTTGTCGATAGACCGAAACATCATAATGTAGTTGGCACTCGATGGATTTTCAAGAATAAGAAAAATGAGAATGATGTAGTAGTTCGTAATAAGGCTAGACTAGTCGCCCAAGGCTATTCACAAGCTGAAGGCATAGATTATGATGAAACATATGCTCCTGTTGCTAGACTAGAAGCCATTCGATTGTTTCTTGCATATGCTGCTTACATGAAATTTACTGTATATCAAATGGATGTTAAAAGTGCATTTCTTAACGGTATTCTTGCGGAAGAAGTGTATGTTGAACAACCCCCAGGTTTCGAAGTCAAAGGTAATCAGGTATACAGATTAAAGAAGGCCTTATATGGACTAAAGCAAGCTCCAAGAGCCTGGTACGATACTCTTTCTCAATTTCTATTAGAAAATGGTTTTACTAAGGGCAAGGTAGATAGAACCTTGTTTAGAAGACAAGAAGGGAAAGATATTTTACTCGTCCAAATTTACGTAGATGACATCATTTTTGGTTCACCTAACAAAAAGCTGAGTGAAAGTTTCTCAACACTCATGCAAAGTAAATTTGAGATGTCTATGATGGGTGAAATGAATTACTTTCTTGGACTTCAAGTAAAACAGACCCCAGAAGGGATTTTCATAAATCAAGCAAAATATACTCGTAATCTACTAGACAAGTATGGTATTAAGACATGTAAATCTTCTGGAGTACCTATGCAACCTACTTATAGGATGGATCCAGACGAGAATGGTAAATGTACTGATCAAACTCATTACCGTGGTCTTATTGGTTCATTACTCTACTTGACTGCTAGTAGACCTGATATTGCATTTTATGTTGGTGTTTGTGCTCGTTTTCAAGCTAATCCAAAAGAGAGTCATATGGAAACCACTAAAAGGATATTGAAATATTTGAAAGGAACTATCAATCGTGGTATATGGTATCCTTCAAATGATGATTTATCTCTAAGTGGCTACTCTGATTCTGATTTTGGTGGTTGTAGAATAGATAGGAAATCTACATCTGGTTCTTGTCAATTCTTAGGCACAAAACTCATTTCATGGTTTTCGAAAAAGCAGACAAGTGTTGCTACCTCTACTACTGAAGCCGAGTACATGGCTGCTGGTAGTTGTTGTAGTCAATTATTATGGCTTATTCAACAGCTTAGAGATTATAATATTTGTGAATCAAATGTTCCTATATTCTGTGATAGTAATAGTGCTATTGCCATTACACAAAATCCTGTTCTGCACACACGTTGTAAGCATGTTGATGTGAAACACCATTTCATACGTGATCATGTAGAAAAGAAGGATATTCGCATGGAAAAGATTCATACTGATTTTCAAAGAGCTGATATTTTCACAAAACCATTAGTTGAGGCCCGATTTCGTGAATTATGCATTAGTTTAGGACTGATTGATCTTGATCCTACTAGTATATAGCAATATACTAACCAGACAGGTACAGTCCTAAGAAGAAAGGAGAAATAGACAAGTTACCACAAAAGGCACAGAGCACTCATCTACTCACTCAACAGACAGGTATACAAGGTCAGACAAGTTGACCAAACAACCCGATGAGGAAGCTGGTAAAGCTGAGGGTAATACTAAGGGAATAAACATTTAAGGGGGAATCCTTCATTTCTTAAAGATCCTTATGTTGACTCTTTAGTTTTGTAACAGTCATCTAGTTTGCACCTTGATCATTGACTTAAATTGATATTCATTTTAATTATTCTACTCAACTATCTGTCGCACAAAATAAGACAGGTACATAAAGTTGTTCGACGTTCAGAATAGACACGCACAGTTAAAGGGGGAACTCGACTAGTACTCATAAGACTACTCGTCTTGTGAAATTAAGTCTACTCGCCTTATGATGATTAGATCTACTCATCTGTTCTGGATGGACTCGAACAGACAAGCTAAGTTTTTCTTTGATTAAATGTGTTTGTGTTTATTCGAAACAAATTAAAGATGTTAAAGTAATTTGATAGTGATAAAATTTGAATATCCTAGAATTGGATTTATACACCCCCAGTTAATGAGGTGTACACATTCAGTTCACGCCAAAATATGAATATGTTAGGTCGGATGAGTACACTCCTCATTCTACCAATAAGAGAGGTGGATTTCAATTTTTACAAAATCAAATCACATTTTCGTCTCAGTTCCGTAACCGAATGCCAAAGGTCTTGACCGTTGGATCTAATCTCTCGATCTTGACCGTTGGATCAAAAATTCAGTTTTAAACAAAACCCAACACTTGCACACGTCTTGTCTCACGTTTTCATAACTCTACTACTTGCTAACAGTTGATTTCCTGCATAATCTACTTTAGTGTTCATTACAAATCATTTAACATGTCGATTCGATCTATCTTCGATGTCAGTACCAACATTCAGGCACCATTTGATCTAGGCAGATATATAAATGACAACAAGGTGCATGTTGAACCATCTCTGTTCTTCCAAGGAAATCACACGGTCGGAAATGCAGAAATCTTGACCAAATGCGCCAGATGCGGTCTAAAACCTTACTTGGAGGCGTTTCCTCAAGTTGTTTTGGAGGAAGAGGTTTTGGAATTCTATGCTAACGCCAGCAGAAGAGGAGACGTTATCGAATCATTTATCGGTTCAAATCGAGTGGAAATCACTCGTGAAGCTCTATTTGAAAGATTGAAGTTGCCCATCGGAACGATTGATGTGGAGAAGTACGTTGAAGGACAGGAGATGAAGTATTTGAGCATCTTCTGTGGAAAGAAAATGAAGTTGAAACCGGATGGTAAAGCTACTACAGCCAAGAAGGGTGAACTATTGGAAAAATATCGCACTCTACTGGACATAGCAAGCAAGATGCTTCTATGTGCCACTGGGTCTCATGATTCAGTTACCCAAGCCAAAACAAGGATAATGGCAGCTATCTATGATGGAATCACTGAGGGTAATTGGTTTAAGTTGATAGCTGACAGGATGATGTACTTCGAAAGAAGTGTTAGGGTGGATGTTGATACTCGGAATTGGGTAGTATCTCAAGCAGTTGGATATGGAAACAAGCTGAGTATATTACTCCCACTTTTGATGCCCAACAAGACTACTTGGAGCAAGGGAAAGCCCTTTCATCCTCTTAAGTTCTATTTAAAGAAAGAGGCACTGAAGAAGCAAGCTGCTGTAAGGCCAGCTGCCCCAAGGCAAGTTCAATTTGATGATTCAGAAGTGTTGCCGTACGCGGATTCAGAGAGTTCTTCACAAGCTGGGTCTGAGGAAGCAGAGCCCAGTACAGACGACTCGGAGAAGACTCAATCAGATGAAGAGTCGCAACACGAGAAGGAGTCGAGTGACCAAGTTCCTGAGAGGTATACTCTTGTGAGAGTTGGTACTCCACCTCCACCAGAAGAGACGAGTCACCAGGTTGGTACCTCTTCACAAACTTTGTCAATTCCTTTTCTCTCTCTCTCTACTGTTCGAACCAAGGCTAGATCACATCGATCTAGGCCTCGTCCTTTATCCTCAACTTCACATGTACTGGCGGCATTACCGCTTAGAGCCAGTCATCCCCAAATCACTCCCAAACAAGATACAACTGATACTCCGACAGTTGTCATACCTGACCTAGCCACATCAAAGCCCATAGAGACCACTGCCTTTACTCCCTCTCCCTCACCAGAATATGGTGAACCCTCCAACCCATCTACTTCAGACAAGACGCCAGTTGCCACTGCAACAGCTGAGTTAGAGACCCCATCTACTCAGGACCCGTCTGTTGTTAGATTTGAATCCCTGGTATATTATCCAATGTGTCTGCGAGAGAAGAGGATTCGTGCTCGAGTTTCAAGAAATCTGAAGAAGCATCTCTCGACTCTTGACATCGACACAGCTTCTGAACAGTTTGAGAAGCTAGTCAGGGTTTGCACGTGGTTCGCTTTGAAGAAGTCCTCTACGGATGATCTTTTTGAAGTCATTCAAGGCAAGGGCGGAATCTCCAACTTTATGGATTGGGAGATGGAACAGAAAGAAAATAGTGGAGTTAAGGATCACTCCGAGCTATTCCCTCGCAAAGCCTTGGTTGATTTAGTCAAAAAGCTGCTGAATATTCCGGATGGTGTCATTGAGGATGTGTTCGCATTTGACGTCGGAACCCAGACTGATCTGGTGGAAGACGAGATCAAGCCGGAAGTAGCTGAGATGGCAGTTCAGACTTCAGAACAATTGGAAGAAATTGTTGAAAGTGATGAAGATGAAGTCGACTCACTCATGCTTGGTAAAGAAGATGATGAGTTCTTGGATGCTGAGATGTTTGATGAGGATGAAATCAAAGCCATTGATGATGAAGTTGTTGGAACTTCCAGTTCTACTCAAGTTGTTCCGGAAAGATTTCTGGATGGATTAAAGACGGATCTAAGAAGTGTTGTTCATACTGCCATAGACGAGTTCTTAAACTTGAAGATGAAGGATGTGCTAGTTGAACAGAATCAGTCACTTGTTGACAACTCCAGAGACTTAATTGTTGGTGAAGTCAACAAGATGGACTCAACTTTCCAAGAAGAGATGTTTGCTCAATTTGAAGACTTTCTGAAGAAACAAGTTGATTTTTCAGAAAAGAGGTCAATCTCGTTTGCTCGATCACTAGCTGAAGAGTCAAGCAAAATGGAGAGACTCTACAGAGTTAAAGTTGTTATTGCTGATGAACAGAGACGGGAAGCACAAGATCAATTGGTGCGTTCTCGGGATGTTCTAAATGAGTTAACTACACAGAATACTCTTCTTCGTCAGACGGCTACTCATTTGAAAGATGAACTGGTTTTATGTACAAGGAAGTTGGAACTGGTTACTGATAGATTAGACAAGATGAGTCATGAGAAAATGCATCAGAAACACATTGAGTCAGCTGCTGAAGCCATGAAGGAAGCTATGAAAGAAGAGATGACTCGCTTTACTTCTCTTTTCACTCTTAAGGCAAGTGATGAAGCCAAAAAGGGGGAAGAGACAAGTAGAATTGAAGATGAAGTTGTGAAATCTGCTAGTGCTGAACCTGAGATGAAAGCTGCTGCTACTGCGATTGAAGAACTAAGAAGGCCTAAAAGAGGCAGATTAGTGAAGAAGGCAGATCTAGAGCATTCAGAAACAGAAAAGCAGAAGAGATTAGAGAAAGGCAAAGCTGTTGCGTCTCCTGAAGCAGAGATTCAGACCAGACGAGTTAAGAGAAAGCTGAATATTGAAGAGCCTACTGCTACTGCAACAGTTGAGAAGAAACAAAGAATTGCTGATGATGAGATTCATTATGCAAGCAAAAAGAAGATTACTAAGCATATTGAAAGGCTGCAGAAGTTGAAAGCTGATGAAGACAAGATGGAAGACAAGTTCATTGATCACTTCATAGATAATGAGCATAGAGCTGAATGGATTGAAGTGAAGAGTCAATGGGAACTTGATCATTGGATAATTAGGAAGTATGGTGATGCTGAAAGTCAAGATGAACTGTATTCTTTATTTGACAGGTTCATGGAAGGACAACACAGGAAGTTGTGGCATCTAATCTTGAGGATTTCTGCTGGTGCTAACTTCAACATTCTTGTTCCTGAATTTCCTGAATGAAAATGTCCCATGACAAGTTCAGGTAAAAGGGTTGATATTAACCAGATCAAGAAATTTGAAGAAGAGCTACTTGATAAAGAGAAGATTGAAGATGAAGACCATATCTGTCTAATCCACAAGAGACTCCTTGATGCATTCTGCGTTCCAAATCCAGAAGGAGGTACTCTTTCAGATTAGTTTTGTTTGTTTGAAGTTTAGTTTTTTTTGCTCTGATACTTAGTTTTTTTTGTTATTCAAAGTATGTGTAATCTACTGATCTATTTTTGAATGAATGAAAGATAAGTACTATTTGATGTTAAAAGACAAGGTAACTACTTAACTAGTCTACTTATGAGAAAAGATTCAAGTAGTTTTGGCTTCATCAAAAAGGGGGAAATTGTTGGGACACGAATCCTAGAACAAGTCCTAAATGATGAATAAAAGATGAAGTTTTGATAAAGCCAAAAGTAGTATGAATATTTTCTAAGTATTGACTGATCTAGTCTAGTTGAGTTAAGTCATCTTGTACAAGACCAGTAGAGTTCACATAAGTTCACATGAAAAGATAAGTACAGTTTATAAGTACTTCATATGTGTTTACAGTATTTGTTTAAGTTTGTTACTGAGCTATTTAAATGTTGTATAGAGCTCATGATGTTTCTATATGTAATAGATTAGTTTTATTGTATAGTTTATAAGTTGACTAAGCTTGTATTATGAAAGCTTAAAGTAATGTAATAGTCTTGATAGGTTTAGTATAGTCTACTGATTGAACAAAGAAGACCAGACAAGAAGAGTTGAAGTCTACTACTCAAGACAGGAGGACTACAAGACAAGACAAGTACATACAAGTCTACTCAAGACAAGTCAACGTGAAGATAGTTAGTTAGAAGCGCGTGAAAAGATAAAGATATAGAAGCTAGTTATGGAATAACTAATTCACAACAAGAAACGCGTATATGGATAAGAAGATTCAGTTGAAGGTAGTTATCAAGAAAAGTTGGTTACAACTTATTAGTTCTTGATTTCAGAAGTTTATAAATACTTCATGGTGGTGATCATTTGAAGACGACTGATACACTGAAAATCTACATACTCAAAGTAAAGATATTCAAAGTTTACTCTCAGAGTTGATTGAAGTTCAGATAGAAGCCAGAAGACAAGTGAAGAATCAAGAAGGCTACTACTGAAGATCAGAGAAGTTTTTAGTTTTTGTTTTGTTATTTTTCAAGGTGCTAGATACTTGTAAAATTTCTAGTTAGATCGTAGACATATCTAGAGGTATAGTCTGTTGAAGATCTAAGTCTTCTTCTTGGGACTTTAAAGACAGGAACATACACTTGTACTCGATTGGAAGAGTTTAGTGGAAACATCACAACTGGGTTTGTGAGAGTGGATGTAGACAAGTTGTCGAACCACTATAAATCTCGTGTTTGATTTACTTTACTGTTTTGTTTGTTGTTTAATTGATTAATTGTTTAGTTAATTGAATTACATAACTGAACTAGACTAGCTGAGTATACATAAAACAGAGTTCTCGAATTAAGTTGAGTATAAACTTTAATTGGGCTCATTGTTAATTTCGTATTCCGCACATTGTAATTCTGATATATCGAAAGATTTTAGAAAAGTCTATTCACCCCCCTCTAGACATTTTCTTTAGTTTCCCTCGATATTAACTCAACTTAGGGACCTACAATATATATATATTTTAAATATTATGTATAATAATAATTTTATAATAATAAAATGGGTGAAAGATGATGAAAAGTTCAATACATTTATCTTTTAAGTTCATTTAAGTGTCTTATTTTATACTCCTTTCGTCTCAATTTAAATTCATCATTTGCAAAAAAAAAAAAAAAAAAAAAAACATTCATACATATATCTTATTTTTCATATTTTGTCATTAAGCCACCTAAACCCTTATTTTTGTATTAAAAAAATCTAATGAAAATTACAAATATGTCATTAAGCCATCTAAACCCTTATTTTTCATATTTTATCGTGATACTTACTGCTCACACAATTATTTGCATATATCTTAAAACGTTCTTACATATATCTTATTTGTATTGTATATATTTTATTTATTTGCACATATCTTAGAACATTTATACATATTTATTTGTATATGTCTTACTTATTCGTAAATATCTTGTTTATTTACACATTTATTGTACCCCAAATTCATAATTCTGGGTCCGACACTTATATTTACTCATATGTCATTAATCGACTAATTCGGAAGACCAATCTCACCATCCACTTAGCACCTTAGGAATTTGGAACGTAAAACCTAAAAAAGAGTACACTCTTCAATCTCAAATCAACACCATTAGGTCAACATGTCAACGCCTTTCAAGGTAGGGTACTAATTTGGTGAAGAGAGGGAACGCCTTGGAAAACAATGATTGCTGTTGTCCATTTTGCTCTTCAATGACCGAAACTTGAAGGCACTTGTTGTCCTGTTCGATTTTCAAGAATATTTACCAGTGGGGACGTCTTTGTTGTATCACTCTCACATTGAAGCTTTTGTCAATATAGGTGGCTAAGTTGATATTCAATCTCATTTCGCTAAATGCATTTGTTGGAAGATATTTGGAAAGGAAAAAAGAAATTCCACTGGTCTCATTTTCATTATTTTTTTGTAAATTAATAATATATCTGTCAAGTCTCACTCATGTGAGACTATTCCACATAAAACAATGATCAATACGTGTCATAATTCAGACTTGAAATTTGAGTTAGAATATGGGCATGTAAGTCAAGAAAGACGTGTGCTTTTTACATGCATTAGTCATGACGACTTTGAATATTATTACTCAAAACTGGCTAGCTAATGCTTACTTACGGCCATCTGAATCTGAAAAATGATGAGATGCTTTACCACTTTATTTGTAATAGTTTTATGCTCCTTTTCTACTCATCACTACACAATTTCTCACGCAGCAGACACAATAAATACTTCTCACATATTCAGAGATTACACAACTACAACCTTAATTTCATCTGGTGGACTTTTTGTGTTGGGTTTTTTTAGCCCTCAGAATTCCAATAATCGGTACGTGGGGATTTGGTACAACAAAATACCAGAAAGGACTGTTGTATGGGTTGCAAACAGAGATACTCCACTCAAAGATGCTTCGGGTATCTTTGTCTATAAGTTTTCTATTTTACTATTTTGGTACATCCCCTATAAGCTTCTCATACTTTTGTTTAGCAAATATCTTTTAACTTTTTATTTTTACACCCTACTTTATATATTACTTTTTCACTTTATATATATATCTCAATCACATCACTTGTACAATATCTATTTAATTACTTTTCTTAATTCATGTGTTCAAAAGTAATAAAAAAATTTATAGTCATTTAAATTTATATTTTTTGTCCCTTGACCGCCTAGATTACCTTACACCAGTCGATCAATGGACGGTTTTAAAAAAGTATATATAGTTAGAAGACTAAAATTAAAAGATACCACGACTAAAATAAAAAAATATATAGTTTAGAAGACTAAAATCTAAAATATATTTTTTTGCTGCCATCATTTGAATGTTTGTAGATCGACTTACTAAATAAACTATTGTGAGGGTGGTTAATGCAATTAAAAGTTTTATAAGGAAATGTAATTATTTAAAAGTTCTTCATTTTTTTTATAATTATAGTTACGTACAAAACTTTTAAGTTATATTTAGCATCCTAAAATAGTTGATTTCAACGCTCAACAAACAGTCCACTACTAACCAAAAGTTGGGGAAAATATGAATTTTCATGACCAATTTTGAGTGTGAGTAAAATAGAGGGACCAAATCTAAAAAAAAAGTTAGCTTCAGGGATTATAGTACATTTGGGATTCCTTACTACAATATAGTACAATCACTTTCTAGTACATTTCACATTTACAAACAAACATTTCACATTTACACCAAATATTTCACATTTACGAACAAACATTTCACATTTACACCAAATATTTCACATTTACAAACAAACATTTCACATTTAAAAGTGGTTGGTTGTATTAAATTGTGGGGAGAAGTTGGATTTTGTATCAAAGAGTGAATAATCACTTATAATTGATATTTCACCTATTTTTTTATTGCGTTGTACATCTTTTAAAATATGAAATTGTTGAAAGAAATAATTTCAAAAGATTATCACATTCACATCCTAATATTTATTTTGACTTGTGCATTAATATGTTAAAATTAAATAGATTTCATCAAGTCAACACCCCTAACTACCATGAGAAATAGACTGTCATAACCTTAAATGGAGTGATTGAGAAATCTCACTATATAATGTAAGTGTACAATGATACATGCAAGGAAATAATCAAAGTTAAATCTATGGATATTTTGTGAGATATGAAAATATATACAATATGATATGAAGGGTTATCCTTTATTACCCCTCTCAAGAATTAAGCATCAAGTTTAGACAAACGCATAACTTGGAACGTAAGCTACATTAACAAGTGACTGGTAACTACAACTGGAATGTGCGATGATTTGTTGTTTCTCTATGAAATGAGGAGCCAAATGTAATAATTCATTATAAATTATTCACGTTGTTCTTGTCATTGGAGAACTTGAACTACAAGTCTACATGTACATAGTTGAATAAGTAACCCACAAAATAATCATGGTGTTACAGGTACGTTGAAAGTCAGTGAGTCTGGAGATCTACTTCTTGTAAACGGCACCAACGACATTGTTTGGTCTACTAATGCAACAAGAAATGTGCAGAATCCAGTTGCACAGTTACTCAACTCAGGGAATCTTGTTCTGAAAGATGCAAACGATGACAACCCTGAGAATTTCGTGTGGCAGAGTTTCAACTATCCAACTAACACTATTTTACCAGGGATGAAGTTTGGTTGGAACCTTATAACTGGGCTAGAAGTTTATATCACTTCATGGAAGAGAATTGATGATCCAGCATCGGGAGATTTTACCTATCGCGTCGATCCTACGGACCATCCTCAATTAGTTTTAAGGAAGGGTACAAATGTTGTGTCTAGAACTGGTCCGTGGAATGGAGTCAGCTTTGGTTGGAGTCCAATTAATCAGATGAGGGGAGTCTTTACATTTAATATGGTCGTAACTATGAATGAGGTGTACTATCGTGATGAGCAGCTAGATGAGTCCACATTTACGAGGTTAACTATAAGTGACAGTGGCGTTGTACAGAGGTTGGTTTGGACTGATATAACACAAGGTTGGAACATTTACGTGTCTATGCCTATTGATACTTGTGATACCTACAGTAAATGCGGTGCATACGCTAGTTGTAATATTGAAAATTCACCTTCTTGTGAGTGCTTAAATAAATTCAAACCAAAAGATCCACAAGGTTGGAACAGGGGAAATTGGTTAAATGGGTGTGCTCGGAACGCACCCCTGGATTGCGGTAAAGGAGATGCATTTTTGAAGTACTCTAGGATGAAGTTGCCAGATACACAACATTCCTGGTCCAACAGGAGTATGACTCTTAAAGAATGTAGGACTATGTGCTTAAAAAACTGCTCGTGTATGGCGTATACAAGTCTAAATATCAGCAGAGGTGAAAATGGATGTCTGCTTTGGTTTAGTGAACTTGTTGACTTCAGAAATATGTCTCCTGGACAAGATATTTACATTAGAGTTGCTTCTTCTGAGCTAGGTAAGCATCATTTCATTTGTTATCTTTATATTGCACAACACGTAAATATAATGTGATAATATTCTTTTTGGTCTCTAAACTTAACACATTTTTCATTTTTTGTCGCTTCATTTCACTCACTATCAAGTTCAATCCTTGAGGTACGCTCCCACTGTAGTTGATTGTCTATTGACTTACAGAATCGACTATTTAGGGTCTAAAGGTAAGTAATACTTTTCAAATAATTACATTCAACACCCTAAAATAGTTGATTCTGATAGTTAACAAATTATCAACTAATGGTGGGAGTCAAAGTGAGTTCCGACCAAACTTGATAGTGAATGAAATGAGGACAAAAAATGATATTAGCCCTAAAATAATGTACTCTTTTAATATATAATTTCAGGCTCAAAAGAAAGGAAGCTAAAAATAGTTTTAGTGACGCCTCTGGTGGTCGGGATAGTTCTGCTAAGCCTGAGCATTTTTTTGTATTTAAAGAAAATAAAGAAGGTGGATCATCAGCCGCAGAGAACTGGTAAGAGGACAAGCACTATAGCTATGTATATATATAACGAAAATAGTTCCTTTTGTTTATGTTCTCTACATCCTCTTTTGCCTCTCATGTTGCAGGCTGGCCGGGACTCAACAATGCGGAAAGTCATAAAGACCTAGAGCTACCACTGTTTCACTTATCGACTATATCGAAAGCTACAAATAATTTTTCAATTGACAATAGGCTTGGAGAGGGTGGATTTGGACCTGTTTTTAAGGTAAAATCAAATAAAAAATAGGATCACAAGAACCCATATACAAATATATATGAGACCCCATATGATATGGATCCAGAATATTTATCCAAACTCTTAAATGGATCAAGATTTTTTATCCACACATGATAAGTAAAATAAAAATAAAGGGGGAAAATATACCTTTTTCATGAGTACCTTTTGTGTATTTAGGGCCTGCTGGACGACGGACAGGAAGTTGCTGTTAAACGTTTGTCAAGAACTTCCCTTCAAGGAGTAGATGAGCTCAAGAATGAAGTAATCTGTATCGCGAAGCTTCAGCATCGGAATCTAGTGAAGCTTCTTGGTTGGTGCATTCAAGGAGAAGAGATGATGCTCGTTTATGAGTACATGCCCAACAAAAGTCTAGACTTAATACTTTTCGGTAAGAACTGAAAAAACAGGAGATTAGTGTTTTAAAATCAAAAATTGACAGCAGAGAAAGAAATCTTCAATTATAATAGATATAACACAATACAAATAGTTCACCGTGCACTTAGAACAGCTGTGATTCTCAATTTTATGAAACAAAAATAAATATATCCTCCCTTATTTGTCAGACCAGGTCCAGAGCGCCTCACTAGAATGGCCTTGCCGATTCAACATTATTAATAGTATTGCTCGAGGACTCATGTATCTTCATCAGGATTCTCGTCTTCGTGTTATACACAGAGACCTCAAGGTCAGCAATATATTACTAGATTCTGATATGAACCCAAAGATATCGGACTTTGGTCTTGCTAGAATACTGGGAGGAAATGAAACTGGAGCCAAAACAAGACGAGTAGTTGGCACATAGTAAGTATGAATCTTCATAACACAATACATTACAGGAACTCCCTCTATTTAATTATTATTTATTCTTCTCACGAACATTTTCATGTAGCGGCTACATGTCCCCAGAGTACGCCACATATGGCCTTTTCTCAGTGAAATCAGATGTCTTTAGCTTCGGGGTTTTAGTGCTTGAAATCGTCACTGGTAAGAGAAACAGAGTATTTTCTCACAATGATCACCACCTCGACCTTCTTGGACATGTAAGTATTACATATTGTAGAAACTTGAATCTGTATTTTACGACCATCTGATATTACCTCCAATGTAACAGGCATGGATGCTTTACAAAGAAGGAAGGTCATCAGAATTGGTTGATACTTGTTTCAGAAACTCGTGCAACTTATCAGAATTAGAGCGATCAATCCATATTGGTCTTTTGTGTGTTCAAGAACGCCCCCAGGATAGGCCTAGCATGTCTTCAGTGGTACAGATGCTGAGCAACGACAGCATTCTGCCTGAGGCTAAACATCCTGGTTTTTTCACAGCAATAGATATGCTAAGAACTGAAACTTCAGTTATATTGGACACAGCAAGTTCAAAAAATGAAATGAGCATTACTCTGTTTGAAGCTCGCTAAATATACAACAAATTAACTTAAATTCAGTCATGTTGGTGCATATCTTTTGCAAATATCACAAAATTATTGTCTGATAGGGTCTCTCCTTGTCAGTCCAACAAACTTGTGCACTATTTATCATGTAAACATGTGATTCAATTTCAGCAATTTAAGAAACCAAATTACTCTTCTGATAAGCTAGGGATTTCACATTTTGGTACATCAGCAACAAATTACAGATGAATTCTCAAAATGGTAAATATTGCATCTAGAAATTGTGTGAAAATATTGCAAAACACACTCAAGGCATCTAAACCAAGCTACCATAACAACAAAAAAGTAAATGAACTTGAGCAGAGCAAGAACTTTATCACATATTGCAATGAAATATCACTCACCGTCAAAGTCTGATAATCGAGAGGGTTATTATGCTGTTCGATCTTGGTGGGTTTTATAGTTTTGTATTTCTCCCCCATCTCATATCCCCGTTCTCTGCCCTAATCGACCAATTTCATTTCAGTTTCTCAATCGAACTTCACTTTCTTCAACCTTCATTTTCAGCATAGGATAAAAATTGTGTACTGCACCCATATATGTAAAATATGATCCAATGGCAGTTCCATCTCCTAATTGGCCTCTTTTATGGAGAATGAGGGTATATTTTTTTTGATATATGCAAATCAAGTTTCCATTGACAGTAACATTCCACACTAAAGCCTCGTTAAGATATATTTTCTTACAAAAAAAAATAAGAGACATAATGAAAGATAAAAGATCTATCAAACTGCCCTAATAACTACTTCCTCCGTCTCATGAGAACTTGCACACCTAGTATTACACACAATTTAAAAAAAGTGTAATTAGTATTGTTTTGAGGGATAATCTTATAAAATTTTACTAATAAAATTGAGTGTGGAAAAGTAATGACATATAATAAATAAGAATATATTTTGAGGGGAATGAAGATATTTGCACGGGTAGAAACTAGAAACTCACGACAAAGTGGGATAGCTCAAGTGGTTAGAGCACCACTACCTAGGCCTTAGGTAAGGATATGATTTATCAATTTATAATTATCAATAATTTACCATAAATAATTTATATTTATAATTATTTGTAAGAATTATAATTATTTCCAAAATTAGAGTGTGCACGGTATAAAATTCGTGCATTACCCATAACTTGCCATAAATAATTAATATTTATAATTATTTGTAAGAATTACAATTATTTCCAAAATTAGAGTGTGCACGGTGTAGAAGTCGTGGATTACCAATAATTTACCATATATAATTGATATTTATAATTATTTGTAAGAATTACAATTATTTCCAAAATTTAGTTGTGCACGGTCTAGAAGTCGATATGGGTCGTTCTCTCGTTTATCGGAGTATTCAACCCATGTTATACGTCGATATCCATGTTCTACACACTACTTGTATAAAATATCACATGGATCTAGGAGAATGGTCGGTAAGGTGTCGTTAGTGACGGTAATGACCTTCGTTCTGTTATAATGCCACACGGGTCGTTATCTCGTTTTCGTGTGTCAAATATGAAACTTAAGTTTCCCGATATCATCATTTTACAACCTAAACATGTTTTTAAGAATAGAACGACATGGTTAATCCCAAATTTAACGTGTTTGAAAACAATGGATGGTATGATTGATAAAGAACACATGATTTATATAACCTAGAATATAGTGATTGAGTGAAATGGTCGATTATTAATCAGTGGTGAACTATCCAATGAACATGGCAACCTGATAATGGATTGAATCAAGGATCATACGGATTTAATTGAGCGACCCTCGAGGAAAAACCCTTTCTTATTTTTGGAGTGAGCGAGTTCGATTGTAGAGTGGAGAAGTAGAATCAATGAGAAAGATTCATTCTTGCTTCCAACCTAATGCTTCAAACCTGCTTTTAATGGCGAATCAAGGGACAAGGATCACGAATTTGTGAAAACTCTTAAGAATGTGCGGACTGAATTGGGGAAGACAAAAGATCTAATTACTAATTTAATAAATCTATTTTTTAATTAATATTTGGATTGATTTCATTAATTTTTAAAATAAGAATAATTGTATTACAAAAGGTTAGAACATTAATTTTACCTAATATATATATGTACTCCCTCCGTCCGCCTATAAGTTTCCCATTTTACCATTTTCGTCTGTCCGCCTATAAGTTTCCCATTTTACCATTTTCGTCTGTCCGCCTATAAGTTTCCCATACCCTTTTTGGTAAGTACTTTTTCTTACACTTCACTTTATATTTTACTTTTTATCTCTATCTCTCTCCTTCTTCCAATCACATCACTTGTACTATATCTATTATTTAATCACTTTTCTTAATCTTTGTGCCAAAAAGTAGCGGGAAGCTTATAGGCGGACGGAGGGAGTATATGTTTTAAAAATAATTTAAATAAAAGAAGGGTAATATAGTAAATAACAAAATACAATTTAAAAAATGATATAAATAACTTAAACTTGTATAAAAGGTAGCAGGTCGTTACGACGTTTACGACGCCACGTGGCGCGATTCGACAACTTTGTAAAATGTGACTATCGTAAGAATTGCCCAACAAACTAAAACAACAAATGAGCTAAAACTAAATTAAAATAAAAAGTTTAAAAATAAACTAAAACTTAAAAAAAAAAAAAAAAACAGAAAAAAGGGTTAATGAATAGATCTACCAATCATTCAGCGTATTTCGGAAATATCGAATCGCTAACACCAAAGAAATAACTGTAGCTATGACGACAACGGGTGCTAAGGGTATGTTTACTTTTAGTTTTAAAAACAAGTTTTTGATTTCAAGATTCAAAACCCGTTTTATTTCGAGATTTAAAAATCGGTTTTTAAAATTCACTCAAAACCACCCCTATCAAACATATTGATTTAACATAAAGTTATATTTATATAATATTCCTCCAATCATTATATTTTTTCTCAACAATAATATAATAATACAATAATATAATACATTTAATCATTACACAATTAACTAATCATTATAATCTCATCAAACAATAATATAATAATACAAACTCATTTAATCTTACAATTTGATTTGACATAAAGTTAAATCCTACACTATTTTAAAAGACAAAAGAAACACTCATATTACTATTCATCGGGATTTCAAAAATCCGGTTCTTAAAACCACTCAAAACCCAAAGTAAACACACCTAAGTGTTTTCTAATGAAAAATCTCTTCTAAAAAGAGAGTTACAGTGAAGTGAGAGATTAAAATAAGGTAGAGGAGAGGTAGAGAATGGGGGTGGTAGAAGTGAATAGTTTTGAAGTTAACTAATTTTTCAGAGAAATAAATTAGAGAAAAGGGAGAAAAGAAGTTAATTTGTACGGGAAATGAGGAGTGTATGGGAATGGTGAACATAACAAATGTTGAAAAAACCCGTCAAAAAAAAAACAAATGTTGAAAAAATGACGGAGGTTTACTTTTGCTCAGAATGTTTTTATTTATTTATTTCAGTTGAAGATTTACTTTTGCTCAGAAATTTAATAAAAGACATATTGAGAGAATTATATTGAATAAAGATAGGACTGGTGTGGACTCAAGTACACGGTGTACTTGAGTCCAGTTATATATTATAAATCGCGGATAATAAGTATAATTAACGCATTATTTTATGAAAGTTGTTGCAGCCTAATGGATGTCCTTAAATTGCCATACCACAATGTGTTATAATAACTTCCTTTTTTTTTTCAATATAGCATACACTTTTCAGTTATAATAACATACACTTTTCATTATAATAACATACATTTTCCATTAATATAACTTAAACTTTTAAGTTATAAAACATACACTTTTTCAGTTATAATAACATACACTTTTTAGTTATAATAACATACATTTTTCATTCAAAACAATGTTGCACTTTTCAATATAGTAACATACACTTTTCATTAAAAAACGAAGATGCACTTTTCAATATACTAACATACACTTTTTCAGAAAAAAAAAAAATCGAAAAAAAAAAAACCGTCAAGAGACTCATAGAACCCGTCAATATGAAATCGAATCTAAAATTCACTAGCATAGAACCTATAAAGAAGTGAGTATAAAACTCAAAAAATTCAAGATTTAATAGAAATGAGAATAGAACTCAAGACTCATTAGTATTTGTATGAGGGACTCCGCGAGGAAATTCTCTCTCTAATTAAATTCTCTCTCGGGGAAATGTAACGCCAATTTGCATCCTTGCGTGAACAATCCCCCAAAAAAAGATAAATCATTACACAAAATCCCTCGAAAATCTAGCTTAATCTTTGTAAATCAATCTTAACCATCCGATTTATTCATCTTTGGGTATGATTTACCTAGGGTAATGATTGCCTAAATACCTGCTTGAGCCTAATCTTCATGGATTGGCCAATACTACCGCCCAGAATGGCTATTTCAACCCATTGCCTGGGTTCCTTGATCTCACACAATCACATCTCTCTCTTAGGATTTGTGATACTCTCTTCTTTGCTCTACTGTTTGAGCTCTTTTCTTTCAATGGCGGAACATCTTAGTCCCCTCATGCAGAAGGTTACTCTGGAGGAAAAGGACAACCGAAAGGTCCCTATTCCTGATGCTGCTCTTGCTCCAGAAAAGTTCTTATTGCTGGGCACATTTACCATTCCCAGGAGATTCTCGGTCTCTGACATTTGCTCCACCATGAAGAGGGTCTGGCGTACGGAGAAGAATGTGTCGGCCTACCAGGTGGGCGATGGGCTGTTCGTTTTTGAATTTGAGGATGTTGTGGAACGCAACAAAGTCTATCACAGACAGCCGTGGACTGTGAACCAATCTTGGTTCATCCTTGCGATACTCAATGGAATGGAAACGCAGGACGAGCTTGTCATTAGCAAGGTTCCCACCTGGGTTCAGATCCATGGTTTACAACTTCAGTCTATGACGGCGCCGGTGGGGTGGACGATGGGTGGCCTGCTAGGAGAGGTACTGGAAGTAGATGCGCCGGAGGGAGGCTATGCTATTGGCCGATGTCTGAGAGTGAGGGTCCTACTGGATATCAGTAACCCTCTTATGTACGCTACTACCATGGAGGTTCAAGGTAAAACCCTTATCGTTATGTTCCGTTATGAAAAACTGCTCGACTTCTGTGTTAAATGTGGTGTGCTAACCCACGTTGAAAAGGATTGTCCCCTTAAATATGGAGGAGTTGTGCATGCCCCTGCATCGAAATACCCAAAATGGCTGAAAGCGGAAGGACAGAAACCAGTCCCCAAGGAGGAATGGCCGGTTCTTGAGCACATGCAGATGAACCCAGAGCCCCAACATGTGGTCACTCAGAGGGATGTTGTGGCCTTTCCAAGTTCAAGCTCAAATCCACCGACATGCAAAAAAGCCCAACAGGTGGAAACTCAAAATACAAACTTGGGAATCTGGAAGGAGACAAGAGTGAGCCCAAACGTTACCAACACAGTTTTCCATGATGTCCAAACTTTTGGAGATGATTCTTTTCTGGAGGCCATGTATGCTCAAAAAATGGGAAGCCAAAACAAAATCCAGTTCTTTCCCACAGAAATGGTGCATTCTGCGATGCTTGGAGATCTCCACAAAGTCACCCAGGGAGCAAGTGAACAACCACGACCAGCTACAAAAGAGGAGGCAGCCCTCAACAGAGAGGTACGGAAGATCAAGAGAGCCATTACTCAGTCAACAACTATGGCACAAAAGCTCTTCCCCCAAACCTTCATCCAGAACTCCCAGAAGAATTTTGTGGACTCTAAGAAGAGAAACAGACAGGATAATGGTAAGGGTAGAGCAGGCGAAGCAAGTGGGGTGATCTGTATTGATGGAGGAGCGAGTCCAGTTGGGAAAGGCAAGAAAAAGTCTAAAAGTGAGGAAGCTGATTCGGGATCAAACCCTAGGGCGGAGGCTGAAGATGAGCAGCCCCGCCCAGCCACATGAGTTGTGTTGTGTGGAATGCACGTGGTTTGGGGAGTAAGCGTGCATTCCAAGGGTTACAGCGACTTGTAGCCGATCTCAAACCCCACCTTTTGTTTATCTCTGAATCAAAAATTTATGTTAACTTTGCTAGTTCTAGAAAGCATCTACTTAACTTTGACTTTTGTATGGGTGTTGATGCTGTGGGAACTAGAGGTGGATTGCTGTTATTTGCAACTAATGAAGTGAAAGTTAACTTGTGTTCTTATTCGCAGTCTCATATTGATTGTACTGTTAGTTTCAACAAAAAAAATTGGAGGTTTACAGGCTTTTATGGGGAACCTGTTACACATCTAAGGCATATATCATGGAAACTGTTGAAATCAATTAGAATGAGCCATAACTCAGACTTAAAGTGTCCTTGGATTGTGGGAGGAGACTTTAATGAAATCATCTGTCAAAAGGAGAAGAAGGGGGGGAGATTCACTAGGGATAAACCTCATTCCCAGATACAGGCATTTAATGACATATTAAATGAGCTCTTCTTAAAAGATATCAAAAGTAAGGGACCCCTCTTCACTTGGTGGAACAGAAGAAGAGGAACTGATTTCATTCATGAGAGACTTGACAGGTTTGTGGCAAATTCAGAATGGTTGGAGCTTTGGCCGCAGGAGGAGGCTAGAAATGGGGGTTTCTACGAATCTGACCATAGGGTGGTTATTCTGAAACTGGAAAGAGAGGCTACTTATGAAACACAAATGGGAAAGATGCCGAGATACTTTGAAAAAGCTTGGCTTCTTGAAGACGATTTTGATGAGGCTATGGAGAGGGCATGGGAGACTGGAAACAACAATGAGCCTGTGATTAAAAAACTGGAGTCATGTGGGGAGAAACTACACAGGTGGGCTGTGAAAAGAGGGCATAATTACAATAGGGAGATTCAGGAACTGGAAGGAAAAATTTCAGACATCTTGGAATCGAATGGAGATGTAATTGATGACCAAAAATTTAGGGAAATCAATGGGCAATTGCAAAAACTTCAACAACAGGAGGAAATTAAATGGCATCAAAGGGCAAGACTAGCTTGGTTGGAGGAGGGAGACAGAAACACAGCTTACTTCCATAGGCAGGCTTCGGAGAGAAAACGGGTCAACTCTATTAGGGGAATTAAGGATGAAAATGGAGTATGGCAAGAGAGGGAAGGAGAAATCTTATATGTGGTGCAAGATTACTACAAAAATCTCTTTACCTCACAAGACCCATCTTTAGAGAATGTGCACAAGGTGACTTCCCAAATTACATCAGCCCTTACACATCAAATGCAAAATACTTTGGAGGAATCATTCATAGAGAAAGAGGTCCTCAAAGCTATGGCGGATCTCAAGGGAGGAAAAGCTCCTGGTCCTGATGGCCTTCCAGCTATGTTCTATCAACAAAACTGGCAAAGAGTTGGAAAGGAGGTAGTAGCAGGGGTGTTACAAATTCTAAATCAGGAAGGAACCTTGCAAGATTGGAATGATACTATCATCACCTTGATCCCAAAGGTGAGGGATCCGGAGAGCGTTTCTGATTTTAGGCCAATAAGTTTAAGCAACGTCTGCTATAGACTGGTGGCTAAAACCATTGCTAATCGTTTGAAAACTGTTATGGGAGACTTGATCGATGAGTCACAGAGTGCTTTCACCCCGGGCAGGTTAATTTCGGATAACATCCTTATCAGCTATGAGTGTATGCACTGGTTGAGGCACAATAAGAGCAAAACGGGATATGCAGCATTGAAGCTTGATATGAGTAAGGCGTATGACAGGATGGAATGGACTTTTCTTCGACAAGTCTTGATAAAGATGAACTTCAGTAATAAATGGGTGAACCTCATCATGAGATGTGTGGAAACTGTGAGGTACACTTTTAAACTTAATGGTAGGATTGTTGGAAGTGTAATTCCGACAAGGGGATCCTCTATCCCCTTTCCTCTTTGTAATTTGTTCACAAGCACTCTCAACCATGTTTGATAATCTGATGCTAAGTGGGAGGGTGTCGGGTATCCAAATAGCAAGGGAGGCTCCACAAATTTTGCATCTACTCTTTGCAGATGATTGCTTGATCTTTGTCAAAGCAAAATTTGAAGAATGTCAAAAATTGAAAGAGGCGCTGAAGGATTATGAGGTGGCATCGGGTCAAATGGTTAACTTCCAGAAATCAGCTATTGTCTTTAGCCCAAATACTAGTAAAAATACGCAGGGGATGATCAAAACTCTTCTGGGAGTCAGAATTGAACAACACCACAAGGTCTATCTAGGCCTACCCACTATCTCTGTGCGTGCCAAGAAAATCCAATTTGGCTTCATCATAGATAAGGTACAAAAGTGGATACAGGGGTGGAGAAACAAAGAATTTTCTATAGGGGGAAGGGAAGTCTTGATCAAAGCTATTCTACAGGCCATTCCGACGTATGCTATGCAATGTTTCAGACTACCCACGACACTATTTGATGAGATGGAAAAATTGTTTTGCAGGTTTTGGTGGGGATCTAAGGGGGAGAATAGGAAGATACATTGGAAGTCATGGGATAAGCTGTGCAAGCCGAAAGATGAGGGAGGGTTCGGTTTTAGGAAAATGACGATTTTTAACAAAGCTCTCCTTGCAAAGAAAATTTGGCGAATGTGTGTTAATCCAGACACATTGGTGGCAAGGGTCTTCAAAGCCAGATATTTCAAGAATACAGATATTATGGAAGCAGGTGTTGGGTCAAATCCATCATTTGTTTGGCGATCTTTGTGTTGGAGCATGGATATCATTGATAAAGGGGCTAGGTGGAGAATTGGTGATGGAAGATCGATTCATATCTTTAAGCATGCTTGGGTACAACATCTGGAGGAAGGTCGAATTAAATCAAGAAGAATTGCATCAGGATCCACCGTGAGTCGATTCATTCAGAGTGATGGAGCATGGAATGAGCCACTTATTTTTTAAGCCTTCCTTCCATATGAAGCGGAGGCTATTTGCAGGACTCAAATTGTAGGGGAAGGAGTTTTGGATTCGAGATACTGGGGTCCGAATGCTAAGGGGAAGTATACTGTTAAATCGGGCTATAAGTTGGCACTAATGGAGCATTCCAATGACAGGCATAGGGCTTCACCATCTAACAGGGGAGAAGGGCAGAAATTCTGGAAGAGAATTTGGAAACTTAATTTACCTCCAAATGTGAAGGTTTTTTGCTGGAGATTGGCCAACGATTATATCCCAATTGGTTACAACCTCAACAAAATAGGTATGAGTACGCATGATTATTGCAATATATGTTTGTCCGCAGAGGCCACGACGATACACACTTTATGCCTATGCAAACCTGTTAAGAAAATGTGGAACAGATTGGGGATCGGTACAAATCTGGAATTCAAGGAGTATACTAATTCAAGACAATTGTTGGAGGAGATTTGGCTAAAAAATGATCCGCTAGAGATTGAAAAGATCATTTTGCTCTTGTGGGGAGTGTGGAATGAGCACTGCAAGAGGATCCATGGGCCGGCTGGGCAAATTCGGATTAAGGAGTTCACAAGTGAAGTCCAATGGGTTCTTGATTATCTTAAAGAATTTCAGAATACAAAAGCACGCAAGCCCATTAGTAGGCACAACAGAAACCTGAGAAGTGAATGCTCGATTGTGGAAGTTGACGCAGCATACAATGAAGCTTCAAGACAGTATGGAGTGGGGATCTGTGTTCGAAATAAGGAGGGTCGAGAGCTGAAGCATATAGCTCGTAAAATAGGGGAACCTGGATCGGTTTTAGGAGCTGAACTGAGAGCTATATGGGAGGGGATAAATGTGGCTGTTGATCTTAATCTTGAACGTTGCTGTATTAAATCCGATTGTCTAGAAGCAGTGAATTTGTGTGAGTATCAAGGTAGGGTTTCGTCGCCAGAGGGTATTTGGCTGGAAAAAATTAGAGAAAGTTTGACAAGAGTCGTAGTGTGCGGCATCAGTCATCTTCCGAGATTACAAAACCGACGGGCCCATAATTTGGCTAGGGAGGCGGCTTTAGCTCCTAACTCTTACGATTGAGTTTGGAGATCTTCTCTTTGGTAGAACTTCAGTTCCTCGTTGGATAGATGAAAGAGCTTTGTAGTTGTATTTGTAATTTCTATCCTAGGTTCTACCCTCAAAAAAAAAAAAAAAGAATAGAACTCAAGAGACTCATTTAAACCGAATTGCGGAAACGTACCTAGATCGACGAACTTGTTTAATCGATCATAAATTAATCATTACACAACTCTGATACCATGTGAAATTTCATAACAAGAACAAATTTAATAGAAGACATATTGAGAGAATTATATTGAATAGAGAATTACATGATTAAATTGATCATCATCCCTCTTCTATATATAAGATGGAGATTTACAATTACTAAAATAGAAGTTACAAGTAACAAATGAACTATTCTTTACAATTTTTTTGTTTTTTATTTTATTTTTTTAGGGATTACAAGATTAGTACAACAAAATTAAAACATATATATAACACACTAGATCTTCAACCCACGTCAAATTAAATCAGACACTACAAGAAAAATTCAATTTAGATGTAAAAAAAATCATCGCTAATTCTAATATTTTCGTTGCTAATATGAATTAGCGATGAAATAATTTTGTCGCAGAATTTGTTGTTATTCACTCGTGGATAACATATTTTTTATATTTATTTTAATTTTAATTTATTGCAAATGTTTGCGATGAAAACATGAGCTTTTAGAAAAGCTACACTTTCCAGTCGTGAGCAAGTGGGGAGACATGTGTAACTACATTAATTAATAAATGAAACATCAATAAAGTGATTGTAGTGATGATAAATCAACAATAGCCGTTTCTATTAATATTTAAATTTATCAAAATTTTAATACTTACAAGTACTTAATTTTTTTTTGTTTCTTAAATCAAAATCGTATAGAATTTTTTTAAAGAAATAAACTTGCAATATATATAAATTTAACTATTATAATAAAGAATAGAAAGAAGAATAAAATAAGAAGTGATTTTTTAAAATAAAGTGTTGTATCTCATATTTTAAGTAATTATTAGTATTAATATAGTTAATTATAATTAATGGAGTATATATTGTGATAGTAAAACTTTTTAATTTTATGAATTCAATATAATCTTAATATATGAAAAAAATATTCACATAATAATGACACATGTAATAATTAATCAATAAAATTACATTTAACAAATATATAACTCTTTGAAATGTCGACCCATCAACAAAATTAATATAAGAACGACACATAAACAAAATTAATTTAAAGACAACACATAAACATTCTAAACTCACTATTAGTAATATTGGGGATATGATACTTACAGTATTGTAGGTTTTTAGTTTTTATTTATTTATTTAAAAAAAACCAGGCCAGCCCGAAAAATCAGCTTGGTTTTTTTCGGGGCCACTAAAAAATAAGGCCAAGTCTGACTTGTTAGTCGAGCCAGCCCATCGAGTCGGACTAGTTTTGACAGCTCTATTGCCTCTATATGAGGCTAAAAGTAATAACATTTTTTGTAAATTGTGGGTATTGTTAGAGTGTAGTTTATAAAGGGTTTTCTATTTTAAGATAGAGTGTGAAAGTTATTGTGAGACGTACCGAAAAGAAAAGTGCGAAAGTTATTAGGGGACAACATATAATGAAATTGGATAAAAAAAAGTAAGAATAATGAAATTAAACGAAGAGAGTACATTTTACCAATCACGTGGTGTGACTGTCTCATCATAAGTTCCTCTTGGGATATGTCTGTTTCCGATGAAAAATTGTCGATAAATCCAAAGAGGAACTTATGATGAGACAGTCACACCATGTGATTGGTAAAATGAATAAAATGGAGAGTACATTTTCGGTACGTGACTTTTTGTAGTTAATCCATATGTCATAATTCAACTTGCAGTCACCTAAAAATACACATTTACTCTTTTGAGCAAATATAAAAGTATCCACAATGGGAGTGAGAAGTCCCATGTGAATTTTTACTCCTCACTCAAAATAAGGGTAGGAGTGATTGTTGAGTTGTTTATGTGGAGGAAAGAGATTAAATAAGGTAGAAGTTCTCCTATCCGGTAAAAGTGAAAATATGAGGAAAAGGAAAGAGTGAAGTAATTGAAGAGTGGACAACCAAAAGGATAAAAAGGCCATGACTTGGGTGTTTGAAGGCCACGTGCGACTGGGTTCAATATGTGGTCCCAAGTGGCCAAGTACGCAAAAACTTTTGTGCAAATAGTTTATGTGTAATTATGTGTAAATTACCCATTTTGTGATTTAGGGTTATTATATCCGGCCCATATATTTTTTCGGTTACCCGGCTCGGCCCGTGGTCAACTTAAAATTTTAGTTTTATTTTTTTTTAATTCTCGCGCTTTAATCTTATTCGTTTGAACTTCCATTTTTTATTTCTTCCAGAACACACTTCTCAACTTCCTAACTCTTACTCTCTTATCATTTTTTCAGTACACTCGATCAGTACTCTCGATTCTACCTCATTTTTTGCACATTATTCTTCGATTTTCCTCCTGGTTTCACCTTCTTCACGGCTTGTTTATCGATCATCATGCTCGTTCTTCTTGACGGTTTTGTTTATCGATCATCATGTTTATGCTTTTATTTAAAAATTAAAAGTTTTTAGTTTGATTTTTGGGTTTATGTGTAGTAGTTTCTGTTGCGTTTTGTGATTTTTGAATTGAACTTAGGGTTTTTTTTTTGCATGTTAGTTTTTCTTTCTTTTTTCCTTCGTTTTTTGATAAACGGTTATGGTTTTACGCGATTTTGGTGGTTTTTTGCATTTTATTTATGATTGCAGTTTTTTATTTAAGTTGTTTGGTGATTGCAGCTTTTATATAGTAGTTTTTGTGGTTTTTGAAGCAGTTTTTTAACACTCACTCATCTGATCAGGCCTAAGTTAGCTTACTTGACTCCTCCAGCTGATACGCTCAACAACTGAGTCAATCAGCAGACTACATCAGAAGACTAGTACTCTGCTGATCTCCACCTGACGAGTAGAACTCATCTGATTTAAGATTATGAGATAAAACCTCACAACGGTCGACAAATTCTTGTCGAAAAAAAATTAAAAAAAATCATGTTTCTTCGTCGGCGACTTGGGTGTGAATGACGGCTGTCATGGGTGGCCAGGTGGGGTTCAGGGCGTCGGAAGACGGGGGAAGAGGCGGAGGCTGCGGCGCCACCGCTGCTTGTTGTAGAAAAAAAAAGGAAAGAAGATGGAGGATGGCGGAGGGACGGCTGTTTGTGTGGGGCAGGACTGCGGCGGCGACTGGGGCGGAGGGAGGACCTTGGGAGGCGGGCTGAGGCGGAGGGAGGAGGAAGAACGGCTGGAGCGGCGTGCGGCAGGCGGCGGCGTGCGGCTGGGATGATGGTTGGGGGAAGAAGAAAAGGGTTTTAGGATTTTTTATTGAAAAAAGAAGAAAAGGGTGGGGAAGATGAAGGGAAATGAGGATTTTAAGGGGTGTGCATTTATTCTACAAATTTTTAAGAGAAAAAGGTATAATAGATAATTTGGGGGAAGTGCATCTATCTTTCGTCTATAAAGGGGGGAGTGCATTAAACATACTTGGAGGGGCATATAACCCACGCCCTACTTATTTAGTTCAAAACCAATACAAAGACTCAAAAAGGAAAATCACAAAGATGTTACTCACAAAGAAGTAACCACAAAGAAATAAATTCAAAGTAAAGAAATGACAAGTTTTATTTATACGCATGTACCATCGCTGAAAAAAAGACATGAGCCCGTATACAATCCAATTAACGGTGGAGAAGGCGGCCACAAAACCGAACACTTACTTTGATTCACACAACTTTTGTGTATACCCGATAGGGGTGAGCATTGGTTCGGTAACCGAAATCGAAATACCAAAATCATTTTAACCAAAATTCTCAATATAAGAAACCGAAACCAAACTGAAAAGGATAAAAATTGACTATCAACCGGTTAATAACCGAACTTTTCTAGCCTTTCCAAATGGGAGTATTTTTTAGCTAAGGGGCTGCGAAAAAAATAATATTCCATGGAACAGTAACAGTTAGGCTTTAAACTCAATAACTATTATGAAAATCAATCTACATTTTAGTTTAGGCCAAGGATAAATGTCCCCCACATATTATGTTTTCACCCCACCCCAATTTATATTTTGAACTAATAGGTAATGTGATAATATTGAGAATGATTTTCATTGAGATTCAAAGAAGAAGAAGGTTACATATATATACAAGTGGACTAGTAACTAATCTTGAGTAGTTACTCTAACTACTATCAACTAACACAACTAATTATAACTACTCTTTAGTCGGTTATATTGTCACCCCTCCTCAAGCTAGCCGGGTGTGGAAATACGCGTAGCTTGGTCGGGAAGAAAGTGAAAGATGGACGGGGAAGACTTTTAGTGAAGATGTCCGCTACTTGCAACGTGGTCGATACAAATTGAGTTGTCAGGCGACCGGATATGACTAATTCTCGAACGAAATGGTAGTCTATATCAATGTGTTTAGTTCTTTTGTGTGCGACCGAATTTTAACTTAGGAAAAGGGCACTCTTATTGTCGCAACAGCCGATGAGGGTCTGTAGGTAGAGCTCCCAATTCACGAAGTAAAGAAGTGACCCATACGAGTTATGACGTTGTGTTTGCCATTGCTCTATACTCCGATTCGCAGCTAGATCTAGATATTGTAGGTTGCTTTTTGGCGCTCCAAGAAATAAGGTTAGGTCTGAGGTAGATGGCGTATCCGTAAGTCGACCTGCGAGTATCCAAGCAACGAGCCCAGTCGGCGTCAGAGTAAGCGAGGATATGAGGCGGCCCTTGACTGAAGGTGAGACCAAATTCCATGGTCCTTTTGACATAGCGAATAATTCTTTTGACAGCTTGAAAGTGATCCATAGTCGGACAGGGCTGGAATTGGCTAACAGTGTTGACGGCGAAGGAAAGATCTAGGCGAGTAATCGTGAGATATTGCAGGGCGCCGACCAAAGATCTAAATAAGGTAGCGTCGGAGAAAGGAGTGCCGAGCAATCGAAGATGTTCGGTGGAGGAAAGAGGAGTTTCCACAGGCTTAGAGTCGAGCATGTAAGCGCGAGAAAGAATGTCGCGAGCATATTTGGATAGGCTGAGGAAGAGACCAGAGGAGGTGTAAGTAACTTCTAAGCCAAGAAAGTAGTTGAGTTTACCTAAGTCTTTGATGGCGAACTCCTTCTGAATTCGAGTGATTAAACGAGTGATGAAGGAATTATCATTTCCAGTGATAATGATGTCATCGACATAGACGAGCAAGTAGAGCATAGTAGGACCCTGAGAGAAGATGAACAGAGGAGTATCAGATTTGCTTTCAATGAAGCCTAGGGATATAAGAAATGTGTTAAAGCGAAGAAACCAGTCCCTAGGTGCCTGTTTTAGACCGTAACTGGCTTTGTTTAGGCGGCAAACAAAACGAGGGCGAGGAGGATCAATGTGACCAGGTGGTTGCTCCATGTAGACTGGTTTGTGAAGGCGACCATGGAGGAAGGCATTAGTGACGTCTAATTGGAGAAGAGACCAGCCTTTAAGAACAACAAGGGAAAGGATGATGCGAACAGTGGACGCTTTGACGACCGGGCTGAAGGTATGGTCGTAATCGAACCCAGGAAGTTGATAAAATCCTTGGGCCACAAGACGAGCTTTATGACGATCAATGCTATCATCCGATAAGTATTTGATTCGAAATACCCATTTGGAACCTGATTCGGGTGGAATTTGCATGATTTTAGTGCACAATTTGAGCTCAATTTTTTCACAATTTCACAATTTCACAATTTTATTGCTCAATTTGGATAAATTCACTTGATTTGGAGAAATGTGGTGTTTTGTGTATTTTATAGGAAAAATGAAGATTTTGAAGATAAAAATACCTACCTAATTTTTAGTGAAGCCAAAGAATGGGAGAAATCGAGTTGGAGAATGGGACGGGCCAAAATTCTCAAATTGGGCTGCTTTTTTTTTTTTCATTTTTCGAGGCCCAATTAAAAGCCCACTTGCAATTTTAATGGAGGCCCAATTTTAAATATCAATTTCGGCCATTCAGAGAAGCAGACCAAATGTGTTTGAGGAGAGAGAGAGTGCAAATTAATTGTGGGACCATTTCTTTATTAATTGGAGGAAAAGACTCGATAATTGACATGCTATTTTAAGAGTGTCCACGGTTGTAACTTCAAAAGTTATAACTCTCTTGAAAGAGTTACAACCAATGTGAAGAAGGGTTACAACTCCATTTTTACTCTCTCTCCTCCCAGGGTTACAAAAACATAACCCTCATTTTTCTTACTTTTCTGACATGTTTTTTTATAAATGTGGGCTTGGCCCACATATTTTTTTTTTATATATTATTTTTTTATTCAATTTTTTTATATTTTTATTATTACCTCTCTCAAAATTATACCGTTGATTTTTCCGTTATACAGTATTTTTTTTTTAATTTTTTTTATTTCATATTCAAAATTTAAATTTATACAACAATCATAGAACAATTTATCAGTCTTATCTTTATCTTATTAATGTATTTTTTTCAATGTCTTTAAGTTAATTTATCCTTTATGTAATATCTTTTTTCGATTAATGTAATTTCAATTAATGTATTAATTTGACATTTATGTTTAATTTACATTTAATAAAACTAGTCGTTAAAAAATTAGCCGTTAGAAACACTAACAGGGCAACGTGAAACGGTTACAGGGCAACGTGAAACGCTAACAGGACAATGTGAAACGGTAACAACTTCGTATTTTAAATTTGTGTGATGTTATTTAATTTCATGTAATCTCAATTAATTATGAAATGAATTCGTTGTGAGTTTTCAAGTTTAAAATCATCAGTGTGAAAGAGCAAAATTGTCATGTGAAACACTAACAGGGCAACGTGAAACGGTTACAGGGCAACGTGAAACGCTAACAGGACAATGTGAAACGGTAACAACTTCGTATTTTAAATTTGTGTGATGTTATTTAATTTCATGTAATCTCAATTAATTATGAAATGAATTCGTTGTGAGTTTTCAAGTTTAAAATCATCAGTGTGAAAGAGCAAAATTGTCATGTGAAACACTAACAGGGCAACGTGAAACGGTTACAGGGCAACGTGAAACGCTAACAGGACAATGTGAAACGGTAACAACTTCGTATTTTAAATTTGTGTGATGTTATTTAATTTCATGTAATCTCAATAAATTATGAAATGAATTGTTTTCTTAATGTTGAATATGTTGTACTCTATTTTAATTAATTTAGTTGAATTGTTTTCTTAACGTTGAATATGTTGTACTCTATTTTCACTTGATCAAAATAATAATAATCTTTATTAGTTAATGAAATGAGTTAGTATTAAATATTTATTTCAATTTGTAAAATATATTAATTGATACCCTAAAATAATTAATTAAATAATTTTAATATATTCATATAATCCGTATTAATTTTTTTTACACATATTGAATTTTACATATATTCATTAAATGAAAAATAAAGAATTAAAAAGAAATGTGATTGAATAGTGGGTCCCACAAATGTGAGTTATAACTTTTGGAATGGTTGTAGGAGTTAGTGGAATTGAGTTATTAATGGAAGAATGATGATGTGGCAGTGAGGTGGAGGAGAGAGGGGAGTTATAACCCCTCCACCAATGTGGACACTCTAAGAGGAGAGATAGAAAAGCTAGTTGGTCAAAGGTGATAACAAATAAATTGAAAAGGTGAGAGGATACAGCTGTAACATTCCGCATCGAGCCGCGCACCATCTGTCCCCTACCCATTTTCAGCTATCAAAGTCAATTAGCTGTCCAATCAGATTATTCAATGCGGGAGAAGGGAAGCAACTTCAAACGGACAACCGATTGACTCCAAACGGGCAACCGAGTGCAGTCTGGTTCCAGTGGGTAATTGTAAAATTCTATCACCTCGGGCAGTCGGTTGATTTCAATCGGGTGACCGAGTCACCACCAACCCCAACAAACCTTCTATAAGTCCATCTCACTCGGTTGACCGAGTCAAACCCATTTTCTGCGCGGAAAAATTCACAAATCTCTTATTTTCGAGGGTCTAATTTGCAAATTCGAACCAAGCTTTCTCCCTACACTTTAAGTAGTATTCTTATCAGATTTCAGGGGGAATTCCATGAAAAGCTATCAAAACCCTCACACATAAACACACTCTTGAAGGTGTTTTTCCTCAATCTTCTTCATTTCTTCACACTTTGGAGCAAAAGTTAGAGCATTCACTTTGGAGTTTCATTTTCCACCATCCACTTAGACTAAGCTTTTCTTTCCCTTTCATTTATTTAGCTTTTGGTATTTATTTTGTAATAGTTTAGACAATGTTGGTATTTGGCTAGAACCATTTTGGTTCTAGGGCTATGTTTACACTTTGGAGGATATTTATGAATTAATTTCTTATTTATTTGGTGTTTGTGTAGTTTACTCCTATTTGAATGTTTGATTTTCATTGCAAGTATGTCATTAGTGTAAATGGTGATATGCTTATCTTTAGTTAATTGAAATTGGATTGAGAAATCTTTTTCATTAATCGAACTCAAACATTCCACCTAATTTATTGTGAGCTCGAGAGAGGATCAACTATTAGGAGGGTGTGTGATGATCTTAGGAGCTTTTTTGGGTTTTATTGTGCATGCTAGGTAGAAATACTAGTTTGTATAATATTTCTCTTGGATTAATTGGATCGAAAGAACTTTTAATTCATTATTTAGTGATCAACCATATAGGAACAAACACAACACCATTTAAATAATCCCTCAGTCCGCCTATAAGCTTCACGTTACTTTTTGACACAAAGATTAAGAAAAGTGATTAAATAATAGATATAGTACAAGTGATGTGATTGAGAGAAGAGAGAGATAGAGAGAAAAAGTGAGATATAAAGTAAAGTCTAAGAAAAAGTATTTACTAAAAAATGTATGAGAAGCTTATAGGCGGACTAAAAAATGTATGAGAAGCTTATAGGCGGACGTACCAAAATGGTAAAATGAGAAACTTATAGGCGGACGGAGGGAGTAGAATTTTATCATAAATTGACCCTTTAGTGTGACATATGTCTTGGAACCTACCATGTCTAATCAATGTTCAACTATTTATATAAAATAGTCCTAATATTATCAAAGCAACTAGATCAGAAAACACACAAAATTGAGCCTATAATTCAAGAAAATTATAGTGTTTTCCTTCCCTTGATTTTCTTCAACAAGGTTGTATAAAGCAGGATCACAACCCTTATAATATAAGATAATGTAAACAACATACACCAACATAAATAAGAAATTACCCAAATTGCTGATAAAAGTTCAGACTTAAGAAAGAACAGTGAGAGGCTTAAGAAGTTTTCTACAAATCTGAAGTTAGTCGAGATCTGAAGTTTTGAAACTTTCGAATATTCACCCACATATGAGATAGTGTTCTTCTGCAAATCTGATACAGGTTAGCAAAACAAATAAAGATAAATATCTAATATGAATGGGGATACCAAATTAGCACCAACACTAGCTGTATGAATCAAAACGACAAGGGCGTCCCAACATCTTGATAAACCCTAGATCTAGCGTCGCCGTAAGATTACTTCAGCCGGCTGCCGTTCGTAGTCTTTTTTGTCGAAACACTAGGGTTCTGCCCATAAGAGCGGCGGCGACGACTCCAACCGCGTCTCACATATCTCAAATCTCTCCTTACATATCGCGATTTTTATCTGATGTGCGACGTCAATGAGGAAATTACACTACGACGATGAACATTTGAGATCGCTAGAGTGAGAACGAGAATCGCGAGCAGGTTTGAGATCGCCAGAGAGTGAGAACGATAATCGGAAGCAACAAAAATGAGGAAATGGGTAAAATTTTAGTTTAAATATAAAAGGGTAGGCCCACTCATTTCTCGCGGGCCGCCTATTGCAAATCAAATGGCCGACTAACCTAGATTAGGCCATTATCTATGCCTTATCTATGGCATCAAATAGGCCCTTAATTGAGTTTAATCCATATTTTTCCTATTTTTATGATTTGCACGAGTTATTTGATCGAATTTACTTATTGCTTTTAATTGTTTACTTGTGACAAAATTGGTAGGCAATATAGGGTAATTAAACATTCAAAATTTCGATCATTGTTTATTTAGAACTCGATCAACAAACGTCACTTTTACACTCCCCCTCCCTGTGGGATCGACTCGTACTTACCTCACTACGATTTACACCGTATACTTGCGGTCGTTTATTTTAGTGTTGTAAAATACGCGAACAAGTTTATGGCGCCGCTGCCGGGGAGGGCATGGTAGTTCTAGAGTGGTGGTTGATATAGTTTTAGTTTAGACACTTTACTTGCTTTTCTTTATTGCAAAAAATCCCAAAAATATTTGTTTTAGTTTTTCATATCTTGTTTGTTGATACTTATTCTTCTTTGAAATCTTGCTTAGACATGGCCTATGATCACCCGAGCTAGGAAAGATCGACAAGCGTTGCTACCCATAGACTTGGAAATCGAAGCTCGTTGTCGAAGGCAAAACGCCAAGAGGAGAAGAAAAGAGTTAGAAGACATGAACCAAGGAGAGAATCCGGTAGTGAATGAAGTAGAAGAAGAAGACGGAGACCATGAAAATGTTGTGGGTAACGAGGTGCCGGTTTGGAGTGAAGCAAATAGACCACAAAGAGTATTGAGGGATCACTTCCGCCCAATACAAGGACCATATGGAGGAGCGGGTAGAGAGCCTGTAGATGCCCATAATTTTGAACTCAAGCCGGCATTGATCGTGATGGTCCAAAATAACCAATTCGGAGGGTTGTCATTAGAGGATCCTAACCTCCATTTATCTCAATTCCTCGAGATAAGTGGAACGGTGAAGATCAACCGAGTCCCCCAAGACTACATTCGTCTCTAATTATTTCCATTCTCTCTTCGAGATCGGGCAAAACAATGGTACCTCTCCCTTGACTTGAGGACCATCGAGAATTGGAACGACTTGGTTGATGCGTTCTTGATGAAGTATTTCTCTCCAAGCAAAACCATCCAAATTCGAGGGGAAATATCTTCATTTAGACAAGAAGAAGATGAGTCTTTAGCCGAAGCATGGGAACGATTCAAGAATTTGATTAGAAGTTGCCCACAACACGGTTTCGCTCGAGACCAACTTATTTGCTACTTTTACAATGGGATGGACCATCGTACTAGAAGTATGGTGGATGCATCGGCCCGAGGGGGGTCTTTGTTGGGCAAGACCACGGAGGAAGGATATGTTCTCTTGGAGGAGATGGCTAAAAATGGAAATCAATGGCCATCCGAACGAAGTCAACATAAATGAGTAACTTCAACTCAAGATTCGGAAGCACTTTCCAATTTATCCAACAAAATGGATAAGTTGACCTCTTTGATGTCGGCAAAAGCACTAATGGAGCCTAACGATGCACAATACGAAGAGGCCCATTACATGAACAACCAAAGAGACTGAAACCTTAGAGAAAGAGGTTGGGGCGAAAGACAAAATCGTGGGAACCATCTTCCTTCCGATCCAAATCATTACCATCCCGGCTTGAGACACCATGAAAATTTCTCGTATGCTAACCCACGCAATGCCATCCCACGCAATGCCATTCAACCACCGTCGAACTTCAATGTACGAGATGGTATGATCGAAGAGTCTTCCTCAAAGTTTACCATGGAAGAAATTTTTACAACATTCATGGGAGAAACCAAAAATTTCATGGGAGAGACGAAGAATTTTATGACAAAAACTTGGCAAAAGATTGCAAGTCAAGATGAGAAAATTGATCATTTGGCAAATGAGGTGATGAGAATCAAGAATGATGTGAAAGCCATTGAGATTCAAGTGGGTCAAATTGCTAACATGGTTGGAAATCATCACAAGTCGGGTCAATTTCTCTCAACCACGAAATTGAACCCAAAAGAGCAATGCAAGACAATTAAGTTGAGAAGTGGCACAAGTTATGAAGGGCCCATAATGCCAAAGGAAGTCGAAGACGAGGAGAAACAAGGAAGAAAAGTTGAGGAGAAAAATGTTGAAGAAGAAAATGAGAAAAGAAATGAAGAAGAGAATGATGTCTATAAACCTCCACCTTCATACAAACCTCCACTTCCATATCCTCAACGATTTAAGAAGACGGGTTTGGATGAAAAATTTGTCAAATTTTTGGAGGTGTTAAAAAAGATTCACATCAACATTCCCTTTGCGGAGGCTCTCGAGCAAATGCCTCACTATGCCAAGTTTTTTAAGGAGATTATGTCCAACAAGAGAAAGATGGTAGAATTTGAAACCGTGAACCTCACCGAAGAGTGTAGTGCAATCATTCAAGCCAAGTTACCTCCAAAGTTAAGGGATCCCGGTTCATTCACATTACCATGTGTAATTGGCAAGGAGGGAACTTATCGTGCTTTGTGTGATCTTGGAGCAAGCATAAACCTCATGCCGTTATCACTCTTCAAATCACTTGGCTTGGGAGAATTGAAGCCTACTACCATGAATCTTCAATTGGCGGATCGCTCCATGGCATATCCCTTAGGCATAGCCGAGGATGTACTCGTAAAAGTGGGGAAATTCATCTTTCCTGTTGATTTTGTAGTGCTTGACATGGAATAAGATAGGGCAATCCCCTTGATCTTGGGAAGACCGTTCTTAGCAACCGGGGGAGCTATCATCAATGTGCGAAATGGAGAGCTTGAATTAAATGTTGGTGATGAGAAGATATCTTTCAACATTTATAGAGCCGTAAAATTCCATGATGATGAAGAGGAAGAGTTTGAGTGCCCTAAGAGAGAGAAAAATCTAACACCCGTGAAAAAGAAGATTGAAGAAGAGTTTAAGATCAATCTTGTAGAAGAAAACACCAAGGTGGAAACCAAATATTTATTATTTAGAGATGGGCAAGAGAGCTAAGTTTGGGGGAGTTTTTTTTTTTAAAACTCCCACAACTCAAGAAAAGTTACTTATGCAAGTGATGGAGTGAAAGAGAAGTTACGGTGTTATGAGAAGATTGAAAAGTCGGGTTGGGTACCTTGGAGTTGTTTCAAAGGATCTAGGTACAATGGAGGAGTGAAGAAGTATAAGGAAAAGGATGATGGTGGGGTGACATGAAAAAATCAATCTTAAGAGAATCCGTCCGGCAAAGGACGTTAAAAATAGCGCTACTTGGGAGGCAACCCAAGATTTTATTGCTTTCTTTTATTTTTGCTTTGTTGTTAGTTGTAGTTTGATAGCTTAGTTGATTTTGTAGGTGTGGAGGATGGAAATTTGGATCCAATTTCTTGGAAGATGGAGAAAAGAATTAAAAGTCAACCATAGAGATGGAGAGCAATTGTTGCAATGGTGATAATTTAAAGAAACCTTTGGATGTGCAAAGAGGGAGGTAGCAAATTGTAGCCCCAAACTTAGAATTTTTACATAGTAAAATTCTAAGTTTGGGGGAGTTATTTTTGTCATTATCATTTCACTAGTTTGTTATCCCTTGCACCGGTTTGTCATTCTACTTGAGTCACATTTTGCACCGGCGCACAATTTGCATCTCATGTGTTTAATTTGGTTGAGTTGACTTTTGATCACATAATTGGTTTGTGGTGTATATGTGTGGTGAAATTTGAGCATTGATTATCCTTGGAATTAATGGTTGAGAATTTGTGGTGATTCGTATTCCTTAAATGTGTGCATGATCTCTAATGGATTATGATGCTTATGTTATCTTTCATATTTGTTGGCTTTTGACTCTATTAGAGCATAACTTGTGGTTGTTGGAGAGATAATTGATGGATGTTTGAGTTACATTGAATGAGCCGGTGAGAATTGAGCCTTGAATCGAACATTAAACCGGTTTATTTCATTTGAGACAGGATTGGAATTGGCTAATAGTGTTGACAGCGAAGGAAAGATCTGGGCGAGTAATCGTGAGATATTGCAGGGCTCCGACCAAAGATCTAAATAAGGTAGCATCGGAGAAAGGAGTGCCGAGCAATCGAAGATTTTCGGTGGAGGAAAGAGGAGTTGCCACAGGCTTAGAGTCGAGCATGTCAGCGCGAGAAAGAATGTCGCGAGCGTATTTGGATTGGCTGAGGAAGAGACCAGATGAGGTGTAAGTAACTTCTAAGCCAAGAAAGTAGTTGAGTTTACCTAAGTCTTTGATGGAGAACTCCTTCTGAATTCTAGTGATTAAACGGGTGATGAAGGAATTATCATTACCAGTGATAATGATGTCATCAACATAGACGAGCAAGTAGAGCATAGTAGGACCCTGAGAGAAGATGAAGAGAGGAGTATCAGATTTACTTTTAATGAAGCCTAGAGATATAAGAAAAGTGTTAAAGCGAAGAAACCAGGCCCTAGGTGCCTGTTTTAGACCGTAACTGGCTTTGTTTAGGCGGCAAACAAAACCAGGGTGAGCAGGATCAATGTGACCAGGTGGTTGCTCCATGTAGACTGGTTTGTGAAGGCGACCATGGAGGAAGGCATTATTGACGTCTAATTGGAGTAAAGACCAGCCTTTGAGAACAACAAGCGGAAGGATGATGCGAATAGTGGACGCTTTGACGACCGGGCTGAAGGTATGGTCGTAATCGAACCCAGGAAGCTGAGAAAATCCTTGGGCCACAAGACGAGCTTTATGACGATAAATGCTACCATCCGATAAGTATTGGATTCGAAATACCCATTTGGAACCGATGACATTTTCGGTGGTAGGGCGAGGAACAAGAGTCCACATATCATTAAAGTGTAAAGCATGTAGCTCGACATCCATAGCCGCAGTCCATCCGGGAGATTTAGTGGCAGATTTAAATCCTTTAGGGTCTTTATTGGAGTTAATGGAGGTGAGGAGAGCGGTTTTAGCGAGGAAGGAAGTATTAGCAGGGTGTTTGGGTTTAAAGATACCATCTTTGGAACGAGTACGCATAGAATGAGTGGGACGAGGAATATCCTCCCGGTGAGGGGGAGTGCGAGTAGGGGGTTGGCGAGGAGGATTCCGAGGAGATGGTGCCGGGGCAACCGGAGCGACTTGGTTTGAGGATGAGTCCTCGGCAGAGATGCAAACCGGGCAAGGAGAGGGCGAGCGTATAGAGGGAAGCGAAGATGAAGCCGGTGAAGAGTCGTAATGATGGAGATCTGTATATGTGGCGAGATCAAGGGAAGTGGGCGAGGAGGTGGAGGGAGTTGTGACTTTGAAGGGGAAGGTGTGCTCGTCAAACTGGGCATGGCGAACAACATAGATGCGAGAGGATATAGGATCAAGACAGCAAATTCCATGGTGCGACGAACTGTAACCAATGAAAACACAAGGAATACTACGAGGAGAAAGTTTGTTAGATGCATAGTCACGTATGTAGGGATAAACACGACAACCAAACACATGCAAATTGTCAAAGCGAAGAGGAGAGGAAAAAACAAGTTCATACGGAGTCTTGTTGTTTAAAACAGATGAGGGGATACGATTTATAAGATAAACAACATTGTCGAAGACCTCCACCCAATATTGTGAGGGTACCGAGGAGTGGAACAATATGGAAAGACCGGTTTCAGTAATATGTCGATGTTTCCTTTCTGCTCGACCATTTTGGGAAGGTGTGTAAGGACAAGACATAGTGTGTTTGATGCCACTTTGAGAGAACAGTAATTGAAGTTTATTGTTTGTGAATTTTGTGCCCCCATCATAATGAAATCTTTTTATAGTGGTGGTTAGTTGATTTTCTACCAAATTTTTAAAGTGAACAAAAGTAGAGTAAAAGTCTGATTTCTGTTTTAGGGGATATAACCATACAAATCGAGAGTAGTTATCTACAAATATAGCATAGTATCGATACCCATCACATGAAGTGGTGGGGGAGGGCCCCCATAAGTCACAATGAACAAGATCCAGAATAGAACAAGCACGATTTTTATTAAGAGTAAAAGGTTAACGAGAACTTTTAACAAGTTGGCAAGAAGTACAAGATACGGGATCAGGAAGAAAAGAAGTGACTGAAATGAAACCTAAACTAGCGAGCAATTTCACATTGTTAAAGTGAGTGTGACCAAGACGATCATGCCATAATTCATAAGATGCCTTGGTATTATTCGTAGCATGAAGGGCTGAGTAAAGAGAGTTAAAAGAACGATCCAAAATATAGAGGTCGTTTTCACAATGGCCCCGAGCGAGCAGGGTCCCTGTAGAGAGAGTCTGAATTTCAAACAATGAGTTAGTAAAAAATGATAGAAACGGGGAGATCCATAGTAAGCTGGCTAACAGATAACAAATTCTTAGTGATGTTAGGAACAACAAGGACATTAGACAAAAAAAGAGAAGGAGTTAGAGATTTAGAGCCGATATGAGTAATGGAAAGAGATGTACCGTTGCCGACCACAACATGATCAGAACCTGAGTATAGAGAAGGGGAATCAAGAGCCGCCGGAGAGGATACCATATGCGCGGAGGCACCTGTGTCAATGTACCAGTCCGAGACATTGGAAGGGGCGATCGAGGAGTGAGCGGCAAGGGATTCGACATAGTTAGATTGCCGGGCAGGAGGAGCTGTGTACCGTTGAGGACAAGACACAACAAGATGGCCTTCGAATTTGCAGATTTGACAGCGTGGAGTATTGCGACCACGACCAGTGTTGCCAAAACGTCCTTGAGAGCGACCAGAGGAAGAAAAAGGACCTCGGCCAAGGATACCTCGACCACGGCGAGAAGGGCGATTAGACTGGGCGTAGAAAGAGGCGTCGATGGAGAGGTGTTATGTAGCGATTTAGTAGGATTCAGCCATGGAGAGGAGATCAGGGAATGTGGGAATGGGAGAGACGTTTATTTGAGAGGTGGAGAAGTTGTGAAAGTCGGGGCCGAGACCTCGAAGAAACCAATTGGACTTGCCTGTATTGTTGATAAGACAGCCCATAAAAGCTAGTTGATCGCACATGTTCTTGAAGAGAAAACCGAATTCGGTAACCGTGCGATGACCCTTCTTGATCGTTTGAAGTTCATCTTTGAGACGAAGCTCGCGGGCTTTGGATGTTTGATTGAAAGCTGTGGTAAGGGATGACCAAATGTCTATTGAAGATTGACAACCAACAATGACATGCATTGTTTCTTCGGTTAAGGTGGAAACCAAGAAGACTCGAACGATCTGATCATGCGTTTTCCAAGAAACATAGTCCGGATTAGGTTTAGAGGTGCCTTCTTTCGAGATCGTGGATGGTGGGGCCGACGATGAACCATCCACAAACGGGAGAAATTTTTGTGTAGCAAGAAGAGGATGGATTTGGGCATACCACATGGGGTAGTTTGTAGGTTTGAGTTTGATCGTAATGAGATGGGTCATGGCGTGGAGGGTGAGAGTGGAATCAAAGACGGTGGTGGCCGTAGTGATGGTGTTGGGATCTACCATGGTTGACGGAGAAGGAAGAAAGAAATTGGAGAAGGATTACTCAGCTATTAGGCTAATACCATGTGATAATATTGAGAATGATTTTCATTGAGATTCAAAGAACAACAAGGTTACATATATATATAAGTGGACTAGTAACTAATCTTGAGTAGTTACTCTAACTACTATCAACTAACACAACTAATTATAACTACTCTCTAGTCGGTTATATTGTCAGGTAAAAAAACTATACGTACTATGCTATTGTGCTGAGTTCACCTCCCACAAAAAAAAAAAAAACACACTTTTTGCATCCCTATTCCACCAAAAACATAGTATTTCTTTGCAATTAATTATTTTTCATGTTATTATTGTTTTATTTGATCATATTGATGCATGATTGTATAGTTGTAATGAATATATTGCAGTGTATTTCGTTTTCGAGTTTTTTAAAAATAAATCGCGTTTTGCAAAATCTCAGCACTGGTTCAACGAGTTTTGTGAGATTTTTCGCAAAAAAAATCCACGTTTTGAATAAAAAATCGACCAACTTTTCCACGTTTTGATTCAAAACTCGGCCAACCAATGTTGAATCGGTCAAAACCCCAGTTTCGCCGTTTCGTCTCCCTCTGTCCCGTTTTGTGCAAAAACCAAGTTTATTAAATGATTGAAAGCCAAAATCATTCTTAAAAAAACAAAACTAACTTACATATGAAAATCAAATTTTAAAATGTAGAAATTTTAAAAAAATATCTTAAACCCTAACTTCTTCGTGAATTATCATGAACAAAACAACTAAATGGGGAGTTGCAGGCGACGGCGGTCGGCAACAAGAGGAGGTGAATTGTTTGAAAAAATTGCTCAAAGACAAGAAAATGAGACTTTTTAAAAAAGGCGGGTGAAGTCAATAATTTTTTTTATAATATATATATTAAAGTGTTGGTAGGGGAAAAATTATTCATAGTATTTTTATTGGAGTGAAATCATCCTGTGGAAGTGTGGATGAAAACATAATATTCGGGGGCATTTATCCATTACATTTAGCTTACCTATCCTGCCCAAGTTGAAACCCACAACAATTAAACAAAGTTTGAACACAAACTAAACAAACCAGGAACTAATAACAGATTGACTGAAAACCGTCAGGAAAAGCACGACGGGCGTCAGGAGGTGAGTGACTCGCTGATGGCCAGGCTGCTATGTGCCGACGGACGGTGAAGGGTTAGATAGGTTTTTCTTTTTTATTTAGGGCTTGGGATGAATCTGTATTAATATATTTAGTTATCAATATTCTGGCTATTCAAGAAAGGCAACTGCTTGAAAGCCATTCCTCACATAAGTCAACTTGTAACTATTAATGCTTACCAGATCTGGTAAACCACAAGAATGAATAATCAGTATCATACCACTTTATTTCTTGTTTTATGCTTTTTCTCCCTACACGGAATCTCTCACACCATAAATACTTCTCACATATTCAGAGATGGAGGAAATACCACGTTGATTTCATCAGGGGGAATCTTTGAGTTGGGTTTTTTCAGCCAACAGAATTCCAATAATCGATACCTAGGCATTTGGTACAAGAAAATAACACTAAGGACTGTGGTTTGGGTTGCCAACAGAGATAATCCACTCACAGATGCATCAGGTGTTCTCAAAATCATACAGCCTGGAATTCTAGCTCTTGTAAATGGTACTAATCATACTATTTGGTCTACTAATGCTTCAAGAAATGTGCAGAATCCAGTTGCACAGTTGCTCGACTCGGGGAATCTTGTTGTTAAAGATGCAAACGATGATAGCCCCGTGTGGCAGAGTTTCGACTATCCAACAGACACTCTTTTACCAGGGACGAAGCTTGGTTGGAACCTTGTAACTGGCCTAGAAGTTTATCTCACATCATGGAAGAACAGTGGTGATCCAGCAGCAGGAGATTTTACATTTCACATTGATTCTACTGATCATCCGCAATTAGTCTTAAAAAATGGTATATATGTGGTGTGTAAAAGTGGCCCGTGGAATGGCGTGGGCTTTGGTTGGAGCCCAAGCTATCGTTTTAGTGGCAAATACACGTGGGAGGTCGTCGTAAATACGAATGAGGTGTACTATCATGATCAGCAAATAGACGAGTCAGCGTATGCAAGGCTTACGCTAAGTGAGAGTGGTGTTGCACAGAGGTGGGTTTGGAACGAACCAACAAAAGGTTGGATCATGTACGTTGCTATGCCTGCTGACAGTTGTGATACCTACGGTGCATGTGGTGCATATGGTAGTTGCAATACTGAAAATTCTCCAGTTTGTGGGTGCTTAAATAAATTCAAACCAAAAGATCCACAAGGTTGGGACAGGGGAAATTGGTCGAAAGGGTGCGTTCAGAGCGCACCCTTGGATTGTAGAAAAGGAGACGCATTTTTGAAGTATTCTGGGATTAAATTGCCAGATACTCAGCATTCCTGGTCTAACAAGAGTATGACCCTTGAAGAATGTAAGGAATTGTGCTTAAACAACTGCTCGTGTATGGCGTATACGAGTCTATATATAAGCAGAGGTGAAAATGGATGTCTAATTTGGTTTGGTGAACTTATTGACATCAGAATGTTGTCTCCAGGACAAGAAATCTACATTAGAGTTGCTTCTTCTGAGTTATGTAAGCAGCTAAGCATTCATTCGTTCATTTACTTTACTTTACACAACACGATTAATAATATATTCTTTCAGTTAATAATTCCACAGACTCCGAAAGAAGAAAACAAAAAATTGTCATTGCGACGTTGTCTCTGGTAGTCGGGATAGTTCTCCTAAGCCTTGGCCTACTTCTGTATTTTAAGAAAAAAAAGAAGCTGGATCATCAGCTTCATAAAACAGGTAAGAGAAGCATTATAGTTATGTATATCATGAAAGTAGATTTTTTTATTTATAAAAACAAGGCTATATCATGCTTCTCATGTTGCAGGCTGGCCAGGAGTCAAGTCACTCAACCATACAGAAAGTAATGAGGATCTAGAGCTACCGTTGTATCACTTTTCGACTATTGCTAAAGCTACGAACAATTTTTCAATCAACAATAAGCTTGGAGAGGGTGGATTTGGACCTGTTTTTAAGGTAAGACAAATCAAGTTTTACTTACCAACTATTACTAAGAAACCATATACAAATACAAAAGACCCCATATGAAGTAGATGAAGGGTTTTTTTTATCCAAACTCTTTACCGAAATGCATCAAGATTTCACTTTTTAGTTCTTATTCAGTAGTCTAGTAATTTCACCTTTTTCACAAGCACGTTTCTGTATTAGGGCCTGCTGGAAGATGGAGAGCAAATTGCTGTCAAACGTCTGTCCAGTACTTCTCTTCAAGGAGTTGATGAGCTCAAGAATGAAGTAATGTGTATCGCGAAGCTTCAGCATAGGAACCTAGTGAAGCTTCTAGGTTGGTGCATTCAAGGAGAAGAAATGATGCTCGTTTATGAATACATGCCCAACAAAAGTCTTGACTTGATACTTTTCGGTAAGGAGACTAAATCAAAACTTTTCAGTAGAGAAAGTTTTCCTTAATTATTATAGATGTTGCACATTACAAATAGTTCATAACATGCACTTAGGGAACATGATATGCTGTGATACTGAGTTTTATGAAACAAAATATCAAATATATCCTCCCTGATTTAGCAGACCAGGTCAAAAGTGCATCACTAGACTGGCCTAGGCGCTTCAACATTATTAATAGTATTGCTCGAGGCCTTTCGTATCTTCATCAAGATTCACGTCTCCGAGTTATACACAGAGATCTTAAAGCCAGCAATATATTGCTTGATTCTGATATGAACCCAAGGATATCAGATTTTGGTCTTGCTAGAACCTTTGGAGGGAACGAGACTGGAGCCAAAACAAATCAAGTAGTAGGAACATAGTATGTATGAATTTTCGCCACACAATTCATTAAAGCACTTCCTTAATTTGTTTGCTATTTAATCTTGTCATATACATGTTTTGTAGTGGCTACATGTCCCCAGAGTACGCTACATATGGTCTGTTCTCTGTGAAATCAGACGTGTTTAGTTTTGGTGTTCTGGTGCTTGAGATTGTAACCGGTATGAGAAACAAAGGATTTACTTATCGAGATCAACATGTCAACCTTCTTGCATATGTAAGTATTACATTTTGTAAGAAACTGAAACATTTTCTACGAATATATAATCCAATTCTAATTCAACAGGCATGGATGCTTTACACAGAGGGAAGGTCATTGGAATTGAGTGATTCAGCTTTCAAAAATTCATGCAACTCATCGGAAGTTGTACGATCAATTTGTATTGGTCTTTTATGTGTTCAAGAATGTCCGAAAGACAGGCCAAACATGCCTTCAGTGGTACAGATGCTGGGCAATGACAGTGTTCTGCCTGAAGCTAAACAACCTGGTTTTTTCACAGGTTTAGATATTCTAACAACTGAAACTCCAGTTATATCAGACACAACAAATGAAATGAGCATTACGGTGCTTGAGGCTCGATAAATATATTTGAATTATAGTACATTCTTCTTCTATCTACACTTTGTAAAAAAATTACTCCCTCCATTAATATTTCCACTTTCCTTTGTTACAAAAGATAGAACGAAACAAATGGAATTGGAGAATTTTGGAAGTTAACATTCATATGCCTATGTTGTATGGTATCTTTCAAAAGTGTTCATACTAGACACCAAAACTTGGGTTGTGTCAAGTGTTGCTAATATACATTGCATCATGCATAACCACATCCACCACATTACAAGAATGATCCTGCAGTAACTATATTACTACGACTTGGCCACTATTCCACAGACTTGTGCTGAAACAATTTGGCAATCTTTCGTCTCTCGCAGTCCTTGAACATATTGAGAAGAAAAGATTTCTCAGGATTCATCTTTCTCAACTTGTGGTATGTGTAGGCAAAACTCAGCTGGTCACGATGTTCCACCTCGTTAAACCAAAGGCAAGAAAATAAGTTGGACATGGGCGTATGAGCTCTGATAATGAAAGAACCAGCTTCTGGAACGAACAAGATAATGATGAGAGGAAAAGATCATACTGCTGGGGAGAAGCTTGTCATACCATCTGCATGGTAAAATGCTAATTGTTCGTCTATGACACTATGATTGGAAATAGCATATTCGTAGCCTTTTCTCCATAGGAAGTATTCCAAGATAAGCAATGGATCGAGTTGGAGATGGAGCTTGCTATCCAACCAAATCGAGTGCCTGAAATAATCCATTGATTTTTATCATGTCAATGTTTAAAACTAATCCTGCAATAACTACTTATCTGCAGTTAACTAATGCAGATGAAGACGCCAGCATATTTCAAGGTATTGCATTTTATTTTTATCTTTTCATCAAAGAGAACAGGTAATTTTTAAAGACTGGCAACATAACTTTATCATTTTGCATAAAAAATGCTAATAGTATCCAAGAGTGATATATCCAAAACAGTCATCTAGTGAAAGTACTTGTCGTAATAAACTAAAATGCCAAATTCTTGTTTCTTCCCATTGGTGATATCAGGGGATCCATGTTCCCAATGATGCAAGAACTAACAGCAATGTGGCAACTACTAATGTAAGTTGCATCATCTTCTGCCAAGTCAAATCCTGTACTTGGTGACCCTTCCGTGCCTTTCACAAAACCACACTTAATTTTCTGATCACGAGCAACAAAAGATTCTTCCCGCTCTCTATGGGACTGATGGTTCCCAGTCCTCATCATCAATTGCCTCCTCTTCTTTTTCTGTGTATTGTAAAGAAAAACTTGCAATTTTTTGACTCTCCAACGGTTCTACGAGTAGTGCAGTGGAATTCATAATTTTCATTGGGCAAATACCTGACATCATTGACTATCATTATCCAAGTTCAAACCAATATAATATACAGCAAACAAATGTACTTAAAAGTGATTTTGGTGAACTGGAAGTGAGATATTTAACATCTCTTCTAGAAATCTAGTATCGTACCACAGTTAATGATGCCAAGGAACCTACCACACATCAGCAGATAACAAAATTTAATGATGCAACTCAATAATTATATAAATACAGCAACAAGTGTTTTATGTACAACATGGAAGGACTTTAACTTGATGAAGTTTGATGGTTCATCTCAAACAATTCATCATTCATGTGGCCAATGAATTAAGCAACTTGATCATCACTAAAAAAAGAAGACACATTTTATCCACTAGCAATTTGTATAATTACGTGAGAAGAAAAATAAATACCAAGAGACTTTCGATGCTCTGACTTGTTTCTTGATCTTGAGCGCCTCCCACGTAACAACTTGCGCGCATGTTGACCTTCAGCAGAACTCGCAAGCTCAGAGTGATGTTGGGCTTCAGAATGCAGTGAATTTGCGAGAGTTTCCTCACTATACAAATCATTGGAAGTTTTAGTGTAACCAGAATGGTCCTTTTCATCATCATCTTCCTCCATTTGATCATCTTTTACGTCCATACCATCATCAAGCACTCTACGGTTCCCTCCATCAACATTGTGGACTCTCCAGTTCTATTTAAAGAGGCCTCATATTCAGCTTCATACGATTTCAATTCATTTCCTCGGGGATCCAAGATGTTAAGAGATTTATCAACAGCAGACTTATTATCACTGTTAACTGATGTTGTGAGCATTTTGTGATTTCTATAGGAATTCCATCGGTAAAGTATTAGCAGAAAGCCGAAGCTCCTTCGTTTTCCCTAGACTTGTAGGAACAGTTCCTGTGAACTGATTCCAGCTACGGTCTAGACTCTTGAGTGAAACCAGCCCATCCAACTTAAACTCAATCTCCCCACTCTATGAATTTCTAGAAATATCCAAGGCTTCTAGCTTTGAAAAGCCATTGAAAGTAGGCAAAAGGCCATTCAACTCATTGAAACTGAAATTCAAGAGTTTCAACTCACTGAGTTTCCCACAGTCAGAGTAGAATTGATCAGGGATTGAAGTAAGGTGATAGACAGAGACATCAAGAGACTCTAAAGAAGTAATAGAGCATAGAATTGGAAGAAATACAGAGGCAGATATCGAAAATTTAGTGAAAGAATGGTGGTTAATTGAAGAATTACTACCAGAGGTGCAATTAACTCCCTTCCATGTACAAGGATTAGAGGTTTTTTACAACATTTTGCCACACAAAGGAAGAACCAGTGTCATTTTGAAAGATATCATAAACACTAGTCATGACACCAACTTGATCAGGAGGAAGCTGAGCAGACCCCACTTGAATGTAAAACATCAATACTGTTAAGATAATGCAATATTGGTATATCATCTGATTTTATCTATCAGGAGTAGCTAGTCGTTTGATTTTGGAATTCAGCACAAGTTGAGTAAGGTGTACTCAACCGATAAGGTTTAGTAGTCTGATCTAGGTATCAACTAATCTGGGAGGAGTTAGGACAACTCTGCTGATGCAAATCGTTCGATCTGATTAGAAGAGTTGGGTCCAAGTCTGCTGATTTTCAGTTTCAGAGTTAGTTTTATTTCGGTTATTCTGTCAGTTAGTTGGTTAGTGCTAGTTATCAAGAGCATTGTACATATATTAATACACCACCAAGTGCATAAAGATCAAGCTTTGTGTATACTTGTAATCTGTAACTTTCATTTGTGATTAGTGAAGAGAGTCTTCTATCCTCCGTGGACATAGATCATTTGATCGAACCACGTAAATCTCGTGTTCTTTCTTTGAGTTCTTTATTCGTTTCAATTCTTTGCGTTTCTAGTTGTCTTGTTTTATCATTTGTGAGGAATTGCTTTGTGGATACAATTCCATAACAATTGGCGCCGTCTGTGGGAAGTCGAAAGATAAAGTCAAGAATAAAAAACGGGCTATGTAAAGTTGGAGATAGAAAAATTCAATGGTAAGACAGATTTTAGTTTATGGAAAGCCAAGATGAAGACTCTGCTGTCACACCATGGGCTAAAGGAGGTTCTTAGTCCAATTGACCCTGCTGCATCTGACGCAGACAAGGTCAAGAAAGAGGAGCTTATGGAAAAAGCTTACAATATTGTTGTTCTAAGTTTGGGAGATAATGTTTTAAGAGAGGTTATGAAGGAGAAGGATGTTGCTGGAGTATTTGAGACCCTAGATGATCTGTATTTGACACAATCTTTGTTAAATCAGATGTTTATGGAAAGGAAGCTCAATAATTTCAAGATGTTAGATGATAAAACCCTTGATGAGCAGTTAATAGAGTTCATGCAAGTAGTTGATGATCTTGAGAATGTTGGAATCACCCTGGAAGATCACAAGAAGTATTTTCTACTTTTGGAGGCATTACCACCTTCATATGACAACTTCAAGGATGCTCTGCTGATTACTAAGGAGGGTAAGGAAAAATTCAAAGAAGTCTTGTCTATTTTGAAAACTAAGAGTTTACATGTAGCAAACTCAACCAAGAAGACCAAGAACCATGCTGAGGGTCTTAATATCAAACTCAAGAATGACAAGAAAGGAGGGTAAGGCAAGAAGCACCATGCCAAGCCAGCTCAGAAGAGAAATGGATATGTAGTCAAGAAAAAATCTTGCTACAAATGCCATAAAGAAGGGCATTACATAAAAGATTGCCCTGAGCACAAGAAGTCTACTGATGCTGCTAAAGTTGATGTAGCAGTGGCAAAAGGATATGATAGTGCAGAAGTGATGAGCATAACAGATAGCAAACTTGTTAATGAATGAGTGCTGGATTCTGGATGTTCATTTCTCATGTGTCCCACCAAATCTTGGTTTCAAAACCTTGAGATGATGGATGGTGAATCAGTTATGTTGGATAATGATGAAAGTTGTACTGTAGAGGGATTGGCACTGTGAGGGTGAAGATGTTTAATGATAAGCATGTGATCCTGACCAATGTCAGATTTGTTCCAGATTTAAAGAGAAACCTTATATCTCTTGGCACACTAAATGCTTTGAGTTATGAATTCAAGACAGAAAGAGGATGTCTGCTGGTCACCAAAGCTGGTAGAATAGTGATGCAAGGGAAGAAGTCCAATGTGTTATATTCTTTAATTGGTGAGACAATCACAGGGCTGCTGATGTTACCATGACGTCTGATGATGCTATGCTTTGGCATAAGAGACTGGCACATGTGAGAGAGAAATGTCTGATGGAGTTATCCAAGAAGGGAGTTTTCCACCAAAAGACATTCAAAGACCTGGAGTTCTGTGAGCAGTGCATTCTTGGCAAGGCCAAGAAGAAGACCTTCCAGAAGAGTCAGTACACCACCAAGGAGATGCTGGATTATGTTCACTCTGATGTCTGGGGACCATCAAGAACCGAAACCATTGGTGGAGGTAAGTACTTTATGTCCATTATAGATGACTATTCTAGAAAAGTTTGGGTGTTCATTCTAAAACAGAAGAGTGAGGTCTTTACAAAATTCAAGGAATGGCTACTTGAGATAGAGAACAAGAAAGGAAAGTCCTTAAAACATTTAAGGATAGATAATAGCCTTGAGTATCTATCAGCTGAATTCAATAAATTTTGTAAAGAGAAGGGCATTTCTAGACATAGAACTGTCCCCTCTTAATCCGCAGCAGAATGGATTAGTAGAGAGAATGAACAAAACTATTTTAGAACGGGTCAGATGTATGTTAGTTGATGCTATAGTTACCTAAAAGCTTTTGGGGAGAAGTTGTATGCACTGCATGTTACTTGATAAAGAAAATCCCCCATTTTCTTTAGAAGGTAAAACCCTAGATGAGATCTGGTATGGAAAGCTGAGTGATTATTCAAAATTGAAAGTGTTTGGATGTCAAGCTTATGCCCATATTAAATAGGATAAGCTTGAGCATAGGGCTCTGAAATGTATATTCATTGACTATCCTAAAGGTGTCAAGGGCTATAGACTGTGGTGCCTTGAACCAGGTCATAAGAAACTTATTATCAATAGAGATGTTGATTTTAATGAGAAGGTAATGGGATATCCTCAAAATGGAAATTTTCATGACCTAGATGGAAGAATTGTAAATGAGTCAAAAGTGAGTTCCTCATCTGAGGTGGAGCTTCTTGGACCAGATGAGTTAGCACCAGAGGAGGTGGCTAACCCAGCTGGTACAAAAGACAACACCCTAGATGAGGTTGTCCCAGAACAGGTACAAGAAGATGATTTAGAAGATGATACCATGGATGACAACCCTGCTAATTTGAGGAATTATAGTTTTGCAAGAGATAGATCAGAAGGCAGATTCATCCCCCATCTATGTTTGGCCAAGTTGATCTTGTGTCATATGCTCTGATCACAGCAGAAGAGGTGGAGCATTATGAGCCAAGAAACTATAGGCAAGTTATCACCAGTCCTGAAAGAGAGCAGTGGATAGTAGTCATGTCAGAAGAGTTGCAGTCCTTAGAGAAGAATGAGACCTGGATCCTTGTTGAGACGTCAGACAACCAGAAGTTGGTCAGCTGCAGGTGGCTCTTCAAGAAGAAGCTTGAAGTTGGATTTGGCGGTGCTAAGGAGCACATCAGATTCAAGGCTAGGTTGGTGGCAAGAGGATTCATACAAAGAGAATGCATAGACTTCAATGAGGTATTCTTTCATGTTGTTAAACACTGTTCCATAAGATTACTTTTGTCTAAAGTTGCTCGAGATGATCTTGAGTTACATCAGCTAGATGTTAAAACTGCATTTTTACATGGAGAACTAGCTGAAACAATATATATGCACCAACCAGAAGGGTTCATCATGCCTGAAACTGAAAGTAAGGTTTGCTTGCTTAAGAAATCATTGTATGGGCTTAAGCAGAGTCTTAGACAATGGTATAGAAAGTTTGATACCTTCATGCTTTCTATCGGTTTCTTAAGAAGCAAATATGATGGTTGTGTATATATTGGTAAACAAGATTATCTAGAGAGCACCTATCTACTGATCTATGTAGATGATATGTTGATAGCTAGCAAGAGTATGAGGAAGGTTACTCAGCTGAAGGATCAACCGAGTAGCAAGTTCGAGATGAAGGACTTAGGTGAAGCCAATAGAATATTAGGGATGGATATTCTCAGAAATAGGAAAGCTGGGAAGCTGTTCCTATCCCAGAAGGGTTATATTCAGAAGGTCTTGAAGAGGTTTCTTATGCACTAGTCCAGACCAGTTAGTACTTCATTTGATCAGCAATACAAGTTATCAGTCAAGCAATCTCCTCAAACATCTGAAGAGAAGAAGCAGATGCTTACTGTTCCTTATGCCAATGGAGTGGGTAGTCTCATGTATGCCATGGTTTGTAGTAGGCCAAACCTTGCCTATGTTGTTAATATGGTGAGTAGATTCATGGAAAATGAAGAAAGGTTCTTAGAATATATTCGTACTGTTCTGTTTCACATACAATGCATTCTAAGTTTATATTTACAACTATGCTACACTAAATAAGGAAAGTCAATAATCATAATCAATTTCCTGAACTATAGGACAAATCATTAATCCCTGATTTCCTACACTATCCCTGAAATTCATCATGAGATTATTCATATGGGATTTCCTACACTCCCCCTCAAGCTGGTGAATATAGATCTTCCATTCCCAGCTTGCTAATATTCTCATGGAACCCGCTATTACACAATCTCTTTGACATCACATCTGCAAGTTGAAGTCCCGTCGGGACATATGGTGTACAAATCAGTCCACTATCCAACTTTTCTTTTATAAAGTGTCTATCTATCTCTATGTATTTTGTTCTGTCGTGTTGCACAGGGTTGTGAGCTATACTTCTAGCAGATTTGTTATCACAAAATAGCTTCATCGGGTTGCTCCATTGAATCTTCAGATCCTCTAGGATAATTTTGACCCACAACAATTCACATATTCCTTCTGCCATAACTCTAAATTCTGCTTCAGCACTTGACCTTGCTACCGCACTTTGTTTCTTGCTTCTCTAGGATATTAAATTTCCTCCTAGAAAGGTACAATAGCCTGAAGTTGATCGTCTATCAACTAAAGATCCTGCAAAGTCTGCATCTGTGTAAATTGCCACATAAATTTCAGATCCCTTTTTGAATAAAATCCCTCTCCCTGAATGTGCTTTCAAGTAATGAAGCACTCGGTATGCTTCTTGTAAGTGAACTTCCCTAGGATCATGCATAAATTGACTGAGAACACTAACTAAGTAAGCTATATCTGGCCTTGTATGTGCAAGATAGATAAGTTTCCCAACCAGTCTTTGGTACATCTATTTGTCCACTGCCTTATCTCCAAGAGCCTCACTTAATTTGTGGTTTTGTTCAATGGGAGTTCCAACTGGTTTGCTAGCCATCATGCCTGTTTCCTTGAGCAAGTCTTTCACATACTTCTGCTGAGAAATAAAAATTCCTTGCTTTGATCGAGCCACCTCAATTCCAAGGAAATACTTCAGTTTTCCTAGATCTTTTATTTCAAATTCCTTGGCTAGACACAACTTCAAAGCCTCCTTCTCTACTTCATCACTTCCTGTCACTATCATGTCATCCACGTAAAGAATTAAAATCGTGACTCCCCCTGAGGCTGAATGCTTGATAAAAAGTGTGTGATCTCCTTGACTTTGCTTGTAGCCACTAGCTATCATCACTTTGGAAAACCGTCCAAACCAAGCACGTGGTGATTGTTTCAGACCATATAATGACTTTTTTAATCGACAAACCTTGTTCCTGTCAACTCCACTATATCCTGGTGGAATGCTCATATAAATTTCCTTTTCTAAATCTCCATGAAGAAATGCATTCTTCACGTCATATTGTTGCAGCTCCCAATTAAAATGAACAGCCAAAGATAATGTTGATGTTGGAATATGTATTTTGTTTAATGATCCAACACTTCAGTCAAGTGTTGTGCTAAATGTTCCCAACACTTAAGACAACATCAGAATTTGCCCTTTCTCCTTTTACTAACTCTAATCTTTCACTTGTTGCTTAGTGATGTTCCTAATATAGGTAGAAGACATGGGTAACACCCAGGTCAAGCAGTTGCATAGGAGTGAGAAGTTTCTGAGCATTATTATACAAGGACCTAAAAATATGGAGATGTGAAGGGAGGTTACCAAAACCACTTGATCCAATGGCTGAGATGATCAAGGGAGTTGAAGGCAGTTCGTCTACAAGTCTATAAATAGAGAACACTGCCTTCAATACAAGATACACAAGAAAGAAAGCTAAACGCAATTACTAGTCTATTGAATGCACGATGCTTCTAGTTAGGAATATATTTGTTCTTTCTTGTAGATTTACACACTCTTATAAACCTGAATATTTGTGTGTTAAATCATTGTCTGATTTACTAGAGTTTTATGTTAGATTCTAGTTGTTCAAAACCTTTACGAGGTTGTTGATTTGTTTCACTGATATTTAATTTAATATAGTGATTCGTGCAAATTTTGAATAATTCCATTTGCAAAGTGTTATTTTAATTTCCGCTGCTCAATTGTTGACTGGATTGTGCCAACACAACAGTCAACACTCTGTTTACACTTGCACGCACACTTTCAGATAATAAAATCTTCACAATATTCATCTTTGCTACCGGAGCAAAAGTTTCTTCATAATCTACTCCATATGTCTGTGTGTATCCTTTTGCAACTAACCTCGCCTTGTAGCGTTCCAGGGACCCATCTGCCTTATATTTCACTGTATAAACCCACTTACAACCCACTGTTTTCTTACCCTTTGGTAAATCGACCAACTCCCAAGTATCATTCTTCTTTAATGCATCCATTTCCACTTCCATAGCAAGTCTCCATTCTTTCTTTGATAATGCTTTAGACAGTGAGCTAGGAATAGAAATTGTGTTTAAGGTGGAAAGATAATTTTGGTGGCTTGGGGAAAACTTCTCAAAAGACACAAAATGAGACAATGGGTATAAGGGTTTTTTTGTGCATTCTCGGGTCTTTTTTCTTACAGCAATAGACATGTGTAGATCCTGGTCAAGGTTAAGAGGTTCGGAAAATAGAAGTTCAAGAGGTTCAGGGCTAGAAGAAGGTTGCTCAGTTAGTGGTGTAGAATCTAGATTTAATTCATTCATTGTTACCTCATTTTCGGAGTTCAGATCAGAGGGCTGTTCTTGCATAGTAGTCATGATGGGACCTCCTATCCTTGCATACACTTTGTCAAATCGGAACCAGTCAAAGATTTTACCATCAGAATTTGGACTTGACTCTAGAGATTTAGATTTGGACGACGGTAGGGGTGGAAAGTTTGACTCCTTATCTTCAATTGCATGTAACTCCCCCTAAAGATAAGGAGTGTTGAAATAGGGCCGATTTTCAACAAACGTAACATCAGCTGAGACATAGAGTTTTCTAGTTGGTGAATGGTAACATTTGTACCCCTTTTGAGTAGACGAGTAGCCAATGAAGACACACTTAAGAGCACGAGGATCTAACTTCCCACGATTGTGACTATGAACATGGACAAAGGAAGTACACCCAAAAACTCGAGGAGAGAGATTAAATGAAAATTGAATATCGGGGTAAAATTTGGACAAGTTTTCTAGTGGACTTGGAAACCCCAAGACCCTGGAAGGAATCCTGTTTATTACATAAGCTGATGTGAGTACAACTTCTCCCCAATATGATTTCGACACGTTTTGTTGAAACAATAAGTCTCTAGTGCACTTAAGAAGATGTCGATTTTTCCTTTCTGCCACCCCATTTTGTTGTGGAGTGGTTACACAAGAGGATTCATGTATGATTCCTTCCTTTTGGAAATACTGACTCAAGATTTGATTGAAATAATCACGAGTATTATCCGAACGAAAGTGTTTTATTTTGGTGCCAAATTGGGTTTGAATCATTGCATGAAAGATAGGAAAAATATGACTCACATCAGATTTATTTTTGAGCAAATAGATCCACGAGACTCTTGTGCAATCATCTATAAACGAGACAAACCACCTAGACCCTGAGATGTTTGGAACATTTGATGGTCCCCAAATATTGCTATGGATTAAAAAGATAGGGGAAGAAGATCTTTTATTACTGATGGGAAATAGTACACGAGTGTGTTTCGCATACTCACAAATATCACAATGAAAAGACTGAACATTGATTCCTGTGAACAAAGAGGGAAACATTATTTTCAATGTAGGAAAAGATACATGGCCTAGACGCCTATAATGTAACCAAATGATATCCTTATTAGAGGAAGAAAACAACGTGGACAAAGAAGATTCACTGAATTCCGGTTGACTTAATGTATCCAAGTAATAAAGTCCATTATGCTCTTTAGCAAGTCTAATCCTCTTTCCCGAACTCCGATCCTGAAAGTCACAATGTGAATTATGGAATATAACACAACCAATAAGATCTTTGGTAATCTTTTGTATGGAGACCAAATTTGTAGATAACTGGGGTACATGGAGAACATTTCTAAGAATTAATTTTGGGGTAACTTGAACATCTCCTATTCCTGCTACTGCATGTGGTCGTAGTACCATCAGCAACAACAATTTTTCTATTGCTAGGACAGAGGGTATAGGTTATGAATTTTTTTGATATATGTGTCATATGGTCCGTAGCACCAGAATCAAGGATCCAGACATTCTTAAGCTCATTTCAAAAAACATTTAATCCAAGAGATACTAGAGCATTACCTGAAAGTGTCAATGAACACATACCATGATTTATTGGTTGAGAATTGCTAGTTGCAGATTTTTCAACTGCCCCCAACATACTCTTTAGCTTGTCAATTTTGTTCATACTAAATACTCCAAACGATTGGGTTGGGTAATAAAAATAGGGAGACAAAGGTCAGCAATAAAGGCTGAAGAGAAAAAAATAACAAACAAACCAGCAATTAAGGCTGGGACGACTAACAAGAAACGAATGTGGTATTTTTCCAGAGACCCTAGCAGGGCTCTGATACCATGAAGAAAGGTTCTTAGAATATATTCGTAAAGTTCTATTTCACATACAATGCATTCTAAGTTTGTATTTCACATATCAATTTCCTGAACTATAGGACAAATCTTTAATCCCTGATTTCCTACACTATCCCTGAAATTCATCCTGAGATTATTCATATGGGATTTCCTACAGAAAATTCAGGGAAACTACATTAGGAAGCTTTGAAGTGGATTCTAAGATATCTGAATGGATCAGAAGACTTAGGATTAGTGTTCGAGAGGTCAACTGTTACCAAGAGTCCTCTGATTGGATTTGTGGATTCTGATTTTGCTGGAAACGTAGATACAAGGAAGTCATTGTCTGGTTATGTGTTTACATTGTATGCCACTGCTATCACCTGGAGAGCAGCTTTACAATCTATAGTGACCTTATCCACAACTGAAGCTGAATACATAACCTTAATAGAAGCTGTGAAGGAAGCAATGTTGCTGAAGGGCATTCTGAGAGATTTTGACATAAATCAGAAGAGAATTCCAGTGATGTGTGATAATCAGAGTACAATCCATCTAGAAAAACATCAAGTGTTTCATGAGAGGTCAAAGCACATTGATGTGAAGTTGCATTTCGTAAGGGACATCTTGGAGAAGAACATTGTTGAATTTCAGAAGGTAGCTTTAGAAGAAAATGCAGCTGATATGTTAACTAAGGCATTACCAAGCAATAAATTCAACCATTGCATGGAACTGGTAAACCTTAGAACTTGGGAATTTCATTAAGAAGAGAATGAACAAACAGCCTTGGGAGGGCTGGGAAGAAGATAATCTTGCATTAAGGTGGAGAATTGTTAAGATAATGCAATATTGGTATGTCATCTGATTCTATCTATCAGAAGGTGATGCAGCGTGCGTGATCAAAAGAAAGAACAACAAGAATCGTTGATTCACAGAATACCCGAATCTTGATAAAACGAAGAATAATTCTTCAATAATAATTTCAATATCCAAAAAAACTGCCCAACAATGTTTGGAAAACGGGGATAAAACCAAACCCTAGTGTACGGAATTAGGAAATTACAAAAAAACCCCAAAACAATTAAAAAATTGCAAAAATAACACTAAAAAAGCAATAAAACGCGTTTTTGACCACTCAAACGATGGAATTTGGCCAAAAAGCGTCGCACGTCTCGGCATAGCCGTGAGTTTGGCTCGTAGCATCGATTCCACCCGAAAAGGTGTGCTCACACGCCAAAATCGAGTTCCAGCTCCCAAAACTTCAAAAATTCTTCGGATGCTCTCTTTTCTTCAAAAATTGCAACGCCACTCGTGCTACATCATTCCCTCCCGGGTAGAAGAGATTCGCCCTCGAATCTGAATCGGCCTCATCACTGGACGACGAATCCTCTACAAAGGGAATCAAGTGCTTCACATTAAAGACATCCGACGTACGAACATGACTTGGTAATTGCAGCCTATATGCATTCGAGTTGATTTTCTCCACGATCTCAACCGGTCCAATTTTCTTAGCAGCCAATTTAGAATACTCACGGGCAGGAAAACGGTCCTTAGTTAAAATAGCCCACAAAAAATCACCCACTTCAAAATCAACCCGACGACGACGCAGATCTGCATGTGCTTTATACTTAGAAGTAGCCTCAACAATCCGAGCATGAGTGTCACGATGAACCTGCTGAATCTGTGTCACCAAATCCGTTGTGCTAGCATGGGAAGGGACCTTGCTAGGCAAAGGCAGCAAGTTAAGCGGACCACGGGGCACAACACCATAAACAATCTGAAAAGGGCTAAAACCGGTAGTACGGTTGACAGCATGATTGTGAGCAAATTCAGCCTGACTAACCTTTGAATCCCAAGATCTGGGATTATCACCAACCAAGCTGCGAAGCAAATTACCCAAAGAATGATTAACCACCTCCGTTTGGCCATCAATTTGGGGATGGTAAGCGCTACTGAAATTAAGGGACGTGTTCACTGAACGCCACAAACTACGCCAGAAATGACTAACAAAACGAGTGTCCCGATCAGAGACAATGGAAGAAGGGAGTCCATGGAGGCGGTACACCTCACGAAAGTATAACTGTGCCACGTTAACAGCATCAACTGTTTTCTTGCAAGGAATGAAATGAGCCATCTTGGAGAATCGATCAACCACCACAAAGATTGAATCATTCCCCCGTTGTGTCCGTGGCAGGCCAATAATAAAATCCATACTCACATCAACCCACGGTTGCGTCGGAATGGGAAGGGGCATATACAAACCCGCATTAGATGCAACCCCTTTCGACACCTGGTAGATACGACAATGAGTCACAAACCTGCCCACCTCTTTGCGCATCGAAGGCCAAAAATAAGAAGCTGCTGCAAGCTGAAAAGTTCGATCACGACCCACATGACTCTCGTTGTGCAATTCCAGGATGATTTTGGGACGAAGGCTGCAATCAGGAATACACAACTGGAGGCCCCGAAATAGAAATCCATCCTCCAAAATGAAAGGAGAACCACCACCCTGCTGGATCTGAAGAAGAACCTTGGAGAAGAAAGGATCCTCCACATACAAGTCAATAAGAGACTCAAATCCCGGAACATGTACCCGAAAAGTCGAGATCAGATTATGGCGACGACTCAGAGCATCTGCCACCCTGTTAGAGACCTCTGCTTTGTGTTTGATAACGAATGTGAACTGATGGCGATGAGATATCTTATCTTGACTCCCCAAATGTTTCAAGGCATCGTGATCAGTAAAGAGAACAAACTCCCGCTGGAAGAGATAGTGCCTCCAATGTCGAACAACCTGGACTATGGCATAAAACTCCACATCATATGTGCTGAAACGGAGTTTGGAACCCGCCAACTTCTCACTAAAAAAGGCCACCGGACGGCCTGCTTGGCTTAAAACCGCCCCAATCCCTGATTTTGAAGCATCACAATGTAACTCAAAAGGCTGGGAGAAATCAAGAAGAACAAGGATAGGTGTTGTCGTCAGTCTACGCTTGATCTCATCAAAGGCAGTTGACGCATCCTCTGTCCACAAAAACTTGGTCCCCTTCATGCAATCTGTTATTGGTGCCATAATACTACTGAAATGTGGAATGAACCGTCGATAGAAAGAGGCTAGCCCATGAAAGCTCCTGACCGCCGTAATAAATGTAGGGGCCGGCCAATGACGAATGGCCTCAATCTTGCTCGAATCTGCTGAGAGGCCCTGATCAGACACAACATACCCCAAAAAATGTACCGAAGTAGTCATAAAAGCACATTTTCCGGAGGCTGCATAAAACTGATCCCGACGTAATACCAACAAGACCTCCCGTAGATGTTGTAGGTGAGATTCGGGGCTGTCACTGTAAATCAGAATGTCGTCGAAATAAACGACGACGAATTTGCCAATGAAAGGACGTAGGGCCTGATTCATGACACGCATGAAGGTACTCGGGGCATTAGACAACCCAAATGGCATTACCAACCACTCAAACAACCCCTCCCGTGTTTTAAATGCAGTCTTCCACTCATCTCCAACTCGAATACGAATCTGGTGATAGCCACTCTTCAAATCCAGTTTACTAAAGATGGAGGCCCGACCCAACTGGTCCAACAAATCATCCAATCGAGGAATAGGAAAACGATACCTCACTGTTATCTTGTTAATGGCACGACTGTCCACACACATGCGCCAAGTACCGTCCTTCTTAGGGGTCAATAGGGCAGGCACTGCACATGGACTGAGGCTTTCACGAACGTGGCCCTTTGCAAGCAACTCCTCCACCTGGCGATGGAGTTCCTCATGCTCCTTCGGACTCATACGATAATGTGGGCGATTTGGCAAGGCTGCACCCGGCACAAGATCGATTTGATGCTGAATATCCCGAAGAGGAGGCAATGTATCCGGGAGGGACTCAGGAAAAACATCAGCAAACTCAGTCAACAAAGGTTGGACAGCAAGGGGGGTGTCCCAAACTGCGAACCCGTGGGCTGAGCAATAAGAGCGAAGATAATCCCAGACTTCTCTATAGCAGACTGAAAGGGCACACGAGATAAGAGCATAACAGGTTTGGAGGCATCCGTCCGGGGAATGCCTCGAGGCTTGCTGGGTAACAACACAATCTTACGACCCCTGAAAAGAAACGAGTATGTATTTGCACGACCATCGTGTGTGACCTCACGATCAAATTGCCACGGTCGGCCCAATAACAAAGGACACGCATCCATAGACACCACATCACAATATATTTCACCACTATAAGATGACCCCATAGAAACTGAAATCAGAACTCGACGAGAAACAGTAACATCCGTACCTTTACTAAGCCACGACAGTTTATACGGCTTCGGGTGAGCTTCAGTTTCAAGACCCAACTTGGTAACTGCCACTTCCGATAACACATTCTCACAACTACCCGAGTCAATAATGAAAGAACATACCTTGCCTTCAATAGTGCAAGTCGACTGAAAGATATTGGTACGTAACCAATTGTCATCGTTGGCACGTGGGCTCAAAAATGTGCGCCTGAGCATCAACAGAGGTCCAACATCACCCTCTACCACTACAAAAAAATGGCGTTTTGGAGACGGATTTACAGACGGATTTTCCGTCGGCCGCCGAGGTTATCGAGGGAAAATGGCCGTCATCTTTTTCCGACGGAATGTCCGTCGGTATTCCGGACAACCCGTTTAACAAACCGGGTCAACATTCCGTCGGTAATTCCGTCGGAAACAATGAATTAAATAATTATAAAAGAAATTAGAATAAATTAAAATAATTATAAAAGAAATGAATTTTTGAATAATCGAAATTCAAATGCCGACGGATATTCCGTCAGTCAAATGCCGACGGAAGTCGACGGAATATCCGTCGGTATTATACTGACGGAATATCCGTCGGTATTATGCTGACGGAATATCCGTCGGCATTATACCGACGGAATATCCGTCGGCATATCCGTCGGTAAAACAAAATATGAATAAAAAAAATATAATTTCGAAATTAACATACCGACGGAATATCCGTCAGTAAAACAAAATATTAATAAAAAAATATGCGTGGCCGGGGAGGCCCCGACCAGAATTTCATTTTCCGACCAGAATTACATTTTCCGAGAGGTTGGGAATGTGAAGAAATTTCGTAAAAAATGTCATTATGTAAAAATTAAAATATTATGTAATGAAACAATAATATTACATGAAATATTATGTTGGGAATGTGAAGAAATTGACATTGTTTTTAACAAATCAAATTAATTAGTAGCTTACTTGATCATTATCATCATCATCTAATACGTACTTCCAGAAACTGACGGTGGCTTCGTCTTCTTCCAGTCTCCGGCGAAGGGCGGCGACTTCGTCTACTTCAAGGAAACAACCAAAAAATTAAAAAAAAATCGATGTTGAAGTTCAAAAATTTTCAATCTAAACTCAAAATCACTTACGTCGGAGTCGGCCAACTTATTAAAACGCCGGAGGAGCACAGATTGGGCGGCGGCCATGCTTCACGTTGGAGAGAAATCGGCGCGGAAGATTGGTGGAGAGAAATCGACGCGGGAATAGGGCCGGTGAGGTCGCCGAAGAGTTGGTTGGAGAAGAGGAGTAGGGATTGTAAAGAGGAAAGTTTGGAAAGAGTGAAAGAAAAACCTAGGTTGAGTTATATATAAGGGTTTATTTTCCGTCGGCATGTTCAAATACCGACGGATATTCCGTCGGTAATTTTCAAAAAGTAAATACCGACGGATAATCCGTCGGTATTTTTCAAAAAGTAAATACCGACGGATAATCCGTCCGTCGGTATTTTTGGCGATTTTTTTTTTTTTTTTTAAATAATTCAATTTTTTCTATATACTATATACTAGACCTAATAAATTACCAAAACCCTAAACCCTACTATATACTAGACCTACTAATTCATTTCTTCCACATATATTAATATATATATTGGTTGTGACTTATATTTATAGTAAATTTAATTTTTATAATTTGTACCTAAATGATAAATAATTAATTAACTTTTATAAAATGTGGAAGAAAGTTAATTCCGTCAGCATTTTGGCGATTTTTTTTTTAAATAATTCAATTTTTTCTATATACTATATACTAGACCTAATAAATTACCAAAACCCTAAACCCTACTATATACTAGACCTACTAATTCATTTCTTCGACATATATTAATATATATATTGGTTGTGACTTATATTTATAGTAAATTTAATTTTTATAATTTGTACCTAAATGATAAATAATTAATTAACTTTTATAAAATAAGAAATAAATACATTACATTAATTGAATTAATTTTCATCTTCATCGTCTTCATCCTCCTCTTCGTCCTTATCCTCCTCCTCCTCATCATCATCTTCCTCATCCTCCTCCCCATCCTCATCTTCTTCATTCTCCTCTTCATCCTCATCTTCATTCTCCTCTTCATCCTCTTCTTCATCCCCCTCCTCTTCACCTTCAATTTCGATTAATTGGGGATTTGCAGCCGTCAAGGGTACAGAAAGATTGAAATCTCCCGTAAAGACTTCAGTTGGAGTCTCTATTTGTTCTGCTTGAAATGGAGATTCATCTTCAGTATTTTTGTCCTTTTTAGGGACTTCTACCATTGACCTTGCCTTTACTTTGCAAACAGCGTGCCATTCATAACCACGTGGAGCTCCCGGATATGTGCAGTAGTATACTTGAGATACTTGATGGGCAAATACAAATGGATCATCCCCAACATACGTCCTTTTCGAACTAACATCAAGGAGCTTGTACTCCGGGTGAATTCTTGTTCCTAGATGGCCTGAATCAAACCAATGACACTTGAACAACACTACGGTCTTTGTTGGATATCCTGGATATTCTACTTCGACGACTTCCCGTAACACCCCAAAGTAATCACTTGCATCTGCATTGTAATTCGCACTGCTAACGCAGACGCCACTGTTGGTAGTTGCCTTTGTCGATGCATACCCAGACGTATGAAATCTGTAGCCCTTCACAATATAACCGTTGTAAGTCTTTACACGACGTAGTGGTCCCTTGCTGAGATCTCGTAAGAATCGACTGTCTAGAGCGTTATCCCGTCCCTATACGACTCAATTTAAAATTAATTAAAATAAATATTAATTTATTTACGTAAAACATAATTAATTAAATGGTACTCACATAACGTTCGAACCATCGGGAAAATTCACGTTGAATACGAGCATCTATATATGCATCTGAGATGTTTGGTTCTGTTCGTCGTAGTTCTTGAGTGTACATCCTAATTCACAACATTCAAAAACTTGGTTAATATTAAATGACATAAATGAAGTGGTATTTAAATAGACGATTTATATATGAAATACTTACTCAATGTATGGCTGAACTTCATCACAATTCAATAACACATACGTTTGTGCTATTTCCGCCTCCGAGTTCGTCTCCCAATATCGTTCAGTGGGTTTTCCTATTGGCCGTCCCTTAGCCTTAGACTTGAATATGGAGAGCATTCCATCGACCTCTTCACTGATATCGTCAGCGGATGTACCACCGAAGTTACGTGGAGCACTTCTTAACTTTGTGTTGACGTGGTCTTCAAAGTAATAAGAACAAAACATGCCAACCTCTTCATTCAAATAAGCATTCACAATCGATGCTTCAACGTTTGCCTTTTATTTAGCATTGCGTTTCAAGTTGTGGAGATACTTGATATACACACACATATATATATATATATATAAAACTTATACGAATGCATGTGTAATTGTAATGAAATAAAAAAAGTAAGAGTTTACCTTTCAAATGGGTACATCCACCTGTATTGCACCGGACCACAAATTCTCGCTTCATACGCTAAGTGAACGGGTAAGTGTTCCATCGAGTTAAAGAAGCTAGGTGGAAAAATTTGTTCCAACTTACACAAAATTACTGGAATGTCTTCATCTAAACGAATCATATCATCGATCGTGATCGTTGTAGCCGTTAAATCTCTAAAAAATAGACTTAATTCAGTGATAGCCCTCCACACATTGAGAGGAAGAAGTTCTCGGAACGCAATCGGTATCAAGCGTTGCATAAATACATGACAATCATGACTCTTCATCCTTGCAACCTTACCCGTTGTTGTGTCTACGCATCGACTCAAGTTCGACACGTAGCCGTCCGGAAAGTTCAACTCCTTTATCCACCTACACAATCTTTGTTTTTGTGGCTTATCCAGTGTGTAGCTAGCCTTTGAAAATTTACCTGTACGCTCATCCTTTTTCAACTCTGGACGGCGACAAAGAGTGTCCAAATCCTCCCGAGACTTTGGAGTGTCTTTCGTTTTGCCTTCCGTGTTCATGATTGTGTGGAACACATTGTCAAACACATTCTTTTCAATGTGCATCACATCCAAATTGTGTCGTATCAATAGTGAACTCCAGTATGGTAAGTCCCAAAAAATACTCCTTTTGTTCCAACCACCCTCAATTCCTCTGTTGTGTTCCGCTGCATTTTCCCCAGTACTTTTTTTCAACCCCGTCCACTGAACCTCATATAACAACCTACGTCCTGTACGGAGAGTAAATTATAAGTGACACTAAAAGCAATAGATAAATATACGTTTAGTACTCGATCATTAAATAAATGTATAAAATACCATCTCGTAGTGGAGGTCGATTGTTTGTGACTGCTTTGTTCTTTACGAAGTTCTTCTTATTTCTTCGAAACGGGTGATCTTGAGGTAAGAACCTACGGTGATTATCGAACCATGAAACTTTTCTACTCACCGGGAGACTGAAAGCTTCAGAATTCTCCATACAATACGGACATGCTTTCTTTCCGGCCGTACTCCACCCGGACAACATACCATATGCAGGAAAGTCGCTAATGGTCCATAAAAGAGCAGCACGCATCGTGAAGTTCTGCTTTCTAAAAACATCGTATGTTTGGACTCCATTCTCCCATAAGAAGATCAAGTCTTTTATAAGAGGTTGGAGATAAACATCCAGTTTGTCCTTTGGATTCGTTGGTCCAGGCACCAATACAGTCAGAAACATTGTTTGAGGTTTCATGCACATCCACGGAGGAAGATTATATGGAGTCAGTATCACCGGCCACAAAGAATACTGCTTCCCATGCATCCCAAACGGTGCAAAACCATCAGTACACAAACCTAATCTCACATTCCTCGGTTCACAACCAAAATCTGGAAACACGTTGTCAAGATGTTTCCAGGCCTTTGAGTCTGCCGGATGTCGCATCTCCCTCGACTCAGCCGAAGAGGAATCTGTAGCATGCCACGTCATGTGTTGTGCAGTGGCACTTGATTGATATAATCTCATCAAACGGGGAATGATAGGAAGGTAGTACATCTTCTTATATGACACTTTCTTCTTTGTCTTCTTCGATTGACCACCAGGTCCCTTTCGACGTGCCTCTTTGTACCGGGGATGGCCACACAATCTACACATATTCAGACTGCTATCTTCGTCACCCCAATATAACATGCAACCATTCACACAACAATCAATCTTCTCAACCGGCAAACCAACATTCTTCATGTTGGTCCCAAGTTGAGTTTAATATCGAGGGAAGCTAAAGAAAATGTCTAGAGGGGGGTGAATAGACTTTTCCAAAATCTTTCGATATATCAGAATTACAATGTGCGGAATACGAAATTATCAATGAGCCCAGTTAAAGTTTATACTCAACTTAATATGCGAACTCTGTTCTATACTCAACTAGTCTAGATCAGTTAAGTAGTTAAACCAATTAAGCAATTTAAACAATCAAAACTGTAAAGTAAATCAAACACAAGATTTATAGTGGTTCGACAACTTGTCTACATCCACTCTCACAAACCCAGTTGTGATGTTTCCACTAAACTCTTCCAATCGAGTACAAGTGTATGTTCCTGTCTTTAAAGTCCCAAGAAGAAGACTTAGATCTTCAATCAGACTATACCTCCAGATATGTCTACGATCTTACTAGAAATTTTACAAGTATCTAGCACCTTGAAAAAATAACAAACAAAAACTTAAAACTTCTCTGTTCTCCAGTAGTAGCCTTCTGGATTCTTCACTTGTCTTCTGGCTATCTTTCTGAACTTCAATTAACTCTGAGAGTAAACTTCAATTGAATCTTCAATATTGTTTGTAAGTAGTAATTCTTCAGTAGTCAGTAACCAGTAAATACCTTGGGGTATTTATAGACTTCAATCTTAAAGAACTTAGTAATTTGTAACCAACTTTTCTTGATAACTACCTTCAACTGAATCTTCTTATCAATCCACGCGTTTCTGTTATGAATTAGTTATTCCATAACTAACTTCTATACCTTTATCTTCTCACGCGTATTTGTAACTAACCTTTACGTTGACCTGTCTTGAGCAGACTTGTATATGTACTTGTCTTGTAGTCCACCTGTCTTGAGTAGTAGACTGGTCTTCTCTTCTTGTGTAGTAGACTTCTTCAGATTACAATGTAGAACTAATCTAGTCCTATCATCTAACCTAACAAGACTATTACATTACATTAAGCTTTTATAATACAAGCTTAGTCAACTTATAAACTATACAAAGAATCTATCTATTACATATAGAAATCATGAGCTCTATACAACATTTAAATAGCTCAGTAACAATCTAACATATATGAAGTACTTATAAATCGTACTTATCTTTTGAATACTTTTCTTTTAAACTGTACTTGTCTTTTGAATTCTACTGATCTGTACAAGATGACTTCAACTTTAACTAGACTAGATCAGTCAATACTTAGAAAATATTCAAGTCTTCTTTTGGCTTATCAAAACTTTATCTTTTATCTTTTGTTCATCATTTAGGATTTGTTCTAGGATTCATATCCCAACAATTTCCCCCTTTTTGATGAAGCCAAAACTACTTGAATCTTTTCTTATTAGTAGACTAGTTAAGTAGTTATCTTGTCTTAAACATCAAATAGTACTTTATCTTTTCATTCATTCAGAAATATATCAGTAGGAATTACAAATACTTCCAAAAACAAAATATCAGAGCAAATATCAACTAATCAAACAAAACTAATCTGAAAGATTACCTCCTTCTGGGTTAGGAACACAGAATGCATCGAGGAGTCTTTTGTGAATTAAACTAATCTGATCTTCATCTTCAATCTTCTCCTTGTCTAGCAATTCTTCTTCAAACTTCTTGATCTGGTTACGATCAACTCTCTTTCCTGAGCTTGTCATAGGAGTTTTCCATCTTGGAAAGATTGGTATCAGAATGTTGAAGTTTGCAGCAGCAGATATCCTCAATATCAGATTCCAAAGCATTCGATTCTGACCTTCCATAAACTTATCAAACATCGAGTATAATTCATCAGCATTTTCAGAATCTCCATACTTTCTGATTATCCAGTGATCAAGTTCCCATTGTCTCTTCACTTTGAGCCAATCTTGACGATGCTCTCTGTCAATAAAATAATCAATGAACTGATCTTCCATTTTCTCTTCATCTTCCTTCAGCTTCTGCAAATTCTCAATGTGTTTTTCTATCTTCTTTTTGCTTGCATAATGAGCTTCATCACTTGGATCACTAATCTTTTGCTTCTTCAAACTAGTAGATTCAGGAGTAGGTTCTTCAATACTCAGCTTCCTCTTAACTCGTCTAGTCTGAATCTCTGCTTCAGGAGACGATGCAACACCTTTACCTTTCACTAATCTCATCTGCTTTTCAGCTTCAGCTTGCTCTAGATCTGCCTTCTTCACTAATCTGCCTCTCTTAGGCCTTCTTAGTTCTTCAATTGCAGTAGCAGCATCTTTCATCTCCGGTTCAGCGCTAGCAGACTTAGTAACTTCAACTAGACTGGTCTCTTCCCCCTTTTTGGCTTCATCACTTGCCTTAAGAGTAAAAAGAGAAGTAAAGCGAGTCATTTCTTCTTTTAAAGCTTCCTTCATAGCGTCAGCAGCTGACTCAATGTGCTTCTGATGTGAATCTGCACTGCTCATCTTGTCTAAGCGGTCAGTAACTAGCTCCAACTTCTGTGTACAGGAAACTAGTTCATCCTTCAAGTGAGTAGCCGTCTGTCTAAGAAGGGTATTCTGTTCAGTCAGCTCATGTAGAACAGCTCGAGAACGCACCAACTGGTCTTGTGCTTCCCTTCTCTGTTCATCAGCAATAGAAACTTTAACACTGTAGAGTCTTTCCATTTTACTGGACTCTTCAGCCAATGATCGAGCAAACGAGATCGATTTCCTTTCTGAACTCTCAATTTGTTTCTTCAGAAAATCATCAACTTGAGCAAACAACTCTTCTCTGAAAGTCGAGTCCATCTTGTTGATTTCACCAATAAACAAGTCTCTGGATTGATCAATAAGTGATTGATTTTGTGTAATCAGCACATCCTTCATTTTCGAGTTCAAAAATTCATCTATAGCAGTGTGAACAACACTTCGCAGATCAGTCTTTAAATCATTCAGAAAGCTGTCTGGCATAGCTAGAGTCGAACTGGAAGTTCCAACAACATTATCAACTGCCTTGAGTTCTTCTTCATCAAACATCACAGCATCCAAAAACTCATCATCTTCTTTTCCAATCATGAATGAGTCGACTTCATCTTCATCACTAAGAACAATTTCTTCTAACTGTTCTGAAGTCTGGACTGCTATCTCAGCAACTTCTGGCTTGATCTCTTCTTCAACTAGATCAGTTTGAGTTCCAATATCAGATGAAAACTCTTCAACCAGAATTCCGTCAGGAATTTTTAATAACCTCTTTACAAGATCAACTAAGGCTCTCGGCGGAAATAGTTCTGAATGATCCTTTACACCACTATGCTCCTTCTGTTCCATCTCCCAATCCAGAAAATTGGAGATTCCTCCCATTCCTTGAATAACTTCGAAAAGATCATCGGTGGAGGACTTCTTAAGAGCAAACCAAGTGCATATCCTTACAAGAATTTCAAACTGTTCTGACTCATAGTCGACTTCGACAGTTGAGAGCGTCCGCTTCAGATTTCTGGTCATTCGGGCTCGAATTCTCTTCTCTCTCAAACACATAGGATAATAGACGAGGGATTCGAATCTAACAACAGACGAGTCCTGAGTAGATGGGGTCTCTAACTCAGCTGTTGCAGTGGCAACTGGCGTTTTGTCTGAAGTAGATGGGTTGGGGGGTTCACCATATTCTGGTGAGGGAGAGGGAGTGAAAGCAATGGTTTCAACGGGCTGTAATGTGGCTTGGTCAGGTATGACAACTGTAGGAGTATCAGTTGTATCACTTATAGGAGTGTATAGGGGATGACTGGCCCGTAGCGGTCGTGCTGCCAGTGCTTGCGAGGTTGGGGGTACAGGTCGAGGCCTAGATCGATGTGATCTAGCCTTGGTTCGGATAGACGTAGATGGGAGAGAGAGAGGAATTGAAACAGATTGAGTAGAGGTACCAACCTGTATACTCGACTCGACTGGACGAGTGAGCGACTCAACTCTCACGAGAGTGTACATCTCAGGGATTTGTTCACTCGACACCTTCTCCTGAGTCGACTCTTCATCTGACTGAGTCTTCTCTGAGTCGGCTGTACTAGACTCTGCCTCTTCAGACTTGTCTTGAGAAGAACTGGATGAATCGGCATACGGCAACACTTCTGACTCATCAATCTGAACCTGCCTTGGGGCAGCTGGCCTTGCAGCAGCCTGCTTCCTCATTGCTTCAATTTTTAAGTAAAACTTAAGAGGATGAAACGGCTTTCCTTTGCTCCAATCATTCTTGTTTGGCAGCAAAAATGGAAGTAATATACTCAGCTTGTTTCCATACCCGACTGCTTGAGATACCACCCAATGTCTAGTATCAGCATCTACCTTTACACTTCGTTCGAAGTACATCATCCTGTCAGCTATCAATTTGAACCAATTCACCTCAGTGATTCCATCATAGATAACTGCCATGATCCTTGTTTTGGCTTGAGTGACCGAGTCATGAGACCCAGTGGCACATAGAAGCATCTTGCTTGCTATGTCCAGCAGAGTGCGATATTTCTCCAAGAGATCACCCTTCTTGGCAGTAGGAGCTTTACCATCTGGCTTGAGCCTCATTTTCTTTCCACAGAAGATGCTCAAATACTTCATCTCCTGCCCTTCAGCATACCTGTCCACATCAATCGTTCCGATGGGTAGCCTTAATCTTTCAAACATTACTTCCTTAGTGATTTCCACCCGATGCCCATCAATAAAAGATTCTAACACTTCTCCCTGTCTATTGACGTTGGCATAAAATTCCAGAACTTCTTCTTCTAACACAACCTGTGGAAATGCCTCTAGGTAGGGCTGTAGACCGCATCTGATGCATTTGGTCAAGATTTCCATGTTTCCTTCCTTGTGATTGCCTTTGAAGAATAGTGATGGTTCAACATGTACCTTGTTATCATTTATATATCTTCCGAGATCAAATGGTGCCTTGTTCGTCTGGGTCCATTCTGTATGTAGGTAGCATAGGTACGCCAGCAGACTTGCATGTCTTAATACCATACTTGTCTAGAAGATTTCTAGTATACTTTGCTTGATTTATGAAAATCCCTTCAGGGGTCTGTTTTACTTGAAGTCCAAGAAAGTAATTCATTTCACCCATCATAGACATCTCAAATTTACTTTGCATGAGTGTTGAGAAACTTTCACTCAGCTCTTTGTTAGGTGAACCAAAAATGATGTCATCTACGTAAATTTGGACGAGTAAAATGTCTTTCCCTTCCTGTCTTCTGAACAAGGTTCTGTCTACCTTGCCTTTAGTAAAACCATTTTCTAATAGAAATTGAGAAAGAGTATCGTACCAGGCTCTTGGAGCTTGCTTTAATCCATATAAGACCTTCTTTAATTTGTATACCTGATTACCTTTGACTTCGAAACCTGGGGGTTGTTCAACATATACTTCTTCCACAAGAATACCGTTAAGAAATGCACTTTTCACATCCATTTGATATACTGTAAATTTCATGTAAGCAGCATATGCAAGAAACAATCGAATGGCTTCTAGTCTAGCAACAGGAGCATATGTTTCATCATAGTCTATGCCTTCAGCTTGTGAATAGCCTTGGGCGACTAGTCTAGCCTTATTACGAACAACTACATCATTCTCATCTTTCTTATTCTTGAAAATCCATCGAGTGCCAACTACATTATGATGTTTTGGTCTATCGACAAGTTCCCAGACGTCGTTTCGAACAAACTGATTCAACTCGTCTTGCATAGCAATGATCCAATTACTATCAGCCAATGCCTCATTAATGGTTTTAGGCTCGATAGATGAGAGGAAACAACACCAGCAAAACAGAGATGGACTAGATTGTTCTTGCGACTCAAAGAGTTGTCGTCTAGTCTTAACACCAACAGTAGAGTCACCAATAATATTTTCAGTATTATGCGCTGATTTCCATGTATTTCTATTCTTAACAATAGTAATGTCATCTAAATCATGTACAGCATCATGCATATCAACATCATTATCATCAGAAGTTTTAATGGGAGTAGACGAGTCGACTAGTTTAGGTATGTCAACTGGTCTAGCAGAGTTACCTTGAGCACTCACCTTCTTCTGGTCGTCTGACTCGAGAGCTTTTATAAATGGATTGTAAGCTTGAACGGATTCATATACCTCTGAGTCTTTGTCAGTTTCGACAGTTGGCTCAGTAGCTTTCTCACCGATCTTGTTGGTAGACGGGTCCTGTTGAGATTCTTCGAAAACCACATGTGGTGTTTCTTCCACACAAAGGGTTGAGTAGTTGAATACTCTAAATGCTTTGCTAGTAGAGGAGTATCCTAAGAATATCCCCTCGTCTGCTTTAGCATCGAAAGCATTCAACTTGCTTTTCCCATTGTTATGGATGAAACACTTGCATCCAAATATATGAAAATATGAAACTCTGGGTTTTCTACCTTTCCATACCTCATAGGGCGTCTTACCTAGTGCTTTATTGATAGCACTTCTATTTTGTGAGTGGCATGCAGTGTTGATCGCTTCTGCCCAAAATTTCTGAGGCGTATTATATTCTGTCAGCATGGTCCTGCAGGCCTCCTTAAGAGTTCTGTTCCTTCGTTCTGCTACTCCATTTTGCTGTGGTGTCCTAGCTGCACTAGTAAGGTGCTGGATGCCACGCTTAGAGCAAAATTCGTTAATATAGCAGTTAATGAATTCAGTACCCTTGTCACTACGTATCTTGACAATTGACTGATTCTTCTCAACCTGTAACTTCTTCAGCAGATCAGGCAAAAGTGTTTGTGTATCACTCTTCTTGTGTAAGAAGACTACCCAAGTGAACTTAGAATAGTCGTCTACCACAACAAGTGTGTACCTTCTACCGTTCAAGGTTGGAGGAGTTATTGGGCCATGTAAGTCCATATGTAGAAGTTCAAGAACTCTACTGGTTGAGAGGGATGGAATAGATTTAAAAGAGCCCTTCACCTGTTTACCTTTTTGACAGGAGGTGCATACATGTGACTTATAGTAGACTTCATTGGGAATACCTTCCACAAGGTAGTCTCTGGCTATCTTATTAAGAACCTTAAAGTTTAGATGACAAAGGCGTCTATGCCAGAGCCAGCCAAGTTCTTTAGGATTCTTAGTAAGTAGACAGGTGTCCCTCGGACAACTGTTCCAGTTCACTATGTACACACTTCCTTGTCTAATGCCGACTAGTAGGACTGTGTGTGTTTTCTTGTCGATGATTTCACATTTCTGACTCTTGAACTGCACCTTGTATCCACGATCACAAAATTGTGAAACAGAGAGTAAATTGTATTTCAAGCCTTCAACATAAGAAACATCTTGAATTTCTATGTCACCATTCCGAATGTAACCAAATCCTTTAGTAACAGCAATGGAGCTATCACCAAATATCACTTTTGGTCCTTCTTGCTCACGATAGCTTGATAAGAGAGTCTTAGTACCAGTCATGTGGTGTGAACAACCACTGTCTATGTACCAAGTTTCTCCAGTTGAGCCACCTTTCTTGTATAGATCGAGTCGACCCTGCAATAGATGATAATACATAATTTAGGTACCCTCCTTGTTTATTGGGGTCCTTGGGGGTTAGTCGAGTTCAATGGAATCCAAATATACATTGGAGTCCTGAACAAGTTTGACCTTCTAAGCTTTCGACCATATTTGTTGCAAAATAAGACCTTGTTGTCCTTATCTGGCCTATCAGTTGAGTTCGGGTCTACTCTTTGGAGATAGCCTTTTGACTTAATCTCTACTTGAGCAGGCACTTGTCTATGATAGTCAGAGTAAGGTTTATATGCATTAGGTCCATACGGTTTATAGACATGTTTAGGTCTATCTTCTCCTTGGATATCATATGACAAAGGTGGAGGATATAGAACAGGTTGTGTACGATATTTTGGACCTTCCTGTCTAGGTCTAGACGAGTAGAGTTGAGACTGCCTTATGAAAGGAGGTCTAGACTCTTGTCGTCTAGTCTGTACTTGTCTAGTACTAGTCTCCTCAGGATACCAGTCCTCGTATCTGACCTGATTTGGTCGTCCACGATTCCTAGTCCTTTGTTGACTTGTCTTAAACGGAACAGGCTTGTTGTTAACTTTCTTTTTACCACCTTTGGTAATTGGAATGTTAACTCGAGCTTGTTTTGATACGGTACCTTTTGATGGAGTGTCAATATCGTATATCAAAGGTTCTTTTCCTTTATCATTAGTCAAAGAGCTTGAGATGAAAATAGTAGGGTTCTTAGGAACTTGAGTAGACGAGCTGGGTGTCTCAGCACCTATGCCTGTCTTGTCAGCAGGAGCCCTATACCTATCTGACAATTCAAGGTTAACCTTAGATGAGTTAACCAGGTCAGTAAGTTTAAGGTCTAATGTGACAACCTCGGTTTCTAAGAACTTATTACGTTCTTCAAGCTTTTTGAGCTTACTTTGTAAGACATTGAATTCATGTTTCTCAGTCGCATGTGTCTTAAGTAGGTCTTGATACAACTTGTCTGTCAATGTACACTTGTCTTTGAGTTGTTTCAACTCTTCTTGCAAGCGTTCATTTAGGACTGTTGTATTAGGATCTACTTTAGACTGAGCTTCCTTAAGATCAATGATTTCTTGTCTTAAGGTGATGTTTTCGTCACTGACTTCAATGAATGCCTTGTTGGCAAGTAGGAGGTCGTCTTCAACTGCACTAGTAGAGTGCTGAAGACTACTCCCTACTTGGCTACTGGCAGTGTCACTTTCATCAGAATCTGATTCATCACATGATTGAAAGGAAGTAACAGATGATACCTCTTGGTCGATTTTAGCCATGAAGCATAGACCATCATCAACTATGAATGCTTCATCGTGATCTGGTTCAGACGGGTAGCTAGATGAGGATGATGGCAACTCGTCTGAGTCAGAGTCAGAGTCATCATTGGCCATCATTGCCTTTTTACCACGGTTGTATCTTCTTTCCCTTCGTGCTTTGCGTTCTTCTCGATCATCAGTACTCAGGTCTGGACATTCATATATGTAGTGACCTGGCTTCTCACAATTATAGCACACAAGATCATTAGTAGCCCTTTTAATAGGAGAGTTGTTCCTTCGTTTATCACGTCTATCAGAACGAGTAATCTTCCTACTATCAAACTCTCTATCTTGTCTGTTACCTTTCGAGACTTCGTCTCTCCTTTCGGACGAGTTTCGGTCTCGTCTGGTCTCAGACGAGTTCTTAGAAGCAGACCCTCTATGCTCTCTATAGAACTTCTTATATCTTCCGAAACGTTTATTCAGTCTATCAAACTTTCTAACCATGAGGCTTACCTGATCCTTCAGACTAAGATCAGTATCTAACTCGTCTTTCACAGAAGCAGACCTAGTCTTAGTCTTAGACCTGTCTATCTTAGACGAACTAGCCTTAAACGCAACGTTCTTAGATACAGCATGTTCTCTGTCACTACTTACTATGGGTTCGTCTTCGTCTAGATCAAACTCATGAGCCTTTAGAGTTTGAAACATAGTCTCTGCTGTCCATACGTCTATATCTTGGGTATTTTTAACAAGCATTTTTACCATCTTCCATCGACTATCAAGGCTTTTTAGAATCCTAAGATTGATTTCACGTGGAGTATAAGTTTTACCAAGGACTTCCAAGTCATTCATGATTTTGGTAAAACGAGTATCCAACTGGTCTATTGTTTCACCAGCTTTCATATGAAATGATTCGAATCTTTGGACAGCAGTGGAAAGCTTGCTTTCTTTGATTAGGGATGTCCCTTCACAAATGATAGCTAAGCGATCCCACATTTCTTTGGCAGTTTTACATTTTAACACTTTTCCCAGATACTCATTAGGAAGAGTGTGTAAGATGTAATTCTTGGCCAAGCTATCCAAATTATTCTGTCTCATTTCTTCAGAGGTAAGTTCTGACCTTGGTTTCTTGACGAGTGTACCCACTGGTTGATTTGGATCAAGGGCAGCAGTGTTGGGGATCATGGTCACAATTGGACCTTCAGTAACGACGGAGATCATTAAGTCGTGAGTAGAGCTGAAGATGGCCTCCATCCTTAGCTTCCAGTAATCGTAGTCTTGTACCTGGAACTTAGGTAGTTTGTTAGCGCTGATCTCAAGAGACATGATTTCAAGAAATAAGTGCTAAATAGAGTTATGATCAAGAACAACAGATAAGACAAGAACAGGGAGCACGAAACACAGATGATACAAGAATATGATCAAGAACACGTATACAAAAACAGTCAAGGACCAAGACTTCACCCTAAGTCTTGAGTCGGTTATCAAGAAACAGCAGTTCGTAAACTACTGCTCTGATACCACTTGTTGGTCCCAAGTTGAGTTTAATATCGAGGGAAGCTAAAGAAAATGTCTAGAGGGGGGTGAATAGACTTTTCCAAAATCTTTCGATATATCAGAATTACAATGTGCGGAATACGAAATTATCAATGAGCCCAGTTAAAGTTTATACTCAACTTAATATGCGAACTCTGTTCTATACTCAACTAGTCTAGATCAGTTAAGTAGTTAAACCAATTAAGCAATTTAAACAATCAAAACTGTAAAGTAAATCAAACACAAGATTTATAGTGGTTCGACAACTTGTCTACATCCACTCTCACAAACCCAGTTGTGATGTTTCCACTAAACTCTTCCAATCGAGTACAAGTGTATGTTCCTGTCTTTAAAGTCCCAAGAAGAAGACTTAGATCTTCAATCAGACTATACCTCCAGATATGTCTACGATCTTACTAGAAATTTTACAAGTATCTAGCACCTTGAAAAAATAACAAACAAAAACTTAAAACTTCTCTGTTCTCCAGTAGTAGCCTTCTGGATTCTTCACTTGTCTTCTGGCTATCTTTCTGAACTTCAATTAACTCTGAGAGTAAACTTCAATTGAATCTTCAATATTGTTTGTAAGTAGTAATTCTTCAGTAGTCAGTAACCAGTAAATACCTTGGGGTATTTATAGACTTCAATCTTAAAGAACTTAGTAATTTGTAACCAACTTTTCTTGATAACTACCTTCAACTGAATCTTCTTATCAATCCACGCGTTTCTGTTATGAATTAGTTATTCCATAACTAACTTCTATACCTTTATCTTCTCACGCGTATTTGTAACTAACCTTTACGTTGACCTGTCTTGAGCAGACTTGTATATGTACTTGTCTTGTAGTCCACCTGTCTTGAGTAGTAGACTGGTCTTCTCTTCTTGTGTAGTAGACTTCTTCAGATTACAATGTAGAACTAATCTAGTCCTATCATCTAACCTAACAAGACTATTACATTACATTAAGCTTTTATAATACAAGCTTAGTCAACTTATAAACTATACAAAGAATCTATCTATTACATATAGAAATCATGAGCTCTATACAACATTTAAATAGCTCAGTAACAATCTAACATATATGAAGTACTTATAAATCGTACTTATCTTTTGAATACTTTTCTTTTAAACTGTACTTGTCTTTTGAATTCTACTGATCTGTACAAGATGACTTCAACTTTAACTAGACTAGATCAGTCAATACTTAGAAAATATTCAAGTCTTCTTTTGGCTTATCAAAACTTTATCTTTTATCTTTTGTTCATCATTTAGGATTTGTTCTAGGATTCATATCCCAACACTTCAACATTTGTTTGCTTTGATGAAACGTCGTAGGCACCTTATTATTTTGAGGACAAATTTCACTGCATAACTGTGTCACTTGCTCATATGCCCTGTTAGAAAGCTTGTTCTCGGTCTTAATGTTCATGAGTCGTGCATTAAATGACAACTGTGAGTGGGATTCACAACCCGGATATAAATCTTCTTCGACTAATTTGAGCATCTCATAAAACCGAAATGCCTCATTCGTCGGCTCCTCTTCCATGTTTGAAAAACTAGCTTCCCTTATCATTGTTTGATACATATTCGGTTCTTCGTCCCCAAACTGTTGTTCTTCGTCCCCAAACTGTTGTTCTTCGTCCCCAAACCGTTTTTCTACCTCGTTACTAGTGCCAACATGATCGAAATTTGCTTCTTGTTGATAGATTCCAACAGTGTAATAGTAAAACACTTCATCAAATCTATAAGGCCAACGTGTTTCGCCATGACTAGTCCAATTATAATAATTATCAACGAAACCATTCTTCACAATATGTACTAGGACCTCATCAATCTCTTTATATTGCTTATTCTGACATTTCTTAGCATTACACGGACACCTAATGCAATTTCCACTCATGTAATGTGGCTGGCTTTTTGCAAATTCAACAAATAACACGAGTTCATTGTAAAATTCCACATTCACATTTCCTCTAATCATTCTAGGAGTACAATACATCCAACGACGGTCAGGCAAATCCATCTGCTAAACATTTAAGTGGAGCAACACATTACTAACGACTACTCTTATAATAAATTCACACAAAACTTATGATATATATAAAACATGTAATTACATTATATTGAATTTTATATATACAGTAAATTAAAAATGGTAGAAAATGTACCGTAATTTGATGTTTCTGAATACCCGAGCATGAGCATAAAAAATTTCGCAGTATAAAGTTTTGGTGTAAATTTGCAATACGAAAGTGAAGTGGAAAAAAATTAGGCAGTAGTAAGTTTTGGGGTAACATTTCCCGACGGAAATGCCAACGGACTTATCTTTCCGTCGGCATTTCACCCGCCCAAATATCCGTCGGCATTTATCAAATGGTGAATTCCGACGGAAAGTTAATTCCGTCGGCATTTCACCCGCCCAAATTTCCGTCGGCATAGATAAATACCGACGGAATATCCGTCAGTATGTATCAAATTGTGAATTTCGACGGAAAATATATTTCGTCGGCATATTGGCGGTTTTTTTTTTTTTTTTATTAATTAATTCAATTTTTTGTATATATAGCAACACAAAGCTCACACACACCATATTCGATTTTTTCTATTTTGCAAAGAAATATCATGTCTTCTTCATCTTCTATTCGATTTCAGCAAGGCCTTGTTTGTTATTGTGGAAAGGCATGTCGTACATATGCTTCTAAACAACCTAGAAGTAAAGGGAGGATATTTCATAATTGTCCTGACTCCCTAAGTGATGGTGGTGGATGTAGTTTCTTTGTATGGGCTGATACTCTAGAAAACTGTGTTGTTAACAAGAATCAAGGATCTAATCAAAGTGACCAAGAAACTGAAGACATGAAGAAAATGACTCAAGAGATGAAGAAATTGGTTACAGAGATCAAGAATTTGGCTGAAGAAATCAAGGATTTAATCAAAGTGAACAAAATCATTTTGATTGTGCTAGTTGTCATGGTTGCATCTACAACCTTCAAGTGGTTTGGTTAAATATATGTATAATGCACTCTATATGAGGCTATTTTGTACTAAAATTCACTTCCACCTTCAAGTGGTTTAAATCTATCTAGAATGCACTCTAAATGAGATTATTTTGTACTCAATGAAACAAATGAATGCACCCTATTTTCATCTATACACCAATAAACTACACAAATAAACTGCAATATATATAGTTCAACATATATTTCAACATAAAGATAAATATATACATAAAGATAAATAAGTTCAACAGAAAAGTAAATAAGTTCAACAGAAAATTAAATAAGTTCAACAGAAAAATAAATTAGTTCAACACAAAATTAAATTGTTCAACCAGGATAGTCGTTAAAAAATCGGTCCACATCCTCATTCAAGTTGACCTCGTCACCATCGGTCTGACCTGCATCTTGACCTGCAGCTTGATCTGCAGCTGGAGCTGGCGGTGCTTGCCCCATCGTCTGTTGATAGATGGCCTCGATCTGCTCAGCAGACATCCCCAACGTCCGACCGGCATTGGCACTCCAGAGGCGGAAGTAGTTCTCGAACGTTGCCATGACGTTCGGATCCGGGACGGCAGTGGAGGATACGGACGGCTGCGATGCACTCCGGGCCGACCGACCACTTGGTGTCCTCACGGCGTTGCTCATCCCACCAAGGCCAAGGACCCTTCCCTTGGAGGTCGGGGCAACGTCAAGGTAAAGCTGGTCCACGTCAACAACCGGAGGGGTACCGCTGCTTCCGGATTCAGCAGTAGTCGTGGCGGCTTGCGTCTCGGCCTCTTCAATCCTCTGTCGGACGCTCAACCACATAATTAAAAAATTAAAATTAATTTAATTATCTATATATATATATATAATGTAATTAATACATAAATTTAATTAAACTTACGTGGAGGTCAGTAGTGCGCCCGTAGGTGGACGTCTGTGTATCGGCATTAAACGGATGAAGAAGACTCATCCGATCCAAGTGGGTGTGTGGACGTCCAGTCTCCCGCTCCTATTACGTATCAAATAAACATATACAAATTACTTTAGATAACTAATATAAAATAATTAACTACAATTATTTAATTTTTAAAAATTAATGAAAACTTACGAGAGCAAGTGATTGCTCGAGGACGGACCGAGCTCCCCCCCGATGCACTGCCATCCCGCCTCCAACATCGGTTCTGCGGTTGGCCCAAGCTTTGTCACACTTCCTTGGTAAGCCGGGTCCAACCACTTCTCAACCAACGACTCCCACAGGTCAACACCATCCTCTACCCCCAGAACAAGATTTTTATCTTCTTCACGCCAGGCCGTTCTCCAGTCGTACATCATGTTCGTGTACCGAGTAGAACAAACACCGTACCACTTATCGTAAATAACGTCGTCCGAGTAGATCGCCGTATCCCAACGGGCCTTTTTCTATACAAATATTCAACATATTTATCAAATAATATGTATAATTAGTTATTTAATAAACTTTAATTATTGTAATTATATACCTGGAACTCCTCGAAATATTCATCCTTTTTAGATTGTGGCACCATCAACCAAGTGATACAACCCTTGGAAATCTTACACGTCCTAAATGCTCGTGCGCAGATCCTGGACACCTCATTACCGGGCACCAACCTGTAAAATTATTAACAAATTTATAAACTAACACATTATAAATAAATAAATAAAGTTAATCGTTATTGAATACTGTTAAACATTAGAATTATTGACTTACCTTCCTGAAACGATTTCAATGGGTTGCCTTGGGTCTCGAACAGGATGCTGACGAGAAGAGGATGACGAACCAACCGACATCGTAGTCGGCGGCGGCGGCGACACTGCCACAGGAGGAGGAGGAGGAGGAGGAGGAGGAGGAGCCATCACAGGTACTGATTGACCCCGAGCCCTCCTTGCACGTGACCCAGATGGCCTACGTGAACCAGAACCCGGATTCGGTACTTGTTCACTCATCTGTTTCAATCAATAAAAAATACATAATTTTACTAATTATCAATTTAATGAACATATTGCTAATTTAAAAATTTTACAAATATAGCATATTCCTAATTTAAATCAAAACAATATATATATATAACCTAATTACAACGTGATACCACCGTCGAACCATCTAATTAACTAATAATTTAAACAATTGATTGAAACATGCATCACCTAAATTAAAAATATTTCTAAATTAACATATTCCTAAATTAACAAATCTAAACATAATTAAAATAATACTTTTCTAATTGGAGTTTTCTAATTATCAATTTAATGAACATATTCCTAATTTAATTTTTTTACTAATATAGCATATTCCTAATTTAATTAATCAACATATTCCTAATTTAATCAACAATAACCTAATTTAATTATTATTTTTCTAATTATTATTTTTCTACCTAACTTAATCAATAATAAAAAATTGAACATATATATTCCTAAATTAACAAACCTAAAACTAATTAAAATAATAATTTTCTAATTGGGTCAATAATTATCAATTTAATGAACATATTCCTAATTTAAATTTTTTACTAATATAGCGTATTCCTAATTTAATCAACATATTCCTAATTACAACGTGGTCCAACGGTCGAACCACTATATCTAAACTAATTTAAACAATTGATTGAAACATGCACTACCTACATTAAAAATATTATATATCAAAATTACACCATTAAATTAAACTAGTAATTAACTATATAACAATTAATTAATGTATACATATAACAATTAAGTAGTAAATGAACCTTAAAAAATAACTCTATCAAAATTATTCTTAATCAACAAATTAAATTAACTAACATACGTACTAACATGATCATAATATTTTAACAACTAACTAAATCAATATAACATGCAAATCAACATTAAATTATTCATATTTACATATATTCATGCATAAACATATATAAGTATTAAAACTAAGTAATAGAACTAATTAAGAAAACGTACCGTATCAATGTAATCGGAGAAATTTGCTTCAATAGCCTCGTCCTCGTCTTCGTCTTCCCCACCGAATCCTCGCTCACGCACTCCCTTTTTTTTTTTTGCCAAACGCATTCTGATATCAGGCCCTTATATAAAAAAAAAAAACAAATGCCGACGGATATTCCGTCGGCATTTCCCTCGCTAACCGCCCACTATTAATGGTAACCGTTACCTTTTTGGAAAACGAGGCGGTGCGGATTCAACGGGTCAGATGCCGACGGATTATCCGTCGGCATTGATGTTGACTTTCCAATCCGTCGGCATTCCGTCAGCATATCCGTCGGAAATGCCGACGGACTATAATCCGTCGGCATTTGTCCGTCCCTATGGCGCGCGTTTTTTGTAGTGTACAAGTTCCTCCTCAACCACTTCATCCATATCCTCATCATAAACAGGGAGGGTGTCATCAACAAGGTCATCATCAACAAAAAGGCCACGCTTTTCAGCGCGAGGACGACGACAATCCGCTTGGCGGTGACCAAATTCGCCACAATTAAAACACTTTATGCCACTGGAAGAAGTCCGATTCGGTGGTGGTTGAGAAACAGAACCACGAGGAGCAGCAGGGCTAGGGGAAGGGTTTACCGTATTACGAAACCCACTTGAGGCACGACGGGCCAACTGTTTTTCAGCCTGAAGCGCTCGCTGATGCGCCTCCGAAACAGTAACAAGATCAAACATATTAAGAACATCCTGCAACTGAATTCGCAAACCCCCAATATAACGAGAAACCAATTGAAACGGTGTCTCTACAAGATCAGTACGAGCAAGCAATTGATAAAATTCAGCAGTATACTCATCAACAGTCTTAACACCCTGACGCAACAACTGAAAACGCTGATAAAGATCTCTCTCATAATTATATGGCAAAAACGCAGCACGAATATGTTTCTTGAATTTACCCCAATCAACAAGTTTAGGCTTACCAGATCGAAGACGGTTTGCCTTCCCTTGCTGCCACCAGGCCTGTGCACGACCTCGCAAACGTGTCACCACCAAAGAAACACGACGATCTATCGGAACATCCTTAAAATCAAGGATTTCCTCCACAGTAGCAAGCCAATCAACAAATTCATCCGCAGCCAAACTGCCATGGAATTCTGGGAGATCCACTTTGAAGCCAGTCTCCCAGCGACGATCTGTGCGATCCGGGCGCGGGGGGGAAGGATCCCGAAGGTGCGCGAACGGATTGCCATCGGGGCTGGCGTCGTCATCATCATCATCCAAATCATGTCGTTGGGCGTTGGGTGCCCGCGCTTGAAGGGCCACCAATTGCTGAGTCAATGGAGCCACTTGTTCGCGCAACAGTGCGATTTCATCCCTACGAGCGTCCTCCATACGGGCATCGAGATTCTGTCTACGAGGCGGCATATCGACAGGATCGTTCGGAAACTGATACCACTCTGATGCAGCGTGCGTGATCAAAAGAAAGAACAACAAGAATCGTTGATTCACAGAATACCCGAATCTTGATAAAACGAAGAATAATTCTTCAATAATAATTTCAATATCCAAAAAAACTACCCAACAATGTTTGGAAAACGGGGATAAAACCAAACCATAGTGTACAGAATTAGGAAATTACAAAAAAACCCCAAAACAATTAAAAAAATTGCAAAAATAACACTCAAAAAGCAATAAAACGCGTTTTTGACCACTCAAACGATGGAATTTGGCCAAAAAGCGTGCTCACACGCCAAAATCGGGTTCCAGCTCCCAAAACTTCAAAAATTCTTCGGATGCTCTCTTTTCTTCAAAAATTGCAACGCCACTCGTGCTACATCAGAAGGGTAGCTAGTCGTCTGATTTTGGAGTTCATCACAAGTTGAGTAAGGTGTACTCAGCTGATAAGGTTTAGTAGTCTGATCTAGGTATCAACTAATCTGGGAGGAGTTAGGACAACTCTGCTGATGCAAGTCGTCCGATCTGATCAGAAGAGTTGGGTTCAAGTCTACTGAAGCCAACTCAGCTGATAGCAAATCAGCTGAATATTCTATGATTAGAGATCAAGCTTTGTGTATACTTGTAATCTATAACTTTCATTTGTGATTAGTGAAGAGAGTCTTCTATCCTCCGTGGACGTAGATCATTTGATCGAACCACGTAAATCTCATGTTCTTTATTCGTTTCAATTCTTTGCGTTTCTAGTTGTCTTGTTTTACCATTTGTGAGGAATTGCTTTGTGGATACAATTTTATAACAAATACAAACAGGTAATTAGGAACACTATAAACAACCCTCTTCAACATTTTTTTTCTTATGTATATCTTTGTTTGTGTGTGTCTCACTCTCCAGAAAAAACAAGAAACTCAGTTGGGAATTGGGACTTTCTCTTTTATGTGGGCTTGATGATCAAAGATCAAGAAATACAGAACATGTCTATATGTGCATGATCAAGAATTCTGGTTTAAGAATTTGAGTAGGAAAGGAGGACAAGTACTGGAAAATACTTGACTTCTCTCATTATTGTGGAAAATACCATATTTTTATTAATTTTTTAAAGGTGAAATCAATTGTTCTTTGTTGACTGACAAAAGAACACAGCAGTCTCCTGGCCTGATGTTTAGCCTGTTCCCATTGACTGTAAGTGTAAGAAAAACATGCATAATTCTAGCTGGTAATTCAATCAACAAAATTGCATGGTGATTTGATTATTCTTAATTAGGGGCGTGGTTTACTAGACTTTAATTAATTAAATTTGATTTTTATATATGCATTTGTCAATTGATTACATTATTACATTACATGTATCATGTATGCGGCCAAATATATATAAAAGGTCCAATTAGCTTTTGTTTATTATTACATATATTCATTAATGCGGGCCTTTTTTCAAACCACTTCACTTTGTAGCATATAAAATAAGCCATCCACCCCAATTCTTTTGTTGTTTTATCATCATTTTTTCCTTGTATTTTTCTATCTTGTCTTTTAATACCTATAATATTATTACAAAAGTAACTATAAGGACAAAATTGAAATATGGCATTTAATTCTTCTAAATTAGTGCAAAATGAAAATGATGAAGTTTTAGTCGTATAAGAATTGTTCTCATCAATTGTGGTAGTTTTTACATCACTTTTGGTCCCATACTATATTTCTGTCAAGTTTCTAACATAAAAGATGCCTAAGTTACACATTCTGTCAACTTGGGGATATTTTTAAAAATTAACCCCAACTCTAAAATTATTAATTAACATACAAAACTTAAATATTAAATCTTCTCTGATCATTGTGAATCCAACCAGATAAATTTGTAGTTGTATATTCTTGCCTTGTATAGTTTTTATTTTTGGTATTACTCGTATTGGTAGCCCTAGGTCTCTTTCTCCCATTATAAATACAAGAATCTTGTACTTCAGTTACGTACACAGATTTTTCTTAAATGAGTGCAAATCAAATAGCGTTGCTTTTTAAGCCATCTCCAACCACAAACTCTCAAATGAAGATCTTTAAACTTCAAAATACACATTTTCATACTCTATTTTAAAAACCTTCTCCAACCATGAAACTCTATATCTTACTCTATTTATTATTTCAATCATTTTCAATATATTACAATCATTAAATAATATATTTATCTTCGTATTTAAATAAATTTATACAATTAAATATTCAATTAGTAAATTAAATTATAAATTAAATATTATTGATTTTATCAAAATCATAAAATGTACTCCCTCCGTTCCGGGATAATTTGCACACTTTGACCGGCACGTTGTTTAAGAAAAGTGGATTTAGTGGTTGATGATGTAAGATAAATGAGGGGTATTTTAGGTAATTTGATGATGTGTAAAGTGAATTTGATGATGTGTAAAGTGAAATGTATGGAAAAAATGAGTGGCAAATTTGAAAATAAAATGATGTTGTGAGGTTATTAATTTTGTGGGGTATTTCCATATTAAGAGTCTGCAAGTAATTTTGGGACGTCCTAAAAAGGAAAGTGTGCAAGTAATCACGGGACGGAGGGAGTAAATGAACTTGTAATTTTCAAATATTACTTTTATTTAAATATAAAATTACGAAACACATAATGACGTAAAATGATACATGTGAGTATAATCTAATACAACACAATTACACTTATTATTTGTATTTGTATTTATTTTCAGTTTGTGTTCACTTATTTTATTATGTCGGTGTTATATGTAGCTAGGTAATACATGTATTTCCGTATTAATATGTAATGTATTTCATATTTAATATATAATGTATGTTTTATTGTATTTTACGATATTTTTTTGTAGGTAATAATAATACACAAAAAAAAAAATTAATTACACAATTAAATTAAATTTAGTATAACAATAGAATTGTAATTATATTTAATAAATTATTAATATAGAATGTAATATGCAGAATTGTAAATATTAATAAAATAATAGATATAAAATATAGAGTTTTGAATAGTAAACTTCATATAGAATTTACTATTCAAAACTTTATTTCAAATCTTCAAAATAGAGTACGGGTTTGAGGGAGCAAAACTCTATAAATGGAGTTTAAACTCCATTTATAGAGTACCACTGGAGATGCTCCGTATATTCAAATCGAAAACTCTATTATGTGACTGTCAAAGGTGTTTTCTTTAATTTAATATTTTCCATTTGAATGAAAGGACTCAATTATTGATAATTCCAACAAAATGTAACAAGAAATTCAACATTTGTTTGTTCAACAACTCAATTTGTTTATGTCATTAGAAGTGACTCAAGAACTTTTAATAAACAATTAAAAAGACTAGTCAAATTCTAATGGGGACAAGGAAAAGTATTGAACTTTGGTAGAACAATCCTCTTTGAAACACTACAGAAATAGTTCGGTTTTCAGAGACGTAAAGGGAATTGTTACACATTAAATGGAGCTCCAAAATGGATTTTACTAAAATATATATATATATTAACAAGTTGACTTTGCTGGAAAATTATGCAATAGCAATGAAGACTTTGATATTGTTGAGTCAACACTAATAATCATTAAAAATAAACATTGTTAAAATTCTCCCATTTAATAGAACGTCCATCTATTGCCAAAGAGGCCAAAAAGCCAAGATCATAAATTTGTGGTTGTAAAATAAAAACTCAATATCAATGCATTTTGAAAGATGCAAATTATAATATGTTACCTTGACTTTGAATTTTGAAAGTTCAAACTCAATATCAATACAAGTTAAGAAGCAAAAATGCTTTTCACAAAGGAGCTTCCAATAAGTTTCCATATTTTCACTGAGTTTTCTCAAATTACACACAAATCCCTGATGCTTAGCATCTGATTCTTGTGTTCTGATACATATCAGGCAAAGCAGAAGCATGAATACCATATGCAGATGCAGTAAATACTATACCACTTTTTTTCTTGTTTTATGCTCCTTCTCAACTCAAGGAATTTCTTACACAACTGACATCATTAATAGTTCTCAAATACTGAGAGATGATGTAACTAGTACGTTGATTTCACCTGGTGGAAGCTTTGAGTTGGGTTTTTTCAGCCCAGACAATTCCAACAATCGGTATGTTGGGATTTGGTTCAAGAAGATAACAGTAAGGACTGTGGTATGGGTTGCCAACAGAGATAATCCACTCAAAGATGGATCAGGTACGCTGAAAGTCAATGAGTTTGGACAGCTAGTTCTTATAAATAGTACCAACGCTACGATTTGGTCCACTAATGCATCAAAGAATGTGCAGAATCCGGTTGCACAGTTACTCGACTCAGGGAATCTTGTTTTAAAAGATGAAAATGATGATAACCCTGAGAATTTCGTGTGGCAGAGTTTCAATTTTCCAACAGACACTCTTTTACCAGGGATGAAGCTTGGTTGGAACCTTGTAACTGGCCTAGAAGTGTATCTCACATCATGGAAGAACAGTGGTGATCCAGCAGCAGGAGATTATACAATTCGTTTCGGTCGTACTGATCCTCCTCAGTTAGTCATTAGAAAGGGTACGGATGTGATATGTAAAGGTGGTCCATGGAATGGTGTCGGCTTTGGTTGGAATCCGAGCTATATGAATAATAGCAAATATACATTTGATGTGGTCGTAAATATGAATGAGGTATACTATTATAATAAAGTAGAAGAGTCGTCGTTTGGGAGACTTACGCTAACTGAGAGTGGCCTTGCACAGTGGTGGGTTTGGAACGATCCAACGAAAAGTTGGATCATGTACGTTACTTGGCCTGTTGATACTTGTGATACCTACCGTAGATGTGGTGCGTATGCTAGTTGTAATACTGAGAATTCTCCAGTTTGTGGATGCTTAAATAAATTCAAACCTAAAGATCCACAAGGTTGGGACAGGGGAAATTGGTCAGATGGGTGCGTACGGAACGCACCATTGGTTTGCCAAAATGGAGATTCATTTTTGAAGTACTCTGGGATTATGTTGCCAGACACACAGCATTCCTGGTCCAACAGGAGTATGACTCTTATAGAATGCAAGACATTGTGCTTAAAGAACTGCTCGTGTATGGCATATACGAGTCTAGATAAAAGCAGAGGTGAAAAAGGATGTCTACTTTGGTTTTGGTGAACTTGTTAACATCAGAAAATTGTCTCCAGGACAAGATTTCTACATTAGAGTTGCTTCATCTGAGTTAGGTAAGCATCCATCAACTCTTTTCTTTCAAGATAAATATTTATTTTACAGGACATGGGAAAATAATGTACTCTTTCAATACATATTTCTACAGACTCAGACGATAATTCTACAGGCTCAGATGGAAAGAAGCGAAAAATACTCATAGTGACGTTGTCTCTGGTAGTCGGGATAGTTCTGCTAAGCCTGAGCCAATTTCTGTATTTTAAGAAAAGAAAGAAGCTGGATCATCAGCAGCCCAAAAATGGTAAGAGAGAAGAGTAATTTGTTCTGTGCAAAGGACAAGCACACTATTTTGTTATGCATATCATGAAAATAGAGTATTTTTTATGTTCTTCACATCCTCTTTGTCTCTCATGTTGCAGGCTGGCCAGGAGGACTCAACTATGCGGAAAGTCATGAGGACATGGAGCCACCGCTGTTTCACTTATCAACTATAACTAAAGCTACAAATAATTTTTCAATCGACAATAAGCTTGGAGAGGGTGGATTTGGCCCTGTATTTAAGGTAAAGCCATATCTAGAAATATGATTATAAGAAGCCATATACAAACATAAGACCCGAATTGAAATAGATCAAGAAATAATCATATACTAGGTAAGTAAATCAGTCGGAAAAAAAAATTGGTATAATTATACTTACACATGTTAAGTTCGGTATAAACAATAAGGAAGCTAAAAACTACCTTTTTCACATGAACATTTCTCTTTTAGGGCAAGCTAGAAGCGGGAAAGGAAATTGCTGTCAAATGTCTGTCAAGAACTTCCCTTCAAGGAGTAGATGAGTTCAAGAATGAAGTAATCTGTATTGCAAAGCTTCAGCACCGGAATCTAGTGAAGCTTCTAGGTTGGTGCATTCAAGGAGAAGATATGATGCTGGTTTATGAGTACATGCCCAACAAAAGTCTCGACTTAATACTTTTCGGTAAGAATTCATCACATTTGTAAGCCTGAAAATGCTCATCTCATTAATAAGAAGCTAGACATGATAAACAAGGCCTTGAATAAACTGTAAGAATCAAATAATCATGAGTTAGTTGCATATAAGGAGCCTAGAATGAACCAAAAGTTGACAGCAGATAAGGATCAAAATTTGACAGCAGAGTCAAATATCATAGATATTACACACTCTAAATAAGACATCAACTTGCACTTTCGTGATATTTTTTTGCTGATATTCTCAGTTTTATGAAACAAAATCAAATATGTGCAGATCAGGTCAAAAGCAAAGCACTAGATTGGCCTAGGCGCTTCAGCATTATTAATAGTATTGCTCGAGGACTTATGTATCTTCATCAAGATTCCCGTCTCCGTGTTATACACAGAGACCTTAAGGCCAGCAATATATTACTGGATTCTGATATGAACCCAAAGATATCAGACTTTGGTCTAGCTAAAACTTTTGGAGACAACGAAACAGGGACCAATACAAGCCGAATAGTAGGAACATAGTATGTATGAATCTTCATAGAACAATTACTTACAGGCACTTCCTCAGCTTGCTATTTCATCTTCTCACTAACATTTTTTTGTAGTGGCTACATGTCCCCAGAATATGCAACATATGGCCTGTTCTCAGTGAAGTCGGATGTTTTTAGTTTTGGTGTTCTGGTGCTTGAGATTGTAACTGGTATGAGAAACAAAGGATTTTCTTATAGAGGTCACCACGTCAACCTTCTTGCATATGTAAGTTTTACGATAATATAATCCTTAACACATTTCAATAAAAAGAATACTGATATGGAGCTACTGCTAATTCAACAGGCATGGATGCTTTACACAGAGGAAAGGTCATTGGAATTGGTTGATTCAGCTTTTAAAAATTCATGGAACTTATCAGAAGTAGTACGATCAATTTGTATTGGTCTTTTATGTGTTCAAGAAAGCCCAGAAGATAGGCCAAGCATGCCTTCAGTGGTACAGATGTTGGGCAGCGACGGCGTTCTACCTGAAGCTAAACGGCCTGGTTTTTTCACAGGTTTAGATATTCTAACAACTGAAACTCCAGTTATATCAGACACAACAAATGATATGAGCATCACGGTGCTTGAGGCTCGATAAATAAACTATAGCTTAGCTAATATTCAGTCATGTTGATACATATCTATTGTAAATTGTCATAAAGTTCGTTTAAGAAAGTGTAGGCATGGGATTTGTATTCGTGAAATTTTAGGGCAACTTCATGTTGTACACACTACAACTCGCAACACCACATTCACCCCAAACCATCAAACAATAAAACACAAACAACACACTGTTGGTACAAACAAATCCAAAACAGAGATTAAAAAATGAAATGTCACTTACAGTCAAAGGCTGATAATCGAGAGGGTTATTCCGCGGTCGATCTTCTCTTCAGCCCATCTCATGTACACATTGTCAATATTCAAGCCATCAATGTGTTGGAGAATACTCTATTTTCAAAATTGGATAATTAAGGAGTGAATTTAATGCGTAGAGTTCATAATAATTGATAAATTAGATGAAGATTGAGGAAAGTGGAAAGATTGATTGAGAAATCGAAACGTAATTGGTCAATTAGGGCAAAGTGGGATATTGAATCGAGACAAGCATTCAGATCAAAAAAGTAAATGAAAGTCACAATTGTTCTTAATAGAGTAAGTAGGCGCAGCTGACAAATGACAATTGCGGAGAGCCTTGGTGCGACAAAGTGGACGACCACTACCTAGGCCAGGAGAGCCTTGGTGCTTTCTATTCAATGTTATCTAATTCATTTTTAGTGCCGAATTTCACTATATATTTAAATTCGTTAACCTTAGTTGCATTTACTAAATTTTTTTTATCCTTGAACAACTTTATATATTTTTCCTTATCACATATGACACTGATATGATATTCATGATTAATTCCAAATCGATCATATAGAGAATTATTTAAATTCGCTAACCTTAGTTGCATTTACTAAATTTTTTTATCCTTAAACAACTTTATATATTTTTCCTTATCACATATGACACTGATATGATATTCATGATTAATTCCAAATCGATCATATAGAGAATTCATCAAAATCTTGTAAATATAGGACATTGATTCATTACCACTTCTCTTAGCTTCTTGTCTATTATTGAATAGGTTGGAAACAAAGCTGGAGAATGGACTGCTATCACTTTTATTAAACAAGTATCCTTTTAAAGGAATGATTTTATAACCTAGATCGTGGCAAATTTAAATTCGGACACATTCTCATTACTCCCCCAGTCCCACAAAGATAGCCACATATTCCTTTTTTTTACCCTTTTGAAATTCAGATTAGATATTTTGGCTAATTCCCTAATTGTCTCTCACTTCAATTTCTCTCAATTTCCCTCATTTCTACGTTTTCTTCGATTCGATCGCGAACTGATTGAAATCGCTTAGCTTAAGCATTTCAGTGGCCTCCGAGCTGGTTATATCACGCTAGTTGTGCGAATCATAGTGTCTAATACGGATCGGATTGGTAGATTGGAGTCGCAATTCGATTCAATGGAGAACCGAGTTATTTCAATGGAAAAAGGAATGGACGAGCTATAGAAGGATCAAACGGATGGAAGAAATGAGCTGCTCAAATGTTTTGATCAACAAGCGAAGGATCAAAACAGAGAATCGGAGTTGTTGAGAGAACAGTTGGCCGAGTTGTTCAAGCAGTTGTGCTCGAACAAAGGAAAAGCTCATATGGTGGAAGAGGTAGTGGGAAGTGAAGGAGGTATGAAGGCTGGAGAAGATGACCCTGGAATACGTACTAGCTGTGAATTTTTCGAATGGAGTTGGTGATGGATTGCTTCCTACTCCATCACCACAGACTCGGTTGTTTGATTCGAAGGGAAGTGGTGCTCCTAAAGGCTTAGATGTGCATTCAACTGATAGATCGAGAGCTGGAGCTATACCACATAAAGTTATTGATTTAGCCAAGAGGTATGAGTTTAAACTTCCTCCTAATTCATCTCTGGAGTTAAGAGACTGAGGTCATTGAGCAGAACAAAAATGTTGGAATGAATAAAAGAGTGGTCCACTATATATATATATAGGGATTACAAGAGATACACAAGGAAATAAATATAAACCATAAATAAAAGATTGCTACATATAATATAATATAGTATTCCTATAATATATTATTCTATTATATTCTCTAATACCCCCGGTCAAGCGAAGCTGGGAATGTAAATGAACACGAGCTTGGTACGCAACAATCTGAAGCAAGTTTGAGATAGAAACTTCGTGAAGACATCTGGAAAACAATGCACTTTTGTTGTCATACAACAAGAGAAATAACGGAAATTTAGAATCACCAAATAGGACATGCCAAGGCGCATAAAAGCGGGAAGCAAATGGATCGAAACACCGAAATCCTTTGAAGGACGAACGATGAAAAAAAAATAGGCAAGAAACACTTGCAAGTTTAGTGGAAGCAATTGATTCGAGCACAAACCAGATAAATCGGAGGGGCGAGCAACCAATGATATCGATCATGGACTCTCCGAATAAAGAGAAAAGTAGAAGAAAAAAGATACAACATGAGGCTATAGAGAAAGTTAGAGTGTAGGTGAGTGTGACTAACACCATATGAGTGAAAACAGTCATGGAGATAACTTGATCGGCCATGAGAGGGAACGAGGAGACGTGCTCGCTCGAAGAAAAAAAAATTAGGGGGGCGAGGAGACTTGCTCGCTCGAGAAGAAGAAGAATAAGAAGAAGAAGAAGGGGGGACGAGGAGAGTTGCTCGCTCGAGAAGAAGAAGGGGGATGAGGAATACAAGCTCGTCGGTGGCGGCTAAAAGCGGCTGGAAGAGGGAACGAGGGAGACCAGCTCGTTTGAGATAGAAAAAAAACAAGGCGGCGATGAGGGACACCTGCTCGTCGAGGACGCCGAAAAAATTGAGAAGAAGGGGGAAGGGGCAAGGCGGCGACGGGAGATACTAGGACGCCGAAAAAATGGGTTTTAGTGTATTAGGCTGATACCATGTGAGAATACGAGCTCTGATACCATGTGAGAATACCAGCTCTGATACCATGTGAGAATTATATTCAATCACCATTAATGAGATAATAAGAGTGGTCCACTATATATATAGGGATTACAAGAGATACACAAGGAAATAGATAAATAAGAAAATAAATATAAACCATAAATAAAAGATTGCTACCTTTAATATAATATACTATTCCTATAATACATTATACTATTTCTATAATATATTATTCTATTATATTCTCTAATAATAACAATCCTAGATCTAGTGACCTTTTCAATTAAAACAGGGAACCTAGAATGGATTTTCCAAAATTCACAAGAGATAAGCCTAGATTATGGATTAGAAAGTGTCATAAATACTTTCTATTTAATCCAATGCCAGACAAGGATAAAATACTTTTGGCAGCTTTTACCATGGAAGGGGTTGCAGACAATTGGTATGGGGATTATATTGATGGTAGAGAGGATGTGTCTTGGGAAGAATTTGTTAAGCTAGTCTACAAGAGATTTATCAATGTGGAGGATGAAAATCTCATTGGTAGATTTAACAAATTGACACAAATAACCACTGTTTTGGAGTACATAAAGGAGTTTGAGGTGTTAAAATCTTTTATGACATCAAAGGTACCATGGCAAACTGAAGAGTATTATACTACTAGATAATATCCCGCGTATTACGGGGAATGTTCATAAAATCAGTATTCATAGTATATACTTTATACTTCCCCAATTCACAAAATTTGGTCTCATTTGTCTTATTTGTTCGTCCATAAAATCTAGTCTCATACATTTTATGGTAAATGTCAATTTATCCCCACCACCATTTAATTACGCAAATTGCAATTTAATTTTATTTACAAACAATCATTTTATTCATAATGGACCCCACAATACCCTACAAATTCTACAATACCGTCAATACTTACTTTATCTTTTTCTCTTTTTAAACATGTGTCTATTTTAATGAGACTACATTTTGTAGAAGGAGAGAATATAAAGAGTATAATTCGTATTTTAAAACAATTATAAATAATAGGAGTAATTTATATAAACTTTATTTTTTGTAATTTCAATACTTATAATATAAGTATAATAAGAATTTTATTTTATTAAGATAGATATTGAGTATATTTAGGTTAAAAAAATTTAAAAATGGAATCTCGTTTTTAGGCAATTAGTATAATAGCATAATTAATCATTTGCTTATAATTAATTAGTATATTGTCATAGTTTAACTTACCTTTTTTTTTTTTTTTTTTTTTTTTAAGTAAATATGTAATTCATTGTAATATTGGCATGTAGGATGAATGAGGAGATGACACATAAGCTAAATGAATGAGGAGATGACACATAAGCCAAATGAATGAGGATATGACATCTAAGCAATTTAAACTCTCTATTAGTATATAGGGGGATGTATCGCCCCGGACCCGTGATCCTTTTTAATATTAATTTTGTATATATATTATACTATAAAATGTAATATATTTCTATATTTTGCATGTTTATTAATATATATAACACATATATAACATATGAAAAACTCATGAACGTAAACTTTATAGTCGTTAAAAAATTGCACTTTTGGTCCTGTAAAAATGAGGTCAAATCACTACTGGTTCTTTTCATGCACTTTCAGTCCTGATTCGGGTGAAATTTACACGATTTAGATGCATATTTGAAGCTCATTTGATGTTGATTTCATTGAATTATACATTGAATATGATTGTTTAAGCCGAAATGAGAGAAAGGTTGTGTTTTGTTGATTTTGTAGGATGGAATTTGGAGCAAAACACATACCACAAGTGATCGGACCGGAAAGAGGAGTGCACGGTTGGATTCGTCTCGAAAAACGAAGTGGATTAGCCAAAGGAATCGAGTCAATCCGACATCCGAGGCGAAAGTTATGCATGGAACGAGAAGGGGAAGAGGCACTCGACCGAGTAAGGTTACTCGGCCGAATCTGCAATTTTGCATTTTACTGCGCACTCGGCCGAGTGAGCCAACTCGGCCGAGTAAGGTTGAATGCGTAGCTCCTGAATCGGACATCACTCGACCGAGTAAGGTTACTCGGCCGAATCTGCAATTTTGCATTTTACTGCGCACTCGGCCGAGTGAGCCAACTCGGCCGAGTAAGGTTGAATGCCGTAGCTCCTGGAATTGAAGACCACTCGGCCGAGTGACCCTCACTCGGCCGAGTCTCGGCTGGAAAGAGTTGCTACACGCTTCTTAAGTGTCCCACTCGGCCGAGTGACCCCAACTCGGCCGAGTCACCCCATTTTCGGTGCCAAACTCGTATTTTCTCCATTTTTGAGGGATCAACTTGCAATTATGCCATTCAAACCCTTCCCAAACACTATATAAACTCCCTTTCTTAAAATCCAAAGGAAGAACCCCTTTTAGAAGCATTTCCCACACACACATTCACATAGTTGTAGGTGTTCTTCATTTTTAGTTTAATTTCTTCAATAGATTAGATAGAATAGTGATTTTTACTTCAAATCAAGCTGCGATTATCATCGGGCATCGTCTATTACATCGTTTTGTAGCTAAATTCGTATGATCAAGGTGATATTACTCCATTTTGCAATTCAATTTGGTATTTTCTTAATTTCTTCAATCTCTTGTTATTTCATTATGAGTTTGATGTTATTTGTTGTTGTAGCCATGGGATTCTCTTCTAGATCCATGGGCTAATCCTCAATTGCCTTGGGTGTGGATGTTTTGATGAGAATTTAGTGTAATTGTGGATTAATTGCATGAATAGCTTATAATTTTGGTGTTTATGTTTCTAGAGTTGTGCTTTGATTGATTCATTTGGTTGATCAACCCTATTAGCAAGCATGTTCGATTATGTTTATTGCAACGAGAGTTGGGTAGCATGATTGGGAGTGTGAGTGTGAGCTTTGATCAATTGAATAGAAGTTAATTAGTAATTAGCTCACCCGAGAGGGGTGTTAATGGCTAGACCGACAACCTTAGACACTAAACAAATAGAGGTCGTCTAGGAGTTTGGTGAGAGGGCGTTTCATAAGCATTAGTAACCGTGTTGAAAGTGCTTATGCAACACTATCTTAGGAGCTTATGGTATTTGGTTAGATCCTATAATTGCTAATCAATGCACGATGTTTACCTATGCCTTTCGAGGGGGTTTGCACACATACGTGATAGCCTTTAACTTAACCAAAGTTGTAGTAAAATCATGTAATTGGTCCACTAGTTCACTTAATTGCTCACAAAACGGAAACACCCGAGGCAATACACTTCCCTTGCACTTTCCAAAAGAAAGTTAGATAGTTCGTTATTTCTTTTGTTATATTCTTGTTAGCTTAGTTAATCTAGTTTAATACCTTTGCTCTTATTCCCAAAAATCCAAACAACATCATTTAGTTACTACAATAGCATGCCTACTTGTAACTTTAGGGATTCACTAACACTCAATTAAGTCCTTGGAACGAAAATTTACTTGGTATACTTATCGTACTACTAACGAACCCATACGCTTGTGGGGATCGTATAGTTGTAAAAAGTACAAAAAAAATACGTCCAAGTCAAGTCCCACAGTAAATTATCATCTGTTTTAATGAATGAAAATTTCTTGAAAAAAAGTCACATGCCCATTAAAACAATATTATTTTTCTAGAGGTCAGATTAAACAAACTCTCACCAAAAAAAAAAGCATATTTTGGCTCGTAGAAATTCCCACTTTATCTGGATGGTGCTTTTGCAAATGGAGGTTGAAAGCTCCATATCCTCCTCCCTTCATAAATTTATATTTCTTTAGACGATAATTACAAAAAACTTCGAACTTAAGGGGAGCCCCGGTTGACACTTTTCAAAACTGACGTGCAAAAATATCGGATCAAATTATTTGGGCTTGTGAAGAAGTCGGAGATGGTTCGTTTGAAGTTGGAAATGTTGGAGAAATTGGTTATACTGTAAATTGATTAATTTTAATTAATTAATTGATTTTAAAATGAGAGTGGAGAACACTCGTCTTTGACCAATTTATTGAGGGCTATAAATGTAATTTCAGAGAAGTTAAATGGTAAAGAATCGTTCTACTTTCGGAGTAGATAATCGTAGTGTATTTAAAATCTCAAAATCGAATTTCAGTGAGTGAGAAATTAATTCACGAAGTTGAAACGTCAAATAGGACACTTCATGGGATAAGGTGTTACATCATAATAATTGTCCCACATTGAAACTTTGAATGTTTAATTGGGCTAATTACTCCTTATAAATAGGAGGATGTTACAATAGTTTAAATCATAATGACTAAGGAAGAATCCAATAGTCTATACGGATGCACGTGTGTGCTCATTCGGTTAAGTTTGGGCCTAGTGTTGGGCTCGTGACTTGTGGATTTTAAATTTGGGCTTTCAGACCCATCTATAATTTTGGAACATGAATAATTGGGTTTGACCTATACAAATCAAGTTTTTAGAAAGTTGAAGCCCAATTCGAAATTGGGTTAAACCAAATGAATTTAACTTGAATTTGAACTATAATGAATTTGGACGTCGGGGATGTCTATGTACATTGATATTACGAATTGTGATGAACTTGAACCTTTGAGTTTTCAGGTTCATGGACGTTTCAGAAATGAATTTGTAACCGCAAGGAGTTACAAAATCCATGAATGTCATAATTAAATCTTGTAACCACAAGGGGTTACAAATAACATGAATGCCATAATAAATGTGGAGACCCCTCACATGTTGAAACATGCCTATAAATATGGTGCATGTTTTATGTTGCAAAAATACTTATACACACTCACACAAAGACACAACATTTTAAGCACTTAAGATTTTTGTTGGAAAAACACTTGAAATTTCTTAGAAAAAATCATAACATCATACATATTTGCATCGAGCATATAGAGTGCAGTCCAGTTTTCGTGTCAATTCAGTTCGTTTGAACTCTATACGTTGTGGTGCTGCTCGTATAGAGACAAAAGTTATTTTACCTTTGAAACGTTACGTCAAACCGTGAGTACTAGCCGTGACATATTCGTTTTGCGGGAAAATATTTTTTCCTTGACTCGACTTTAACTTTGTTCGTATTGTTCGTGAGATGAGGTTGTTGCTACTGATTTCGAGAACCTGCTTGTTTTGGAAAGCTGCTAAAAGAGAAAAATCGAAGACTTTGTGTAAATATTAATATAATTGTATTTATGTAACACCCAAGAATTTTAATTAATATAAAATGCATAAGATATTATTTTTAATATAAATACATTATGATAATATATTATTATATATTATTAAAGATATTATTAAAATGTATAATTATATATATATATATATAAATAGGAAAAACTAATATTGATGTTTAGATGTACAATATATAGAAATATGTAATCTTATTAATATTATTAAAAATAGATTTAATCTTCATATATTATAAAGCAACACGTTGAAGTCACTAAATATTTTCCCCCAAGTTTCTCGGTCAAATTCTAACGTGACATCAGATTTCTTAAAATCCCACATAATTCTCAACCGACTCTATCTCCATCTCCTCACCTTTCATTTTAGACGCAATATATGCACAAGTCTAATTACATAATATAATCTTTTCCCTCATCAAAACACACCCTCACATATATTCTTAGTTTCAATCAAAAAGATCTTCTTTGGCGGATAGAACGAGTTCGTGGGTTTTCTTGGCTTGAAGCAGTAGCAGGACCCTTCTTTTTTTGAAGCAGTAGCAGGACCCTTCTTTTTTTGAAGCAGTGTATATATCTCTTATCCCTTTTCCAATTAAGATTTATTATTCTTTCTCGTTTCCTATATCTTGGTGATATTCTTAAGTTAATGAATTATATATCTCTACATTTTAATAGTTTGAAATTTAAAATCACCAAGCCTTGTTTATTTTAAAATATTTACTCAAATCTCTTCGTCATTTTAATAAGGCAAGCTAATTAGTTTTTGTAATGATTATTGAATTGGTCAGTGGCCAACACTTTTCCTATCTTTTGTTAACATGTTAGGTGTCATGTGATACATACACACGCATATATTGTCATTACATTGGTTTTGGAATAACATTTAGTAATCTGTATATTTTTTCAGATCAGACATATGTATAATATTAGCATGGACTATAAATTTATTAGTAATGATCTTAAGGCACGGTATTATTATTATTATTTAGGTTCAAAGGGACTCGCTCTAGAGAAGACAATTTATTCCACTGCAAGTGCAATCAAGGTTTAAGGTGTGGTTTACTTGTCTCTATTAAATGTTGTGTATGAATGAAGTGATTATATGTTGCATACATGACATGAGAAATTCATGATGATATTACATGACAAGAAGTGCACAAGAAAGAAAAGAACTCGGGACTGAAAATAGGTCCCTGACCCAGTGGGATTTAAAAGAGATCCTTGGGAAAACCGTGAAACAAAGTTATTAACAAGTATGAAGAAAAGTGCATATATGACATTATATGAAGTACATGTTTACATGCCGTTATTCATTTTATTTGTACATTTGTGTTTAATATTGTCAAGTGACTTCACTGAGCTAGTGGTTTGCTCATACCATACAATTAACACTTTCAGGTTGATGAGCTGATGGCGGGAAGAGGCGATGGATGTCATTTAAGCTCGTTACATTTTATTTTAAGAATTTGATGAACTAGTTTATTTAAAATTTAAGTATTTCAATTGTGACACATCTTATGAGATAATCAAGTTTAGTTACAATTTATATTTGAAGTTATAATTTAATCTTAGACATTGTTTATTTTCTAAGCTTCCGCTAACTGTTATTTAAAAATCTATTGCCATATAAATTTGTGAGTCCATTTTATTGCATTAAAATTCAGTTCTCGCCCTTTATTTTGAAATTGTCCAGTTTTTACACAAAATCTATCTTATGAAAATTGGGGTGTGACAATTTACAATTTTGTTATTTATTTCTGTCAATTTTATAAAGCAATTGTTGGGTGCTAAAAAATTTCAATAAGAAATTTGGTTGCACTTTCTTGAGTTGGACCTTCTTCACCTTCACCTTGCACATCATCATCATTTGCCTCAAGAATATTATACATATCGACCAAGAATATTACACATATTTTCTTCTTCCACTTCATTGAATAATGGAACTCGGCGCCGAGGTTAAGAAGAAGAAGATGTGATACCCTTGCCCTTGGAAGATGTCATTTTAGATTAAAATAAGATGAAATTGAGAGAGTATTGAGAATTTGAGATTGAAAAGTGCAAATTAGTAATGTGAAAAATTAAATTGAGCGAGTATTGAGATTGAATGTTGAGAGAGTGTAAGAGAATAAAAGATTGAGATTGGTCTGAAAAATGAGTTAGGGAAAGGGGTATTTATAGAACAAATTTGGAATTTTAATTAAAAAAAACGGTTGAACTACCGGTTTAATCGAACCGTTAACTGGCGGTTCGAACCGACCAACTTTAAATCCGGACCGTTGATCACTAACGGTCAAATTTTTAAAAAAAAAAATCCAGTCAAAATCGGCGGTTTAACCACCGATTTTGACCGTTAGCAATTTTTTTTAATCCGCCTTTAATCTGGACCGTTGAATCTCCAACGATCAAATTTATTCAAATGCGAACTGGGCACCGGCCGTCAAATCACCGATTTAACCAAATTTTATTTTTATTTTTAATAAAAAATTCAAATTTTCATCTATAAATATGGTCACTTCTCAACTTATTTGTCACCCTAAATCACAAATCTCTCACATTTTCTTCAAATTTCAAAGTTTCTCATTTTTGCTCAAATGGCAACTAAAAGATGATCAATTGTAACAAATGTCAATTCTATAGATGAAGAGGAAGTCAATCAGTCGGCGTCGGCGGTTCAACCCAGTTTCCCCCATTTCATGCAAATTCACTTTCGTGTAGGCGATAAAAATAAATGGAATGGAACACATGAAGTTTGTTGCAAGTATTGTGAAAATATAATTTTAAGCGCGGGGAGGATACATAATATTCGCCTTACACGTGCAAAAGAGGCATCATGGAATGGAACACATAAAGTTTGTGGCAAGTATTGTGATAGGAAATATAATTTTAGCTCGGGGAGGATACAAAACATTCGCCTTACACGTGCAAAAGAGGTATCCGGAACAAGTGTCAACCGACTTAACCGTTGGTCTGTTAAGAAGGTGAAGAGTCTCAAGACTGAAGACTGATTCGACTAAAGTAGTGAAGTGTTATTGTAATATTTAAATTTTAGGATTTTATTTAAGTCAAGTTTAAGTCAATTGTGATTCGCGTGAAGTGTTTATTTTTAGTAACTTTAGTTTATTTAAGCCAAGTGTTTATGTTTAGTAACTTTAGTTTATTTAAGTCAAGTGTTTATGGTTAGTAAGTTTAGTTTATTTAAGTTAAGTGTTTACTTAAATGTGAGGGAAAATATCATTTTTTGTCACCGAAGTTTACCTTTTTTCAGATTTGGTCACCCACATTTAGTTACTATCAAAATTGGTCACTCGATTATTATATTCTATCAAAATTGATCATATTGTTAGTCAATCTGTCATTGACTAACGAAGAAAGATTTTGAGCGTGAAATCTCTTGAAATCACCTGAATTAAAAAATTCCCCCCTAAAAAAAAATAATTAACATCTCATTTCCCTTTTTTAATTCCTTTCCTTAAGCCCTAATATTTTCAATTTCTACTGAATTTATCTTCCATTAATATTAATTGAAGATAAATTCAGTAGAAATTGAAAATATTAGGGTTTAGGGAAAAGATTTAAAAGAGGGGAAATGAGATGTTAAATTTTTTTTTTTTTTTTTTTTTGTGAATTTTTTAACCTAGGTGATTTTGAGAGATTTGACGCTCAAAACCTTTCTCACAGACTGGCTAATAGTAGGATCAATTTTGATAAAATATAATAACTGAGTGACCAATTTTGATAGTGACTAAATGTGGGTGACCAAATCTGAAAAGAGGTAAACTTCGGTGACCAAAAGTGATATTTTCTCTAAATGTGAACTGTTTTAGTTTATTTGTCAAGTGTTTAAATTCTAAGTTGAGTTTATAATTATTAATTTATTATTATCAATTTTAGAAGAAAAAAGACGAAAATGCTGCAATAAACCAATAATATCAATTTAAAACGAAAAATGACGAAAATACTACAATACAACTTAAACTAAAAAAAAAAAAATAGAATAAACCGCCGGTTTGGCCGGTTTAACAGCTAAACCGACGGTTTTCATTTTGGCTAATCGAAATCGAACCGTAAAATACCGATTAAGGTTCGATTTTTGAACTGTAACCGTCTATTTGACCAAATCGTCGGTTTGGCCGGTTCGAACTGTCCATATCTAGTTATGAGTGTGGAAATAGGTTGACCCCTTGATTTTATACTACTTAGTTATCAGAAAACTAAATGCTCAATTTAACTGTTACTAGGGGAGTTGATTGCAAATCTCTATGAATGAAAACTTCTTAGTTGAGTGCAGAATATTGTGAGTGTGACAATGATAAATACTGAAAGTAAAGCGCGCATATGACACACATAAATTATAGTGGTTCATAGACTCAAGCTCCTACATCCATTTCCTTGATTAAATAAGATAATTTCTTCTAAGTGATTGATCCATATAAATACTTAGTCCTAGTACTCAAACTTCTTCTTGAGCTTTGCGCTGAATGTTACTCTTATTAGCTTAATTGCTCTTCTTCTACCTCAACTCTCCCCACTTATAATCTTCTTAATAAGATTAGGTTTGGTGTTGATTCCAACTGGATAAGATATCCTTTACAATGGAGTACAACTGGATAAGATATCCAACTGTATATTTGGCTTAGTATCTGTGCACAGAAGATTTATGAACTCTATGAAACACAATGGAAACAATGGTTAGTGTGTTTCTGAATGTAAGCTTTGAGTTCTTGATTGCTTGAACTTGAATGCCTTTCTTGGAATATGTTTCTTGTACTCGTGAGAGTTTGATCACTTCTATATTTATAGAGAGATTTGAAAATTTGTCAGTTGGAGAAAGCTAAATTCAAATCCTCTATTTTACAACTTCCATGAAATAATCATTGTTATATTTTCATTAGTGCACTGTAATTATCTTGGCTTTTGTGGCGGCTTGTTAGAATGTGTTGTTAACTAGACAGTTTTTGCACTAGTCCTGATGATCTGTGTCAGATGTCTTCAACAGATATTTAAGACAAAGTCTTTGAAAATTCTCTGTTGCATTAGAGAACATTCTTAATGTCTTTCTTAGCTACTCTGAGTTCTTCAGTCTCTATAAGCTTCAAGTTGTCAGTCTTTTAATGTTCTCAGGCTAGTTGCTCTTTGATGCTCTTGTAACTCATCACAAGTCTTTAATGCTGATCTTTAATATAGCCTTTGAAAAACTCTTTAACTGATCTTTTACCTTTGTTTATGTGCTTGATATGATTTTCTTGTGTATCAGTTGAGTTGTTTGTATATCAGCTGATCTGATCTTTTTAGCTAAGTTGTCTTCCTTTTCGATGAATTGTTCTTTTCTAATGAGTTGCCTTCTGATGTCATCTGATCCATTTCTTATGTCAGTTGTTATGCCTGTATCAGCTGAGTTGATCATTTGTACTTGAATTGTTTGTTAGGGTAGAATGGTTCATTACATAGACTTCTTGGCCTTTCAGAGGATTTGTCCATTAGTTTAGTTCTCCATTATCAGCTAAGTTGACCATATATGCTTAATTCTCTTGTTGAAGTAAAATGAATCATTATATACACTTCTATTTGTATCAATAACAAAATATAATTAAAATTATCAAATATGGAAAAGCTAGTGTGTTTGTAAGCAGAAAAAGCAAAAAGTTACGATAAACTTATGTGTTGTAGAAGAAGAAGAAAAAAATGGATTTTGGAGTGAAATTTGGGAGCAGACTTAATGTGTAAGTGTTAGGAATTAATATACAAGAATTAATTCCCTACCTCTCTACAAGTTCGGACTTTTAGATGAGACATAATTCTTTCATGGTATCAGAGCAAACCGGGAAAAACTATAGAAAGTGTATAAGAAGTATTGCATTGAATAATTGCGGATACAATCAGTATATATACAATGAGTTTGTTGAGGAAAATATGGAAATACAAATTCTAAATGTAACTGAAGTCCTACAATTGTGTGATACGAATAATAAAAACTTATCAAGTGTTATCTAGATAGGTTTTAGTAATACGCCCCCGCAAAATTGACGTGCCATCGGCCACGACAATTTTGGACCGAAGAGAGTGGAACCGGGCACGTACAAGTGGTTTAGTGAGTAGATCCGCAAGCTGGTCCGTTGTGTTCACATAAGCAACGAACAAAATTCCTTTTGAAGCTAAGTCCCGCACAAAGTGAAGATCAACAGCTATGTGGCGTAGACTGAATGTTGCACTGGGTTGAGAGCAAGACGAGTGGCACCCATGTTGTCGCAAAGAAGACGAGGAGGACATGGAAGTTGAACTCCAAGATCACATAAAAGGTATGTTAGCCAGCAGACCTCCGATGCGGTAGTGGTGAGAGCCCGATATTCAGCCTCAGTGGAGGAACGAGCGACACCACGCTGCTTTCGAGATCGCCACGAAATAGGAGTGTTGCCGAGAAATATAATATAAGCTGAAGTAGACTTGCAATCCGACAAATCACCAGTAAAATCGGAGTCTGAGTAAGCTGTAATAGATAGGTTATTTGAACGACGAAGTAGCAGGTCGTGATGGAGAGAACCCTTGAGGTAACGGAACAACCTCTTAACCGAGTGCCAGGCAACAGGAGTAGGGGCTGACATGTGCTGAGCTAACCGATTAACAGTGAAGGAAATATCCGGGCGAGTGATCGTCAAATATTGCAATCCACCAATGGCACTACGGTACTCGGTAGCATCAACTAGTCCAGTGACGAGAGAAGGCTTTGCAGTAGCAGGCGTGGCAACAGCCTTAACACCATCCATTTTATGGCGACGGAGAAGATCAATCATGTACTTATGCTGCGACAGAAAAAGACCTTGATGACATTGAGCAACTTCAACTCCCAAAAAGTATGTCAATGGACCAAGATCTTTAACTGCAAATGTGGATTGAAGGTGCTTGGTGAGTGAAGTAATCATGGATGGGGAGGATCCCGTGAGAATCAGATCATCAACGTATGCAAGAACAAATAATCGATCAACGCCTTTATGCATAGTGAAAAGAGAGGAGTCAGTCGTGGAGCAACCCAAGCCAAAGGCGAGGAGGGCAGAGCATAAGGCATCGTACCAAGCACGGGGGGCTTGACGAAGGCCGTAAAGTGAGCGTTTAAGCAGACAAACGTGGGACGGTATAGATGGGTCCTTGAAGCCCGGAGGTTGACGCATGTAAACTGGCAAATCAAGATGGCTATAGAGAAATGCATTACTAACATCAAGTTGACGAAGGTTCCAATTCTAGGCGACTGCAAGAGTAAGGACTGTACGAATAGTTGCAGGTTTGACAACCGGGCTGAAGGTTTCCATAAAATCAATTTCGGGACATTGATTAAAACCTTTTGCTACCAAGCGGGCCTTGTATTTATCAATCGAGCCGTCAGGTTTCCGTTTAATTCTAAATACCCATTTGCAGCCGATAATATTTCCATTAGGAGGGGGTGGAACGAGATCCCAAGTTCCATGTCGTTGTAAAGCAGTGAACTAGTCTGCCATTGCCTCTCGCCGGTGGGGTATTGATAGGGCCTGATGCACCGTGGAAGGTTAAACATTATTAGGTAAAGGATGTTTGGTCATAGCATGAGCAAACTTTGGCTTATGAATATTATTTTGGCTTCGGGTTCGCATAGAGTGTTGGCGTGTAGGAGCAGGGAGCTCACGAGCAGGAGCTGTAGGTTGATTATAGAAAGACGGTTAAGCAATCACGGGTAGTGCTATTATTCGAACCGAGCCTTAACGAGACTCGGCTCGACTCGTTAAGGCTCGACTCGTTTAGCTTAATGAGTCGAGCTCGAGCTCGTTAAATACTTGATTTACTAACGAGCCGACTCGAGCTCGACTTGTTAGGCTCGATAACTAACTTTTTGTAAAAATTTTCATTAGGCTCGTTAAGCTCGGCTCGACTCAATAGGCTCGTTAACGAGTCGAGCCGAGCTCAATTTTTAACTCGGTAATGTTATCGAGCCGAGCTCGGCTCGGCTCGATAAGAGCTCGAGTCGAGCTCGAACCTCAAATACTCGGCTCGACTCGGCTCAAATAACAGCTCTAATCACGGGCAGTGCATCAGGCTGTGGTGGGGTTTGGTCAAACGGCAGGGAGACATGAGCAGGTGTATGAGAGTCATTTGAGAAAGGCAAAGTGACGGTGGCTGCTGGAGTAATAGAATCAATTGGCACATGAGGAATATAACCAGGGAGGCATGATTCCACGAAGCGAACATGGCGAGATACATATATACGGCCAGTGGAGACGTCGATGCAACGATAGGCACTTTGAGATGTGTTATAGCCGACAAATAAGCACTTCTTTGACGGCGGAGAGAGTTTGCCCGGAATATATGGGCGGAGCTAAGGAAAACAGAGGCATAAAAAAATACGTAGCTTTTGATAATTCGGGCGAGTGTTGAATAATATATCAAAAGGAATGCGACGGCCAAGAACCAGAGTTGGCATACAGTTGATAAGGTAAACGACCGTTTGAATTGCAAATACCTAAAACTGATTCGACAAGTTAGCATGAAGAAGTAAGGCACGTGCAGCCTCAAGGATGTGGCGATTACGACGCTCAGAAAGCCCATTCTGTTGCGGCGTGTGAGGAGCCGTGGTAAGCCAACTGATTCCCAATTTAATAAGCGTGGAGCGAAGAGCCAAAAATTCGCCACCATTGTCGGAGTAGAAATTGCGGATTTTACGATTAAATTGTCGTTCAACCAGCGGTAAAAAATTCATAAATATTGAGTCTACTTGAGATTTTGAAGAAATAGGGAATATCCAAATATATCTTGAGTATAGATCCACAAGTAGTAAAAAGTACTTCGACCCATCAAATGAAGTAGACTGAGTAGGACCCCAAACATCAGCATAAATATAATGTAAAGGATGCAGAGCACGAAACGATGTAGATGCAAAAGACAATTTACTAGATTTGCTCAAATGGCAAGAAACACAATCATTGCCCAAAACCTGGGATTTGTCCAATAAAGGTAAATCAAAATTACGAATAATAAAACGACTAGTATCCACAGACGGATGCCCTAGTCGCGCATGCTAAGCAAAATTTGAAGCACGAGTTTCCGTTCGAGTCACCATGTTCGCGCGAGGGGCAGATTGAGCGCTGGACTGAAGATGATAAATCTCCTCACGACAAGCACCTTTAATGAGTGGAGTTCCCGTGACCCGATCCTTAATAAGAAAGTGATAAGGGGAAAATTCCATATAAACATCATTATCTCGAGTGAATTTGCTAACCGATAATAAATTTTTGCGGGCATTCGGAACACATAAAATATCAGAAAGTAGAAAATCACGGGATGGATAACGTAAAAGAGATTTACAAGTGTGTGAAATTGGGAGAGAAGTGCCATCTGCCAACTGGACCTCATCGGTACCATCATATTCTGAATGAATAGATAGATTGGAAATATCAGCAGTGAGATTATGAGACGCACCCGAATCAACTAACCAGGAGTTGTCGACGGAAGTCGCATGTGGAGAGGCAGCAACATTCGCCTGAGGATGGGGCCGACGGCAAGTAATGGCGAAATGACCCTTGAAGTCGCATAGTTGATAAATTATCGGATTGGATGAGTAGGTGGAAGGAGAGCCACGAGAGAACTGAGGCCTATTTGAGTTGTTGCGCTGCTGGGAATAATGTTGCGGCTGGGAGTAACCAGAGTGAGGGCGAGTGCCCTTATAATTTGAATTCTGGCGAGGCTTGGTGGAATGAGAACCTTGTCGCGAATGGGCATTGTTGGCAGTTGCAACCAACTGTTTGGATGCAGTTTCGTGACGTTTGAGGGTAAGCTCGTGCTCAAACAATAAGTCATGTAATTCTTCAAAGCGGAGAGAGGTTTCACGAGTGCGAATTGTACCAACAATGGTGCTGTACTCCGGACCAAGGCCATTGATAACAAATAACGTAAGATCATCCTGAGATACAGGTTGATCAATGAGAGCAACTCATCGGCTTTCGATTTAAGATAGTGAAGAAAGTCGGTGATTGACCGATCTTCAATAGATAGGCGATACAATTAGCTTTTCAATTGATTGACACGGGATCTGGAACGACCAGCAAAGAGGCGTGTCAAAATGTCCCAGGCTTCGGCCGACGTTGCAGCAGAAGAGACAATGGGGAGGACCTCTGGTGCAAGGGAACCAAAGATAGCAACAAGGAGAAGTTGATCCTGCTGTATCCAAAGAGCGATCTCAGTCGAATTCGAGGCGTCGGTGCGACGAGATGGGCGCGATTTTGTACCGTCAACAAAACCGAGGAGATTGTGACCCTTGAGAAGGGCGAGAAGATGAGCTCTCCAAGATGGATAATTTTTATGGAAAAGTTTGATCGGTAGATCATGGCGGGTAGAAATCGGGACAAGAGAAGGAGGCGGAGCCGAAGCAACCGTCGTCTGCACAGCGTTTGACTCAGTAGTGTTATCAGACATTATGAAGAGAATAATAGAGAAGCAGGTGTTAGATCGAACCGTCTGCTGATACCATATAGAAAGTGTATAAGATGTATTTCATTGAATAATTGCGGATACAATCAGTATATATACAATGAGTTTGTTGAGGAAAATATGGAAATACAAATTCTGAATGTAACTGAAGTCCTACAATTGTGTGATACGAATAGTAAAAACTTATCAAGTGTTATCTAGATAGGTTTTACTAATAAAAACGAACTGAATTTGATTCCAGTTGAAAGCACTCCACCCATTTAAATTGTCCACTCGATGGGCCTCCTCGATCCCTAAAAAAGGGTAAGAGGTGTTAATCCGGCCCACAAGTGAGGGGGAGTGTTAGGAATTAATATACAAGAATTAATTTTCCACCTCTCTACAAGTTCAGACTTTTAGATGAGACGAAATTTTTTGAGTAAGGCCTTTGCTGGGCTTGAACCCATTGTGGTTTGCCCATTGGGATTACTTGAGGCCCAACTCCATTTCTTGTCCAAATATTTGTTGGCACTTGGCAGCCTCACATATGAATAGAAGGTCTTATCCTCCTCTTTCTTTGTGACAGTGCTAGAGAGAGAGTGAGGAGTGTGAGTAACGTGTGTTATGAGAGCTACCCAAATATTAGTTGGTATTGCCCTTGTTAGGATTAATGCAATATTGGATGTCATCTAATTCTATCTATCAGAAGAGTTGCTATTGTTCTGATCTTGGAGTTCAGCAAAGTTGAGTTAAGGAGTAATTCAACTGATAAGGTTTAGTGGTCTTGTTAGGAGTCAACTAATCTGAAATTATTGAGTTTGGACAACTCTGCTGATGAGTTTGGACAACTCTGCTTATGAGTTTGGACAACCCTGCTAGACAAGTTATCTGAAGTCAGTTCAGGAGAGTTGGGGGCCAAGTCTGCTTAGCCAAGTCTGCTGAGACAAGTCTGCTGAGACAACTCCGCTGAAGTCTAGATTTTTAGAGTTAGTTAATTCTGGTTTTTCTGTTAGTTAGTTAGTTGGTTAGTGGCGGTTATCCAATGCATTGTACATCTATAAATACACCATCTAGTGCATAGGTTGTAGGTTACTGAATATGAGAGTTTTGAGAGATCAAGCTTAGTGAATACTTGTAATCTGTAACTTTCATTTGAGATTAGTGAAGAGAGTCTTCTATCCTCCGTGGACGTAGATCATTTGATCGAACCACGTAAATCCCGTGTTCTTTCTTTGAGTTCTTTATACGTTTCAATTCATTGCGTTTCTAGTTGTCTTGATTTATCATTTGTAAGGAGTTGCTTTGTGGATACAATTCCGTAACAATTGGCGCCGTCTGTGGGAAGTCGAAGATAAAGTCAAGAATCAGAAATGGGCTCTGTGAAGTTGGAGATAGAGAAATTCAATGGTAAGACAGATTTTGGCTTATGGAAAGCCAAGATGAAGGCTCTGCTGTCACACCATGGGCTGAAAGAGGCCCTTACTCCGCTTGACCCTGCTGCATCCGATGCAGACCAGGCCAAGAAAGAAGAGCTTATGGAAAAAGCTTACAACATTGTTGTTCTGAGTTTGGGAGACAATGTGTTCAGGGAAGTTATGAAGGAGAAGGATGTTGCTGCTGTATTTGAGACCCTTGATGATCTGTATTTGACACAATCTTTGTCAAACCAGATGTTTATGGAGAGGAAGCTCAACAATTTTAAGATGACTGATGATAAGACCCTTGATGAGCAGTTATTAGAGTTCATGCAAGCTGTTGATGATCTTGAAAATGTTGGAGTTACCTTAGATGATCACAAGAAGTCTTTTCTACTTTTGGAGTCCTTACCACCTTCATATGATAGCTTCAAGGATGCTTTGCTGATTACCAAGGAGGGTAAGGCAAAATTCAAAGAAGTCTTGTCCATTCTGAAAACTAAGAGTTTACATGTAGCAAACTCAACCAAGAAGACCAAGAACCAAGCTGAGGGTCTTAATATCAAACTCAAGAATGACAAGAAAGGAGGGCAAGGCAAGAAGTTTCATGCCAAGCCAAATCAAAAGAAGAATGGGTTTGTAGCCAAGAGCAGAGCTTGCTACAAATGCCATAAAGAAGGACATTTCATTAAAGACTGTCCTGAGCATAAGAAGTCTACTGATCCTGCCAAAGCTGATGTAGCAGAGGCAAAAGGATATGATAGTGCAGAAGTCATGAGCATAACAGATAGCAAACTTGTTAATGAATGGGTGTTGGATTCTGGATGTTCATTTCACATGTGTCCCACCAAATCTTGGTTTCAAAACCTGGAAATGATGGATGGTGGATCAGTTCTGTTGGGTAATGATGAAAGCTGCAATGTGAGGGGTATTGGCACTGTGAGGGTGAAGATGTTTAATGATAAACATGTGATCCTGACCAATGTCAGATTTGTTCCAGATTTGAAGAGAAACCTTATATCTCTTGGCACACTAAATGCTTTGGGTTATGAATTCAAGACTGAAAAAGGATGTTTGTTTGTCACCAAAGCTGATAGAATAGTGATGCAAGTGAAGAAGTCTAATGGTCTATATTCTTTAATTGGTGAGACAATCACAGGTGCTGCTGATGTTACCATGAGTTCTGAAGATGCTATGCTTTGGCATAAGAGGCTGGCACATGTGGGTGAGAAAGGCCTGATGGAGTTATCCAAGAAGGGGGCATTCCACCAGAAGACATTCAAAAGCCTGGAGTTCTGTGAGCAGTGCATTCTTGGCAAGGCCAAGAAGAAGTCATTCCAGAAGGGTGAGCACACTACAAAGGAGCTGCTGGATTATGTTCATTCAGATGTATGGGGGCCATCAAGAACTGAAACCATTGGTGGAGGTAAGTATTTCATGTCAATTATAGATGACTATTCTAGAAAAGTTTGGGTGTTCATTCTCAAACAGAAGAGTGAGGCCTTTGCAAAATTCAAAGAATGACTACTTGAGATAGAGAACAAGAAAGGAAAGTCCTTAAAACATTTGAGGACAGATAATGGCCTTGAGTATCTATCAGCTGAATTCAATGAATTTTGTAAAGAGAAGGGCATTACTAGACATAGAACTGTCCCTCTTAATCCACAGCAAAATGGATTAGCAGAGAGAATGAATAGAACTATTCTAGAACGGGTCAGATGCATGTTAGCTGATGCTAAATTACCTAAAAGCTTTTGGGGAGAAGCTGTATGCACTGCATGTTACTTGATAAACAAAACTCCCTCATATGCTTTAGAAGGTAAAACCCCAGATGAGATCTGGTATGACAAGTTGTCTGATTATTCAAAACTTAAAGTGTTTGGATGTCAGGCATATGCACATATTAGACAGGATAAGCTTGAGCCTAGGGCTCTGAAATGTATATTCATTGGCTATCCAATAGGTGTCAAGGGCTATAGACTGTGGTGCCTTGAACCTGGTCATAAGAAAGTGATAATCAGCAGAGATGTTGATTTTAATGAGAAGGTAATGGGATATCCTCATAATGGAAACTCCCATGACCTAGATGGAAGAATTGTAAATGAGTCAGAAGAGAGTTTCTCAGCTGAGGTGGAGTTTCCCACATCAGGAGAGTTGACCCCAGAGGAGGTGGACAACTTTGCTGATACAGGAGACAACACCCCTGATGAGGTTGTTCCAGAACAGGTCCCAGAAGATGATCTAGAAGATCATTCAGAAGATGAGGCCATGGAGGACAACCCTGCTGATCTGAGAAATTACAGCCTTGCAAGAGATAGGCTCAGGAGGCAGATTCACCCCCCATCTAGGTTTGGTCAGGCTGATCTTGTGTCATATGCTCTGATCACAGCAGAAGAGGTGGAGCATTATGAGCCAAGAAACTATAAGGAAGCTATCACCAGTCCTGAAAGAGAGCAGTGGATAGCAGCCATGTCAGAAGAGTTGCAATCCTTAGAGAAGAATGATACCTGGATCCTTGTGGAGAAGCCAGACAACCAGAAGTTGGTCAGCTGTAGATGGCTGTTCAAAAAGAAGCTTGAAGTTGGATTTGGTGGTGCTAGAGAGCAGATCAGATTCAAGGCTAGGTTGGTGGCAAGAGGATTCACACAAAGAGAAGGCATAGACTTCAATGAGGTATTCTCTCCTGTTGTTAAACACTGTTCAATAAGATTACTTTTGTCTAAGGTTGCTCAAGATGATCTTGAGTTACATCAGCTAGATGTTAAAACTGCATTCCTACATGGAGAACTAGCTGAAACAATATATATGCATCAACCAGAAGGGTTTATCATGCCTGAAACTCAAAGTAAGGTATGCTTGCTTAAGAAATCATTGTATGGGCTCAAGCAGAGTCCTAGACAATGGTATAGAAAGTTTGATACATTCATGCTTTCTATTGGTTTCTTAAGAAGCAAATATGATGGATGTGTATATATTGGTAAACAAGATTATCTAGAGAGCACCTATCTACTGATCTATGTAGATGATATGTTAATAGCTAGCAAGAGTATGAGAAAGATTACCCAGCTGAAGCAGCAGCTGAGTAGCAAGTTCGAGATGAAGGATTTGGGTGAAGCCAAGAGAATATTAGGCATGGATATTCTCAGAAACAGGAAAGCAGGGAAGCTGTTCTTGTCCCAGAAAGGTTACATCCAGAAGGTGTTGAGAAGATTCCTTATGCACCAGTCCAGACCTGTTAGTACTTCATTTGGTCAGCAATTTAAGTTGTCAGCCAAGCAATCTCCTCAAACAGCTGAAGAGAAGAAGCAGATGCTTACTGTTCCTTATGCAAATGGAGTAGGAAGTCTCATGTATGCTATGGTTTGTAGCAGACCAGATCTTGCCTATGCTGTTAGTATGGTGAGTAGGTTCATGGGAAATCCAGGAAAGCTACATTGGGAAGCTTTAAAGTGGATTCTAAGATATCTGAATGGTTCAGAAGACTTAGGATTATTGTTTGAAAAATCAGCTGATACCAAGAGACCTTTGATTGGATTTGTGGATTCTGATTTTGCTGGAAACATAGATACAAGGAAGTCTTTATCTGGTTATGTGTTTACATTGTATGGCACTGCTATCACCTGGAGAGCAGCTTTACAATCTATGGTGACCTTATCCACAACAGAAGCTGAATACATAGCCTTAACAGAAGCTGTGAAGGAAGCAATGTGGTTGAAGGGCATTCTGAGAGATTTTGGCATATTTCAGAAAAGTGTTCCTGTGCTGTGTGATAATCAGAGTACAATTCATCTAGCAAAACATCAAGTGTTTCATGAGAGGTCAAAGCACATTGATGTGAAGTTACACTTTGTTAGAGACATCTTGGAGAAGAGCATTGTTGAAGTTCAGAAGGTAGCTTCAGAAGAGAATGCAGCTGATATGTTGACTAAGGCATTACCAAGCAATAAGTTCAACCATTGCATGGAGTTGGTAAACCTTAGCACCTGGGATGTTCATTAAGAAGAAAATGGACAAACAGCCTTGAGGAGGGCTGGGAAGAAGGCAATATTGCATTAAGGTGGAGAATTGTTAGGATTAATGCAATATTGGATGTCATCTAATTCTATCTATCAGAAGAGTTGCTATTGTTCTGATCTTGGAGTTCAGCAAAGTTGAGTTAAGGAGTAATTCAACTGATAAGGTTTAGTGGTCTTGTTAGGAGTCAACTAATCTGAAATTATTGAGTTTGGACAACTCTGCTGATGAGTTTGGACAACTCTGCTTATGAGTTTGGACAACCCTGCTAGACAAGTTATCTGAAGTCAGTTCAGGAGAGTTGGGGGCCAAGTCTGCTTAGCCAAGTCTGCTGAGACAAGTCTGCTTAGACAACTCCGCTGAAGTCTAGATTTTCAGAGTTAGTTAATTCTGGTTTTTCTGTTAGTTAGTTAGTTGGTTAGTGGCGGTTATCCAATGCATTGTACATCTATAAATACACCATCTAGTGCATAGGTTGTAGGTTACTGAATATGAGAGTTTTGAGAGATCAAGCTTAGTGAATACTTGTAATCTGTAACTTTCATTTGAGATTAGTGAAGAGAGTCTTCTATCCTCCGTGGACGTAGATCATTTGATCGAACCACGTAAATCCCGTGTTCTTTCTTTGAGTTCTTTATACGTTTCAATTCATTGCGTTTCTAGTTGTCTTGATTTATCATTTGTAAGGAGTTGCTTTGTGGATACAATTCCGTAACAGCCCTCTACACTTATCCAACCCGCATCTGAGCCCGTTAAAGTGACCCTCCCAAAAACCTTGTTTGTTTGATGAGTTGAGATGTGGTGGATTGGGTAAACCTTATGTTTATAAACAAACTCATATTTGTTTTCACTCACACATGAATATAAAAGATAACTGCTACCCACCAAATCCAACCTTTAATCCATTAAGCAAACGGGGCCTAAATGGGAGGAAGAGAGAATGTATAAAGTGGGGAGCAAGCTTGTATTTAATTCGGTGGTTGGAGAGCTAGATCAATTATAATCAATCTTTGTGTAGCCTTGATCTGGCCCAAAGTCAATCAACTAGCTGCATTATTCAAGCTTAAACTAATCTCCTTTGAAGACGTCTGACTTTTAACCTTTTTCAAAGATGTTATACTTGCCAAATAATTGTGCCTATTTTTTAATATATCTCCTGTCCATTCTTAGATATTTGTAATTGAATTGAGTATGCTCTTGATTTCTTCATATGCCCCCACAGTAAGATTATATATCACTTTGTAACAGTTTCTCTATGTGTAATCTGTCTCACTTACATTAGTTACACTGCATGAATTTTGTTTGTTTTTTTCTCAAAATGGCTGGTAACAATGTAGTTTTAATAATCCAATCATTTTGAGATTCCCAATTAGGAATAATTTTAGAATCTATCTAGCTAGTAGATTTGATGGTTCTAGAATGAATATGTTACTACACAAGTACAGTTCATTACTGTGTTGAACTTTGACTCTGAATTTCTAACATGACCAAGCAAGTTGACAAATCTAGAAAGTCAGCTGCTAGTTGTCCACACAGGAGCTCAATGAACTTCCACATATTACCCAAAACTGCCTAATGCTTACCATATCTAAAGCACAGGCATGGATACCAAATACTATACCACTTTTTTTCTTGTTTTATGCTCCTCCATTCAAGTACTTTCTCAGATATTGAGAGATGACAAAAATAGTACGTTGATTTCACTTGATGGAAGCTTTGAGTTGGGTTTTTTCAGCCCCGAGAATTCGCAAAATCGCTACGTTGGAATTTGGTACAAGACTATACCAACGACTGTGGTTTGGGTTGCCAACAGAGATAATCCACTCACAGATGCATCTGGTGTGCTCAAACTCAATGAGTTTGGGCAACTAGCTCTTGTAAATGGTACTAATCATACTATTTGGTCTACTAATGCATCAAGAAATGTGCAGAATCCAGTTGCACAGTTGCTCAACTCGGGGAATCTTGTTGTTAAAGATGCGAACGATGATAGCCCCGTGTGGCAGAGTTTCGACTATCCAACAGACACTCTTTTACCAGGGATGAAGCTTGGTTGGAACTTTATAACTGGCCATCAAGTGTATATCACTTCATGGAGGAACAGTGGTGATCCAGCAGCAGGAGATTATTCTTTTCGTATCGATCCTACTGATCATCCTCAATTAGTCATTAGTAAGGGTACAGATGTGGTGAGTAAAAGTGGTCCGTGGGATGGTGCCGGTTTTGGTTGGGACCCAAGGTACAGGAATAACAGCAAATATACATTTCATGTGGTTGTAAATACAAATGAGGTGTACTACTATAATGAGCAGGAAAACGATTCGACATTCGCAAGGCTTACGCTGAGTTCGAGTGGCGTTGCACAGTGGTGGATTTGGAGAAATCAAACACAAGGTTGGACAGTGTTCGTTACTTGGCCTGTTGATACTTGTGATACCTATAATGCATGTGGTGCATATGCTAGTTGTAATACTGCAAATTCTCCTCCTTGTGGATGCTTAAATAAGTTCCAACCAAAAGTTCCACAAGATTGGGGCAGGGGAAATTGGTCAAATGGATGCATTCGGAGTGTACCCTCTAATTGCTCAAATGGAGATTCATTTTTGAAGTACGCTGGGATTAAGTTGCCAGATACACAGCATTCTTGGTCCGACAAGAGTATGAATCCTGAAGAATGCAGGGAATTGTGTCTGAAGAACTGCTCGTGTATGGCGTATACGAGTCTAGATAAAAGCAGAGGTGAAAACGGATGTCTAATTTGGTTTGGTGACCTTTTTGACATCAGAAAGTTATCTCCAGGACAAGATTTCTACATTAAAGTTGCGTCGTCTGAGTTAGGTAAATATCCTTCAACCCTTTTCTTTCAAAATATTATACAGGACATGGAAAAATAACACTCTTTCAATAAAAAATTCTACAGACTCAGACAATATTTCAACAGACTCAGACGGAAAGAGGCGAAAAATACTCATAGTGACGTTGCCTCTGGTAGTCGGGATTGTTCTGCTAAGCCTGAGCCTACTTCTGTATATTTGTAAAATAAAGAAGGTAGTAGATCATCAGCTGCAGAAAAGAGGTAAAGAGGACAAACATTATTGTTGTGTTTGTATTGATATAATTCATTTATTGTCTTATGAGCCTTATTAATCATGTCTTCGTTAGAGTTTATGTTTTAGTCTTATTTATATTGCATTGCTTTACGTCGTTAGGGAATCCAGAGGGATCATAGAATCTTGTAAAACCTTTACTCCATCATATATCATGAAAATAAATTCTTTGATTCTGTTCTCAATATCCTTATAATTTGTCTCTCAAATTGCAGTCTGGCCGGGACTCAAACGTATAAAAAGTCACGAGGACCTAGAGCTAGAGCTACCGCTGTTTCAGTTATCCACTATAAGTGAAGCTACAAATAATTTCTTAGTGAGCAATAAGCTTGGAGAAGGTGGATTCGGACCTGTTTTTAAGGTAAAGACAGAAGCCTTCAGTTGTTCATTCTTGTTCAGTAGTCTATTGATTATTCAAGTGCATTTCTGTATTAGGGTATGCTGGAAGATGGACAGGAAATTGCTGTCAAATGTCTTTCAAAAACTTCCCATCAAGGAGTGGAGGAGCTCAAGAATGAAGTAATCTGTATTGCAAAGCTACAGCATCGGAATCTAGTGAAGCTTCTAGGCTGGTGCATTCAAGGAGAAGAAATGATGCTCGTTTATGAATACATGGCCAATAAAAGTCTAGACTTGATACTTTTCGGTGAGATTTGCGAAGCTAAATATGATAAATAAGGCCCCAAATAAATTGTTTGAACCGAATAAACAGGACATTAGTCGTATATAAGGATCCCAAGCAGAGAGTTTTCCTCAATTATGAGTAATAGTTATAACATTCTGCAAATAGTTCATCAGCATGCTCCTTTGAAATTTTGTCTGCTGCTATTTTGCAGACCAGGTGAAAAGTGCATCACTAGATTGGCCTATGCGCTTCAATATTATTAGTAGTATTGCTCGAGGCCTTATGTATCTTCATCAAGATTCCCGTCTTCGAGTTATACACAGAGACCTCAAGGCCAGTAATATATTACTGGATTCTGATATGAACCCAAAGATATCAGACTTTGGTCTTGCTAGAACTTTTAGAGGCAACGAAACTGGAGCCAACACAAATCGAGTAGTTGGAACATAGTATGTATTAATATTCCCTACACAATTCATCTCATTAATCACTTCCTCTGTTTGCTATTTAAGTTTCTCACATACTATTTTGTAGTGGCTACATGTCCCCAGAGTACGCTACATATGGTCTATTCTCGGTGAAATCAGATGTGTTTAGTTTTGGTGTTCTGGTGCTTGAGATTGTAACTGGTATGAGAAACAAAGGATTCACATACAGAGATCACCACGTCAACCTTCTTGCCTATGTAAGTATTATAATCCTTAACACTTAAATGGAAATGTAATCCGATTAAAGAGATACTGATATGGAGCTAATGCTGATTCAATAGGCATGGATGCTTTACACAGAGGGAAGGTCATTGGAATTGGTTGATTCAGCTTTCAGAAATTCATGCAACGTATCAGAAGTAGTACGATCAATTTGTATTGGTCTTCTATGTGTTCAAGAAAGCCCGGATGATAGGCCAAGCATGCCTTCAGTGGTACAGATGCTGGGAAACGACAGTGTGCTTCCTGAAGCTAGACGACCGGGTTTTTTCACAGGTTTAGATATCCAAAGAACTGAAACTCCAGTTATATCAGACACAACAAATGAAATGAGTGCTACAGTGCTTGAGGCTCGATGAATTTATGGTAGATTAGCTAATATTCAGTCATGTTGATACATATCTTTTTTTTTTGCAATTGTCACAAAGTTGGTCTGATTATTGAGTCTGCAGGGTCTCCTTGTCAGTCCAACACAGTTTGTAGTATTGTAAATGTGTGATTCAATTTCACAAAGTTGGTCTGATTCAATTTCAGAAATCAAATGGGTGCGATCAAACAGCCCAGGTTGATCTCTTTCTCCAAAGGCCACCACAACTCGTCAACTGTTATAAATAGATCCCCAAACCTGCATTTCAGGATATTCAAAAATCAAAATCTTTAAGTATCAAGCCATAGAAACAAGAATTGGAAGAATCACAAAGCTCAATTTTGGAAGAGAAGATGAATGTTTTACAAAAATGATGAATGAATCGAACTGGATTACAGAAAGAGGGGAAAGTCACCCTTTATATACTAATCCTTAATTAAAACTAACTAACTAACTAATTAGTAGTTATAACTAATAAACCGAAAATAAACTAATCTTAATACCCCCCCTCAAATGGGGCATGGATATTTACAAGGCCCAATTTAGATTTAAAAAGACTAAACAATGCAGGAGGCAAAGGTTTAGTGAAAATATCTGCCAAATTGTCTTGAGAAGGTATGTGAATGAGCTTGATGGTCCCATTGTGTATCTTCTCCCTTGTGAAATGCATGTCAATGGCAATATGTTTGGACTTGTCATGAAAACAGGGGTTGTGAGCCATTGCATGTGCTGATTTGCTATCTGTATACACAGCAGCAGGCTTGTCATGGATGATGTGAAGATCTTTAAGAATGTAGAGGATCCACTGTGTTTCACAAGTGGTAGTGGCCAAGGCTCTGTACTCTGCCTCAGCTGAAGATCTTGCTACTGTAGGCTGCTTCTTGGACTTCCATGATATGAGGGAATCCCCCAAGTATATGGCATAGCCTGTAATGCTCCTCCTAGTAACTTGGCACCTAGCCCAATCTGAATCTGAAAAGGCATGAAGTTTAAAATTGTTAGTGGAGGAGTAGAAGATGCCTTGGCCTGGATTGCTTTTAAGATATCTAAGCAATCTATGGACAGCAGCCATGTGAGCAGTGGTTGGTTTGCTCATGAATTGAGTAAGCACATGGACTGAATAGGCAATATCAGGTCTAGTTATTGTTAGATACAATAACTTGCCTACCATGCTCCTGTAAATGGAAGGATCAGTGAGAAGAGCAGCATTAGCATCAATAAAAGATTGTTTCTGATCCATAGGAGTGGTAAAAGGCTTACTGTCCAGATAACCAAATTCAAGCAAAAGATCCAAAACATATTTTCTTTGACATAAATGCAGGCCCTTAGGACTCTTGGCCACTTCTATTCCCAAAATATATTTCAAAGAGCCAAGATCTTTAATAGTAAACTGAGCATGGAGATAATCCTTGATAGCAATAATATCATGTAAAGAATTTCCAGTAACAATGAGATCATCAACATAACAAAGTATGACAGTAAAAGAAGAGGCAGTGGTTTTAGTAAACAAAGAGTTATCAGCAGTAGATTGAATGTAACCAACAGAAATAAGAGAATCTGATAACTTTTGAAACCATTGCTTAGATGCCTGCTTAAGGCCATACAAACTTTTATTGAGTTTACACACTCTATTTTGAGTATGATAACCGGGAGGGGGAGACATATATACCTCTTCAACTAGATCACCATGCAAGAAGGCATTATTAACATCAAGTTGGTGTAAGTGCCAGTTTTTAGCAATAGCAATGGCAAGCAAAATCCTAACAGTGGTTATCTTAGCTACAGGGGAGAATGTGTCAAAAAAATCAATTCCCTCTTGCTGAGTATAACCCTTGGCCACAAGCCTGGCCTTATACCTTTCAATAGAGCCATCAGAATTATATTTGACCTTATAAACCCATCTACAACCAATAGTATGTTTAGAGGGAGGAAGAGGGACAAGGGTCCAAGTGTTGGCCTTTTCAAGGGCCTGGATCTCAATTTCCATGGCCTTTTGCCAATTAACATCTTTCATGGCTTGTTTATAAGAGGTAGGTTCAATGATTTGAGAGATGTTAGATGTATATGATAGAAAAGAGGTAGAAAGGTTACCTGTATACAAAAAATCAGATATAGGATATTTGTTGCTCTTTTTAAAGGAAGAGGTGATACCAGAAAAGGATGGGGGTAAAGTAGTTTGATAGGCATCAAGATATGCAGGGGGATGTCTATCTCTATTAGATTTTCTTAAAGGAGCATGATGATCAATAACAACAGGGGGAGCAGATTCAGTACTACCAAGAGAATGATCAACCTGATTGTCATTCAAGGGGGAAGGCTGATCAAAAACAAAAGGGGAATCACAAGAATCAGAACACTGATCATCAATAGGTGGAGCATGCAAATGAGTGTTATTATTAACAGAGGCAGGTAGAGGTGAAGTGGAAATAGTAAAAGGAAAAACATGCTCAAAAAATTTGACATTCCTGGAGATAAATATCTTTCCAGAAGATATGTCCAAGAGTTTGTAGCCCTTGGTACCAAAAGGGTAACCTAAAAAGACACATTTAGTGGCTCTAGGTTGAAATTTGTGCCTGTGTGCAGTGAGGGTGCTAGCAAAGCATAAACAACCAAAAACCCTCATGTATGAATAATCAACATTCTTGGCATACAAAAGCTGGAAAGGAGATTTATGTGCAAGAATAGACAAAGGAATTCTATTAATGATATGTGCAGCAGTAAGAATACATTCACTCCAAAATTTTAAAGGTAAGCCAGATTGAAAGAGGAGAGACCTAGCTACTTGGAGAAGGTGTTGGTGTTTCCTCTCAACCAAACCATTTTGTTGAGGGGTTTCCACACAAGAGGTTTGGTGAATTATACCCAGGGTATGATAGAAATCATGTAAAAGGAACTCAGTACCATTGTCACTCCTTAATATCTTTATTCTAGCATTGAATTGAGTAAGAATCATGTTAGAAAAGTTTTGCAAAGACACCAGAACATCAGATTTATGCCTCAACATGTATATCCAAGTGCATCTAGTAAAGTCATCAACAATGGTCAAGAAAAACTTGTGACCTAAATGAGAAACAGTAGAGAATGGCCCCCATACATCACAATGTATTAAATGAAAAGCACAAGTAGAAACAGAAGTGCTAATAGGAAAGGATCTTCTCTTTTGCTTAGCCAAAGGGCAAATGTTACAAACATGATTTTTGTCTCTAGGTCTTACATTCAGAGTTTCAATAGTAGACAAGCATTTATTAGAGATATGCCCTAGTCTATAATGCCACAAACTATGAGTGCTAGAAAAAAGAGCAGAGTGTACAGGGTATAAAGCAATCTTGAGAATGTAGAGGCCTCCAGTTTGTTCAGCAGAACCAATCACTGTCTTGGTGTGGATGTCCTGCAAAACACAGTGTGAAGACAAGAAATTCACAGAACAACTAGAATATCTAGTTAGATGAGATATAGACAATAAATTGTGAGTGAAGTCAGGGACATAAAGAACATTATATAGAGTTAAGGAATCACTCAATTTTATGTTCCCTATAAAAGTGGCAGTGGAGGTGGCATTATTAGGGAGGCTGATCTTGATGTTAGATTTACAAGGGGTAGAGGAAAACAAGAAAAAATCAGAGGTCATGTGATCTGTGGCACCTGTATCCAAAATCCAAGTGGAGATATTTGAATTGGAACTATCAGATTGAGAACAAAGAGATATACCTGTATCCTGTGGCTGGTCAGAGTGATGGACAAAAGCTCCAGCTGCAGCATGTGGTGAAGTAGGGGCTAGTGGTTGCTGCTGTGTCTTAGTATAATTCAAAAATTGATCAAACAAATCATGGTTCACCAAAGGGTTAGATGGAAGGGGATCCTCCTTAGTGGGATGAGGAAAAGCCAAATTGGCAGAGGTAGTGTTATCATTTTTAATCCTAGAACCTCTAGGTCCCTTCCAACCAGGGGGAAAACCAATTAAATGAAAACATCTATCCACAGTGTGTGAGGTGCCCCCACAATGGGTGCACAAGAGAGGCTTTCTCTTATCTTTAAAGGACTTATGAATAGGCTGTTTAGAAAACATGGCCACAGAATCAAGATTAACAGAATGAGGAGTGTTAAGGGTCCTCTGGGATTCTTCTTGCAATAAAAGGGAGAAAACCTTAGCCAAAGGGGGGAAAGGGGAAGATAAAAGCAGTTGACTTCGAATGGCAGAATAAGAATCATCAAGGCCAACAAGAAATTTCATTACTGCATCCTGTTCTTGAGTTTTCGAAATCTTCTTAGGGATATCACACACACATATTTTCAAAGCATCACAAGAACAAGACAAGATAGGCCTAAAACTAAGATACTCATCCCATAAACTCTTGAATTGATTGTAATAGGCAACCAAAGATTGATTATCTTGAGCAATAGAACTAAGGCTTTTCTCTAGATGGTAAACTCTAGTACCATCAGAACTAGTATAACGGATTTTTAATTCATCCCATACCTGTTGTGCAGAGGAGAAGTATTCCAGAGTGTGCTTTATTTCAGGGGAGATCGAATTGAGGATCCACATCAAGACCAGGTCATTTGCACGAACCCAGGCTGCGAAAACGACAGGATCGTCTTCTTCAATAGGTTGAGGCAACGAACCGTCAATCAAAGGAAGCTTGTTCTTGACACTCAGGCCACGCTTAATCGCATGACTCCAGCTGACAAAATTTGATCCGATTAAAGGATCGAGGGCGATGGCGACCGTTGGATTATCGTTATGATGTAGTGCGAGAGGCGAAAGGGGATTCTTGGCTGGGTCAAGAGAAAGCGGATCGGGCGCCATCGGAATCGGAGAGAAAAGAGGATAAAATCGAGCAAAACGCTCAAACTAGGTGAAAAAGGCTCGCCGGAGAAGACGGCCGGAAGACGAAGAAATAGGCGGAATCGAGGATCGGCTGTAAAACTGATACCATATCAAGCCATAGAAACAAGAATTGGAAGAATCACAAAGCTCAATTTTGGAAGAGAAGATGAATGTTTTACAAAAATGATGAATGAATCGAACTGGATTACAGAAAGGGGGGAAAGTCACCCTTTATATACTAATCCTTAATTAAAACTAACTAACTAACTAATTAGTAGTTATAACTAATAAACCGAAAATAAACTAATCTTAATATTAAGCCTTCTAGAATTCAAATTACAAGCATACTAGTTATCTAGATATTACACTTAGAGTTCAGTCAGAAGTTCTAGGTACTCATTTGCGATTCGGCAATAGCTTTCGATTTGCAGTGCAACAGTCGTGAAATTTTAAAGACATTGTAGTTTGGGAACGGTTGTCATGATTTATATTGCACCTATGTACGGGACAATAACGTCTTACAGAGATAGAATCTATCTCTAGCCTTAATTTTCGTATTAAATCCATGTTTGCATTTCGTCTACCCACCACATTTATTTTCAACATCAACTTTATGGATTTTGTCTATGCTACCCTCCCTCGTGTTGTATCATGGTGATGGTATTACACATACAGCCCTTTAGCGCACTGCCAGAGACAAAAGCCCAAACAATTAAACATAAACAACATCTATATCTACATATAATAACGTGCCACCTACCAAAGTGGCCCTTCCCTTATGATATTAAAAGTGCATGTGTTAGGTAAAACAATTAAAGTAGGGTGTCAAAACCAGGAATGCAAAAAACGTCCGGATTTTCTTAAATCGGTAGCATTAATCGGTTGGAACATTAGACGATGCCCAGACGGACTAGGTGCCGCCTAGGCGGCCCGATTACACGTAGCCGCTGACATTTTAAAAGAAAACAAAATAATTTTAAATACATATTAAATAGAGGTGGTTTGAGTCTGAAATTTAGAAAAATTGGGCTCACCTAAATCCCCATCTGCTTGCTTACCGTTGACTCAAAACTGAGACATTACAATATCGGGCTATCAATTTTTTACTACTAACTCTTAAAATTAATTGAACAAATGATAATTAAATCAGCTTTTTTAGAAAAAATATATAATTAAAATATTAAAAATTATCTTAAATTGTTAAATTATATTTTAAAGTAATAAAGTAAGATTCAAAATGCCATTGAAAATCGAAAATTTATTGAAATCTATTTAGACTTATAATAAAAATCTGAATAAATTCTAAAAATAAATTTATAAAAATTATAAATGAAGATAATTCATACTCTTCTCTTCTTATGATTTAATTTGGAACTTTTGTAATTGTCTGGTGTGTTTGTATGAGAATATATATAATATAAGTTTGTTAATAGGTAATTTCTACGTGATGTCATGTTGTTCATCATGTTTCTTAAAATGGGCCCTCAAAATCATTAATCTGATCTATATATACGTCATCCATAATACTACAATATTGTTAAGGGTTAATAATAATAATAACTCATGCAACCACGCTTTTTGCGTAATTTGCACTTTAATTTAATTCAATAAAACATTAATTTAAATTTACTCAGAATTCAAACTTCAGGTCAATTTTTTACTTATTAGAAACTGATGTGTCAAGTAAATTACATGGTTTAGCATAGTTATCAATTTGATAGTCGGCTTTAAACGGAAGCTCAATGTTCTGGCTTTAAACGGAATCTTTAAACGGAATCTTCAAAAGTGAACTGTGGGATTGATCCCCGAATTAGTCAGTCCTTGGACCGGTCCGACCGAATACTAAGACTTCAAATTTTTTTTATCAATTTGATAGAATAATTTTACAATATTTACAACTTTATTGCATATTTACAATATATATATATATATATATATATTTATTTTACAATTTTATTTTAATTTTTAAAATATTGCAAAAATCTAAGTAAGTTTGTCCAAATTACCAAATAAACGTTTTAATTTACGAAACAACCCTTATGGTTTGTATAAATATGTAGTAGGTTGTTTTAATAACTAGCCTTTGCTCCTAGAAATTATAACGTCGACTGCTTTAAATTGAGAATTTGTTCTTGTCGAATTATATACTGCAACCTCGATTTCAAAAAAAAAAAAAAAAAACTGAATTCACCTGGACAGTTAAACCTTAACAAATTGAATTTCAATTAACTAGGGCTGGCCCCATGCGAAAGTTGACCAATTGCTCGTTTTTACTCTTTTTTTTTAAATTAAAATGTAAGTAGGGTCCCAAATTAAAGTTAGATACCATTGCCAATCATAAAAAATAAGATGGTGACGATGCCAGGTTAATTTGTCAGTATGATTCCAAGAATTGAGTCAACTAAACTATTCCATTATTTAAACTTAATTCCATCTGCAGCTGGGCTGGCTGATCAACTTGGAACATGGGATACACCCGTATTCCCAAACAGCTTTGAAATTATATACTTCATAGTATTTTCAAAAGTTGTCCAATTGTTTTTAGCGCAGCTATGAAGATATATAGCTAGTATAATATGTTAATGGATTGTTGAGGTAGAAAAATAGTAAAAAGAAAAGATAGAAATGTAAAAATAAAAAGTAGAAAGATATGAACGAGAAAATATAGAGAAAATTAAATAATGATTGTTGTCAAAGAAAAAAAAAATAAGTAATTTTTGGTGGGATGTCGACACTCAAACTGACATCATGAATAACATTTCAAGGGAGGACGGAGTTTCTATTTTTAAAAGGTAAACTTTCATTAAAAATTTGAGTACTAGCTAGGGATACGCACAAACATATACATCTACTTAAATTTAGAATCAATACAAATCAAAGGATTAGTACACCAATCATGAACATAACATGGAGTTAACTCTGAGTCTCGCACTGTGTCTTAGGTTCTTTCGAATTCCCGTTGACAAGAAGCAATGTCTATTGAATTTTCGCCTGTTTTAAATAATGGCACTTGAGATCTAGTACCTCCCGCCCCATCTTAAAATGTTGTGGGTTGTGAATCTTTCGTGTTAAACATAAACATGATGGCTCTGTTGATAAATTAATGGCTCGTCTTGTTGCTAAAGGTTTTCATTATAGATCTAGTGTTGACTTCTTTGATACATCCAACCCAATTGTCAAGCCAGCCACCGTTCATATTGTTCTCAATTTAGTTATTTCTCATGGTTGGTCACTTCGTCAATTTGATGTCAACAATGTCTTCCTACACAGTACCCTGTCTGATGAAGTTTATATATCACAATCCCTAGACTTCTTAGATAAAAACTTTTTCTCATATGTTTGCAAGCTTCACAAATCAATCTATAATCCCAAACAAGCTTTTCGAATTTGGTACAGCTCCCTTCGGGATTTTCTAGCAACATTGGGCTTTGCTCACATGCACCAAGTTTGATGCGTCTTTATGTGTCTACAATTGGGATAATATTCTTACCTATTTTCTTGTGCATGTTGATGATCTTCTAGTTACAGAAAATAACACAATTTTTTTTCAACCAAATTGCAACAACTTGATAAACATACTTGCTAAACATAACATGCATGCTCGATGTTAAGCCTGTTGCCACACCTCTGGTTGTACGAGTCATTATCTAGCTTACATATCTGTCATTCACCTGACTAGATATTGTCTTTGTTGTCAAGAAGTTATCTCAATTTAGGCATGCCCCGAATGAAACACATTGGGGTGCCATCAAGCTCCTCCTTTGATACCTTAATGGTACGGTATTCACACATTAGGGATCTCGTTTTACGATGTGATTCACCCCTCTCACTTCATTGCTTCACTAATGCTAAATGGCCTAGAGACTGTGACGACCGCACCTTGTTGGGGCCTATATTTTGTATCTTGGGGGCCAACCCCATTTTATTGTCTGCACGCAAATAGAGATCGATAGCCCGTTCTTTTACTGAAACTGAATACCGTGCCATTGTTGTTGCTGCTGCAAAAGTTCAACGGACCAAATCTCTCTTATTTGAGTTGCATGCTCCTATTACCAACATTCTGGTAATCTATAGTAATAATATTGGAGCCACATATTTGTGTTCAAATCTCGTCTTTCACTCTCGCATGAAACATATTGTTATTGATTATCACTTTGTCCGAGATTTGGTGCACTCGTCTCATCTTCGGGTATCCCATGTTTCTGTTGTCCATTGCTCACCCGGTACAGACTTTATTTACTCATGTCCAAAATTGGTGTCACTAATAGTGTTCCATCTTTAGGGGGGTTGTATTAGGATATATATACATACAAAATTTTTTGTTTTAGATTTGTTTTGAGTGATCCACTCTTAGGCAAAAACTTGTGTGAGACCATCTCACGGATCTTTTTCTGTGAGACAGATCCCTTTTAACCCATGTTTCAAAATTTTGGGTAGTATAACCCAGATTTTTGGTTTATAAAAAAAGTGATAATGTTTTAAGTGAAAAGTGATAATATTTTCAACAAAAGTGACTGTCACTTTTTGTATAAACACTATCACTTTTTACTAAAAATATTATCACTTTTTACTAAAAAATTATCACTTTTTATATTAGTATTAAGGGAAGCCCGTCTTACACATCTCATTGTATGAGACGGTCTCACCCAAGACTAGCCCCCAATCTTATATAAATACCCCTTTCTACTCATTTATAAAATCATCTTCCCTATATAATATTTTTCTATAAAATCAGCCTGCGGTCACTTCCACGATCTCACTTTGATACCCTCCGAGTCCAAGACGCCATCTACCTCCAGTTTGACATTCTCAAAAAGTTATTGTTTCGAAATTTCCATAAATTCCAACTCACACAAAGTCGTATAATTTTCATATTCATTTGATCAAAGTGTCCAATGAGAGAGCGGAATCCAATCACAATATTCAAGTTATTTATAGCATTCTCTCCAAACATCATAGGCAAAAGAGCACGTACAAAGTGTTGGAATTAATGCGATTAATTGGGTTTTGACACCCTTATCTAATTAATTAATTAGATGGACTAAAACGTTAATTATAAAATAATTAAACGTGACATAGTCGATCTACTCGCGGAGTAGATAAACGTGGTATATTTAATATCTCAAAACCGAGTTAAGGTGAGTGAGAAATTAATTGTTGAAGTTGAGAGTTTCAACTTGAAGTTTGAGGTATGTGGGAATTTGTCCCACATAGAAAGCCTACAAAACATTTATGAGGTTTAAAGGCATTGAAGTAGCATTGAAGTTCAACTATGTATAAGAGGTACACTTCTTTAAGAGCCACACGAGCGCGCGCATGCGCCCGCCCGTTTGGCATGCGCCCGCCCGTTTGGCTCGGCTTCGTCTTCGGCAATTGGTGCCCGCCTATCTTTTTGCAGACCCAAAAACTCTGAAAGCCCAACTCAGGAATTGGTTCGGCCCATTAGAAATACTTCAAGAATGTTCCAGAATTATTGGCAACTATGCCAGTAAAGAAACGTCTCCTGATCGATTAATTCAAAAGATGGCAAAGTAAGATGAGCCTGAGGCAAGTGCTAGCCAACAGGCAAGTGCTAGCCAACAGGAAATGATCTATTATGATCAGTGGTCTAGTGGTGATTATCTATGCAGAAATCACATAATTGGAGGACTTTTTGATGATCTGCAAAGGAACTGAGACACTGTGACATACAATCTGCAAAGCTACTGTGACATACAATCTGCAAAGGAACTGGTGTCTACTGTGACATACAATCTGCAAAGGAACTGTGGGAGTCTTTGGAGAAAAAGTACAGAACTGAAGGTGCAAAAAGTACAGAACTGAAGGTGCTGGACTAAAGAAATTCGCCGTTGCACAACTGTACGATTTTAAGATGGAGGATAACAAATATGTAGTGGATCAAGTCCAGAAACTACAGATTATTTTCCATGGTGTCTACTGTGACATACAATCTGCAAAGGAACTGTGGGAGTCTTTGGAGAAAAAGTACAGAACTGAAGGTGCAAAAAGTACAGAACTGAAGGTGCTGGACTAAAGAAATTCGCCGTTGCACAACTGTACGATTTTAAGATGGAGGATAACAAATATGTAGTGGATCAAGTCCAGAAACTACAGATTATTTTCCATAAGATACCTGCTGAAGTGTTGGGATATGAATCCTAGAACAAGTCCTAAATGATGAATAAAAGATAAAAGATAAAGTTTTGATAAGCCAAAAGAAGACTTGAATATTTTCTAAGTGTTGACTAATCTAGTCTAGTTGAGTTGAAGTCATCTTGTACAGATCAGTAGTATTCAAAAGACAAGTACAGTTTAAAAGAAAAGTATTAAAAGATAAGTACGATTTATAAGTACTTCATATATGTGTTAGATTGTTACTGAGCTATTTAAATGTTGTATAGAGCTCATGATGTTCATTGTATAGTTTATAAGTTGACTAAGCTTGTATTATAAAAGCTTAATGTAATGTAATAGTCTGGATAAGATTAGTATAGTCTACTTTACTGTTTGAAGAAGGAAGACCAGACAAGAAGAGTCGAAGTCTACTACTCAAGATAAGAAGACTACACAAGACAAGTCAACTTGAAGTTAGTTACGAATACGCGTGAAGAGATAAAGATATAGAAGTTAGTTATGGAAATAACTAATTCATAACAGAAACGCGTGGATTGATAAGAAGATTCAGTTGAAGGTAGTTATCAAGAAAAGTTGGTTACAACTTGCTAAGTTCTTGAAGGTTGAAGTCTATAAATACTTCATGATGGTGATCAATTAAAAACAACTGATACACTGACGTTCATACTCAAGTGAAGCATTATCAAAGATATATTTGAAGTTTACTCTCAGAGTTGATTGAAGTTCAGAAAGATAGCCAGAAGACAAGTGAAGAATCAAGAAGGCTACTACTGAAGAACAGAGAAGTTTTTAGTTTGTTTGTTTGTTATTTTCAAGGTGCTAGATACTTGTAAAATTTCTAGTAAGATCATAGACATATCTGGAGGTATAGTCTGTTGAAGATCTAAGTCTTCTTCTTGGGACTTTAAAGACAGGAACATACACTTGTACTCGATTGGAAGAGTTTAGTGGAAACATCACAACTGGGTTTGTGAGAGTGGATGTAGACAAGTTGTCGAACCACTATAAATCTTGTGTTTGATTTACTTTACAGTTTTAATTGTTTAAATTGATTAATTGGTTTAACTACTTAACTGATCTAGACTAGTTGAGTATAGAACAGAGTTCTCGAATCTAAGTTGAGTATAATCTTGAATTGGGCTCATTGATAATTTCGTATTCCGCACATTGTACTTTGATATTTCGAAAGATTTTTGAAAAGTCTATTCACCCCCCTCTAGACATTTTCACTAGCTTACTCGTTATTAACTCAACTTGGGACCTACAAGTGGTATCAGAGCAGTAGTTTGCGAACTGCTGTTTCTTGATAACCGACTCAAGACTTAGGGTGAAGTCTTGGTCCTTGACTGTTCTTGTATACGTGTTCTTGATCATATTCTTGTATCATCTGCTTTTCGTGCTCCCTGATCTTGACTTATCTGTTGTTCTTGATCATAACTCTACTTAGCACTCATTTCTTGATATCATGTCTCTTGAGATAAGCGCCAACAAACTACCTAAGTTCCAGGTACAGGACTACGATTACTGGAAGCTAAGGATGGAAGCCATCTTCAGCTCCACTCATGACTTAATGATCTCCGTCGTTACTGAAGGTCCAATTGTGACCATGATCCCCAACACTGCTGCCCTTGATCCAAATCAACCAGTGGGTACTCTCGTCAAGAAACCAAGGTCAGAACTTACCTCTGAAGAAATGAGACAGAATAATTTGGATAGCTTGGCCAAGAATTACATCTTACACACTCTTCCTAACGAGTATCTGAGAAAAGTGTTAAAATGTAAAACTGCCAAAGAAATATGGGACCGCTTAGCTATCATTTGTGAAGGGACATCCCTAATCAAAGAAAGCAAGCTTTCCACTGCTGTCCAAAGATTCGAATCATTTCATATGAAAGCTGGTGAAACAATAGACCAGTTGGATACTCGTTTTACCAAAATCATGAATGACTTGGAAGTCTTTGGTAAAACTTATACTCCACGTGAAATCAATCTTAGGATTCTAAAAAGCCTTGATAGTCGATGGAAGATGGTAAAAATGCTTGTTAAGAATACCCAAGATATAGACGTATGGACAGCAGAGACTATGTTTCAAACTCTAAAGGCTCATGAGTTTGATCTAGACGAAGACGAACCCATAGTAAGTAGTGACAGAGAACATGCTGTATCTAAGAACGTTGCGTTTAAGGCTAGTTCGTCTAAGATAGACAGGTCTAAGACTAAGAATAGGTCTGCTTCTGTGAAAGACGAGTTAGATACTGATCTTAGTCTGAAGGATCAGGTAAGCCTCATGGTTAGAAAGTTTGATAGGCTGAATAAACGTTTCGGAAGATATAAGAAGTTCTATAGAGAGCATAGAGGGTCTGCTTCTAAGAACTCGTCTGAAACCAGACGAGACCGAAACTCGTCCGAAAGGAGAGACGAAGTCTCGAAAGGTAACAGACAAGATAGAGAGTCTGATAGTAGGAAGATTACTCGGTCTGATAGACGTGATAGACGAAGGAACAACTCTCCTATTAAAAAGGCTACTAATGATCTCGTGTGCTATAACTGTGAGAAACCAGGTCATTACATATATGAATGTCCAGACCTGAGTACTGATGATCGAGAAGAACGCAAAGCACGAAGGGAAAGAAGATACAACCGTGGTAAAAAGGCAATGATGGCCAATAATGACTCTGACTCTGACTCAGACGAGCTGCCATCATCCTCATCTAGCTACCCGTCTGAACCAGATCACGATGAAGCATTCATAGTTGATGATGGTCTATGCTTCATGGCTAAAATCGACCAAGAGGTATCATCTGTTACTTCCTTTCAATCATGTGATGAATCAGATTCTGATGAAAGTGATACTGCCAGTAGCCAAGTAGGGAGTAGTCTTCAGCACTCTACTAGTGCAGTTGAAGACGACCTCCTATTTGCCAACAAGGCATTCATTGAAGTCAGTGACGAAAACATCACCTTAAGACAAGAAATCATTGATCTTAAGGAAGCTCAGTCTAAAGTAGATCCTAATACAACAGTCCTAAATGAACGCTTGCAAGAAGAGTTGAGACAACTCAAAGACAAGTGTGCATTGACAGACAAGTTGTATCAAGACCTACTTAAGACACATGCGACTGAGAAACATGAATTCAATGTCTTACAAAGCAAGCTCAAAAAGCTTGTAGAACGTAATAAGTTCTTAGAAACCGAGGTTGTCACATTAGACCTTAAACTTACTGACCTGGTTAACTCATCTAAGGTTAACCTTGAATTGTCAGATAGGTATAGGGCTCCTGCTGACAAGACAGGCATAGGTGCTGAGACACCCAGCTCGTCTACTCAAGTTCCTAAGAACCCTACTATTTTCATCTCAAGCTCTTTGACTAATGATAAAGGAAAAGAACCATTGATATACGATATTGACACTCCATCAAAAGGTACTGTACCAAAACAAGCTCAAGTTAACATTCCAATTACCAAAGGTGGTAAAAAGAAAGTTAACAACAAGCCTGTTCCGTTTAAGACAAGTCAACAAAGGACTAGGAATCGTGGACGACCAAATCAGGTCAGATACGAGGACTGGTATCCTGAGGAGACTAGTACTAGACAAGTACAGACTAGACGACAAGAGTCTAGACCTCCTTTCATAAGGCAGTCTCAACTCTACTCGTCTAGACCTAGACAGGAAGGTCCAAAATATCGTACACAAGCTGTTCTATATCCTCCACCTTTGTCATATGATATCAAAGGAGAAGAAAGACCTAAACATGTCTATAAACCGTATGGACCTAATGCATATAAACCCTACTCTGACTATCATAGACAAGTGCCTGCTCAAGTAGAGATTAAGTCAAAAGGCTATCTCCAAAGAGTAGACCCGAACTCGACTGATAGGCCAGGCAAGGACAACAAGGTCTTATTTTGCAACAAATATGGTCGAAAGCTTAGAAGGTCAAACTTGTTCAGGACTCCAATGTATATTTGGATTCCATTGAACTCGACTAACCCCCAAGGACCCCAATAAACAAGGAGGGTACCTAAATTATGTATTATCATCTATTGCAGGGTCGACTCGATCTATACAAGAAAGGTGGCTCAACAGGAGAAACTTGGTACATAGACAGTGGTTGTTCGCACCACATGACTGGTACTAAGACTCTCTTATCAAGCTATCGTGAGCAAGAAGGACCAAAAGTGATATTTGGTGATAGCTCCATTGCTGTCACTAAAGGATTTGGTTACATTCGGAATGGAGACATAGAGATCCAAGATGTCTCATATGTTGAAGGCTTGAAATACAATTTACTCTCTGTTTCACAATTTTGTGATCGTGGATACAAGGTGCAGTTCAAGAGTCAGAAATGTGAAATCATCGACAAGAAAACACACACAGTACTACTGGTCGGCATTAGACAAGGAAGTGTGTACATAGTGAACTGGAACAGTTGTCCGAGGGACACCTGTCTACTTACTAAGAATCCTAAAGAACTTGGCTGGCTCTGGCATAGACGCCTTTGTCATCTAAACTTTAAGGTTCTTAATAAGATAGCCAGAGACTACCTTGTGGAAGGTATTCCCAATGAAGTCTACTATAAGTCACATGTATGCACATCCTGTCAAAAAGGTAAACAGGTGAAGGGTTCTTTTAAATCTATTCCATCCCTCTCAACCAGTAGAGTTCTTGAACTTCTACATATGGACTTACATGGCCCAATAACTCCCCCAACTTTGAACGGTAGAAGGTACACACTTGTTGTGGTAGACGACTATTCTAAGTTCACTTGGGTAGTCTTCTTACACAAGAAGAGTGATACACAAACACTTTTGCCTGATCTATTGAAGAAGTTACAGGTTGAGAAGAATCAGTCAATTGTCAAGATCCGTAGTGACAAGGGTACTGAATTCATTAACTGCTATATTAAAGAATTTTGTTCTAAGCGTGGCATCCAGCACCTTACTAGTGCAGCTAGGACACCACAGCAAAATGGAGTAGCAGAGCGAAGGAACAGAACTCTTAAGGAGGCCTGCAGGACCATGCTGACAGAGTATAATACGCCTCAGAAATTTTGGGCAGAAGCTATCAACACTGCATGCCACTCACAAAATAGAAGTGCTATCAATAAAGCACTAGGTAAGACACCCTATGAGGTATGGAAAGGTAGAAAACCCAGAGTTTCATATTTTCATATATTTGGATGCAAGTGTTTCATCCATAACAATGGGAAAAGCAAGTTGAATGCATTCGATGCTAAAGCAGACGAGGGGATATTCTTAGGATACTCCTCGACTAGCAAAGCATTTAGAGTATTCAACTACTCAACCCTTTGTGTGGAAGAAACACCACATGTGGTTTTCGAAGAATCTCAACAGGACCCGTCTACCAACAAGATCAGTGAGAAAGCTACTAAGCTAACTGTCGAAACTGACAAAGACTCAGAGGTATATGAATCCGTTCAAGCATATAATCCATTCATGAAAGCTCTCGAGTCAGACGACCAGAAGAAGGTGAGTGCTCAAGGTAACTCTACTAGACCAGTTGACATACCTAAACTAGTCGACTCGTCTACTCCCATTAAAACTTCTGATGATAATGATGTTGATATGCATGATGCTGTACATGATGTAGATGACAGTACTATTGTTAAGAATAGAAATACATGGAAATCAGCACATAATACTGAAAATATTATTGGTGACTCTACTGTTGGTGTTAAGACTAGACGACAACTCTTTGAGTCGCAAGAACAATCTAGTCCATCTCTGTTTTGCTGGTGTTGTTTCCTCTCATCTATCGAGCCAAAAACCATTAATGAGGCATTGGCTGATAGTAATTGGATCATTGCTATGCAAGACGAGTTGAATCAGTTTGTTCGAAACGACGTCTGGGAACTTGTCGATAGACCAAAACATCATAATGTAGTTGGCACTCGATGGATTTTCAAGAATAAGAAAGATGAGAATGATGTAGTTGTTCGTAATAAGGCTAGACTAGTCGCCCAAGGCTACTCACAAGCTGAAGGCATAGATTATGATGAAACATATGCTCCTGTTGCTAGACTAGAAGCCATTCGATTGTTTCTTGCATATGCTGCTTACATGAAATTTACTGTATATCAAATGGATGTTAAAAGTGCATTTCTTAACGGTATTCTTGCGGAAGAAGTGTATGTTGAACAACCCCCAGGTTTCGAAGTAAAAGGTAATCAGGTATACAAATTAAAGAAGGCCTTATATGGACTAAAGCAAGCTCCAAGAGCCTGGTACGATACTCTTTCTCAATTTTTATTAGAAAATGGTTTTACTAAAGGCAAGGTAGACAGAACCTTGTTTAGAAGACAAGAAGGGAAAGACATTTTACTCGTCCAAATTTACGTAGATGACATCATTTTTGGTTCACCTAACAAAGAGCTGAGTGAAAGTTTTTCAACACTCATGCAAAGTAAATTTGAGATGTCTATGATGGGTGAAATGAATTACTTTCTTGGACTTCAAGTAAAACAGACCTCTGAAGGGATTTTCATAAATCAAGCAAAGTATACTAGAAATCTTCTAGACAAGTATGGCATTAAGACATGCAAGTCTGCTGGCGTACCAATGCTACCTACATACAGAATGGACCCAGACGAACAAGGTAAGTGTACTGATCAAACCCATTACCGTGGTCTAATTGGTTCATTACTGTACTTGACTGCTAGTAGACTTGATATTGCATTTTCTGTTGGTGTATGTGCTCGTTTTCAAGCTAACCCAAAAGAGAGTCATATGGAAACCACTAAAAGGATATTGAAATATTTGAAAGGAACCATCAATCGTGGTATATGGTATCCTTCGAATGATGATTTATCTCTAAGTGGCTACTCTGATTCTGATTTTGGTGGTTGTAGAATAGATAGGAAATCTACATCTGGTTCTTGTCAATTCTTAGGCACAAAACTCATTTCATGGTTTTCGAAAAAGCAGACAAGTGTTGCTACCTCTACTACTGAAGCCGAGTACATGGCTGCTGGTAGTTGTTGTAGTCAATTATTATGGCTTATACAACAGCTTAGAGATTATAATATTTGTGAATCAAATGTTCCTATATTCTGTGATAGTAACAGGGCAATTGCCATTACACAAAATCCTGTTCTGCACACACGTTGTAAGCATGTTGATGTGAAACATCATTTCATACGTGATCATGTAGAAAAGAAGGATATTCGCATGGAAAAGATTCATACTGATTTTCAAAGAGCTGATATTTTCACAAAACCATTAGCTGAGGCTCGATTTCATGAATTATGCATCAGTCTAGGACTTATTGATCTTGATCCTACTAGTATATAGCAATGTACTAACCAGACAGGTACAATCCTAAGAAGAAAGGAGAAATAGACAAGTTACTACAAAAAGCACAGAGCACTCGTCTACTCACTCAACAGACAGGTAAACAAAGTCAGACAAGTTGACCATCCAACCCGATGAGGAAGCTGGTAAAGCTGAGGGTAATACTAAGGGAATAAACATTTAAGGGGGAATCTTTGATCTCTTAAAAATCCTTATGTTGACTCTTTAGTTTGGTAACAGTCATCTTGTTTGAACCTTGATCACTGATTTAAATTAATATTCGTCATATAAATTCTACTCGACTATATGTCGTACTAAAGAAGACAGGTACATAAAGCTGTTCGACATTCAGACAGATACGTATAGTCGAAGGGGGAACTCATCTGGTGGACATAAGACTACTCGTCTTGTGCCATTAAGCCTACTCGCCTTATGAAGCTTAGTCCTACTCATCTGTTCTGGATGGACTCGAACAAGACAAGCTAAGTTTTCATTGATTTACATAGAATATGTGTTAAAGTGTTTACTAGAAACAAATTAACAAATGTTAAAGTAATAAGATTGTGTTCAAATTTGAAAATTCTAGAATTGGATTTATACACCACTAATTAATGAGGTGTACATATTCAATTCATGCCAAAAACACGACCTAAATAGGTCAGATGAATACACTCTTTAAGTTGGCACATAAGAAAGGCGGATTTCAATTTGTACAAAATCAATTCACATTGTTTTCTTGGTTCCGTAACTGAATACCAAAGGTCTTCACCGTTGGATCTAATCCTTCAATCTTGACCGTTGGATCAAATTCTGTTTTAAACAAAACCCAACACTTGCACACGTCTTGCCTCACGTTTCATAACTTCTCTACTACTTGCTAACAGTGATTCTCAGCATAACCTACATTCTTGTTCGTTTCAAATCTTTCAACATGTCTATTCGGTCTATTTTCGATGTTAATACCAACATTCAGGCACAGTTTGATCTAGGCAGATACATCAATGACAACAAGGTGCATGTTGAACCGTCCCTGTTCTTTGATGGACATCACACAGTTGGTAATGAAGAAATTCTGACCAAGTGCACTAGATGCGGGCTAAAACCCTATTTGGAGGCATTTCCTAAGGTTGTTCTGGAAGAGGAGGTTCTGGAATTCTATGCTAATGCTAGCAGAAGAGGAGATGTCATCGAATCTTTTATTGGTTCAAATCGTGTGGAAATCACACGTGAAGCTCTTTTTGAAAGACTGAGGTTGCCCATCGGAACGATTGATGTGGAAAAGTATGCGGAAGGGCAAGAGATGAGATATTTAAGCATTTTCTGCGGAAGGAAGATGAAACTGAAACCTGATGGTAAAGCTATTACAGCTAAGAAGGGTGAGCTCCTAGAAAAATATCGCACTCTACTGGACATAGCTAGCAAGATGCTTCTATGTGCCACTGGATCTTTTGACTCAGTCACACAAGTAAAAACAAGAATTATGGCAGCTATCTACGATGGAATTACCGAGGGTAATTGGTTTAAATTAATAGCTGACAGGATGATGCACTTTGAAAGAAGTGTTAGGGTGGATATTGATACCCGAAATTGGGTGGTCTCTCAAGCAGTTGGATATGGAAACAAGCTGAGTATTTTACTCCCACTGTTGATGCCCAACAAGACTAATTGGAGCAAGGGAAAGCCATTTCATCCGTTGAAATTCTATCTGAAGAAAGAAGCTCTGAAGAAGCAGGTTGCTGGAAGGACAGCTGCTCCTAGACAGGTTCAGTTTGATGAATCTGAAGTATTGCCGTATGCGGATTCGGATAGTTCTTCACAAGCCGGGTCTAAGGAAGCTGAGTCTAGTGCAGATGACTCAGAGAAGACTCAATCGGATGAAGAGATGACTCAAGAGGAGGAGTCGAGTGACCAAGTACCTGAGATGTATACTCTTGTGAGAGTTGGTACCCCACCTCCACCAGAAGAGTCGAGTCACCAGGTTGGTACTTCTTCACAAGCTTTGTCAATTCCTTCTCTCTCTCTCTCTACTGTTCGAACCAAGGCTAGATCACATCGATCTAGGCCTCGTCCTTTACCCCCAACCTCACATGTACTGGCGGCATTACCGCTTAGAGCCAGTCATCCCCAAATCACTTCTAAACAAGATACAACTGATACTCCCACAGTTGTCATACCTGACCAAGCCACATTAAAGCCCATTGAAACCAGTGCCTTCACTCCCTCTCCCTCACCAGAATATGGTGAACCCCTCAACCCATCTACTGCAGACAAGACGCCAGTTGCCACTGCAACAGCTGAGTTAGAGACCCCATCTACTCAGGACCCGTCTGCTGTCAGATTTAATTCCCTGGTCTATTATCCTATGTGTTTGAGAGAGAAGCGTATTCGATCCCGAATGACCAGAAATCTGAAGAGGACGCTCTCAACCATCGAAGTCGATTATGAATCCGAACAGTTTGAAAAGTTAGTCCGAATTTGCACATGGTTCGCATTGAAGAAGTCGTCTACAGATGATTTGTTTGAAGTCATTCAAGGCAAAGACGGTATCTCCAATTTCATGGATTGGGAGATGGAACAGAAAGAAAATAGTGGAGTTAAGGATCACTCCGAACTATTCCCGCGCAAAGCCTTGGTTGATCTAGTCAAGAGGCTTTTGAACATTCCAGATGGTGTTATTGAGGATGTGTTTGCTTTTGACGTTGGAACTCAGACTGATCTAGTTGAAGAAGAGATCAAGCCAGAAGTAGCTGAGATAGCAGTCCAGACTTCAGAACAGTTGGAAGAAATTGTTCGTAGTGATGAAGATGAAGTCGACTCACTCATGATTGGAAAAGAAGATGATGAGTTTTTGGATGCTGAGATGTTTGATGAAGAAGAACTCAAGGCAGTTGATAATGTTGTTGGAACTTCCAGTTCGACTCAAGCTATGCCAGACAGATTTCTGGATGATTTAAAGACTGATCTGAGAAGTGTTGTTCACACTGCTATAGAGGAATTCTTGGACTTGAAAATGAAGGATGTGCTAATTGCACAGAATCAGTCACTTGTTGACCAATCCAGAGACTTGTTTATTGGTGAAATCAACAAGATGGACGTAACTTTCCGAGAAGAGCTGTTTGCTCAAGTTGAAGATTTTCTGAAGAAACAAATTGATAGTTCAGAAAGGAGATCAATCTCGTTTGCTCGATCGTTAGCTGAAGAGTCAAGCAAAATGGAAAGACTCTACAGTGTTAAAGTTTCCATTGCTGATGAACAGAGAAGGGAAGCACAAGATCAGTTGGTGCGTTCTCGGGCTGTTCTACATGAGCTGACTGAACAAAATACTCTTCTGAGACAGACGGCTACTCAACTGAAGGATGAACTAGTTTCCTGTACACAGAAGTTGGAACTAGTTACTGAACGATTAGACAAAATGAGCAATGCAGATTCGCATCAGAAGCACATTGAGTCAGCTGCTGAAGCTATGAAGGAAGCTTTGAAAGAAGAAATGACTCGCTTTACTTCTCTTTTTACTCTTAAGGCAAGTGATGAAGCCAAAAAGGGGGAAGAGACCAGTCTAGTTGAAGTTGTTAAGTCTGCTAGTGCTGAACCGGAGATGAAAGATGCTGCTACTGCAATTGAAGAACTAAGAAGGCCTAAAAGAGGCAGATTAGTGAAGAAGGCAGATCTAGAGCAAGCTGAAACTGAAAAGCAGATAAGATTAGAGAAAGGTAAAACTGTTGCATCGTCTCCTGAAGCAGAGATTCAGACTAGACGAGTTAAGAGGAAGCTGAGTATTGAAGAACCTACTGCTGCTGTAGTTGAAAAGAAACAAAGAATTGCAGATGATGAGATGCATTATGCAAGCAAAAAGAAGATAGAAAAACATATTGAGAATTTGCAGAAGCTGAAGGAAGATGAAGAGAAAATGGAAGATCAGTTCATTGATTATTTTATTGACAGAGAGCATCGTCAAGATTGGCTCAAGGTGAAGAGACAATGGGAACTTGATCACTGGATAATCAGAAAGTATGGTGATTCTGAAAATTCGGATGAATTATACTCGATGTTTGATAAGTTTATGGAAGGTCAGAATCGAATGCTTTGGAATCTGATATTGAGGATATCTGCTGCTGCAAATTTCAACATTCTGATACCAATCTTTCCAAGATGGAAGACTCCTATGACAAGCTCAGGAAAGAGAGTAGATCGTAACCAGATCAAGAAATTTGAAGAAGAGCTACTTGATAAAGAGAAGATTGAAGATGAAGATCAGATTAGTTTAATTCACAAAAGACTCCTTGATGCATTCTGTGTTCCTAACCCAGAAGGAGGTAATCTTTCAGATTAGTTCTTGTTTGTTTGATTAGTTTTTTTTGCTCTGATGTTTTGTTATTCAAAGTATTTGTAATCTCTACTGATCTTATTTTGAATGAATAAAAGATAAAGTACTATTTTGATGTTTAAAGACAAGATAACTACTTAACTAGTCTACTTATGAGAAAAGATTCAAGTAGTTTTGGCTTCATCAAAAAGGGGGAAATTGTTGGGATATGAATCCTAGAACAAGTCCTAAATGATGAATAAAAGATAAAAGATAAAGTTTTGATAAGCCAAAAGAAGACTTGAATATTTTCTAAGTGTTGACTAATCTAGTCTAGTTGAGTTGAAGTCATCTTGTACAGATCAGTAGTATTCAAAAGACAAGTACAGTTTAAAAGAAAAGTATTAAAAGATAAGTACGATTTATAAGTACTTCATATATGTGTTAGATTGTTACTGAGCTATTTAAATGTTGTATAGAGCTCATGATGTTCATTGTATAGTTTATAAGTTGACTAAGCTTGTATTATAAAAGCTTAATGTAATGTAATAGTCTGGATAAGATTAGTATAGTCTACTTTACTGTTTGAAGAAGGAAGACCAGACAAGAAGAGTCGAAGTCTACTACTCAAGATAAGAAGACTACACAAGACAAGTCAACTTGAAGTTAGTTACGAATACGCGTGAAGAGATAAAGATATAGAAGTTAGTTATGGAAATAACTAATTCATAACAGAAACGCGTGGATTGATAAGAAGATTCAGTTGAAGGTAGTTATCAAGAAAAGTTGGTTACAACTTGCTAAGTTCTTGAAGGTTGAAGTCTATAAATACTTCATGATGGTGATCAATTAAAAACAACTGATACACTGACGTTCATACTCAAGTGAAGCATTATCAAAGATATATTTGAAGTTTACTCTCAGAGTTGATTGAAGTTCAGAAAGATAGCCAGAAGACAAGTGAAGAATCAAGAAGGCTACTACTGAAGAACAGAGAAGTTTTTAGTTTGTTTGTTTGTTATTTTCAAGGTGCTAGATACTTGTAAAATTTCTAGTAAGATCATAGACATATCTGGAGGTATAGTCTGTTGAAGATCTAAGTCTTCTTCTTGGGACTTTAAAGACAGGAACATACACTTGTACTCGATTGGAAGAGTTTAGTGGAAACATCACAACTGGGTTTGTGAGAGTGGATGTAGACAAGTTGTCGAACCACTATAAATCTTGTGTTTGATTTACTTTACAGTTTTAATTGTTTAAATTGATTAATTGGTTTAACTACTTAACTGATCTAGACTAGTTGAGTATAGAACAGAGTTCTCGAATCTAAGTTGAGTATAATCTTGAATTGGGCTCATTGATAATTTCGTATTCCGCACATTGTACTTTGATATTTCGAAAGATTTTTGAAAAGTCTATTCACCCCCCTCTAGACATTTTCACTAGCTTACTCGTTATTAACTCAACTTGGGACCTACATGAAGATATGGTGTTACCTGATGCATTTCAAGTAGCAACTGTGGTTGAGAAACTGCCTTCATCATGGAAGGATTTCAAGTCATATCTAAAGCACAAACGAAAGCTTTCAAGTAGCAACTGTGGTTGAGAAACTGCCTTCATCATGGAAGGATTTCAAGTCATATCTAAAGCACAAACGAAAGCTTATGAGCTTGGAGGATCTGATTATCCGTCTCAGGATTGAGGAGGACAATCGAAAGAGAAAGGCAATGGACCTGCCCTCCGGATTGAAGCCAAGGCTAACTTGATGGAACAAGAGGGTCCATCAAAGAAAAGAAAACGTCCCAATGAGTCTACTACAAACACAACGAAGGGTGTGAAAGGCAAGGGTCCTGCCACAAAGCAGTTCACTGGAAATTGCTATAATTCTGGGAAACCAAACCACAGATCCAGTGAGTGTCGTCAACCCCGTCGTGACGACAAAGGAAAAGGCAAGCAGAAAGCACAAGATTCTGTGAACCTTACTGATTTGAACATGTCCGCAGTGGTGACGGAGGTCAACATGGTGGACAATAAGAAAGAGTGGTTTGTGGACACGGGTACCACCTGCCACGTCTGCTCAGAGAGATCTGCATTCTCAAACTATTCTCCTTCTGATGGGAGAAAGCTTTTCATGGGAAATCAAGCCTCATCTAAAGTGGCTGGAATTGGGCCAGTAGTGCTAAAGTTGACATCTGGAAAAGAGCTAACCTTGAAGAACGTGCTGCATGTCCCAGACATCCGGAAGAATTTGATTTCGGGGTCTCTTCTAGTTAGCAATCAATTTAGACTAGTCTTTGAGTCTGATAAGATAGTTCTAAGTAAGTTTGGTCACTTTCTCGGGAAGGGTTATCTCGAGAATGGTCTTTTTAAATTAAGCACAATGGTTGTAAGCCCCAAAGGCAAACAAGTTGTTAATGAAATTGCTTCTACTTCTGCTTATATCGTTGAGTGTTCCTCTTTATGGCATTTTAGATTAGGACATGTGAATTTAAAATCCATAAAACGATTAGTAAATCTCGATTTACTTAAGATTGACAATATTGATACATCCAAACGATGTGAAATATGCATGGAAGCAAAGATGACCAAACTACCGTTTAAAACTGTTGAAAGGAACACTGCCCCTCTAGACTTAATTCACACGGATGTATGTGATTTAAAGTTTGTACAAACTAGAGGAGGGAAAAAATATTTTATTACTTTTATAGATGATTGTACACGATTCTGCTACGTTTATCTTTTGAGAAGTAAAGACGAAGTTATAGAAGCTTTTAAACGTTACAAAAATGAAGTAGAGAATCAATTGGACACTCGAATTAAATTAATTCGTAGTGATAGAGGTGGAGAGTATGTAGCTCTGTTTGAACAATTATGTATAGAATTAGGGATTGTACATCAAACTACAGCCTCTTACTCACCTCAGTCCAATGGTGTTGCGGAAAGGAAAAACTGAACACTAAAGGAGATGATGAACGCAATGTTAACCAGCTTAGGTCTACCTCAGAACTTTTGGGGGGAAGCCATTCTGTCGGCTAACCACATTCTGAATAAGATCCCTCATAAAACTAAGGATCAAACTCCTTATGAGATATGGAGGAAACGAAAACCTTCATATAAATACCTCAAAGTGTGGGGGTGTTTGATTAAGGTTGAAGTACCACTTCCTAAAAAAGTTAAAATCGGCCCTAAAACAGTTGATTGTATCTTTATAGGATATGCTTCAAACAGCAATGCCTATCGATTTCTGATTCACAAATCTGAAATACCGGATATGACAAAAGGCACCACAATTGAGTCAAGGAACGCAATATTCTTTAAAAACGTTTTTCCTCTTAAGGAAAAGGAGGAAGAGAGTTCGAATAAGAGAACTCTTGAAGCAATAGACGACACTGTTAGTCCTTCCACTCAAGAGAGTGAAGAACCGAGATGTAGTAAGAGAGCTAGAATTGATAAAGATTTTGGTTCAGACTTCATTACTTATGTTTTGGAGGAAGATGAACCTAAAACTATCAAAGAAGCTATGGCAAGACCAGATGCACAACTCTGGAAGGAGACCATAAAAAGTGAATACGAGTCTATTCTGTTAAATCACACATGGGAGTTGGTCGACCTCCCCAAAGGTTGTAAGCCCTTAGGATGCAAGTGGATCCTTAGAAGAAAGTACAAAGCAGATGGATCTGTTGACAAGTACAAAGCTCGTCTAGTTGCAAAAGGTTTTAAACAAAAAGAAGGGTATGATTTCTTCGATACATACTCACCAGTGACAAGAATCACCTCCATTCGGGTGTTAGTCGCTATTGCTGCTTTGCACAATCTCGAAATACACCAAATGGACGTTAAAACGACGTTTCTTAATGGTGAGATGGATGCTGAAATATACATGGATCAACCTGAAGGATATGTTGCTCCTGGAAATGAGAAAAAGGTGTGCAAACTCGTTCGATCACTGTATGGACTTAAGCAAGCTCCTAAACAGTGGCACTTGAAATTTGACAATACGATGTTGTCAAATGGGTTTCGAATTAACGAATGTGATAAGTGTGTATACGTGAAAGATACACCAAATGGATTTGTTATCGTATGCGTATATGTCGATGACATGTTAATCATGAGTAACAATCACAATATCATAGTTAATACGAAGAACATGTTAAGTAGAAACTTTAACATGAAAGACATGGGATTAGCAGATGTGATTCTTGGAATCAAGATAGAGAGAACGTCTGATGGAATTTCCTTGACACAATCTCACTATGTGGAGAAGGTACTAAAACAATTTAATGCCTTTAACGATCCACATGTTAAGACACCTTTGGAACTCAATGCTCACTTGAGAAAGAATAGAGGAGAACCAGTGGCTCAACTGGAATACGCAAGGATCATTGGAAGTGTGATGTACATCACGAACTGTACACGCCCTGATCTTGCATGCTCAGTAAACAAGTTGAGTCAATACACGAACAATACAAGTCATGAGCACTGGAAAGCACTGAAAAGGGTATTAAGATACTTGAAGTACACCCTTGATTATGGGCTTCACTACACAAGACATCCAGCTGTAGTTGAAGGATATAGTGATGCAAATTGGATATCAGACACTAAAGACTCGTTATCCACTAGTGGATATGTATTCACTATTGGAGGAGGAGTAGTGTCGTGGAGGTCCAAGAAACAAACGTGTATTGCCCGTTCCACAATGGAATCAGAATTTATCGCTTTAGATCTAGCCGCTGCAGAGGCTGAATGGTTGCGTAATTTTCTGGAAGACATTCCATGTTGGAATAAACCAGTAGCTTTGGTGACGGTACTCTGTGACAGTCAAGCTTCCATTGGGAGAGCTACGAATGTCATGTACAACGGAAAGTCGAGACACATACGTCGTCGACACAACTCCGTTAGAGAATTGATCTCCACTGGAGTAATGTCCATTGATTATGTCAACACAAAGGACAACATAGCGGATCCGCTCACGAAGAGCATAAACCGAGATTAATTGAACAAGCTGGTAGAAGGAATGGGTCTAAAACCCACAAGAAAAACTAAAGCAGTGAAAACCCAACCATGATGACTGGAGATCCCAAGAACTTGGTTCAATGGGAAAACGAAATTGTGGAAGTTAGTGATACAACACTTGAAAAACACGATTATTCCTGACAGCGCTATCTCAAGTGTTAACAACCCGTAAGATGTGGTAAAGGTTGAGTCTTCGACTCTTAATAATTCCTAGAGTATAACGGGATACTCGAAAGGAGGTTACCTATATAAATGAGAAGTGAGGGCCGCTTCGACCAAACATTTATGAACACAAAGGACGTCCATGGCCAAAACGGAAAAAAACGTGAGAACGTTACGAAGACGAGATTGAAGTGTGCTGACACTGTTGATTAGGTATACACTATGGAGGAGTAGTTCAAGGCATTGCGTCCACTAAGCCGCCGGTGTACCCGATAGTGTTTGGCTACAGAAAGTTCAAAGCCAAAAACTACTTTTCCGGACGCACGGAGATCTCAATCGAACTGAACACTGAGTCTGATGTTGTATAGACACGATTTTCACTCATGTGGGGGATTGTTGGAATTAATGGGATTAATTGAGTTTTGACACCCTTATCTAATTAATTAATTAGATGGACTAAAACGTTAATTATAAAATAATTGAACGTGACATAGTCGATCTACTCGCGGAGTAGATGAACGTGGTATATTTAATATCTCAAAACCGAGTTAAGGTGAGTGAGAAATTAATTGTTGAAGTTGAGAGTTTCAACTTGAAGTTTGAGGTATGTGAGAATTTGTCCCACATAGAAAGCCTACAAAACATTTATGAGGTTTAAATGCATTGAAGTAGCATTGAAGTTCAACTATGTATAAGAGGTACACTCCTCTAAGAGCCACACGCGCGCGCGCCCACCCGACCGGCTCAGCTTCGGATTTGGCAATTGGCCTTTGGTTAGAGCCGTCAAAACGGGCTGGGCCCGTTGGGCCAGCCCGCCCCGCCACTAAAAATTGTGGGTTGGGCCAGAATTTTCTAAGCCCGCCAGGAGGCGGGCCCAAGCGGTCCGGCCCGTTTGGGCAACGGTTTTTGGCGGGTTGGCCCGCCCTTTTTTTTTTAATATTAAAAAAATATTAAATAATTGAAATAAATAAAATATTAAATGAAAGTAAAAGTAAACCCTAGCACTGGTATTCATTTTCATTCTGCTCACACACGCCGTTTTTACTTTTTTTTCCAAATCTGCTCACAATCTCCATTCTCTACTGCGTCTTCACTGACCTGAGCCGCGATGCCGTCCACATGCGCAGATTGCGCCTCCTGCCTGTCCCACCTGCGACGCTTGCGCCCCTCCTGCGCTGCGACTTGCGAGTCTGCCACGACGCCGCTCAAGCTTCAAATTATCTCTATTCTGTATACTCTCAGTCTCAGACTCTAAGTAAGTCAAATTGTATTTTCAATTATTTTGTATTTTTATGAGTATTATGATATTATCAGTTACTGTAATTATGAATTTATGATATTATCTGTAAAGACTGTAATTATGAATTTATGATATTATCTGTAATTTAATTGACTTCGTTAGATGAACTATATTGATGAATTTAATAAATATTAAAAAAAAGGCATGGCCCGCCAAAACCCGCAGCCCGCCCATTTTTGGGTTGGGTTGGGGGTTTGACAGCCCGCTTGCCAAACGGGCTGGCCCGCCCCGCTGGCCCGTCTTGACAGGTCTATCTTAGGTGCCAGCCTATCTTTTTGCAAACCAAAAAACTCCGAAAGCCCAACTCAGGAATTGGTTCGGCCCATTCGAAATACTTCAAGAATGTTCCAGAATTATCTGGAAGTCTCAAACTTGGTCTTCAAGATTTAGTCTTCAAGACTTATCCACGTACGCGATATTTTCGCAATCTTTGCGATATTTTCGCGATATCTTTCCACGATTATCTCAACAACCTCCTAGGGTTTCTTCTGCCTATAAATACAAATTCTTCTCTCATTCCTCATTTACGCTGAAATTCGCCCCTCTCTCTCTCTCTCTCTCTACTCTCCTCTCGTCCCTTTGCAGTGGGTTGAGCTCCTGAAAGCCTTCCACTGTTCTTTCTTGTGCCGGATTTATATCCGAGAGTGTTCAGTTCGTACTAAGTACGTTCGCCGAGGCTTCTTATACAATGGTGCTACTGTGTAAGAAGTAGAAGTCGTTTTACCTTTGGGAACGGAACGCCATACCAGTCGAGCACTACCTGGGCTATTCTGTTCTGCGGGAAAAGGGTTTTCCCTTGACACGACTTGTTTATTATCTGACTCTTCGATATTGCAGTATACCCTATCAGGCGTATAGTTTCCAACACAAAGCACGTGATGTATTGATTCCTCTTGTACATTGAATCTAGATAGATTGTATTAATATTAATTTTAATAGGAATTAATATACAAGAATTAATTTATCACCTCTGTACAAATTCAGACTTTTAGATGAGACGAAATTCTTTTATGGTATTCGAAAGACTCAAGCCCAAACATTTTAGGTTCCATTCTTGTTGAAAGCAACTTCATCCATCTAATTGTCCACTTAATGGATCTCCTCCCCAATTGATTGCACCTATACCATTGAAATTGAACTTCAATAAGAATAATTTGTCTAGTTTTATACTCCGTTTAATTCTACGTGTTTTGGGTCTTTCTACGAGAAGGCAGTCTTCGTTCTGCCTTACAAAAAGCAATACTCCAATTACCATTAGATCTTTGATCCGACGTATGAAATTTCTTTTATATAATTGCACTTCGCATTAGTGCATTTGCTCTATGAAATATGCAATCGCACTGCATCGCCCTACAAATAAAATAAATTAATATATATAAAATGACAAAAATATCCTTTTAATTTAAAAGAAGTAAAAATATTTAATTATAAAATAATAAATATATGTTATTAACATTTCATTTTTCAATTAAAACACTTTTAACCTAATTTCTCAACAAACTCGAATTCATTTCTCCCATAGAAATCAAAGAACTAAACTTCAATATTTCATAATTCATTAAAGGAATCGCATCAACGAACTGAATCGGTGTTTCTTTAGACTGCTTTGAATTTGCAAAGATCTGGTTTCCAAACGTACAGTGGCCTCAGGCTAAGTTCAATTCAAATCCAATCTTCATCCCAAATCCATGGTATGGTTCCTTTTTAGTGTTTTTTTAAATTTAAAGAAGTGTTCAACAAATTTCAATTTACAATTTCGGCGATTCAAAATCTGCACATAAAAGGGGTATTGCAAATCTGAATTCTCACCTTCCTATACTGTAAACTGTAAAGATCCCGTCTGATTTGAAATACCATCTAAAATTCTCTTAAATCTATTCACAGCCCCATCTTTAGTTTTTGGAAAACTGGGGTGTGCGATTCAAAACCGCACACATAACTCTCAATACTTATGCGCGAATCGCCATGGGGTTTTGTATCAGGAAATCGGTCGGAGACGGGAGAAAAGGGGTTGCGACTTTTATCCCTGCATCAGGAAATCGCCCGGCCCCATAGAACTCTCGACGACGTGCGGCGGTGCTAGGAGTGCGACGACGTCGCTGCGGTAGCCATTACAGGCGACGTGACTCGTCGGCGTTCCAAACGCCCATCGAAATCGTGTCGCTGCAACAGCGCGCGTCCCGATGGTTCCCGGCGAAAAGACTCGCCTAGTGTGTTCCTCTCGGCCTCCGGCATTCACGCGCTGGTGGAGATCAATTTGGGCGGAGCTTCTCTGCTCTTTTTTGAAGCATTGATTGTGCAATTAGTTGTGAATATTGAAAGAGCCAAAGATAATGTGATGAACTTAATGAAAATTTGATTTTTTAAGTATTGATTGGTAGTAGAAATGATGGAGAAGGAGATGAAAATATACAGTGAAATGAGATTGATTTAACCATGAGTTTTCTGCGATTATGAATATAAACAAGAACGAGTTTTTTTTTTAATTGAATGATTATTAAGAAAAATTGGTTCAGAATAAGCTATGTTTAATTAGACTGTGATTAATTTTATTAATTATTGATAGAAAAATGTTAAGTTTATAAATTTGTAGGTATAATTTAAAAAAAAATATTATAGGGACATTTTAGTAATTTTATATAATTTTTTTAAATAAATTAAAATTTTAATAAATAGCAGAGTGCGATGTGTTTTATTAAAGAAGTTTATGTAAAAAGTTATTTATTTTTGTAAATTTTTATGGAAATCAGTTTTATGGTGTACTTGATTTGCATTTTTTGTGGGTACTCTGGAGTAGTATTACTTTTTTGCTAAGCAATTACCCGGCAAAACTGTTTACGTACCAACTATTTTATTTATATTTTTTGACAGCAACTCTTTCATTTTTTTGAAAAGTCCATTTTCTCCGTTGACGATTTGATTTTTGCTCTCGTCCACATCTTTCTTTGCTCTTGATGTTAATATCCTAATAGCATGTTTGTTTTCGGAACTAACACGTTCGAACGTGAAATATAACGTTGCTCATCTTGTTTCGAATCGAAATTTAACATCAGAATTTTATCATTCAACTATATTAACTCATAAAAATACATATATAATTTACTATTAAAATAATACAACATTACATACTCTTACACAATTAATTTAACATAAAGTTATATTATATATGTTAGGATTAATGCAATATTGGATGTCATCTAATTCTATCTATCAGAAGAGTTGCTATTGTTCTGATCTTGGAGTTCAGCAAAGTTGAGTTAAGGAGTAATTCAACTGATAAGGTTTAGTGGTCTTGTTAGGAGTCAACTAATCTGAAATTATTGAGTTTGGACAACTCTGCTTATGAGCTTGGACAACTCTGCTGATGAGTTTGGACAACTCTGCTAGACAAGTTATCTGAAGTCAGTTCAGGAGAGTTGGGGGCCAAGTCTGCTGAAGACAAGTCTGCTTAGCCAAGTCTGCTGAGACAAGTCTGCTTAGACAAGTCTGCTGAGACAACTCCGCTGAAGTCTAGATTTTCAGAGTTAGTTAATTCTGGTTTTTCTGTTAGTTAGTTAGTTGGTTAGTGGCGGTTATCCAATGCATTGTACATCTATAAATACACCATCTAGTGCATAGGTTGTGGGTTACTGAATATGAGAGTTTTGAGAGATCAAGCTTAGTGAATACTTGTAATCTGTAACTTTCATTTGAGATTAGTGAAGAGAGTCTTCTATCCTCCGTGGACGTAGATCATTTGATCGAACCACGTAAATCCCGTGTTCTTTCTTTGAGTTCTTTATACGTTTCTGTTAGGATTAATGCAATATTGGATGTCATCTAATTCTATCTATCAGAAGAGTTGCTATTGTTCTGATCTTGGAGTTCAGCAAAGTTGAGTTAAGGAGTAATTCAACTGATAAGGTTTAGTGGTCTTGTTAGGAGTCAACTAATCTGAAATTATTGAGTTTGGACAACTCTGCTGATGAGTTTGGACAACTCTGCTTATGAGTTTGGACAACCCTGCTAGACAAGTTATCTGAAGTCAGTTCAGGAGAGTTGGGGGCCAACTCTGCTTAGCCAAGTCTGCTGAGACAAGTCTGCTTAGACAAGTCTGCTGAGACAACTCCACTGAAGTCTAGATTTTCAGAGTTAGTTAATTCTGGTTTTTCTGTTAGTTAGTTAGTTGGTTAGTGGCGGTTATCCAATGCATTGTACATCTATAAATACACCATCTAGTGCATAGGTTGTGGGTTACTGAATATGAGAGTTTTGAGAGATCAAGCTTAGTGAATACTTGTAATCTGTAACTTTCATTTGAGATTAGTGAAGAGAGTCTTCTATCCTCCGTGGACGTAGATCATTTGATCGAACCACGTAAATCCCGTGTTCTTTCTTTGAGTTCTTTATACGTTTCAATTCATTGCGTTTCTAGTTGTCTTGATTTATCATTTGTAAGGAGTTGCTTTGTGGATACAATTCCGTAACAGTTTCAATTCATTGCGTTTCCAGTTGTCTTGATTTATCATTTGTAAGGAGTTGCTTTGTGGATACAATTCCGTAACAATTGGCGCCGTCTGTGGGAAGTCGAAGATAAAGTCAAGAATCAGAAATGGGCTCTGTGAAGTTGGAGATAGAGAAATTCAATGGTAAGACAGATTTTGGCTTATGGAAAGCCAAGATGAAGGCTCTGCTGTCACACCATGGGCTGAAAGAGGCCCTTACTCCGCTTGACCCTGCTGCATCCGATGGAGACCAGGCCAAGAAAGAAGAGCTTATGGAAAAAGCTTACAACATTGTTGTTCTGAGTTTGGGAGACAATGTGTTCAGGGAAGTTATGAAGGAGAAGGATGTTGCTGCTGTATTTGAGACCCTTGATGATCTGTATTTGACACAATCTTTGTCAAACCAGATGTTTATGGAGAGGAAGCTCAACAATTTTAAGATGACTGATGATAAGACCCTTGATGAGCAGTTATTAGAGTTCATGCAAGCTGTTGATGATCTTGAAAATGTTGGAGTTACCTTAGATGATCACAAGAAGTCTTTTCTACTATTGGAGTCCTTACCACCTTCATATGATAGCTTCAAGGATGCTTTGCTGATTACCAAGGAGGGTAAGGCAAAATTCAAAGAAGTCTTGTCCATTCTGAAAACTAAGAGTTTACATGTAGCAAACTCAACCAAGAAGACCAAGAACCAAGCTGAGGGTCTTAATATCAAACTCAAGAATGACAAGAAAGGAGGGCAAGGCAAGAAGTTTCATGCCAAGCCAAATCAAAAGAAGAATGGGTTTGTAGCCAAGAGCAGAGCTTGCTACAAATGCCATAAAGAAGGACATTTCATTAAAGACTGTCCTGAGCATAAGAAGTCTACTGATCCTGCCAAAGCTGATGTAGCAGAGGCAAAAGGATATGATAGTGCAGAAGTCAAGAGCATAACAGATAGCAAACTTGTTAATGAATGGGTGTTGGATTCTGGATGTTCATTTCACATGTGTCCCACCAAATCTTGGTTTCAAAACCTGGAAATGATGGATGGTGGATCAGTTCTGTTGGGTAATGATGAAAGCTGCAATGTGAGGGGTATTGGCACTGTGAGGGTGAAGATGTTTAATGATAAACATGTGATCCTGACCAATGTCAGATTTGTTCCAGATTTGAAGAGAAACCTTATATCTCTTGGCACACTAAATGCTTTGGGTTATGAATTCAAGACTGAAAAAGGATGTTTGTTTGTCACCAAAGCTGATAGAATAGTGATGCAAGGGAAGAAGTCTAATGGTCTATATTCTTTAATTGGTGAGACAATCACAGGTGCTGCTGATGTTACCATGAGTTCTGAAGATGCTATGCTTTGGCATAAGAGGCTGGCACATGTGGGTGAGAAAGGCCTGATGGAGTTATCCAAGAAGGGGGCATTCCACCAGAAGACATTCAAAAGCCTGGAGTTCTGTGAGCAGTGCATTCTTGGCAAGGCCAAGAAGAAGTCATTCCAGAAGGGTGAGCACACTACAAAGGAGCTGCTGGATTATGTTCATTCAGATGTATGGGGGCCATCAAGAACTGAAACCATTGGTGGAGGTAAGTATTTCATGTCAATTATAGATGACTATTCTAGAAAAGTTTGGGTGTTCATTCTCAAACAGAAGAGTGAGGCCTTTACAAAATTCAAAGAATGGCTACTTGAGATAGAGAACAAGAAAGGAAAGTCCTTAAAACATTTGAGGACAGATAATGGCCTTGAGTATCTATCAGCTGAATTCAATGAATTTTGTAAAGAGAAGGGCATTACTAGACATAGAACTGTCCCTCTTAATCCACAGCAAAATGGATTAGCAGAGAGAATGAATAGAACTATTCTAGAACGGGTCAGATGCATGTTAGCTGATGCTAAATTACCTAAAAGCTTTTGGGGAGAAGCTGTATGTACTGCATGTTACTTGATAAACAAAACTCCCTCATATGCTTTAGAAGGTAAAACCCCAGATGAGATCTGGTATGACAAGTTGTCTGATTATTCAAAACTTAAAGTGTTTGGATGTCAGGCATATGCACATATTAGACAGGATAAGCTTGAGCCAAGGGCTCTGAAATGTATATTCATTGGCTATCCAATAGGTGTCAAGGGCTATAGACTGTGGTGCCTTGAACCTGGTCATAAGAAAGTGATAATCAGCAGAGATGTTGATTTTAATGAGAAGGTAATGGGATATCCTCATAATGGAAACTCCCATGACCTAGATGGAAGAATTGTAAATGAGTCAGAAGAGAGTTTCTCAGCTGAGGTGGAGTTTCCCACATCAGGAGAGTTGACCCCAGAGGAGGTGGACAACTTTGCTGATACAGGAGACAACACCCCTGATGAGGTTGTTCCAGAACAGGTCCCAGAAGATGATCTAGAAGATCATTCAGAAGATGAGGCCATGGAGGACAACCCTGCTGATCTGAGAAATTACAGCCTTGCAAGAGATAGGCTCAGGAGGCAGATTCACCCCCCATCTAGGTTTGGTCAGGCTGATCTTGTGTCATATGCTCTGATCACAGCAGAAGAGGTGGAGCATTATGAGCCAAGAAACTATAAGGAAGCTATCACCAGTCCTGAAAGAGAGCAGTGGATAGCAGCCATGTCAGAAGAGTTGCAATCCTTAGAGAAGAATGATACCTGGATCCTTGTGGAGAAGCCAGACAACCAGAAGTTGGTCAGCTGTAGATGGCTGTTCAAAAAGAAGCTTGAAGTTGGATTTGGTGGTGCTAGAGAGCAGATCAGATTCAAGGCTAGGTTGGTGGCAAGAGGATTCACACAAAGAGAAGGCATAGACTTCAATGAGGTATTCTCTCCTGTTGTTAAACACTGTTCAATAAGATTACTTTTGTCTAAGGTTGCTCAAGATGATCTTGAGTTACATCAGCTAGATGTTAAAACTGCATTCCTACATGGAGAACTAGCTGAAACAATATATATGCATCAACCAGAAGGGTTTATCATGCCTGAAACTCAAAGTAAGGTATGCTTGCTTAAGAAATCATTGTATGGGCTCAAGCAGAGTCCTAGACAATGGTATAGAAAGTTTGATACATTCATGCTTTCTATTGGTTTCTTAAGAAGCAAATATGATGGATGTGTATATATTGGTAAACAAGATTATCTAGAGAGCACCTATCTACTGATCTATGTAGATGATATGTTAATAGCTAGCAAGAGTATGAGAAAGATTACCCAGCTGAAGCAGCAGCTGAGTAGCAAGTTCGAGATGAAGGATTTGGGTGAAGCCAAGAGAATATTAGGCATGGATATTCTCAGAAACAGGAAAGCAGGGAAGCTGTTCTTGTCCCAGAAAGGTTACATCCAGAAGGTGTTGAGAAGATTCCTTATGCACCAGTCCAGACCTGTTAGTACTTCATTTGGTCAGCAATTTAAGTTGTCAGCCAAGCAATCTCCTCAAACAGCTGAAGAGAAGAAGCAGATGCTTACTGTTCCTTATGCAAATGGAGTAGGAAGTCTCAAGTATGCTATGGTTTGTAGCAGACCAGATCTTGCCTATGCTGTTAGTATGGTGAGTAGGTTCATGGGAAATCCAGGAAAGCTACATTGGGAAGCTTTGAAGTGGATTCTAAGATATCTGAATGGTTCAGAAGACTTAGGATTATTGTTTGAAAAATCAGTTGATACCAAGAGACCTTTGATTGGATTTGTGGATTCTGATTTTGCTGGAAACATAGATACAAGGAAGTCTTTATCTGGTTATGTGTTTACATTGTATGGCACTGCTATCACCTGGAGAGCAGCTTTACAATCTATGGTGACCTTATCCACAACAGAAGCTGAATACATAGCCTTAACAGAAGCTGTGAAGGAAGCAATGTGGTTGAAGGGCATTCTGAGAGATTTTGGCATATTTCAGAAAAGTGTTCCTGTGCTGTGTGATAATCAGAGTACAATTCATCTAGCAAAACATCAAGTGTTTCATGAGAGGTCAAAGCACATTGATGTGAAATTGCACTTTGTTAGAGACATCTTGGAGAAGAGCATTGTTGAAGTTCAGAAGGTAGCTTCAGAAGAGAATGCAGCTGATATGTTGACTAAGGCATTACCAAGCAATAAGTTCAACCATTGCATGGAGTTGGTAAACCTTAGCACCTGGGATGTTCATTAAGAAGAAAATGGACAAACAGCCTTGAGGAGGGCTGGGAAGAAGACAATCTTGCATTAAGGTGGAGAATTGTTAGGATTAATGCAATATTGGATGTCATCTAATTCTATCTATCAGAAGAGTTGCTATTGTTCTGATCTTGGAGTTCAGCAAAGTTGAGTTAAGGAGTAATTCAACTAATAAGGTTTAGTGGTCTTGTTAGGAGTCAACTAATGTGAAATTATTGAGTTTGGACAACTCTGCTTATGAGCTTGGACAACTCTGCTGATGAGTTTGGACAACTCTGCTAGACAAGTTATCTGAAGTCAGTTCAGGAGAGTTGGGGGCCAAGTCTGCTGAAGACAAGTCTGCTGAAGACAAGTCTGCTTAGCCAAGTCTGCTGAGACAAGTCTGCTTAGACAAGTCTGCTGAGACAACTCCGCTGAAGTCTAGATTTTCAGAGTTAGTTAATTCTGGTTTTTCTGTTAGTTAGTTAGTTGGTTAGTGGCGGTTATCCAATGCATTGTACATCTATAAATACACCATCTAGTGCATAGGTTGTGGGTTACTGAATATGAGAGTTTTGAGAGATCAAGCTTAGTGAATACTTGTAATCTGTAACTTTCATTTGAGATTAGTGAAGAGAGTCTTCTATCCTCCGTGGACGTAGATCATTTGATCGAACCACGTAAATCCCGTGTTCTTTCTTTGAGTTCTTTATACGTTTCAATTCATTGCGTTTCTAGTTGTCTTGATTTATCATTTGTAAGGAGTTGCTTTGTGGATACAATTCCGTAACAATAATAGAATAGCACCCACTATTACACAATTAATTTTACATAAAGTTATATCCTATCCTACTCAAAATTCCAAAACAAATACACAAAACCACTTTTTATCGAGATATATTTTCTCATCCGAATTTTACCCATCTTACATAATTCCAAAACAAATACGGCTCAAGAAGTTGGAACTTAGGGGTATGTTCTTCTTTAGATCTCAGGTTGGAAATACCAGTCCATTAAGTGCCTAACTTTGACTTTTAGCAGGACCATGTCAGTGAACGAACGGTTGAAAAAAAAAAAAAATCTCCGACAGCAGCCGTGAAAGTCTGAAATTTCAAAATGAATGTACATACCAAAACAAGCAACAACCGGCCATTGATTTTCCAGTTTCACACACAATAATCATAACCTCGTGCTTCATAATTCATCAAAAAAACCAGATCCATGAGTAAATACTCAATCCCTCTGTTTCTAATTATAACCACCTCCTTGTTGCTCATATCTCACGCAGCAGACACCCTCCACAATTCCCAGATTTTCACAGACAACGGCACGACTTTGATTTCATCCGGAGGAACCTTCGAACTGGGCTTTTTCAGCCCAACCAATTCAAACAATCGGTTCATAGGCATTTGGTACAAGAAAATCACTCTAAAAACCATAGTATGGGTTGCCAACACAGACTCCCCACTCACAGACAAATCCGGCGCATTGAAAGTAGTCGAGCCGGGCCTTCTAGTTCTCCTAAACAGCACCAACGCCATCGTCTGGTCTACTAACACGTCGCGCAACGTAATAAACCCCGTTGCGCGACTGCTCGACTCTGGCAACCTCGTAGTCAAGGATGCAGGGGAGGATAAGGATATGGATAATAACCCGGATAATTCCGTCTGGCAGAATTTCCATTACCCGACAGACACACTTCTACCAGGGATGAAACATGGATGGAATTTCACCACAGGCCTGGAAGTCTACCTCAGATCATGGAAGCGAAACGATGATCCTTCGACAGGCGATTTTTCGTACCATTGTGATCCTAATGGCTACCCGCAGTGTGTTATAAGGAAAGGTGACTCCGTGCAGTATAAGCCCGGGCCCTGGAATGGCGTCAGCTACAGTGGGATTCCGACGTTGCAAAAGAACACGATTTTCTCATTCGAAATGGTTATAAACACGAAAGATGTCTACTTTCGTTTCGGGCTTGTGAATGATTCGGTTGTCACGAGGTTTACGTTGAATGAGAATGGAGTCGGGCAGCAGTTGGTTTGGGTTGACAGGAGACAGGAGTGGATTAGTTATCTTACTATGCCGTTGGATAACTGTGATGTGTATGATGCTTGTGGCCCGTATGGTAGTTGTAATATAAGAAACTCCCCTGCTTGTGGATGTTTGGATAAGTTTGAGCCCAGGGATCCTCGGGCCCGGGATAGGGGAGATTGGTCGAACGGGTGTGTTAGGAGCACGCCGTTGGATTGTGCTAAAGGAGACGGGTTTTTGAAGTATTCGAGTATGAAATTGCCTGATACTAAGCATTCGTGGTATAATCATAGTATGAGTCTTGTGGAATGCAAGTTGTTATGCTCGAGAAACTGTTCTTGCACGGCGTATGCAAGTCTAGATATAAGCAGTGGCGAACATGGATGTCTGCTTTGGTTCGAGGAGCTCGTCGACATCAGAGAGATATCGCCAGGACAGAATATCTACATTAGGATTGCTGCTTCTGAGTTAGGTAAGAATTCGAGTTTTTGTTGTGGAATTCTTGTATGCTGCTTGTGCTTTTCTTTGATATAATCATAGTCTTGCCTTTAAAATTAAACTTGTTTTGGGGTGCTTAGTTCAAAATCTTTTTCGGGAATAGTAATGAGAATGATTGAATAATGAATTCCAACGAGAATGATGATTACATTGTTAGTATTTTGTTCTAATTTGGGACAAAAAAATGATTATTGATTGAGGATAAATGGTTATAGGAGCGAGATAGTTAATCAAAACGAGGTAACGATCTATTAACTATTTTTTTTTTTAGTTTCATTGCCTGTATGAAGTACTATATGAATGCAAATTGATCATCTTTTTATTTTTATATGAAGTATAATATGTTGTCTTGCTAAATTATTCCACAGATTCAAAAGGAGGAAAACGAAAAATACTTATAGTGATGTTGCCTCTGGTAATCGGAATAGTTCTGATAAGTCTGGGCCTATTTGTGTGTGTTCTGAAAAGAAAGAAGCTGGAAAAACTGAAAAAAACAGGTTAAAGAGAAGAGTTCATTTTTGTTATGCAGAAAGACTAGTACCTACTTATGTTTTATCCTCTTTTTCACTCATGTTATAGCCCTGCTTGGACTCAAGTCACTCAACTACCCTGAAAACCACGACGACCTAGAGCTTCCGCTCTTTCCTTTATCGACTATAACTAAAGCTACTGATAATTTTTCACTCAACAATAAGCTCGGAGAGGGTGGATTTGGACCGGTTTATAAGGTAATCTCAAGTCTGATTAACATATTATTTTTGTATTTCAACTCCAGTATCAGTTATAAATATGTTTGTGATGAAAATAGAAAAAGGTAGAATCATCAATAAGTTCAATTTAAAAATAATGTAGACATTTTGATATTAGGGGCTGCTAGGAGAGGGGCAGGAAATTGCTGTGAAATGTCTTTCGCGAACTTCCCATCAAGGAGTAGAGGAGTTCAAGAACGAAGTAATCTGCATTGCAAAACTTCAGCATCGGAATCTAGTGAGGCTTCTTGGATGGTGCATTCATGGAGAAGAACTGATGCTCGTTTATGAATACGTGCCCAATAAAAGTCTCGACTTAATACTCTTCAGTAAGGATTTCTCAACCTGCACCATTCCTACTCATTTTTTCAAGGATAGGAAGTTAAACATGAATCGAATTATTTGACAGATCAGGCCAAGAGCACATTACTAGATTGGCCTACACGCTTCAACATTATTACTAGTATTGCTCGGGGCCTTATGTATCTTCATCAAGATTCTCGTCTTCGTGTTATCCACAGAGACCTCAAAGCCAGCAATATATTGCTAGACTCTGATATGAACCCAAAGATATCAGATTTCGGTCTCGCTAGAACATTGGGAGGAAACCAAACTGGAGACAACACAAGACGAGTAGTAGGAACATAGTATGTTACCAATCTTCATAACACAATTCATCACAAAGACTTCCTATGTTTGCTATTTAATCCTGTCACAAACATTTTCGTGCAGTGGCTACATGTCTCCAGAATACGCTACACACGGGCTTTTCTCAGTGAAATCAGATGTGTTTAGCTTCGGAGTTTTAGTGCTTGAGATCATCACTGGGAGGAGAAACAGAGTATTTTCTCATAATGATCACCACCTCGACCTTCTTGGACATGTAAGTATTACATTAGTATTTGTGTCCTTAAATTTTCACAAATTTTGATTTTAGTCGGCTAACTTTCCAACTTTGTAAACAGTTCCTTTAAGTTTTACCAAATTCAACTTTTTCGCCCTTTTAACTCGCAAAAAGGACGAAAAAATTTGAGTTTTGAATACTTAACGGACGAATGTCAAAATTGGTTCAAAATAAATAAAAAAGATCCTGATATGAGCACCAATGTCGTCACAGACATGGATTCTTTACAGAGAAGGAAAGTCGTCGGAGTTAGTCGATTCTTGTTTCCGAGATTCATGCAACTTATCAGAAGTAGTGCGATCAATCCATATTGGTCTGTTGTGTGTTCAAGAACGGCCCGAAGATAGGCCAAGTATGTCTTCAGTGGTGCAGATGTTGGGCAATGACAATGTCCTGCCTGAATCAAAATATCCTGGTTTTTTCACAGGAAAAGATGAACTACAAAATGAAAGTTCATCAAGTAACACAGCCTGTTCTACAAATTCAATGAGCATTACGCTGCTCCAGCCACGATAAATTAATCATAGATTAGGATACAAGTTGTTCATTTTATACACAAGTGATGATTATTCAAGAGGTTGTTTCTCTCAAGAAATTGTCAAATAAATTCAAATAATTTTTTAAATCAAAGCTTTGGACTTTTAGTTTTTGAATTAGGTTTGTATCCTAATTATTTTTCTCATAACTTTGTAATATTTAACATGATATATTTAATCAACTATATATCTATGTCACTGTTTAATTTAGAGAGGATAATATCATTTTTGGTTCTCAGGGTGTATTTTTTTTCAGTTTTAGTTATGTTCGAAAACTCACTGTCAAACGTGGTTGTGGAACTACTCTTTTACTTGCACATTAGGTTTCTACCATTAGTTGAGTCTGTTGACTAACATAATCAATTATTTTTGGGTGGTAAATGTAATTAATAATTTTCAAATAATTAAATTTAACACCCTCTAATAGTTTGGTTTGTACCATCAGAATTGTGGTGCTTAATGAAGTTCTAGATGGGATCCAAATGAAAAAGATTCATTCAAAGTTGATTTTGCTAGAGCCTACGACTCTATCCGTTTGGGATTTCGTAGATGAGGTCATGATACTCTTATCGGCATCTATTTATACTATCGTCAATGGGAGTCCCACGAAAGAATTTAACCCATGTAAAGGACTACATCAAGGAGACCCTCTCTCTCCATTCCTTTTTCTCATTGCACGCGAAGGTGTTCGAAAATTAGTCCACAAGGCGACTGAATTGAATTTGTATAAACCCCTTAAGGTCCAGTTTGCGGATGATATACAATTTTTGTGGGAATGGAAACAAGGACACACTACAAGAAAACTGCAATTTAGCCGCGAAAAAAATTGTCGCTAATTCTAATATTTTAGTCGCTAACGTGAATTAGCGATGAAATAAATTTGTCGCAGGATTTGTTGCTATACACCCGTCGCTAACGTGTTTGTGACAAAAAAATTAATTTTGTCGCTAATATTAGCTATGAAAATTTGAGTTTCATCGCAAAATATTAGCGACGAAAATATGAATTTCATCGCAAAATGTTTGCGAGGAAAATCAAACAGTTGTCGCAAACACGTTAGCGACGGGTGTATAGCAACAAATCTTGCGACAAAATTATTTCATCGCTAACTCACATTAGCGACGAAAATATTAGAATTAGCGATAAAAAATTTTTGTGTCTAAAATAATAATTTCTTACTTCGTTACTAATTTTTTGCGATAAATATTTTAATTTCGTTGCAAATGTTAGCGATGAAACCCATATTTTTTGTCGCTAATATTTGGCTATGAATATCCGATTTTCGAATTGTTCTCTAAACCCACTTCCGCACTCGACCCAACCGACCCGCACCCACACCCAACTGACCCACACCCACACCCGCACCCAACCCAACCGACCCACACCCATACCCAACCCAACCCAACCGAACCGACCCACACCCAATCCGCATAGCCCTCCCCATTTTATTTAAATGAGTATTTATTTGGTCTTTGTGGGAATCGATCCCGGGTGGATGGGCACCCAGCTATGGGTGTGCACCACTCGGGCAGACAACTCTTTAGTTCAGTTTTCAATATTAATTATATATGTATTCAATTCTTACTAATTTAGTTAATTTTACTCATTTAATTAATTAATTTCACATATATTAATTGATTAATTTTTAACTTGTAACAATTATTTATATATATAGATTGTAATTTTTAAAATAATTTCAATTGTAAAAAATCAATGTTACTTTAACAATTCCAAAAAAATAATAAATATTACATCCATTCATCATCATCTCATCTTTATGTCCATTTTCATTTGCATCTTCATATTTATAAATATTTTTATAAACATTCAAACTGATTTTTATAAGATACAAAATTTTGGAGAATTATTAAACATTTAAACCGATTTTCTTGATTTAATATACATAGCTGAAGTAGTGTACTCTTCCCTCATGCTCAGTAGAAACAACAACAAATAATTAATGAAATCAAGAAAATAGAAAAATATAAAACAAATTATATATAATGAAATCAAGAAATTATACCCCAAAATAAATCAAACAAAAAACTTAATATGTCAAATTAATGAGTGTAAATGAAATTATATTGATCCTATTATAGTTCAAACATGATGGTGATAGAATCGTCTCTATTGTTTCACATTATGCATGCACTCAAACTTTTTTCCTTTATTATGTTTAAACGACAACCATTTTTAATTTATGAGAATTAAACATGAAAATTTATATTTCATCACTAAAATATTAGAGACGAAATAGAATTTTTATTATTGTTCTGATTATTAACAATAAAATATTATTTTCCTAATAAGGTGATGAAATATTTTAATTTTCTCTCAAATTAATATTAAATCCACAAAATTAGTCATACAAATTTCAACTTTGTCGCTAAAATATTAGCGACGAAATATAATTTTCATTGTTGTTCTGATTGTTAACAACAAAATGAAGCAATTTATTGATAGTATAGCGATGAAATATTGTAATTTCATCGCAAAAATTAATTTCAATAAATTAGCCACGAAGATTTCTATTTCATCGCAAAATATTAGTGACGCAATATAATTTTCATTGTTGTTCTGCTTATTAACAACAAAATGAAGCAATTTGTTGCTAATATAGCAATGAAATATATAAATTTTGTTACAAAAATTAATTTCAAGAAATTAGCCACGAATTTTTTTATTTCATCGCAAAATATTAGCGACAAAATATAATGTTCATTGATGTTTTGATTATTAACAACAAAATGAAGCAATTTGTTGCTAATATAGCGATAAAATATATAAATTTTGTTGCAAAAATTAATTTCAAGTAATTAGCCACGAAAATTTCTATTTCATCGCAAAATATTAGCGACGAAATATAATTTTAATTGCTGTTTTGATTATTAACAACAAAATGAAGCAAATTGTTGCTAATTTAGCGATGAAATATATAAATTTTGTTGCAAAAATTAATTTCAAGAAATTAGCCACGAAAATTTCTATTTCATCGCAAAATATTAGCGACGAAATATAATTTTCATTGCTGTTTTGATTATTAACAACAAAATAAAGAAATTTGTTGCTAATATAGCGATGAAATATATAAATGTTGTTGCAAATATTAAATCTAAAAATTTAGCGACGCAAATTTCTATTTCGTTTCAAAATATTAGCGACGAAATATAATTTTCATTGCTATTTTGATTATTAACAACGAAATGAAGCAATTTGTTGCTAATATAGCGATGAAATATATAAATTTTGTTGTAAATATTAAATCTAAGAATTTAGCGACGAAATTTTGTATTTCGTTGCTAAAAATTGATTTTAGCGATGAAATTTAGATTTGTCGCAAAATTTTCATCGCTATTCCCCCTGTTTCTTGTAGTGACAGCTTGTTGGCTATCTTAAGGTGGGTGGAAATACTCTCTTGTCTCAACTTTAACTTAAAAGTGCTATTTTTTCCCTTAATTTGGATGATAACTTTGTGGGTGAGGCTGCTTTCCACTTGAATTGTGCAAATGGTTCACTTCCTTTTTCTTACCTTGGCATACTAGTTGGGGCGAAAGCAAATGATAACAGGATTTTGGATCCGAGCCTAAAAAAATTCAAGAAGAAGCTTAGCCTTTGGAAGAGAGCAGAAATTCTGTCAATTTCCCACAATTTTTATGCATACTTGACATGCGCGTAAATTAAGCAATTTACAAAATTATGTAACGTAAATGAAATTTTTATCTTTTTCGGGACTTTTTTCAAAAAATGTAACAGGGGCTTTTTCTCCAATGCTATCCCTACTTTTCTCGTTTCTTTTTACCAAGCTCCGAAAAGTATAACCGGCCCATAACCCTTTTGAGCCTTCAGAGACGTCGTTTTCTTTAGGGCATGAGTGATGAGAGATCTAAAATTAATTGGGTGAGTTGGGAGAGAGTGTGAGAAAACAAAAAGGTTAAAATGACAAGTGTGAACAATGAGATATGATCACCGATTCACCGTTGACTTTGGTGAGGTGGTACAACTTGTATATATAGTAAAGTTACAATGTAACCGATTACATGATTGTAGGGATATACATTAAATATTAGGGTAAATAGCTATTAGAGTCATTTCAGCCCCACTTTTCTCTAATAGATCCTAGCTTAATTTTTTTTATCTAATAAGTTCAATTTCGATTTTTTGAGAAATTTATGCCCTTCTGCTTACTTTTGAAAATTTTCGAATTATTTCATTAATATATTTAAGTCAACTTAAATATCTAATCAACAATTAATTGTAGAATCACGAAAATTCCGTAATTTTATCGCCTTCAAAATTTTAAATTTTTCCTAAAAGGTAGGTCTCTCCAATTAATTCGTCTAATTTTGTTAAGATGAGGGATTCTAGCTATCTGCATTTCATTCTACCGATTCTGGCAAGCGACTCTGCATTTCCTAGGTAGGTTCGGGATATGAATATCATAAAACATTTAATCAGAATGTGCATTTTCAGTATGCACATACTAATTATATGCATGAAGAAGTGAATGGTAAACAATCGTATACTGGAAGGAAAATGTTCTGGATATGAATATTCCGACACATTTAATCAGGATGTGCATTGGGGTATGCATAGACACATGCATGAATAAGTCAACGATAAACAATTGGGATCTAGATAAAAAAGTGTGTGGATATGCATATTATGTGACATTTAATTAGTATGTCTACTTCAGTATGCATGAACCTATGCTATACATTGACTTGGTCGTATTTTTGCACTTTTTACAACTATACGATCCCCACAAGCGTATGGGTACGTTAGTAGCAAGATAAGTGTCCCAAGTAGATTTTCGTTCCAAGGACTTAATTGAGTGAAAATGAGTCCCTAAAGTTGCAAGTTATCATGCTATTGTAGTAACTAAATGATGTTGTTTGGATTTTTCGGGAATAAGCACAAAAGTATTAAACTAGATTAACTAACGTAATTAGAACCAATGACAAGAAATAACAAGCTATCTAACTTTCGATTGAAAGTGCAAGAGAAGTGTATTGCCTCGGGTGTTTCCATTTTGTGAGCAATTAAGTGAACCGGTGAACCAATTACATGATTTTACTACAAATTTGGGTCAAGCTAAAGGCTATCACATAAGTGTGCAAACCCCCTCGAAAGGCATAGGTAAACATCGTGCATTGATTAGCAATTATAGGATCTAACCAAATACCATAAGCCCCTAAGATAGTGTTTCATAAGCACTTTCAACACGGTTACTAATGCTTATGAAACGCTCTCTCACCAAACTCCTAGACGACCTCTACTCGTTTAGTGTCTAAGGTTGTCGGTCTAGCCATTAACACCCCTCTCGGGTGAGCTAATTACTAATTAACTTCTATTCAATTGATCAAAGCTCACACTCACACTCTCAATTATGCTACCCAACTCTCGTTGCAATAAACATAATCGAACATGCTTGATAATAGGGTTAATCAACTAAATGAATCATCGAAATACAACCCTAGAAACCTAAACACCAAAATTATAAGCTAATCATGCAATTAATCCACAATTACATTAAATTCTCATCAAAACATCAACACCCAAGATAATTGGAGATTAGCCCATGCCTAAATTAACAACTAGAATAAAACTCATGAAAATTAAACTACAAAACATGAATGAAAATGAAATTACCAAATTAAAATTGCAATAATAGAAAAATATCACCTCTTGTCTTCAAAATCTTCAATGCCAACCAAAATTGAATACACAATTAAAATATATCTAGGAAATTGAAATAACAAACTAAACTATCTAATGAGTGGAGTGAAAGTGTGGAGGAGGGGAGGGTTTTCGCCAATTCTACTGCCTTCCCCCAATTGTATGCGTGTTCTGCCCCCTCCATCTATTTAACCAAGTGGGCTTCATTAATTGATTGATGCATAAGCCCATTATACTTGTCAATTCCTTTCCAATGGGTTGGGGTATATACCCCTCCAGCTTTGTTAGATACACTCCCCCGATACATATACTACCCTTAAAGTACCTTTGAGATAGATGCACTCCCCCCAAATTGTCTATTATACCCCTTTATTTTAAAAATTGTTATGATAAATGCACACCCCCCATAAAACCCTAATTTCGTCATTTCTTCCCCCTCATTCCCTCCTTCCCCTTCGTTTCTCCAAGCCACCGCCGCCCCAAGCCACCTCCTCCGGCGCCGCCCGCTCCAGCCCCGCCCGCCTCCAGCGTCGCCGCCCTGAAGAAACAGGTGGGTTTTTTTTTTTTTATTTATTTCTGCAAGCGCCGCCCCCTCCCCTAGCGTCGCCGCCTCCGTCCCCTCCCCCAGCGTCGCCGCCTCCGCCCCTTCTCTCGGCCTCCACCGCCGTGAAAGTTGAAACCCTCCCCCAAATCGTCACAGGTTTGTTTTTTTGTTTTTTTTTTATTTTCGACTATTTTGGGTCGCCTGAAAACCCTCTCGTCGACAATAGTTCGTCGATGAGAGTGTTTTTGGCCGACCCAAAATGGCCGAAAATTTCAGTTTTCTTAAAAAAAAAAATCATTCGAAACACATAGTCGACCGGAGTACTTTTGGTCGACAAACCAGAGTTGATCGGATTACTTTTGGTCGACAAATCAGTGTCGACCGGAGTGTTTTTGGTCGACTCTGGTTTGTCGACCAAAATAAAGTTTACTTTTTATTTTCAAAGTCTGATTTTTAAAATTTCTAAATTTATTTTGTGGCCGCCGGAGGTGCGGCGGCGGCCGTCATTTGTTGAGCGGCGGCGGCCGTTTGTGGGTAGGGTTAGGATTAGTGATAGAATTAGGGTTAGTTTAAATTTAAATTGAAGGGGAGTGTATCTATCTTTGTGTTTTTTAATAAAGGGTAAAACAGGTATTTTACATGATTATTTAATTAATAAAAATGGAGGGGGAGTGTATTAAACAAAACTGGAGGGGTATATACCCCAACCCCTTTCCAATTCCTTTCTGCCGAATTCAAATAAGGAGGTGGGCCTTGCCAATCCAATCACTTGGGCCCAGAATAAATTAAGGAACCAGTCCACTAAGCTTCTTTATAATTCACAGTCACTTTTCCCAATTAAATGGCCTGCCATTTTGTGCCTTCAACCAAAAGATTTAGGCTTTTCATTTAATTCAATACATGGGTTGCACAAAATTGTTTCTTGGGCTTTTAATTTTCTATTCAATATCAGCTCCTCCATTCTTGATTTTTCTTCCTTCGATTGACCCCACAAAATAATCAAGACATGTTTTGCTCCAAAAATACTCATTTTTCTATAAAATAAACAAAACACTACCTTTCTCCAAATCAAGAGCAATGAGTCAAATTAGTGTAAATAATGCACAAAATCCTATAAAATTATGCAAATTTAATACATGAATTTCAAGCAATTTTCACACTAATCATACATTATGATGCAATAAGTGCATTCACAAGTGCAATGGTTATACTGATGAAAGCTGAGTACCTAAGCTCAGTTACCCGAATAAGCTTGTTTTTTTCATTGAAATCAACCTTGCAGAATACAATATACTTCATCTAAAACCTACACGATTTAGGATGCCTGTGAAATTAATACAGACTCAAAAACAAATACTTGATATATAATAGATCAAAAAGTATAATGCATACTCGAAATCTATAAATTAAAATAGGAAGAAATATGCACATGAAATCTATGGTGTAATTGATGATATGAACAATAAACTTACAATAATGGAGAACAGAAAATGGTAGATACGTACGGTGAATTGGAATTGGATTGGATCTCAAGGCTGAATTTTGCTATTTTGAATTCGGTTATGATAGAATCTGCAAAATTATTTTTCAAAAACGAAATTTGGAAAGTCAGAGATTTTCGAATATATGACCTAAAATTCAGGAATTGATGATCTGCGAATTTTTTGGAAATTTTAATCTGATTTAATTTTTTAATTTTGAAAATTATGTCATACATGTATACTAAGGGCAGTTTTGGTTTTTTCGCTTCAATTTGAATCAATTAAAAACATTTTAAAGTGGTATTTCATATTTGTTTAATGGGCTCTAATAATGACTCTATTCATAAATAATCTCTAAATATTATTTACAAGGAATGAGTTAATCACTCCTTAATATCCCCCGTCAAGCGATGCGCGGGATGAGGAAAAGCGTACAGCTTGGAACGAAGGAACTCGAATGTTGGGCGAGGAAGGCTCTTCGTGAAGATGTCGGCGAGCTGAAGATGTGTGGGGACAAACTGTGTGGATAGTTTGCCAGATGTGTGACTTGGATGTATTTTTGCACACTTTTTACAACTATACGATCCCCACAAGCGTATGGGTTCGTTAGTAGTACGATAAGTATACCAAGTAAAATTTCGTTCCAAGGACCTAATTGAGTGCTAGTGAATCCCTAAAGTTACGAGTATGCATGCTATTGTAGTAACTACACGTGTTTGTTTGGATTTTTGGGAATAAGAACAAAAATATTAAACTAGATTAACTAAAGTAATGAAAACTAGTGACAAAAATAACAAGTTATCTAACTTTCGTTGGAAAGTGCAAGGGAAGGGTATTGCCTCGGGTGTTTCCGTTTTGTGGGTAATTCAATGAGTTAACGAACCAATTGCATGAATTAAACTATGGTTTTGGATTAAGCTAAAGGCTATCACTCGTGTGTGTAGACCAATCCCTTGTGAGGCTTAGGTGAACACGTGCATCAATTAGCAATTATATAGTCTAATCAATACCATAAGCTCCTAAGATAGTGTCTCATAAACACGTTCAACACGGTTACTAATGTTTATGAGACGCCCTCTCACTAATCTAATAGACGACCTCTAATCGACTAATGTCTAGTGTCGTCGATCTAAGCAATCAACCCCCGGTCGGTGTAGCTAATTACTATGTTAATTCTCATTGATTAATTCAAGCTCATACACACACTCTTAATCATGCAACCCAATACGGTCGTTGAAGTCGACAAAACTAACAATGCTAGCTAATAGGGTGAATTAATCAATTGAATCATGAAAATTACAACACTAGAAACATATACACCCAATTCCTAAGATAATCATGCAATTAATCTATAATTACACTAAACACCCATCAAAACATTCACACCCAAGGCAATAAGAGCTTAGCCCATGGTTCTAGAAGAGAATTCCATGGTTAAAACAACTAATAACATCAAACTCATAGTAGAATAACAAAAAATTGAAGAAATTAAGAAAATACTAAATTGAATTGCAAAATAGAATAATATCACCTTGATCATGAGAATTTAGCTACAAACCGATGTAATAGACGATGCCCGATGATAATCGTAGCTTGATTCGAAGTAAAAACCACTATTCTATCTAATCTAATTAAGAATCTAAACTAAAAATGAAGAACACCTACAACTATGTGAATGTGTGTGTGAATTGCTTGTAAAAGGAGTGAGAGAGTCCTTTTTAAAACTCAAATTTGATCTATTTATAGTTGGGGTAGAAGTCTTGAATTAATTTTGCAATTAGGCCCTTGAAATATGGAGAAAATGGGCCAAAAACCCCGAAAATGAAGTGACCCGGCCGGGTGGCTCCCACCCGGGCATGCCACCCGGCCAAAACACGAACAAACACACTTTTGGGCCTTGCCCGGGTCGAAACCACCCGGCCGGGTGGGTTTCACCCGGGCAAAATACGAAACTACTTCATTTTTGGCTCTGCCCGGGTCGAAGTGACCCGCCCGGGTCGTTTCTACCCGGGCATGTATTTTTGTCTCTTCGTATCTCGAGCTTCCGACCTCCGATTGACTCGATTCGTTTTTCCATTCCACTCCATTTTTCGAGACGAATCCAACCGTGCACTCCTCTTCCTGATCCAGTAAAGTATGGTTGATATTTTACTCCAAATTCCATCGTATTTCCTACAAAATCGACAAAACACAACCTTTCTCTCATTTCGGCTTAAACAATCATATTCAATGTATAATTCAATGAAATCAACATCAAATGAGCTTCAAATATGCATCCAAATAGTGTAAATTCCACCCGAATCAACTCCCCCAAACTTAAAGTGTTGCTCGTCCTCGAGCAACGAAAGAATTACAACGTGAGGCTGAAATTTACAACTAGATGATCAATGAAAGATCCCACGTATCAAATGACATGAAATGAATTCTTCTTCCTCAAGATACATTCTCAAAAATGATCACAAGTTCAATATTGAAAATCAAACTAATTACCTCACACATGCTCAACATACAATAACAAGTGATGGTGATGACAATATCCAAATGCTCAAGTTCAACTCACAAGATATAGTGTTTCTCTCAAACACTCAAACAAATTAAGGACAATAGACACTCATCAATCAAATCAAGCATTGCAATTGCCATAAGCTTGCCCAAGCTCTACCATCTTTCCACCACAAACATGTTCAACTATGAGATCAATAGGTCTTAACCAAGGACGTAACGTTGGCTCTTTGGACGGGGTATGATGAATATGGAGGAAGTGACTCGTCTAGTGGAGAACGAAAGTTGTTTTTCAACACATCAAGCTTATGCTCATAAGGTTTACACACCTTCATTCTCACTTTTCATTCAAATTTCTCACATGCAATCATCTCCTCCTCTTTTTTAGCCAATCACTTCACCTTTCAATTTATTTTCTTCTCAAGCACTTGGGGCTCATTGTCCCTCTTTTCTTTCTCAATTTTTTATTTTCTCATTTTCTCATCACTTCCATCTTTTTCTTTCTTTTCACACCCTTGCCAATTTTTCTCTTCAAACTAAAGGCATTTAAGCATATGTTTTACCACTTTCTTTTTTGTTCTCCACTAGAATTGGACATCAAAGGCTCACAAAGCTAAATGGTTAAACATGGTAGGTTGCCAAGAGAATGGGAACTCAAGCTCAAACGGGCTAACTACGGAAGATTTCTTTGGTTATTGGAAAAATATGGCTAAGTGACTTGTAGTACGAAAGATGGCCTACATCATATCTCAAAGTATCACACAAGTATGATCTCAAGCAAGGACTTGGGCAAGTTCTAGAAAAACAAGCAATGAATTGATCCACTCAAGAATGAAATAAACCGGATTAATGTTCGGTTCAAAGCTCAACTCTCACCGGTTCATTCAATACTCAATCATTCATCAATCATCATCACACATAACTCATTGTGCATGCAAAACATCCATAGGCAACGAGATGACAACAACACAAACAAGATGATTCATTCCAATCATGTACACATTCAAGGAATCAAATTCACAACAAATCACCATCAAATGTGTCTCAATGATCATTTAAGTTCAAATTACACACATACACAAGAATACACATTGGTGTCAATAGAAAATGTAAAAACGAACATACCCCCCCAAACTTTTTCATTGCAAAGCAATTAAAAGTTTGGAAAAATAGTGTTGCATTGATATTGCCACCAAGTGCTAACCATACAAATCTACACACATGGGCCATTATCCCATCAATTAACACTAAGAGTAGCTAAGCAATCAATGTCATGAACAAGAATATAAATTCCACTACCCCCCCAAACTTAGTAATTGCTATGCAATTCCTAAGAATTGGGGTAGGCGTACCTCTTACGATTGCTATAGCTACACCTTCTTCTTAGCACAAAGTTCCACTTTCAATCCACTTGTCCATTCGATCCAAGCTTCTCCAACTACATCAAAACTCACAAACACATCAAACTAAACTAACAAAGCAAATAAAATGAACAAAATTGAAATAAAGCAAGTAAAAATGGGTTGCCTCCCATTTAGCGCTAGGTTTAACGTCCTATGCCGGACGGAACTTAACAAGTTCATACTTCCCTTTCTTTGAATGGAGGGTGATAGTGCTTGACATTGTGCTCATCGGTGATGAACACTTCATCCTCCTCACTTTCCAACGCAATGCCTCCTCCATAGACCAATTTCTTCATGACCAACATTTTTCGTTCTTTGAGCTTCATCTTTCCATGGACTTCCATCACTCCCAAGGTGCCCCATACCACCGTATCTCCAATTTCAAATCCCTTCTCAATCTTTCTCTCCTTTGAACTCTTTCTTCTTCCCTCTTCATCTTCACTACCCTCAAGGAACTTATCAAAACTCTTCTCCTTATAAAACTCCCCCAAACTTGAGTTTTGCTCAAGTTTGGGAGTTTGCTTCAATTTGTTATCATCTCCCGGATCTTTCAATGGAACTTTTGGTAATGGCTCTTTCACATAAATGTCACATTCTTGGATGGAGGGGGGTTCCTTCTTTCTTGGGGACCTCTCAATTGAGCCATACTTGGAGAAAATCACTTTCTCTCCATTCACCTCCAATGTTACCTCCCCTTTTCTCAAATTGATGTTTGCTCCCCCCGTGGCAAGAAACGGCCTCCCAAGAATCAATGGGATATTTGCATCTTCTTTCATATCTAACACCACGAAGTCGGCCGAAATGATGAACTTGTCAATCTTCACCAATACATCTTCAATGATCCCTTTAGGATGGGTGATGGAACGATCCGCTAATTGGAGAGTAATTGATGTGGGCACTACTTCTCCAAGTCCCAAACGCTTGAAGATTGAAAGTGGCATCAAATTGATGCTAGCTCCCAAATCACAAAGAGATTTCATCATGGGACCATCACCAATCTCACATGGGAGAGTGAAACTACCCGGATCCTTGAGCTTTTCGGGAGGAGTTCGTTGAAGGATGGCACTACACTCTTCGGTCAACTTGATCTTCTCATCATCCACTAGTTTCTTCTTGTTTGCTATTGCATCCTTTAGAAACTTCATGTAATGAGGTACTTGCTCTAAAGCATCCGAAAGTGGAAGATCAATGTGGATTTTCTTGAAGATATCCAAAAACTTCCCAAACTTCTCATCCATTTTCTTCATGTATCTTCCCGGGTATGGAAGTGGCTCATATGTAATGGGAACCCCCCATTTATCACAAGGTACCTCAAGCTTCTTCTTCTTCAAATCTTTTGCAATTCTCCACTTTGGAATTCTTGGAGCAACCTCTTCACTTCCAACTTTCTCTATCCTCTTCTTTTCCTCTTCCTCCCTTTCTTTTGCCTTCAACACTTCACCCTCTTCCAATTCAATTGAAGAAACTCCATAATGTTCACCACTTGAAATTGTAATAGCATTACAATGCTCACGTGGGTTTACCTCGGTGTTTGAGGGCAATTTACCCTTTGTATGTTGAGATCCAATGGAAGTTGCCAATTGTCCCATTTGGAATTCCATCGCTTTTTGATTACTCAAGAGTTGAGCAAGGATGGACTCGGTTGCTTCGACTTTCTTCTCAATTGTTTCAAATCTCTTATCACTCATATCCATCCTCTTCATGAGGTGTGCAAGAAGCTCATCCGTGGAGGATTTCCCTTCTCCACTTGGTAGTTTTGCTCCGGGATCAAATTCGGGAGGATATTGAATAGCACCTTTAGGATTCGAATATGACAAATTCTCATTCCTCCGAAAATTCGGGTTTTGAGGGGCTTGGTATTGAGGGGATGGTCCCCCTTGACCTTGAGATGATGAAGATTGCCCTTGGAATCGGTTTTGAGGAGGAGCTTGATATCCTTGACCACGATTTTGATATGGTGGTTGGCCTTGATATTGTCGATTCCCTTGAAAATTTTGTGGATATCCTTGTTGACCCATGTATTGCACTTCTTCCATATGTCCCAATTGAGGATCTTCTTGCACAAAAGATAAATGATTATCTTTTGTTTGAGATAAAACATTTACCTTTTCAATGAGTGTAGACATCATTGCTCTTATGCTATCATTAGCATCCACTTGGGCTACCCGATTTTGTGCTCCACGGTCTACTCTCGTCTTGAAAGTATTGCTTGCTATCCCCTCTATTATGTCATTGATCTCCTCCACCGATTTCATCCAAATTGAACCCCCCGCACAAGCATCAATATGGTGTTGATCTTCCAATCGTAACCCACCAACGAACCAACATGTTGTTTGTTCTATTGGGAAACCATGATGGGGGCATGTGATGAGAAGACTCGTAAATCTTTCCCATGCTTCTTTGATTCCCTCATTTGGACCTTGTTTGAACGTAGAGATCTTTTGCTTGGCTTCCATCGTCTTTGAAGGAGGGTAGTACTTCAATAGGAATCTTTTCTTCAAATCTTCCCACGTCCTCACTTCTCCGGCGGGAATGCTTGATTGTACCCAAGTTTTTGCTTTCCCCGACAATGTAAACGGAAATAGCCTCATCTTTTTAGCATCTTCCGACACTCCATTTTGCTTGAGAGTGTCGGCTATCTCCAAGAATTGAGCAAGATGTTCATTCGGGTCTTCCTCAAATCCTTCCTCCGTCCTTCCTTCAAATTGTCTCTCCCTCAACATCCTTAATAGAGAGGCACTAATCTCGAAGTTGTTCGCCTCCACCCTTGGTCTTGCCAACCCATCGTAATGTTCCCTAGGTTGAGGCTCAAAATATTCCCTCATTGGCCTTCCATGGTAAACACGTTGAGGTTCTTCCATATGTGGAGGAGGAGGGATGTATTCCTCTTGAATTTGTTGAGGTGGAGGATATTGGTAAGGAGGAGGATATGGGTGTTGATGTAGTGGATAGTAGGCTTGTTGTGGAGGTGGATAAGGATAAGGATTGTATCCTTGATATGGGAAGAGGTTTTGAGGTGGATATTGTGGATTGGGAAATTGGAGATTTGGTGGGTGGTTTGGGTTTTGAGGTGGATTCCCTCCAACTTGATTTCCAACTTGATTTCCAACTTGATGATTCTCCCTTTGAAGCTCATCTTCTCCATTCGGTGGAGGATTCATCTCTTCAACGTTTTCCATCTCAAGTGGTTCTTCTATGACTCTTTGACGGTTTCTACTTCGATTCCTTCTTCTTGCGTGTGCTTCGATCTCAAGGTCTAATGGTTCAAGGTTTCCTCCACGTGATCTTGTGATCATGCACCTACAAAAGAAAAGTGTCAAATCCACAAAGATGAACAAGATCAAAATAACAAAAAGCTATCAATAACACTCAACAAACTCTAAGTTTCACTAACAACACTCGCTTAAATCCCCGGCAGCGGCGCCATTGACTTGGATGTATTTTTGCACACTTTTTACAACTATACGATCCCCACAAGCGTATGGGTTCGTTAGTAGTACGATAAGTATACCAAGTAAAATTTCGTTCCAAGGACCTAATTGAGTGCTAGCGAATCCCTAAAGTTACGAGTATGCATGCTATTGTAGTAACTACACGTGTTTGTTTGGATTTTTGGGAATAAGAACAAAAATATTAAACTAGATTAACTAAAGTAATGAAAACTAGTGACAAAAATAACAAGTTATCTAACTTTCGTTGGAAAGTGCAAGGGAAGGGTATTGCCTCGGGTGTTTCCGTTTTGTGGGTAATTCAATGAGTTAACGAACCAATTGCATGAATTAAACTATGGTTTTGGATTAAGCTAAAGGCTATCACTCGTGTGTGTAGACCAATCCCTTGTGAGGCTTAGGTGAACACGTGCATCGATTAGCAATTATATAGTCTAATCAATACCATAAACTCCTAAGATAGTGTCTCATAAACACGTTCAACACGGTTACTAATGTTTATGAGACGCCCTCTCACTAATCTAATAGACGACCTCTAATCGACTAGTGTCTAGTGTTGTCGATCTAAGCAATCAACCCCCGGTCGGTGTAGCTAATTACTATGTTAATTCTCATTGATTAATTCAAGCTCATACACACACTCTTAATCATGCAACCCAATACGGTCGTTGAAGTCGACAAAACTAACAATGCTAGCTAATAGGGTGAATTAATCAATTGAATCATGAAAATTACAACACTAGAAACATATACACCCAATTCCTAAGCTAATCATGCAATTAATCTATAATTACACTAAACACCCATCAAAACATTCACACCCAAGGCAATAAGAGCTTAGCCCATGGTTCTAGAAGAGAATTCCATGGTTAAAACAACTAATAACATCAAACTCATAGTAGAATAACAAAAAATTGAAGAAATTAAGAAAATACTAAATTGAATTGCAAAATAGAATAATATCACCTTGATCATGAGAATTTAGCTACAAACCGATGTAATAGACGATGCCCGATGATAATCGTAGCTTGATTCGAAGTAAAAACCACTATTCTATCTAATCTAATTAAGAATCTAAACTAAAAATGAAGAACACCTACAACTATGTGAATGTGTGTGTGAATTGCTTGTAAAAGGAGTGAGAGAGTCCTTTTTAAAACTCAAATTTGATCTATTTATAGTTGGGGTAGAAGTCTTGAATTAATTTTGCAATTAGGCCCTTGAAATATGGAGAAAATGGGCCAAAAACCCCGAAAATGAAGTGACCCGGCCGGGTGGCTCCCACCCGGGCATGCCACCCGGCCAAAACACGAACAAACACACTTTTGGGCCTTGCCCGGGTCGAAACCACCCGGCCGGGTGGGTTTCACCCGGGCAAAATACGAAACTACTTTATTTTTGGCTCTGCCCGGGTCGAAGTGACCCGCCCGGGTCGTTTCTACCCGGGCATGTATTTTTGTCTCTTCGTATCTCGAGCTTCCGACCTCCGATTGACTCGATTCTTTTTTCCATTCCACTCCATTTTTCGAGACGAATCCAACCGTGCACTCCTCTTCCTGATCCAGTAAAGTATGGTTGGTATTTTGCTCCAAATTCCATCGTATTTCCTACAAAATCGACAAAACACAACCTTTCTCTCATTTCGGCTTAAACAATCATATTCAATGTATAATTCAATGAAATCAACATCAAATGAGCTTCAAATATGCATCCAAATAGTGTAAATTCCACCCGAATCAATGTGACGAGCTCGCGAACAAAATGACAATCGATGTCAATGTGCTTCGCCCGTTTGTGAGCCACTGGATTCTGGCTGAGAAAAAGGGCATTGTTGTTGTCAAAAAGGAGAACAGGGCGAGCAGCCAATCGATTCACAGCTGGAGCGAGCAACGGTAGGTTTGCTTCTTGGCGCTCCAAGACACCAAATTTCCACTCACGAAGACCGAGTAACCACATGTAGAGCGGCGAGTTTCCACACATCGAGCCCAGTCTGCATCTGAGTAAGCGACCACAGAGGAGTCTGGTCGGCGAGTGAAGGAAAGGCCATAGTTGATAGTGTGCTTGATATATCAAAGAATTCCCTTCACTGCCGAGAAGTGGTCGCTGGTCGGCGCTTGGAGAAATTGGCTGACATGATTTACCGACAAGGATAGATCAGGTCGAGTGATGGTGAGATACTGGAGGGCGCCCACTAAAGAGCGATAAAGAGTCGGATCCGAGAATGGGTCACTAGTGCTGACCAGGGTCTCGCCCGAGGCCAAGGGAGTGGCAATAGGCTTGGAATCTTGAAGATCTGCTCGCTTAAGAATCTCGCGTGAATATTTGGACTACCCGACGAACAACCCAGAAGAGGTGTAAGATATTTCCAAGCCCAGAAAGTAATTGATCAGGCGACCAAGATCCTTGAGTGCGAACTCCTTGTTTGCCCAAGCAATGAAGCGAGCAAGAGTGGCGGGGTCATTTCCAGTAACAATGATATCATCCACATACAAGAGAAGATAGACGACCGAGGAACCCTGAAATAGGTAAAACAGCGAGGAGTCAGACTTGCACTCCTTGAAGCCAAGGCCGAGCAGGAAGGAGCTGAACCGCTGGAACCAGGCCAATGGAGTCTGGCGAAGACCATATAGGGCCTTCTTCAACTTGCAGACATGATCCGAGAGCCGAGGGTCGACAAAGCCAGGAGGTTGAACCATGAAGACCGGTTTGTGGAGATAGCCGTTAAGAAAAGCATTATTGCCATCCAACTTATGGAGGGGCCAGTTGTTGCGAACAGAGAGAGCCAAGATGACACGGACAGTTGTTGCCTTAACAACCGGACTAAACGTGTGAGAGAAGTCTGTGCCAGGAATTTGGGTAAAGCCTTGAGCGACCAATCTGGCCTTGTGCCGCTCAATGGAACCATCAGATTTATACTTGGTTCGAAAGACCCATTTGGAACCAACAATATTCGGATCCCAAGGGTGAGGAACAAGGTCCCAAGTGTTGTTAACTCGCAGAGCGTCTATTTCTTCCTACATGGCGGCCAACCATTCAGGGGACTTGGCAGCATATTTGAAACCACGGGGTTTCGAGGAAGCAGTAAGAGCACTAACCAAGGCAGTGGAGGCCAAGTTTAGTGGATATTTTTGCTTGAAGATTCCAGATCTTGCTCGCGTGACCATTTGGTGTGTGGATTGCGGTCGTTGCATCGAAGGGTTAATGGTCGGTAGGGGTTGCTCGGCTGGTTCAGGTGGAGCAGGTGGCTCCACAATAGTGTCTGGTAGAGGGAGGGGTTCCTCGCTGGGATCAGAGATGCATGTCGAGCAAGACATGGGTGAGGCGGAAGGAATGGACTCAGGTAAGGGACCAAGCGAGGAGTCAAGCTCAGCATCCAGAAAGGAAGAGACTACTGCACTGGTCGGCATAGGCTGAGCAGCTCCTGAAAAGGGAAAACACTCTTCATCAAATATAGCATGGCGAGTAATAAATATTTTGGATGAGCCAGGATCAAGACACCGAAAACCCTTATGTAGACTACTATATCCCAAGAAAATGCATGGTCGACTGCGAGAAGATAGTTTATTCAAGGCATAGTCTCGGATGTAAGGGAACACCCGGCAACCAAAAGGCTTGAGGTTACTATAAAGGGGCACAATGTCGAACAACACTTGGAAGGGAGATAGGCCATCCAAGACTGAGGACGGGAGTCGATTGATGAGATGAACAACAGTGGCAAAAGCATCGAGCCAAAATTCTGGTGGGGCACGAGCATGAAAGAGCATATATAGAGAGTCCAGTTTCAGTGATGTGTCTATATTTTCGCTCAGCGCGACCATTCTGCTAAGGTGTGTACGAACATGACATACGATGCAATATGCCATGCTCAGTCATAAAGCGGCGAACAGACTTGTTGACAAACTCAGTACCACCATCACTCTGAAAAAATTTGATGGTCGAGGAGAACTAGTTGCACACAAATTTTTGAAAGGCGACCAAGGTTGCAAAGAAATCTGATTTGGTCCGGAGAGGATACAACCAAGAGAAGCGAGAATGGTCATCGACAAACACAGCATAATAACGAAAAACAGAAGAGGCATTAACGGGAGCAGGGCCCCAGAGGTCGCAATGAACTAACTACTCAAGAACTGTAGAAACATGTTTTTCATTAATATCAAAAGATAAACGTTTACTCTTACCCAACTGGCAAGAGGTGCAAAAAGTGGGATTTGGCAAAAGTGAACTAACAGAAAGATGCCATAATCTATTCAAGTCCTTAATAACAGTAAACGGGATATGCCCCAAACGAGAATGCCATAAATCAAAGGATGCATGAGCAACATCAGGCGGCTTCAAGGCAGCGACCAAAGTTGAGATTGCTTGTTCCAACACGTACAACCCTTGTTCACAACGGCCCTGAGCCACCCCCCCTTGGTGACTCAATTCTGAATGACAAATGATTTGTTAGAGAAGAAAACATCAACTGGAAAATGAGACGTGAGCTTGCTAATAGATAATAGATTCTTGGTGATATGAGGAACAACAAGAACATCTAGAAGACCAAGATCCTTAGAGATCGAATGTGACCCAACATGAGAGATCTGTAAGGAATTTCCGTTACCAACAATGACCTGTCCATTACCGGAATAAGGAGCCGAGGAGTCCAGATATGAGGTGCTGGAAGTCATATGGGCTGAAGCTCTTGAGTCAACGTACCAATTCGAGGAGGCTGGCGAGGAGTTGGTGCAGGCCGAGTGAAAAACCTGGGTAAGATTGGCGGTTGGGTCCTCAGACAGGCGAGCAAGGGGACGAGCAGGCTGGCGAGGATCCGGACCGCGAACAAATCGCTGGGGGCATTTGTTGGCATAGAGCTCACCACGATAAATTTGGCAACGAGGGACGTAGGGCTTCCGCCCCCCGCAACCACCAGAAAAATTATGTTGGATACCACGAGAAGGTTCAGACGGGCGACCACCAGCATGATCGCGAGGCTGAGGGAGAGCAGATGGTTGACCACCCTGCTCTCCCACATGCATAGAATGCAGCAAGGGAAGGGTCCGTTGAATCAGGCTTGTTCATGATTTCAAAAGCCACAGCCTGATGTAGCAAGTCTCGGAAGGAGGGAACCGGCGAGAAGTCCATCCGAGTGCCTGCAAAACAGCTGAACTTGGGGCCAAGACCCCGGAGAAACCAGTGCGACATGTCAAATTTGTCCATGGGTTTCCCGATCGCGGCAAGTTGGTGGCATAATACCTTAAAGCGGCGACCATAATCAGCAATGGGGAGAGAATCACGTTTGAGGAGAAGGAGCTCCTCACGGAGTTGAGTAATACGCGATTGTAAGGAATGACTAAAGGCATCCTCGAGGGCAAGCCATGTATCACGAGCTGTGTCACATTGAACAACTTCGGCTAAGGTCTCCTCGCTGAGAGAAGAGAGAAGAAGGGCAAGAACCTTTCGATCCTTCGATTTCTAGGCAGCGAAGGTAGTATGGGTGGCAGTAGGAGGATCGGATGTGCCATCCACAAAGCTAATGAGATCCACACAAGTGAGCATTGTGACGACTTGCTTCTTCCATAGGAGATAGTTGGAAGAAGAAAGTTTCACCGTGACCATATGAATGAGGACGTTCATAGGGATGGAAGAGTCTTCCATTTAAGAGAAACTGTCGAGGGGGACAAGCTCGACAAGAAAAATGGAGACGGCGGCGGTAGAGAGGGAGAAAGAGAATTAGGGTTAGAATTTTTTTAGGTGCAGTGTTTAGGTTGATACCATGTGAACAATGAGATATGATCACCGTTGACTTTGGTGAGGTCGTACAACTTGTATATATATAGTAAAGTTACAATGTAATTGATTACATGATTGTAGGGATATACATTAAATATATAATAAATATTATTTACAAGGAATGAGTCAATCACTCCTTAATAGCAAGGATTAAGAATATTTCTTCTTTTAATTTTGCTCTTTTGGAAGTTCAAGTAAATTCCTTGCAAATTAAATATTGAGAGAAGATCGAAAAAGAAAATGAAGTAAATTCATTGCAAATTATATAAGAATGGAGAAAGGTATAATAATACAGAAGAAAAACATGCAATATAGAAAAATACATTATTTATGTAAAAAGCATTAAAGGTGATATTTTTAAGGCATGCAGGAATAGGATCAGTTGGAAGGATTGTATAGCGTGGGAATGAGGATGAGAGGATTCTTTCTGGCGATAGGTTGTCCTTCTTGCTCCATCATGTCGACTGTTGTTCTTTGTGGCAATTTCCAATCGAAGTGGAAAAGAAGTTGAGCGAGCGGGAACTCGACGTTGGCTATCCCAAAATTGAGACCCGGGCAGTTCCTTTTACCTGAGCCGAACGGAAGGTACTCGTAGTCGTTCCCCAAATAATCTATTGAAGAGTTGTCGAAGCGCTCGGGTTGAAAGGCTTCAGGATCGTTCCAGTAGAGGGGATCCCGACAGAGGGAGCCGACGTTGATCAAGACCTTAGCTTTGTCGGGGATGGTATACCCACCGACTGTGCATTCCTGCCTGCATTTCCTCGGGAGCAGAGGGAACGGAGGGTGAAGCCTGAGGCCTTCTTTGACGACCATTTTCAGGTATTTAAGCTTTTGCATGTCCTTCTCTTCCACCCTCGTCTTCCCCTTGAGAACCTCTCTTATTTCCGACTGTACTTTTGCCATGACTCGCGGATTTCTCATGAGCTCCGCCATTGTTATCGTGACGCTTGAAAGCGTTAATGTAGATGATCATTGTGACGCTTTTCATAGTAACACTATTTGGTGACGCTAATCGACGTCACAACGGTGTGCTTTAGTGATGCTTGTTGGTAGGGGTGCACCGGTCCAAAACCGGATCGGGACTGAAATCTACACTAAAGGGTGGACCGGAGACCGGACCGATTCCGGTCTTAACCCGGACCGGTAACTCGGAATCCTAAAATTCAATGGATCGTAGACCGGACCGAAAACTAACTTGTCGGTCCGGTTCCGGTCTTTTTTCCGGTCCGGTTTTTTTTGCACACTCCTACTTGCTGGCATCACGAAAAAGTGATAACTAACTTAAATGTCTCGATCCTTTAGTGACGTTTTTATGTGTCATAGTAACACTATTTGATTACGTTAACCGGCGCCACAGCGGTGCGCGCTAGACATTTTTTCGCTTCACAAAAAAGTTATAACTAATATTTAGTGACGCTAACCGATGACAGTGTGTTTTAAAGATGTTTTCTTACGTTGTGATTTTATTTATATATCTAACTTAATTACCTCATTTATTGACATTTTCTCGCATCATGAAGAAGTTAAAAGTAATATCACATAACAATATAATCTATATATATACATATACCACTAAACAACTCAAGGCATATGTAGTAATTTTATATTTTTATTCAATAAAATATTAATTACACTTGTAAAATAGAAACCACCACCAATATTACATTCCACAAACTATTCACCATTAAACTCATTAAAGGAACAAGATGTGAAAGGTTATATATATATGAGTATGACGTCCTCAAAAGATTTCTCAATGAAATGAAGGAATGTCCACCACCCATTAATGGTGCAGAAGAAGGTACACAAAACCTTGAATACTTAGCTTGGAATAGACAAGATTAGTTATTAGTTTCTATTGGACCTATATTAGTAAATACACTCTTATTCTCATTTATTGTATATGCCCATCTTAGTTCTCTATGGGCTCTCTTATAAAGCCCATTAGGGTTAGGTTAGACCTAACTATCTCATGTATAAATACCCATTGTAAATCACCTTTAGAAATTAATCAAGAAATCATATTTCCAACATTCCTTATTTCTCTATATGGTATCATCGAGTCATTTGGCTCACGCCTGATCCAAACCCTAGCCGTCGCCGCCGCTACAAACCCTAGCCGCCGCCGCCGCTACACATTCTGCCGCCGCCGCCTTCGCCTCAGAAGCGCCGCCGCCGCCATTCGTCTTACGACGCCTCTCTCATTGCTGCACCTCCCCTCTCTCCGCTGCTCCACTCAAACCAATGGCCGCTTCCCCTCCATCACCGATCACCTTCAAAGGACTTGCAAATATGTCCTTGAAGCTCAACTCCACCAACTATGGCGCTTGGTCTTTCCAACTTCGCCTTCTCCTCACTGGACACAACCTCCTAGGCTATGTCTTGGGCACACATCCATGCCCCTCGGCTACAATCCCAGCCGCCGACGGCACCACCAACACCACTGCCACCGTTTCCAACCCTGCACACGACCTGTGGGTGTGTCAGGACAACCTCATTTTCTCAGCCATGGTCGGATCTATGTCCCCGGAACTAATACCCTTTGTTGCATCGTCAAAAACCTCATGCGAAGCCTGGAAAATGCTTGAGAGCATGTATGGAAAGCCCTCGCGAGGTCGCATTCTTGCCCTCAAAACCAAGTTTCGCTCTCTGTCCAAAGGTGCTCGCCCGGTCTCCGACTTCCTCATGGAAGTTCGCTCTGTAGTCGACGAGCTTGCTCTCCTCGGCATTTCCTCTGATGCCGAGGACGTCACTCTCCAAGTCCTCACTGGCCTTGACGAATCTTACAATGACATTGCCAATGCCATCCAAGCTCGCGAACAGCCCATCACCTTTGCTGAGCTCTGCGACAAGCTCCTCAGCGCCGAGGTTCAAATTGCCTCGCGACCATCCTCAGCCGTAATGCCTGCATCTGCACTTACTGCTGGTAAACATCATCATCGCTCCTCGCGACCAGATACGAGGGCTAAAACTTTTGATACTCGTCCTCGCCAATCCTCGCAAAAACCCTATCTTGGCACATGCCAATACTGTCGAGCACCGGGCCACACTGCTCGCACCTGCCCTGAAATTCCTCCTTCACCCTCGCCTCCTGCCTCCTCTACGGGTCCTCGCCGCCCACATGGGCATGTCACGCCACCTTCTCGTCTGAATCGGACAGCTGCTCGTCCGGCCTACTCAGCTCACTCAGCCTCCTCGACACAACCTGCCGAGCACTGGATTCTTGACTCAGGCGCTTCGCATCATATCACCAACGACCTCGCCAATCTCTCCCTTCACTCGCCCTTTCATGGGTCTGACAATGTAGAAATTGGTGATGGTAAAGGTTTACGCATATCGCACACTGGCTCTATGCACTTTCCTCAACTTAAGTCTCTCAGTTTTTCGAATGTCTTGGTCGTCCCACACATCTCGAAAAACTTGATTTCAGTTTCCAGTCTCTGTCGTGATAATAATGTTAACATTGTTTTTGATCGCTCTTCCTTTCAGGTACGGGATGGTCACTCGGGGAGCATTCTCCTCGTTGGGAGTCGTATCAATAACTTATATGTCTGGCCGGCACAAATGTCCATCGTCCCTCCACAAGCCTTCACCACTCAACATCTCACAACGACCACCTGGCATGCTCGCCTTGGCCACCCATCAACAAAAATACTTGCTCACACTCTCTCTACACTTAGCCTATCCAGTGCACCTTCCAAACACTTCAACTGTAACTCGTGCTCATGTATCAAGAGTCACAAACTACCATTTTATGATTCAAGCATTAAATCTACTAAAGCACTTGATGTTATCTTTTCTGATGTTTGGTCGTCGCCTATCCTATCTCCTGATAATCTAAGATACTATGTGCTATTCGTTGATCACTTTAGCAAATACGTATGGGTGTACCCCCTAAAAAGGAAATCGGATGTACTTTCCACATTTACCACATTCAAAGCCCTTGTTGAAAACAACTTTCAAAACACGATCAAAACCTTTTACTCTGACAATGGGGGAGAGTTCATTGCTCTTCGCCCCTTTCTTCAATCTCATGGCATCGCCCACCTCACCACCCCGCCTCACACCCCCGAACATAACGGCTTATCCGAACGTCGCCATCGCCATGTGGTCGACACAGCTCTTGCCCTTCTTCACCATGCTTCCATGCCCCTTATCTATTGGCCCTATGCTGTCTGCTCGGCAGCCTACATCATAAATCGTCTTCCTAAGGTTAACCTCAACATGTTATCCTCTTATGAAAAGCTCACTGCTCGCCCACCCAATCTAGCCAAACTCCGCATATTTGGCTGTCTCTGCTATCCTTTACTTCGCCCTTACACAAATCACAAACTTGATCCTCGCTCCACTCCATGTATCTTTATTGGATACTCGCCCACACAAAGCGCCTACCTATGCCTTGATCGCTCCTCAAACAAAATCTACACCTCGCGGCATGTTCAATTCGTTGAGCATACGTTCCCCTTTTCCACCCCAACTCCTCATCCATCTCCCTTGGCAACCTCCATCTCCTCGCCACCCACCTCCTCTGATTCCAACTCCTCGCCCATTCTCCTAGCCCCTCCACTACCCAATTCTATCACACCTGTCCTCGCCCCTGACCCAGTGCCGACCACACCTCAGCCGACCACTACTGCACCTGCTCTCCTCCACAATCCAGTCCCAACCACACCTCAACTCGCCACACCCACACCTGACATCACTGTGCCGACCAATGCTCCCCCACGACCTTCTGTACCTCGCATGGTCACTCGAGCTCAAAATCACGTGTTCAAGCCTAATCCGAGGTATGGACTTACTTCCATTGTTGCTTCTGACATTGAACCAAGCTGTGTCTCCCAGGCACTCAAAAATGAAAATTGGCGAGCAGCCATGTCGGCTGAATTTGATGCCCTTCTTCAGAATGGCACTTGGGACTTAGTTCCACCCACTACATCTCAGAATGTGGTCGGCTCCAAATGGGTGTTTCGTATTAAGCGAAAACCAGATGGCACCTTGGAAAAATACAAGGCTCGTCTGGTCGCCAAAGGCTTCCATCAGCGACCAGGTGTTGACTTCACTGAAACATTCAGCCCCGTGGTCAAGCCCGCCACTGTGCGAACAGTCCTCAGCATTGCGGTTACCAACAACTGGCCTCTTCACCAATTTGATGTCAACAACGCTTTCCTCCATGGATAGCTCTCAGACACAGTCTTCATGGCTCAACCTCCGGGCTTCAAAGACAAGACCTTTCCCACTTATGTCTGTCAACTTCGCAAATCCATCTATGGCTTAAAGCAGGCTCCTCGCACATGGTACTATGCTCTTCGCTCTTTTCTTGAAGAAATTGGATTCATCCCCACTCACTCTGATGAATCTCTGTTCGTCTACAACAACAATGGGGTGGTCGCCTACTTCCTTGTTTATGTCGACGACCTCATACTGACGGGCAACTCCTCGCCCATGCTCGCCCGGGTTGCTGACGACCTCAGTGCCAAATTCTCAGTCAAGGACCTTGGTCCTCTATCCTATTTCTTGGGAGTGGAAGTTCTTCGCTCTAAAACTTCATGCCTGCTCTCCCAACGCAAATACGTCACCGATCTGCTCGCCCGATATAACATGATCGACTCCAAACCAGTCCAAACTCCACTATCCACCTCTGCTCGCCTTACTCTCTCGGATGGAACCTCTCCCACTGACTCCACCCAGTATCGTCAAGTGCTCGGCAGCCTTCAGTATCTCCAGCTCACCAGACCTGACATCGCCTTTGCTGTCCATAAACTATCCCAGTTCATGCATGCACCCACCATCACTCACTGGAATGCCGTCAAGCGTCTACTCCGCTACCTCAACGGTACAAGGGATGTTGGAATCAACATTACCCCATCCTCATCCTCCTCGCTCCACTGCTTCACGGATGCTGACTGGGCGGGCAACCATGATGATCGCACTTCCACAAGTGCTTATGTCGTCTTTTTGGGGGCCAATCCTATCTGATGGTCGTCCAAAAAGCAGAAGTCTGTTGCTCGCTCATCAACTGAGGCCGAATACAGAGCCATTGCCGCAGCGGCCTCTGAAGTACAATGGCTAACATCCTTACTCAAAGAACTACACTTTCCCAATTCTCCAGTGCCAGTCATCTACTGTGACAACATTGGGGCCACCTACTTATGTTCAAACCCTGTGTTTCACTCACGAATGAAACACATTGCCATCGACTTCCACTTTGTTCGTGACCTAGTCAAAACTGCTCGGCTCCGCATCTCGCACGTCTCTACTGCCGACCAACTTGCCGATGCCCTCACCAAACCTCTCTCCGGTGCTCGCCTTCAGCTCCTCATGACCAAGATTGGACTATCCTATGGTACTCCATCTTGAGGGGGCGTATTGGACCTATATTAGTAAATACACTCTTATTCTCATTTATTGTATAGGCCCATCTTAGTTCTCTATGGGCTCTCTTATAAAGCCCATTAGGGTTAGGTTAGACCTAACTATCTCATGTATAAATACCCATTGTAAATCACCTTTAGAAATTAATCAATAAATCATATTTCCAACATTCCTTATTTCTCTATAGTTTCTTGGTTATTATCATCCCTTTAAATATCAACTACATTAATTCAACAGCGGTTGTATGTACACCAAGTTTTTACCCCTTTAGCAACAGTTGTCTATCAAAATTAAATGAGCCGGAAGGAATTATATTAATATTGATCATATTAAAATGACAGTTTATAAGATATCGAATAAAGTTAAAATAAAAAATTTGAAATCTATGTGCAGACAAAATTAAATATTGAGAGAAGATCGAAAAAGAAAATGAAGTAAATTCATTGCAAATTATATAAGAAGGGAGACTAGGCCCTTGATTACAAATGACAGGAAGAACATGCAAACTCAAAAAACATAGATCGAAAAGGTATAAATAAAACACAAGAAAAACATGCAATATAGAAAAATACATTATAATTATGTAAAAAGCATTAAAGGTGATATTTTTTTTAAGGAAGGCAGGAATAGGATCAGTTGGAAGGAATGTATAGCGTGGGAATGAGGATGAGAGGATTCTTTCTGGGAATGAGGATGAGAGGATTCTTTCGACCTCCGTGACTCCTTGCGGCAATTTCCAATCGAAGTGGAAAAGAAGTTGAGCGAGTGGGAACTCGACGTTGGCTATCCCGAAATTGAGACCCGGGCAGTTCCTTTTACCGGAGCCGAAGGGAAGGTACTCGTAGTCATTCCCCAAGTAATCTATTGAAGAGGTGTCGAAGCGCTCGGGTTGAAAGGCTTCGGGATCATTCCAGTAGAGGGGATCCCGACAGAGGGAGCCGACGTTGATCAAGACCTTAGCTTTGTCGGGGATGGTATACCCGCCGACTGTGCATTCCTGCCTGCATTTCCTGGGGAGCAGAGGGAATGGAGGGTGAAGCCTGAGGCCTTCTTTGACGACCATTTTCAGGTATTTAAGCTTCTGCACGTCCTTCTCTTCGACCCTCGTCTTCCCCTTGAGAACCTCTCTTATTTCGGACTGTACTTTTGCCATGACTCGCGGATTTCTCATGAGCTCTGCCATTGTCCAGTCAGTGGTGGTGGCGGATGTCTCTGTTCCAGCGGTGAACATGTCCTGATCATCGAATTTATTTAATTAGATATTGAAAGTATATATATATATACTTAGAGGACGGACTAAAATTTATAAAAAAATACAAAAAAGAATTAATAGATAGATAGACGGACTTACCAAAATGACAGCTTTGATGTTGTCAGTGGTAATGGGGAATTGGAGTTGTTTGTTTTTCTGCATCCGAAGGAGAACATCGACAATATCTTCACCCTCAAACTCGCCACTCTTGTTGAGTCTGTGTTCCTCGACAGCAGGATCGAGAATGGCATCCATCTCAGCGCGCATCCTCAACATTTTGTCTTTGGTACTACTCAAGAGATGAAGAAACGGTGGCCATGGTCTTCAACAACTTTATGAACTTCTCGCGACCCTTCAACACTTTCCCGAAGGTCGCCCTGCAGCTCACCGAGCAGGTCATCATGAATATCATATGAGTGAAGTTCAACCTGGCTTCTCCGGAAGTGCAAGTCGATTGCACAGACTTAACCACACTGTCCATCTCCTCTGCTCGAATGTAGCCGAAAGATTTGACATTCTTGGCGCTCAGCATCTCCAGAATGCATATTTTACGCATCTGCCTCCAGTACTCGCTGTAAGGACCAAAGGCAATGTCGCTGTAGTCGTAGAACATTATTTCCAGCAGCCTGCTGTCGGGCCTATCCGCGCATGCAGGGTCGTTGATTCTCAGCGCCTCCTTCGTCGTTTCGCGTGATGAAATGACGACGGTTGTAACTTCTCCCAGCTTCAGAGCCACGACGGGGCCGTATTTTTTGTTTATTCTCGTCATCGCGTGGTGGACTAATCCTACGCCGACGTGGTGGAGGTGGCCGATCACTGGCAAGCCAGGAGGGCTTGGAGGCAACTGATCACCCTTTTTCTCATCTTTTCTTCCTGATCTCCATCCCAGCAGCAGCTTGATTACAACTAGGACGAAAATTGAAAACAGGACCAATTTGATCATATTAATATTATAGAAAACGTTAATAATTTCTTGATGTTTAATTATTTGATGAATGCAGTATGCTTGCTGCAAGTATAGTATTTATAGTGGTGATTAATCTGATGCCCTAGTAAACAAATTAAAGAATATTATATGCAATGCATGCACAACGAATCTTCACTTCACTATGGAGAATATTGTAGGGGTACCATTACAAAGACCGAAGATAATTCATTTTGACTTATTCTCTCTCTCTCGGATCTTTATTTAAAGGCCTATTGACATAAAACCATTTAAAAGTTCTTCCTTCTTAATTTTTTATTTAAATAATTCTCTTTTTAAATAATTGACTGTTTTTTGTGCGTTGTCTTGTGAAGGGAATTTAGGAGGCTTCTGATTATTTAAACAAGATTTAAAGTGGAATGGATTACTGGAAATAATTTCCCTTAATTTTTCTCTTTTTTCCTCTCTTTTTCCTTTTTTTTTTCCACTCTTCCTTTGACATTTCTATCATCAATATATTTTCAATAAAATAGATATTAATAAGGGTAGTTCGAGAAGATCATTGGTAATAATATAAAAAACGACAAACTTTTTAAAATAAAATTTAAGATCAAATGAGATAAATTTTATAAAACGGATGGAGTAGTAAATGGTTAATTACTTAAAATCCAAATTTGGATTCCTCACTCAATGGCGCAAATCTAAATGATGTAACAGAAGATGTTACACCATTGTGTAACAGGAGATCCCGTCCCAAATAAATCAATCCAAAATTCCTTTTCCTAGTTTTTCCCATAATTAGCCTTGCAACTCCCTTGGACAATCGTCTTGTAAAGGATCATTTGTTGACTTAAGGGAGCCAAAATACATGAATTACTATAAAAGGTGTGGGAGCCAAAATTGCAAACGGAGTTAACAACCAATTAAACTAAGGATAGAAATTATTTTTGCATTAAATCATGGGATATAGACATAAATTGATGGGACGAGTATGACACACCATTCCAAATCAAGAGCGATCGAATTAAGACAATTCTTACTCCATATATATACTCAGTTTTTTCCTTAATTTAATTCTTTTTGCATATAATTCTTTAACATACATATATGGAAATTAATTAATTAAAGACTTTGATCAAAGACTTGATATTTGTAGAAAGATTTTAGTGGCATGCACACAGACTTTTCTTTATACACAACTTTATTTTCCATTATATATGTTTAGCTTCTAGCGAGCTACCTAGCTGCATCTCATTTTCTTTAAATTAAATTCCTCTCTTATTTTTGGATATTCTCCCTTCCTTTGTAAATTCTCTTAGGTTGCGTTTGGATGAGGGGATTTGATTTGAAGAGGTATTTCAAATCAAAGGATTTAGAAATAGGTGGATTTCAAATGACATGATTTTAGTGAAGATTTGAAATTTCACTCAATTTTAACTAAAAAGTGTGGACACAAATTTAAATATTTGAAATCCATTCATAATCCAAACATGTAGAATTGATTTGAGCTATGGATTTGAAATCCATAAGCCCAAATCCACCCAACCAAACGCAACCTCGGAATAGAGGGAGTATATTTTTTAACTTAACCTGAAAGGGATCGATGGAGGTAGTTGATAAACATTATAAGGCTATGTATATTTATGCAATTAGTCATACGTTTAAACATATAAAAATGTGAGCCTTAAATAATTGAATTGATCTTTGAATTGAAAGATTATTAAATTGAACTTCGAGTTGAATGATTGAATTAGATTTGAATAGTTTAAATTTACTTTGGATTTATCAAATATTGAGCTTACATTACATTATACAATTTATATATACTATAACTTAAATCATACCAGCTAGCTTTGAATTCAACTTTGAATTTATACACATGCATCACTTATAATTTACATTTACCATTACAAATTAAAAGTTGGGATACATTAACAAATTGAAAGTGGGACAAAAATAATGCACAGGGAAACTTCAGTTCAGTGATGGAGGGTACCATTACAAGACTCAATATTATATATATATATATATATATATATATGGGTAGGGCTACTGTGTACTCAAGTACACGGTGTACTTGAATCCACTTGCAGCCCTACTTATGTGGATAAATAACATATTGCACGCTCATACACCAACTAGCCGTTAGAGCCTAGTGGTCGCCCCTTGAGTTTTTCACCATAATGTCATGCGTTCAATTCCCAACTACATTAAGTTTTGAATTTAATTTTATTTTATCACCTGTTTTTTTTTATTTTCGCACCTGTTTGTATAGATTATAAAAGTGCAAGACTAATATATAACCAAAAGGTGTATCATTGATAGTCATAAAAGTGCAAGATTAAATAACAAAATGTGTGAAATTAATAACAATTTTTTAAAAAAATTAGGAACAGTTTATATAGATTATAAAAGTGCAAGACTAATAACCAAAAGTGTATCATTGATAGTCATAAAAGTGCAAGTTTAAATAATAAAATGTGTCAAATTAATAACAATTTTTAAAAAAAATTAGGAACAGTTTATAAAGATTATAAAAGTGCAAGACTAATAACAAAAAGGTGTATCATTGATAGTCATAAAAGTGCAAGTTTAAATAATAAAATGTGTCAAATTAATAACAATGTTTTAAAAAAAATTAGGAACAGTTTATGTAGAATATAAAAGTGCAAGTACTAATAACCAAAACGTGTACCTTAGATAGTCATAAAAGTGCAAGCTTAAATAATTAAATGTGTGAAATTAATATCATTAAAATTTTAGCATCAATTTATCTAGATTATAAAAGTGCAAGCACTAATAACCAAAACGTATATGATAATAGACATAAAAGTGCAAGATTTTAAATAATAAATTGTGTAAAATTAATAACTATTTAAAAAAAAATGGCAACAGTTTATCTAGATTATAAAAGTGCAAGAACTAATAACCAAAAGGTGTATCATTATAGTCCAAAAGGTGCAAGTTGAACTAATAAAAAAAAAGACCAGCACAGTAATTCAATGTTGCATTTTTGCTGAAAACAAAAATTATCAGTAACAAGTATAATCTAAAACAAACGTGGATTGGGAGTAATTGAGCCAAATTCATTTAAACCAACAGGAATTGTTATTTTTTCTCTATCCTTCCTCTTATTCTTCTTATTCTTCTCAAGTGCACCTTTTGTTTTAGATATTGCAGGGTCCAATATCACAGTTGACGTGTTCAAATCTGCACTCCTCTTAGACTTCAATGCAGCAATAGAGGAAGAAAACTTCTTCAAACCTTCATCTATAATACCAACTGCTTTCTCATCATCTTCACAACTCAAAGCAAGATTATAAAATGCTCGTGAAACTCTATGTGTCCATGGTAACCTATTTCCTTTCAAACAAATTTCAATACCTTTTCCAAACTTGTCCCAAACATGTGATTTAGCTAACTTGGTCCACCTATTTTTAATATAACCTTCTGGTATTCTTGAAACATTATTCATAAGGAGAACTCTTAGGGAATGATAACACAACATTCAAAATTCTTCATACCTCAAGCAATCACACATAATGAAATTCAGGCTGCTATAAAAAATTACCTCATTGCTACTGTCTCCCATAGGAGATGTAACCTTATACAGTGCTGTGGTGTCATGAATGTATCGAATAAGTATACAATTTGCTGAAATGCCTTTCATGAACTCTTTGTTAAACTTTGAGAAAAGAGCTAAGGTGTATACCTGAGAAGCATGCCACACTAACCCACACATTATGTAATCGGTGTCAGGACGTACCCTAGAGCAATTGAATTCATCATGTTGTTCAGCTCTTCTCCAACGTTGAACGGTTTCCTTGAAAATACCATAAAAATCAGTCAACGAAGTAGTTGGATTTGCACTAAAACCAATTGCATGATTGACACTTTCACTTCTTTGGGATGAACGAATTCCAGCTGAAAATGAATTATTGTTCAATGCAGTGCACCATTTTTGCTTCAAGCTATATAACCTTTGAAACCAATCATTATTCTCCAATTTATACTCTGTAATCAAAGTCCTCCAACACCTTTCAAACTCTTCTTCATTACCACAGCCCGCCAAGCACTTATTAAACATATCCTTAAATGCACTATCAGTTTTAAATTCTCCAAATCTAGACACTGCATTTTGGTATATGTGCTAGAGACATAATCTGTATCTTGATTCTGGAAAACACTGTAAAAAAAAAGATCAGTTTTTAATAAACAAGATATACACTTTTCATATACATATCATGCACCTTTTCCACATTGAACATATACCTTTCTGATGTAAGACTTCCATTGTTCAGCATAAAAATAACAATAAAAATAGAAAACTATTTAGCATAAAATAGATGCACTCTTCAGGTAACGTTCATAAACCTTTTACATAAAAGACATACACTATCCTAATATCAAACCTGAACTTTTAAATTAAAACAATTATTTTAAATAAAAGTCCTCATACCTTCTCAATGGCATTTGAAATTGCCAGTGAATATTGTAACAGGACATTTTCCTTGCATTGATTTCTTGAAAACATCAAACAACCACTCAAATGTTTCAGCCTTTTCATCTGAAATAAATGCACACCCAAACATGGAGTTTTTCCAATGATTATTCACACCTACGAATGGAGCACAAATCAGACTATAACGATTTGTTCTATAAGTGGTATCAAAAACCATTACATCCCCATAAATGTCAAAGTCTTCCTTTATCATGGAATCCCGCCAAAAGACATGAACCAGTCTACTTTCACTATCCATCTTCACCTTGTAAAAAAAATCATTCTCACGTGAAGCCTGCTCTTGTAGCATCTCAATCAGATTTACAGAATCTCCTCCTTCAATGATTTTAGACTTCCATCGATGTACAAAATTGTAATGGTCTTTTATTGTATGTCCCAAATTTTCTTCACCTCCAGCAGTATAAGATAGGTAACAGAAAGAATCAGATGCTTTCATTCCAGAAGACATCATATCTACTATAACTTTAGCATTCTCAACAGTAACTTTTCTTTCCGATCTATGAATATAATTCCCCTCAACCCTTGTAAATGGATGGTTATGCTCAACAACATGCTTAACAACCACATAAAAACCATCTTCATTCCTATTTGCCCGCAACATTGGTTTGCAACATGTTCTTGAAAGAGTAGTATTTTTCTTTTTTTTTCCCAAACTAACACTTGAACTTGAGCTTGAAGAACCACTAGTTCTTGTTACCCCATTACAAGAATAAAGAAACACTTTTGATAGCTCAGCAGCTTCAGATTTTAAAGAAAACCTACTAAGACCTTTACGAACTCCAAAACCAATACAACGTGCATGTTGACAATATAGCTCATATATCAGATCAAGTGTCTGCCTTGTAAAACCAACTAAAGAACCACACATTCTATCAAAATCAATGTTGAAATCTGAAAAATATAAAACCAAAAAAATTATATAAGACATACTATTCAACATACTAATCAAACACTATTATATATAAATACATACACTGTATAGTAAAATCAACATAAATTTAACAAAATAAAAATCAAATTAATTGAAACTCAAAATACATTAAAAATTTCAGTACAAACAATATAATTTCATTACAAACAGAAAATCAATGACAAACAAAAGATTACAAAAACAAAACAATAATATGAACAGAATCACAGAGACATACCTTCATTTGATTTATCATTGAGTCCTTCGTTATGAATTACATCTTCATTAGATAATTCAAAACAATCTTCAATTGTATTGCCAGAAACTTCAACAATATCACCAAACATGTCTACAGAAATAAGAAAAAAACAGAGTAAGAACAAAAGTAACGGAATAACTTTAAATTTTTGCACAAATATGATGAATTAAACTATAAATTGGTCAAAAACGAAATTAAAAACAAAAATACCTTTATCTAAATCACCCATCATAAACAATGTTTCTTCAAAAAGTGAGGATTTCTGCAAAAATTCAAAGGAGAATCGTTTGAAAAATATCGCGATGAAGGTATGGCGTTCAAGATGAAGAAACTTTCATTGTATTGATGTTGCTCAATAACAGAGTTAAGAGAAAATTGAAAAAAAAAATTGCGTGGGAAACATGAGAAGAAGAAGAAGAAAAAACGTGAAAAAAATCTGGTGGGAATAAATAATTTCTGACGCTGTAAAGCCCTAAATTTTAAATTTAGGAAATTTATTTTTAAAAAAAGGAAAAAATTGATGGTCAGAGGAATCGAACTATGTATCACATGGTAACATAGGACTCACTCTTAACATCTAGGTCGTTGCCATACTCATTAAATAATTGTTATTAATACCTATATATACGTCAGTATTTATTTTAATAAAAAAAAACGATGGTAAGAGTGGAATCAAACCATGTATTGGCTGCTGCCATACTCATTAAATATTTGGTCTTAATAGCTGTATATAGGTTTATAATTACTAAAAAAAAATGATGGTAAATGGAATTGAACCATGGATTGTTACTCATCATAATACTCACACTTACCATCTAGGCTTCTGCCATAAACATTAGTTAATTGATGTTATTATCTATATATATATATTAAAATTATTAAATTAAATATAAATTGTATATGATACACTTTTTGATTATATATCATACACCTTTTAGTAATATCATGTTGCACTTTTAAGTTATATTACCATAAACTATTAGACTATATTATAACATACACATTTTAGTAAAATAATGTAGCACTTTTATGTTATATAAACATAAACTTTAATATCTCCATCGCAAAATCAGAAATATACATAAAAAATCCATATCAAAGGCCACAAAATAGAACATTAATCCATATCACAACACTACTACATATTTGGCCTTGGAGAGCTTTTAGAAGAGCTCTTCAAGTGGGAGCTGTCCAAGCTAAATTGCACTTGGAGAGTCCAAGTGCAATTTAGCTTGGACAGCTCCCACTTGAAGAGCTCTTCTAAAAGCTCTCCAAGGCCAAATATGTAGTAGTGCAGGCCACAAAATAGAACATATATTAATCCATATCAAAGGCCACAAAATAGAACATTAATCTAGCAAAAAACATAAAGTCACATAGACAATATCATAAATTCACATCGAGTAAAGACATAATAACAAATTATGTTTTACAGCAAGACTTCTTCTTCTTCTTTGCATTTATCTTCCGTCCAGCTACACCTTTCTTCCTTTGCTGCGACTTACTTTCTAACAACTCGGGCTTATTTTCATAAAATGATAGGACTTTCGCAATAAGGTCTAGTCTGCATTGATTTAAATTTGAGAGCATAATAGTTGCACAGAATTCAGCCCTCAACACCCGTCTTATTTTTTTCTACAATAAGAAAAAAAAAAACACAAAAACAAAAATTAGTAAAAGCATACACAAATAAATAAATAAAGAAAAATAGAAAATACCTTTGACAAATCGGGTGTATCATAAACAACACCATGGAAGTGCTTGACATGATGCATAAAAAACATTCCACAATCACCAGTATCCCGTGTTGATTTCCATTTAAAACGAACATCTTCAAAAGCATATGACATAATATTCGATGCATAACGATGGTTTCTTTCACTTAGAAAAATTGTCATTTGCAAAACCTAAACAAAAAGACACATATAATACATTACATATATCAATTAAACAATAAATAAGTGCAACAAAGTAACACTAAAATGTGTAACTAAAAAATACATACTAAGAATTTAGCCATGTCAAGGAAAACCTTCTCACAATTCAGATCAATATATTTGCGATTATCAAGGTAATGCACAATTTTACTATCAAAGTTGATGCAAACAGCAGCATAATGGTCATGAATGCAAAATGGGATAATGATCTGATTTAAAATAATAGAATGATTAGAATAATAAAAATAATGAATACAACAAATGATATTATAAAAATATTACCAAAGAGACTGAATCAATTGTGTCTTTCAATACAGTGAGCCATTGATTCCACATTTTCTTTAAATCATCACAAAGCTTAGGCATATCAATCTGATTCTTCAAGTATAGGCCTAGAGAACACTAAATCCAAAAACATAAAACATTAAAAGTGCAGAAAGTTTAATTGAAAAGTGTATGCGAATGAAACTAAAAAGTGCATAATGAAGTAAATGAACAATGTGTGTTAATATCACTAAAATGAGTACTTTGTGAAAATTTAACAAAAAAAAAAAAAACACTTACAGAATGATCATCAGCATTAAAAATAAACCACTTCAGTCCATCTTCAAAAAAACAATCATTGTTCGCCATCAAAGCCCAAGCATTGAACACTGCTTGCTCAATCCATATACCCGGAAGCAAGGTTATAATGTCACTCTTCTTTATGTAATTTAACACATCAAAGAAGAAGAAGTAATCCCTAAAACATAAACAAAAGTTAGTAAAACAAATAACAATAATAATATTAGACTACAATGGAAGAATAAAATAATGAATAATTACATTTTCAAGGCATCATGATCGAAATCAGAAAAGCAAAAATCAACGATCTCCTTGTGAATTTGTGACATATCAGTAAGATAACGATTGCTATAGGCCATAAAATCATAAATGTAACCAACAAAATCGTTTATCGACCAAAAAGGGCTCTTAGAATCAACACCAACATTTTTTATCTTTGGGCCAGCAGAGTTTATAGCTTCACCAATCTCTTCAGGGCCAACAACATCACCATCAGAGCTTTCTTCTTCCTCATCCTGCCCCAAACTTTGCTCTTCCTCACAACATTCAACCTCTTTATCACAACCTTCAACATTTTTATCATGAACTTCCCCAACATTCTTCTCCTTCCCATTTTCATTGTTATCCCCAAGAGACACATCTTTAGCAATTACTTCAGCCGCATCATTCTGGTTGCGAATAATTTCTTCCAACGATGAATGTGTCCATCCATAAGCAGACATATCAGGAGGGGTCGGAGTCAACAACCTAAAACTAGGCATATCATCAGCCATTTTTATTGCAGTAATAAAATTTGCAACCAATTCATCAATTGTTTTAAAAAAATCATCATCCATAGGTGGAGATGAAGACTCTGGATCATCAGCAACAACAGGAGTTTCAACAGTGCTAATATCAACAAGCTTCGCCATGTACTTATCAGTAAAATCATTAGCCTCTTTCTTCAAGGAAATCAAAAAGTCATGCATTTCCTAAAAAAAATATAGAGAAAAACAAGTCATAGACTTATCAAGTACAAATTGGTGTAATAAATATTTAACAGTGCGTGTTATATAAGTAAAAGGTAAATGATGATATAAATGTAAAGAGAGAGTTTATATAACTTAAAACAGAATGATGATAAGTGTATGTTTACATATTGAAACGTGTATGTTTCAAAACTAAAACGTGTATGATAATAAAGAGAATTTGTAATAAAAAAAATGTACCTTAATTTTTCCTGTACCAGCAAAATCATTTTTTTGAGCTTCTTTATCACCACACTCAGGAACATTAGGGGCCTGTTTCGAGGCTTCATTACAGACTTCATCATCTTTTTCATGAACTGCTTCTTCTTCAACATTTGTAGGGACAGTACCATTCAAACTAATGGGGTAATCATTAACCAACTCACCAGATCCATATTTGCCAGCAGAAAGTTCTTGAGAACACCGAAGATTCAGTTTCGTTGAACTCCAATGTTGAATAAGAGGAAGTGTCCTCGGTTGACAAACACCCTGCCATTTAACTCTATGAAAGTAGGCAATCTGAAGCACAATAACACAGCCATTAACTTGATTGGATGAACATTCCTTGTATGATTTGATTGCTTCACATAGTCGTTCAAGAACGAATGTACACCAGTCCAAAGTGTGAATAGCTTCAACCACCTCAAGAGATTTTAAATATTTCATGCTAACAGGCCTATTGGGTGTAGGAGCCAAGAAAGATAGAATAACGAAATGTATAAAGAGACGAATAAAATTCTCTCCCCCTTCAGGCAAGCTCAATAAGGCAGATTCCAAGCACTTAATAGAAACACCAGGAAGTACATTATATTCATTTTTCATATTCTTAATCAAATCGCTATCCTCAAACTTCTTATAAGTAACAACTTCCACACCAGGATTACGAGGAAGCATGAAAATATCATAGATATCATCAGCAGTCAAAGTAAAGGCACGAAGACTATCAAGTTCTAAAACCCGACTACTAGAGTTAAAATTGTCAACTAACCACTCAAGCATATGGCGATTAAAACACTTCTTAATATCCAAAAGCAACAACCCTCCAAACCCCACACGTTTAATGTCTTCAATCTGTTTTGGAGTTAATCGTTGAACCAAATTAGTAATACTAGCAGGACGACTACTGGACAAAGAACTGCAACAAACAAAATGTAAATATAAAAAACTAAATTAACTAAAAAATACATAAAAAAATAAAGACACAACTATAAACTACTACATACCTTTCACATGAGGGATTACTTTGACTTTTCAATAAAACTGAATCATTCGTTTTCTTTTTAGAAGGAAGAAAGGCTTTACTTTTGCCTTTTGCAGAAACTGAAGATATATTTTTCTCCTTCTCAACAAGTGGTGCTTTTCCTTTGGACTTGTTAACAACCGGAGATTTTCCTTTATCTTTATCAACAACAGGAGCTTTGCCTTTATTCTTAACAGCAATAACCGGAGCTTTCCGTTTATCCTTATCAGCAACAATCGGAGATTTCTGTTTACGCTTATCAACAGCCTGAGCTTTCCCTTTCTGCTTATTAACGACCTGAGCTTTAGATTGCACTTCCTTCTTCAAAATAGGAACTACTTCATCATCAGAAGAATCCGTGTTGGGAATAAAATGAGATATGTTTTGATCTAATACCAAAACCCCCTGAGACATGCCTAAGTCAAGATCAATATGTTCTAGAAATGTTAGAACATATAGATTATAGGCTAGATGAGAAGCTGAAATGTTAGGCAGCTCTTAGACAATTAGATGCACAATTTGAGGGGGAACCTATACCTTGAAGATGATCAAGATCAAGTCCCCTCAAGGCTCAAATTCTGGAACAATCACTTAAGAACAAGGACACTCTATGGAAAACCAAATGCTCTGATCAGGAGAGTTGATTCGGGTGGAATTTGCACGTTTTATAAGCACATGTGAAGCATATTTTGATGTGGATTTCATTGATTTATGCATTGATTATGATTGTTTGAACCAAAATGAGAGAAAGGTTGCGTTTTGTCGATTTTGTAGAAAATACGATGGAATTTGGAGCAAAACACCAACCATACTTTACTGGATCAGGAAGAGGAGTGCACCGTTGGATTCGTCTCGAAAAATGGAGTGGAATAAAAAAAGGAATCGAGTCAATCGGAGGTCGGAAGCTCGAGATACGAAGAGACGAAAAAACATGCCCAGGTAGAATCAACCCGGGCGGGTCAAAAACGACCCGGGCGGGTCAAAACGACCCGGGCAAGGCTGAATTTGGTGGACATTCGTATTTAGCCCGGGTGAAACCCACCCGGCCGGGTGGGATCGACCCGGGCAAGGCCAAAATTGATGTTGCTTCGACTTTTGGCCGGGTGGCATGCCCGGGTGGGAGCCACCCGGCCGGGTGACCTCATTCTCGGGGGTTTTTGGCCATTTTCTCCATTTTTGAGGGACCAACTTGCAATTTTGGCATCCAAACCCTTCCCCAACACTATATAAGACCTCATTCTTGAAACCCAAGACATTCTCCCCCAATCCACACATAGTTACACATACTTGGAGGTGTTTTGACCATATCTTCATCAATTCTTCACCAAATCAAGGAAGAAAGGATGCAATAGCTCCCAAATTCCATTCCCTACCACATTCTAGACTAAGCTTTCTCTTTCTTTTCCTTTTTATTTAGTTATTTTCATTTGGGATTTGTAATTTGATTATGTTAGTAGTTAGCTAAACAACTTTGTGGTTCTAAGGCATTGTAAGACTTGGATTGATGTTTATGAGTAATTTCTTGCTTTAATTGGTGTTTATTTCCTATTTGCATATTCAATTATCCATTGCAAAGCATGTTGTTAGTGGCCATAATGATTTGCTTGATTCATTGTTAATTGGGATAGTATCGAGAGATTTATTCCATTTAATCGTATGCGAATGTGCAACCCGGTATTATTATGATCTCGAGAGAGGATTAATTATCGGAGAGGGAATCGAATGATCTTAGGAGCTATTTTAGATGGTGTAATGTTTGTGATGTAGACATACGAGCTTATATTACATTGCGTCTTTGAATTAGTTTGTATCGAGAGATCGATTAGTTCTTCTTGTGTGATCACCCTATTTGAGATAACCTTAATGGCCAATTAAACGAGATAACTCTCATAAACGGACGTCTAAGTACTACAATCGCCTTGGAACCCACCTTTTCTCTTTGAGTTTACATCCATTTTACTTTCGTTTTGTGATTTGTATGCCATTTGATCGATTTTATCTTTGCTCTTTGTTGCTTATTCGTGACACTTGGTAGGTAACTTTAGAGTAAAACATTTTATTCAAAATTTCGATCACGTCTACTTAGAATTCGACTAGCAAACTCCACTTTTATGCTTTAACCTTCTCGTGGGATCGACCTCGTGCTTATCACGCTACGATAGACGCCGTACACTTGCGGTTGTTTATTTAGTGTTGCATAACACGTGAATCAAGTTTATGGCGCCGCTGCCGGGGAGGTTTTTATAAGCTCTAGAGTGTAGGCTATGAGAGTTTTAGTTTAGACATTTACTTGCTTTCTTTATTTTGCAAAAATCCAAAAATATTTGTGTTTGTTACCTTGAGCTTATTTGTATATCTCACTCTTGTTCGTTCTTTTGATAGACATGGTTTATGATCACACGATCTAGGAGGAACCACCAAGATGTGCTACCTTTAGATCCGGAGATTGAGGCCAATTGTCGAAGAAGGAACGCCGAAAGGAGAAGACTAGAGTTGGGAAGAATGAATCGAAGAGAGAATCCGGTTGTTGAAGAGGTCGAGGAGGAAGTCGAGAATCAAGGGGTTGATGGATTTGAGGAACCGAATGGGAATGGGGGAAATCGACCACAAAGGGTACTAAGAGATCATTTCCGCCCAATTCCGAGGCCCTATGGAGGAGCGGGTCGGGAACCCATTGATGCTCATAACTTTGAGCTCAAGCCGGCCCTAATCATGATGGTTCAAAACAACCAATTTGGAGGGTTGTCAAAGGAGGATCCTAACCTCCATTTATCTCAATTCCTAGAGATAAGTGGAACGGTTAAGATTAATCGTGTCCCTCAAGATTACATCCATCTCCAATTGTTCCCATTCTCCCTCCGTGATCGTGCAAAGCAATGGTACATGTCTCTTGATTTAAGGACGATCGAAAATTGGGCCGACCTTGTGGATGCCTTCCTCATGAAATACTTCCCTCCAAGCAAGACCATCAAGATAAGAGGAGAAATTTCTTCTTTCATGCAAGACGATGATGAGTCTTTAGCCGAGGCTTGGGAACGTTTCAAGGATCTCATACGGAGTTGTCCTCAACATGGGTTCTCAAGAGATCAATTGATTTGCTATTTCTACAACGGGATGGACCATCGAACGAGAGGGATGGTGGATGCCTCGGCCGGTGGAGGTTCTTTGCTTGGAAAGACGACGGATGAAGGCTATGTGCTTCTAGAGGAGATGGCAAAGAATGGACACCAATGGCCATCCGAAAGAAGGCAAAGCCGGAAAGTTGCTTCCACTAAGGAGTTGGATGATTTGGCTACTCTATCCAACAAGATGGATAAGTTGACTTCGATGATGGCGGCCAAGTCACTAATGGGACCTAGTGATGAACAATATGAAGAGGCCCATTATATGAACAATCAAAGGGACCGTCAATTTCGAGAAAGAGGTTGGAATGAGAGGCAACATCCTAATCCGAATCAATATCATCCCGGATTGAGGCAACATGAGAACTTTTCCTATGCCAATACAAGGAATGCCATTGTCCCACCTCCAAATTTCAATGTTAGGGATGGAGCTATTGTGGAGCCTTCATCAAAGCCATCAATGGAGGATATGTGTTGGTGCTTTTATGGGGGAAACCACGAAATTCATGAGAGAGACTAGAGAGAATGCAAACATAACTCGTCAAAGATTTGAGGAACAAGGAGAAATGATCAAGAATATGGCAAACAACATGAGAGCCATGGAGAAGCAAATGAGTCAACTTTCTAATGTCATCGGTAGTCAACACACTCCGGGGCAATTTCCTTCAAACACGGAGCTCAACCCCAAGGAACATTGCAAGGCTATTAAGCTAAGAAGTGGGACGAGCTACGATGGGCCAAAGATGCCACAAGAGGAGGAAATGGTAATGGCACCCGAGGATGTCGACAAAGAAGATGGACAAGAGAAAGAGAAGCAAGAGGAGATAGTGAGGGAAGAAGAGAAAGTAGAGGAGAAGAAGAGTGAGGAGGCAATCCCTCCTCAAGACAAAGGCAAGAATGTGGTACCTCTCCCATACCCGCAAAGGTTGAAGAAGAAGGGCTTGGACAACAAATTTGCCAAGTTTGTAGAGATGTTCAAAAAGATCCACATCAACATTCCCTTCGCCGAAGCTCTAGAACAAATGCCCCATTACTCCAAGTTCTTGAAAGAAATTATGTCCAACAAGAGGAAGATGGTGGAGTATGAAACGGTTCACTTGACCGAGGAGTGTAGCTCAATCATTCAAGCAAAGCTACCTCAAAAGCTTAGAGACCCCGGATCCTTCACCCTACCATGTGTTATTGGAGATGGAGGTACATTTAGAGCTTTGTGTGATTTGGGAGCTAGTATCAACCTTATGCCATTATCCATATTTAAAACTCTTGGTTTGGGAAAGCTTACGCCAACCACAATGAGTCTTGTATTGGCGGATAGATCCATGACATACCCTTTGGGTATAGTAGAGGATGTGTTGGTTAAGGTGGATAAGTTCATTTTCCCGGTAGACTTTGTGGTATTAGATATGGAAGAGGATAAGTATATTCCACTCATCTTGGGAAGGCCATTTTTGGCAACCGGGGGAGCTATCATTAATGTGAGGAAGGGGGAGTTGGAACTTCAAGTGAACAATGAGAAGGTGTTGTTCAACATTTACAAGGCCATCAAGTTTAGAGATGATGAGGATGAGGTCTTTGAGTGCAACATGATCAATGATGTGCAAGCTTGTGTGGATATGCACATGGAAAAGAGCAACTCAAAGGACCCACTTGATTTTTGCATAAGAGAATCTCTTAACTCACTCTCTTCTATTCCCTTTGATTTCAATTTTGATGAGCTTAATGATATAGAATTGTTTGAATATATGTCTTCTCTTGATGTTTTGAAGGAACTTCCAATCAAAAAGGAGGAGAAATTCATGGAGATACGACAAGAAGCCAAGTTTGGGGGGGTTTTACTTGAAGAGTGTCAAAGATTTCCCAACGAAAATCTTGACACTTGGCCCTCTTGTTACACATTGGAGGCACCAAAGGAGGAAGCTAAGGAGAAACCAAAAGCTCAAGAGAAGGGGAGGAAGCTTGACTTGAAACCACTTCCGGAGCACTTGAGATATGCTTATCTTGAACAAGGTGAACTCTTTCCGGTTATTGTTTCTTCACACTTGCATGAGCTTGAGCTAGAAAAATTGCTTAGGGTGCTTAGAAATTATAAATCGGCTATTGGTTGGGATATTTCGGATTTGAAGGGTATACCGGCTCATATTTGCATGCATAAAATTAGACTAGATGAGTCTATTAAGCCTAAGGCCCAAGGTCAAAGAAGATTGAACCCCATAATGCAAGATGTAGTGAGAAAAGAAGTGTTGAAGTGGTTAGATAATGACATAATTTTTCCCATAAGTGATAGTGAATGGGTGAGCCCAACACAAGTGGTACCTAAGAAGGGGGGTATGACCATTGTTACAACCAACACCTTAGAGGTAATTGCTTCTAGGACACCCGTGGGATGGAGAGTGTGCATTGATTATCGTGCATTGAATAGTGCCACTAGGAAAGATCACTTCCCTTTGCCTTTTATTGATCAAATGTTGGATAGGATGGCGGGATACGAGTATTATTGCTTTCTCGATGGTTACTCGGGCTACAATCAAATTTTGATTGATCCTAAGGACCAAGAGAAATCAACTTTTACTTGCCCCTATGGTACTTTTGCTTTTAGGAAAATGCCATTCGGATTATGTAATGCTCCCGCCACCTTCCAACGATGCATGATGGCTATTTTTCATGGTATGATTGAAAACATAATGGAGGTATTCATGGATGATTTTTCCGTGTTTGGTTCTTGCTTTGATACATGTCTATGTAACCTTTCTTGTGTTTTACAAAGATGTATAGATACCAACTTGGTGCTTAATTGGGAGAAATGCCACTTTATGGTGAAGGAAGGGATTGTGCTTGGACACAAGGTTTCGGCAAAAGGGCTTGAGGTGGATAGAGCGAAGATAGTGGCTATTGAGATGCTACCCCCACCAACTAATGAGAAGGCGGTTAGGAGTTTTCTTGGGCATGCCGGGTTTTATAGAAGATTTATTAAGGATTTTTCAAAGATAGCCAAGCCCATGTGTGCATTGTTGGAGAAGGGAGCTACCTTCATATTTAGTGAAGAATGTGTGAAGTCGTTTGAAATCTTGAAAGAGGCCTTGATCAAAGCTCCCGTATTGGTGATACCCGATTGGAGCCAACCATTTGAGATCATGTGTGATGCTAGCGATTATGCCATTGGAGTGGCTTTGGGCCAAAAGAGAGACAAGCTCTTTCGAGTGATCTACTATGCAAGCAAAACATTGAATCCGGCTCAAAGGAACTACACCACAACGGAGAAGGAGATGCTAGCCGTGGTGTATAGTTTCGACAAGTTTAGAGCCTATTTGGTTGGAGCCAAAACTATTGTATACACGGATCACACGGCTTTAAAGTACTTGGTTGAGAAGAAGGAGGCTAAACCGAGGTTGATACGATGGGTGCTCCTTTTACAAGAATTTGACGTGGAGATAAGGGATAGGAAAGGATGTGAAAATGTGGTAGCGGACCATCTTTCAAGGCTTGAAAATGTGGAGGAAAAGGACATCCAAGTCCCTATCAAAGAGTGGTTTCCCGATGAGCAAATCCTTGACATCAAAGAAACATGTCCATGGTTCGCCGATTTTGTGAACTACATAGCCACCGGAACACCACCACCAAACATCTCATTCCATCAAAAGAAGAAATTCTATCATGATGTTAAGTTCTATGTTTGGGAGGATCCGTTTCTTTATAGATGGTGTTCGGATATGGTCATGAGAAGGTGCTTAGGGGAAGATGAGTGGGAGAAAGTGATTGAAGAGTGCCATTCATCTCCTTATGGAGGTCATTTTGGAGCAAATAGGACGGCTCACAAGGTTCTTCAAAGTGGTTTCTATTGGCCATCCATTTTTAAGGATTGTGTAGCTTTTGTGAAGAAGTGTGACAAGTGCCAAAGGATGGGAAATATCTCAAAGAGGCATGAGATGCCTATGAAGAATGTAATTGAGGTGGAGCTTTTTGATGTATGGGGGATTGATTTTATGGGACCATTCCCCACTTCTCATGGATTTTCTTACATCCTATTGGCCATTGATTATGTCTCTAGGTGGATTGAGGCCGTTCCAACCACTACAAATGATGCCAAGGTGGTCCTCAACTTTTTGAGGAAGAATATTTTCACTCGTTTTGGTACTCCAAGAGCATTAGTGAGTGATGGTGGTTCACACTTTTGCAACCGATGGTTTGACCAACTTTTGACAAAGTATGGAGTAAAGCATAGGGTGACCACACCATATCACCCTCAAGCTAATGGGCAAACGGAGCTTGCTAATCGAGAGGTGAAGCAAATCTTGGAGAAAACCGTGGGGTTAAAAAGGAAGGATTGGGCTATCAAGTTGGATGATGCTCTTTGGGCATATCGAACCGCCTACAAGACACCCTTGGGCACATCTCCTTACCAACTTGTGTATGGTAAATCTTGCCATCTACCCGTGGAAGTGGAGTTGAAGACTCGTTGGGCCATCAATGAGTTGAATCTTGATCTTAAGGCATCCGGAGAAAGAAGGAAGATGATGCTTAATGAGCTTGATGAGTTTAGGAATGGAGCCTTTGAGAATTCCAAGATTTACAAAGAAAGAGCTAAGAGGTTTCATGACAAGATGATTGAAAAGAGGGAGTTCCAAGTGGGAGAACAAGTTCTATTGTTCAACTCAAGGTTGAAAATATTTCCGGGCAAGTTGAAGTCAAGGTGGTCGGGGCCCTTTGTGATTAAGAATGTGACACCCATGGGAAATGTGGAGCTTGTTGATAAAGATGGAACAACCTTTGTGGTGAATGGTCAAAGAGTGAAGCATTACTTTGGAAATGAGCAAATTCGAAGGGTGGAAACACTTCACTTGATTGAGGCTTGAAAGTGGAGAGAATCGTCCGGCATAGGACGTTAAAAATAGCGCTTCTTGGGAGGCAACCCAAGGTTTATTGCTTTCTTGTTTTTATTGCTTTGATAGTGTTGATAGCTTGGTTTATTTTGTAGGTATGGATGAAGAGTACTATGGACACCTTGTTTTGGAGAATGAAGAAGAAGCAAAACCAACTTTGGAGAAAGAAAGCAAGTGATGCAATGGTGATCTTCGAAGAGCATTGGATGTGCAAGGAGGGAGGTAACAACTTGTAGCCCCAAACTTAGAATTTATACATAGTAAAATTCTAAGTTTGGGGGAGTTATTTTTCTTTTATTTTTCTACTAGTTGTTACCCTTGCACCGGTTCGTCATTCTACTTGTGTCACATTTTGCACCAGCGCACACTTGACTTTCACATGAGTATATTGGTTTAGTTGGTTTTGAACATATGTTGGGTAGTGGACAATTGGTGAAATGTGAGCATGAATAGTCATTGGAGTCCATTGTTGAGTAGTTGTGATGATGTTTATTTGCTTTGAATGTAAGCATGATTGATGTTGGATATAGTTTCATGATTGTGTTCATATTTGTAATCTTGGATAGCATGGATATATGATGTGTTGTTGTTTGGGGACATTTGATGAATGTGAGAGTCCTATTAAATAAACCGGTGAGAATTGAGCCTTGAATCGAGCATGTAATCTGGTTTAGTTCATTTGAGAGTGGACTAGGTTATTGCTAGTGATCCTAGAACTTGCCTAAGTTCTTGTTTGAAAGCATGATTGTGTGAGATGATGTGATGTGATATAGGCCATCTTGTTCTTAAAGAGTCACTTAGCCAAAATTTCCTAAAACCGAAGTAATCTTCCGTAGTTACCCTTTGAGCTTAATTCCTCATTTTCTTGGCAAACTACAATGTTAACCACTTAGCCTTTTTGAGCCTTTGATACCTACATCTAGTGGAGGATAAAAGACAAAGTGGAAAACATGTGCTTGAATGAATATCTTTGGTGAAAAGGAGAAGTTGGAAAAGTTGAAAGAAGAAAAAGAGATAGATGAAAAGAAAATCAAGGAAAAGAGGGACAAAGAGCCCCAAAAGCTTGAAAAGAAAAAGGGTTCAAAAGATGAGGTGATGAATGCTTGAAAAAGAAAGGAAAAAGAAAAGTGAGGATGAAGTTTGTAAGCTTTGAAAGTGAAAGCACAAATTGTATAAAAACAAGTTTTGTCCTCCACTAGAAGAGTCACAATTCCCAAATTCATCCTACCTTGTCCAAAGAGCCAATGTTACATCCTTGATTAAGTCCTATTGATCACATTGTTGAGCATTTGAGTGTGTGTAGAAAGTAGAAGTTGGGCAAGCATATGGTGATTGCATAGCATAGCTTGGTTGATGAGTGCATTAATATCCCTAATTTGTTTGTGTGTTTGAGAGAAACACTTCATCATGTGAGTAGAGGACTTGAGCATTTAGATTATGTTTCCCATCACAATGTGTTGTGTCCTTGTGCATTCTTTGATATATGAATGTGGATTGCAACATTGAGCCTATGACTTTCATTGAGAAATGCACTTTGAGAAAGAGATATCATTACATCCTACTTTGCATGTGTGAATTACATTGAATATTCCATTGTGATCATTCCACCCTCATTGCTTTAAGTGCTTAGTTGTTTGAGGACAAACAACATTTTAAGTTTGGGGGGGTTTGATTCGGGTGGAATTTGCACGTTTTATAAGCACATGTGAAGCATATTTTGATGTGGATTTCATTGATTTATGCATTGATTATGATCGTTTGAACCAAAATGAGAGAAAGGTTGCGTTTTGTCGATTTTGTAGAAAATACGATGGAATTTGGAGCAAAACACCAACCATACTTTACTGGATCAGGAAGAGGAGTGCACCGTTGGATTCGTCTCGAAAAATGGAGTGGAATGAAAAAAGGAATCGAGTCAATCGGAGGTCGGAAGCTCTAGATACGAAGAGACGAAAAAACATGCCCGGGTAGAATCAACCCGGGCGGGTCAAAACGACCCGGGCAAGGCTGAATTTGGTGGACATTCGTATTTAGCCCAGGTGAAACCCACCCGGCCGGGTGGGATCGACCCGGGCAAGGCCAAAATTGATGTTGCTTCGACTTTTGGCCGGGTGGCATGCCCGGGTGGGAGCCACCCGGCCGGGTGACCTCATTCTCGGGGGTTTTTGGCCATTTTCTCCATTTTTGAGGGACCAACTTGCAATTTTGGCATCCAAACCCTTCCCCAACACTATATAAGACCTCATTCTTGAAACCCAAGACATTCTCCCCCAATCCACACATAGTTACACATACTTGGAGGTGTTTTGGCCATATCTTCATCAATTCTTCACCAAATCAAGGAAGAAAGGATGCAATAGCTCCCAAATTCCATTCCCTACCACATTCTAGACTAAGCTTTCTCTTTCTTTTCCTTTTTATTTAGTTATTTTCATTTGGGATTTGTAATTTGATTATGTTAGTAGTTAGCTAAACAACTTTGTGGTTCTAAGGCATTGTAAGACTTGGATTGATGTTTATGAGTAATTTCTTGCTTTAATTGGTGTTTATTTCCTATTTGCATATTCAATTATCCATTGCAAAGCATGTTGTTAGTGGCCATAATGATTTGCTTGATTCATTGTTAATTGGGATAGTATCGAGCGATTTATTCCATTTAATCGTATGCGAATGTGCAACCCGGTATTATTATGATCTCGAGAGAGGATTAATTATCGGAGAGGGAATCGAATGATCTTAGGAGCTATTTTAGATGGTGTAATGTTTATGATGTAGACATACGAGCTTATATTACATTGCGTCTTTGAATTAGTTTGTATCGAGAGATCGATTAGTTCTTCTTGTGTGATCACCCTATTTGAGATAACCTTAATGGCCAATTAAACGAGATAACTCTCATAAACGGACGTCTAAGTACTACAATCGCCTTGGAACCCACCTTTTCTCTTTGAGTTTACATCCATTTTACTTTCGTTTTGTGATTTGTATGCCATTTGATCGATTTTATCTTTGCTCTTTGTTGCTTATTCGTGACACTTGGTAGGTAACTTTAGAGTAAAACATTTTATTCAAAATTTCGATCACGTCTACTTAGAATTCGACTAGCAAACTCCACTTTTATGCTTTAACCTTCTCGTGGGATCGACCTCGTGCTTATCACGCTACGATAGACGCCGTACACTTGCGGTTGTTTATTTAGTGTTGCATAACACGTGAATCAAGAGTTGTCCAAAGAAGCTGTCCATATGCAAGATTGGTAAAATCAAAAGGACAAGCCTAATGAATCTGATCAGGAGAGTTGTCCAAAGAAGCTAGCCATATGCAAGAACAAGCTTACCTAGCTCAAAAGGACAAGGCTACTCAAAGGCTTTTGATCAGGAGAGTTGTCCAGAGAAGCCAACTCTATGTGTAAAATGCTCTGATGCTAAAAGACCAAATATGCTGATCAGAAGAGTTGTCCAGAAGAGTTGTCTCAGCAAGATTGAATCAGAACATATACTCTAAAGGTTGAAGGTCAACTATGCTGAAGAATTAAGGACAACCATACCCTAAAGAAATGCAATATGCCAAGATCATCTTGGAGTGAAATAAAGGGAAAGAGCCAAGTCATCTGAAGAAGAGCAAGCCAACCTTGCTGAAAAGCAAAACTGCTGATAGTGATAAGGAGAGTTGTCCAGATGATAAGGAGTGTTGTCCTATCATTGGATCAACCTCCAGAAGCCATGTCCAAGTCCAAACAAGAAGTCAAACATTGGGAAAAGTGCTGCAGAATGAAGACAAAGTCTTACAAGCCGTTTATTACCCAAATGAGGACATGTCACTATCAAGAATCTGTCTTCCAGTTTGAAGAACTCAAGGAAGACATTTATAGCAATTTGGAGCTGCCTCTCCAACGGGCAAATCCTCCATTTTGTCTATAAATACAGAAGTGTGAAGACCATTTGAAAGTATCCAACTAACCTCAACAGAATCCATCTACTCAAGTATTCTGAAGCTCATAGAACATTCAAGCTTTCAAAAGACTATCTTAGTCTTCAAACACTTCTTCTAAGCTGAACTCATTGTATATTCATACACAAGCTTAGAGAGATATCCTATCCTTATACACTGATCTCCATTGTAAAGGATATCTCATTAGTTGGAACCTTACTTCAATCCTTATTCCTTTCAAGTGAGAAAGTGAGAAGGTTGTAGTAGTAGAAGTGGTAGGAGCTGACTGTTGAGAGAAGAACAGTTCAGTTCTGAGTTGAGAAGAGGGTACTAGGACTCTAGACATCCTAGGGATCAATTCACCAAGGAGTGGTGTTCTTGATCAAGTGCACCTTGGCACTATAAAACAAGTTAATTCCAAGAGTGAAGGAATTATCCTGTTAAATCAGGGAAAGTGGATGTAGGAGCTTGAGTCTTTGAACCACTATAAACTCTTGTGTTGATTTACTTTACAAGTACTTACATTCATTCAACACTGCACACAAAACTGATCTTTCAAAGATACATATTCAAGACTGTGCAAAACTGTTTTGGACAAGTTCCCTGAAGCTTAACTGGACTGTTTTGGATTGGCAAAGTGATTTCAAAATCTTAAGGAGTCTAAACTTAAAGGGCCAACCACTATTCCGCACATATAACTCCTTTAGATAGTTATTCAACTAAGTACTCAATAGTACTTAGTAGTTTGATTATCTTAGAAGAGTTAATCATCTTCAGCAGAGTTGTCCAAGACAACCTTGCTGAACTCTGGTTTGATCAAAAGTTGTAAAGAATTGCATACAAGTGTATCCCCCCCCCCATACACTTGTTATATACTCCTTTCAGGACCAACAAGTGGTATCAGAGCAGGGGTTCAAAGACCACTGCTTCTGAAAATCCATCTTGATTTTCAAAACTCACATATTTAGTGTGGTCACTGAACTGATCTATATCTGAAATCCACCACTTATTGATTGACTGATTGAAATATGGCCAACAACAATGCTGTTCCTCCCCCTGCTGTTCAAGGATTGGACAATATGGCCACAAATCCAGTCAACCATATCTCTCATCACAAACTGCCCATGTTTTCAATAGACAATTATGATTTCTGGAAAATTAGAATGAGGGCTCATCTTGCATCTCTTCACACTGATATGCTTAGAGTAATCACAAGAGGACCTTTTGTGTTTACTCAAACAAACCCCAGATTGACAGATGAGCAAAGAGCAGATATAAGGGAACTGATTCCCAAAGATGAAGATGACTTCACTGCTGATGAAAAGAGGAAAGATAATCTGAATTATCTTGCCATGAACACCCTCTATCAAACAATTCCAGATGCAGTTATGGGTAGAGTCTACCACTGCACCACAGCCAAAGAAATTTGGGATACCCTTGCTGAAATGTGTGAAGGCACTGAAAAGATCAAGGAGAACAAGCTCCAAGTTGCTGTGCAGAAGTTTGAACAATTTTCAATGGAGTCTGATGAGTCCATTGACAAATTTGCTGGTAGATTCACTGATGTGATGAATGAAATTAACTCATTGGGCAAGGTCTACACCAAGAGAGAGGTTGGACTGAAAATCCTGAGAAGTCTCACTCAAAAGTGGGATGTCTATGCTGTAATGATGCAGAATACCAAAGATCTCTCCACCATGCCCATGCAACAAATATTCTCAGAACTCAAAGCCTATGAGTTTGACCTCAATAGAAGAAAGCATGTTGAGGAACCTTCAAATCCTACTAAGGGAGTGGCATTCAAAGCCAAAGTTGCTGAACCAGAAATGCAACCCACTCCCAGATCATCAAAGACAGTATCTAAGACTGAAATGAAGGAAGGACTAGCCTTGATGGCCAGAAGGTTTGACAAGCTCAACACAAGGTTTGGTAGATACAAGAAATTCTACCAAGACAACAAATTCAGGAGAAGATACAACTCCCCTGAAGTTCAGGCTGAGGACAAAAAGCCTGAAGAGAAAAGATCAGAGGACAAGTCCTCTGATAGGAGAAGATCCAGTAGAGCTGATCCTTCTTCATCTAAGAGAAGAGAAGAATCCAAGAAGGATGATGATGAAGACCTGTGCTATAATTGTAAAAAGAAAGGGCACTTTCAGTATGACTGCCCTGAATTGAGCTCTAAAGAAAGAAGAGAGAGACAAGCTAAAAGAGACAGAAAGTTCACCAATAGAAAGGCCATGATGGCTGGTGAAGAATCTGATAGTGCTGAGAGCTTCAACTCTTCTGATGGACTATTCTCCAACAGTGAAGATGATGATGATGTTTGCAACATGTCTCTTGAGGATGATGAGGTATCCTCTACTTCTAGTTCACCATCATTCATCTCACAAAACACTAGTGAGGTTAACCTGAAACTTTCCTTAGGAAAGTTAATGGAAGATTTCACTAGATTACAAGAATTTCATGACAATTGTGTGAGAGAAAATGAAAGATTGGCTACTGAACTAACCAAGAACTCTGAGGTAGCTGTTGATGTCAAGTCTACTAGGTTGTATCAACAAGTCTTGAGAGAGCTTGAGGAAGCAAATCTCAGGATAGTTGACCAACAAAAAGAGATTGATAATCAACTACTTTCTCAGAAAAGAAAAGATTTTGAACTAAAAATTTTGAATGCCAAATTTGAAAACCTCTCACATGAATATGATATTCTTAAATCAAGTGAAGAGAGCCTGAAATTAAAGATGTCTGCTCTGAACAAATCCTCTAGAGCAATAGAGGAAATTCAAAGTTATCAAAGACCTATGGCTCAAAGAAGTGGATTGGGTTTTGATCCATTTGAATCTTCACCTTGTCTTAGTGTTGCTTCTACAAGTAACACTAAGAAAATCTTTGTTAAATCAGTGGCACAACAAGCTGAAAATGAAATAATTCAGCCACTGAACAAAGGAAAGGGCAAATTGAATGAAATGCCTACTCAAGTGCTTCAGGAGACTAGACCCAAACCTTTGGAAAAGGTCAAGGCTCCTGAACACAAGAGGAATATTGGTCAACAGAGTAGACCCAATGGAAGGGCAACTCTCCTGAACAATGTTCAGAGGAGTTATCCAAGGTATAATCAGCCTAGGCCAACTCATCTGAGAAAGCCTCAGCTGAATAGACCTAAGGAAAACTACCCTCTAAGGCAGAATAAAATGAGACAACCAAAACCCTTCATGCCAAAGGGTAATGGTCATAAAAATGCCTTTCCTCAAAGATTTAATCAAGCTGCACAAAGAACTCATAAGTTCAGGAGAGTGGACAACTCCTCTGAAACTTACAGAGTTAACACATTCACACATACTTTCCCAAAGGCATTTAAGGGAAAGACAGTGTATGTTGATACACAAGGAAATCAACTTAGCCACCTTGAATCAATCAGGGTTATTAGGCAAGTTTGGGTTCCCAAAGGTACAGCTAACCTCTCAGGACCCAAAACTCAAAGGGTACCTAAACCTATCTAAATGCAGGTACCAATGGGCCACAAGAAGAGGAGCATGAACAAAAAGACAGCATGGTACCTTGACAGTGGATGCTCAAGGCACATGACTGGAAACAAGGAACTCCTCTCTGACTTTATTGAAAAAGAAGGCCCAAATGTCACCTTTGGAGACAGCTCACAAGCAACTACAAAAGGTTATGGTACTTTGATGATTGGTAACATCAAAGTAACCAATGTATCTTATGTAGCTGGTCTCAAATATAATCTCCTAAGTATCAGTCAATTCTGTGATAAAGATTTTAATGTTGAGTTCTCAAGTGGAAAGTGTCTAATTAAGGATAAAACTCAACAAACTCTATTGACTGGAACTAGGAAGGGAAATGTGTATTTTGCAGACTGGGACAAGTCTACTGATGCTGCATGTTTTATTGCTAAAAGTTCTAGTGAACAAAGTTGGTTATGGCACAAAAGGCTAAACCACCTGAACTTCAAATCTATGAATAAACTTGCTAGAAATGCATTAGTTAAAGGACTACCTAATGAGGTTTTCATTAAAGAACATGTGTGTAAGCCATGTCAAGAAGGAAAACAGATTAAAGCCTCATTCAAAGGAAAACCAGTCATCTCCACTGAAAGGGTACTTGAACTTCTACATATGGATCTGTTTGGACCAATTACCCCTACAAGCATAAATGGTAGAAAATACACATTGGTGGTAGTAGATGACTTCTCTAGGTTTACATGGGTAGTATTTCTCCTTAACAAGAAGGAAACACAAGTCAAATTACCTGAACTTCTTAAGAGATTGTCAAATGAGAAAAGCCTTAGCATTATCAAGATAAGATCTGATAAAGGCACTGAGTTCATAAATTCATATATCAATGAGTACTGCACATCTAATGGAATAGCTCATGAAACCTCAGCAGCTAGAACACCTCAGCAAAATGGAGTTGCAGAAAGGAGGAATAGAACCCTGAAAGAAGCTGCTAGAACTTTAATTGCTGATTCAAATTTACCTAAGAGGTTTTGGGCTGAAGCTATAAATATTGCATGCCATACTCAAAATAGATGTTTGATCACTAAGGGGCAAGGCAAAACCCCCTATGAACTCTGGAAAGGAAGAATGCCTAAAGTGTCATACTTTCATATATTTGGTTGCAAATGTTTCATTCACAATAATGGGAAAGAACAGTTGAAAGCTTTTGACAGCAAAGCTGATGAGGGAGTATTTCTTGGATACTCTCAAATCAGTAGAGCTTTCAGAGTCTACAACAAGAAAACCCTTATAGTGGAAGAAACACCTCATGTTGTGTTTGATGAGTCTATCTTTGAGATCAGGAATGATCATTTGGAACCTGAGGAAATCACACAGAGGACAACCAGATTAAGCCTAAAAGACAAAGACACTGAATTCATAGATGTTGTCCAAGCCAATCTGCCTGAAAAACCCACATTGGACAACAATCCTGAAGGCAACCTTCCTGAGACAAATCCTACAGATGGAAATGGTGAACTGAATGAACCAATCCCAGTTCACATCCAGGTAACAACTACCAATGAAGAAGCAGTTCCTGCCGAGGTAGTTAATGGGTCAAATAATCAAGGGGGAACTCAAAATGTTGAAAATGCCAATGTCCCTGACATTGAGGACAACACCCCTGATTATAATCCTGAATTAGATCCTGCATTAAATTATCCTGAATTTTATGATCAAAATGACTCACCTTCAGTAGAGGACAACTCTACTGAAGAGATCAGAAAGAGAAGGACTTGGTTGTCTGACCATCCTACTGATCTGATACTTGGTGATCCAAGTATTGGAGTCAAAACTAGAATATTTCATGGTGAAAGTGCTCTATTCTGTTGTTTCTTGTCAGAACAAGAACCTAGTGACATTGAGGAAGCACTTCAAGATGCAAATTGGATCACAGCCATGCAGGAAGAACTGAACCAATTCACCAGAAATGAAGTATGGGAGCTGGTGGATAGGCCTTCACATCAAGATGTTATTGGAACAAAGTGGGTGTTCAAGAACAAGAAAAATGAAAATGATGTGATTGTCAGAAACAAAGCAAGACTAGTGGCAAAAGGATACTGCCAGCATGAAGGCATTGACTATGATGAGACCTTTGCACCTGTGGCAAGGCTAGAAGCAATAAGGTTTTTCTTAGCCTATGCAGCCCACAAGAGGTTCAAGGTGTACCAAATGGATGTCAAGAGTGCCTTTCTGAATGGAGTCTTGAAAGAAGAAGTCTATGTGGAGCAACCACCAGGTTTTGAAGTTGGAAATCAAGTTTACAGACTCAAGAAAGCTCTATATGGACTCAAGCAAGCCCCTAGGGCTTGGTATGACACACTGTCACAATTCCTCTTGGATCATGGATTCACCAAGGGAACTGTGGACAGAACTCTCTTCAGAATCTCTGAAGGAGAGGACATCTTGCTTGTCCAAATTTATGTAGATGACATAATTTTTGGATCCCCTAATGAAAAGCTGTGTGAGAAATTCTCCAAGCTCATGCAAAGCAAGTTTGAGATGTCCATGATGGGGTTGATGAATTTCTTTTTGGGTCTACAAGTCAAGCAAACAAAAGAAGGAATCTTCATCAACCAAGCTAAGTACACCAGAGAAATGATCAAGAAATTTGGGTGTACATCAAGCAAGCCAGTAAGGATCCCCATGAATGCTAATTGGAAGATGGATCCTGATGAAAGTGGTGTTCCAACCAACTCCACTGAGTATAGAGGAATCATTGGATCATTCCTCTATCTCACTGCCAGCAGACCTGATATCACCTTTGCAGTAGGTGTTTGTGCAAGGTTTCAAGCAAGTCCTAAGAAAAGCCACCTTGAGGCTGCAAAGAGGATCTTGAGGTACCTCAAAGGCACTGAGAATCTAGGCCTTTGGTACCCTGCTGATGACAATATTGAGCTAACTGGCTACTCAGATGCTGATTATGGAGGATGTAGGATTGACAGAAAGTCCACCTCAGGGACTTGTCAATTCTTGGGCAACAAACTCATATCTTGGTTCTCCAAGAAACAAAATACAGTGGCCACCTCCACCACAGAAGCTGAATATGTTGCTGCTGGAAGTTGTTGTGCTCAAATCCTTTGGCTAAGACAACAACTCAGAGACTACAAAGTCAACTCTACTGAAGTGCCAATTTTCTGTGATAACAATAGTGCCATTGCTATATCACAAAATCCTGTCTTGCACACAAGATGCAAACATGTGGACATCAAGCATCACTTCATTAGAGATCATGTGGAGAAGAAGGATATCAAGTTGGTGAAAATTCACACAGACCATCAAAAAGCTGATATACTAACTAAGCCACTTGCAGAGGCAAGGTTCCTGGAATTATCAGCAGAGTTGGGACTTCTTGATCCAGGGAAGTTGGAAAAATGAGTCCAAAGAAGTTCATTGATTGAGGGGGAAATAAACTCAAACTTCAGCAGACTTGGTCAAGTCTACTGAAAATCAGAAATATGACCTTACCTCTTCAGGACACTTGTCCATTGACATTCAGAACCTTTGTCCACATCTCTTCAGGACACTTGTCCAAGTGGGGTCAGATAAGTTGTCCCAGCTATCAAACCAAATCTTGGTATGATAAGCACCTATTTTTGGTGATCAATACCTATTTCGAAATCTGTCCCATTGAAATACAGTTTTCACCTTTCTGGGATTTAATTTGTCTCCCACCCAAAAGGTCACTTTCCATGCATTAAATGCCAAGATTTAACTCTTGTTTGCATTAAACTTTTTGGGACATGATCTATCTCGAAAAACCCCCAGCCTTAAACAAACATTAAAAACCACCCACGTTTTGAATAAAACAGTTATTTCACTGTTACATTGGTTTTTAACCATTGGATCAAAAATGGACAACTCCCCTGAAATCAATCCTAGCCGTCCATTTTTTTATTTCCATTTTTTGCTCACCTTTGAATTGTATCAAGACTCACCAACTCATTGACAAACATTCTTTTTAGAATATTCACAAGTCTTAAGATACCCACAAACACTTCTTCCCCAAGTATTCGAAACCCTAACTCAAAATTTTCTTCAAACTTTCTCAAAGCTTTTTCTGCAAATTTCAATGGCCCCCAAAGTCAAACCAGAGATGCTTGTTGATTTCTCTAACAAAGATCTAGACCTGGATTTTGCCTACCTAAGCAACAAAAACAATCTTCATTTTGAGCCAATAGTTTCCTTTGAGAATGAGGATCCTGAAATCACACCAACCTTGAGATGGTTGAGGAGAGCTAGACTTCAAAAGTTCATGGAGGAAAGACCAAGCTCTTGCTTGGAGAGCTACATGGCAGAATTCTTTGCCTTCCTCAAGTGGAGAGGCAAACCTGAAGATGGTGAAGTATCAACCAGATTATCTTACACTGCAGAAGGAGAGGAAGAAGAGAGATTCCACAGAGTAAAATTCTCCTCAGAGGATCTGGAAGGAGCTTTTGGATTGCCTTATGAGGGAAGGAATCCAGAAGTTTATGGTACTGGCCATGAAGATGAGATAGCCCAAGAATGGCTATTAGTTCCAGGCTCCATCTCTTCAACACAGAACAAGAAGACTCTCAAGCCAGAGTTTCTCAATCTCTTTGAGGTGGTTGCTAAGAGCCTCCTAAGCAACACTGGAAGCTTGGAGCAGGTCAGCCATCCTAGAATCAGAATCATGGCTGCCATTATTGATGCCAGTGATAAGGGCATTAAGTTTGATTGGAGGACCTTCATCATGTCTGAGATGATGAAGGAGAAGGCAAAATTCAAGGTGAAAACCCACAATAAAGTGGTGCTAGAAGGGAAAATCAAGTATTGCACCAGGGCAAGCTTGTTGATTGAGAGGTTTTCCCACTATTCTCAAATGCAGACCTTTGCAAAGCCCCTCCCAGCCCAGAAGATCTTGTTCAGAAAGCTTAGCAAGAAAACTGAACAGAGAAGGATGCTTATGGCCAAACCTGCTGAAGGACAGGAGAAAGAGAAGCCTAAGATGAAGAAGAGAACAAAGGCCAGGGCTGTCAAAACAAGAAAAATGTCTCAATTGTCTTCAAGAGAAGCCTCAGGAGCATCAGCTGAAGTTGATGCAGTGGCAGAAGAGGGAGTGAGTGTGCCTTCTGACCACTCAGAAGAGTTGAGGAGGAAGTACAATGAGACTAGGCAAAAGAAGAAGGGTGATAAGAGAATCAGGGAAGTTGTCCCTGAGAAGGAAGGAAGTGGAAGCAGTAGGGCCAGTAAGAGAAGGGCCAAACCTACTGAGAAGGTGTTGGAGCTTCAAGAAGAAAGGTCTCTTCAATTGGCTCTAAGGGAGAGCAGAGCTGAAAGCAGGACCAAATCCATGTCAAGGACTAATTCATCTGGTTCTGGAACTCCAGAATCCAAAGTCCCTGAAGGTCAACCTATAGAGGCCAACCTTCCTGAAACTCAGAACCTTGAACCCAACTCCCCTGAAACCCATGTCACCCCTTCCAACCAACCCATTACCCCTGTAAATCTCACTAAGAGATATTCTCCAGAAGGGAATGTGCAAAGAAGTGGCATTGATGTGCTTGCAGATTTAGCAGTAGATAAGACAAGACTCCTGTCTCCCCTTGACTCATCCATGCTCAATTATTCAAAGCTCTTAGAACATGCACTCAATGAGCCAACCCCCCTGAGTAAAGCCCCTTCAGATTCATTGCTCTCTAAAGCAACTGAAGTACCTTCATTTGAGCCTAACCCTTCTGAAGCCAACATCCCTGAACTTAACCTGCCTGAAGCCACTCTAGGAGAACCCAGAGCCAACTCCCCTATAACCCAAAGTCCTCATTCAAGTGGAGATGAGGAGGAGTATACTTATGAAAGTATGCTCAGAGGAGGAGCAAAGGCTACTGTGGACAGTTTGTATCCACAACTTGCTGAATTTCCAAGAATTCAGAAAATATTTCATGATCTAAGGATGCTTGTTGATGTAAAAGACAAGTCTATGATGGAGATATCACAAGTCATCCAAGATAAGGGTGCAAACTGGTGGCAAATAGAGGAGAACAGGTTGCTACACTTTGCTGGAATTTCAAAGACAAGATTTCTCATTGATGAGGAGATTTTTGCAAAGCTGGTAGCTGATAAGATTGAGGAGGAGAAAGAAAGAAAAGCCAAGGGAATCAAACACCCTGACAGTAGCTCCAATGATGATGATTCCCCTGATGATCCCTCAAACCCTTCAAATCCCAACCCTCCTGAAACCCCTCAAGCCAACCTCACTGAACCCTTTCAACCCAAGTCTTCTATAGCAGACAGACTTTCAAACCCTCCTAAAACCTATCATAGGAAAGGCTCTGTATCTTCAGAGGTGTTGACCAAGGGTGGTAACACAACCAAAGACACATCTGCCAATGAAGGTTCTTCTGAACCCAAGGCACAGCCTAAAGATGTTGAGGTTCCTGTACTAGAGGCTAGTTTGATTAAGGCCTATTCAGTGTCAGAAGAGTTGGACACTGATCAGCCCTTAATCATTCAGGATGACTCAGTGGCTGCTGAGATAAGCACTGTGATCTCCACACAACTGCCATCTTTGAACCCTGTTGAGGGTGAAGATGCTGCAGGTTTAGGAGAAGGAGTTGAAAAGGAGAGAATAGTTGAAAAATCAGAGGGAGTTGAGGATGAAAGAGAGGTAGTCATCACTAAAATAGTGAGTGTACCACCATATGAGGGTGGAATAAGTGAGGAAGGACAGGTTATTCTTGAAGTCAAATCTGAACTTCAAGAATCCCTTGATGAGAGGAGGCCTGATTCCTTGAGTGAGAACATTATTAAAGAAGGGAGAAAAGAACAAGTTGAAAATGAGAAGAAGACTGCTGATGTATCAGAGTCTTATACAAAAGAAATTTAGGGTGATGAGTGCTTATTTCCTAACTTGTTTGACTTGTCTAATGTTGCAGGTATCTCTCTTGATCAAATTTTTGCAGATGAATTCTTAACAGATGCACCTATCCAAGTAGATTCAGGCTCAGCTCAGGCCTTACTTGGGATGCAATCAGAGAAGTTGGACTCCTTGGCTCATCAAGTCAAATCTGCTCATGCTGAAACCTCAGGAACATTAAATGAGCAAGGAAGGACTCTAGCATCTGTAGAAATGAGGCTCACTGGCTCTGAAGATGTTGTGCTACCAACCCTTGAAGCAAGGATCAGTGGTGTGGAAACAGGTCTCCAAACCATTTCCACTGAAGTTCAGAATGCCAAATCCACCATGGAAGCCATCTCAGAGGAGGTCAAGAAAGAGCAAAAATTGCTGAGAGACAATCACAATGCTAATGTCAAAGCTCTCAGGCTCACTGTCAAACAAGCTATTGGAAAAAAAGACTGCATTGCAAAAGAGAAGAGCTGAAGAGAAAAGGCTAGCTATGGTAAAAGCAGCCTCTGAAAAGTTTTCCCAAGATGTGTTGACCAACATTGCTGAAGGTGCAGTGGCCAACCTCACTAAGCTTCTCAAAGCCCAACTGGATGCATCTCTGAAAGCAACCATGGAAGAGGTTGTCCAACAAAAGATGAAGCCTGTTCTAGCTTTTCTTAGCTTGAGCAGTGATAAAATGCAAGATATACATGATGAGAATGTGTATTTGTTGGAAGAGATGAAGTCCCTAAACCAGGCCCAATCCCTGATGGCCTCAACAATGAGTGACCTCAAGCCCCAGTGTTTTGATGCTGCCAAAAAGGGGGAAAGGGAAAGAGCTAGAGCAAAAGGTGCCTTGGTAATTGGGAGCCCAGTCAAAGGAAAAGACAAAGCTGCTGAAGGAAAAGGCAAAGAGCCTGAAGTGCTGAATTTGGAAGAATTGAATGAAGAAGAGCAATTAGCACTTGCTTTAAAAAATTCTATGGCCTCAGCTCAAGAAGAAAGGATGAGGTTACAGCAGAGACCAGGTGGTGAAGTGTCTGGTTTGGACAAAGATGATGAAGGTGTCCAAACTAGAGGAAAGATCAAGAGGGCAAAAGGAAAGAAAAGACAAATTGAAACATTCACTGACTTTCCTAGCAGCCTTGATCTTCCACCTGAATTCAGAATTGATGAGGATGAGCCTACATCCAAGAAAGCCAAAACTGTTGAAGAGCCCAAAGCTACTGAACAGGACAAGTTTTCTGAATCTGGCAAAACTACTGAAAGTCCCAAGTCCACTGAAGACATTGAAGAATTATTTGCTGAAGGATTTGGACCTGAACCTAAAAAGAAGACAACTGTCCTAGCCCATGATCCATCAAAGCTGTTTCATGAAGGGTATGGCAAAGACCCTGAAACACAACAGAAATTGGCCATGATGAGGGCCCAAGAGAAAATGGATCTGATGGAAGAAGCCAACAGAGCAAGAGATGTGAGAAGAGCAAACTTTCAGAAACTAAGAAGGAGGAGAGCAACTTATAGCAAGATGAAGCCTCAGCTTCTAATCCCAATGGACACCAAATATCCACACTTGGATAAATGGGTGCCAATTCAACTGAATGATACATGGGAAGAGGCCAAAAGGGAGTTTGTCTATGACTATTATGTCATTGACAGATGGAATGGAGGAGATGCAAACTCTGCCTTCACTGAGTTCATGCTAGAATACTATAGAGAGTTGTATCAACAACTACTTGCAACTGCTGACATTGCAAGAATTGAACTCAATGCTCCCAAGCCTATCATCTATATGCCTCCAAAGCTTGAAGGATGGATTGACCAAGCAAGGATCCTAAGGGAGTTCACAGAAATTCTGAAGCTGAACAAGATGACCCTTGGACCTAAAGGAACCAACCAGGAAGCCATGGCACTCAAGAGGAGAGTGTGGGCACAATATGGGATGCTGCCACCTCCTGAGGATGATCTTTGAATGGCTAAGTCTTCTGACTTTTTCTGGGTGAAAAATTATCTTATCTGAAGATATTTTTGCTATGTGGTCAAATCTGCTGAAATTGGACAAGCCTGCTGATATGTGCATTGACATGCTGTTTGCTCTGATATGATTTAGAATGATCTGATACAAGAATTGATGCATTCTACTTTGCTATCTGGAATATCTTGTATTAGTCAGCTCTAGGTGTTAAAGCTCTGATACCTGAAATAGTCTATTTTGCTCTGATCTTATGTTTAGTGTGTCTTGATTTGTAATGATTCCATGCTCTGATAAGTTATCTTCAACTATCAACATGCTTGTAATGATTTTCTTTATGAATGATAGTTGAACCACTTTTGAATCAAGATACATTATTACAAGTAATCTCTCTATGCCTATCTTGAAACCTACTTGCAACAAAAACAGTGAATACACTAACACATTATCTTTTCAGGAATATTGACCTTAGTCATGTCTTCTGAATATACATGTAATAGGTGTAGACAAGTCACTTTTGCTTAGATAGTGTAGGTTTTGGCATCATCAAAAAGGGGGAAATTGTTGGGAATAAAATGAGATATGTTTTGATCTAATACCAAAACCCCCTGAGACATGCCTAAGTCAAGATCAATATGTTCTAGAAATGTTAGAACATATAGATTATAGGCTAGATGAGAAGCTGAAATGTTAGGCAGCTCTTAGACAATTAGATGCAAAATTTGAGGGGGAACCTATACCTTGAAGATGATCAAGATCAAGTCCCCTCAAGGCTCAAATTCTGGAACAATCACTTAAGAACAAGGACACTCTATGGAAAACCAAATGCTCTGATCAGGAGAGTTGTCCAAAGAAGCTGTCCATATGCAAGATTGGTAAAATCAAAAGGACAAGCCTAATGAATCTGATCAGGAGAGTTGTCCAAAGAAGCTAGCCATATGCAAGAACAAGCTTACCTAGCTCAAAAGGACAAGGCTACTCAAAGGCTTTTGATCAGGAGAGTTGTCCAGAGAAGCCAACTCTATGTGTAAAATGCTCTGATGCTAAAAGACCAAATATGCTGATCAGAAGAGTTGTCCAGAAGAGTTGTCTCAGCAAGATTGAATCAGAACATATACTCTAAAGGTTGAAGGTCAACTATGCTGAAGAATTAAGGACAACCATACCCTAAAGAAATGCAATATGCCAAGATCATCTTGGAGTGAAATAAAGGGAAAGAGCCAAGTCATCTGAAGAAGAGCAAGCCAACCTTGCTGAAAAGCAAAACTGCTGATAGTGATAAGGAGAGTTGTCCAGATGATAAGGAGTGTTGTCCTATCATTGGATCAACCTCCAGAAGCCATGTCCAAGTCCTAACAAGAAGTCAAACATTGGGAAAAGTGCTGCAGAATGAAGACAAAGTCTTACAAGCCGTTTATTACCCAAATGAGGACATGTCACTATCAAGAATCTGTCTTCCAGTTTGAAGAACTCAAGGAAGACATTTATAGCAATTTGGAGCTGCCTCTCCAACGGGCAAATCCTCCATTTTGTCTATAAATACAGAAGTGTGAAGACCATTTGAAAGTATCCAACTAACCTCAACAGAATCCATCTACTCAAGTATTCTGAAGCTCATAGAACATTCAAGCTTTCAAAAGACTATCTTAGTCTTCAAACACTTCTTCTAAGCTGAACTCATTGTATATTCATACACAAGCTTAGAGAGATATCCTATCCTTATACACTGATCTCCATTGTAAAGGATATCTCATTAGTTGGAACCTTACTTCAATCCTTATTCCTTTCAAGTGAGAAAGTGAGAAGGTTGTAGTAGTAGAAGTGGTAGGAGCTGACTGTTGAGAGAAGAACAGTTCAGTTCTGAGTTGAGAAGAGGGTACTAGGACTCTAGACATCCTAGGGATCAATTCACCAAGGAGTGGTGTTCTTGATCAAGTGCACCATGGCACTATAAAACAAGTTAATTCCAAGAGTGAAGGAATTATCCTGTTAAATCAGGGAAAGTGGATGTAGGAGCTTGAGCATTAATATCCCTAATTTGTATAGCATAGCTTGGTTGATGAGTGCATAGCATAGCTTGGTTGATGAGTGCATTAATATCCCTAATTTGTTTGTGTGTTTGAGAGAAACACTTCATCATGTGAGTAGAGGACTTGAGCATTTAGATTATGTTTCCCATCACAATGTGTTGTGTACTTGTGCATTCTTTGATCTATGAATGTGGATTGCAACATTGAGCCTATGACTTTCATTGAGAAATGCACTTTGAGAAAGAGATATCATTACATCCTACTTTGCATGTGTGAATTACATTGAATATTCCATTGTGATCATTCCACCCTCATTGCTTTAAGTGCTTAGTTGTTTGAGGACAAACAACATTTTAAGTTTGGGGGGGTTTGATTCGGGTGGAATTTTCACGTTTTATAAGCACATGTGAAGCATATTTTGATGTGGATTTCATTGATTTATGCATTGATTATGATTGTTTGAACCAAAATGAGAGAAAGGTTGCGTTTTGTCGATTTTGTAGAAAATACGATGGAATTTGGAGCAAAACACCAACCATACTTTACTGGATCAGGAAGAGGAGTGCACCGTTGGATTCGTCTCGAAAAATGGAGTGGAATGAAAAAAAGAATCGAGTCAATCGGAGGTCGGAAGCTCGAGATACGAAGACACGAAAAAACATGCCCGGGTAGAATCAACCCGGGCGGGTCAAAAACGACCCGGGCAAGGCTGAATTTGGTGGACATTCGTATTTAGCCCGGGTGAAACCCACCCGGCCGGGTGGGATCGACCCGGGCAAGGCCAAAATTGATGTTGCTTCGACTTTTGGCCGGGTGGCATGCCCGGGTGGGAGCCACCCGGCCGGGTGACCTCATTCTCGGGGGTTTTTGGCCATTTTCTCCATTTTTGAGGGACCAACTTGCAATTTTGGCATCCAAACCCTTCCCCAACACTATATAAGACCTCATTCTTGAAACCCAAGACATTCTCCCCCAATCCACACATAGTTACACATACTTGGAGGTGTTTTGGCCATATCTTCATCAATTCTTCACCAAATCAAGGAAGAAAGGATGCAATAGCTCCCAAATTCCATTCCCTACCACATTCTAGACTAAGCTTTCTCTTTCTTTTCCTTTTTATTTAGTTATTTTCATTTGGGATTTGTAATTTGATTATGTTAGTAGTTAGCTAAACAACTTTGTGGTTCTAAGGCATTGTAAGACTTGGATTGATGTTTATGAGTAATTTCTTGCTTTAATTGGTGTTTATTTCCTATTTGCATATTCAATTATCCATTGCAAAGCATGTTGTTAGTGGCCATAATGATTTGCTTGATTCATTGTTAATTGGGATAGTATCGAGAGATTTATTCCATTTAATCGTATGCGAATGTGCAACCCGGTATTATTATGATCTCGAGAGAGGATTAATTATCGGAGAGCGAATCGAATGATCTTAGGAGCTATTTTAGATGGTGTAATGTTTGTGATGTAGACATACGAGCTTATATTACATTGCGTCTTTGAATTAGTTTGTATCGAGAGATCGATTAGTTCTTCTTGTGTGATCACCCTATTTGAGATAACCTTAATGGCCAATTAAACGAGATAACTCTCATAAACGGACGTCTAAGTACTACAATCGCCTTGGAACCCACCTTTTCTCTTTGAGTTTACATCCATTTTACTTTCGTTTTGTGATTTGTATGCCATTTGATCGATTTTATCTTTGCTCTTTGTTGCTTATTCGTGACACTTGGTAGGTAACTTTAGAGTAAAACATTTTATTCAAAATTTCGATCACGTCTACTTAGAATTCGACTAGCAAACTCCACTTTTATGCTTTAACCTTCTCGTGGGATCGACCTCGTGCTTATCACGCTACGATAGACGCCGTACACTTGCGGTTGTTTATTTAGTGTTGCATAACACGTGAATCAAGAGTTGTCCAAAGAAGCTGTCCATATGCAAGATTGGTAAAATCAAAAGGACAAGCCTAATGAATCTGATCAGGAGAGTTGTCCAAAGAAGCTAGCCATATGCAAGAACAAGCTTACCTAGCTCAAAAGGACAAGGCTACTCAAAGGCTTTTGATCAGGAGAGTTGTCCAGAGAAGCCAACTCTATGTGTAAAATGCTCTGATGCTAAAAGACCAAATATGCTGATCAGAAGAGTTGTCCAGAAGAGTTGTCTCAGCAAGATTGAATCAGAACAGATACTCTAAAGGTTGAAGGTCAACTATGCTGAAGAATTAAGGACAACCATACCCTAAAGAAATGCAATATGCCAAGATCATCTTGGAGTGAAATAAAGGGAAAGAGCCAAGTCATCTGAAGAAGAGCAAGCCAACCTTGCTGAAAAGCAAAACTGCTGATAGTGATAAGGAGAGTTGTCCAGATGATAAGGAGTGTTGTCCTATCATTGGATCAACCTCCAGAAGCCATGTCCAAGTCCTAACAAGAAGTCAAACATTGGGAAAAGTGCTGCAGAATGAAGACAAAGTCTTACAAGCCGTTTATTACCCAAATGAGGACATGTCACTATCAAGAATCTGTCTTCCAGTTTGAAGAACTCAAGGAAGACATTTATAGCAATTTGGAGCTGCCTCTCCAACGGGAAAATCCTCCATTTTGTCTATAAATACAGAAGTGTGAAGACCATTTGAAAGTATCCAACTAACCTCAACAGAATCCATCTACTCAAGTATTCTGAAGCTCATAGAACATTCAAGCTTTCAAAAGACTATCTTAGTCTTCAAACACTTCTTCTAAGCTGAACTCATTGTATATTCATACACAAGCTTAGAGAGATATCCTATCCTTATACACTGATCTTCGTTGTAAAGGATATCTCATTAGTTGGAACCTTACTTCAATCCTTATTCCTTTCAAGTGAGAAAGTGAGAAGGTTGTAGTAGTAGAAGTGGTAGGAGCTGACTGTTGAGAGAAGAACAGTTCAGTTCTGAGTTGAGAAGAGGGTACTAGGACTCTAGACATCCTAGGGATCAATTCACCAAGGAGTGGTGTTCTTGATCAAGTGCACCTTGGCACTATAAAACAAGTTAATTCCAAGAGTGAAGGAATTATCCTGTTAAATCAGGGAAAGTGGATGTAGGAGCTTGAGTCTCTGAACCACTATAAACTCTTGTGTTGATTTACTTTACAAGTACTTACATTCATTCAACACTGCACACAAAACTGATCTTTCAAAGATACATATTCAAGACTGTGCAAAACTGTTTTGGACAAGTTCCCTGAAGCTTAACTGGACTGTTTTGGATTGGCAAAGTGATTTCAAAATCTTAAGGAGTCTAAACTTAAAGGGCCAACCACTATTCCGCACATATAACTCCTTTAGATAGTTATTCAACTAAGTACTCAATAGTACTTAGTAGTTTGATTATCTTAGAAGAGTTAATCATCTTCAGCAGAGTTGTCCAAGACAACCTTGCTGAACTCTGGTTTGATCAAAAGTTGTAAAGAATTGCATACAAGTGTATCCCCCCCCCATACACTTGTTATATACTCCTTTCAGGACCAACAAGTGGTATCAGAGCAGGGGTTCAAAGACCACTGCTTCTGAAAATCCATCTTGATTTTCAAAACTCACATATTTAGTGTGGTCACTGAACTGATCTCTATCTGAAATCCACCACTTATTGATTGACTGATTGAAATATGGCCAACAACAATGCTGTTCCTCCCCCTGCTGTTCAAGGATTGGACAATATGGCCACAAATCCAGTCAACCATATCTCTCATCACAAACTGCCCATGTTTTCAATAGACAATTATGATTTCTAGAAAATTAGAATGAGGGCTCATCTTGCATCTCTTCACACTGATATGCTTAGAGTAATCACAAGAGGACCTTTTGTGTTTACTCAAACAAACCCCAGATTGACAGATGAGCAAAGAGCAGATATAAGGGAACTGATTCCCAAAGATGAAGATGACTTCACTGCTGATGAAAAGAGGAAAGATAATCTGAATTATCTTGCCATGAACACCCTCTATCAAACAATTCCAGATGCAGTTATGGGTAGAGTCTACCACTGCACCACAGCCAAAGAAATTTGGGATACCCTTGCTGAAATGTGTGAAGGCACTGAAAAGATCAAGGAGAACAAGCTCCAAGTTGCTGTGCAGAAGTTTGAACAATTTTCAATGGAGTCTGATGAGTCCATTGACAAATTTGCTGGTAGATTCACTGATGTGATGAATGAAATTAACTCATTGGGCAAGGTCTACACCAAGAGAGAGGTTGGACTGAAAATCCTGAGAAGTCTCACTCAAAAGTGGGATGTCTATGCTGTAATGATGCAGAATACCAAAGATCTCTCCACCATGCCCATGCAACAAATATTCTCAGAACTCAAAGCCTATGAGTTTGACCTCAATAGAAGAAAGCATGTTGAGGAACCTTCAAATCCTAGTAAGGGAGTGGCATTCAAAGCCAAAGTTGCTGAACCAGAAATGCAACCCACTCCCAGATCATCAAAGACAGTATCTAAGACTGAAATGAAGGAAGAACTAGCCTTGATGGCCAGAAGGTTTGACAAGCTCAACACAAGGTTTGGTAGATACAAGAAATTCTACCAAGACAACAAATTCAGGAGAAGATACAACTCCCCTGAAGTTCAGGCTGAGGACAAAAAGCCTGAAGAGAAAAGATCAGAGGACAAGTCCTCTGATAGGAGAAGATCCAGTAGAGCTGATCCTTCTTCATCTAAGAGAAGAGAAGAATCCAAGAAGGATGATGATGAAGACCTGTGCTATAATTGCAAAAAGAAAGGGCACTTTCAGTATGACTGCCCTGAATTGAGCTCTAAAGAAAGAAGAGAGAGACAAGCTAAAAGAGACAGAAAGTTCACCAATAGAAAGGCCATGATGGCTGGTGAAGAATCTGATAGTGCTGAGAGCTTCAACTCTTCTGATGGACTATTCTCCAACAATGAAGATGATGATGATGTTTGCAACATGGCTCTTGAGGATGATGAGGTATCCTCTACTTCTAGTTCACCATCATTCATCTCACAAAACACTAGTGAGGTTAACTGAAATCCTCTTCTTAGAAGATTTCTTGGGTGCAAACTGTTTGGTCCGCATGATAACTGAAATCCTAAACATACAAGTTCCAGTTATAAACATCATAAATTGTCCAACTATTATAGCACACACTATTTAAATATAGAATATAAACCAGTTTAACACACACATATTTTCCCTATTATAACAACATACACTTTTCATTTATTAATGATACACCATTTATAAGACTAACATAAATTATTCCATTATACAATAATACACTATTTAACATGTAAATCATACACAGAATAACAACAACAAAAAATGACTAACAAACAAAGAGTATACAGGTATATCTGATATTTTAACAAAAACGAAACAGAAATATCAACTAAAAAACAAGATCAGCGTGACACAACACTTAAAATAACTTTAAAACACCAAAAAAAGAGTAAAAGTCATAAATCAAGTATAAAAAAAGATCAAAATCAACAATACATTACATCAAATAAACTAAAAAACACAGAAAATCAAACATGCAAAGTAAAAAACAAGAAGATAACCTGAAAATTAGGGTTTATAACAAATACAAAAAAAAAATCGAAGAATACAAACATATAGAACTAAAAAATTAACATAACATAACTAAAATACAAAAGAAAAAAAACGAACAAAAATACCTGAGAGAGCAAAACGCGAACAAACGAAAAAACACTCGAAATGCTCGAACAAGCTAACCGGCGAAACAAAGCAGTGTTGGAACGCACGAAAATACAAAAAGAAATGATCGAAATCAGTGGAAATCAGTGGAAATGAGCGAAAGAAAGAGAGACAAAAGAAGTGAAGGAGTGGAATCGTGTATGAGAAGACAACGGAAATCAAACGCGCAAAAAACAAGAAAAATAGAGCGTTGGGCTGAACTTAAGTTGCGGGTCGGGCAACGAATTGGGCCGGGTAACTAAAGCATTGGGCTGAGTAATTAAAGCATTGGACTGGGTAATTAAAGCATTGGGCTGGGCTACTTCTGGGCCTAGCTAGAGTACACGATGTTGTCGACAACATAGAAGAATTTGGCTATATATATATATATATATATATATATATATATATATATATATATATATCACTAACCTTTCTTTTGGATATACTCTCACCTTAGTAAATTATTAATTAAATAAATGTTTCACATGGAAAGTCAGAGGGAGTCCCAATGCTTAAAATTGAAATGAGTTGGTCTCTGGTGCATAGTGTGCACGTGCACACTATGCGACCAGTCAACAAGTATAACATACAAACGCGAATTTTTACAAACAAAGTAACCGCTGGACTGGCGGTTACGATGTTTTGATTTTCACTAATAAATGTTTCCACTTTTCAATTAAAATTTACATTAATTTGAATCAAAAAACTTTCACAAAATTACAACTATAACAGTTACCACTTTTCACTAATAATTATTTCCACTTTTCAGTAATAATTTGTTGGTCCTGAAAGGAGTATATAACAAGTGTATGGGGGGAATACACTTGTATGCAAATTCTTTTCAAACTTAATCAAACCAGAGTTCAGGAAGGTTGTCCTAGACAACTCTACTGATGAGATTAACTCTTCTAAGATAATCAAACTACTAAGTACTATTGAGTACTTAGTTGAATAACTATCTAAGGGAGTTATGTGTGCGGAATTAGTGGTTGGCCCTTTAGTTTAAACTTCTTTTATATTCTGAAATCACCTTAACAGTTTATCACAGTCTATCAGGGAACTTTTCCAAATCAGGTTTTGCACAGTTTGTGATATGAGTCTTTGAAAGTTCAGTTTGTGTGTAGTGTTGAATGTATGTAAAGTACTTTTAATGTAAATCAACACAGTGGTTTATAGTGGTTCAGAGACTCAAGCTCCTACATCCAATTTCCCTGATTTAACAGGATAATTCCTTCACTCTTGGAATTAACTTGTTTTATAGTGTTAAGGTGCACTTGATCAAGAACACCACTCCTTGGTGTTTTGATCCCTAGGATGTCTAGAGTCCTAGTACCCTTTCTCAACTCAGAACTGAACTGTTCTTCTCTCAACAGTTAGTTCCTTCCACTTCTACTACTACAACCTTCTCACTTGAAAGATATAAGGGTTGAAGTAAGGTTCCAACTAATGAGATATCCTTTACAATGAAGGTCAGTGTATAAGGATATGATATCTTTTCTAAGCTTTTGGCCATAAAACTAAAGTTATCTATTACATTCAGATTAGGGGCTTGGATGAATATCCCAACAGACATCACTTATTACATATATATATATAATTGGTAAATGAAGTATAATGAATGTGTGATCTGTATTCCATCGATCTCGATGTGCTTTCCCTTTGTAACTTTTGATAATCTATATAGAAAAATCACAAAACAAGAGAACTTGAAGGCATGTGTTTTAAGTTCAATCTTTGCGAAGCAATAGCTACATGTCAGTATCCAATGTGGTAAAATATATGATTAATACTTCTATCATGTTTAGTTTAGAGAATAAAACAACTCTTTGGTTGGCTGCTCATCAATGTGAAACTTCATTACATTAATTTATGTGGTTACAAAATAGTTGGTGATTTCTTTCTTTTTGCTAGGAGAATAATCTCGCATTCTATTTTACATTATGTGATATATTTGATTTGTATTATTATGGATTAAAACTCTCTTTTGTTTGTTTCACATTATTAAATGTATTCAATCCACCGAATTCATCAACAATGATTTTCATATGTACCTCTGCATTGGCACGAACCTTCTAACTTGAATGAGAAACTCCAACAGGTAGTTATTTTCCTCACTTAACCTTTTTTCTTTTCTTCTCTTGGTAGGTACATTTTGTGTTTAATTTTATGTTTGGCAAACAATGATGTTAATGAATATTTCTTTAATTGTTTGGTATTGATTGTGATGCATGGTTTTTGTTTCATTTTAGTTTGACCTTTTGGTAGGTGGAGTATTTAATGGTGTTCGATATAGGAGGGGTTTATGGTTCTGGTGTGAGTGATATAGAAATGAGAATTGCTCAAAGGACTGGTGTTAAAGTTGAGGTAAGAAAATAATCATGGTGACAGTGTCGATTTATATGTGAGTAACTATTGTGTTTCAACTTTCTAAGTTAGTTGTTGATTTCAATTTGTATGCTTCGTGTTGAATTCCATGATAATTTCGTATGAATTAGGTGTGTGAATTCACAGAATTGATATAGACTTTGTATCCAACCGGTGATTTTTTTCCTTAAAGGTAGGTTGTCGCCATATGCTTATAATGTTCATTTATATCTATGATCTGCCTCTTATGAGTTCAATTGAAATCACCAATTCACCGAATATAACTAGAAATCAAAGTTTTTGAACAATAGGGAGATGATTTACTTGAAAAAAAAAGGTCTCTTTAACAATAGGAAACTGCTAAGGAACGTAAATATCACAGCGACGATGGACCCGAGTCCGGAGCTGATATAGGTGCGACCAACGACGAAGATCTTACACAAGATCAAGTCGGAGGGAAAGCTGTTGGAGGAACATCTGACCCAACATCTGATTTAGGTGGGAGTTCACCTAAATAGACTGGAAATGATGCTGAAAAATCAGCAGAGCTAGAGACAGAAGTTGTGCAAACGGCTGAAGTCCTTGCCCATGATGGATCTTTAGATTTAGAGGCATTAGTGCTAAAATATGCTTCTGACTTTGTGCTGGACACAGTCAGAACAGAAAATGCACCGTCCAATGTTCATATCGATAGAGATTCAGGGATCTAAAAACAATGAACAGCCAGCTCCTAGAGATGAGGAGAAGTTACCAGCTACTTCAGCTGAGGAGAAAGAAGAAGAAAAAGATGAAGTAGAGACAGCTGATCGAACAACTGATATTGTGAACATCGATTATGATGATGATGATGTTCTGATGTTATATGAGAAGGATGCTCCTACTTCCCAAGATCTTGTCCTACCTTAAGTAATATCTATTGAAGAAATTAGGAGAGCTATTGCAACCAATACAGAAGATGAGCATGTAGGCCCATCAACTGTTATTTCTACATGTCCTAATCTAGTTGGTGTCATCTGGTATAAGCTGAAGATGTTGGGTTCAGATGTTGATCTACCCTTGATTGCTCAAGTTCTTTCTGAACTTAGTATGTTGGTTCATGAGGATCTTGCTCCCAAAATGAAATATTCCTCGCGCAGAATTATTGAATCAGAGAGGACCACTTACGACAACATCTACAAAGTTGTTCGGTGTTGATCTTACTTCTGCTATCATGAAAAGTGTTGATGAAGTGCTCAACAAATCAGCTGACAAGATAGAAGAAGCAATCCGAACAATGGATAATGAACACAAAGCAGCCTTGATGACATCCATTGATGATCTCAAGGAACGAGAGCTGAAAAACAGTCAGGAGCGAGAGCATGCCTCTACTGAAGCTCCACAGAAGAAATATCTAGAGTTAGAGAAGATTGCGTCGGATCAAAGAGCTGATTTGCTGAAACAGCTTGAAATAACCAAGGACCACAACACCAAGATGGAAGGAGAGATTGGTAACCTTCTAATGACTAAGAACCAAATCTCCTTGGTTGTGGATGATTTGAAAGCAAGATTGGACCTTGCTCAAGCTGTGCCCGATATTAAGCAAATCGCATCTGATGCTGTTTCTGAAGCTGCAAAGTTGGCTACTGAAAGAATTGAGAAAACAACATATGTTGTATTGGACAATGCCAACTATGCAAACAAGGATCAATTCGACAAGCTTACTCAAGCGCTCACTTCCCATATTGCTGAAGCCAAAAAAGGGGGAAGAAGAGGTCATAGTTAAGTTATCAAACCAAGTTTCAGAAGAACTGAAGACAGCAGCTGAAGAATTGAAGAAATTTTCTGAAGCTCAATCTGATCTGTCTAGGAGATTAGCAGATGCAGAAGAATAAATCAGAACTCAAGCGGACCAGATGAAGAAACTCAACGCTCAAAGGGGAATTTCTGAAATTCCTTCCTCATCTACTCTTCATTTATCTGATCTTGCCTTAGCACAGGTTGTTGATGTTGTTGCTGCAAGGAACGAAGACATTCAGATGCAGAAGCAACCAGCAGCAGATCAATCAACAGCATTTGCCTAACCCTCTATTCAGATTGATGATGAAGATGACAATGTTCCAATTACATTGAAGAAAGGATCTCGACGCCCTGAGCCAACAGATGAGGAACGACGTCAGATAGAGCTGAAGAGGAAGCAATCTACCAACCTGGACACAAGATTCAAGAAGAGGAAGACTCTTGAAAAGAAGAAGAAACTTTTTGAAGAGCCAATTCCTGAAGACATCGAAGACGATGTAGAAGAGGAAGATCATGATGAACTCCCAGAGCAATCAGATCAGCAGATAGACGACTTCATTGATCAAGTTCATAATCTGAGATGGCTGAATCTGAAGAAGCAGTGGCAAATAATTTATTATATTGCGCACAGATGGGGAGATCAAGATCAAGAGACGACCTTCAAGTGTTTCGAATGATGTCTCACTGAAAATTATTCAGAGTTCTTAGGCATCATAATCAAGGAAGCAGTTGAGAAAAATATCAACATAATCCTACCTAATTTTCCATGTTGGGAGGTAGCTATAACTGTAAATGGAAAGAAGCATATGAGGGAAGCTAATTTGATTGCTGAGAACATTGTGCGAATGAAGAAGATTCGAGATAAACAAGTTGTTCGAGAAATCAAGAAGAGAGCTTATCAAACATTTGACGTCTACTGAAGACACTTTATCATTCAACTGTTAAGTATTTATCTTGTATTTGTAATCTCATTGTCATATCTTCTGATTAATACAAGTACATACTTTTTCAGCTTCAGACAACAACTCATTGTCTTCTTTAGAAGTTATTTGCCTTATGCTTTTAAGTTTTTAAAAGCTCTGATACTTTCTAATTTAGAGTATTTCTAACCTTTGATGAATTTCAAATTATTAGCCAACTGATCTGATAACTTAGTTTAGTTAGTTTTGGCTTCATAAAAAATGGGGAAATTGTTGGGATATTCATCCAGCCCCTAATCTGATTGTAATTTCTATATTTAGTTTTGATAGCCAAAACTAGATTAGTAGAGTATAGGTTAGAACAATAATTTGTAATCTAGAAGTAAGTTACCTAAGTTGTTCTTATAAAGTTTAGAAGTATTGAAAGTGTCTAAGTCTAAGTCTAAGTCTGAGGGATCAACTTTATGTATATCAGCTGATACCTCATCTGAACAAACACGCGCTTTACTCAAGACTTAAAGAGTAGAAGACTTGAAGACTAGAATACACTAGAGCGCATTAGTGAAATCAGATCTAAAGGTTGTTGTATACCTTATAGACTGAAAGTAACTATATGATCATTTGCATTGAAGATCAGAAGACCATTCAGCAGATATGAGCTCACCTGATCTTGTCGAAGAAAATCCTCAAGAAGCATTAAAGTCAAGCTCATCTGAAGTTCAGATGACAATTAGTATTTATGATGAAGACACCTTGAAGAAGTGTTAGTTCATTTATCTAAGGCATTAGAAGAAGAGGCAACAATAACAGAAGACAAAGAGAATGTCGGACTAGTTCTGAATTGCTCAAACAGAAGATAAGACAATTTGTTCAACAACTCGACTGATGTTGACCAATGACAAATCGACAATAAGCCTACAGAGTTGACTTGAACTAGGTCATTCAGAGATCTGTCACAAGAAGTACAAAGCAATAAATGCACCATTGCAATTTCTGGTAATGTCGTACCAGAATACCTGCAAACATTTATTCAATGAAGATCTCGACCATACTTAGAAGATTTCCTTGCAACGGCTAGTTCGAAGCTCAAATCTCTCTATAAATACAACACTTGTTCTTTGGAACAAGGTACCGGAAACCTTACAAGCAAGAACTCTCATATTCAATTGATCACAAGAACAAAGCCGTCTGAAATATTCCAATCGAGTTCTTAAGAGCCTACATAGTTTATCTATCCTTAGAAGCTCTAAGTTTCCGATCCTAAGCCTGCATAAAGAATCCTATCTTTAGTGCTTAGATTAGTAGTATGTTTTTGAGCACATTGAGTTGGTTATTAACATTTTACATACCTTGTTAAGATAACCCCCTGTAAAGGTTACTTGTTACCTCACCAACAAGTAGATCCGTATCCTCAGAAAGTAGTTGAAGATCTTGATCACAAGTCTTCTCTTGGGACTATAAAACAGCAGGATAATGAATTTCTCTATCTGATTAGACAAAGTGGACGTAGGATAATAAGGATATTGAGATTTGATGAACCACTATAAATACTTGTGTTATTTATTGTTTTATTTACATTATGTACATCATTCTTATTGTTTATACATACATATATACTATACATACCTTGTAAATTATACATTTTATAAAAGGGTCAAAATCCCACTAAGTATAAGTTTTATAATCAGCAGATATCTTATATCAATTGATATCATTCATTTGTATTTAAAGTCATTCTTTAGAAGGTTTTCATATCAACCCACGAGTCTAAACATTTAGGGCCTACACATTTCCGCACCTTAGCTGTTGAGATATATTTCCAACTGACCAGCTGATTTAAGCAATCAGTAGGTTTGTTATCTTAATCTGCTATACACACTCGCACTCTAAAGATCAGAACATATTATTTGCATTCACACGATAGAGTATATAACTCATCTGATCGTCTCATCTGATCTAAACACGAAAAAGTTTTAAACACTTGAAAGTCTATTCACCTCCTCTATACTTTCAACATACTCGTTTTGGGACCAACAGTTATATATATATATATATATATATATATCCTTACTTTGTCATTTCCCTAAAAAAAATATATTTTATTTATTTTTATTTTAAAACTTGTGTTTAAAATTAAGGACATAAAATTAGTGGATGGAGAGCATATATAGGGGTGGATGCATGTATATGTCGGGAGGGCCACCCAACCCCACCCTTTATATATACATATATATATATATATAATTTAATTTTTTTAGTATTATTTTAAGATCAGGTAAATTAATAATAAAATTATTGATGAATTAATTTAATAAGTTATTAGAATTTATTGTAAAAGTCACCAAAAAAAAATTATTCTTACACTTTTGGTACTTATTTATAAAATTAATTATTTTGTATGCATCACTTTCATATTATTTTAATATTTTTGAAACATGTTTACAATTATCTCATACAGTATTATTAAATAAATTAAAAAACTTAGCACCTTAACAGAAAGGAGTGATAAAGAAAATATGATTGTTAGTTTAATTTGTTAATTTTTTTTTAATTTTAAATTACATTAAACAAGATAAATAAATAACATATAATTATTCATTGAGTGCTCATTTTTTTTAATTAGCAATATGCAACAAAAATATATTTTTTATTGAGTCAGAGGCGGACCTAGAGGGGTACATGGGGTACAGTTGTACCCCCAATCTCAATTTTTTTTTAATATTATGTATAAAAAAATTTATAATAATAAATGGGTGAAAGATGATCAAAAGTTAATACATTTATCTTTTAAGTTCATTTAAATGTCTTGAGCTTATTTTATACTCCTTCTGTCTCATTTTAAATTCATAATTTGCAAAAAAATGAACGTTCATATATACATATATCTTATTTTTCATATTTTGTCATTAAATCAAACCCTTATTTTTATATTAAAATAAAAATATAATGAAAATTACAAGTATATCATTAAGCCATGTTGAAAGTGTGTGGGGGATGGTATCTAGTGTTTAAGTGAAAAACAGAACAATGTTACACTGAATGTTGTGACAATTAGTGTAGCATTAACTCTAACCGAATGTGAATAATCAAACACAATACACAGCGGAAGTCTAAAACACTAAAACACAATACGAACACAATGGAATAATTTTTAACATAGATTTTATTAATAACAAAACCTATGCTAAGCCTTACGGCGAAACAATAACTTAGTTCCTAAGTTATACACAAAAATGTCGTGTGAAATGTCTCAGCAATTACTTCAACATTCCACAAACAGAAACTACAATCGAGGCAGGTGCCTGAATCTGTAAATAGACTTAAGTGTAAGAACACTGTCTAAAGAACTAATCTGATCTATGATTCACTCTCACTCGATACAAGACTAGACCTAAGTACACTGGAAGGTGTGGTATCCCTCGGCGTACGTTAAATGATACAACTACTGACCATAACTCCGAACTAGGGTTGAACTCTCAAGAAGGTGTTACTCGAATAGTGCATACTTTGAAATGAAAGTCTTCTGCGGTATTTATAGAGAAATACACAGCTTCTAGATCCTTCCATTATGAGATCCTATTTTTTAGGACCTCAACCTCCATGATCTCTCTAGATCTTTCTGCCATCTTCCAGGTCGTTCTACGATGCTCTAAACTCTTCTATCACGTTCTGCAACCTTCTGGAATCTTCCATGTTCCAGACTCTTGTAGAACCTTCTGGAATCGTGCCTGAATGTGAGAGCATTTAGTACAACATTTAATGTAACATTTCAGAAAAGACTTAGAATAAATCAAGGAAGGTCAAATTAAGATGTTGTTGATAATGTTAAAGCATTTAAGAGTTAACAACATCTACACATGTAAACCCTTATTTTTAATTCATATTTTGTATCTTTTAAGTTCAAAAGTGTCTTGAGCTTATTTTATACTCCTTCCGTCTCATTTTAAATTAATCATTTGTATAAAAATGGACGTTCATACATATATCTTATTTTTCATATTTTGTCATTAAACCAACCCCTTATTTTTATATTAAAAAAATCTAATGAAAATTACAAGTATGTCATTAAGCCATGTAAACCCTTATTTTTCATATTTTTTGTATTTTTTAAGTTCATTTAAGTGTCTTGTGCTTATTTTATATATACTCCTTCCGTCTCATTTTAAATTCATCATTTGCAAAAAAATGGATGTTCATACATATATCTTATTTTTCATATTTTATCATTAAACCAAACCCTTATTTTTATATTAAAAAAATTAATGAAAATTATAAGTATGTCATTAAGTCATGTAAACCTATATTTTTCATATTTTGTCGTGATACTTATAACTCACACATTTATTTGCATATATTTTAAAACGTTCATACATATATCTTATTTGTATTATATATATTTTATTTATTTGCACATATTTTAGAACATTTATACATATTTATTTGTATATGTCTTACTTATTCGTAAATATCTTATTTATTTACATATTTATCGTACCCCAGATTCATAATCTGAGTCCGCCGGCCACTATCTTGAGTGTTGTAATATGTGTGTATATTTTGACTGTGTATATTTTGACTGTGTATATATTTTCAATTAAGTAGTCTAATAAATTTAAGACATATTATACACTTGAAAAAATTATCATATTAATGTATAATGTAAATTTATACATAAATATCAAAATTATATATATATAATAGTGTTTTGATTCATTAATTTTTTTTTCCACCTAACTTTGAATTCTGAATTGTTAACTTTTAACAGGACAGGACTACAGGAGGGAGAATTAAATACGATGTTTCACAAGGAAAGTCAGAGGGGAGGGTAACAGTAACATTGTATATCACACAACGTTAACCGAAGATAATTCTTAATTTAACATGTTACGTGTGCATGCTGACATAATATATATACCACCAACTTTTTTTTTCCATTTGGACATTTTTTTTTTTATAGCACGGCATCCGGTTTAAGGACCAACTAATTCGAGGGGATCAATTTCACTGTTCACATGCGAAAGTCTCGTTTAAAATTAAAATTTTGTGCTCTATATAAACATGACCCCATCGAATTGTTTACAACTTATGGTTTTAAATCCATTTGGATATATTAAAGTGATGTTTCACAAAGAAAGTCAGAGGGGGAAGGTACAATATTTATTTTTAATTTTAGTAGAACATTTTGTTATTAGATATGTATAGATTTACTAGTTTTTCACTTTTTCTAATGTAGTTAAATGGTTAATAGCAGTGACGGAGCTAGGAAATCTCGATAGGGGAGCCCGATTAACATTAGTTACATTACTTTAAAAATAAAATAATATGTACTTATTATACTCATCAAATTTTTACATGATAAAATTGTTAATACATTTCATTAAATTAAATTGAACAAGCTAACTTTCATTTTGTTTTGAAGTTTTAATTTGATAGTTCGATTCAAAATTAAGCGAAACAATTTAAAAATTGCTAAAATATTAAATTCAAAAAACATTTTATTTCTTCGATTGTAAATGTCTTTTAATTAATACATTAATGTGTTCCAATATTCTATTATTTGCACCATTTGATCGGCACAATTTTTAAAGTATGAATATTTTGGGTGATTTGGTGAGGTGTAAAATAAAATGTATGCAAAAAATGAGTGACAATTTTGAAAATAAAATGATGTTGGGAGGGTATTAATTTTGTTGGGTGTTTTCATATTAAGAGTGTGCAAATAATCATTTGACGTTCCAATAAAAAAAAAATGTTACGGGACAAATGGAGTATATATATTAAAAAAAAAAAATTGGTGGGGGCCACTGGACCCCCTGGCCCCAGTGTGGCTCCGCCCCTGGTTAATAGCATACAAAATTCATAAAACATGTCTATAAAATTTATAATTTGATAAACAAATTAACTAATTAATTATTGCAATTGGATGAGACGTACAAATATTTTTTGTGTGATTATTGATGATGTATCACCCAAAAATTCCCCATGCAAGGGTTATAAAAAACGTGAGAAATTATAACCTGGTGCAACGTTTGTTGCAACATCGTGATATCTTTAATCATATCGAACATTAGCCCGATGCTTAAAATTGAAATTAACAATTAATTAATATATTAGCATTTTTATATTGAATTGCAAATTTTAAAAAAATTATTTTATATAGTTATAAACATGATGAGCTGCCATTAGCTATAATCACAATTTTCGAATTTCAACCTTAGAGATCTTTCCAATCTATAGCTTGTTCCATATGAAAAGTCATATATATATAATCAACTAAAAGGTTTTGAATATTTTATGTAATTCGTCATAACATATAGCTAGAAATGTGGCCTTAAATTATTGAATTGATCTTTGAGTTGAATGATTGAATTACAGATTTGAATAATTTGAAATTTAATTTGTCCTAGTTTGAAATTTCAGCCTTCAAAAAAAAAAAAGTTTGAAATTTCAAAGTTCTCTTAAAAAAAGATGGAGGAATAAAAAAAAATTGTCAGGTTATAGGATATAAGAAAAAAAAAAGTATACCCGATCAATTTTAATAAATTATTTTACAAATTTACAATTCGCTACGTAAAAAAAGTGTGATTTTTGAACAATTAATTCTTATAATAATATAAAAAATCTAAATAAATTATGATTTTTAAAAAAAAAAGTAAACCCGATCAATCCTAAATAAATTGTTGGAATATACCGTTTTTGGAATTTTTCTACAACACAACATATTTTTCTGTTGGAATTTTCCGACGAATTTTGGCCATTGAAATTTCAACGGTACTGATGGAAACACTGTTGGAATTTTTAAAATTCTAACAGTTTATTTTTCTGTTTGGAATTTGATAATTGTCTTGTATAGTGCAAATTGATTTGAACTTAATGAAAATTTTAATTTTGATTGAATAGAAAAATCCCAAAACCTTTATATGATGATGTGCATACAAGAATTAGTCTTAAAAAATATTTTACACCACCTTCATGTATTATATTGTATACTTTAAAATGTAAAAGTATTTTATGTAGGTAATGAGTTGTATAAGAAACTCAATATTTGGTTCTATTTCAAAAACCGATTTTTCCATTGCATTAAATAATTCGACGATAACTTTTCAAATTAATGAAAAAAGATTAAAGTGGGTACTAGTTATTTAAGCTGATAAGCAAATTGAATTTTGATCCCCGGCCTATTCTAGTTTTGCATTCTATGGTGTATTTTGATTTATATAATCAGGGTAGGCTTAGAATCTGTATCGACCAATCAACTGCTTTCTTATCCACAATTAGGTGGTGTTTTCAAACATAATAAACTACTTTCGATCGGAATCACTTATTTTCTAACCTCTCTCACACTACTTTTATAAAAAGATAATTTTGAAAACTGTTAGTTGAGTTTGCAAACACCTCTTATATATAATTGTATTTTAACAATGAACGGACAAAGTATATCCATGTGAAAGGTTGGTTGGTGGTATATATAATATATTAAGTCAACAAATATCCTTAAAAAAATAAAATTTAGTCAAGATGCGCATGTTAAGAATTATCTTCGTTCGTTGTAATGGTACCCTACAATATTCTCCACCAGTGAAGTGAAGATTCCTTGTGCATGCATATAGTATATATTCTCAAAAAAAAATGTAAATAATGAAAAATTAGACGGAGCGAGAGTACTAAAAATAGCAATCTCTCTACAATGTTTTGTATATGAAAATGCTGAAATTACAAAAATTGTTAAAAAAAAAATTAGGGATTAAAGAATTTGCAGTCCAATAAGTTGACAATGAAAAATAAAATAGCTAGACTTTTAAGGGAATGAAAAAACGACGGTTCAAGAAAAAGACCTGCAACTAAAAGCAAGGTGGCTATGACAAATAAAGTTGTGTATGAGTGGGTTGAACGAAAATTAAGTCTTTGAGCCATTAAGTCACGTACAAGTAGTTTTTTTTTAAAAAAATAGTGAGTAAAATAGATAAAGGATTTTGTTTAAAAAAAATAGTGAGTAAAATAGATAAAGGATTTTGTGAGATTGTTGTGAGTTAATTATTTCTATAAAAAAAATGAATATATTTTTTGTGGCATAAAGGATTATTATTTCTTAATAATATCCAAAAGAAAAGAAAAATTAAGCAGGGGACGGTGGAGAAAAGAATTATCTTTAATTTTGGTGTGTTATACTCTCGTCCTATCAATTATGTCATCTCCTCATTTAAAGCTAAAAAAACTTCATCGTTAGTTTGGTTGTCAACTTCGTTTGCAATTTTGGCCCTGATGCGTCGAAAAAGAACGCCCTTAGATATCAGCCGCTTCTCTACGAGCACTACTAATCACGAACTGAATCACTCGTTTGTCCTTGGCAATCTTCACGTAAATCTCCTTGAGAATCCGAAAATGACCTGCAAAAGTACACCGGAGGGGGGCTCCGGCGTAGAAGCTCCGACGCTCAAGTCAGAATCGATCTTTTGGAGAATCAAAGTGGAATTCCCCTGTATCTTTAGGGAAATTCCGGTGAATAATATGGTGTTTTTTTCTTAATTCTCTCTATATTTCGTAAAAATGTATTGATATATGAAAAACGTACCTGATAACGTAAAAATGAGGTGCTTATATACCTGGCCCCTTCTTTCGGGAGAGAAGGAGACTCTTTCTTCCTATATTCGCTGCATTTCCCTCTAAAATCGGCCCAACTCCCTGAAGACCTGGTTTTCACCCCTTATGACTTGGTCCTCTCGTATACTGGCCCTATCTTTACGGGCCGACTTTTCTCCTTAGCTTAATTAGGAGAAACCGGTTCATATTACGCGCTCCCTTTGGGCCTGACCTCTAGGCTCAAAGGTTATTAGGTTCTGGACCTGGGCTAGAAGCCCAACTACCCTCATTCCCCTCTCTGGGCCTAGGAGTGTATAAATTCAATTTTTAAGCCCATTGACCTAATTGAGATCACCATGTTTTATCCCGTTTCCACGTGTCGAATCCTCCGAGAGCGACATATTTATCTACATCAACCACTCCCCCCTACTCTCGTAAAAAGGATAATTTTTAAGAGAGTAGGAAAATAATAAGATAAATTATAAAGAAACAAACCATTCCTTTAAATACTCCTTTCTTATATTTCCCTCTGAATATTAATGACTCGATTTATTTTTAATAATTATCTCCAGAAAGTGTTAAGGCTTTTCGCCTTCCACACGCCAACTCAATTTGAAAAATTTGCATCCAGTTGTCCGCCCGAGGCCCAACACTCAGCCATCCTTCCTCAGTCACGCGCGCTTTAATTGGGAGGTTATTAACTCTTCTCGGTTTTTCCCCTTTTCTCTCTCCAGCGTAATCATTGCAAAACTCTTATTCATTTCCCCCAAAAAACCCTCTTCTCCTTCTTTTCAAACTTATCTATTCTTCTCATTCTCGTTTCTATTTCTGCAATTTAACTCCTCTACGCGCATTCACCGGCCACTTCACCATCTTCGAAAACCGACCTCTCCTCAGGTATCTCTTCTTCTTACTCACTTTTCTTTTATTGTAATCCCATGTCATCTTCCGTTCCGACCTCATCAGACTCTACCTCCATGGGAAGTTCAACTACCAACTCACTCCACATATTTCCTATAACTGATCCCTCCTTGAAGAATACCATCTATGGTTCCTCCCTGCTTCCTCCTGAGCGTGTAGCCGCCTTCCTTCGTTCAGATATATTTCCCAGTAATTACATATAGTTAGGGCAGCTCATAAGAAAGAACGCCCTAATTTCCCTGGTCTCAATACTCTGGCCTTCTGGGAGGCTCAACTAAAAGCGGGCCTTCGCTTTCCAATCCATCCCTACTTTTCTGAGATCTCCACTTACCTTCGCATACCCCTCAATCAATTCACCCCCAACGCGATTCGTGCGATGCTAGGTTTCTACATTCTGATTAAGGGGAATGGAGGCGAGCCCTCAGCCCAGCTTTTCTTGACCCAATATATGTGTAAATTTGCCGACGGGTTCTTCTATGCTAGCGGTCGTGCTTCCAGAACCGGGAAATTCATGGAAAAGCTCCATGAAGGAGTCCAGAACTGGAAGGACTATTATTTCTTTGTCACAAACCCTTTTCCCTGGGAATTTCCTCACGAAGGGTGGATTTATGAGAACCCTAGGGTGCCCCGTCCACCTCTTTCCGTTTGCTCCTCTCTAAATTTGGATGTGATGGACCATTTGAATGACCATGTATCTGCTCATGGATTTTTCGATGTAATGAGCATTTGTAAGAACCCTAGAGCCCTATCTCATTTTGGTTTCGGTCGCCCCGATTATCCTTTAGGTCCCGATGACGGTAATACCATTTCCTCTCCCTTCAGCATCCCCTTCAAGATTCAAACTGCTGCGATTATTAACATCTTTTCATATTTTCTTTTGTAGCTATGAGTTGGTTAACTCAGATTTCTCGTGATGCTACTCCTCTCTCGATGGTTGCTAAGTCCCCGGCCCCTGAAAGTTCCACAAAGGCCCCTATCTCTCTCTCCCCAGTGAAACCTTCCGCTGGGTCAATTGCAAAGCGTACCAGGTCCTCCAAAGAAAAAGCCATAATTTCTTCATTGTCGCCTGCTCCTGATGCCTCTAAGAAGAAGAAGTCCAAGGTCAAGTCCTCACTGCCCAATGTCATTCCAGATGCCCCTGATGACATCAGCGTCAACCACCTCATGGTTTTCATAGATCGTCACACCCCGACTTTTGCCACTGAGGCCCTTAATGCTCTATCCTCGGAAGAACGAATCGTCCATTCCGCCCACAGTTTCACGCAGGTATATTTTAATGTCAATATTGCTTTGAATGAATAATAGGAGAAAGTGTAGATACCTTACTTCTTTATATCGTTTCTTGTGTAGTTTGGCCTCTTGTTTTCTGATGTATCCGAACGAGCCCTTCAATCCCTTCAACTAGTGGACGATCTCCAAAGTCAAGTGGAGTTGGAAAAGGTAAAGAAGGAGATACTCGAAGCAGAACTACGGGACGCTAACCAGAAGTGTAAGGCACTTCAAGTGGAGAAGATGAGGCTTTCTGAGGAGATTTCTTCATTGAAAACTCAGTTCGGTGAGCAGGTTGAGCGCTTGGAGGCTACTCTTCCTTTGGCTGGTATGAAACTATGCATCGATTCTCTTTTTACCTCGGCCATGGGTCAGAAGTTTTTAGGTACCCTGCATCAGGAATGGTTGGAGGCCTTTCTTAAGAGTACCAGCTTCTTGGGAGCCATGGGCGCATATATTCCTCACTTCATATATCATGGATTTTCTAACGCCGTAGCTGAACACTCTGCTCCTGGATTCAATGGTCAATACACTCGTGCTCTTCGTCTGAATGAGTTAGCCACTCCCCCCAAGTTCCTTGGAGATCCTAATGAAGATATCAACACTCCCTGGTGGTTGCCTAGGATGAGGAAGGCCGTCTCGGAATTGAAGCAAGCTGCTCTAAAGTTAGATGACCTGGTGCCTTCAAAGAATGTGACCTTCCCTATCCATGTGGCCAACCCAGATCCTGTGGCGACCGTGACAGCCGGCGCTCTAGAAGAGAAGGCAGAGGGAGGCGGTTCTAGTGGGCGAGTTGATGAAGCAGGAGAAGGTTTCGAGGGGAAGAATGATATTCCCCTCTCTTCATAACTCTATTTCTCTGATAACTTTTCAGTACTTTTAAAATAATCTTACTTTTGTTAAGGCCTCTAAGGCCCCCTTTTGGTATTTTCAGAAGACTCCACACTCCTGTGTTTTTCTGTGGAGGGCCAGGGTATGATGCCCCTGGTCTGGGATATTTCTATTTTATCTGCTGCTTCGTATTGTACCTACACATTATCATTTGGCATGCATATGTATATATATATATATATATATATATATATATCTCTGTCCTATATATGATGTGATACCTGTTCTATTTTTCCTTTACTATGAATTTGGCATGTCTCTAGCATTTTCTTGACGCGTAAAGGCTCTAAAGTTCATAGAGAAGTCTTAAAATGAAAGTATAGTATTTCTTTATTTCTGTACCTACTTGATGTCTTGATAGTGCTTCTAGTTTCCCTCTAGAGTTAGAGTTCTTTTAGGGATTATACTCTCCCAAAAGTTAAAATGTTTAGGGATTATACTCTCCCAAAAGTTAAAATGTTTAGGGATTATACTCTCCCAAAAGTTAAAATGTTTAGGGATTATACTCTCCCAAAAGTTAAAATATTTAGGGATTATACTCTCCCAAAAGTTATAATGTGTAGGGATTATACTCTCCCAAAAGTTAAAATGTTTAGGGATTATACTCTCCCAAAAGTTGTTTATACTCGTAAGAGTTCTTACGGGTTATACTCTCCCTCAAGTTGTTTATACTCGTAAGAGTTCTTAGGGATTATACTCTCCCTCAAGTTGTTTATACTCGTAAGAGTTCTTAGGGATTATACTCTCCCTCAAGTTGTTTATACTCGTAAGAGTTCTTAGGGATTATACTCTTCCTCAAGTTGTTTATACTCGTAAGAGTTCTTAGGGATTATACTCTCCCTCAAGTTGTTTATACTCGTAAGAGTTCTTAGGGATTATACTCTCCCTCAAGTTGTTTATACTCGTAAGAGTTCTTAGGGATTATACTCTCCCTCAAGTTGTTTATACTCGTAAGAGTTCTTAGGGATTATACTCTCCCTTAAGTTGTTTATACTCGTAAGAGTTCTTAGGGATTATACTCTCCCTCAAGTTGTTTATACTCGTAAGAGTTCTTAGGGATTATTGGCAGGTTAATCATATCTTCCGCTACCATACCCCCTACTCCCCCTAGCTTTAGAGGCTGTCGCGTATAGAAACTTGGGCAATTATCCTTAGGTAAAATATTTGCGAATCGATGTATAATCTATCTTGCAATATATCTATCATCTTATGTTTTAGTCTTCTGAACGCATTTATTATCTCAACATTCATTATAAGTACATTTGGCAGTTATCTCAGCACAATATTCAATGTATGAAAAATACTTCATCATAAAATCGGCATGCATAAGGGTCATCTCATCGTAGAATCAGAATATAAAGATCATCTCATCATCACATTAATCATGCATTAAGGGAAATTGCTGAAATTTTCCCAAAAACTATGCTCCATTGACTCAAAATGTTTATCAACATAGGCAAATAAGGGGAACCTATGCCGGCCTCATTAAAAACCTCTCCGTGGTAAAACCCCAAGGGGAAACCCACGTAGAGGGAAAAAGAGTGTCGGTGAAGCAATTATTCGAATGAAAAGAAAGCATAAAAATTGTTCATAGAGGGAAAGATGGTAAAGGAATAACACCTTCCTCAAACATAAAACCTCTTCAAGTGACACACGTTCCATGGCCTCAATATCTCTTTCCCTCTCATGTCCTGGAGTTTGTAAGCTCCGCCTTTTAGTACCTGTACCACCTTGTACGGACCTTCCCAATTAGCCTCCATTTTTCCTGTATTTTTCAAGGCATCTGCTCTTCGAAGTACTAAATCTCCAGCTTTAAAGGAATGAGGAATCACCCTGCGATCATAAGCTGCCTTGATCCTGCTTTTATATCTTTCTGCTTTTAGTCTTGCCATCTCTCTTTCTTCCTCTACCAGGTCTAGGGCCTCCCTCATCAGCTCTTCGTTCCTCTTCTCCTCAAAATACGTAATTCTGTGTGATCCTAGCCTGGCCTCGGGAGGTATCACCGCCGCTGCTCCGTACACCAAATAAAAGGGAGATTCCCCTGTGGCTGTTTTAGGACTGGTCCTATAGGACCAGAGAACATTATCTAGCTCCTTCACCCATCCTCCTCCTACTTTCTGCAATCGCGTTCGGATGCCATCTACTAGGATTCTATTTGTAACTTCCACTTGTCCATTGGCTTGTGGGTGGGCCACCGAAGTGAATCTCTGTATGATATTCCATCTTTCGCACCACCTTCTCACCTTCTCCCCATTGAACTGTGTCCCGTTGTCAGAAACCAAGATTCTCGGCACTCCGAACCTGCAACAAATATGTCTAGCTAGAAATAGAATTACATTATCTTCCTCTATCTTGGCCAAGGGTACAGCCTCTACCCACTTACTAAAGTAATCCACAGCCACAATAAAAAAATTCCTTCCCCCAGGTGCCAAGGGGAAGGGTCCAACTAGATCTATCCCCCATTTGGAGAAGAGACAGGGCGAGTACATGGCCCCCATCTCTTCTGCAGGTACTCGTATCAAGGGCCCATTCTTCTGACACTTCTCGCATTTCTTCACATATTCCCTAGCGTCTCTGATTATATTGGGCCAGTAGAAACCCGCTCTAAATACCTTCTTCACCATAGTCTGATAACCTTCATGACTAGACGCACAACCTTCATGAATATCCTTAATCACTAGCTCTGCTTCTCTTTTCGAAAGGCATTTTAAATAAGGTTGAGCGAAGGACCTCTTTTATAATTGGTCCCCCAAGATACAATATTTCCTTCTCCAAGCTTTGGCTTCTCTGGACATTGGAGTTACATGTCCTCTATTCAGTTCTTCCCATATTTCTCTCCTCCAGTCATCTCCTGCTGTTATTTCTCCGATCAGGGCTTCGGTGGCTAATTGGTCCGCCACTAACAAGGTTACTTTTCCGTGTCCCTCGAATTCAGTGGAACTAGCCAGCTTAGATAGCCCATCTGCTTTTTCATTCTCTTCTCTTGGTACCTGTATTACTTCAAAGGTCTGGAATTTACTCTTTAACTTCTTTACATGTTCTAGGTAGGCGATCATCCTTTCATCCTTGGCGAGGTACTCCCCCCTGACCTGTTGTACTATCAATTGTGAATCGGAATACAGGGTGACTTTTTGCGCCCCTAACTCTGCTGCTATGTTAGCCCCTCTTATCAGGGCTTCATATTCTGCACCATTGTTTGAGGTTGAGAACCGGAACTTGATGGCTACCTGTACTTCTTGGCCATCAGGGTCAACCAATACTATCCCTGCTCCACATCCTACAACGGATGCAGAACCATCAACATACACCTTCCAGCCTTGTTCTTCCTCCATTCTGGTAGATTCTTGAATAAAGTCTGCTAAAGCTTGGGCTTTGATGGCCCTCCTTGGTTCATAATCAATATCGTATTCCTGTAATTCCACTGCCCATCTGACCATTCTACCTGATAAGTCTACTCTCCCTAGTGTCTGCTTTAGAGGGAAATTAGTTCGCACCATAACTTTATAGGACATGAAGTAGGGACGTAATTGCCTAGCCGTTACCACCACCGCCAAGGCTGCTTTCTCCACTTCTGAATATCTGATCTCTGCCCCTTGGATGACCTTGCTCACGTAATATATAGGTTGCTGTGTGGAGCCTTCCTCTTTCATCAGGGCTGTACTCAAGGAGTGTTCCCCTACCGAGAGGTATAAGAGCAACACATCTCCCTAAGAGGGCTTCGTCAGCTTCGGAAGTTGTTCAAGGTGAAGCTTGAGTTCCTCGAAAGCTTTTTGACACTGGTCGTCCCACTCGAACCTCGACCCCTTCCTTAATGTTCTGAAGAAGTGGTGGCTCTTTTCTGCTGACCTTGATATGAATCTACTGAGAGCTGCAATCCTACCATTCAGGGTTTGCAATTCCTTCAAATTCCGAGGAGGTTGCATGTCGAGCACCGCCTTCACCTTAGCAGGGTTAACTTCTATCCCTCTTTGAGTCACCATATATCCCAGGAATTTCCCTGACCCTACTCCAAAAGAACATTTAGCTGGATTTAATTTAATACCATTCTCTCGGATTACCTGGAATATCTCCTTCAGGTTGCCAATATGTCCCTCTGCCTTGACACTCTTAGCCAGCATATCATCCACGTAAACCTCCATGTTCCTACCTATCTGTCCTCGGAACACCGAGTCTACCATTCTTTGATAGGTAGCTCCTGCATTTATCAGTCCAAAAGGCATACGTACATAACCGAAAGTACCACATGTCGCTATAAAGCATACCTTTGGTATATCAAGGGGGTTCAACTGGATTTGGTGGTACCCTTGATATGCATCCATCATGCTGAGTAATTCAAACCCAGGCGTGGCATCTACCAACTGGTCGATTCGGGGCAGGGGATAGTGATCCTTTAGATACTAGCACTGCATTTGACAGCCACTCAGGGAACTGCACCCTCTTCACATGCCCTGCGCTTAACAGCTTATCAATCTCCTCTTTCACAATGAGATTTTTCTCCTTACCAAAGTTCCTTAACTTCTGCTTCACTGGCCTAGCTTTGGGATCCACATTGAGGTAATGCATTGCTATTTCTGGAGGGATACCAGTCATATCTGTCGAGGTGAAGGCGAAGATATCCGCATTCTCCTGAAGGGTAAGTACCATCTTTTCTTGAAGTTCAGGGCTCATGTGTGTACCTATCCTGGTCGTGAATCCCTCATTTCCTGGGTAAAGCTCAATGTTCATTAATTTCTCATCTGCTTTCACTTTGGGTTGCTCTTACACCAGCTCACCCACTCTCTGTTTCTTCCATTCAGGGTCCTCGCCCTTGAATCTCTCCATCCCTCGGACCATGGCCTTGTCCGCCATCTTAACTGATTCGACGTAACACTTCTTTGTCTGGTACTGGTCTCCACATATCTCTCCCACACCCCCCCGAGGCAGGGAATTTCATCTTCATGTGGAAGGTGGAAATCACGGCCTGAAAAATATTCAAACTTGGTCTTCCCATCACCACATTATATGATGATGGGACATCCACTATCAAAAACTCTATCACTTGCACGCGTCGGTTAGGAGCGGTTCCTAACCCTACCTATAATAATGCTGAACCAAGGGGTTGAATGGCACCCCCTGAAAATCCATAGAGGGCTGTCTCCACCGGCCTGAGTTTTAGGTTTAATTCCATCTTCTTAAAACACTCTAGGAACATGATATCAGCGGAACTCCCCGTGTCTACAAAGATCCTAGCCACATCATATCCTGCTATATCCGTGGTGATGACTAGGGCATCATTATGTATTTCTCTGGGTTCTCCAATGTCTTCTGGTCCAAAATGAATATCAGGAGCTGTTGTCATCTTTCATATTTCACGACATTCCATGTTCCTTCCACTCTTCAATGACCTGACGCTCTTCTTCCTTTGTCTAAAGGAATCCCCGTCAGCGGGGCCGCCCATAATCATATGAATAGTTCCCCTCTTTTGGGGAGGGGGAGGTTGGTCCTCCGTGCTCTTTCTCTGTTCTCTTCTATTTTCCTCTGGCTTGCCTTCAGGGTCTTTTCTCTTCTGCCCTCTAGGACCTTGTCGATCCCTGAAAATAAATTCCTTTAGGTGGCCTGCTTGAATCATTCTTTCTATTTCGTCTTTCAGGTGCCAGCATTGGTTCGTGTCATGACCATAGTCATTATGGAATCTACAGAATCTGTTTGACTTGGGATTCTAAGGGTCCCAGTTTCGTGAATAGGGGAACTTCATATCGGGATTGTCCCCTGCCACTTCTAAAACCTCTGCCGGCTCGATCCTCAGAGGGGTATATCTCTTTATCCTTCCCCTGGAGTTCCAGGGCGCAGCTTCCTCTCCTTTTACATTTCCCAGCCCCCTCGCATTCCGGCGTCTTTCTGGACTGGGCTTCCTTGGCACTATCTCCCTTCTTCGTTCTCCATTACTCACTATTGTCTTGGTCTCCGATCGCTTAGCCTTCCTCACCTCTTCCAGGGTGAGGTATTTCTCTGCTCTCCTTAGTAATTCGTCAAAGGTCCGTACTGGCTTCTTGGTTAGAGACGTAAACAGGTCTCCGTCCCTTAACCCATTAGTGAGAGCATTGATTTTGACCTCCGAAGAAGCTGTTGGTACCTCTAAGGCCGCTTGGTTGAACCTTTTCAAGAAAGCCCGAAGACTCTCATTCTCCCCTTGTCGCATGTTAAACAAGGTGAGGGTGGCCCTAGGTTGCCTCCTAGCACTGGCAAATTGGTGCAAGAATAGTTCACTGAACTCCGACCATGAATGGACAGTATCTGGCCCTAGCTGGGTGAACCATTGTTGTGCCGCTTTAGATAGGGTAGTCAGAAATACCCTGCACTTGACGCCCTCTCCGTATCGGTGCAATAGGGCGGCATTCTCGAACCTCATCAAATGCTCGTACGGGTCCGTGGTGCCATCATATTCGAAATTTAAAGATTTAAAATTAGGAGGCAGTTCATCTTGTAAAATATTGGATGAAAATTGATAACCAGTAACGTAAGAAGGTTTACTTACGTTGTCAATCATATGATTCTGCATGTCTTTCATCTCTCTTCGTAAAGCCTGTATTTGGTCACTAACCGCTCCCTGGTAAGTGTCGTCTGTACTTTCTCCTATCCCTACATCCAGAGTGGTATCTCCAGGGATCCTCTCCATATTCCTTCTGGGAGGACGATCAAGGACGCTCCTCTCTGTTGGGAAAATTAATCCCAATACCCAATAATAGTCCCCCAACAATGTGGTCCCCAACTCCTTTGTGGGAAATTGTTATGGGACCACATTCCCCATCTCCTTTGTGGGGAATTATTGGCACTTGTGGGTTATGGACCATCACGCTAGGAATCCTTTGAGACTCCCGGGAATCTTTTGAGATGCCCTAGGGATCTTTTGAGACTCTCGGGAATCCTTTGAGACTCCTTTAAAATTACCCGGATCTATTTGGGACGTAATTTAAATATGAATTATCATAAATCTAATTTCATAATTTAAACAAATTAAATCAACTAATTTATGTAATGAATGTACGGTAAAATAATTAAATCCCTAAACATGCGGAACTAAGGGATTACGTGTTTACCTTTAAATCGGAGAGATACCGTTGAGAAGAGTAACAACTTCAACCCAATTGCCTTCTCAAGTATTCCCTAAGTCCTAGTCCGTTGACCCGGTGGGAGATCTCACGAACTATTAACTCTCAAGGAAGAATTAATTTTCTCTTGTTGCACACACTGTAATTTCGAAAATTACAGATCCTTTTTTTTTTCTTCTTCTTAGTCTCTTTTCTTAGTCTCTAGAGTGCCAATTTTTTTCTTCTCCTTTTATAAGAGAGAATCTATGTTTCTTCTCTTACAAGAAAGAAAAATTGACCGGTCAATTTATCTTGGAATAATATAGAAATAATCTCTTATTTCCATGTATATTTTTCCATAAATATCTCTCTCTAATTTCTTGCAACAAAATTAATCCTTATCTTTTAATTACCTTAATTAATAGACTTTTATTGGGCTTCTTGAGGGGCCTTTAGGAGAATTAGGATTGGACCTCCCAATGGGCCCAAAAATCAATATTGAGCCACAACATTTTTCCAGCCCATTAATATTAATTAATTCCACTATAGAATTAATATTGCACTATCCATCCTAACCCATATTACGAAATATGGCTCCCGGTTATTATTTCCCGTGTTTAAGATTCAATGTCCATCAATTAATTTAAGCTACTGAATGCTTTAATTAATTAATATCTTTTATTCCTCGGAGTAAGGACAGCTCAACATTATTATCATACCGGAAATAAATTCCACTGATCAGATTTGATATGATAAACCTTCTGAGCCCACCAAGGGGACATAATCAACTTGACACTCCAAGACACGATTCTCTGTATTAATTTTGGCAATCTGTCCTGTAATTAATAATATTGCCCAAAATACAAAGTATTTAATCAAATTGATTCTTTACCCATAATAAATCAAAGCAATACTTCTTAACTACAGACAATCCCATTTAAGTGACAGAGATTAAGAAATCAACAACCACTGAGGTCTAATTCTTCATTCCTTAAGTCAGTCTAGAAGAATTACCTCTCTGTAGGTCCTATTCAGCACATCATAATGCACTAGTGTAATCTCTTGGTCAAGATAAACCAATCCGAGCCTTACACCTCAACTTCTACCAATGGATTGTTCAATTCCATCTAAGTTGTGAATCAATTGTACTTATATACAAGGAACTGACAATGTGATCTTCTGTGATCTTCTACACACCACATTGTCTACAATGTAAAATACATCTGAACGTTTATGCAATAAATAATTAACATTCATTATATTTAAAGCAACCAGTGATAAAAATATTATTCTCATTTATAAGTGCAAGAATCAGTTTGTATACATAAGTAGCACTAAAAGCATACTTGCTAGTATAACCCTAACACTCTCGACTTGAGAAGGCACTCTTTCTTCTTGATTCTGAGGGAAACCTTCATTCTTAGAAGGGACCGGAGCCGAATCGATGACATGTTCTGGGGGATTCTGCTTTGTTCTTTCATTAACTGGTGGAGTAGGTCCAGGAGGGCGAAGTCCACGAGATGTAATTATTCTTTCCACTGCCTGCTCTATCATCACATCCAATTGGTCTTGGGAGATAGTAAAGAGTTCCGGTTGAGCATTGGGTTGTGGAGTGTCCTTATCCGTACCGCTTCCCGAAGCTTCCAAGGTACCCGCCGTGTTCCCCTCCTGGACGAGAGGGATATCTTCCACTGTAGGATTTATAGGTTGTTTCCCCAGATTTCTATTCACGGGAAAACCTGGTGGGGGCGGAGGAAAGGGAAGGGGAGTGGAATCTCCCTTCTCCTTAGTGTGCTTCGTTGGATCCTGCTCTCCACCCATTTAATATGGAACGTTTCTCACGCCTTAGCTAGAAATGTTCCCACAGACGGCGCCAGTTGATGCGTCGAAAAAGAACGCCCTTAGATATCAGCCGCTCCTCTACGAGCACTACTAATCACGAACTGAATCACTCGTTTGTCCTTGGCAATCTTCACGTAAATCTCCTTGAGAATCCGAAAATGACCTGCAAAAGTACACCGGAGGGGGGCTCCGGCGTAGAAGCTCCGACGCTCAAGTCAGAATCGATCTTTTGGAGAATCAAAGTGGAATTCCCCTGTATCTTTAGGGAAATTCCGGTGAATAATATGGTGTTTTTTTCTTAATTCTCTCTATATTTCGTAAAAATTTATTGATATATGAAAAACGTACCTGATAACGTAAAAATGAGGTGCTTATATACCTGGCCCCTTCTTTCGGGAGAGAAGGAGACTCTTTCTTCCTATATTCGCTGCATTTCCCTCTAAAATCGGCCCAACTCCCTGAAGACCTGGTTTTCACCCCTTATGACTTGGTCATCTCGTATACTGGCCCTATCTTTACGGGCCGACTTTTCTCCTTAGCTTAATTAGGAGAAACTGGTTCATATTACGCGCTCCCTTTGGGCCTGACCTTTGGGCTCAAAGGTTATTAGGTTCTGGACCTGGGCTAGAAGCCCAACTACCCTCATTCCCCTTTCTGGGCCTAGGAGTGTATAAATCCAATCTTTAAGCCCATTGACCTAATTGAGATCACCATGTTTTATCCCGTTTCCACGTGTGGAATCCTCCGAGAGCGACATATTTATCTACATCAGGCCCCACACCTTTTATAATTGTATTTTGGGGTTTCAAATTAATTTACTACTGATATTCAAAATATTTCTTATAATAATATAAAATATCTAAATAAATTATTCTTTACGTCAAAAAAACATGATCATTTTCCTTATTTATATATTCACTAAAAAGTGTGTCAATTCCCCCACCCCCAATATCATTACATTATTTTTATTATCTATTTTTTCTTAAAATTTGTATCCAAAAGTTTTAGCATGGGAGTATAATTCTTTTATAAATCATCAACATAAATATTTATGAATAAATATTAAAAAAATTACTCTCATTTTCTTTTTATATTTATTGTAAAAATTATATTAAAATGTGAAAACATATATCATTCGAAAAAAAGGAAACTATGTAAATCAATACTCAATATATTAATGCAAATAGGAGTATAAAAAACACGGCAAACTCTCATTATATAATTCAAACTTAGGGGGTGTATTCAATTGAGATTCTGTTGGATTTTTTTGGACTTTTAAAAATTGGGGGTATTAATCCGAATTTTTAAAAGTCAATTGAGATTCTGTTGGATTTTTTTTTACTTTTAAAATCTGGGGGTATTCAATCCGAATTTTTAAAAGTCTTTCAAAATTTTGAGGTATTCAATATGAATTTTAAAAAATCTTTAGGTATTCAACAATCTATGGATTTTAATACTCTATGAATTTCGTTGGATTCTCCTTCAAAAATATAAATAAATTTCACTATTCAAAATCTCTTATAAAAACTAGAGATTTTAACGGATTCTCTCAAAAGACTTTGAAAGAGAAGAAAAAAAAAACTTTGTTGTTCTTCTAACAAAATTTCAACTACTAACCTGCTGTGCACTAGTCTCCTTCGAAAGCACTTGTTATTTGAAACAAAAAGATATACAACATAAAAACATTATAAAAGTTTTTATTATTTCAGAATTTTACACTATAAAACTGGTCAGGGCTATCACAGCCCAGAAAAGTAGAGAAAAAATAGACATTCTTGTTGTATTTCGAACCACAAAATCCTACACAGCCTCACAGTTTACAAAATCATTATTTCAGAATTTTACACTATAAAAACTGGTTCATGGCTATCACATCCCAGAAAAGTAGAGAAAAAACAGACATTCTTGTTGTATTTTGAACCACAAAATCCTACACAGCCTCACAGTTTACAAAATCGAAAAGCTGTCCATCTTCCTGCTCTTCTTCAAACGAAATAAAATCAAGAAAGTTCTTCGATAAGCATCACAGATTCTTCACCACCATTATTATCGTGAAAAAGATTATATCTCTGTATTTTAAAATTATGTTCTCTCTTTAAAAAATTATAGTATATCGGTTTTAAAATTATGTTCTCTCTTTAAAAAATTATAGTATATCGGCACAGTTGACACCGTTAGGTTAGCAATAATATATTAGTACGTGGTGTTCGATATCATCTAAAAGATTTTGGTGGTCAAGGTCGTCACCCAGAAATGCAAGTGCAACACAAGCAGAGTTAGTATTGGTTTGTCTTGGATTACATAACTTTCTTCGGAAATAATGTCGCTCTGATGAATTTCCAGTCGAATATGAAGAAGATCAAGATTCACCACATCTCGATTGCTTTCTCTCGCCAACTACAACAAAGAACTGTATGAAGAAGATCAAGATTCACCACATCTCGATTGCTTTCTCTCGCCAACTACAAAGAACCGAAGCTAATGAGAACTAGTATTGCTAATGCTATGTAGGAAATGAGGCCGAGATATAATGTGATGGAAATGAAGATGAGAATAATAATTTTTTTTTTTGAACTAATATATTTTTGGTATTTTTTCTAAATAATAATTTAGATAATTTTTTTTATATACAAGTGTGTTCGATATACGTTTGCATCAATAGTTTTAGGGGCGTAGTTTATGAAAATTCATGTAAATCAATAAAAAAATGTGTATTTTAGAATCCTAGTCAAATCTATTAAAATCCATATAAATCAATAAAAAATTAGTCAAACTCTGCATAGAGTCTATGTATTTTCTAAATTCACTTACTTTTTAAAATCCAAAAAAATTCAACAAAATCTCAATTGAATACACCCCAGCTAATTAATTATTTCGATCAATTTTAAACATCGGGACTAATTTACCTGATCTTCCTCTGATTTTCCATGCGAAACATTTAGTTAATACTCCCTGAATTCCTTCCCTCTTTAATTAAGTAATTAATTAACCATTTACTAATTAATAAGGGACGTCGGAGAAAGTATATCCAAATGAGCTAGGGGTTGGTGGTATATACTCCAATATATTAAGTCAACTAATGATCCTTTACCAGACGATTGTCCAAGGAAGTTGCAAGGCTAATTATAGGAAAAACTAGGAAAAGGAATTTTGGATTGATTTATGGCAATTGCTTATGTGTACCAGTTACATGTATGTAACTGGCTATTTACCCTCCTTTTTTTATAAATCCACACTCCCTTTTTTAAGGCACTCCCTTCTTTTAGATACTTATGTATACAAGTTACATACATGTAACTAAATCCAATTTTTTACATGGATTATTAGTTTTTTACCTTCTTTTTTATTAATTTCACCCCCAATTTTTTTAAAAGAAAAATACATGTAAAATACTATATTACCATTTTATCAATTGAATTAAAATACAACTCATTAAAATTATAATTATATACCGACTATCGATTCACCAATGAATAACCACAAAGTCAAATATTATTCTATGTTTTTAACTTTTAAAAAATAAATATAAAAACATAACGAATATTAAAAAAAATATGAAACTCAAAAATAAAATTATGAAATAAAATTTCCAATTTTTTTTTTCAAAAAATGACCAAAATTTAGGAAAAAAATTTAAAAAAAAAAATCGAAAAAAACTAAACTAAAAAAATTCAATTTTTTTCTAATTTGGATATAAATGTATGAATATGACATGCTCACTTTCTAGCTTTAATTTGATTTATAATAACTAAGATTATTTTGTTATGTCTTCATTATTTCTAAAATGATATCTGGTTTGTTAAAAGTTTTTTAAGGTTGTAGATTATTTTTTAAAACTAATTAATAATATAATCTAATTGAAAAATAAAATTTATATTTAGAAACTCAAATGAGTTGAGAATTGGGAAAGAAACCAGCATAATATTGCATCAGCTTTATTATTTTGTTTGAGTCATCGTCATGTTGATGCATTCATATGTTTATTGAGTGTGATCGTATCTATTAATTGAATTGTGTGTTCAATGTGATTTATTCTCACTTTTGTTCTTCTTACTAGTTAGTTAATATCATTTTTTTAATATTGATGTATTAATTTGAAGGGTATGCCTGGAATTATAAATGTGTTAAGTTATGTATTTTTTGTTAAATATAAATATTATTTTAAATATGATATAGTATTAGTACGCCTATGGTATAGTAGTAGTTAATATATTGTATAGTACTAGAGATTAATGTGCGTATAAAAATATTACGGAGTATTTAATATATGAACTAATACTATGCAATATTTGAATTTATACTATACTATATTTGAACTAGTACCATAGAGTATGTGAACTAATACTATACAATATGTGAACCAATACTATACTATATTTGAACTATTACCATAAAGTATGTGAACTCGAAACTCGAAAAAATTAAAACATATACCAATATTAACTAATATTATACTGTATATGAACTAATATGTACAGTACTGCATATTAACTAATAATATATCATAATACTTATCAACGGTTATTATAACACTTATAAACTGAAAATTATATTAATAAAAAATTAAAAAAAAGTGATTTAAAAATGAAAGTTCAAATGAAAAAAATAATTAAACAATGTAAAACGAAGTTAAATTTGTAAGGAATGAAGTAAAATTTTGAAAGGATAAGGTGAAAATTATACACCAATTAATTAAAGTAAAATAGTACCAATAAAATTGAAAACTTGCGTGGGAGTTTTATTTTTTAAAACAAATTATTATTATACTATTTAATACTTAAAAAAAAATTAATATTATTTTTAAAATTTTCTTATTAGATTTTAAAATTTTAGAATAATTATTTATAACATAAAAAGAAATTACGTTAAAAAATTATCATTTGAAACACAAATGATAAACAGGAAGAAAAATAAATTTAAAAAATAATATTAAAAAGATAAATATAAATATCAATTGAGTAAAATAAAAAAATAAAATTTTAAAAAATTAATGGAGTATTAGTTTTTAATGATAAAATTAATTGAAGTAAAATAAAGGCCCATGAAAAAATGTATTTGTTAAATTGATATAGTAAATGAGTCATGTGTTATTGGATTGGATATAGTAAATGGATCATGTGTTATTTGTAATGGGTTATTGGATTGGATATAGTAGTTACATATATTTGATTGGATATAGTAGTTACATACATGTAACTAGTAGACAAGAGTGCAACTCTTGATTTATTGAGTGAGGAATCCAAATTAGGAAAAGGAATTTTGGATTGATTTATTGAGTGAGGAATCCAAATTTGGATTTCAAGTAATTAACCATTTACTACTCCATCCGTTTTATAAAATTTATCTCATTTGATCTTAAATTTTATTTTAAAAAATTTGTCGTTTTTTCTATTTTTACCAATGATCTTCTCGAACTACCCTTATTAATATATGTTTTATTGAACATATATTGATGATAGAAATGTCAAAGGAAGAGTGGAAAAACAAAGGAAAAAAGAGAAAAATTAAGGGAAATTATTTCCAGTAACCCATTCCACTTTAAATTTTGTTTAAATAGCCTTTGACTAATATTAATCAGAAGCCCCCTAAATTCACCTCACAAAACAACACAAAAAACAGTCAGTTATTTAGAGAGAGAGAGAGAGAGAGAGAGAGAGAGAGAGAGAGAGAGAGAGAGAGAGAGAGAGAGAGAGAGAGAGAGAGAGAGAGAGAGAGAGAGAGAGAGAGAGAGAGAGTGGTTGAAGGTTGGGGGTCATAGGTCGTCAAAGAAAAACTCAAATGTGTGAAACGAGTTATAAGAGATTGGCTAAGGTGCAGTGGCAAACATCCAGAACGAGAGTTCAAAGAGGTGGAGAGAAAACTGAGCATGCTTACGAGAAATTGGACAACGCTGATTGGGGCGAGGCCGATGCAGTGGAGAGAGAGAATCTGATCACGAGACTGGATTCCCTCAGAATTAAGCGGCTACAGACTTCTTACCAAAAAGCTAGATGCAAATGGCTTCAAGAAGGGGATGCAAACACTAGTTTCTTTCACTCTATTGTGCACAGAAATCAAAAGTTCAGTGAATTGTGGGGGTTGCACATTAATGATAAGTGGTGTGAGGGAGTGGAAGCAGTGATGTCAGGAATCTTCAATTACTTCAGGAATGGTTTCTATAACAGCTTCAAAAACAGACCAAGAGTGAGGGGTATTAATTGGCCTAGAATCGACGGAGTTGCTAATTAGGTTCTTTGTGGTAGTTTCTCGAGTGAGGAAATAAAAAGATTGGTCTGGAGCTGCGGAGCCAACAAGAGTCTTGGCCCCGATGGCTTTAATTTCAAGTTTATTAAAACGTTCTGGGATGTGTTTGAATCTGATTTCGTGCGAGCTCTCACGGATTTCCATAGTGATGTGCCAAAATTTGCACGAGAGGATTGTGTATCCTCGGGATTAAATGTCCTATTCTCCGAACACGTATAATTGCTTCGAGTGTGCTGTCTTCGCTCAAAATCTTCAAGAACCTGCAAAGAACACGCCGGAGGGGATTTCGGCGTGGACACTCCGATGCCTAAGTCAGTATAGGGCTTATCAATCTCTCCCAAGGATCTCAAGATCCTTGATGTATCGAAACAGTTCTCAAAGAATTTCAGAAAAGTATTTCGTATTTAGTGTATCAAGTTTGTAGTATATGAGTGTCTAACCTGGAAATCTCCTCGATTTTACCTATTTATAGAGATGCTTTCTGGAGAGGAAGTCAAGCCTTCCTCCTTTTTCGGAACTACCCACAAGACTCGGTCCTGCGGAGTGGACGAAGCCTTCTCTTTCCTCCACTTCCCGAAGACTCGGCCGTATTCCTTCTCCTTTGACTTGGTTCCCAAGATAATAGAGGATAAGGTCTACCTTTTATCAAGTCTAAGCCGAAAATGGTGGAACCTCCCTACATTCAAGGCTCACGAACTTTCATCAAAAGTAATTCTTCTGGAAGCTTCTCTTCAGCCGAAGCTCCCTCCAAAGGGATCTCCCGAGAGGATTTCCCATCAGAGAGTATTACATAATCTGATCCTTCCACTTTTATCTTATCCCCTATACACGTGTCGACTCCTTATTAGGTGACATTTTTAGGCCGCATCATCTACTCCCCCCTACTCTCGTAAAAGGGAGACATCTTTTGTGAGAGTAGAAAAAATTTCCTAGAACTTATTACAAAGGTCATTCTGGAGAAACGTGTATTGTTCCTGCTTCGGAGAGGAAGTTTTAAAAATGTCCTTCTCCAAGGGCTTTCCCGCCTCCGATTCTGGGAGACTTTTCGGCTTCCGCGCGTGGGCTCCACGCGATCACTTTTCTCTCTCCTTTGTTATTCTCCCGAGGAAAACCCTCGATTCTTCCCCCTATCTCTCCTCATTTACTTCACGCAACCACCCCCTTTTCCTCTCTTCACTTTTCAAATTTCATTCTTCCCAAAAATTTCTCATCGTCTTAATCCTTCTTCTCCGGTGTTCTTCACCTCGAGTTTCTGCCGTTGTCAGCCGCCTCGTCTGATTCCATAGCCCTTCCACTCAAGGTAACCCAGCTATCCTTTTGTTCTTCTTTTATTAACACTGTAAATCGATGTCAAATCCTCTCTCTCCACCGGAAGCTGCTAGCCAAAATTCCTCTGAAGCGACTCCCTCTCTGATGGGGAGTCCAGAGAATAGGATTTCCCCCGCTTCCCAAATCGACCATACTCACCTAGTTAACCTTGCTCATGCCTATGGTTTTCCATCGGAGTACGCCTTTCGCGCTCCTCGCTCCGATGAACGCCCGGATATCTCCCAGCCTCGAACTCTTGCTTTTTTCGAAGCACATCTTAGGGCAGGACTACGATTTCCGATTCATCCCTATTTGGCTGCCATATCCACCCGCATGCAGATCCCTCTTAACCAGTTTACTCCGAATGTTATCCGTACCATGATAGGTTTTTTCATCTTGGTGAAGGGGAATGGGGGTGACCCGTCTACCGAACTATTTCTGAGCCAACATTCTTGTAAGGTGAATGATGGTTTTTTCTATGTTAGTGGGCGAAGGTCCCGTGTTTGTAAATTTCTTAAAAAACTCCATGAAGAAGACTCATCTTGGCGAGATTATTATTTCTTTGCTACCAGCCCCACTGATTGGCCATTTCCTCACGGGGATTGGTTATTCCACAATCCCGGAGTAATTCCTCCTCCTCTGAAAGCTTACTCTGTTTCCAATCACACTATTATGAGCAATCTAAATACTCATATCCGTTTGCACGACTATTTCGATGTTATTGCTATTTGCAACAATCCTTGCATCCTCTCCCACTTCGGCTTTTGTCCTCAAGATTTTCCCTTAGATTCTCGAGATGGTAAAAAATCTTCTATTGCTATATTTTATTTCTTGCGCGTGGCTGTTTTCTAAGTTCTGAAAATTTTCTTGATTATTTGTAGCAATGAGTTGGTTAACTCATATCTCCCGAGATGCCCCTGCTCTCAGCATAGTGAAGACCCCTGTGCTACCCGCTCCAGAAGATCCTCCAAAGGCTCCTCCGTCTCCCGCTCTCGAGAGCTCTGCAAAGACTCCGGCTCCAGAGGGTTCTTCGAAAATTCCTCCTCTCCCTAGTTCTTCTACTCAGGTCCCAGGTTCAGTTGCCAAAAGAACCCGTTCCTCTGCCAATGCTTTCTTTTCTGACTGTGGTACATCTAAGAAGAAGAAGGGGAAAGCTACCCGTGCAGATAAGGGAACTCCTCCTTCTACTGTCTACGAGCCTCTCCATCGCCTCATTGACCGATGTCTTGCTCCTCCGGATGCTGAGTTATCCGACACGCCCCTTCCTGAGGATCGACTGATCCATGGCGCTCATCTTCTTTCTGAGGTATTTTCTGGCATTTTCCCTTTTTATAATCTTTGCCTTCTTCATATCTTCAAGCGTTATTTCCTTTTCCTTTGTAGTTTGGTCTTACCTATGCTAAGATACTCGACCAAGGCGTTGAGATGGTAGCTGAGCTTGAACTTCTCCGGGCTGAAGCATCCTCTTTCCAGTCAACCCTCAAGGGTATCACCACGGACAAAGATAAGGCCCATAAGCGAGGTCAAGTTCTATCTGAGGAGTTGTCTCTCTTACAGACTCAAAGCAAGCAGGATGTAGCCAGGATTAAGCGCCTGGTGCTAGAGGTGGAGCGGATGGAGCGCGAGCTGCCAGATGTCGGAGTGCAGGCTTGCATTAAGTCCTTATTCACTTCTTCTTTGGGTCAAGAGTTCTTGGAAACTCTTCATACTCAGTGGCTGTCCAGCTTCTTAAAGAGCTCGAGCTTCTTCTGTGCCATGGGGCCGCATATCCCTCACTTCATCGACCACGGCTTCAGCAATGCCGTAGCCGAGCACTCAGCCCCGGGGTTTAATGGAACTTACTCTCGTGAATTCCACTTGGATCGGCTCGCTACTCCTCCAAAATTCTTGGGGGATCCTAAGGAGAGCCCTGATAGTCCTTGGTGGCTACCCGGAATGAGTCAGGCTATCACCAAGCTGCAGGCTGTCAAGATAGGTATGGCTGAGCTAAAGCCTCTGGAGCGTCTGGTTTATCCTTATGACTCCGCTCTAGCCGTGGCAACCGCAGTTGATGGAGGAACTGGCGTTGCAGACACCATGGGAGGTACTACGGGTCCAGAGGAGGGCGGAGGATCTAGCAACCATGCTGCTGAGGAGGATGGCATTGTTGGAGGAGTTGAGGTCGAGGGGACTATTGCTGAGGGGGCTGCTGTTGAGAAAGCAGTTTAAGTTTCACATTTCTATGATCACATCAAACAATTTATTTTTTTGTTGTTTTGCTACACTCTTTACTTTCTGCTCATAATACTTGATCTCCATACTTTGTAGGGGACCCCACACTCCTGGATATGTGGGGGCTTTTTGTAGTAATCATATTAGCTTGATGTTGGATGTTTTTGTTGTCTTTTTTTTTCGTGCATGAGTAACTTACAAGACCAGCAAAGAATGTGTTGGAGGTGTGGCTCTTTTCTTCCCCCCTTTTTGTTGGTCTTGTAGGCTACGTTGAAATCACTCCTTGGCTGTACAGTTTTTGTTTTTGATTTCGGGTGACTTGGTTATGGGAGGTCATCCTCCCTCTTCTCTTGACTCCTGGATCATAAAACCTGTTTTCTTCATCATATAGTCTTTGTAATTCTCAAGCATGGTTAGGGCTTTCTGGAGGGCTTCGGTTTTCTAAGCCTCTACGTCTTTCTCTTTCTTTTCACCTTCTTGTACTTGAAAGACCTTGATTCACAAAAATCGTCTTCTTTCATCAATTAACCCTCTTGGGTTTCAACTAAGATGAGGGCTCTCTAGAGCACCTTGGCCTCTAGGCCTCTGAGTGTTTCTTACTCTTATTCTTAAAAGATCTTAATTCATAAAATCTTCTCATTTCAGTAACCCACTTGGGTCTCAAGTAAAGTGAGGGCTCTCTGGAGCACCTCGGCCTCTAAGCCTTAGAGTGTCTCTCACTCTTATTCTTAAAAGATCTTAATTCATAAAATCTTCTCATTTCAGTAACCCACTTGGGCCTCAAGTGAAGTGAGGGCTCTCCGGAGCACCTCGGCCTCTAGGCCTTTGAGTGTCTCTCACTCTTATTTAAAAGATTTTAATTCATAAAATCTTCTCATTTCAGTAACCCACTTGGGTCTCAAGTGAAGTGAGGGCTCTCCGGAGCACCTCGGCCTCTAGGCCTTTGAGTGCCTCTCACTCTTATTTAAAAGATTTTAATTCATAAAATCTTCTCATTTCAGTAACCCACTTGGGTCTCAAGTGAAGTGAGGGCTCTCCGGAGCACCTCGGCCTCTAGGCCTTTGAGTGTCTCTCACTCTTATTTAAAAGATTTTAATTCATAAAATCTTCTCATTTCAGTAACCCACTTGGGTCTCAAGTGAAGTGAGGGCTCTCCGGAGCACCTCGGCCTCTAGGCCTTTGAGTGTCTCTCACTCTTATTTAAAAGATTTTAATTCATAAAATCTTCTCATTTCAGTAACCAACTTGGGTCTCAAGTGAAGTGAGGGCTCTCTGGAGCACCTCGGCCTCTAGGCCTTTGAGTGTCTCTCACTCTCGTTATTGTTATATTCATACATCGCATGTTCAAATATGAAAAAGATAATCAAGACACAATAATTCTGAATAATTCTTTCTTCAAAAAGGGATAAGGCTTCATTGCTTCATTGTCAATTTTCAACATAGGCCATAGATAACCTACGCCGGTCTCATTAAAAACCTCTTTACGGAAAAACCCCAAAGGGGAAACCCGTAGAGAGGGAAAAAGAGCTCCGGTGAAGCCACAAAATACATCAAGCAAAATATGAATCAGTGCAAAAAATCACCAAACAAAAGTTATAGATGGTCTCAAGACCTTACACTGTTTTCAAACAAAGAATCTCTTCAAATGGCAAACGTTCCAGAGTCTAGCTATGTCGACCCCTTCCATGCTCTGCAGTCTATATGCTCCTCCTTTCAGCACCTGTGTGATTTTATAAGGTCCCTCCCAGTTGGGCTCCAGCTTTCCTGTATTTTTCAGGGCGTCTGCTCTTCTTAGCACCAGGTCTCCTGCTCTGAAGGACCTCGGGATCACCCTTCGGTTATATGCAGCTTTAATTCTGCTTTTATATCTTTCAGCACGTACCCTAACCATCTCTCTTTCTTCCTCCATCAAATCTAGAGCCTCTCTCATCAATCTTTCATTCTGATGTTCTTCAAATTGGGCCACTCGGTGCGATCGTAAAACGGCCTCTGGCGGTATCACCGCCGTAGCTCCGTAGACCAGCTGAAATGGGGACTCTCCAGTTGCTGTCTTCGGACTAGTTCTATATGACCAAAATACATTATCCAACTCGTTTACCCATCCTCCTCCTATCTTTGTCAATCTTGTTCGAATCCCATCTACTATTGTTCGATTAGTAACCTCCACTTGTCCGTTAGCTTGAGGATGCGCTACAGAAGTGAATCTCTGTATTATGTTCAGTCTTGCACACCATCCTTGCACGTTTTCGCCGTTAAACTGTGTTCCATTATCAGAGACCAATATTCTGGGTACTCCGAACCTACAACAGATTTGTTTTTTCAAGAATTTAATCACATTTTCTTCATCTATCGTAGCCAGAGAAGCAGCTTCCACCCATTTGCTAAAATAGTCCACTGCTACTATCAGAAATTTTCTCCCTCCGGAGGCTGGAGGGAAAGGTCCTACCAAGTTGATTCCCCACTTAGCAAAGGGACAGGGAGAGTGCATCGCTCCCATCTCTTCTGCAGGGGTCCTTATCAATGGACCATTTTTCTGACACTTGACACATTTTCTCAAAAATTCTCTAGCGTCTTTTGTCATGGAGGGCCAATATAATCCAGCCCTTAAGACTTTCTTCACCACCGCCTTGTATCCTTCATGACTAGCTGCATCACCTTCGTGGATCTCTCTGAGTGTGTACAGAGCTTCTCTGGTTGATATACACCTCAAATATGGGTGCGTGAACGATTTCTTGTATAAGTGCCCTCCGATAATACAATATTTGATCTGAAGGGCTCGGGTCTCTCTGGTGGTAGGGGCATCTGCTCCCTTGGTGAGTTCTATCCATATTGCTCTTCTCCAATCATCTTCCTCCTCAATGGAGCCAATGGGGTTCTCCAGAGTCTCTCTTTCTGCAACTACTAGAGTTACTGTTCCTTGCCCATCAAACTCTGTGGAGCTAGCGAGTTTGGAGAGGCTGTCCGCCGGCATGTTCTTCTCTCGGGGTATTTGGACCACCTCGCACTCTTGGAATTTGCCCATCACTGCTTTGGCTCGTTCCAAATAAGCAGCCATCCTGCTGTCTTTAGCCACGTACTCACCATTCACCTGCTGAACAACTAATTGGGAGTCTGAGTACAGAGTTACCTTTGGAGCTCCCAATTCCAATGCCATCTCCATCTCTCTGATCAAAGCTTCGTACTATGCTCCATTATTTAAGGTCATGAATTGAAACCTCACTACGAATTGTAGGTCCTCCCCTCGAGGGCCTGTCAGCACAATCCCTGCTCCACATCCACTCAGGGTCACTGAGCCATCTACATACACCTTCCATCCCTCGACTTCTTCTGGCTTGGTCGACTCTTGGATGAAATCTGACAAAGCCTGGGCTTTTATAGCCTTCCGTGGCTCGAAATCCATGTCAAATTCTTGGAGCTCGATCGCCCACTTCACCATCCTTCCAGAGAGGTCTGCTCGCCCTATAACCTGTTTCAACAAGTAATTAGTGCGGACCAGTATTTTGTAAGAAAGGAAATATGGGCGTAGCCTCCGCGCTGTAACTACCACAGCCAGAGCAGCCTTCTCAATTTCTGAATATCGATTTTCGGCCCCCTGAATGACCTTACTGACATAATAAATAGGGTGTTGTAGAGATCCCTCTTCTTTGACTAAGGCGGTGCTTAGTGAGAATTCCCCTACGGAGAGGTACAAAATTAGGGTATCTCCTGGAGAAGGCTTCGTCAGCTTCGGCAACTGAGACAGATGATGCTTCAGGTCTTCAAAGGCCTTTTGGCATGTTTCACTCCATTCAAACTTAGTCCCTTTCTTAAGAATTTTAAAGAAGGGATGACTCTTTTCAGCAGACCTGGCTATGAATCTGCTCAATGCTGTAATCCTCCCATTGAGTGTCTGGAGCTCCTTTATATTTCTCGGTGGCTGCATGTCCAGTACAGCCTTCACCTTGGCTGGATTCACTTCTATACCTCTTTGAGTGACCGTATATCCGAGGAACTTCCCTGATTTTACTCCAAAAGAGCATTTGGCTGGGTTCAACTTGATGCCGTTTTCTCGAATTACTTGGAAAATTTCTTCTAAATCCTCTATATGTTGATCTGCTTTCACACTCTTGGCCAACATATCATCTACATATATCTCCATGTTCCTTCCTAGCTGCCTTCGAAAGACAACATCGACCATCCTCTGGTATGTTGCTCCGGCATTGATTAATCCAAATGGCATCCGAACGTTCCACAGGCTGCTATGAAGCACACTTTGGGGACATCTGCAGGGTTCAGTTGGATTTGGTGGTACCCTTGGTATGCATCCATCATGCTCAGCAACTCAAAGCCTGAAGTTGCATCCACTAGCTGATCTATCCTTGGTAGCGGGTAGTGGTCCTTAGGGCATACCTTGTTGAGGTCCCTAAAATCGATGCACATTCTCCACTTTCCTCCCCCTTTAGGCATTAGCACGGCATTGGAGAGCCATTCTGGGAATTGGACTTCTACTACATGCCCTGCTTTCAATAGCTTCTCGACTTCTTCTTTCACAATGTTATTCTTCTCAATCCCAAAATTTTGTAGTTTCTGTTTTACGGGCCTTGCCTTTGGATCAACATTAAGGCAATGTATTGCTATCTCCGGAGGGACTCCTGTCATGTCAGATGGAGAAAATGCAAATATATCGGAATTTCGACGTAATGTAAATATTACCTTCTCTGTGAGTTCAGGCCCCAGTTGGGTACCTATTTTGGTAACAAAGCCGGGTTTCCCTGGAAAGAACTCCACGCTTATCAGTTCCCTGGAAAGAAATCTCCATCCCGTAATCCGTTGGTGAGGGCGTTGATCTTCACCTCCGGAGAGGCTGTAGGGACCTCCAGAGCTGCCTGATTGAACCTCCAGAGAAAAGCTCTTAAGCTTTCTCTCTCCCCCTGCCTCAGATTGAAGAGGGTCAAGGTGGCCCGTGGTTGTCTCCGGGCACTTGCAAATTGATGGAGAAATAACTCACTGAATTCCTCCCAGGATCGGATAGTATTAGGTTCTAGTTGAGTGAACCATTGTTGCGCTGCTTTCGCCAGGGTGGTCAGGAACACCCTGCACTTAATTCCTTCTCCGTAGCGATGTAATAGCGCAGCGTTCTCAAATCTTACTAAGTTTTCGTAAGGGTCAGCTGTACCATCATACTCGAAATTGAGAGGCTTGAAATTGAACGGTAGTTCATCCTGTAATATGCTAGGGGAGAACTGGCATCCAGAGGCATGAGTGGATCTACTGGTTCGGTTGCTCATCTGCTTCCTCATATCTCTCATCTCTTTCTATAGAGCCAGTAATTGGTCGCTGACTGGCCCTCCGTAGGTATCATCTGTGCTCTCTTCTGTCTCAAGGGGTTCGGTCCCTCGGGGTGCTGGATCTGCATTTCTTCTAGTACTCCGAAGGGGAATACTTCTTTCCGCACGCGAGGGCACCTTATCGTCTTCCTCTCCTCGTATCCCCATCTCCTTGGACAACACTTGGGAGGCTCCAGGTGCTTCATCCTGGGGTCTAGGGGCTGGTACCTCCGGATTCCCCGGTGTAGCCTTGGGAATCCGGTCCCTTTGATCCGCAAAGGCTTTCTCTACAGCTTGCTTGATGAGGGCATCCAATTGATCGGGAGAGATCAGGAGTGGCCCTGAGTCTAGAATATCCTCTCGCTGAGGATCTGCGGTCTGGAACTCTGGGGTTTCAAGGTTCCCTGTTATCCCCTCCCCGACCGGTAGGGGATGATTTTCGTCACCCAAACCTGGAGTGGGTGCCAATGGTTGATTTGATCCAGAAAGAATATGTACTAGGTTTTTCCCTCGACCTCCCCTTGGTGAGGGATCAGTTGGCAAAGGGGAATTTTCCCCGAGAAGGTCCTTCTTTCCAGAAGTAGACGTTTTGTCTCCGCCACCCATCTGCTCGGATAGGTAGAAACTCGTAGGAAAATCTTTCACTTCTTTCCCATAGACGGCGCCAGTTGATGTGCTAAAATTTGCACGAGAGGATTGTGTATCCTCGGGATTAAATGTCCTATTCTCCGAACACGTATAATTGCTTCGAGTGTGCTGTCTTCGCTCAAAATCTTCAAGAACCTGCAAAGAACACGCCGGAGGGGAGTCCGGCGTGGACACTCCGATGCCTAAGTCAGTATAGGGCTTATCAATCTCTCCCAAGGATCTCAAGATCCTTGATGTATCGAAACAGTTCTCAAAGAATTTCAGAAAAGTATTTCGTATTTAGTGTATCAAGTTTGTAGTATATGAGTGTCTAACCTGGAAATCTCCTCGATTTTACCTATTTATAGAGATGCTTTCTAGAGAGAAAGTCAAGCCTTCCTCCTTTTTCGGAACTACCCACAAGACTCGGTCCTGCGGAGTGGACGAAGCCTTCTCTTTCCTCCACTTCCCGAAGACTCGGCCGTATTCCTTCTCCTTTGACTTGGTTCCCAAGATAATAGAGGATAAGGTCTACCTTTTATCAAGTCTAAGCCAAAAATGGTGGAACCTCCCTACATTCAAGGCTCACGAACTTTCATCAAAAGTAATTCTTCTGGAAGCTTCTCTTCAGCCGAAGCTCCCTCCAAAGGGATCTCCTGAGAGGATTTCCCATCAGAGAGTATTACATAATCTGATCCTTCCACTTTTATCTTATCCCCTATACACGTGTCGACTCCTTATTAGGTGACATTTTTAGGCCGCATCACATAGCAACGCGAAATTCGTCAAATGTGTGAACTCAACGTTCATCACTCTAATTCCTAAGGTCCGTAATCCGATATCCATCTCAGAATACAGGCCTATATCGCTTGTGGGAAGCTTTTACAAGATTCTTGTCAAGTTTCTAGCGAATCGATTCTCAAAAGTCCTGGACCAAGTCATCTCCAGAAATCAGTCTGCTTTTATAGGAGGTCGGAATATATTGGAGAGTGTGGTGGTGGCTAACGAAGTGGTGGAGGAAGCGAAGAGAAAACATAAAATTTTGTTCCTATTCAAATTGGATTTTGAGAAAGCATACGACTCGGTCGACCACGGATTTATCCAGGACACTCTCGCTAACATGGGTTTTGATCAAGTTTGGTGTAAATGGATTAAGGAGTGTATTAGCTCGGCAACTGTCTCGATCCTGGTTAATGGGAGCCCCACGAAAGAGTTCCCTATGGAGAAAGGTATTCGACAAGGAGACCCCCTGTCCCCGTTTCTATTTACGATAGTGGGTGAATGTTTAAGTTTGATGATGAATAAAGCTGTGGAGAAGGGAGTTTTACCCCTGTTCTGGTGGGCGAAAGGCAGATCAAGGTGTCGCATCTCTAGTTTGCGGATGACACACTGTTTTTTTTTTTTTTTTTGGGGGGGGGGGGCGAATGACAGGAATATCACTGTGCTTAAAATTATATTGAGAATGTTTGAAATCTGGACAGGCCTCAAAATCAACTTCTCTAAGAGTACATTGGCTGGTGTCAATATTTGTGAGGTGGATCTCGATAAGTGGGCCCTACAATTGAATTGCAAAACGACTGCAATTCCATTCAGTTATCTGGGCCTTCGGATAAGAGAAGGAAATAGACAGGCTGCTAGTTGGAAAACAGTTACGGATAAAATGGAAAAAAGGCTCAAGAACTGGTCAGTCAAGACTCTAACGTTTGGGGGCAAGTTGGTCTTACTCCCTCTCTTTATTCCGGGCACCTGCATGTGTGGTCAAGAAAATTCATGCCATTCTTCGCCGCTTTCTTTGGAGCAACGGAGACTCGAAGGTTAGACGTATATCTTGGGTGTGTTGGGATTTATTGTGTAGGGATAGATCGAGAGGTGGGTTGGGCACTAAAAATATTAATCTTTTTAATGTTGCATTTGTCAAGATGATTCCGATCGGTTAGACGTCTCCAACTAATTAGAACACTTGAATATAGAAGAAATAACTGCTCTAGGATAGTAATTCAGAAAAGTAATCAACGAGACAAACAGCACACAAGGATTTAAGTGGTTCGATCAATGTGATCTACATCCACTGGACCAGACTAGTACTTCTTTGATTAATAAAGAATGTTTACACACTCATTCACTCGGAATTGGATATTTCCTCACTTCACTCGTGAACTCACACAACTCAAAGAATACAATAACGTACTAAATCTCTCATCCAATCTTTACAATGTACACAAACATTCTCATCTGATGTGATCTTAGTCCAGTACTGTGCTGATCTTACTGTGCTGATCCCAACTGTGCTGAACTCTAAGCATCACCTTCTCATCTGATTGAAACCCTTCAACTCATCTGATAAGGCCTAAGTTATCTTATCTGATCCTATCAGCTCAGTACTTTACTGTGCTGATTTTGAGATTATGAGATAACACTCACAATTCTCCACCTTTAGCTCATAATCGAACTAATCTCCATCAAAAATAAAACACCAACACTATTCTCCTCAAAGAATAGCCTCCACTACTGATCTTCTGCCACAAGAACAGTAGTCTTCTCCTCAGAGGAATTAATGCAGTCCAATAAGTCTAAGACACAAGCCAAACTTCTCTTTTGGCAATGCCTTAGTGAATGCATCAGCAGGGTTCTCCTCTGTAGCAATCTTCACTACCTGGACCACCCCCTTCTCTACAATATTTCTTACAAAGTACAGCTTTACATCTATATGTTTAGTTCTCTCATGATACCCCTGATGCTTTGCAAGATGTATTGCACTTTGGTTATCACAGAAGACAGTCACACTTCTTTGTGATATACCAAACTCCTTCAATATCCCCCTAAGCCACATGCTCTCCTTAACTGCCTCAGTCAAGGCTACATATTTTGATTCTGTAGTAGATAATGCAACTACGGACTGATGTATTGACCTCCATGATATAGCTGTACCAAATAAGGTGAATACATACCCTGTCAAGGACTTTCTTGTGTCTACATTGGCTGCATAGTCGGCATCAACATATCCCACAAGTGCTTCTCCCTCATCTGATATCTTCTGAAATTTCAGACCTTTCTCAGCTGATCCTAGAACATATCTCATGACCCACTTAATTGTCTCCCAATGATTTAAGTCTGGATCACTCATGTATCTGCTGATTACACTCATTACATGAGTTAAATCTGGTCTACAACACACAATAGCATACATTAAACTCCCTACTGCACTGGCATAAGGAACCTTACTCATCTGAGTTCTTTCTTGGCTGTTCTTGGGACACATCTGATTGGATAGCTTCTGATGCTGACCAATTGGTGTAGAAACTGACTTAGCTTGATTCATCCTAAATCTCTCTAACACCTTCCTCAGATAGGTAGGCTGACTAAGCTGAATTGCTCCCTCAACTCTACTGATCTCCATCCCAAGAATCACTTTTGCTTCACCAAGATCTTTCATCTCAAACTCCCTTTTGAGAATCTCCTTAACCTGATTGATACTATTAATAGACTCCCCAGCTATTAACATATCATCTACATACAGCAGAAGATAGGTAACTGAACTCCCAACTCCCCTGAAGTAAACACAACTGTCATACAAGCTTCTTGCAAAACCAACTGAGCAAATGTACTCATCAAACCTTAAGTACCTTTGTCTAGGGCTTTGTTTGAGTCCATAGAGTAATTTTCTGAGTAAGCACACTTTGTCTTCTCCATCTTCTATGTCCAACCCTTCTGGTATTTTCATGTAGATCTTCTCATCTAAAGTCCCATGAAGAAATGTTGTGGTCACATCCATTTGATGCAGCTCCAATTCATATTGAGCAACCATATCCAACAAGATTCTGATGCTACAATGCTTTACAATAGGTGAGAAGATTTCATTAAAGTCAATACCTTCTTTCTGTGTAAATCCTTTAGCTACAAGCCTTGCCTTGTACCTAATCTTGCCACCTCTCTGAGCCTCCACCTTTTTCTTGTAGATCCACTTACACCCAACAAGTTTCTTGTTCTTAAGCCTCTCAACAATCTCCCAAGTCTGGTTCTTGTTCAGAGATAACAGTTCTTCCTCCATAGCAACTAACCACTTCTCTTTGTCATTGCAGTTTATGGCTTCTGTGTAAGTTTTAGGCTCCAAAGACTCCACCTCAAGAGCTGCACATAATGCAAAAGATACTATGTCAGCTTGACCATACCTCTGAGGTGGGTGGACTTCTCTTCTAGTTCTGTCCCTAGTCAGCTGATAGTCATGAAGCTCAGTATCACTATGAGTAGTTTCCTCCTCATCTGGATCAATCTGCTCTTCAGTTAGTGTTCTGATGTCATCATGCTCCACCTCCACCTGTGTCTCATCTGGTTTGTTGTGTGCTGTACTGGAGCTTGCCTCCTCTTTCAATGGCATTCTATTCTCATCAAAAGTTACATCTCTGCTGATAATACACTTCTGCATTCCAGCTTCTAGGCACCACAATCTGTATCCTTTCACACCTGAAGGATACCCTATGAACACACATTTCAAGGCTCGAGGCTCAAGCTTATCTTGCTTGACATGGGCATATGTTGAACAACCATACACCTTCAAATTACTGTACTCAGCTGCATGGCCAGACCATAACTCTTCTGGGGTTTTAAATTGCACAGTTGAGGAAGGGCTTCTGTTTATCAAGTAGGCTGCTGTTGACACTGCTTCTCCCCAAAATACTTTAGGCAATCCAGAGCTGCTCAACATACATCTAACTCTCTCAAGTAAAGTCTGGTTCATTCTCTTAGCTACTCCATTCTGCTGAGGTGTACCTGGTACTGTTCTATGCCTCACTATACCCTTCTTCTTGTAGAACACATTGAACTCTTCTGATATGAACTCCAGCCCATTATCAGTTCTCAAATGCTTTAGATTCTTTCCAGAAATGTTCTCCACCTCAGTGAGCCATTCCTTAAATTTTTCAAATGCTTCTGACTTGGATTTCAGGATAGTGATCCATACCTTTCTTGAGTAGTCATCTATGATAGACATGAAGTATCTCCCACCACTTCTGGTCTGATTCCTAGCTGGCCCCCATAAATCTGAATGGACATAGTCCAAAATTCCTTTGGTAGAGTGTGAACTCTTTCCAAACTTCAATCTCAGCTCTTGGATTTGCCAAGAATGCAATGCTCACACAAATCAAGCTTTGTGATCTTATCACCACATAGCAATCCTTGCTTACTTAGCTCAAGTAGGCCCTTCTCTCCTACATGACCTAATCTTCTGTGCCACAACATTGAGTTGTCTTGCACCCTTGCCACATCTGATCTGCCAATAACTGTTCCCCCCTTAAGAAAGTAGAGATCATTTCTTCTCTCACCTTTAAGAGCAGTAAGCTTCCCCTTTGAAACTCTGAGCTCTCCATCTTCAGACTGGAATTTATAGCCCAATGAATCCAACATACCAAGAGATATCAAATTTCTCTTGAGTTCAGGAACATACCTGACCCTCTTGAGAATCCTCACTACTCCATCATACATCTTCAAGTGTACTGTACCTTCACCTATGACTTTGCAAGTGTGATCATTCCCTAACAACACAGAACCTCCATTCTGATGGTTAAAATCATGAAACCATTCTCTTCTTGGAGTCATGTGGAAAGAACACCCTGAATCTAAAATCCAATCTTGCTGCTCTTTAGTGGAAGTGATGGATAGGGACTGAGCTGACTCATAGCCTTTCTGCTCCTTATCATCTTGGGTTTGATTTGCTTGATTCTTATCAACAGGGTTCTTAGGACCAGATTTTCTCATAAGTTGTTTATACTTGTAACAAGTACTCTTAAAGTGCCCAGGTTTGTTGCAGTGGTGGCACACTACTTCCCCTTGATTTGACACTGCTGATTTTCCCATATCAGCTCCCTTGGGTTGACTAGACCCCTTCTTGGAGGCAGATTTCTTCTGTCCTCCCTTGATTGCCAATCCTTCCCCACTACTACTTTTATCTCCTTGAGATGTTTTGTTATGTAACAGCTTGGACTTGACAGCCAAGATCACATCCTCCAATGTGATTGCTTCCTTTCTACCATACAAGATGGTGTCCTTTAGGATTTCAAAGGACTTAGGCAGAGCACTCAACAAGATCAGAGCCTTATCCTCTTCTTCAAGCTTGACATCCAAATTCTCCAGATCATCAAGTATCTTGTTGAACTCATCTAGCTGCTCCGTAATGGGTTTGTCATCTCCCATTCTAAAGGCATACAGCTTCTGTTTCGAATAGAGTCGGTTAGCAAGAGTTTTCACCATATATAGTTTCTCAAGCTTATCCCAAACCTCCTTCGCTGGCTTCTCTTTAGCAACCTCCCTCAAGACCTTATCTCCAAGGCAGAGTAGGATCGTGCTTCGAGCTTTCCTGAGCAACTTGCTCCTTTCAGCCGCAGCTGTTGCAGATTCTTCTGCAATCTCTTCGAATTCTTCGAGAGCTTCGAATAATCCTTGCTGTTCAAGGAGGGCCTGCATCTTGACCTTCCACAGCCCAAAATCTCCAGTGCCTGTAAACTTCTCTATGTTGTACTTGGTAGAATTCCCCATCTTAAATCTGCAGCTACTTCGATTTCCCACAGACGGCGCCAATTGTCAAGATGATTCTGATCGGTTAGACGTCTCCAACTAATTAGAACACTTGAATATAGAAGAAATAACTGCTCTAGGATAGTAATTCAGAAAAGTAATCAACGAGACAAACAGCACACAAGGATTTAAGTGGTTCGATCAATGTGATCTACATCCACTGGACCAGACTAGTACTTCTTTGATTGATAAAGAATGTTTACACACTCATTCACTCGGAATTGGATATTTCCTCACTTCACTCGTGAACTCACACAACTCAAAGAATACAATAACGTATTAAATCTCTCATCCAATCTTTACAATGTACACAAACAAGAGTATATAAAGACCAAAGGTAGTTGCTGTTGTTAGGAACTGTTTTGAGTAGTTATCAACTGTTTGCAACCGCTTGTAACAACCCATGTGCTCTGTTATTGCCCAACTGAAATGGTAGTTATGCCCTCAAGTTGTTGTAGCTGTAAAACTGTTAGTTAAACTAACTAACTTCGAACCAGAAGACTTGTCCATAAAGATCAGATCACTACTTAGTGTTCTGATACTCAACTCTTCTGTTCTGATGATCAAAAGCTAACTCTGTTGATAGACTTCATACTGTGCTGATCTTTACTGCACTGACCAAGTACTGTGCTGATCTTTACTGCACTGACCAAGTACTGTGCTGATCTTTACTGCACTGACCAAGTACTGTGCTGACCCAAGTACTGTGCTGATCTGGTACTGAGCTGATCTACTTTGCTGAAGTACTGATCTTAGTCAAGTCTGCTCAAGCACTGATCTTAGTCCAGTACTGTGCTGATCTTACTGTGCTGATCCCAACTGTGCTGAACTCTAAGCATCACCTTCTCATCTGATTGAAACCCTTCAACTCATCTGATAAGGCCTAAGTTATCTTATCTGATCCTATCAGCTCAGTACTTTACTGTGCTGATTTTGAGATTATGAGATAACACTCACAGCATTATTAGGCAAATGGTGTTGGAATTTATTGAATGATAAGGGCAGCCTATGGGGGGAGGTTGTTAGCTCAAAATATGGTGATTTTAGGGAATGTATGGATCATTTTATGATGAGTGGAAAATGCAAAAAAGTTTGGTCTCATTGGTGGGCAAATCTGATAAAATTTTTGGGGTCAAGGGAATGGTTTCGGGGGAATGCTCTATGCTGGTGAGAAATGGCAATAATTTCAGATTATAGAAAGATAAATGGATTGGGGGAGGGTGCTTAAAAGATCTTTATCCTAGACTCTATAGAGTTGAAAAGGAGAAACGGTGTGTTAATTCGGATAGAGTCAAGTGGTCCAATGAGGAGTAGAGGATCCAGTGGAATTGGGGCAGAGTTCTTCTGGAAAGAGAAATGAATGTAGTCAGCAGTATTTGTGAGCTTATCAGTAAGTATATATCTTGCTCTAACGAAGATGATGTGTGGATTTGGAAGCCGGACAAATCAGGATTGTATTCAGTCAAATCTGCGTACAATTGGTTGCTCGAGAGTCAGACCGCAGACATTCCTGAAGTGGACGCTCTCATAGACATTTGGACGATAGGGGTTCCTCTCAAGGTGAGTTCTTTCTCGTGGAGATCAAGGTATGGAAGAGAGTGTACAGATGGTTCAATTTGGAATTTGAAGAATCTTTGAGTGGTATTGCTCATTTTGGGAACCATCTGGAGGCAGTGCATATATGTTAAATGGAAAAAGGATTGAAAGCTGATTTAGCATTGTTCCGTATGGAATATTTGGAGGCACAGGAACAAGACCACTTTTGATGGGTCTTCTTTTGAAGAAAAGGTGTTGTTCGACAATATCACTTTAGAAGCATATCGATGGGCGATGGCTTAAGACAATTAGGAAAATCAACACATGGAATAACTTGGAAGATTGGAGACGGGAACCGATACTATGTTTATGCTAGTTTTTCATTTTTTTCTTCTTTTTATCTGCTGTCTTGCATTGATACAAAATTATGTATTAACAGGAGTATTTTTCTTTGGGTATTCCTGATACCCTTTTAATAATATTTTAGCTGTTTCCAAAATAAAATTAAGTTAATAAGATTCAACAATTTTTTTCTATTAATCGTTTTATATAGGGATAAAATATTGAATTTTATAAAATAAAAGGATTAATTTAAAACGAAAAATTTAGCCGATTAAAATCAAAATTTAAACAAATTAAGGGAACAAAAGATACATTTTTCCTATGGGGCAACGAGAAACTGAGTTTTTTTCATACACACGCACCTCTCTTAATAAAAGTAGTTTTCTTCCCATTTCATAAGAAACTGAGTTTTTTTTACCTATTTTTTAACATGAAGACCCAAATATTCCTTTCAACTTAAATATATCCCCCTCTTTTTTCATTCTTCCATGTACCAACAAAAACTCACGGACGTAAAAAAAAAAAAAAATACTCATTTATTTTTCATTCTTCCATTCACCAAATCCGACCGTACCAAACAAAGAGAGGAGGAAGCCCACGACATCCGGTAAACAACCGCAACCACCAACGACAAAGGCCGTAGAGAAGTTGAGGCAAGACATTATTTGAATTAATGTTGTCTCAATGGTATGAAATTTGAATACTATTTCGATGGTATCTATCTGGAGGCAAACATTTGTCCATAAAGACAAGGCATTCATTACAAGAAACACGTTGATTTGCGATGAAAAAATCACTGCAAATTGCAAAAAAAATCGCGATGCTTTGGTCAACGTATACACTACAAGAAAACAGTGAAATTAACGTAAATCACCGTTGGAAATATCCTACAAAGATTCCAATACCACAGATTCCAACACCTTGTGGTAGCCGTTGGAAAATGCATTGAAATTTTTTTAAAAAATATATTCAACAAACATTCCAACGACACCAGACAGTTAGAATGATTTCAATGGAAATTTCATTGGTGCTAGATCGTTGGAATAATTTTCCTAAATAAAATTATATTTTATGGGCCGCACTTATGTGCAATATTTCACGTGAAATATTAGTATATTTAAAGAAGGGTCAAAATTCGCGGATCTGTAGCGGGTTTGACCGGTCAAATGAATATTTCCTTAAAAATCGCGGAAAAGTCGCGCGCAGGGGGCTAACAGGATAACGGGTTTCAGGTCTGTGTTACTATAAAGGTAATTATATGTTACTGCAAGACCAAATGTGTGTTACTGTAAGAACAAATAACACATAAATTGACTTAATTGACTTTTCACTGGAAAATATTAATACAAATTAATTTAAGGAAGGATAAAATAGAAAAATGTGTTCTTAATCCGTGTTACTATAAATATATAATTGTATGTTACTGTACGAGCAAATATGTGTTACTGTAAGGACAAGTAACACACAATTGGCTTTTGAGTAACACATATTTGACATTAAAGTAACACAGAAAAATGTGTTACTATATAAACACAAGTGTATTACTGTACTTAGAAAGATGTGTTACTGTATAAATAAAACTTCATTATTGAGAGTGAATGATATACCCATATTAAAAAAGACGAAGAACAATAATTGAAAACACGAAAAACACAACCATGATCGCTACAATTACAAAAACAACAATTAATTGGAATAAATTTATTGTTGATTTTTTCTCATTAATTCATTCAAAAAACAAAAATAATAATTTATCCGCTTGTTTCGTGATTAGCAGATCAAAAATTTGAACAATTTCTGATTTTTTTTATTATTATTATTGAACCCCGCAGATTTCTCAATTTTTTTTTTATTATTATTGAACCCTACAGATTTCTCAATTTTTTTTTTATTATTATTTTATTATTATTGAACCCTACAGATTTCTCAATTTTTTTTTTATTATTATTGAACCCTGCAGATTTCTCGCGCAGAAGATAAGGCATCACAAAGAAAGAGAAATTTGTCGCGCGTAGAAGATATGGCATCGCGAAGAAGGAGACCGGCGCATAAAAGAAGACAGCACAGAGAAAAGCAGAGGAGTGACCGGCGGCGCAAAAAACAGAGGAGAGAAGAAGACGGGATACCGGATGAAAACATAAGAATAGGTCATATTGCACCATAAGACTATGGTGAAATATTGTATATAAGTTTTTGGCATATTTTATATATACACTCACTCGTTGAAATGGTTTCCTAAATCAACTCATATTTTTTATATAATTTCAACAAAATTTTCAAAAGACAGAAATCGTTGGATTTTTTTGTTAATTATTCCAATAGAATTTTCAACAATATTAAACTGTTGTTATCTTTACAATTAAATTGAGTACATCATTAATAATTGACATTTCTAAAAATTTGTAACAATATATATGCACACATTATTAATTAATACTCCCTCCATCCACCAAATGTAGTCCCATGGAGGAGGGGCACAAGTTTTAAAAAAAATGTAGATAAAGTAAGGGTATTGTAGGGTATTGTGGGGTACATTGTGAATAAAGTGATTGTTTGTGAATAAAGTTGATAGCAAATTGAGTAATTAAGTGATGGTTGAAGGGTGATAGTTTCTATAAAGTGTATGGAACTACATTTAGTGGACAAAAAATATAAGGCAAATGAGACTACTTTTTATGGACGGAGGGAGTATTATTTTTTTAAGAATTTCTAAAAGTGAGATTGGGTAAGAGAGCTCTTTATGATTTAATTCATTAATATAAGAAAATCAATTTAAGTGGAGCTTAAATATTTACTACATTTATTATACCAATTTAATCAAAATCTGAAAAAAAAATATATTATTTTTTTATTTTGTTCCAATTTTTTTTTTTTTTTTTGAATGGAAGTTAAATACCCATCTCTTTTTCCCCTCTCCATGACTCGAACCCAGGACCTAAGGCCTAGGTAGTGGTGCTCTAACCACTTGAGCTATCCCACTTTGTCACCAATTTTTATTTCTACATATAACTCAAAAATTACATATAACTCAAAAAAAGGGGGAAAAAAAAGAATAGCATATTTCAAGATTATTCATTCAAAATCCAAAAGGAAAACCTGAAAAAATTCATAAAAAAACACATCTTATTGATCAACCATGTACACTTGGAATATTACTTATTAATTTCTTCACCCCTACTATTGAAATTCCTTAAATAAACATCTTCTGGACAAGATACTTCATTTAAATGGGAACCAAATATCATCTTGGTATTTAGTAACTCTAATTAGATTCTTCTGGTGGAGGATCCGTATAAAAACTATGCCCCTTGCCCCTCGGCATCAATAACCATGGTTTCTCCATGATTATGCCAATGATAATAATTTGGTTGAAACCCCTTTCGGTACAAATGTTGTCTCACCAAATCCGGTTTATAAAACCGCAAGCACTTACATTTGAAGCATGGACATCTAAATCTTTCTTCTTGTTTAAAGACATCGAGCTGTTGTGCAGCTGAAATAAATTCCTCCACCCCAAATATGAATTCCTTTGACATTCGTTTTTTTTGTAAATCTTTTTTATTGTGCATCCAACGACGGTGCTCTGGTATCTCCATTATCTATTCAAATAATTGACATTTTAAGTGACTTAATTTTTTTATTTTTTTTTAGGAGAAAGTAGTATAATTATTTTTACCTACAAATGTGAAGTAAAAAGTATAGCCCATAGTTTTAGCATATAACCTTTTAAAAAGAGAGATACTATTATTTTTGCAATTTAATTTTCAGAAAAAATTTATAGTGAACACAAACCTCAAATATAACCTCCTTAAAAGACCCGAACTATGATAGAGGACATTAATTAATTTTTCAGAAATTATAATTTAACCTAAGAGCCACAAAGATAATTTAATAGAGAATCCAAAATAGCAAAAAAGCCCAAGAATCAAAATCTGCAATTTCCAGACTTATCCTAATTTGAACATTGACCCTTGAAGAATATCTAATTTTTCAAATTAATTCTCGACCAAATGCTCTGAAATGTAATAAACCCAAACCTTTTGATTTCTAAAACCAAAGTTCCGTAAATTTGAAACAAAGCCAGTGATTACTTGCACACTTTCGGGACGTTATACTCTTAATATGGAAATACCCAACAAAATTAATACATTTCCAACATCATTTTATTTTTAAAATTGTTACTCATTTTTTACATAGATTTTACTTACACTTCATCAAATCACCCAAAATATTCCTTCTTTATTTTACATCATCAATCACTAAATCCACTTTTCTATTGACTATTCAATAAAAATAGTTTTCCTTATATGGCATCAGAGTACTGTTCTGTTTTCCTTATGTTATTCCTAATATTATACAAATTTCGGTCATACTAGAGAGTTAAAATAATTACAAATATTTTACACACGAAAATAAATCATACTCCCTCTGTCCTGTAAAATTTTGCTCACTTCTTTTTATACATGTTTTTAAAAAAATCATATTTTAATTATAAAAAATATATGTGGGATAACGAGTAAACAATATTGTTGGTACATACTCAGTCTTGTTAATAAAGTAGAAAAAATACTCAAAAATTAACTATTTAAATAGAATAAACATATACTTTGTAGACCCAAAAATCTGTCTGAGCAAAATTTTACAGGACGGAGGGAGTACATTTTATGTAATACAGTCATCAAACAAAAATAAAATAATGGAGTCATTATCTAACCGTTAACTAAGCGAGAGACGAGCGCGCAGGTGTGTAACCGGTACGTAAGTGGACCGGCGTCGACTTCGAGTCGTCAAATGTGTGTGAATGTTCACGAGACGAGAGTGCATGTAAGGAGTAGAGAAGGGAGCCTTTTTATAAATATATATGTATATAAATAACCAGAGGAGCATACTGAGATAAACATTGAGTATGAAATAGTTGGAAATTGGCGGTAATATAGGAGAATAGGATGGAGGTTACCGTATTTTTTTGTAAAATATAAAATATTTTATTTATTTAAATAATATAATAGGTGTTGATAATTTCAATGTGTAACCAAATTATTGTATAAGGTGTGGTTAGTTGGATTTTTTCATAATTAGCTATAAGTAGTTACTGTATTTTGACATTAGATTACATATAAATAACGTTTAGTTGATATACGAGATAAATATTATTGTTGCGTCAAAAAGTAACTATGAATGATACTGAGTCTCCCTCCCCGGATTAAGGCGGTTTCGGGCTTGAATCGTCACTTTTCTGCAAGCTTTCTCACGAGTGATCCTCTCCTAAGCTCCCAAAAGACTTGCAAAACCACGCCGGAGGGGATTCCGGCGTGGAATCTCCGACGCTCAAGTCAGAGGTTTTCTCGGGAGAGTTAAAGAGAAACTTCCCTAAGAATCAAGGGATAGTTCTCGCAAGAATCGTAGGGTTTTTTAGTGTTTTCTGTATATTTCGTGTAAAAGATACGTGTGTTTCTTGTGTATGTAAAATGTAGTCAAAATAGTATGAAAAACCTTCTTATATACCTGGCGATTTACCTGGGAGGAAAGGAGAATCTTTCTTCCTCTTATTTCTCAACATCTTCCTTAAGACTCGGTCTCCTAACTGGCCCCTCTCTCCGAGATCCTTGGTACCAGTTATCATTTCCCCACTTCCTCTACCCCGTTCATTTGGGCTTTCTAGACTAAGATTCAACTCCACCACTTTACTTCTTAGGTCGAAAGTACTTGGGCCCAGGGTATTTGGGCCAGGGATATTTGGGCCCAGGATACTTGGGCCAGGGATATAGGCTGAAGATCAAGTGTGGGCCTATCTCCCTCTCTATATTCGGGAGTGTATTAATCTCTTCTGCAAAATCATTACTCATAGCAAACGAGCTTAATTCATCTTATATCCACGTGTCGCTATTTCAGGAGACGACATATTTTGGCCGTATCAACTACTCCCCCCTACTCTCGTAAAATGTTCCTAATTTATGAGAGTAGGAAAAGAAGACAAGATGAATTAACCGGAATATCTCCCCATAGTGATCACCATCATTCTTCAATTTCAGAGAGTATACTGTATCATTCTGGAAAAATATATCCTTCCCTCTCCTAATAAAGGAATTAATCAAATCTCGGGTTTATCATCTGCCGTTAATTAATAAAATCTTCAACTTTTTGCTCTCGCATCGCCTCGAACTTTACTCCTACTTTTATCTTACGCGCTCACAGTGGACAAGACAACTCGCAGTCCTTTTTTACTCACGCGCGCTCTCATTGGATTCTGGCTCCACTCCTTCTCGATTTTTTCCCACCGCTTTCAATTGGCATCATAACTTCCCAAATTCAAAACTTCCCCACGTCGGTAAAACTTCTGCCTTTCAGTTTTCTCGATTCTTCTCAGGTTTCTCCTCCGACACTCTCCTTTTGCTTCTGCGATCAACTCCTTCACTAGCACGTTCGCCGGCAAGCCATTTACATTCAAGTGGTGCCTCCATTTCAGGTACCCTTCTTCGTTTCTCCCTTTTCTTTTATTTTATCTTCATGTCCACTTCTTCCGGACCTTTATCGGACAGGGTTTCCATGGGGGATTCTGATTCCTCTTCCAACTCGGTCCCTTTATTTCCTGTAACCACATTCACATTAAAAAATAGGATATCCAGTTCTTTTGCCCTTGCGAAAGAGCGAGTAGCTGCCTTTGTCCGTTCTGGAATGTTTCCGGCGGACTACGTAGTTGGGGCTGCTCACCCGAAAGAACGCCCTAATTTCGCTGGCCCTATGAGCTTAGCTTTTTGGGAGGCCCAATTAAAGGCTGGTCTTCACTTTCCCGTTAACCCTTACCTCGCCGAGATAGCCTCTTACCTTCGTATACCTATTAATCAATTCACACCCAACGCTATCTGTGCAATGATAGGATTCTACATCTTAGTCAAAGGGAATGGTGGAGAGCCTTCTGTCCAACTCTTTTTGACCCAATACTCATGCAAGTTTTCAGATGGGTTTTTCTATGTTTGTGGTCGTACCTCTAGGACTGGGAAATTCATGGAAAAACTCCACGAAAGGGTTCAGGAATGGAGAGACTATTATTTCTTCGTCACTAGTCCATCTCCCTGGGATTTCCCTCATGAAAAGTGGATCTATGAAAATCCCGGGGTGCCCTGTCCTCCCCTCACAGTTTGTTCCCCTCATAATCTGGATGTAATGGAAAATCTGAATAAACATGTAACCCTTCACGGATACTTCGATGTGATGGGTATATGTAAAAATCCTAGGGCTTTATCCCATTTTGATTTCGGTCGCACCAATTATCCTTTAGGTCCAGATGATGGTAATATCATTTTCTTTCCCTGTCACTACCTTTTTCGCTTATGTCTTTGTTGCTTCTGATATTTTTGCTTTTCTACTGTAGCTATGAGTTGGTTATCCCAGATCTCCAGAGACGCTACTCCCCTCTCCATGGTGAATAAACCTCCTGCTCCCGAAAGTTCTTCGAAAGCTCCCATTCCTCCTTCTCCGGTGAAACCTTCGGTGGGGTCGGTTGCAAAACGGACAAGATCGTCTACGGGGAAGGTTGCTTTCACTTCTAGACTCCCCTCTTCAAGGGCCTCTAAAAAGAAGAAAACCAAGGGTTAATCCTCCGCCGTCCCATCCGAGACCATTGATCTAGAATCTACGGATGACATCAGTATCGAGCGATTCACCGCCTTTGTGGAGCGCCATGTCCCTGTGCCTGCTGTCAAAGCTTTTAGCACCTTAACCCTGGAGGAAAGGATGGTGTACATGGCTCACAGCTTTTCCCAAGTAAGTCTTTACCATATGCTCCATTATATAGCTTGCAAAGAGTGAGATGAGTATTCTGACACTCTTTATCATCTTGTGGTCTTGTGAAGTTCGACCTTCTCTACTCTGATGTGTTTGACCAAGCCCTCCAATCTCTTCGACTTCATGACGATCTTCGCAGCTAGGTGGAACAAGAGAAGGTGAAGAAGGAGCTAATTGGGCGGAGCTTCATGCGGCCACCCTGGAGAGGAAGGCGGTAATGGCTGAAAAGGTTCAAGTCCTGAAGTAGAATCAAGTAATGTCCGGGGACCTCTCTTTGCTCCGTGCCCAAATTGTTGATCAAGAGACGGAGATTCAGCGCCTGAAGACCGAATTGCCTTCGACTAGGGTAAAGCTTTGTGTCGAGTCTCTTTTCACCTCTGCGGCAGGGCAGGCTTTTCTAGGTACTTTTCACCGGGAGTGGCTGGAAGCTTTTCTCAAGAGTGCCAGCTTCTTGGGGGCTATGGGGCATACATTCCGCACTTCATTGATCATGGTTTCTCTAATGCTGTAGCAGAACACTCTGCTGCAGGATTTGACGGCCATTACACACGTGCCCTTCGTCTGGAAGAGTTAGCTGCCCCTCCCAAGTTTCCGGGAGATCCCAAGGAGGATATCCACACCCCTTGGTGGCTGCCTGGCATGAGAAGGGCTATCTTGGAGCTGAAAGGTGCAGCCCTTGGAGTGGAGGACTTGGTGCCCCTGGATAATCTGGAATTCCCCGTTCATCTGGCCAACCCGGATCCTTTGTCTACCGTGGTTGCTAATGCTTCTGAAGGAAAGGAGGAGGGCGGCGGTTCCAGTGGGCAGGTTGACGAGGCATTTGGAGGTGATGAGAGGATTGAAGCTCCTTAATCTTGATAACTTTCTTTTTAATTTCTGTTGCAACAATATAATTCCGGTATTTTTAAAACATTTTCTAAGGCCTTCGTGCCTCATTTGGTATTTTCAAGAAACTCCACACTCCTGCGTTTTTTTGTGGAGGGCCAGAGCTTGAAGCTCCTGGTCTTGAATACTACCTGCTTTCCGTGCTTTATTTCATCTCTCCTTATAGTACCTCAATATTGTCTCTTTGCATGCACATACATATATTGCTCTTCCTTCATAAGCATGTCATATGTTCATCGGAACCTACTCAATTTCTCAGGGTGAGGTTCATCGAAACCTACTCAATTTCTCAGGGTGAGGTTCATTAATTAGAACCTACGCAATTTCTCAGAGTGAGGTTCATTAGAACCTACTCAATTTCTTAGGGTGAGGTTCCTTAGAACCTACGCAATTTCTCAGAGTGAGGTTCATCGGAACCTACTCAATTTCTCGGAGTGAGGTTCATTAGAACCTACGCAATTTCTCAGGGTGACCTTTTGAGTCAGGGTTCCTGTAAATTTATCTTATCCCTCGCTTTAAGGGATGTAATTTTTCACTTTCTGTAATACCTGTAAGCAGCAATCATCTCATCACATTTTCAAATATCTATCTCATACGATAATTCTCAGAAAATCAAAAGGAGTCACCACAGTTTCTCAAAAGTAAGGCTTCATTGATTAAAAGTGTTTATCAACATAGACAATGGATGACCTACGCCGGCCTCATTAAAAACCTCCCTATAGTAAAACCCAAAGGGAAACCCATAGAGAGGGAAAAAGAGCTCCGGTGAAGCGATATGTACAATTATTCGAATGGAAATGAATGTCGAAAATGTACAAAAGGAAAAAAGGGAACAACTGTGTTTAAGTAAACATGTTTTCAAACATAAAACCTCTTGAGATGACACACATTCCAGGGGCGCAGTATATCCTTTCCTTCCATGTCTTGAAGCTTATAAGCTCCTCCCTTCAGCACATGTGTAACTTTATAGGGGCCCATCTAGTTGGGCTCCAGCGTTCCCGTATTCTTCAGTGCATCAGCTCTTCGGAGGACTAAGTTCCCTACTCTAAAGGATCTGGGAATCACTCTACGACCGTACGTTGCTTTAATTCTGCTTTTATATCTCTCTGCTTTTAGCTTTGCTATCTCTCTTTCTTCTTCTACCAAATCCAAAGCCTCTCTCATTAGCTCTTCGTTTTTCCTTTCATTAAAATATGTAATCCGATATGACCCCAATCGGGCCTCTGTTGGTATCACTGTTGTTGCCCCATACACCAATTGAAAAGGGGATTCCCCCGTAGTTGATTTGGGGCTAGTTCTATAAGACCATAGGACATTGTCCAATTCTTTTACCCATCCTCCTCCTATTTTCTGTAGACGGGTTCAAATACCATCCACTATAATTCTGTTCGTGACCTCCACTTGACCGTTGGCTTGTGGATGAGCTACTGAAGTGAATCTCTGAAGGATATTCCATCTCCAACACCACTCTCTAACTCTCTCTCCATTGAACCATGTGCCATTGTTCGAGACTAATATCCTTGGTACTCCAAACCTGCAACAAATGTGTCTTGCTAGGAAATTAATTACATTGTCTTCCTTTATTTTGGCTAACGGTGCGGCCTCCACCCACTTGTTGAAGTAGTCTACTGCTACAATCAAGAACTTCCTTCCCCCAGGTGTCATAGGGAAAGGTCCTACCAGATCTATTCCCCACTTTGCAAATGGGTAGGGGGAATACATGGCCCCCATTTCTTCTGCTGGTACTCGTATCAACGGTCCATTCTTCTGGCATTTCTCGCACTTCTTCACAAATTCTCGAGCGTCCCTCATCACACTGGGCCAGTAGAAACCTGCCTTGAACACCTTTTTCACAATAGTTTTATAACCCTCATGGCTGGCTGCACAGCCTTCATGAATATCTTTGATAAAAAATTATGCTTCTTGCTTTGAGAGGCACTTTAGGTATAGTTGAGTGAAAGATCTCTTATACAGTTGATCCCCCATGATACAGTACTTCAGCCTCAAGGTTTTAGCCTCTCTAGATGTTGAAGTCGTGGGGTCCTTGCTCAACTCTTCCCATATCTCCTTTCTGCAGTCATCTCCCTCTGTTATCTCTCCGATCAAGGTTTAAGTAGACAGTCGATCCGCCACCAATAGGGTTATCTTTCATTGTCCCTCCAACTCAGTATAGCTAGCCAATTTGGACAACCCATATGCCTTTGTATTCTCCTCTCTCGGTATTTGTAGTACCTCAAAAACATGGAATTTACTCTTCAAGTTCTTCACTTGCTCCAAGTACGTGATCATCCTCTCATCTTTGGTGAGGTATTCTCCTGTCACCTGCTGTACCACCAATTGTGAATCTGAATACAGGGTGATCTTTTGGGCTCCTGACTCTGCCGCCATGTTTGCTCCTCTAATTAAAGCCTCATACTCTGCTCCATTGTTAGAGGTTGAGAATCGGAATTTAACAGCGATTTGTATCTCTTGGCCTTCAGGGTCTATCAATACAATCCCTGCCCCATACCCAAGTGTTGATGCAGAACCATCGACGTACACCTTCCAGCCCTCCATCACCTCTGTTCTAGTAGATTCCTGAATAAAGTTTATCAAGGCTTGGGCCTTAATAGCCCTCCTAGGCTCATAGTCAATGTCATATTCTTGCAATTCAATGGCCCATCTGACCATCCTTCCTGACAAATCTACTTTACCTAATACCTGCTTCAAATGGTAGTTAGTCCGTACAATGATTTTATATGATAAGAAATAAGGGCGCAATCGCCTAGCTGTTACTACCACCACTAGGGCGGCTTTTTCCACCTCTGAGTATTGGGTCTCAACCCCTTAGGTTACCTTACTGACATAGTATATAGGCTGTTGGGTGGAACCCTCTTCCTTCATCAAAGGCGTGCTTAGGGAATATTCCCCTATTGAGAGGTATAAGAGGAGGATATCCCCCTGAGAGGGTTTTATCAACTTTGGGAGTTGTTCCAGATGGAGTTTAAGTTCTTCAAAGGCCTTTTGACAGTGTTCATCCCATTCAAACTTCGACCCCTTCCTCAATGTCCTGAAGAAATGGTGACTTTTCTCCGCCGATCTTTCTATGAACCTGCTCAGGGCTGCTATTCTGCCATTCAAGGTTTGTAGCTCTTTCAAACTTCGAGGGGGTTGCATGTCGAGTACGGCCTTCACTTTCACAGGGTTGACTTCTATTCCCCTCTGGGTCACCATGTATCCTAGAAACTTTCCTGACCGCACTCCAAAGGAACATTTGGCTGGATTCAGCTTGATGACATTACCTCTGATCACCTGGAATATCTACTTCAGGTCTTTTATGTGCTCCTCTGCCTTAATGCTTTTGGCCAACATGTCGTCTACATAGATTTCCATGTTCCTGCCAATCTGTTCTCAAAATACTGAATCTACCATTCTTTGGTAGGTGGCTCCTGCATTTATTAGTCCGAATGGCATACGTATATAACCAAAGGTACCACATGTAGCAATAAAACATACCTTTGGGATGTCAGAGGGATTCAACTGGATTTGATGGTATCCCTGATACGCATCCATCATGCTAAGCAGCTCAAATCCCGACGTCGCATCTACCAACTGATCGATTCTGGGTAGAGGATAATGATCTTTAGGACATGATTTGTTTAGATCCCTGAAATCAATGCACATTCTCCATTTACCGGCCCCCTTAGACACCAACACTGCGTTTGAGAGCCATTCAGGGAACTGCACCCTCTTTACGTGTCCTGCACTTAACAATTTGTCAATCTCTTCTTTTACAATAAGGTTCTTTTCCTTACCAAAGTTTCTCAATTTCTGCTTTACTGGTTTTGCCCTCGGATCTACATTGAGGTGGTGCACAACTACCTCTGGGGGGATACCCGTCATATATGTTGGAGCGAAAGCAAATATGTCTGCATCCTCTCAAAGTGTGGCTATCATCCTCTCTTTAAGCTCTAGGTCCATATGGGTACCAATTCTGGTTGTGAATCCTTCTTTCCCTGCATAAAGCTCAATATTCATCAGTTCCACTTTAATTTTGGGTTGTTCCCCTGCCAACTCGCCCACTCTTTGCTTTTTCAATTCGGGGTCCTCGCCTTTAGATCTCTCTAACCCTCGGAGCATGGCTTTGTCTGCAATTTTCACTGACTCTACGTAGCACTTTCTGGCTTGATATTGATCTCCACATATCTCTCCTACTCCCCCCGAGGCGGGAAACTTCATCTTCATGTGAAAGGTGGAGATTATTGCCTGGAAGATGTTCAGGCTTGGCCTTCCCATCACCACATTGTACGAGGATGGGACATCTACTATTAGAAATTCTATCACTTGTACTCGTCTATTAGGGGCAGTCCCTAACCCTACTTGCAATAATGCTGATCCGAGGGGTTGGATCCCTGAAAATACATAAAGAGCCGTTTCTACTGGTCTGAGTTTTATGTTCAGCTCCATCTTTTTGAAGCATTCCAGAAACATGATGTCTGCTGAGCTTCATGTATCCACGAAGATTTGTGCTACATCATATCCTGCAATGTCCGTAGTAATGACTAGAGCGTCATTGTGAGTTTCCCTGGGTTCTCCAGCGTCTTCCGGCCCAAAATGTATATCAGGGACCACTGTCATCTTCCCTATCTCTCGGTTCTCTATATTTCGTTCGGTCTTCAATGATCTAACACTTTGTTTCCTCTGCCTGAAGGAATCTCCATCTGTAGGGACTCCAATGATCATGTGGATTGTCCCTCTTTTTTTAGGGGGAGGGGGTGGATCCTCTGTATCCTTCCTCTGCTCTCTCTTGTTCTCGTCTGACTTTCCTTCCTGGTCCTTTCTTTTTTGCCCTCGGGGACCTTGCCTGTCCCTGAATGTGAATTCTTTAAGGTGACCTGCTTGGATCATCCTTTCTATCTCATCTTTTAAGTGCCAACGCTGATTTGTATCGTGGCCATAGTCATTGTGAAACCGGCAGAACTTGTTAGACTTAGGGTTCTAGGGACCTCTGTTTCTGGAGTAAGGGAACTTCATGTTAGGGTGATCTCCCGCTACCTCTAATAAGACTTCTGCTGGCTCTATTTTCAGAGGGGTATATTTTCAGAGGGGTATATTTTCCGAACCTTTCTGGAGTAAGGGAACATGCCATTTCTTCTTCCCCTGCGTTTCCAATTCTCCTTAAATTTATATATCTCTCCGGGCTGGACCTCATTGGTACAGTTTCTCTTCTTCTTTCTCCATTTCCTCGTGTTGGTTTAGTTTCTGACCTTTTGGCTATTCGTACCTCCTCCAAGGTGAGGTATTTTTCAGCCCTTCTTAGTAACTCGTCAAATGATTGTACTGGTTTTTGGTCAAGGAAGAGAAGAGGTCTCCGTCTCTCAATCCGTTGGTAAGGGCGTTGATTTTAACTTCAGAAGAGGCAGTGGGTACCTCCAGAGCAGCTAGATTGAATCTCTTCAAGAAGGCTCGAAGACTTTCATTATCTCCTTGTCTCATGTTGAACAAAGTGAGAGTGGCTCTGGGCTGCCTCCTGGCACTAGCGAACTGGTGTAGGAATAATTCGCTGAATTCTAACCAGGAATGAATGGTGTCAGGCCCCAGTTGCGTGAACCATTGTTGCGCAGCCTTGGCTAAAGTGGTCAAGAAGACCCTGCACTTGACACCCTCTCCATAGCGATGCAACAAGGCGGCATTTTCGAATCTCACCAGGTGTTCGTATGGGTCCGCGGTACCATCATATTCAAAGTTCAAATATTTGAAGTTAAAAGGCAACTCATCTTGCAAGATATTCGAAGTAAATTGGCAGCCAGTAACATAAGGAGATTTACTTACGTTATCGGTCATCTGCTTTTTCATGTTCCTCATTTCTTTTTGGAGGGCCTGTATCTGATCGCTGACAGCTCCTTGGTAAGTATCGTCTGTACTTTCTCCCGTCCCAAGATCCAACGTTCCCTCTGGTATTGGTTCAACGTTCCTCCTAGGGATTCGGTTAGGGACGCTCCTTTCGGCCTGAGAGAGTATTTTATCTTCTTGATCTCGAGGGACCCCCTCGTTTCTGGAAGGTGCCAGAGAGGAATCAATCATATGTTCTGGATTCTTCTGCTTCGCATTTTCATTCGCTGGTGGAACGGCGCCAGAGGTATGGACTCCTCGAGAAGTAATTATCTTCTCCACGGCCTGGGCAATCATAGCATTCAGTTGATCCTGAGAAATAGTAAGGAGCTCAGACTGAGTATTGGAAGGAGGTGTATCCTTATTGATCCCGCTTCCAGAGGCTCCAGAGGTACCCATCGTATTTCCCTCGGGTACAAGCGGGTTGTTATCCAAAACAGTGGTTGAGGGTTGTTTCCCTAAATTTCTATTTGAGGGAAAACCCAGAGTAGGCGGAGGGAAAGGAGAGGGAGTGATATCTCCATTTTCCTTGGTCTGCTTCATAAGATCTTGTTCTCCGCCCATGTTTATATGAAGCTTTCTCACTTCTTAGCTCGAAAGTTCCCACAGACAGCGCCAGTTGTTGCGTCAAAAAGTAACGATGAATGATACTGAGTCTCCCTCCTCGGATTAAGGCGGTTTCGGGTTTGAATCGTCACTTTTCTGCAAGCTTTCGCACGAGTGATCCTCTCCTAAGCTCCCAAAAGACCTGCAAAAACACACCGGAGGGGATTTCGGCGTGGAATCTCCGACGCTCAAGTCAAAGGTTTTCTCGGGAGAGTTAAAGAGGAACTTCCCTAAGAATCAAGGGATAGTTCTCGCAAGAATCGTAGGGTTTTTCAGTGTTTTCTGTATATTTCGTGTAAAAGATACGTGTGTTTCTTGTGTATGTAAAATGTAGTCAAAATAGTATGAAAAACATTCTTATATACCTAGCGATTTACCTGGGAGGAAAGGAGAATCTTTCTTCCTCTTATTTCTCAACTGCTTCCTTAAGACTCGGTCTCCTAACTGACCCCTCTCTCCGAGATCCTTTGTGCCAGTTATCATTTTTCCACTTCCTCTGCCCTCGTTCATTTGGGCTTTCTAGACTAAGATTCAACTCCACCACACTCCTTCTTGGGTCGAAAGTACTTAGGCCAGGGATACTTGGGCCAGGGATATAGGCTGAAGATCAAGTTTGGGCATATCTCCCTTTCTATATTCGGGAATGTATGAATCCCTTCTGCAAAATCATTACTCATAGCAAACGAGCTTAATTCATCTTATATCCACGTGTCGCTATTTCAGGAGACGACATATTTTGGTCGCATCAATTATAATTAATTATTATTTTATTGATTTTATAAAACAATTATGATATAATCAAAACTAATAAAAAAATCTAAATTTAAAGACTAAAGAACATAATAGAAAACATTAAAAATATTAAATTTAATTAGGTTACTTTATTGAAAAGTGTTGCTCTGACCAATTTTATTATTCTCACTTTTATTTTTTATTTGTCCAATTTATTAAGTTCATTCCCCTTTTATAAACAATATTATTCATTCTATTTTATATTCACCCACGACCATCACTTATTTACTCACATTGTCGTTTACTATATTCATAAACAGTCACTTTATTTTCAAATGGATCCCACAATACGTCACTCAATTTAATTGAACACCACCGCTGCTTGTGTTGCAAGGTGTTGTCGTCTAGGCAAATTCTTGTATGCAATTGGATGTATATATACAATTGAATTTTAAGTGATTGTCCAATTAAATTTTTAATTCTCAAATTAAAATTAAATTAAAATTGTAGCTCAATTACACCATACAATTGAGTGCATACAAGAGTGATTATGTTTTACATATTATCGTTATTGTTTGTCTATTATTTGCAATTTTCACTTGTCTTAATTCTCATCATTCATTTTGTGTCAATTTTGACATTTTTATCTATCAATCATATCTAACACCGTCGGATGTTTTTCAATGACTCGTCTCATTCATTGTGCACACCATATACATTTTTTCCAAGGGTTAGTGATGCGGCCAAAATATGTCATCCTATGAGAAGACGACGCGTGAATAGACGATGAGTTATCCTTATTAAATATTTATATTCGTTTCGTGAAATGATTAATACACCCTTGATTATATGTTTTGTAAATAGTCCAATGGGCCTCTTAAGACCCCAATTATATTGAGAACAGGTCCATGAAAGTAACCCAACTTAACAATAGAAAACGAAGTGGGCCCAAGCCCTTGAGAAATGAATGGAAGAGACAGGCCAAACTCTCAGCCCATATCCCTGGCCCAAGCCCGGGGATAACCTTCGGTCCATATCCCTGGCCCAAGCACATGACTATTTGGACTGAGTCTTGGTCAAGAAGAGAGCTGGGATTTCGGAGGGGAAGTTAGAGCTGGAGAGGCGGAATTGACTCCGTGAATCTAGGGATTGAAGGCGCAAAGGGAAATGATGGGCCATGGACCGAGTCCAGGGCTATGCAGTTGAGAAAATGGGGGAAAAGACTACATTTTCCCCAAGGTACGATTATTTAGAGTCTTAGGTCATACATTATACAGGATACACGATAATAAGGAGGAATACAACAGTTTTTACATTCTTGATACGAAATAATACACAAAACACCTTGAAATTACACCATTCTTGCGAGAACTCTCCCTTCATCCGTAGGGAAGTTCCTCTTTGATTCTCCCGAGAGCATATCTGACTTGAGCGTCGGAGATTCCACGCCGAAATCCCCTCCGGCGTGTTTTTGCAGGTTCTTTGGGAGCTTGGGAGAGGATATTTGCGTGGGTTCTTGATGAACCCCACCCCTGAGAAATTTGCGTGGGTTCTTGATATGAACCCCACCCCTGATATATTTGCGAGAGTCCTTGATATGAACCAGGAAATGGTGTTTGGAATTCTATGACCCAACACGTGTCCAGTTCCCAAAATGATTAAAGAAGAAGCTCTAACCATTATATCCCTCGAGGCTTGGGGAGAATAGATGACATCCAGAGTTATAAGAGGTTATCAGAACCAAACCAAGTAAGTGTACAACTCAATACATTGTACATTTCAAATACTTGGTATGTGTTATATCTAGTAATAAAGCCTCAATGCCTATATGTGCTAGAGAGATACTAATGCGAATGACAACATAAACTCATTATCTTAGACATAACATGTAATATGCTGGAGAACGAATAGCGGCATACATATGAACATGCAATGAGATGAAGAGTGTAGGTACCACAGAAGAAGGTAAAATAAAGCGAGGCAGCTAAAACCATTCAAGACTAGTGATATAAGACTCTAGCCGTCCACAGAAAAACTCAAAGGTATAAAAGCAGGATCAAAGTTTGATGACATTCGGAGAGTGACCACAAGGCCTAGGGGAATTAGAGAGCCCCTCACAGTTCTGAGGTTCAATGATGAACTTGACTTGAGGCCACGAGGCCGAGGGGAAATAGAGAGCCCCTCACAATTTTGAGGTTCAATGATGAGCTTGATTTGAAGCCATGAGGCCAGATTATTAAGTGAGAAACACTCAAGATGTTCTGAGATTCAAGAGATGAACCATTTCGATTTAAGGTCGTGCGACTAGACTCATGAGATTGTAAGTGAGAAACACTTGTGAGATTTTGAGGTTCAGTGTAGGAACCACCTTGATTGGACTAGCCGAGGTATGGCTGGAGATTTTGAGAAGTAAGTGTAAATCATTTAAAGAGTTCGAGAGGCTTAAGATCTAAACCATATTGAGCCAGGATATGGCTGAGAGTTTCTGAGTGATAAGTGCTAGCCACTTAAGAGTCCTAGAGGTTCAGAGTACGAGCCATAACACTTAATATCCCTGAAGTGGAGAAATTCCTAAGGGTTAGTTTGAGCACTAGATGCCTAAGAGTTTTTTAGAAAAGTCCAACTTCTGGACTATATTAATCCATAGCCATGAGATGGCTATAATTTTCCTCTTACAAGGTCCTAATAGCAACTAACACGTTGGAGGGTTGCTAGAATTCATAAGGACTCTAGGGGAATAGTGAATTTGCAAGACTGGGAACGTAAAGAAGTGAGAGCTCCACTCATGGTAGGCTTTAAGGCCTGGGGGGAGTAGGGGTCGTGCTAAGTTGTTAAAACTATCAGACTCCAAACAAGTACATACATATATGAAAGAAAGGTATATGAAGAGAAAAGAAATAAGAGAAGTTATGGAGAAGATGAGAGGAAATTTCAAAGAGTTTTGAGCTCCCCAGGGCTCGAGGGTTCTGAGAGGTATAATTTTTCTGGAGCATTATACTACGCTTCTCGAAGTTTGATTTCAATGATTATTGTTTTTAAATTATTGATGATTTGCACAGGGAGATACTAAGGCTAACTCATCTTACTTCTTCCTACTCTCATAAGTTTGAAACACTTTACGAGAGTAGGGGAGAGTGGTTGATGCGGCCAAAATATGTCGTCCTATGAGGAGACGGCACGTGAATAGACGATGAGTTATCCTTATTAATTATTTTGTGAAATGATTAATACACCCTTGATTATATGTTTTGTAAATAGTCCAATGGGCCTCTTAAGAGCCCAATTATATTGAGAACATGTCCATGAAAGTAACCCAACTTAACAATAGAAAACGAAGTGGGCCCAAGCCCTTGAGAAATGAATGGAAGAGACAGGCAAAACTCCCAGCCCATATCCCTGGCCCAAGCCCAGGGATAACCTTCGGTCCATATCTCTGGCCCAAGCACATGACTATTTGGACTGAGTCTTGGTCAAGAAGAGAGCTGGGATTTCGGAGGGGAAGTTAGAGCTGGAGATGCGGAATTGACTCCATGAATCTAGGGATTGAAGGCGTGGAGGGAAAGGATGGGCCCTGGACCGAGTCCAGGGCTATGCAGTTGAGAAAATGGGGGGAAAAGACTACCTTTCCCCCAAGGTACGATTATTTAGAGTCTTAGGTCATACATTATACAGGATACACGATAATAAGGAGGAATATAATAGTTTTTACATTCTTGATACTAAATAATACACAAAACACCTTGAAATTACACCATTCTTGCAAGAACTCTCCCTCCATCTGTAGGGAAGTTCCTCTTTGATTCTCCCGAGAGCATATCTGACTTGAGCGTCGGAGATTCCACGCCGGAATCCCCTCCGACGTGTTTTTGCAGGTTCTTTGGGAGCTTGGGGGAGGATTACTCGCACAAAAGCTTGCTCAGAAGTGACGATCAAAACCCGAAAAGACCGTAATCCGAGCAGGGGAATTCGGTATCATTCAGCGTTACTTTTCGACACAACAGTTAAGATTTTCTTTTTAATAAATTGTCTCATTCATTGTGCACACCATAAATTATTTTTTAAAATTGAATAAAAAATAAATAAATTTGAAAAATATAAAATTTATATTAATAAATCCTTAAAAAAAATATTATATTAATTAAAAATACAAAAAATTTTAAAAATAAATAATATATATACTAAAATTTGAGGAAAAAAAATATGCTCAGCCCCTGATTTACTTTCCAAAAAAAAAATTATATTTATAAAATTTTCTAAATTTAAGGATTTGAAACTTAATTTTTAGAGCAATGAAATATGTCAAAGTCTTGTATACACTCAAGTACACGGTGTACTTGAGTGGACTTTGACTAGTCAACTGTTAACCGTTGATCGGTCAACGGTCAATTTTTTTCGATTTTTTTTTTTAAAAGTGTATCTTTGTTTTTTAAATGAAAAGTGTATGTTACTATATTGAAAAGTACAACATTGTTTTTAATGAAAAGTGTATGTTCTTATAAATGAAAAGTGTATGTTATTATAACTTAAAAGTGTATGTTATATTAATGAAAAATGTATGTTATTATAACTGAAAAATGTATGTTATTATAACTGAAAAGTGTATAATATTATAACTGAAAAATGTATGATCTATTAATGAGAAGTGTAAGTTATATATTAATAAAAAGTGTATGTTATTATAACTGAAAAGTGTATCACTACAAAAAAAGTCTAATTTTGATACCATTGATTTAGAGACGGATATCCAATCTGTCTCTAATAGATACGGATTAGAGACTGATTTGTTAAAAAATTGAGATTTGAAATAAAAAATAAATGAAAATCAGTCTCTAATCGTACCTATTAGAGACAGATTGGATATCTGTCTCTAAATTGTTGGTATCAAAATCAGACATTTTTTGTAGTGTATGATCTATTAATGAAAAGTGTATGTTCTATTAATGAAAAGTGTAAGTTATATATTAATGAAAAGTGTAAGTTATATATTAATGAAAAGTGTATGATATTATAATTGAAAAGTGTATGTTAATATAGTTGAAAATAACATTGAAAAATGTAAATTTTCTGTAAAAAAAAAAATCGAAAAAAAAAGTCAACGGTTGACTAATCAAAGTCTACTCAAGTACACCATATACTTGAGTGCACAAGAGACTCACCCATGAAGTATTTCATGTGAAATATTCGTATATTTAAGGAAGGACCAAAAATTCGCGAATCTTTGGCGACTAACAGAAAAATGGGTTTCAGGTCTGTATTACTATGAAGGTAGTTATATGTTAATATAAGGGCAAATATGTGTTACTTAAGTACAAATAACATATAACTTGACTTTTCACATTAAATATTAGTACAATCTTATTATATAAAAGGAAGAAAGTTCTCACCAAAAGTTGACATGTGGCTCTCCTGTGGTTGACATGTGACTCTACAGCTGTTGCCATGTGGATAACCTCCTGCCGTGTGGCACGTGATTGGATTATATTACTATACATGTGGCACAATGTAAATTATTTCATATGGTAAAAAATGAAAGTGAAACGCACATACCAGTGAAGAGTTGGAATTTGTTTCACAATCTCCATCCTTAATGAAGAAGAAGACAAACGCCTGGATGGGAAGGGTTTTTTAATTAATTTTGAAGGCAAATCTTCATTTCTCTTTAGTCTTTACAGATCCCTTATGATAAGAAGAAATGAAAATTATGCATAACAGGTGGTTTCCAACAACGCCGCCGTTCACTCTCGTTCTTCGGGTAGGTAAACTGCAATTTTTATTCACTCTGTTCTTAGTTTTTATTGATGCATACATTTAATTCTTATATTTTGGTTACAACCTTTTAATCCTCATTTGGAGTTTTGAACTAAAAAATAATTAGGTAGTATTTTTTAGCAGTTTCATCCTCTTCACTGGAACTGCATTTCTTACTTCTGGTATTTGTAGAACTACAGGCTTCCCCTGATAACTATTTGTTGGTTTCATTTTCCACTGATTTTTTATTTCATTAATTGCTATCATCTTTTAATCTCCATATGTATTTCTCTTTTTGCCCTTTTTTTATTAATACCTTCCAACTCTGTGATTATTTCGGTCCATATAAATTCATAAAAGAATTGGGGGATTTTTTGCTGCATTGGATGCAATAAACAAGTGTTTGTCTGAAGCAATTTGTGAGGGAAGGAAAAACTATGGCCGCAGGAAAAGAGATTATGACGGTCGCATCCACCACAATCGTCGAAGGCTCCCATTTGGTACCCCTTTTTTCCTGCCTTTCTTTATTTTAATTTTTTTTTTCTTTGCAGTGATTAAGTTTCCTAGATTTGAAAGTGAATCGATTGGATTGGATCATTTGATTGTAGAGGTTGTAGCTGTTCTTAAACCCTTCCACACTAAGGTAATTTTTTGTTTTCCTTTTTAGAATCCTAATTAAGAATTTAATTTTTTTGTATGTAGGAGGAAATATTGTTGTAGTTCCCGTGATTGGAGTATTTTGGGACAAGATGAGTTTTTCAATCCAATACCAAAAACAAATGAATTGGAATCGATATTTGATTTCCCATTAGATATGCTTCTGAAGGTTTGTGTGTTAATTAATGTTGTTTGCCATGTTTGAGTTGCAAATTGCTGAAAAAAAATTACCAAGAAGAAAAATAGGAACAAGATTAGAAGGGAGATAAATATATGCTCCAGCTCTTTAATCATCGAGTACTGCTGGTATTTTGATACCAACGAGTACTTTCCCTGTGCATTATGCAATACAGGGTATTATGTTTTGGTATGGGTAAAATGTGAAAGCACGCATTCAATGATCCAATTTCTAAATTGTAAATTTTGTGCGGAACCCTTTTCAGCCTTAAATTGGAGATTGCCACAGATTTCTATGTGCGAGTTAATATCTTTTGTAGTTGCTGTCAACTTTTCGAACCTAAAAAATATTGTGTTTGTATGTTTTGGAACTTCCAATTTACTCATTCATTTATGTTGTCATGCATGTATGCTAGAATACATACTTCCAATTTTGTTTAATTTAATTAATTCTCTTGAAATTAATTTCTTACATTCATAATATAATATTGTTAGGCTCTTGCTTTCTTCATAACAAAATTAAGAAGGCCTCCGGTTATGTACGGTTGAAAATGGATCACATGAAATTTAGGGAATATGAATGTTGAGGTATGAACATATAACTTCATTTTATTATTTTTAATTTTCTGAATTTCGTCAAATTGAATAGTGCTAGATCACCCTATTTTAGCATATGTCATTACGCCTTGCCTTTCTAACATTCTTCCCTAACTCATTTGCTAAACCTTACCATTTTATTTAATTTCAGCTGACAATCTCTTTTGGGTCACGTCACTGTCCAACTTGCACCACGTGCAGCTGATGAACTTTGGTATGGGAATGATCAGATTCTTGAAAGAGTCAGTTTCATTTTTGGTATGCTATTGGTGACAGAATTACTGAAAACATATATCGGATTTTTAATAATTTACAGTACTTTAATTGAAATTTTAATTCTTCAGTTCTGTTCATTAGATACAGTGATAGCAATATTGCAATAACATTAATGGGGCTAAATGGATTTCTTATGGTGTTTTAAAATTTGTAGTTTTATTGAGTGCAGGTACAAATTTGAATATTTAAGGAAACATGGAGAGATTTGAGATTCATTTATGCTTTCAGTATTGTAAATATAAGTAGCGCGTTTCTTTATTTTTTTTTTGCAGAGAATGTAAACATTCCCTTTGTCAGGTTGAGTGTCCAAAATATAGAATTATGTGTTTATAAAAAAATTGTGGTTTTGTTGAGTGCATGTACAAATTTGAATATTTGGGTAAAGATTGAGAGATTTGATGTTCATTTATACTTTCAGTATTGTAAAGAAGTATGTTTCTTTGTTTTTTATTGCATGGAATGTAAACATTCTCTTTGTCATGTTGAGTGACCAAAATATAGAACTATGAATTTAAAAAAAAAAAAAAATTGGTTTTGTTGAGTGCGGTACAAATTTATATATTTGAGGAAAGGTGGAGAGATTTGAGAAAGGTGGAGAGATTTGAGGTTCATTTATGCTTTCAGTATTGTAAAAGATAGTAGTAGGTCGATTTTTTTTTATTGCATAGAATGTAAACATTCTCTTTGTCATGTTGAGTGGTCAAAATATAGAACTATTGACCATTAGGCTTAAGCGAGAGAAAAAATCTCCCAATTAAAAATGTATCTTGCTCTATGATGATGTATTTTAAAAAATTGAAAAGATGAAAAAAAAATATATTTAGACAACTCAATTCATGATGTTTTTATAGATTGCAATAAATGGAAGAGGAGAAAAATAGACATTTTGTTCAAAGCAAGTAATATTTAAAAAAAAAATTTAAAACAAGCAAAGTAGCAAACTATGAAGTCATAGTTAGCAAGACAGACTTTGAACTACTCTTTCTATCTAAGAGGGAGTTTTAACATATCTGGAGTATAATCACTACAAGAAATAGGGGGAATAGCGACGAAAATTTTGCGACAAATTTAAATTTCATCGCTAAAATCAATTTTTAGCAACGAAATAGAAATTTTCGTCGCTAAATTGTTAGATTTAATATTTGCAACAAAATTTATATATTTCGTCGCTATATTAGCAACAAATTGCTTCATTTTGTTGTTAATAATCAGAACAACAATGAAAATTATATTTCGTTGCTAATATTTTGCGATAATTAAATTAGAAATTTTCGTGGCTAATTTTTTGAAATTAATTTTTGCAACAAAATTTATATATTTCATCGCTATATTAGCAACAAATTGCTTCATTTTTTTGTTAATAATTAGAACAACAATGAAAATTATATTTTGTTGCTAATATTTTGCGATGATATAAAAAAATTTGTTTCTAATTTCTTGAAATTAAATTTTGCAACAAAATCTATATATTTCATCGCTATATTAGCAACAAATTGCTTCATTTTGTTGTTAATAATCAGAACAGCAATGAAAATTATATTTCGTCACAAATATTTTGCGATGAAATAGAAATTTTCGTGGCTAATTTATTGAAATTAATTTTGGCAATGAAATTAAAATATTTTATCGCTATAATAGCAACAAATTGCTTCATTTTGTTGTTAATAATCAGAACAACAATGAAAAGTATATTTCATCGCTAATATTTTGCGATGAAATATAATTTTTTGTGGCTAATTTATTGAAATTAATTTTTGCGATGAAATAAAAAAATTTCATCTCTAAATAGCAACTAATTTTTTATTTTGTTGTTAATAATAAGGACAACAATGAAAATTATATTTAGTCGCTATTATTTTACGATATGAAATATATTTTTTGTGGCTAATTTCTTGAAATTAATATTTGCAACAAAATTAAAATATTTCATCGCCACACTTTCAACAAATTATTTTATTTTATTGTTAATAATAAGAACAACAATGAAAATTATATTTCGTCGCTAATATTTTAGCGACAAAATTGAAATTTGCTTGATTAATTTTGTGGATTTAATATTCGAGAGAAAATTAAAATATTTCATCACTATATTAGCAACACAATATTTTATTTTATTCTTAATAACCAGAACAATAATGAAAATTATATATCGTCTCTAATATTTTAGTGATGAAATAGATTTTTTTCATGTTTAATTCTAATGAATTAAAAAAGGTTGTCGTTTAAACATAATAAAGGAAAAAAGTTTGAGTGCATGCACAATGTGAAATAATAGAGACGATTCCAACACTATGATGTTTGAAATAATAGGATCAATATAATTTCATTTACTTTTACTTTTACTCATTAATTTGACATATTAAGTTTTTTATTTGATTTATTTTGGGGTATAATTTTTTGATTTGATCATTCTGTATAATTTGTTTTATGTTTTTCTGTTTTCTTGATTTCATTAATTATTTATTGTTATTCCCTCTAAGAATGAGGGAAGAGTACTACTTCAACTATGCATATTAAATCAAGAAAATCGGTTTATATAATTAAATGTTTAATATTTCTCCATATTTTGTGTCTTATAAATCAGTTTGAATGTTTATAAAAATATTTATAAATATGACGATGCAAATGAAGATGGACATAAAGATGAGAGGATGAAGATTGGATGTAATATTTATTATTTTTTTGAAATTGTTAAAGTAACATTGATTTTTTACAATTGGAATTGCTTTAAAAATTACAATATATATACAAAAATATATACATATATACAAGTTAAAAATTAATCAATTAATATATGAGAAATAAATTATTAAATAAGTAAATTAACTAAATTAGTAAAAATTGAATACATATATAATTAATATTAAAAACTGAACCAAAGAGTTGTCTGCCCGAGTGGTGGGCGCCCAGCTATGGGCGCTCACCCACCCGGGATCGATTCCCACCAAGACCAAATAAATAGTCATTTAAATAAAATGGGGGAGGGGGGTATGTGGGTGCGGATCGGGTTGGGTTAGGGTCGGGTGTGGGTGCAGTACGGGTTGGGGTGATTCGGGTGTGTGTTGGGTGCGGGTCGGTTGGGTGCGGGTCGGTTGGGACGGGTCGGGTGTGGGTGCGATACAGGTTGGGTTGGGGCGGGTAGGGTGTGGGTTTAGAGAACGATTGGGTTAGGGTCGGGTGTGGGTTGGGTACGGGTTGGGGCGGGGCGGGTGTGGGTGCGGGTTGGTCGATTGCGGAAGTGGGTTTAGAGAATAATTCGTAAATCGGATATCCATAGCCAAATATTAGCGACAAAAATATGTGTTTCATCACACTAACATTTGCAACGAAATTAAAATACTTATTGCAAAAAAATTAGCCACAAAGTAAGGGAGCTACTATTTTAGACACGAAAAAAATTTATCGCTAATTCTAATATTTTCGTCGCTAATGTTAGTTAGCGATGAAATAATTTCGTCGCGGGATTTGTTTCTATACACCCGTCGCTAACGTGTTTGCGACAAATATTTGATTTTCCTCACAAACATTTTGCGATGAAATTCATATTTTCGTCGCGAATATTTTGCGATGAAACTCAAATTTTCGTTGCTAATATTTTGCGACGAAACTCAAATTTTTATCGCAAACATTTGCGATAAAATTAATTTTTTTTGTCGCAAACACGTTAGCGACGGGCGTATAGCAACAAATCCTGCGACAAAATTATTTCATCGCTAACTCATGTTAGCGACGAAAATATTATAGTTAGCGACAAATATTTTCACGGCTAAATCGCAGTTTTCTTGTAGTGAATATATATATATATATATATATATATATATATATATATACTTATTATTTTACAAATTATAAGAAAATTAAAACGTACCAAGACACGTGCATTGCACAAGGGTTTTATAGATGATATAAATGGAAGAGAAGAAATATAGACCTTTTAATCAAAGCAGTTAATATTGAATTTTTTTTTTTTTATAAACAAGCAAATTATAAAGACACCGGTTACAAGATAGACTATAAAAAAAAATTAAAATAAGCCCGTGCATCGCACGGGTGAAAATCTAGTTAATTTAAAGAAAGACAAAACCTTGCATATTTTTTGCAACAAGAAATTGAGAATTAATGACAAATTCTCTCACTAAAAATTAATTATGTCATTAAAGATTTTTAACTAGAAAAACTATAATAATATAATTTATATCACTAAAAGTCAATTTTCTTTTACCCAGGATTGATGTTTGTCGTTGTAAATAATTAAATGATGAACACCAAATGTGAGAGTGATGTCCTTAAAACCATTGTAAGAATTCGAGAAAAAAAGAAGAAGATGATCTGCAAACAAAAAGAGTAAATTAACCATTGTGAGAGAGTTAAACGTGAATTTGCTAAGATTGCAAACTCAAGTTATTAATGGAAGTTTGCATTATATTCATTGGGCCTTAAAGCCACGGACTTTGTTGAGTACAGTCACTTTGGCTTTTAATAAGTTCATGTATTGACAAAATTATCTGGAAATTTAACCCCCGCGTCAAGTATAACGTGAGACCTGCTTACAACTCTCTCATGCAAACGAGAACTCCAGCGAATCTCAAAGTTGAAGGGAATTGGTTGACAATCTGGAAACTTGATGCTCCGCCGAAAGTACGAGAATTACTATGGCGAAGCGGGCGCAACTGCTTGCCCACGAAAATGAATCTCCATGCCAAGCATATCTCCCTTGACACGGCATGTGTCATGTGCGACGATGGGAACGAAGATGGATGGCACCTATTTGTAAACGGCAAATATGCTCAAGACTGCTCGAATGGGATCGGGTTGCTGTCAAAGGTAACCGATTGTAGGGATGAAGCGATCGACTTAAGCAAGTTTGTGTTGTCAATGTGTGGAGGACCGAGTACAACAGTCAACGCAAGCTTTGCAATGACATTCTGGTAAATTTGGAAGGAACGCAACTCCATGGTGTGGAATGGTTCGAGAAGAAGCCCAGATGAGGCTGTTTTTGCAGCAGCTACCTACCGGAGAGAATGGAAGGCTGCGGCCAATTCTAAATGTGGAAACACATAGCATGCAAATGAAAAATGTGGGACTTGGCATACTCCCCATCGGGTATGCTGAAACTGAACACCGATATCGCTTTCTTTAAAGAGTCCAACCAAACTGGAGTGGGACTCATAATCAGAGACAATCATGGTAATATTATTAGGGGGAAGACAATGGTCTTTACGGGCCTGTTTGAGGTGGAAGTGGGAGAAGCCATGGGCTTCTTTGAGGCCTTATCTTGGTTAAAAGAGCAAGATATTGATAACTGCATAATAGAGGGGGATGCAAAGGTGGTTGTAGACGCGATCAACTCAACGGATATTATTGACTCTACGCTTGGTGACTTCACTCTTGCTTGCAGGGATCTTATCTCTCAATTCATAAATGTTACGGTTACCTACTCTAGAAGAAGTGCTAACTTATTAGCCCACACTCTAGCCAGGGAAGTCCGTCGCTTCGATAGCTCATTTTGTTGGGTAGACCCACCAAATATTGTGGTTGTAATAATGAAAACTAAGCCTTCCGGTTTTAAAAAAAAAAAAAAAAGTATACCCACTGATAATATTTATTTAAAAAGGAACTATTAGAATTAAATAATAAAAAAATCTTAGGGTCTTCTAAGGATAGTCCAGTGTCGTTCAAACTATCAACAGTCCATTAATCTGAGCCATCAGATCTGAAATCTAATGGCTTATATTTGATGACCTGCTACCTGTTGCACTTGGCGTCGCAGAATCCATCGCCTTGCATTGCACTTATTATCATTTTTTGTCGCCCTATCGCACTTTTAAATTAATTTTAATAATTTTAAAAATTTTAAATACATAATTATAAAATTACAAATTTATCCTCACATAAGTAATAAAAAAATTAATAATAATATATAATCTTTATTTTAATTTTCATATCATTAATCGTTCCAAAATTATATTTTTGAGTTTTAAGAAATAATAATCTAATTTTAAATTTATTATATATATTTAAGGTGATAATTGACCGATACACACCAATTTTAATTATTTATTTATATTTTATTTGCATCTGATCATTTAATGAGTTCACCCAAAAATCATTTTTTATTACGGTTATACGCATCCACTCATTTTATGATTTCACTTCCGAATAATTTATTTTATCACGGTTATCTGCAGCCGCTCATTTTACGAGTTCATTCCCAAATTATTTTTTTACCACGGTTATTTGCACCCACTCATTTTTTGAGTTCACCCCAAAAAAAATTTATCGTCGTTATCTGCACCTGCTCATTTTACGAGTTCACCCCCAAATTAATTTTTTACCATAGTTATCTACACCCCTCATTTTATGAGTTCACCCAAAAAAAATTTTAAAAAAATAATTACATTTAAAAGACTATATTATCCTTTTATTAATTTACACAAAATATAATAAAACCAACCTTAATTTGTAAATTTACAATCGGCAGTCGAGTCATTGCCGAGTTACCGTCGATTCACCACCAAGTAGACATGTTCGTCGGTTGAAAACCACCGATTTCGGTTAGAAACCAGCGGTTACGGTTTTCGAAAATGGCGAATCGTAATCGAACCGCGAACCGCCAGTTTGGCGGTTTAAATTTTTTTTTTTTTTAATATTATCTCCATTTTCGCTCGTTTTCACTCCGTTTTCGTTCGTTTTAACTCATTTTTTAGAATTGAATAAAAAATTATATAACTTAAATTTATACATTAAAAATAGAAGAATTGTGTATTAAAAAAATATATATATATATTTTTTTTATAAAACCGCCAAACCGACGGTTTGCGGTTTGTCAAAATGTCAAACCGTAACCAAACTGCCATTTTCGGTTACGGTTCGGTTTGTAAACCGTAACCGGTGGTTTGGGGGTTCGGTTTTGCGCATGTCTACCACCAAGTCATCCATATTTTTAGAAAAAAAAATCGTAAAACATAATTTTTTTTAAAAAAAAAAACTATTGAAATTATATACAAATCTCGTTTTTTTTTCTTTTTTATTTTTCGTCCCTTCTCCTCTTTTTCTTTCTTCCCATTTTATGTTTTTATTCCAAACTTCTAATTTCTTCGTTTTTTTTTTCCTTTTACATTTTTTTTTAATTTTTCTGCCTTTATTTTCTATTTTTATGTGTATTTATTTTAATTTTAATACAAAATAATATTATATGAATAATTTTATTATAGTCGGTAACACAATAAAGAATAACTACCATTAACAGTAATTAGTAATATCTTATTTAATAACAAATAATTTCAAACATTTAATTATATTCAATAATACAAAAAATAATTATTAGAATACCACGAATAATAATCAATAATAACATGCATATTAGTTAGTAATGTTTTATACAATAACAAATAATTTCACACATCTAATTGTATTTAATAATACCAAAAACTATGGGAAAAAAAAGGAAAATAAAGGCAAGAAAAAAAAAGTAAAAGGAAAAAACGAAGAAATTGAAAATTTGAAATAAAAACTGAAAATGGGAGAAAAAGAGAAATGGGAAGAAAAATTAAAACGAAAAAAAAATCATGATTTGTGGCTAATTTCGATAGTTTTTTTTTAAATTATGTTTTACGATTTTTTTCTAAAAATATGGGTGACTTGATGGTGAATCGACGGTAACTTGGTAATGACTCGTCTTCAGATTGTAAATATACAAATTAAGATTGATTTTATTATATTTTGTGTAAATTAATGAAAGGATAATATAGTCTTTTAAATGTAATTATTTTTTAAAAAATATTTTTGGGTGAACTCATAAAATGAGGGGTGCAGATAAACGTGGTAAAAAAATAATTTAGGAGTGAACTCATAAAATGATTGGGTGCACACCGTGATAAAAAAATGATTTGGAGGTGAACTCATAAAATGAGCGGGTGCAGATAACTGTAGTATGAAAATGATTTTTGGGTGAACTCATTTAATAAAAGGATAATATAGTCCTTAAAATGTAATTATTTTAAAAAAATAAAATCTTTTGGGATGAACTTATAAAATGAGCCGGTACAGATAAACGTGGTAAAAAAATAATTTTGGAGTGAACTTATGATTGCAGATAACCTGTTGGTCCTAAAAGGAGTATATAACAAGTGTATGGGGGGGGGGAATACACTTGTATGCAATTCTTTTGCTAATTGATCAAACCAGAGTTCAGTAAAGTTGTCTTGGACAACTCTGCTGAAGAAGATTAACTCTTCTAAGATAATCAGACTACTAAGTACTATTGAGTACTTAGTTGATTGACTATCTAGGGGAGTTATATGTGCGGAATAATGGTTGGCCCTTTAAGTTTAGACTCCTTTAATTTCTGAAATCACTTAGTCAATGCAACACAGTTCAGTTTAGCTTCAGGGAACTTGTCCAAATCAGTTTTGCACAATCTTTGAATATGTATCTTTGAAAGATCAGTTTTGTGTGCAGTGTTGAATGAATGTAAGTACTTGAAAAGCAAATCAACACAAGAGTTTATAGTGGTTCAGAGACTCAAGCTCCTACATCCACTTTCCCTGATTTAACAGGATAATTCCTTCACTCTTGGAATTAACTTGTTTTATAGTGCCAAGGTGCACTTGATCAAGAACACCACTCCTTGGTGAATTGATCCCTAGGATGTCTAGAGTCCTAGTACCCTCTTCTCAACTCAGAACTGAACTGTTCTTCTCTCAACAGTCAGCTCCTACCACTTCTACTACTACAACCTTCTCACTTTCACTTTTGAAAGGTGTAAGGGTTGAAGTAAGGTTCCAACTAATGAGATATCCTTTACAGTGAAGATCAGTGTATAAGGATAGGATATCTCTCTAAGCTTGTGTATGGATATACAATTGGGTTCAGCTTAGATGAAGTGTTTGAAGACTAAGATAGTCTTTGAAAGCTTTGAAAGCACTCTAGCTTGTAAGAACTTTGAGCTTAGTTGGATTGTATTGAGGGTGCTTTCAAATGGTCTTCACACTTCTGTATTTATAGACAAAATTGAGGATTTGCCCGTTGGAGAGGCAGCCCCAAATTGCTATAAATGTCTTCCTTGAGTTCTTCAAACTGGAAGACAGATTCTTGATAGTGACATGTCCTCATTTGGGTAATAAACGGCTGTAACAGTTTTGTCTTCATTCTGCAGCACTTTTCCCAATGTTTGACTTCTTGTTAGGACTTGGACATGGCTTCTGAAGGTTGATCCAATGATAGGACAACATTCCTTATCATCTGGACAACTCTCCTTATCACTATCAGCAGTTTTGCTTTTCAGCATGGTTGGCTTGCTCTTCTTCAGATGACTTGGCTCTTTCCCTTTATTTCTCTTGAGTATGGTCTTAGCTTATTTCTTTGAGGACCTTTAGGGACTGGTTGTCTCAAACTCTTCAGCACAGTTGATCTCAGGCTTTCAGAGCACTTGATCTTGATCAATTTAGCTGAGACAATTCCTCTGGACAACTCTCCTGATCAGTATATTTAATCTTTTTGCATCAGAGCACTTTGTGCATAGAGTTGACTTCTCTGGACAACTCTCCTGATAAAAATCTTTGAGTAGTCTTGTCCTTTTGAGCTAGGTAAGCTTGTTCTTGCATATGGCTAGCTTCTTTGGACAACTCTCCTGATCAGAGCATATGAATATTTTCTCTGGACAACTCTCCTGATCAGAGCATCTTCATTGGACTTGTCCTTTTGAGCTTTACAATCTTGTTTTTGTATAAGAGCATCTTCTCTGGACAACTCTCCTGATAAGAGCATCTTAGATTTCATAGGGTGTCCTTGCTCTTAAGTGATTGTTCCAGAATTTGAGCCTTGAGGGGACTTGATCTTGATCATCTTCAAAGCATAGGTTCCCCCTCAAATTGTGCATCTAATTGTCTAAGAGCTACCTAACATTTTAGCTTCTCATCTAGCCTTATACTATGTGTTTTAACATTTTTAGAACACTATCAATTTGACTTAGGCATGTCTCAGGGGGTTTTGGTATTAGATCAAAACATATCTCATTTTATTCCCAACAATTTCCCCCTTTTTGATGATGCCAAAACCTATACTATTTAAGCAAAAGTGACTTGTCTACACCTATTACATGTATCTTCAGAAGACATGACTAAGGTCAATATTCCTGAAAAAGTAATGTGTTAGTGTATTCACTGTTTCTGTTGCAAGTAGGTTCAAGATAGGCATAGAGAGATTTGTGTTTCTTGATTCAAAATAAGTTCAACTATCATTCATTAAAAAATCATTACAGGCATGTTGATAGTTGAAATTAACATATCAGAGCATGAATCAATACATCAGAGCAGTTCATTACAATAATTCAAAATAACTTTTCAGTATCAGAGCACAGTACTTGTATCAGAGCAATTCATAGCAAACCAGAGCAAACAGATTAACACATCAGCAATCTTGACCATATTTCAGCATAGTTGATCATTCAAGTAAGGTCAGAAGACTTAGCCATTTCAAAGATCATCCTCAGGAGGTGGCAGCATTCCATACTGTTCCCACACTCTTCTTTTCAGTGCCATGGCTTCTTGGTTGGTTCCCTTAGGTCCAAGAACCATCTTGTTCAGCTTAAGGATCTCAGTGAATTCCCTCAGAATTCTTGCTTGGTCAATCCATCCTTCAAGCTTTGGAGGCATGTATATGATTGGCTTGGGAGCTGTGAGTTCAAATCTTGCAATGTCAGCAGCTGCTAGTAGTTGTTGATACAACTCTCTGTAGTATTCTAGCATGAACTCAGTGAAGGCAGAGTTTGCATCTCCTCCATTCCATCTGTCAATGACATAATAGTCATAGACAAACACCCTTTTGGCTTCTTCCCATGTGTTATTCAGTTGAATTGGCACCCATTTATCCAAGTGTGGATATTTGGTGTCCATTGGGATTAGAAGCTGAGGCTTCATCTTGCTGTAAGTTGCTCTTCTCCTTCTTGGTTTCTGAAAGTTTGCTCTCCTTTCATCTCTTGCTCTGTTGGCTTCTTCCATCAGATCAATTTTCTCATGGGCCCTCATCATGGCCAGTTTCTGTTGTGTTTCAGGGTCTTTGACATACCCTTCATGAAACAGCTTTGATGGATCATGGGCTAGAACAGTTGTCTTCCTCTTGGGTTCAGGTCCAAATCCTTCAGCATATATTTCTTCAATGTCTTCAGTGGACTTGGTACCTTCAGCAGTTTTGCCAGATTCAGAAGATTTGTCCTTTTCAGCAGCTTTGGCTTTCTTTGATGTAGGCTCATCTTCATCAATTCTGAATTCAGGTGGAAGATCAAGGCTGCTAGGAAAGTCAGTGAATTTCTCAATTTGTCTCTTCTTTCCTTGGGCCTTCTTGATCTTTCCTCTGGTTTGGACACCTTCAGCATCTTTGTCCAAACCTGACACTTCACCACCTGGTCTTTGTTGTAGCCTTACTCTTTCCTCTTGAGCTGAGGCCATTGAGTTCTTCAATGCCAATGCTAACTGCTCCTCTTCATCCAATTCTTCCAAATTCAGCATTTCTGGCTCTTTTCCCTTTCCTTCAGGGACTTTGTCCTTCCCTTTCACTGGACTCCCAATTACTAAGGCACCTTTTGCCCTTGCTCTTTCCCTTTCCCCCTTTTTGGCAGCATCAAAACACTGGGGCTTGAGGTCACTCATTGTTGAGGCCATCAGGGATTGGGCCTGGTTTAGGGACTTCATCTCTTCCAACAAATATACATTCTCATCATGTATATTCTGCATTCTATCACTGCTCAAGCTAAGGAAAGCTAGAACAGGCTTCATCTTTTGTTGGACAACCTCCTCCAAGGTTGCTTTGAGAGATGCATCCAATTTAGCTTTCAGAAGCTCAGTGAGGTTGGCCACTGCACCTTCAGCAATGTTGGCCAGCACATATTGGGAAAATTTCTCTGAAGCAGCTTTGACCATAGCTAGCCTTTGCTCTTCAGCTCTTCTCTTTTGCAGTGCTGTCTTCTTTCCAATAGCTTGTTTGACAGTTAGCCTGAGAGCTTTGACATTAGCATTGTGATTGTCTCTCAGCAGCTTTTGTTCTTTCTTGACCTCCTCTGAGATGGCTTCCATGGTTGATTTGGCACTTTGAACTTCAGTGGAGATGGTTTGGAGACCAGATTCCACACCACTGATTCTTGCCTCAAGAGTTGGTAGCACAACATCTTCAGAGCCAGTGAGCCTCATTTCTACAGATGCTAGAGTCCTTCCTTGCTCATTCAATGCTCCTGAAGTTTCAGCATGAGCAGATTGGACTTGATGAGCCAAGGAGTCCAACTTTTCTGATTGCATTCCAAGTAAGGCCTGAGCTGAGCCTGTGTCTACTTGGATAGGTGCATCTGTGAGGAACTCATCTGCAAAAATTTGATCAAGAGAGATACCTGCAACATCAGACAAGTCAAACAAGTTAGGAAATAAGCACTCATCACCCTCAATTTCTTTTGCATAAGACTCTGATACATCAGCAGTCTTCTTCTCATTTTCAACTTGTTCTTTTCTCCCTTCATAATTGATGTTCTCACTCAAGGAATCAGGCCTCCTCTCATCAAGGGATTCTTGAAGTTCAGATTTGACTTCAAGAATAACCTGTCCTTCCTCACTTATTCCACCCTCATTTGGTGGTACACTCACTATCTTAGTGATGACTACCTCTCTTTCATCCACAACTCCCTCTGATTTTTCAACTAATCTCTCCTCTTCAACTCCTTCTCCTAATCCTGCAGCATCTCCACCTTCAACAAGGTTCAAAGATGGCAGTTGTGGGGAGATCACAGTGCTTATATCAGCAGCCACTGAGTCATCCTGAATGATTAAGGGCTGATCAATGTCCAACACCTCTGACACTGAATAGGCCTTAATCAAACTAGCCTCTAGTACAGGAACCTCAACATCTTTAGGTTGTGCCTTGGGTTCAGAGGAACCTTCATTGGCAGATGTGTCTTTGGTTGTGTTACCACCCTTGGTCAACACCTCTGAAGTTACAGAGCCTTTCCTATGATAGGTTTTAGGAGGATTGGAAAGTCTATCTGCTACAGAAGACTTGGGTTGAAGGGGTTCAGGGAGGTTGGCTTGAGGGGTTTCAGGAGGGTTGGGATTTGAAGGGTTTGAGGGATCATCAGGGGAATCATCATCATTAGAGCCACTGTCAGGGTGTTTGATTCCCTTGGCTTTTCTCTCTTTCTCCTCCTTAATCTTATCTGCCACCAGCTTTGCAAAAATCTCCTCATCAATGAGGAATCTTGTCTTTGAAACTCCAGCAAAGTGTAGCAATCTGTTCTCCTCTATTTGCCACCAGTTTGCACCCTTATCTTGGATGACTTGTGATATCTCCATCATAGATTTGTCTTTCACATCAACAAGCATCCTTAGATCATGAAAGGCCTTCTGAATTCTTGGAAATTCAGCAAGTTGTGGATACAAACTGTCCACAGTAGCCTTGGCTCCTCCTCTGAGCATACTTTCAAAAGTATACTCCTCCTCATCTCCACTTGAATGGGGACTTTGGGTTATAGGGGAGTTAGCTCTGGGTTCTCCTAATGTGGCTTTAGGTAGATTAAGTTCAGGGATCTTGGCTTCAGATGGGTTGGGTACAGTAGAAGGATCTTCAGCTGCTTTAGAGAGCAATGATTCTGAAGGGGCTTTACTCAGGGGGGTTGGCTCATGAAGTGCATGCTCTAAGAGCTTTGAATAGTTGAGCATGGATGAGTCAAGGGGAGACAGGAGTCTTGTCTCATCTACTGCTAAATCAGCAAGCACATCTATGCCACTTCTTTGTTCATTCCCTTCAGGAGAATATCTCTTAGTGAGATTTACAGGGGTAATGGGTTGGTTGGAAGGGGTAACATGGGTTTCAGGGGAGTTGGGCTCAAGATACTGAATTTCAGGGAGGTTGGCCTCTATGAGTTGACCTTCAGGGACATTGGATTCTGGAGTTCCAGAACCAGATGAATTAGTCCTTGACATGGATTTGGCCCTGCTTTCAGCTCTGCTCTCCCTTAGAGCCAATTGAAGAGACCTTTCTTCTTGAAACTCCAACACCTTCTCAGTAGGTTTGGCCCTTCTCTTGCTGGCCCTGCTACTTCCACTTCCTTCCTTCTCAGGGACAACTTCCCTGATTCTCTTATCACCCTTCTTCTTTTGCCTAGTCTCATTGTACTTCCTCCTCAACTCTTCTGAGTGGTCAGAAGGCACACTCACTCCCTCTTCTGCCACTGCATCAACCTCAGCTGATGCTCCTGAGGCTTCTTTTGAAGACAATTGAGACATTTTTCTTGTTTTGACAGCCCTGGCCTTTGTTCTCTTTTTCATTTTAGGCTTCTCTTCCTCCTGTTCTTCAGCAGGCTTGGCCAGTAACATCCTTCTTTTCTCAGTTTTCTTGCTGAGCTTTCTGAATAGGATCTTTTGGGCTGGGAGGGGTTTTGCAAAGGTCTGCATCTGGGAATAGTGGGAAAACCTCTCAATCAACAAGCTTGCCCTGGTGCAATACTTGATTTTCCCTTCTAGCACCACCTTATTGTGGGCTTTCACCTTAAATTTAGCCTTCTCCTTCATCATTTCAGACATGATGAAGGTCCTCCAATCAAACTTGATGCCCTTATCACTGGCATCAATAATGGCAGCCATGATTCTGATCCTAGGATGGCTGACCTGCTCTAAGCTTCCAGTGTTGCTTAGGAGGCTCTTAGCAACTACCTCAAAAAGATTGAGAAACTCTGGCTTGAGAGTTTTCTTGTTTTGAGTTGAGGAGAGAGGGCCTGGAACTAATAACCACTCTTGGGCTATTTCCTCTTCATGTCCAGTGCCATACACTTCTGGATTCCTTCCCTCATAAGGCAATCCAAAGGCTCCTTCCAGATCCTCTGAGGAGAATTTCACTCTGTGGAATCTCTCCTCCTCCTCTCCTTCTGCAGTGTAAGCTAACCTGGTTGATACTTCTCCATCTTCAGGTTTGCCTCTCCACTTTAGGAAGGCAAAGAATTCTGCCATGTAACTCTCCAAGCAAGAGCTTGGTCTTTCTTCCAAGAACTTTTGGAGACCAGCCCTTCTCAACCACCTTAGGGTTGGAGTTATCTCAGGATCTTCACTTTCAAAGGAAATTATGGGCTCAAAGTGAAGATTGTTTTTGTTGCTAAGATAGGCAAAATCTAGGTCTAGATCCTTGTTGGAGAAATCAACAAGCATCTCAGGTCTAACCTTGGGGGCCATTGAAAGTTGCAGAGAAAAGTGTGATGAAGAATGAGAGAGTTTGAAGAACTTTTGAGTTAGGGTTTCGAATACTTGGGGAAGAAGTGTTTGTGGGTATCTTAAGACTTGTGAATATTCTAAAAAGAATGTTTGTCAATGAGTTGGTAAGGTCTTGAGACAATTCAAAGGTGAACAAAAATGGAAATCCGAAATGGACGGCTAGGATTGATTTCAGAGGAGTTGTCCATTTTTGATCCAATGGTCAAAAACCAATGTAACAGTGAAATAACTGTTTTATTCAAAACGTGGGTGGTTTTTAATGTTTGTTTAAGGCTGGGGATTTTTCGAGATAAATCATGTCCCAAAAAGTGTAATGCAAACAAGAGTTAAATCTTGGCATTTAATGCATGGAAAGTGACCTTTTGGGTGGGAGACAAATTAAATCCCAGAAAGGTGAAAACTGTATTTCAAGGGACAGATTTCGAGATAGGTATTGATCACCAAAAATAGGTGCTTATCATACCAAGATTTGGTTTGATAGCTAGGACAACTTATCTGACCCTACATGGACAAGTGTCCTGAAGAACTGTGGACAAGTGTCCTGAATTTCAAGAGACAAGCGTCCTGAAGAGGTAAGGTCATGTTTCTGAATTTCAGTAGACTTGACCAAGTCTGCTGAAGTTTGAGTTTGTTTCCCCCTTAATCAAGGAGCTTCTTTGGACTTATTTGTTCAACTTCCCTGGATCAAGTAATCCCAACTCTGCTGATAGCTCCAGAAATCTTGCCTCTGCAAGTGGCTTGGTTAATATATCAGCTTTTTGATGGTCTGTGTGAATTTTCACTAGCTTGATATCCTTCTTCTCCACATGATCTCTAATGAAGTGGTGCTTGATATCCACATGTTTGCATCTTGTGTGCAAGACAGGATTTTGTGATATAGCAATGGCACTATTGTTATCACAGAAAATTGGCACTTCAGTAGAGTTGACTTTGTAGTCTCTTAGTTGTTGTCTTAGCCAAAGAATTTGAGCACAACAACTTCCAGCAGCAACATATTCAGCTTCAGTGGTGGAAGTGGCCACTGTGTTCTACTTCTTGGAGAACCATGAAATGAGCTTGTTGCCCAAGAATTGACAAGTCCCTGAAGTGGACTTTCTGTCAATCCTACATCCTCCATAATCAGCATCTGAGTAGCCAGTTAGCTCAATATTGTCATCAGCAGGGTACCAAAGGCCTAGATTCTCAGTGCCTTTGAGGTACCTCAAAATCCTTTTTGCAGCCTCAAGGTGGCTTTTCTTAGGATTTGCTTGAAATCTTGCACAAACACCTACTGCAAAGGTGATATCAGGTCTGCTGGCAGTGAGATAGAGGAGTGAACCAATTATTCCTCTATACTCAGTAGAGTTGGTTGGAATACCACTCTCATCAGGATCCATCTTCCAATTTGTGTTCATTGGGATCCTTACTGGCTTGCTAGTTGTACATCCAAACTTTTTGATCATTTCTCTGGTGTACTTAGCTTGGTTGATGAAGATTCCTTCTTTAGATTGCTTGACTTGTAGACCCAAAAAGAAGTTCATCAACCCCATCATGGACATTTCAAACTTGCTTTGCATGAGCTTGGAGAATTTTTCACACAGCTTCTCATTTGGGGATCCAAAAATTATGTCATCTACATAAATTTGGACAAGCAAGATGTCCTCTCCTTCAGAGATTCTGAAGAGAGTTCTGTCCACAGTTCCCTTGGTGAATCCATGATCCAAGAGGAATTGTGACAGTGTATCATACCAAGCCCTAGGGGCTTGTTTGAGTCCATATAGAGCTTTCTTGAGTCTGTAAACTTGGTTTCCAACTTCAAAACCTGGTGGTTGCTCCACATAGACTTCTTCTTTCAAGACTCCATTCAGAAAGGCACTCTTGACATCCATTTGGTATACTTTGAACCTCTTGTGGGCTGCATAGGCTAGAAAGAGCCTTATTGCTTCTAGCCTTGCCACAGGTGCAAATGTCTCATCATAGTCAATGCCTTCATGTTGGCAATACCCTTTTGCCACAAGTCTTGCTTTGTTTCTGACAATCACATCATTTTCATTTTTCTTGTTCTTGAACACCCACTTTGTTCCAATAACATCTTGATGTGAAGGCCTGTCCACCAGCTCCCATACTTCATTTCTGGTGAATTGGTTCAGTTCTTCCTGCATGGCTGTGATCCAATTGGCATCTTGAAGTGCTTCCTCAATATCACTTGGTTCTTGCTCTGACAAGAAACAACAGAACATAGCACTTTCACCATGAAACTTTCTGGTTCTGACTCCTATACTTGGATCACCAAGTATCAGATCAGTAGGATGGTCAGATAACCAGGTCCTTCTTTTCCTGATCTCTTCAGTAGAGTTGTCCTCTACTGAAGGTGAGTCATTTTGATCATAGAATTCAGGATAATTTAATGCAGGATCTAATTCAGGATCATAATCAGGGGTGTTGTCCTCAATGTCAGGGACATTGGCATTTTCAACATTTTGAGTTCCCCCTTGATTATTTGACCCATTAACTACCTCAGCAGGAACTGCTTCTTCATTGGTAGTTGTTACCTGGATGTGAACTGGGATTGGTTCATTCAGTTCACCATTTCCATCTGTAGGATTTGTCTCAGGAAGGTTGCCTTCAGGATTGTTGTCCAATGTGGGTTTTTCAGGCAGATTGGCTTGAACAACATCTATGAATTCAGTGTCTTTGTCTTTTAGGCTTAATCTGGTTGTCCTCTGTGTGATTTCTTCAGGTTCCAAATGATCATTCCTGATCTCAAAGATAGACTCATCAAACACAACATGAGGTGTTTCTTCCACTATAAGGGTTTTCTTGTTGTAGACTCTGAAAGCTCTACTGATTTGAGAGTATCCAAGAAATACTCCCTCATCAGCTTTGCTGTCAAAGGCTTTCAACTGTTCTTTCCCATTATTGTGAATGAAACATTTACAACCAAATATATGAAAGTATGACACTTTAGGCATTCTTCCTTTCCAGAGTTCATAGGGGGTTTTGCCTTGCCCCTTAGTGATCAAACATCTATTTTGAGTATGGCATGCAGTGTTTATAGCTTCAGCCCAAAACCTCTTAGGTAAATTTGAGTCAGCAATTAGAGTTCTAGCAGCTTCTTTTAAAGTTCTATTCCTTCTTTCTGCAACTCCATTTTGTTGGGGAGTTCTAGCTGCTGAGGTTTCATGAGCTATTCCATTTGATGTGCAGTACTCATTGATGTATGAATTAATGAACTCAGTGCCTTTATCAGATCTTATCTTGATAATGCTAAGGCTTTTCTCATTTGACAATCTCTTGAGAAGTTCAGGTAGTTTGACTTGTGTTTCCTTCTTATTAAGGAGAAGTACTACCCATGTGAACCTAGAGAAGTCATCTACTACCACTAATGTGTATTTTCTACCATTTATGCTTGAAGGGGTAATTGGTCCAAACAGATCCATATGTAGAAGTTCAAGTACCCTTTCAGTGGAGATGACTGGTTTCCCCTTAAATGAGGCTTTAATCTGTTTTCCTTCTTGACATGGCTTACACACATGTTCTTTAATGAAAACCTCATTAGGTAGTCCTTTAACTAATGCATTTCTAGCAAGTTTATTCATAGATTTGAAGTTCAGGTGGTTTAGCCTCTTGTGCCATAGCCAACTTTGTTCACTAGAACTTTTAGCAATAAAACATGCAGCATCAGTAGACTTGTCCCAGTCTGCAAAATACACATTTCCCTTCCTAGTTCCAGTCAATAGGGTTTGTCGAGTTTTATCCTTAATTAGACACTTTCCACTTGAGAACTCAACATTAAAATCTTTATCACAGAATTGACTGATACTCAGGAGGTTATATTTGAGACCAGCTACATAAGATACATTGGTTACTTTGATGTTACCAATCATCAAAGTACCATAACCTTTTGTTGTTGCTTGTGAGCTGTCTCCAAAGGTGACATTTGGGCCTTCTTTTTCAATAAAATCAGAGAGGAGTTCCTTGTTTCCAGTCATGTGCCTTGAGCATCCACTGTCAAGGTACCATGCTGTCTTTTTGTTCATGCTCCTCTTCTTGTGGCCCAATGGTACCTGCAATTAGATAGGTTTAGGTACCCTTTGAGTTTTGGGTCCTGAGAGGTTAGCTGTACCTTTGGGAACCCAAACTTGCCTAATAACCCTGATTGATTCAAGGTGGCTAAGTTGATTTCCTAGTGCATCAACATACACTGTCTTTCCCTTAAATGCCTTTGGGAAAGTATGTGTGAATGTGTTAACTCTGTAAGTTTCAGAGGAGTTGTCCACTCTTCTGAACTTATGAGTTCTTTGTGCAGCTTGATGAAATCTTTGAGGAAAGGCCTTTTTATGACCATTACCCTTTGGCATGAAGGGTTTTGGTTGTCTTATTTTATTCTGCCTTTGAGGATAGTTGTCCTTAGGTCTATTCAGCTGAGGCTTTCTCAGATGAGTTGGCCTAGGCTGATTATACCTTGGATAATTCCTCTGAACATTGTTCAGGAGAGTTGCCCTTCCATTGGGTCTACTCTGCTGACCAATATTCCTATTGTGCTCAGGAGCTTTGGCCATTTCCTTAGGTTTTGGCCTTTTCTCCTGAATCACTTGAGTAGGCATTTCATTCAATTTGCCCTTTCCTTTGTTCAGTGGCTGAATTACTTCATTTTCAGCTTGTTGTGCCACTGACTTAACAAAGATTCTCTTAGTGTTACTTGTGGATGCAACACTAAGACAAGGTGAAGATTCAAATGGATCAAAACCCAATCCACTTCTTTGAGCCATAGGTCTTTGATAACTTTGAATTTTCTCTATTGCTCTAGAGGATTTGTTCAAAGCAGACATCTTTAATTTCAGGCTCTCTTCACTTGATTTAAGAATATCATACTCATGTGAGAGATTTTCAAATTTGGCATTTAGAATTTTAAGTTCAAATTCTTTTCTCTTCTGAGAGAGAAGTTGATCATCAATCTCCTTTTGTTGGTCAACTATCCTGAGATTTGCTTCCTCAAGCTTTCTTAAGGCTTGTTGATACAACTCAGTAGACTTGACATCAACAGCTACCTCAGAGTTTTTGGAAAGTTCAATAGCCAATCTTTCATTTTCTTTCACACAATTATCATGAAATTCTTGTAATCTAGTGAAATCTTCCATCAACTTTCCCAAGGAAAGTTTCAGGTTAACCTCACTAGTGTTTTGTGAAGTGAATGATGGTGAACTAGAAGTAGAGGATACCTCATCATCCTCAAGAGCCATATTGCAGACATCATCATCATCATCACTGTTGGAGAATAATCCATCAGAAGAGTTGAAGCTTTCATCACTATCAGATTCTTCACCAGCCATCATGGCCTTTCTATTGGTGAACTTTCTGTCTCTTTTAGCTTGTCTCTCTCTTCTTTCTTTAGAGCTCAATTCAGGGCAGTCATATTGGAAGTGCCCTTTCTTTTTACAGTTATAGCACAGATCTTCATCATCATCCTTCTTGGATTCTTCTCTTCTCTTAGATGAAGAAGGATCAGCTCTACTGGATCTTCTCCTATCAGAGGACTTGTCCTCTGATCTTTTCTCTTCAGGCTTTTTGTCCTCAGCCTGATCTTCAGGGGAGTTGTATCTTCTCCTGAATTTGTTGTCTTGGTAGAATTTCTTGTATCTACCAAACCTTGTGTTGAGCTTGTCAAACCTTCTAGCCATCAAGGCTAGTTCTTCCTTCATTTCAGTCTTAGAGACTGTCTTTGATGATCTGGGAGTGGGTTGCATTTCTGGTTCAGCAACTTTGGCTTTGAATGCCACTCCCTTAGTAGGATTTGAAGGTTCCTCAACAGGCTTTCTTCTATTGAGGTCAAACTCATAGGCTTTAAGTTCTGAGAATATTTGTTGCATGGGCATGGTGGAGAGATCTTTGGTATTCTGCATCATTACAGCATAGACATCCCACTTTTGAGTGAGACTCCTTAGGATTTTCAGTCCAACCTCTCTCTTGGTGTAGACCTTGCCCAATGAGTTAATCTCATTCATCACATCAGTGAATCTACCAGCAAATTTGTCAATGGACTCATCAGACTCCATTGAGAATTGTTCAAACTTCTGCACAGCAACTTGGAGCTTGTTCTCCTTGATCTTTTTAGTGCCCTCACACATTTCAGCAAGAGTATCCCAAATTTCTTTAGCTGTTGTGCAGTGGTAGACTCTTCCCATAACTGCATCTGGAATTGTTTGATAAAGGGTGTTCATGGCAAGATAATTCAAATTATCTTTCCTCTTTTCATCAGTAGTGAAGTCATCCTCATCTTTGGGAATCAGTTCCCTTACATCTGCTTTTTGCTCAGCTGTCACTCTGGGGTTAGTTTGAGTAAACACAAAAGGTCCTCTTGTGATTACTCTTAGCATATCAGTATGGAGAGATGCAAGATGAGCCCTCATTCTAATTTTCCAGAAATCATAATTGTCTATTGAAAACATGGGCAGTTTGTGATGAGAAATGTGATTGACTGGATTTGTGGCCATGTTGTCTAATCCTTGAACAGCAGGTGGAGGAACAGCATTGTTGTTGGCCATATCTCACAAATAATCAGTTAGTCAACAAGTGATGGATTTCAGATAGAGATCAGTTCAGTGACCACACAAATATGAGAGTTTTGAAAATCAAGATGGATTTTCAGAAGCAGTGGTCTTTGAACCCCTGCTCTGATACCACTTGTTGGTCCTAAAAGGAGTATATAACAAGTGTATGGGGGGGGGGAATACACTTGTATGCAATTCTTTTGCTAATTGATCAAACCAGAGTTCAGTAAAGTTGTCTTGGACAACTCTGCTGAAGAAGATTAACTCTTCTAAGATAATCAGACTACTAAGTACTATTGAGTACTTAGTTGATTGACTATCTAGGGGAGTTATATGTGCGGAATAATGGTTGGCCCTTTAAGTTTAGACTCCTTTAATTTCTGAAATCACTTAGTCAATGCAACACAGTTCAGTTTAGCTTCAGGGAACTTGTCCAAATCAGTTTTGCACAATCTTTGAATATGTATCTTTGAAAGATCAGTTTTGTGTGCAGTGTTGAATGAATGTAAGTACTTGAAAAGCAAATCAACACAAGAGTTTATAGTGGTTCAGAGACTCAAGCTCCTACATCCACTTTCCCTGATTTAACAGGATAATTCCTTCACTCTTGGAATTAACTTGTTTTATAGTGCCAAGGTGCACTTGATCAAGAACACCACTCCTTGGTGAATTGATCCCTAGGATGTCTAGAGTCCTAGTACCCTCTTCTCAACTCAGAACTGAACTGTTCTTCTCTCAACAGTCAGCTCCTACCACTTCTACTACTACAACCTTCTCACTTTCACTTTTGAAAGGTGTAAGGGTTGAAGTAAGGTTCCAACTAATGAGATATCCTTTACAGTGAAGATCAGTGTATAAGGATAGGATATCTCTCTAAGCTTGTGTATGGATATACAATTGGGTTCAGCTTAGATGAAGTGTTTGAAGACTAAGATAGTCTTTGAAAGCTTTGAAAGCACTCTAGCTTGTAAGAACTTTGAGCTTAGTTGGATTGTATTGAGGGTGCTTTCAAATGGTCTTCACACTTCTGTATTTATAGACAAAATTGAGGATTTGCCCGTTGGAGAGGCAGCCCCAAATTGCTATAAATGTCTTCCTTGAGTTCTTCAAACTGGAAGACAGATTCTTGATAGTGACATGTCCTCATTTGGGTAATAAACGGCTGTAACAGTTTTGTCTTCATTCTGCAGCACTTTTCCCAATGTTTGACTTCTTGTTAGGACTTGGACATGGCTTCTGAAGGTTGATCCAATGATAGGACAACATTCCTTATCATCTGGACAACTCTCCTTATCACTATCAGCAGTTTTGCTTTTCAGCATGGTTGGCTTGCTCTTCTTCAGATGACTTGGCTCTTTCCCTTTATTTCTCTTGAGTATGGTCTTAGCTTATTTCTTTGAGGACCTTTAGGGACTGGTTGTCTCAAACTCTTCAGCACAGTTGATCTCAGGCTTTCAGAGCACTTGATCTTGATCAATTTAGCTGAGACAATTCCTCTGGACAACTCTCCTGATCAGTATATTTAATCTTTTTGCATCAGAGCACTTTGTGCATAGAGTTGACTTCTCTGGACAACTCTCCTGATAAAAATCTTTGAGTAGTCTTGTCCTTTTGAGCTAGGTAAGCTTGTTCTTGCATATGGCTAGCTTCTTTGGACAACTCTCCTGATCAGAGCATATGAATATTTTCTCTGGACAACTCTCCTGATCAGAGCATCTTCATTGGACTTGTCCTTTTGAGCTTTACAATCTTGTTTTTGTATAAGAGCATCTTCTCTGGACAACTCTCCTGATAAGAGCATCTTAGATTTCATAGGGTGTCCTTGCTCTTAAGTGATTGTTCCAGAATTTGAGCCTTGAGGGGACTTGATCTTGATCATCTTCAAAGCATAGGTTCCCCCTCAAATTGTGCATCTAATTGTCTAAGAGCTACCTAACATTTTAGCTTCTCATCTAGCCTTATACTATGTGTTTTAACATTTTTAGAACACTATCAATTTGACTTAGGCATGTCTCAGGGGGTTTTGGTATTAGATCAAAACATATCTCATTTTATTCCCAACATAACCATCGTTAAAAAATGATTTGGGGTGAACTCATAAAATGAGCAGGTGCAAATAACCGTACTAAAAAAATAATTTGAAGGTGAACTAATTAAATGAGGAGTAGATAAAATATAAATAAAATAATAATCTAATTTTGTTAAAAAAATCTAATATTACGTTCTTTTAATTTAAATATTATTATTATTATTAATTTTAATGAAGGATAAAATAGTAAATAATAAAATAAAATTTAAATAATTATTTTAAAATATTAATAAAAGGAAACAGGTATCAAGTTAAGCGACACATAGCGATACAATTTGACATCCGAACTATTAATAGTTTAGGCGACAGAAAAACTATCCTAAGAAAATCCAAAAAACCTTAAGATACAAAACTTAAAATTTTAGAAATAAAAATATGGGGAAAAATCAAAATTTCAAGTAAAATATGCCAGAAATATGGGAGATTTCACTCAAAAATATACGACATAAAAAAATTGAAAAATAAGTAAAATATCGAAAAAGAAAATTGAAAAAAATTAAGAATTCGAATAAAAATTTCGAACATAATTTTCATAAAAACAAATCGAGAAATAAACGAAATTTTGTAAAATAAAATTAGAAAAAAGTAATAAGATTCGGTAAACAATTTCGAACAAGATTATGTTTATTTCTCAAATTTCAAAACAAATGTTTGTTGGCAAAAACTTATATGCAATATTGCATACATGCAATATGGCTAATTAAGGTAAATTAGGTCAAAATTCGTGGGTCAACACGGGTTAAAACGGGTCAACCTTAATTAAAATATTTATTTTCACTCTAATATACTATTATTTTACTACATGACCAAAATTATGTTACTACAAGAACTAAATTTTGTCACTACAAGGTCAAAAGTGTATTACTACAAGTCCAAAAATATTCTGGACACTTATTTTTTGGGGGCAAAATTACTAAAATAATTTTGACTTATTCGGCTACTACATGACTAAAACAATGTTACTACAAGACCAAAATTTTATCACTACAAGGTTAAAAGTGTATTACTACATGTTCAAAAATATTTTGGAGACTTTATTTTTTGATAAATTTTTCAGAATGTTTTGACATGTAGTATTAAATTTTTGGCCTTGTAGTGGTAATATTTTGGCCTTGTAGTAACAATATTTTGGTCATGTAGTAAACCACCTGTTTGCAACCCGCGAATTTTCTGGGCAACCCAGATCCAAGCTTATGACCCGCGAATTTTTTAAAATTGACTTAATTTGACTTTTGGACTTAGGGTTTTAACTTGCCTAATTGGGATGAAATGCATGTATGCAATATTTCACATAAGACTAATCCATGTTTGTTTTGCGATTTTGAGAATTTTGAAATTCGAATTTCAAAATCTATTGAATTTTAAAATCCTTATAATTTGTATGTTTTGTGTTTGTTTTGAAATTTAAGAGGGGGAAGGATATTTTTTATTTTCACGGGTGGGTGTCTTCAATTAAAAAGTGTGTATAACCGTGGCCTTAAAAAAATATTGAGGCCTGAATCGCTGGACTTGGATGGCACAATTTATTTTTATGGGGCATCTATTAAGGGTACGGCTATCTGCACCTCCAGCTTTCTTAATCTCACTCTCCCTTCTATTTATTAATTGCATCTATGTAAAAAATCTAAAATAACATTATACTATTAAGTGCACTCCACTTTTATCATTTAAACTTTAATCTAATCATAGCTGTAGCCGCCACCACTTCCGGCCGTCGTCCCCGCCACACATCAACTCCGCATCGTCAATTTCATTTCAATAGTGTCAAAAACTCGTACAAAATTCAGAAAATAATAAAAAAAAAATCTTAGAAATCTAAAAACAAAATATTATAATTCTCAACACTGACTTGTCAAAAAGTTTAAAAAATCGACAATAGTTGATCGAAAATATACACTTTCGTCGACAACGGAAGTGTATATATTCAACACTGATTTGTCAAAAATTTTAAAAAAAAGGAAAAAAAAAACTTACCTAAAGGGACGTGGTTTTTGTTTTTGTTTTGGGGAAGGGGGACTGGGTTGGGGGTCGCTGGGTGGGGGTGGAGGATGGGCTGTTTTTTTCTTCTTTTTTGGAAGGGCGCGGCTAAAGGCACCCAAAGATCCTATGAGGACACCCACAAAATGGATGAGGACACCCACGTGGAAAATACAAAAATACCCTTCATCCTATTAAAACCCTAAATCCTCCCCATTCTCAAAATTAAAAGAGTACACCCACCTTAACTACACATTTCCTCCACCTCCTCCACTCTCTTGAAGACGACGGCGCCGCCCACGCGGCCGCTCGCACAGTGCCGCCACCGCGCGCACCTTTGCCTCGCTGCGCCGCGCACGCCTCCCTCTCCACTTCGCGGCCGTTCGCGGCCGCAGCCTCTCCCCCTCCCCTTCGCGGCCATTCGCGGCCGCACCTCTTCCCTCTCCCCTTCGCGACCGTTCGCGGCCGCAATCCCTTCCCTCTCCCCTTCGCGGCCGCAGTCCCTTCCCCTCCCCTTCGAGGCCGTTTGCGGCCGCAGCCCCTTCCCCTTCCCTTCGCGGTCGTTCGCGGCCGCAACCCCTCCCACTCCCCTTCATCTCACCCAGCTACCCACGCCGCCGCCGTTCGAAGGTAAGTTTTTTTTTTTTTTACAATTTTTATAGTTTTTAAAAAAATTAGGGTTTTGAAAATTTAGGAAAATTAGGGTTTTTAGTAGTTCGGGAATTATTTTCGAACATATCGAGTTTGTTTTGGAAAAAATTTCGAACATATTGCGTTTGTTTTGAAAAAAAAATTCAAACAACTTGAGTTTGTTTTGGAAAAAATTTCGAACAAGATGTTCGAATTTTTTTTTCGAACAAATCTAATTTGTTTTGAAATTTTTTTTCGAACATATTGGGTTTGTTTTGGTAAAATTTTCGAACATCTCAACTTTGTTTTGGTAAAATTTTTGAACATGTGAAGATTTTATTTTTGTTGTTGAAATTTTGAATTTTTTGGATTTTTGGTGTTGATGGTGGGAATCCGAATTGATTCGTATGTGAAATGATGAATCGCGTGTGAATCGGAATAGATGGGTGTACTCATCCGGCGTTTTTTAAAAAAAACTACAAAACGTCTTTTCGCACCACTCCTGGGACAAAAAAAATTCTCCGTGGGTGTGCTAATAGGAAATCCGGGTGCCTTTAGCCGCGCCCTTTTTGGAAGTGCAGGTAGCCATACCCATCTATTAATTTTGAAGCGGGTCTGACTATATGCACCTCCATTTCGGTTTGATGCACTCCCCTTTTCATTAAATTATTAAAATAATATGGCGAAAAACCCAAAATACCCTTTACACCAATTAATTGCATATTACTAAATACACACCTCATGTTAAATGCACCCCACATTCTTATTACCCTCCCTCTTCCTCTTCCTCTTCAAAAACTCCCGTCCCGTCCCGTGCCTCCCTTCGCCGTGCCCTGCCGCCGCTTCCAACCACCACAAACCAACGCGCTCCCTCACACCGCGAAGTCATGGCCTCACATAAAGGTATGTAGTTTAAAGCTTTATGTTATGGTGTGTTGTTAATGGTGGTTTTGTTGTTTTATGTTTTTTTGAAAAATTAATTGTAATGTATGTTGTTAATGGTGGTTTCTTATGTATAGAATGGTGATTTTGTAATGCTATTATAACATAATTTGAAGATGGTTTTAGTCATGGTTTGGGTTTTAGATTTTAGGGCTTTTTTATGGATTTGTTGTTTATTTGTTTGATTGTTTGGTTTTTGTTGGTTGTTGTTGTATGATTAATAGAAAATGGGGGGGGAAAAAGTAGTGTGAAATCAATCAAAAACGTTCGCGTCGGGGTAGGAGTCGTCGACTCTGGTTCGTCGACGAGGCCTTGTTTGGTCGATGTCACGACATCGACGAGGAAGAATTCGGTCGATGCGTCAGTGTCGGCCACAATTAACTCTTGTCGACATCATGACGTCGACCGAATAAGAGTTCGTCGATGCATCAGAGTCGACGAGAATAAAATAGGTCAACCACTTGTTGTCGACCACTTTGAAAATTATCCATGTATATGTATAAATGTCTACCATATGGTTTATTGATTTTATTTTTCATTTTATCAGTGTACAACAAGAGAGTAAGGCCAACTGCGTCCAACAGGAAGAAAAATAAGGATGAAACTGTTGAGCCCCCTCAAGAAGTCGCACCTCAACCTCAAGAAGTTGCACCTCAAGATGAAAGTGCACCAACAGAAGAAGTCGCTCCTCCGTAAGCACAACCTGTTGTTTCTTTCACAAGTTCAACCTCTCGCTCCTCCACAAGTTCAACCTCTCGCTCCTCCGCAAGCACAACCCGCCTCTCCTCAACAAAAAATCACATTTACATCTCAAGAATCTGAAGATGAGGAAGTATCTGAAGACATTTTCGACGATGATGATGATGATTACGATGATAGAGATGATGATATACCGGATGATTACGATGATTACGAAGGTGTTGAGGCGAATCCTCCACTGTTGACCTCTTTCCAAACTCATGTGGCCAAATTTATTTGGAAGGGTGAAGAGCGTCCTGTGCTCAAGTGCCATAGCCATATTAGTAAACTTTTGGCATGGGAATTTCCCGAGGATGTGGACACCCAACAATTTCGACGATGGATGAAGTATTTGAAAAAGTCCAGCCTAGTTCAAATTAGGGATATTTCATATAGGTCCACTAATAAGAACCTCATCGCCGCTTTTGTTGAGAGATGGCATCCCGAGACCAACTCATTTCACTTTCCATTCGGTGAAATTACCATTACACTAGATGATGTCTTCTGCATTACCGGGTTACTAGTTGAAGGTCGGCCAGTACGGTCTTCTCGTGTTCATTTCGTCTCTTCTTCTTCTGATCTTAGTAGATTGTTGGGTGTAGATGCTGTTGTTGCGAAAGGTTTAGTAAGTGGTTCACGGGGGTCTTCGGTCAAGCTAGAATGGTTAAGAGAGAACTTCATGAACAAGTTTAATTCTGAAGACCGTGTTCAGGTGTTGCGTTCTGCTAGGGCCTACGCTTGGTATACATTTGGGTGCTCTTTGTTTGCGGATAAAACTGGCACTCGTGTGTCAACGACGTGGCTTCAGTATTTGGATGATATGCAAGGATTGCATGAGTATGCATGGGGAGCGGCCACATTAGCTTATTTATATAGACAGCTTGGTTTGGCGTCGAGAAATAAGACTGCACAAATATCAGGCTATTTGACTCTACTAGAGGTAAAACTCATACTTAACACTCTTCCATTTTATATTATGTTTTGCATTTCAACATTTTGAATGGTTGTTATTTTGTAGGCTTGGATTTACGAACACTTTCCTGTCTTGGTCAAACCTCCCCATCACATGGACTTCGAGACTGGTCAGCCGCTATCAGCGAGGTGGGCCCCACAAGGATATGTCGGGCCGTCGATGCCCCGTGTGCAAGCATTCCGAGAGCGTATGGATGCCCTAGAACCACATGAGGTTTGGAGTTGACTTATCCCCTTTCTCTTGTGTCAATTAATAGTGGGTGCTCAATAATTTACATGTAATGTAGGTTATGTGGAATCCATACGCAAAAATGAGAAAAGATTATCCTTTGTATGAAGTCACGTACTTTCATGGTTGTTTGGTCTGTGGGGATATTGTGGAGCCGTACATGCCAGATAGAGTCCTCCGACAATTCGGGTTTGTCCAGACGATACCAGAGAGGCCTCTTGTTGCACGTGCTGAACGAAGTGCTAAACCTTCAAAAAAGTCCAAGCTTGTGTGGGGGCATTTGGGTGATTATTTTGAGACATGGGACATGCACTTGTTATCACCTGAAAGACGCGGAGACAAGGCCAGACTTCCTTGGGAGAGTGCTCCGGACTACAGAACATGGTTCACGGCTAACTCCCACGTGTTTTTGTCTAACCCAGCCACACGTTCGACAGCATCCGATCGAGTACCCATTGCAGATGACGCGTGGCTTATGATAAGCCTCGCTCAAAATATGATGGCGTCGCTGGTTCAGCGATGGAAGGACGGAGATACACCGCCAGCGGAAGAGCTTGCACGGGTTATGGAAGCAGCATGTAGAACACTACAGCCGCCACCTATTGCGTCGGCATCATCGTCAAGGCCACCAAGAGGAAGGGGTAGGGGAGAAAGCCGAAGGAAAAGGGGCAAGGCATAATTTGGATGTTAATTTGTATTTATTTGATGTTTATGTTAATTTGGATGAAGGAAAAGGGGCAAGACGAACTAATTTGATGTTTATGTTTATTTTAGATGTTAAGGTTTATTTTAGATGTTTAGGGTTATTTTAGATGTTTAATTTGGATGAAGGAAAAGGGGCAAGACGAACTAATTTGATGTTTATGTTTATTTTAGATGTTAAGGTTTATTTTAGATGTTTAGGGTTATTTTAGATGTTTATGTTAGATGTTGTTTAATTGATGTTCGAGTACATTGTTTATGTTTAATTGAATGTTTTGATTTAAGATGTTGTACTGTTTATGACGTATTGTGACAATTAATTGTGAGGGGATACCTTGTTAAACAAAACTGAAATTAAATTTAAGTAGATACCTTGTTATGGCTCTCCTTGTTTACAGTAGTGTTATGGATCTTGAGCTGATTTGATTTCAATTCGAAGAATGAAGAACCGCCGAACTAGATCTAAAAAGATTAGTAAAATGACAAAAATTGGACTGTTATTTTGCTTTATTGTTTTGGTTTGATTGGGTTTCTTTACCGTTTAAAGGGTTTTGCGTGAGTCACTTTTATATTTAACGAAAGTTATTTAACGTCGGTCGACTACTAGTGGTCGACCAAATTACATTCGGTCGACCACAAGACGCCGACGGATAATGTTTTGGTCGACTAAGGGACGTCGATCGACAACTCGAGGTCGCCTATGAGGTCGCCTATGATGTCTTCCGATCGACAATCAAATGTCGACCAAACTGTGTCTGTTCCTAATTAATGTGTCGACCACATTACGTTTGGTCGACTACTAGATGTCGACAACATGTGTATTCAACATAAAATGTAACATTGTTAACATAAATGCATCAGTTCCTAATTAATGAGTCGAAAAATGTCTATTCAACATAAAATGTAACATTGTTGTCGACAAATAGTAACATAAATTGTAACATTGTTCCTCAACATCATAAAACACATAATCTAAGACAATCCAAGTCATTTCCAACACGATTTCAATTGTACAATCGTTCACCAATAGTAATGTAAGTCATTTACAAAACATACAAAAGTATGACTAATCTAAGGCATTTCCAAAAAGTTTCCAAAAGTATGACTAATCTAATGCCCAAAACGTGCAAAAAAATGATTAATGTACGACATTACAAAAGTATGACTAATCTAAGTCATCATTCTCGGTCAGCAAAAGTACAAAAGTTACCAAAAGTATGACAACATAAACCCTATTTAATAAGGTTATTGTTATAGAGGTCCAACCATCCAACTGCAGCTGGTAATCTATAGGTCGGCCAACAAGCCGCAATGGGCGGAAGTGGACAATCGGCAGACAAGTTGACGTGGATGAAATGATTATTGTTGATGTGGCCCATACAAATTTTCTTGGGTTTTGTCGGTGGCGACGTTCTCAAGGGAAGGAATGTGAGCGATAAATTATTGGACAAGGTGACCAAACAAACATTGTACATCGATGCGACGAGGTACCCCATGTACGGCAACTGAAACCAATTTTTCCACGGTGCAGTAACTTCAAAACAATTGAGGGCCTTCAAAATAACATCAAACATCTTATCTTCTTTAAACACTTTCGAGTACAAAGTTACGTGCTGCCCTAACTCCGTCATTGCATTTTATCGTACTCGGGCCCAATTGTCTTCACCCCATCCCATAGCAGAAGCAATCGATCGAAATCCACAGTGTCCATCAGCAAGAACATCAATACAATCCACCACAAATGGTTGATATCTAATGGGTAATTGTTCTCTCAACCCTGCGTTTGTAGATGAAGAGCGAGTACGCTTACGAGCGACCACCTACAAACCAAGTAAACCAAATAAACCAAACAACATATAAACAACCAAGCCAAATAACCAAATAACCATAAAACCAAACAACCATAAAACAATTCAAAATAAATCAAACAACATATAAACAACCAAGCCAAATAACCAAATAACCATAAAACAATTCAAAATAAATCAAACATATAAAGAACCAAGCCAAATAACCATAAAACCAAACAACCATAAAACAATTCAAAATAAATCAAATTACCGGCGGACGTTTAACTGATTTTTTCTTCGTCTTCGACGACGAAGGCTCGTCTATCTCAAAAACACCGGGGAAACACATGGACTCCTTGTACTCGAAGAAGCTCGGATCCCGTTTTGTCGAAGAAGGATCATTTTTCTTCTTATTTCCTTTTCCTTTCAGTCGACCACGTGTTTTTACCTTCGGCTCAGGTTCAATAAGCGAAGTGGTCCTAGGATTCCGAAGCTCTATGGCTTGCCTCAACATCATCCTCTTCGACGTTGTGGCCTCTTGCTCTTTATATGCAATCATTAAGCTCTGTATGACTTCCTCATATCGAGTGTCGAGATCTTCAGCCACATCATCCTTCGCTTCGTTCTCGCCTCTCACAACTGGCTCCATGTCAAGCTTTCTCCAAAACCTATCAATAGCTTCTATGGGTATCGGTTTGCCAAGCCGGTGATATTGGTCAAGTTCATGAGTGCATGGCAATCCGCATACCTTTCGTAGATAGTGAATGCATATATCAGGACTGGATTCACCGTGTTCGATACGTGTCATCTCTTTGTATATCTTTTCCAATGCATAGATTGACACCACTCCCAATAACTCCTGATATAACACGGACTTGAACTTGTGTAAGGCAACATTCACACTCTTCTCAAACGAAGCTTTAATGGCATTGTGACTTGCTTGATATAAGGTGTCTGTCCTTGACCAGCAGATCTCAAAATTACCCAAGCTGTTACCAAGAGATCTCTTCAACGATGCATGGTGACTCTCAGCCCTGAAATGATAATATTTTGATAGATTAATTACACACATAAAAACTACAAAATAACTAATAACACATAGACACATACTTATGAAATATTAAAACGTACCTGTTCGTAGTTGTATTTTCATAGTGTATGTACTCATCCGTCCATGCCGCTACAAACCTCTCCTTGAATGGATTTATCCACTGGTTCATGCAGTAGGAGTATGCCTCACTTTCAGTGTGCACATTTGCATACTCAGATTGAAAAAGCTGAACAAAGGTATTGAATTCATTTTCAGACGATGCATCCATCACTTTCTTCCAAGAATAGAAGAATCTTTCCCAATCTTCCTTGGTCTCAAACTTCTCCTTGCATTTGGCCAAAACATTCCTATCTATGTGCCATCTACATAGGAAATGTTTAGCCTCTGGAAATACGGTGCCGACAGCATTCATGACGGCCAACTCTCGATCGCTAAGAACCACCCTCGGTAGACAACCATCCTCCAATAACTCACGGAGGACACTTAATGCCCAAGTATAGTTTTCCTCCCTCTCATGCTCGAGGAACACTGAAGCTACCGAGAAGGTCATGCCAGTCGACGTAAATCCAAAAATCTCTAAGTACGGCAGCTTATACCTATTGGTCTTGTACGTGCAATCCATTATCAACACACTCGGGAATGCACGGTACAATTGAAGGCCAGTTGGGTGTGCAAAGAATACATCTAGTATAGTATTTGATACTGGACAAAATCTATGGCTTTGAAAATAATTATTGTCAATCAACAAAGTCATCAACTGTTGTAGTTGACTCTTTCCAGCAAAACCTGCCATCTTAAACTTGGATCGGACATTGTACACGGTGCGGATCGTAGAATGGTTGTTCGGATTTCTCAACTTAAGTAGTTTCAACACATCCTTTGGTGGAGCGTTACACTTAGACATATCAACAACCAAATTTTCTTCAGCAGGAGTTAGCCTCCCAACGTATGAGTGACCCTCAAGGTAGATTGCTACGGGATGATTGTGAGTCCCACATTTGACCTCCAACATCCATTCATTTGAAGACACTTTAATGCCCCTTAAGAGAAAAGGACATCCACACTTTTTTGACCCCGTTGTCCTTCTTCGTCCCTTATCATCTTCAAAATCATCATCATTTCCTACAACAACAAGTTGGGTTCCAATCTTTGGTTTATTTTTTCGATAAGTTCCACCACGTTCGCACGCCAATAACACTTGTGCCTTCTTCTTCCCACTACCATTATCTGAGCGCTTTACAACGATGACGATGTTGTGTTGTATGGCTACGTCTCGAACCCACCGTTCTAAGGCTTCCCGAGTCTCAAAGTAATTGAAATTTGAGAACACATCGGTGTAGTCCATCATAAGCTCATTGCCCGGAGCATCCTCATTAGCCGAAGCATTCTCATTAATTGGGGCATTCTTCTCATTATCTGGGGCATTCTCCTCATTAGCCGAAGCATCACACGGCCCCGATGGCCCCGCTTCATCCTCCGAATAAAAAAAAAATTCGGGTCAAATTCTTCGTCATTAGCCAAATTCTGAAAAGAAACCAATACATAAGTTTTTTGGCCAAATTCTGAAAAGAAACAAAATTCAACAACAAAAAATAAAAATCATGTTTCGGTCGACATCGGGGAGTCGACCACTACACATTTGGTCGACACATGGATTAAGACATAAAACCTTCCCCGTCGACCACCTATTGTCGACCATAACAGCGCCAGTCGACATCACGATGTCGACCAAACACATTATCATCAACTAACCAGGGTCGACCATAACACACCTAGTCGACGTCGAGTAATCGACCAAAACACATGCGGTCACCTAACCAGGGTCGACGCGTTAAACGAAAAAAAATTAAACGCGCCAATAGCTTAGTCAACCATTTTCTCTAAACCATATATCATAAACTACTCTAAAACGTACAAGGAAAAATATATGAGGATATATGAGGAAAACTAAAAATAAACCCTTGTTTAGCTAAAATATATGAGAAAAAAAAAACTTACATATTTGTAGAATCCATCACGTTTTCTTGTCATTTCTTGATCCTTGAAGCACAAAGAGTGTAAAAATACGATTTCCACGAGTTGTTGACGTGAGATGAGCGAGTGGAGGATTTTGGTGATGAAGTGGCCGATTTTTTTTTCGGTTTGGAGAAGAGGGGGAAATGGGGAAGTGAGGGGTTTAGGGGGAATATGAAAAGGGTTTAATTGGGGGGGTGCGTACAGTAAGGATGGTGTAGTTAGTGGCATGCAAAAAGTGTAGGAGTATTTTGGGTTTTTCGCCATTTTATTTTAATAATTTAATGAAAAGGGGAGTGCATCAAAACGAAATGGAGGTGCATATAGTCAGACCCTTTTGAAGCCCATCAGAATTAAGGGAAAGGCTGGGCCTGATCTAACTTGAGGGAAAGCCCAAATCCCCTATTAATATCACAACAAAAATGGTTTGACTATATACCCTTCCGGCTTTGTTAAGTATACTCCCCCGATTGACGTAACTCCTTTAAAGTGACAACTTTAAATGTTAGATATATTCTTCTAAACTACACTTTCTCTTCAATTTGAAGTATACTTCCCCGATTGACGTAACTCCTTTAAAGTGACAACTTTAAATGTTAGATATATTCTTTTAAACTACGCTTTCTCTTCAAATGTCAAATGTTAAATATATTTCCCCATTCAAAAACCCTAATTTTATTTTTCACATCGTTCTTACTCCTCATTACTCCACCAAGCCATCGCCGCCCCCGCCTGCATCGCTTCGCCTCTACAGCGCGCCCCCTCTCTCTTTTTTTTCCCTTTTTCTGCAAATCCGGCTTGCCCCCACTCTTGCGGCGACACCCCATCGCCCTCACTTTTTTTTCCTTTTTCTGCAAGCGCTGCCCCCATCTTTTTTTTTCTGCATCTTTGTCGCCGTCCTGCCCCTACCACCACCGTCCCGTGCCGACGTCGCTGCCACCAGTGACGGACCGAGGAAGTGCCCAGGGGGGTCACTGGGCCCCCCACCAATTTTTTTTTTTTTTATATATATATTATATATATTTTTTTAGTAATTATTTATATTATGTTTTATGTTTTAAAATTACTTTGTACACTTCAAATATAAAAATAATTCACAAAATAGATACATTTACTATATCATTTTATTTTTAAAATTATTATTAATTTTATATCCACATTTTCTCTTATTAATACACCTCACTAATTTTTTTTTAGACCTCACAAAATCTATTTTATACTTTATTAAATCACGCAAACTGATTCTTACTTATTTGATCTCACACTCCACTAAATTTACATTTTTTAAAAAGTGAGTCAATTAAAATATAAAAATCACTATGAACGGGGGAGTATATTTTAAGTTCTACATTTGACTAATAGTGACTAAAGTCTCAACAACGATCGGAGTTGTGTATACTTTTTCAAAGCTAGAACAATCAAAATTGTTTTATTTCAAAATATAACAAAAATCGTTAAATTTAAATTAATGAAATGAGATGTATTGAAAAATTTATAATAATTTTTTTGTATATATAAATATTTTATCTTTGTATTAATGTAAATTGGGCCCCCCAATCTGTAATTTCTGGGTCCGTCACTGGCTGCCACCACCGTCCCTTGTCGCCGCCGCTGACACCACCGTCTCGTGCCGTCGCTGCTGCCCTACCCTCCCTTCCTCCATTTGTCCTCTTTCTACTCCTTCATAAAAAACGCTTGTAAGTATTTTTTCTCTTTTTTATTTTCGACACTAAATTGTTGACCACCATATTTATGGTTGACAAATTTTGTGTCGATAACAGATTGCCCATGAGGGTGTTTTTTGTCGACAATCTATAGTCGAAAATGTAGTTTATGGATGACAAACTAGTGTCGATCTTGATATATTTGGATGGCTGCTGTAGGTGGTGGGATATGACTATCGGCGGCGGCTCCCTTGAAATTAGGGTTTAGAAATTAAGGTTTAGGGGGAGTGTGTCTCTTGATATATTTTACTAAAAAGGTAAATTTAGTATTTTACACGAATATTAAATTAATAAATGGGGAGGGGAATATACTTACCAAAGTTGGAGGGGTATATTTCATTTCAGTTATGCACCTCACAATATACAAAAATAATACTCCATTAAGATACGGGATCTATCATCCCGAAAATAGCAGTGTTCAAGCACCCCACGGCGCTGCCATTGTAAAGTCTCGTGCCACGGACGCTAAAATACTCATTTGTTGTCGCGCGCAATTGCATCATATATCCAAGCCACGTTGAAAAAAATTATTTCATCTAAATGTTCAAATTTATAATAGTTATAATTCAAAATCAATTCGTGTATAGATTTAACAGAAACTTGAAATCAAAGTAAGCATAAAGACATAAAGTAGATAGAAGACACCAAAATAAATGTTTCATTTCAAAAAAAAAAAAAAAATTGGCAGTGACGGACGCAAGAATTTTAGATTGGAAGCTTGATTTGCAATACTATAAATACAAAATAATATTGTACCTACAAACAAAAATTCATTACAAAATTTTCAATAGACCTCATTTTATTAATTTAAATTTAAAGACTTCTGTTATGTTTCAAAGAAAATTAATTTTAATTGTTCCAGCATAATAAGTGAAACGGTGTTAAAATTTAACATGCATTCTCGTTGAGACATTAGTCACTATTAGACAAACGTAGAACTTAAAATATACCCCTCTATCAATTTAACATGCATTCTCGTTGAGACATTAGTCACTATTAGACAAAGAACTTAAAATATACCCCTCTATCACGTGATGACTTGCATACCTTAACAAGCTCACTTTTTAAGAATGTGAATTTTTAGTGATGTGTGAGGTCAAATAAATGAGGAGTATTTTGAGTGATTTATTGAGATTTAAAGGGAATTTAGTGAGGTGTGGGGTCAAATAAATGAAAAGTATTTTGGTTGATTTAGTGTGGTTTAAAGATGATATAGCTAGTGAGGTGTACAGAAGATTGTGGACCCAAAATGAGTGACAATTTTAAAAATAAAATAATATAGTAATAATATATATTAATTTTGTAGATTATTTACGTATTATAAGTGTGTAAAAATTCTTAAAACGTTTCAATAAAGAAAGTATATGAATAATCACGAAACAAAAGAAATATATGTATAAAAAAAAATCAGGGACCGTCATTGCTAGACAGGATATGTCTTATCTGCAAGATGGAAGACATGTTGATATAGTCCTCAACCTATAAAAGTTCAAATTTGTAAAAAGGCATGAAATTAAGTTATTCATATTAGTTTATTAACACTCTAATATATATCATGAAATAATTAATTATATTTAGTTTAAAGTTTAAAAGTGTAGAGAATTGTGAATTTAATTCATTTTATATTAATTTCTTTAACACACCTCGGCCTAAAATTGCATGGACGTCGCAAAATACCGCTTGCCATCGAGATTCGTGGCCCCGCGCACAAATAAAATATTGTTGTTGAGGTACCAGTCGATTTGTAGCAACAAAAATCGAAGGTCGGCCTACTCAGTCAGAAATCGGCCATTGTCCGAAGTCATCTACTGTTGAAATCGTGAGTTCATGGTAAAAAAGGTCTTCGACGAGAAGCACATGTTTTTGTCCCCACAAAACCCATTGGAGGTTGGTGTTTCGATACACGCACATAACATATACTGCTGAGAAACCGTTGAGCAAGATGAACCATTTAGAAGACACAATTGTATCCTTCAAGTTCAACGGATTTGAAGAGAGTAAAATATTCACTAGTGACACCCACACTCTCTTTCGATTTCAGTGAAATCGAGAAGAATACAGTGTATGTAGAAATTATAAATGGTTAAATTATTAATTATTAATATTTAATATACACAGTATAAATCGATCAAATTATACGAGTATTTGAATACTCGTAATTGGTAAGAATATAATTCACTTACGGTATACAGACTAAATCAAATTACATCTCTTCAATAATTTAAAGGAATTAAAATAAATAAATCAGCATTAGTTATAAGAAGACGCGCCATGGACAAAAATAAAGGGATTAAATTATTTTGGAAACTAATAAATTGGACTAATTTTGAATTTGACCTAAACAAAACAGATTACACATTTTAATTTCGATAGAATAAATTGACTCAAATTTTAAATATGGTCCTTACCGATATTAGCCGGTCACTAAACTGGTCAACGCCATGTGATTTTTTTTTTTTTTTTAACATGTGACATTTTTCTTTTGTTTTTATATTTTTTATATCAACAAAGAGTAATTTATATTCGTTGGTTCAGAAAAAAATATGAATAATAGTTAAAATATAAAATGATATTATAAAATTTTGAAAATAAATTCTCAATAATATTTAAAATAATACATAACCATTTAAAACAAATCTGAAAAAATTATTATATGAATTAAAATTATTTAAATTCATTCCTAAATCAATTAATTGTTTTTAAAAAATGGGTTAATTCTAAATAAATACACCACCTTTAGTCTCAGTATCAATTTAATCACGACATTTACAATTATTGTAAAAAATTCCAACCTTACATCGTGTTGCAATTAGATACACATTTTTTTTTCTCCGGCCAATTGATAATGTGGCTTGCGGAGCTTGCCACGTCAGATTACACATATTTTTTTTTATATTTTTTTTCCACATCAGATTAAATAAAAATAAAACTTTATAAAAATAAAACTTCCGCTTCTTCTGCGTCTTCTCAAACTCAATAGAGAGTTCTTCTTCTACGTCTTTCTTATTTCTCAAACTCAATCAAGTTCTTCTCTTCTAACTCTAAAAATCAAAATCATAAGGGTTAGAACCCTAACACTAAAAATCGCAAAAAAAAAAAAAAGAAATTTTTTTGTAAGTTTTTTATTTTATTAAATATTTGTATATTTCTCATAACTATATTGTTATATTCATTCTCCCGCCTGGGTTCTCAAAAGAATGATGTATATGTGAGTGGTGCAGAGGGTGTGAAAAGTACTATGAGAGGTAGAAGAGGAGGTGGTGGAGCCCCGACAGTTCAGGGGTAGAATAGGACGTGGATGTGCATGAAACCTCAAACAATGTTTCTGACTGTATTGGTGCCTGGACCAACAAATCCAAAGGACAAACTGGATGTTTATCTCCAACCTCTTATAAAAGACTTGATCTTCTTATGGGAGAATGGAGTCCAAACATACGATGTTTTTAGAAAGCTGAACTTCACGATGCGTGCTGCTCTTTTATGGACCATTAGCGACTTTCCTGCATATGGTATGTTGTCCGGGGGAGTACGGCCGGAAAGAAAGCATGTCCGTATTGTATGGAGAATTCTGAAGCTTTCAGTCTCCCGGTGAGTAGAAAAGTTTCATGGTTCGATAATCACCGTAGGTTCTTACCTCAAGGTCACCCGTTTCGAAGAAATAAGAAGAACTTCGTAAAGAACAGAGCAGTCACAAACAATCGACCTCCACTTCGAGATGGTATTTTATACATTTATTTAATGATCGAGTACTAAACGTATATTTATCTATTGCTTTTAGTGTCACTTATAATTTACTCTCCGTACAGGACGTAGGTTGTTATATGAGGTTCAGTGGACGGGGTTGAAAAAAAGTACTGAGGAAAATGCAGCGGAACACAACAGAGGAATTGAGGGTGGTTGGAACAAAAGGAGTATTTTTTGGGACTTACCATACTGGAGTTCACTATTGATACGACACAATTTGGATGTGATGCACATTGAAAAGAATGTGTTTGACAATGTGTTCCACACAATCATGAACACGAAAGGCAAGACGAAAGACACTCCAAAGTCTCGGGAGGATTTGGACACTCTTTGTCGCCGTCCAGAGTTGAAAAAGGATGAGCGTACAGGTAAATTTCCAAAGGCTAGCTACACACTGGATAAGCCACAAAAACAAAGATTGTGTAGGTGGATAAAGGAGTTGAACTTTCCGGACGGCTACGTGTCGAACTTGAGTCGATGCGTAGACACAACAACGGGTAAGGTTGCAAGGATGAAGAGTCATGATTGTCATGTATTTATGCAACGCTTGATACCGATTGCGTTCCGAGAACTTCTTCCTCTCAATGTGTGGAGGGCTATCACTGAATTAAGTCTATTTTTTAGAGATTTAACGGCTACAACGATCACGATCGATGATATGATTCGTTTAGATGAAGACATTCTAGTGATTTTGTGTAAGTTGGGACAAATTTTTCCACCTAGCTTCTTTAACTCGATGGAACACTTACCCGTTCACTTAGCGTATGAAGCGAGAATTTGTGGTTCGGTGCAATACAGGTGGATGTACCCATTTGAAAGGTAAAATCTTACTTTTTTTATTTCATTACAATTACACATGCATTCGTATAAGTTTTATATATATATATATGTGTGTGTGTGTGTATATCAGGTATCTCCACAACTTGAAACGCAATGCTAAACAAAAGGCAAACGTTGAAGCATCGATTGTGAATGTTTATTTGAATGAAGAGGTTGGCATGTTTTGTTCTTATTACTTTGAAGACCACGTCAACACAAAGTTAAGAAGTGCTCCACGTAACTTCGGTGGTACATCCGCTGATGATATCAGTGAAGAGGTCGATGGAATGCTCTCCATATTCAAGTCTAAGGGACGGCCAATAGGAAAACCCACTGAACGATATTGGGAGACGAACTCGGAGGCGGAAATAGCACAAACGTATGTGTTATTGAATTGTGATGAAGTTCAGCCATACATTGAGTAAGTATTTCATATATAAATCGTCTATTTAAATACCACTTCATTTATGTCATTTAATATTAACCAAGTTTTTGAATGTTGTGAATTAGGATGTACACTCAAGAACTACGACGAGCAGAACCAAACATCTCAGATGCATATATAGATGCTCGTATTCAACGTGAATTTTCCCGATGGTTCGAACGTTATGTGAGTACCATTTAATTAATTATGTTTTACGTAAATAAATTAATATTTATTTTAATTAATTTTAAATTGAGTCGTATAGGGACGGGATAACGCTCTAGACAGTCGATTCTTACGAGATCTCAGCAAGGGACCACTACGTCGTGTAAAGACTTACAACGGTTATATTGTGAAGGGCTACAGATTTCATACGTCTGGGTATGCATCGACAAAGGCAACTACCAACAGTGGCGTCTGCGTTAGCAGTGCGAATTACAATGCAGATGCAAGTGATTACTTTGGGGTGTTACGGGAAGTCGTCGAAGTAGAATATCCAGGATATCCAGCAAAGACTATAGTGTTGTTCAAGTGTCATTGGTTTGATTCAGGCCATCTAGGAACAAGAATTCACCCGGAGTACAAGCTCGTTGATGTTAGTTCGAAAAGGACGTATGTTGGGGATGATCCATTTGTATTTGCCCATCAAGTATCTCAAGTATACTACTGCACATATCCGGGAGCTCCATGTGGTTATGAATGGCACGCTGTTTGCAAAGTAAAGGCAAGGTCAATGGTAGAAGTCCCTAAAAAGGACAAAAATACTGAAGATGAATCTCCATTTCAAGCAGAACAAATAGAGACTCCAACTGAAGTCTTTACGGGAGATTTCAATCTTTATGTACCCTTGACGGCTGCAAATCCCCAATTAATCGAAATTGAAGGTGAAGAGGAGGGGGATGAAGAAGAGGATGAAGAGGAGAATGAAGATGAGGATGAAGAGGAGAATGAAGAAGATGAGGATGAGGAGGAGGATGAAGAAGATGATGAGGAGGAGGAGGAGGATAAGGACGAAGAGGAGGATGAAGACGATGAAGATGAAAATTAATTCAATTAATGTAATGTATTTATTTCTTATTTTATAAAAGTTAATTAATTATTTATCATTTAGGTACAAATTATAAAAATTAAATTTACTATAAATATAAGTCACAACCAATATATATATTAATATATGTGGAAGAAATGAATTAGTAGGTCTAGTATATAGTAGGGTTTAGGGTTTTGGTAATTTATTAGGTCTAGTATATAGAAAAAATTGAATTATTTAAAAAAAAAAAAAATTCGCCAAAATGCTGACGGAATTAACTTTCCGTCGGTATTTACTTTTTGAAAAATACCGACGGATTATCCGTCGGTATTTACTTTTTGAAAAATACCGACGGGTTATCCGTCGGTATTTATATATGTCCGTCGAAATTCACCATTTGATAAATACCGACGGAATATCCGTCGGTATTTGTACATGCCGACGGAAAATAAGCCCTTATATAAAACCTCAACCTAGGGTTTTCTTTCACTCTTTCCAAACTTTCCTCTTTACAATCCCTACTCCTCTTCTCCAACCAACTCTTCGGCGACAACTACCTCACCGGCCCTATTCCCGCCACCCTCGGCACTCTAACCAATCTTCCGCGCCGATTTCTCTCCACCGTGAAGCATGGCCGCCGCCCAATCTGTGCTCCTCCGGAGTTTTAATAAGTTGGCCGACTCCGACTCCGACGTAAGTGATTTTGAGTTTAGATTGAAAAGTTTTGAACTTCAACATCGATTTTTTTTTAATTTTTTGGTTGTTTCCTTGAAGTAGACGAAGTCGGCGCCCTTCGCCGGAGACTGGAAGAAGACGAAGCCACCGTCAGTTTCTGGAAGTACGTATTAGATGATGATGATAATGATCAAGTAAGCTACTAATTAATTTGATTTGATAAAAACAATGCCAATTTCTTCACATTCCCAACATAATATTTCATGTAATATTATTGTTTCATTACATAATATTTTAATTTTTACATAATGACATTTTTTATGAAATTTCTTCACATTCCTAACCTCTCGGAAAATGTAATTTTGGTCGGAAAATGAAATTCTGGTCGGGGCTTCCTCGGCCACGCATAATTTTTTTATTAATATTTTGTTTTACTGACGGATATTCCGTCGGTATGTGAATTTCGAAATCATATTTTTTTTATTAATATTTTGTTTTACCGACGGATATTCCGTCGGTAAAATGCCGACGGATATTCCGTCGGTCAAATGCCGACGGATATTCCGTCGATATGTGAATTTCGATTATTCAAAAATTAATTTCTTTTATAATTATTTTAATTCATTCTAATTTCTTTTATAATTATTTTAATTCATTCTTTCCGACGGAATTACCGACGGAATGTTGACCCGGTTTGTTAAACGGGTTGTCCGGAATACCGACGGACATTCCGTCGGAAAAAGATGACGGCCATTTTCCCTCAGTATTTCCGTCGGAAATTCCGACGGAATTCAAAAATCCGTTGGCAAAAAAAGCTGACGCCGAGAAAGGGGACGGTCGACTTTCCGTCGGTATTTCCGTCGGTAACCTCGGCGGCCGACGGAAAATCCGTCGGTAAATCCGTCTCTAAAACGCCCTTTTTTTGTAGTGGGTGTTGTTAGTACTCAAGAGAGAGTCGCGCTTGATCTGTTATTTTTTGTTATTTTTGTAACATGAAATGATCTGTTTATGATCTTTCGATTTATATTTATGTTAATGGCTTATTTTTTTTAGTTATGTTTGTGCACTTGAATACTTAAGTTGATGATCTGTTATTTTTGTAACATGAAATGATGTGTGTTTTTTATCTTTAGATTTATGTTTATGTTAATGACTTTTTTTTTTTTTAGTCATGTTTGTGCACTTGAATCCTTATAATCTACAATTGCAAATGTTTTGTATATTAGACGGTCTAACTATGACTTTGACTTTTAGTATGCTACATATATTTTTTTCAGAATATTTTATATAATATTTTTGTTGCACTAATCATTAGTGTTAAACACATTAATTCCTAGAATACTTTTTAAAAGAATATTTTCCTCTCCCAACAAATATATATATTGTAGTTCTCGAACTAATTGAACAAAACAACAAAATTATTCAATAGTTGAAGAATTCCTCAAGAAATAAATCACCAACAAGGTTATCTTTTAGCATACACCCAAATACAATAATTTATTGAAGTCCAATGAAAAAAAAAATTGTAGTCCTCGAATTAGTTGAACAAAATTATTCAATAATTGGAGAATTTCTAAAGAAATAAACCACCAGAAAATTTATCATGGTCATGAATTAGATGCGTGAGTTTTTTTTTTTTTTTTTTAGGGGATTTTGATTTTTAGGGTTAGAAGAGAAGAACTTTATTTATTGAGTTTGAGAATAAAAGAAGAAGAACTTGATTGAGTTTAAGAAGCGGAGAAGACGCAGAAGAAGCGTAAGTTTTATTTTTATTTCTTTTTTTGAAAGCCAAGAAACATCTTTCAATTTATTGTGCAGGAAGAACACCACGAATTGAGAAGGTCATCCACAAAGCTTGGAGGCTCGACCCAACAATGAGGACTCTCAAAAAGTCGAGAGTGCCTAGCAATATTATGTGTCGTTAGATTGGCATTACGATTAACCCAATTAATTACACAAAAGGGTTTCCTATTCAATAGTGCACGAATCATATCTATAAAGTCACCCAGTATTGTATTAGTCCTTATACTATTCCTGATTGCATCATATATCAGCTTTGCATCCATTTCTATTACTACCTTGTCCAGTCCCAAGCTCATTGCCCAAGTAATTGCCTCTTGAACACCCCACGCTTCACCTTCATCTACATGCAAGAGGCCTGGCCGACATATCGTCTTGCATGCCACAAATAAGCCTCCACTATCTCGGATTACCATACCAACTCCGGTCTCCATGGACTCTTCGAAAAAACCCGCATCGACATTAATTTAACATAGTGCTCCGGTGACCTGTGCCACAATTTACATGGTGTTTAAATAGGCTGGCCTCGCATTGGGGCTCTAACACTCTTCCACTCCGAAAGAAATGTGTGTGCCCTGAACGTCGCAACAACTGTCGTGCATTCAATATTCTTCCAAACTTTATCGTTACGGTGTTGCCATATTTGCCATGCACCCATCATGAGGGTTTCCCTCTTTCTTGCATCGAGATTACACAGTAGATTCAAAAATAATTTCATATGCCCATTCACTCTATCCTTATCCTTGTCAATGATATCCCACAGGCCCATAAGAGTCCAACTTTATTTAGCAAATTCACATGTGATGAACAAATGCCAAATTGTTTCAGCCTTCGTCAAGCAAACGGGGCATGTATCTGAATCACCTATTCCTCGCCTAAACAGTTTTGCCTTAACTCTTAACCAACCTTTGCACAATCTCCAATAAAAGTTCTTAACTTTAGGAGGGGCCATCACTTTCCACAGATTTTTCCATGTCTCTGTTGGTGCCGCCACACCACCACCATCCATACTAACGAGAAGATGATATGCGCTCTTAACCGTATATCTTCCATCCTTATTGTAATGCCATATCCTTTTGTCTCCGACCCGTGCTGGTGACGGTGTGGTATTAAGAATCGCTCTACAGTCTTCATTCGTAAACACCTGCTCAATCAAATTCACATTCCACATGCGGGTTTCCGGAATAAAAAGATCAACAACCACCATATCCTCAAAACCTGGTATTGCAGGTGTTGTAATACAAACGTTTTCTTCTCTATTTGACCAAGGGTCCCCCCATATCTTAACCGTCGTGCCATCCGCTACCTTCCATCTCGTGCCCCTCAATATCAAATCCTTTGCTGCATAAAAACCTCTCCAAATATAGCTGGGTTTATGTCCCAAATTTGCCTCAGAAAAGTCAGACCGAGGGAAGTACCTTGCCTTTAAAATACGACAAACAAGCAGATTGGGTTTCTCAATCAACTGCCAACATACTTTGCCCAGCATTGCGATGTTAAACTGATGGAGGTTCCTGAAGCTCATACCTCCTAAATTTTTGTGTGCACAAAGCGACTCCCACGATTCCCATCTAATTCCTTTCTTCGGGTCTGTTCCGTGCCCCCACCAATAAGAGTTCATCATTCGTTGTAATTCATCTATTAATGTGGATGGCAATAGAAACGTGCTCATGCAATATGCCGGCACTGCTTGTGCTGCCGCCTTAAGTAATATTTCTTTTCCAGTCTTCGAAATCTTTTTGCTTCTCCACCCCTTAAGTTTATTCCACATACATTCCTGAATGCCACCGAAAACTGCCACCTTCTCTCGACACAGCAGGGAGGGCAACCCCAGGTACCGCCCAGTATTTAGTGGGCCATGCACACCAATAATCAAACTCAAAGACCTCATTTGCTGTTCATCTACATTTCTGCTGAAAAATATGCCGGACTTGGCATAATTGATCGCTTGACCCGATGCTCGTTCGTAGAGATTTAGCGTGTTTTTTTAGCGTCGTACACTCCTCCATCGTAGCTTTACAAAATAATAAACTATCATCTGCAAAGAACAAGTGAGAAACTGATGGTGCCGCTCTACAAACCCTACTCCCATGAAGCCGACCCCTTCTGTTTTCATTGTGAAGTAAGCTCGATAACCCCTCTGCACAAAGAATGAAGAGATAAGGGGATAACGGATCCCCTTGGCGCAGGCCCCTTCCCGGTTTCACTGGTCCAACCATCCTATCATTCACAACGAAGTTGTATGAAATTGATCGAACACACATCTGCATCCAATTGACCCACTTAGAACAGAAGCCCATCCTATCTAGCATACTATCCAAAAATCTCCAATCTACCCTGTCATAGTCCTTACTTATATCGATCTTGAGTGCCATATCTCCCACCTTACCTGTCCTCTTATTTTTCATAGCATGAAGTGTCTCAAAGGCTATAATCACATTATCCTGGATAGATCTCCCAGCCACAAATGCTGATTGCGACTCATCAATTAAACCCGGAAGAGTTGATTTGAGTCTGTTGCGTAACACCTTGGAGACAATTTCACTGGTCCAACCATCCTATCATTGCAAAGTGATATTGGCCTTAAATCTTTTACAGATTTTGGTTCTTCTACTTTCGGGATTAGAACCACATTTGTGTGGTTTAATCCTGGTGGAAATTGTCCAGCATTTAACCATGCCATACATGCAGTCACAACGTCGGCTCCAACTATATCCCAAAACTTTTGATAAAACCCCGGGTTAAAGCCGTCGGGCCCCGGTGATTTATCCTTATGCATTTGCATGATGGCTACTTTGAATTACTCTGCCTCAAACCCCCGAGTTAGCATCTCATTATCCTCGTCAGTGATAGTCGGTCGCACCACTACCGTAACCTGCTCAATATCTTCCAAACTCTCTGTCGGTGTGAAAAGATCCATGAAATACGATCTTATAACCCCTTCAATGCCTTTCTCGTCTGAAATCCACATTCCCGTTGAATCCATAATCCCTTTCACTCGGTTGGCCTTTCTCCGAGCTGATGCTATTTGGTGAAAAAACCTGGTATTAAAATCCCCTCCTTTCAACCAATAAATCTTTGATCTTTGTTTCTAGTACATTTCCAATTTCAATAATAATCTTGCCAAATCATATTTAGCAACTTTTAGGCGCTCAAAATTCCGCACGTGTATTTGCTTTTGGAGTGCATCAATCTTCATCTCTAAATCCCTCTTATTCTTATGCCATGCTGTAGCTACATGTCTTCCCCAGTCCCTGAGTGTATCTGCTGTTGCTCCCAACCTCTTTAATATATCAAAATCATGGTATCCTCGCCAACTACATTCAACCACATTTCCAATATCTTCCTCTTGGAACCATTTATTCTCAAACCTGAATGATTTCTCCCTGCGTCTATGCATAACTGGTTCAGTGGTAACCATAATTGGGTTATGGTCTGAAATCGGCGCCAATAGGTTGGATAGTCTTGCCGTCGGGAACTGATCATGCCATAATTGGGTGCCCATAGCTCGATCTAGTCGTTCCTCTACCAAGTCCCTTACGTCTCGACCCCTACTCCATGTATATTAATTTGTGGCCCTCCAGAGGAATATCAGTAAGATTGCAATCCATGGTGGCCTCCCGAAAGCCCTGAAACAACCAATTTGGATGTGCTACCTGCCCCTTCTTGTCTCGGAAGATAACAGATCATTGTAATCTCCCATACAGAGCCACGGAAGATCATTAACCCCAGCTAACCGACGAAGAAGCTCCCAAGATAGCCTTCTCTTATGCCTCTCAGGAAACCCATAATATCCTGTGAGTCTCCAATCTCCCTCTTGTCTCTCCACCTTCATATCAATGTGGTTTCTAGAGTAACTCAATAAACTACAGTTAGAAGAATTATTCCAAAACACTGCAACACCTCCACTTCTACCCACACAATCCACCGAAAAAGCACAGTCATACTTCAAACGTACTCGAGTATCCTCGATTTTATTAGAATTGGAAATAGTTTCGAAAAGAAAAATTACATCCGGCCTACGAACTCGAACAAGTTCGCCTAAAACTAGAATTGCAGCAGGATTGCCGAGCCCCCTACAATTCCAACTTAAAATGATCAATAATCCCGGCGGGCCCCACCACCGGGGCCGGCCGATAAAAAATGGTTTGCATTAGTTTCAAGAAATTCCGAAGAAACTTCCAAGATTCCAGCATCTTGGCCGCGTGGTGACGGTGGGCTTCGCATGCACGCCAATCTTTTCCTTTTGCGAGCCTCAATTATAGCTTCCACGTCAGAATCACTTTCCTCCCAATCTTGGTCAAAGATTGGATTAATGGTCAAAGATTTGTTAAACCGGTTTCCATGTGAGTCGTTCAAATCTTGGATAATCTCTTTTCCTTTTCATGTGCGAGTAGTTAGGGTAATTCCTTTATTATCGGGGTTTGCAACTTTCCCCCCGAAATTTTCGGTACTTTCCTTGTTTGTCGTTGTTGCTCCTCTCTCCTCCTGGCCAGTCTTGAGTGGTTCTCCACCTTCCGATCTCACGCCATTGGTCTCCCCCTTCGATCAACGACCTTCAACTCCGGTCCCCATCCTTTCTCGACCACTCCGTCCTTCGCGTTAAAAAGAACATCACACCTGCTCTCAGTGTGATCTAGTTTGCCACAAATAAAGCAGAACGTTGTCGTCACCGATTCGCCATTGCTCACCTTTATGCTCTTTCTCCGTTTTAAGGGCATTGATGCATCCACCTCGACCCGGATTCTCATGTAGTTTTTCCACGTCGCCCCAAGATGCCAAGTTTTATTTTTATTTCTATAAAGTGTAATTTGATGTGAAAAATTAAATATATATATATATATATATATGTAATCTGACGTGGCAAACTCCAGCAAGCCATATCATCAATTATTGGCCGAAGAAAAAAAAATGTGTATCTAATTGCAACACGATGATGAAAGGTTACGTTGTGTCTTTTTACAATAATTATAAAGGTCGTGATTAAATTGACACTGAGACTAAAAATGGTGTATTTATTTAGAATTAACTCTAAAAAAAATTGATTAACTTATCTAATTAATTATTAGAAAAAATCAATTAACTTTATCTAATTATAAAAAAAATCTGTAATTACAAAATAAATATTAAAAAATTATTTAGTTATTTCAAAATAATATAAAGAAATATACAAATTTATCTTTAAAATAATAAAACCCCCATATGAATTAAAAAAAAAAAAAGAACTTATTAAAACTGTCAATAGCCCTTCTTCTAAGAACTTCACTTGTATTTTAATCTTTAAATAAATCTAAAACTCCCCTAATTTTTTAAATTCCCAAATAATTTTTTTAAAAATCCAATTTATTATAATTTTTCTGATTTTTTATTTAAAAAAATTTAGAATTTAAAATATTATTCACAATTTACTTTTAAGATTTTCTTAAAATATTATTAAGTATTTTAATTAATTTTTTTTCTAAATTTATAAATATATAAGTTTGTGTGTCTGTTGTCACTTAAAAAAACCAAGCATTTCCTTGAAAGGAATTAACTCACAAGTATGTGGAGTGAACACGTAAAAGCCAAGTTTCAAACTATTATAAATCTATGTGATATTAATTGTTTTGATATATGTTATTCTTTCATCAAATTTATCTAACTGCATTACACACCAAACACATTTGATAATCAACTAAAATTAACTAAGTAAAGTTTTCTAGTTAAGTGTAAAAAAGAGTTTTCAGAGGCCTGCATATTTCCGAACCCTACTTATGTTGATAGTTGTTAAGTTATCCAATTAAATTAATTAGCTTTTGAAATGTCAGTAATTTAATTATCAGTCTAAGCTGAAACACCATGCATTCATACCTTTTTTTTTTTATGCCACAGTATACGATCTAAAGATCGACTAATTCGAGGGACCAATCCCACCATTCACTTATGGGAACACTGTTTAAAGCTAGAACTTTGATGCAACTCACACCTATTATCCGTGAGTTGACTTAATTTTTCTAAGTTAACAACTCAATTGTTTACAAAAATAATTTTAGTTAAAAAGTTTATTCACCCTTTCTTGTAGACCTTTTACTATCTATATATCTATATATATATATATAATAATAGCATAGTCCACTTTCCCGCCCATTTCTCACACTGATTTTTTTATTTTATTTTTTTTACCTTTGTACGCTTTTTTCATTTTTTCAAGAAGGCTTTTTTACTTTCTCAGTAGGGAGACTCTTCAAATTCTAATTCTGGACCTTTTACTTTTCTTTTGACAAGAGAAAGAGGAGAGCTTATCACCACGCTTCTTCCTTTTTAATATTGATAAAAAAAATACAGAGAACATCATTTTGAAAAAGATAGTACTGTAAAGAAGCTATACAACCAGGTACAAAACTTGAAATGATAACATCACTTTGGAGAATATAAAAAACGATTCTTACTCTGGCATTCTTCTTCAAATCGCATTCAGCTTCATCGTAGTCGTCACTGAACCGCCGTCGTTACATCGAACAGGGCACAAAAACTTGGTAGCCACCGCCCCTTTCTCTCTTCAGTCGCGCACAAATGACGAAGAATTTAGGGTTTTGGCCACAAAAGAGACTGCTTCTGCCCGTCGTAGCCACCACCCCGACAGAGCTCTTCACCATCGCTGGCGCCTCTGTGAGTAGTTTTTTAATTTTGCATTTGTGAGTTTGCAGATTTTGTGACCCAATTTCAAGTGCAGATTTGTGGCTCCAATTATAATTTTTTATTATCGTAGATATATTTGTGAGTTGCAGATTTAATGAAAATGGTGGATCCCATTTATTTCTGCCCTATTTCTCTATTTTGAAGATATATGCGTTATCCCAGTTTTTCATATCAAATGATTATTTCTTCCATCGTTCTTCATCTTCCCTCAGGTGCAAACGATTCACCCTCATAGGTAAATAAACTTATTTCCCGTTTTTCTTTTCGATCTATAGAATACTCATTCTGAAATGTTGGGAGTTTATGCTATACAGATAAATCTCATAAGGAATACATGTATGATGTATTTCCTGTAAAGTTCTTGCACTCATGTAGTTCTTCAGTTCTTTATACCAATTTTTTGTTAACAGAATGCCTATTTTGGAATCATTGAGAGTTTCTACTTCATTGATAAATCAAATATGTAGTATATAGATAACTGATTGTGTAACAATTTTGTTTCTAACGATAAATGATCATAGTTCAGATGTCATCGCGTTTATAGTAAAAAAATGTGAAGACAATGATGCCATAAAAAACGAAATTCTTCAGAGGGGTAATGTAGTGACAATGGTCTAATTATTCAGTTTTCTTTTCATGCTCATTGACAATTTCTATTTATTTATTGTTCATTCAATAAAATTCTTCATCTATTTGGTTTCTAGCAATGGTAATAATCTTAATTCAGCAAAACTGATTTAGACAAAGGTGGTTGTGAGGAACCTACTGTTACATCACAACAGAGTAAATTATTATAATGTACTATTCACTGTAGTATTCAGTAGGTTGGCTATTCATTAAAAAACCAGTCAGCTAAACTGAAGTCGGAAACTAAGAGGTTGAATCATGAATTACGGAAGTATGTTGCTATATGTATAGGGCTGGAAACTAAGTAGGTTGGCTATGCTTCTTTAGTGTCTTCCATTTTTATTACTTATTTACTGAACGTAAATTGTGTCATTTGATATATTAAAATGTGATTGGGATATCCTGTTACATAAGAAGTGTAATTAATTATTTTTTTCTGTGGTTCTTCTCTTTCACATCTTACATTACATTCTTCTAAGAAATGTCACGAAAATTTGTGTAACTATAATTCTCAATCAGTTATAGCAACATGTATTCATACAGTAATAAGTTTTTTTAAGATAAATTATATATCTTCTTTCACCACTAACTTATTTGAACATACATATATGCATTAATCTCATATTTTCTCACATATTGAATTCTTTAACTCTTCACCAATAGAGATCCTCTTACAACTATAGTTAAACAGAAGACTCTTATTCACTTTCTTAAAAAATGAGGTTTTTTGCTGTTGTAACCGGGGATCATTGGAGAAGACATTTTATTGAGGATTTTTGGGATGGATGAGGAGTTGGATTAATGGTTTTTTGTTGCTCTAATTACAGAGTAAATGACGAAGTTGCTACAGTCTTACGGAGGAAACAAGTTTGGTAAGTTACATTCCAACACTCTTAAGTTACATTTAATATTTATAGTCTCTTTTAAACTGTTGTGTTTCAATGCTAAAAAGTGTGAGGGTGAAATACCTTTTGTACGTTTTTTTTTTTATTCAAATTTGTTAACAGTTTAAGCTCATGAATGTTAGAGTTTCAGATTCGTGCATATGTAATTCGTTAGAGGAAGACCTGATCTACGAAAGCAGGGAGATTTAAAATCCAGTCGTAGGGACTGTCCAGTTGCGATTCTTCCGAAAATCTTCATAGAAATAGTTTTTTTCCAATTCGAGAGTGTAAGTTTCTCAATTTCTTCCTGTCCGATCCAAAAATTACCATCGTTGAAGTAGACAGTTACTCTTCAATTCACCTCGAATTTGTTTTTCTTTTCTTCTGAAATCTTAATTTTCGAGTACTCTATATCGTTCTCTGTTGGGAAATTCAAAGATTCTTATTTATATTCGGTGTAATTAGCTAATTATGTTGTTTAGAGTTTCTTAAGAAAAGTCAAGAATACACACAGTGTGATAGATAGAAACTTGATTTCATAATTTTAGATTTGTGTGTAACTTAAGAATTGTGATTCTAGGAGAATTATTGTTTGGAGGCAATTAGAGATTTATTGTAGATATGGAAGAAGGCAAAGATCCTGTTGGGGTGAACAAGGCTGGTCCAATTAGGGCTTTGCCTCATAGATTAACTCAAAAAAAAAATTACAGTAAAATAAACCAGATTTTTTTTATAGAACTGAGTCGTTGATAGGAAAAAAGCCTTACATGTTTGACAATAAGATTGTTACGTTGGGATGGTACCTCATTACTCCAGAGTTTTCGAAACCCAAATAGGTGAACCAAGAAGTGGACAACTCTGTTTGCATTCCTCCATGTAAAGAAGAAAACAGAACTATTGGCATGATTAGCAAACTCCAGTCCTGAATATCCTCAAGCATCCCTTATTGTGTAGATATCAGTTTCCCAGCTTCCATTAATCAGATTGAGGGAGCCCGACTCTAGGACCAAATTTCTGATCCACCGAGAAAGCACAATGCAAGGGCCTCCAAAAATTAAAGGGCTATCACCGGAGGCGGCAAGACGTTTACTACTGTGGCAGTCGTTGATAAAAAAACTCAGGCCGAGAAGACCGCGTCATCCGAATTTACTTTGATGGAACCAACAGGGGGCAGGTCCACCTCGGGGCTGTTGTTTTCTTGGATAGGGCAACTTATGTGGGAGTGTTTAGCTGGTTTGCAAGGGTAATGGCCTAACTCAAATTTGAATATCAAGCAAAACCTTAATTTGATTTCTTAAGGTAGTATATAAATATTATTACCACCCTCTCACAATTTTTCATCCACTTTACAGAAGCTTTTACAGATCAAGGTATGTTTACATTTTCGTCCTTTTCTTTATGTATATAATCAAAATACAATCTTATTTATTCAAAATTGGAAAATTCAGTGAATGATTAGACTGCTGCAAAGCGGAATGAATTTTGTAGATATACGTGACCAGTGATATGATATCGAGTAACCTGCTGTATTTATATGAAATTTGAAGATTTGGTTAAAGAGTTTGGAATGTGTAGTAGTTAGTATATGATTTCACTTGCAAGATAGAGTGTTTAATTTTCTAACAATGCGGGGAGTATATAATGTTGAATGTTACTCTATTGTTAATAGAGTAGCTTAGTTTTAATTAATAAGAAGGTTAATTGCTTAGTCACTTCTTTGAACTGTATGTTATCAACCGTCTTTCTTTGCTCTTTTTTTTAATCAATTCTCTGTGTATTTTCTTATTAAGATATGTGCTCTTATTGTATTTTTTGTATTTTTTTTCTAATCCGTTATCTCATTTTTGTTGAGATTATGGTAGTTTTTAATTATTGGGCATTTTATAATCAATTGTATAGACTGTTGAGGTTTGCAAGTGTGACATCTATATCTATATATGCACTATAATAATAATAGGATAGTATGCAAAAAATAGTCATTCATATTTTTCCGATCATTTCTTTTGCCAATCTGCATTATGTTTATATGATTTCGTAAAAGCCTTGATCTGCAAATGGTGTGCAGGTTATGTTTCTAGGTTTTGGCTTTTTAGTGATCTGCAAAAATCATTTAAACCTCGGGTGGGGGAAACAACTCTCTAGATTATGTTTCCAATGCTTTTTAGACTTAGTTTGCAGCAGCAGGGGAGAATTAAGGATATGGGGTGCTGGGAAGGTGGGGTATGGAGGTGGTAATGGGTGTGGAGGAGGGAACTTTTGGCTAGAGAAAGACAAAGTTTAAATGATTTATTGGCTGTGGTGTGCAGGTTTACACTAATGGAGGACAAACGAGACGAATGGGGATGGAAAGCATCTGCAAATGGAACGTATAGCTCAAAATCCGCCTATCAAGTGCTACAAAGGACGGGAAGTGCGAGGACCGAAGGAGTGCAAAGGGGGGAGGAATTTGAGCTAATCTGGAGGAGTATTGCACCGTTCAAAGTCATGGCTACAGCTTGGACAGGTTGCCCACAAAGGCGAATCTGAGACGGAGGAAAATCATCAACACGGATGATGAAATAACTTGTGCGTTGTGTGGCGAGCTACCGAAAACAGCAAACCATTTGCTTTTGGTTTGCAGACTGACATACCAGGTGTGGACAGACATCTATAAATGGTTTGACTGCCCGACGGCTTTACATTTCCGTACAAAGGATCACCTATTTCAATGCTCCAGCTTGCTGCCAAATAAAAAAGGTACGAAAATTGCAGTGGGGCTCTGGTCTTGTGTGGTTTGGACTATCTGGACATGGAGAAACAAAGTTATTTTTGAAAACAGAGAATGGGATAAAGTAAAAATTGTGGAGGAAATCAAGTGGCGCATGTGGAGTTGGTGCACGGCTGCTGCCATTATCAAACAAGGAACGACTTTTAGAGAGTGGCTGTTGCTACCAGTTAACTCTCTCGAAGATTAGCTATTGATATGGAGAGTAGATTGGACTTGGGCAGAATGCATCTACTTGCTTAGTTCTAGGAGCTATCTTATTTATATATCTTTTTCTTCTTTCTAAATGTGCAAGAGTTTGGCTATACTGAATAGCAACTGTAAGCACATTTTGCACATAAATAAACAGATTTCTTTTACCGACCAAAAAAAAAAAAAAAATGTACACGCCCGTGATTACTTTCCCGGGGAATTGCAATGGATACTTATTTTTTATCATTCAAGTAATTGAGGGTTTCTTCTAAAAGATGTCCCTTAAATTTGTGTTTGTTCATTGTATATATGATAAATTGTTTCATTTCCAGATTTGGTGCATATTTGGTATCATCATCATTTTGCAAGTTTGGGTTATTTGAATTTACGTTAAGAATTTCAGATTTAATCGATAGTCACGTTTTAGATGCAATTTTTTTTTTTTTAAGGAATAGTTTGTAAATCCTGCAGTCTAGATTTAAATTCATTTAACTGAAAACAAAATTAAGGGCATGATTTTTTAGTTTTTCCGCGATTCTTCAAATACAACATTGTCTTTTATTATAATTTTAGTGGTTATCAATAATTTTTCATTTACATAATGTGGAGTTTATTAATGTGAATTTTAGTGAATTATTAATGTGGAGTATGACCATGAGATTTTCACTTTAGTAATTTTTAACTCTTTTTTACCTTCTTATCTTGGTGCTTTGTCCTTGCTAAAAAAAGGTAACAAAAATTGTTTTCTTTACATTGTTTGATGTGTTGCCGTCAACTTTCCTCGGTTGCTTTCCATCAGGCATCAGTGTGACATTTCGAATTTCAAAATTTTGTATCAAAATAGTTCAAAAGAAATCATTATAGAAAAAAAAAGTTGGTAAAAACATGGTCATTAGGCTTACTAAAAGTCTAAGAGCCTACTAAATTTTGAACAAATATTACCGATGAGAAGTGTGGAAGTATACATATGGAATTGTGTGTCTTGGCTATTTGGATATTTGGAAGAGAAGAAATTTAATATTTAGTTGTATTTTTTTTCATTTTTTAATTTAATTTTAAAACAAATCATTTATTTATTTAATTTTTTGATTTTATTTAAATTTAATTTAATTAAAATGTATTGTATAACCGTGCATCGCACGGGTGAAATACTAGTAAATATAATACTCCCTCTGTCCCGGAAGTGTTTGCACCATAAAATAGGCACACTTATTAAGAAAAAAGTGTAATGAGTGGAGTGTTTAAGAATAATTTTGTAAAGTTAAATTAATAAAGTAAAGAGAGTGGTTGAAATAAGTGTAAAAATAATAATATTTTATATAAATATGTGAATTTTGTAAAGGTAAAGTTTAGGTAGAAATTTCGGTTGTGGAAAGGAGGGAGTACTGGTTTTAAGTGAAACTTTGTGAATTGAACGTCATTACACTTGTCATAATAATAGCCGCCGGTCCTGTCTCATTTGCGCAAAAAAAATCAAAGTCCACGAAAGTTCCAATTAAGACCTGACCAATTCTCCACAATTCGGGCCCACAATAATTAAAGTGCCGACGCGACGAAGAAGAAGAAGAAGGGGCGCAATTTCTCGTAAAGAATTCGCGTTTGTGTAGTGTGGATAACTTACTGTCCAACAGCTGTTCAAACGTCGTCGTTCCAATGTCCCTCTCCTTCTTCGAAACCCCTCCTCACCATCCTTTCCCTTCGCGTATTTATTCTCCCCCTCCCCTCTCCCTAACCCACATCAAAACAATCTCAATTCAATCAATTAAAACCAAAACAAGAAGAATCATCATTTAATGGCGGCGAGAGATCAACCCAATTTCCAAGATTTCTTGCCACTCATGGCGGAAAAGCTCGGCGGGGACGGCTTGATTGGCGAACTGTGCAGTGGGTTTCAGCTACTGAAGGATTCGGAGAAAGGGGTTATCACGTTTGAGAGTCTGAAGAAGAATTCGGCTCTGTTGGGGCTTCAGGATTTGTCTGATGATGATCTTTTGAGCATGCTCAAGGAAGGCGACTTTGATGGAGATGGGGCTTTGAATCAGATGGAGTTCTGTGTGCTGATGTTCAGATTGAGCCCTGAGTTGATGGACCAGTCTCAGTTTTTGTTAGAAGAGGCTCTGGAACAGGAGGGTTTCCAAGATTGGTTGTAATCATTGATTCTTTTTCACCTTCATCTAATTCGATTCTTTATATAGTAGTATGTAATTCTCAGTTGTTTGTTGGAGATGATCAATTTCATTAAATAACAAAATTGACACTTTAATGTTGTAAAAGAGACAATTGAAATTCAACATAATGATACCAAAATTAACTAGTATTATACATCTTTCTTGATTTCCTTCTTTAGCACTGTTTCAGTGGCATTTGTTTAGATTTTTATTGCAATGCACATGAACTCCTGGATGTCATTTTGAGTTAATTTCTTATACTTAATACTTGTCTGCCGCTTTGTTGTTATTCGGGTTTTCTTTACCAACTTTGGGAAAGCAAGATCTGATTAGGAGTTCTTGCATCATTTGATACAGGTGTCATGTTGAAACATATTTGAACTTTGAAGAGGTCTCTTTCTTATTAAAATATGCAAGTGAGTTTGGTTTCCACTTTCCAGGTGTCTACAAATTACGTTCATCAGTGGATTTCTGTAGAAGTCGTTTTCTATTGAACTTCTTCACCCTTATTAGAATTTTCAACCACATAAATGTCTGTATCATTCTATGAATGGAATATAAATCATGTTTGCTCTGAGCTCCTCGACTTCATAAGGAAGAGTCAGGATTCCACACTTCCATGAATAGCCCCGTGTCTATATATTGTTGTTTCTGTTTAATTTGTTCGTTGTTCAAAATATCTGCCCTTACAGATAGTATCAATGCATCCCAAACACTTAGAGATGGAGAGACAATTGTCTCAAATGGAGGAAGTTTTGAGCTCGGGTTTTTCAGCCCTGGTAGTTCCAAGGACCGATACTTGGGAATTTGGTACAAGAATATTCCCGTGAAAACTGTTGTTTGGGTTGCGAATAGACAAAGTCCTATTAATGATTTCTCTGGCTCGTTGATGATCAACAGTACAAGCAGTCTTGTACTTTCTAATAGGACTAATACTGTGATTTGGACGACAAGTTCATCAAGCCTAGTTCAAGATCCATTGGTACAGCTTTTAGATTCAGGCAATCTTGTCATGAGAGATATCAAAAACGGTGATGCAGATGTTTACCTGTGGCAGAGTTTTGATTATCCGTCTGATACGTTGTTACCGGGTATGAAGCTTGGATGGGACTTGCAAACTCATCATAATAGACGTCTTTCTTCGTGGAAGAGTTCTGATGATCCCTCTCCTGGAGAACTTAACACTGGTATTGCCGCGTTCTATATTTTGTCTTATTATTATTATTATGGCTTAATTGCAGTAAAATCACAATTTTTTGCAAATTGCAATCTAGTTTCAACAAACCTTTATTTAAGTAAAAAAATTGGCAACCAACAGATAGATTCGAATTGTGAAAAGGTGTGATTTTATCTGCAATTATAACTAGGTCTTTTAAGTTTAAGTTCTTTAATAAACAGCATGTGGGCTTTATGTCGTTAGAGCATCCAGAGGGATTACAGAATTTGGGGAAAACACCAATTGTTGCTTGGGCAGGATTGAATCCTGTAAACCTTTTGCATTATATTTTATTGTTTTTTTCTTGTTTCTCATCTCTTAGACTACATCAGGTATAGATCTCGATGTGTACCCCCAGGCAGTCATGCGCAAAGGCACGAGAAAGTACTTTCGAGGGGGTCCATGGAATGGTCTTAGATTTAGTGGTGCTCCTGAATTGAAGAAGAATCCCGTATTTGACTTTGATTTTATATCTAACCTCAACGAAGTTTACTACACATACCGACTCTTGAATGAGTCAGTTATTACGAGGTTTGTTCTGAACGAGACGACCTCCACGCGCCAGCGGTATGTATGGGTTGTATCAGAGATGTCTTGGAAGGTTTATTCTTCAGTACCTCGGGATTATTGTGACACTTACGGTTTATGTGGTGCTAATGGGATATGCGTCATAAGTGATTCGCCTGTTTGCCAATGTTTAGACGGTTTCAAGCCCAAGTCCTCTCAGAGCTGGAACTCAATGGACTGGTCACAAGGATGCATTCTCGATGAGCCTTTGGACTGCAGAAGTAAACACGATTTCATTAAATTTTCTGGTTTGAAATTGCCAGATACGACGTATACCTGGGTAAACGAGAGCATGAATCTAAAGGAATGCAGGGTGGCTTGCTTGAAGAACTGTTCTTGTATGGCTTACATGAACTCGGATATCAGAGGACATGGCAACGGATGTGTCCTTTGGTTTGGAGATCTGGTTGATATTAGACGGTTATTCGATGGTGGGCAGGATCTATATGTACGGGTGTCATCTTCAAATCAAGGTGTGTAGTCAGTGCTTCAACTTCTTAAAAGGAAACACAGTGTTTTAGTCCTGTAAGTTACTGTTATTTTGATTTTAGTCCTTTCAACTTTCATGAATTAATTAGTCGTGTAACTTTCCATTTTTCGACATTTTGGTCCAATGAGCATCCGTAAGAAGGTAAAACATCTGGTTGACCAATCAGTCTTTGCCACGTGGACAAATCAGAGCCTGCCACATCAGGGTCAATCGGATGTTTCACATCCTACAATCGGTCAAAAATTGGAAGTTACATAATTATTTTCAAGTTATGAAACTCAACAGGACTGAAACCAAAATAAAGATATAACTTACAGGACTAAAAAGAACTATTTGCCCTAGAACATAAATTTCTCTTTCAAAAGTTACTCGGTGAAGATATTGTTTTTCTCTGGTGTTGATCAAAGATTATATATTTTGGCAGCAAACAACGCTAGGGTGATAATAGTTGGGACCATAGTTTCTGCTGCTTTAATATGTGGATTGCTTCTTCTCATCTGCTATGTTTTCAGACAAAAGAAAAGGGCAACAGGTAGATATACTGATAAGGTTCTTACCAAAACATGCACTTTGTTTCTTCCTTTTCTGTAAGCAGTTTTTTTTCTTCTCTGATGTTGTGGACAATCTTTTGATTATAATAGTTGTATTTCTCAAAATGGTCAAAGCTCTGAGCCCTGTTGCCTAAATCACTAAGGATGCCCGTAAGCCCAAAATGTTCTGAATTTGGCTCCAATCTAGTCTTAACAAACATGTCGTATAAATGGTGGAAGGTTCGCTTCTGATTTGTAAAACAGTTGATAAATCTGAAATTATTAATGTTTGGAAATAGTCCTTACATGATACATTGAATGAGGAAATGCCAAGATGCTATCTGAAGTTATTTATGTTCAGGATTTTACGTACTTTTATCAACTTCCAACTTGTAAATCAGGTGAAAGTGAAGAAGCTTGTCTTAATGATGTAGCCCAAGGAGAAGATCTGGGCCTACCCTTACTCGACTTGGCTACAGTTGCCCATGCCACTGAGGATTTCTCAGTGAACAATAAGCTTGGTGAAGGTGGTTTTGGACCTGTCTACAAGGTGGTCTTACGAGTTAAATTCATTTTTCCTAACAAAATAAGGAATGGAAACTAAGTTGCAGCAGAGATATCTAGTCTCCATTCATATTTTAGTGCTTCAATTTTGAAACATTGAACTTTGTGTGGAATATTACAAACTTAAAAGTGTCCAACTTTCAGGGTTTACTATTGGACGGGCAAGCTATTGCGGTGAAGAGGTTATCAAAAAGTTCAGGACAAGGGCTAGACGAGTTCAAGAATGAAGTGAAACTGATTGCAAAGCTTCAGCACCGAAATCTTGTGAAGCTTCTTGCTTGTTGCATTGAAGACGACGAGAAAATATTAATTTACGAATACATGCCCAACGGAAGTTTGGACTCGTTTATCTTTGGTTTGTGCCTGAGAATCTTGTGAAAAGTATATTTGTTATACTCTTCTGGCCTATCTTATATAGAAATAGAAAAATTTAGGGAGATTATATAATTTTTAGGCCAGTAACTTTGGGTCCAAACCGTTTCCACTTTTTGAAATTGATCGTGTAAGTTTACCATATTTGACTTTTTCGTCCAGTGACCGACTGATTACCGTCAGTACTGGACGAAAAAGTCAAATATAGTGAACTTACAGAACCTATTTCAAAACGAAGAAACGGTCTGGACCAAAATAAAAAGTGGGTAAAGTTACTGAGCTAAAAATAAACTATTATTATGGGCATTGCCTTAACTTGATTTTGAATATCAGGTCAATCTAAAAGGTCAGCATTGGATTTTCCCAAGCGTTTAAACGTCCTGTATGGCATTGCTCGGGGTCTTCTCTACCTTCACCAGGACTCGAGATTGAGAATTATCCACAGAGATCTCAAAGCAAGTAATGTTTTACTTGATGATGCACTCAACCCAAAAATCTCCGACTTTGGGCTAGCAAGAACTTTTGGAGGGGATCAAACTCAAGATAGTACAAGAAGGATAATTGGGACCTAGTATGTAAACAGAGCTTCATATATCGTCATATATATGCTGCACAATTTCATCAAGTTAACGGTTTCCTCTGTTCTTTTTGCAGTGGCTATATGGCGCCAGAATATGCATTCTACGGTTTGTTTTCAGTGAAGTCCGATGTTTTTAGTTTCGGAATTCTAATCTTGGAGGTTGTCAGTGGAAAGAAGAATAGAGGGTTTAACCATCCGGAGAACTATCACTCTCTAATAGGACACGTAAGCTACTCACAGGACATTTAAGTATCGAAGAATGACATTCTTTTGAGTATATTGCAAAATTGCTCTCATATTTATTGGGTGTTGGCGATTTTAGTCATATGCGAACCAATTTTCTCAATTAAGTTTCATAACTTTTAAAATATTGCATTTTAGTCCTATATTGACAATTTTTTGTTTTAGAATGATAATCAGTATGTGATTTTTATCTTTTTATAACTGAAATTAATATGTTATTGTCACATTATGCCACATAAGCGACGTCATGTCATTAAGCTGGTTGCTACATTGAATTCTGGCACCTTACAAAACTTCTACAACCTTGTTAATATAGGACTAAAATTGCTTTATTTTAAAAGCTATGAGACTTAATTGAGAAAATTGATTCGTGTGGAACTAAAATTGCCGACGCCCAATATATATTGAACGAATTTTACAATTTAGTCGTATTCTTTTCTGTTCATTTTGTGTTTTTCTGAGTACATGCTTTGTTTAGGCATGGCAATTATGGAAAGAAGGGAGGCCGTGGGGATTGATTGATCCATTGTTAGACAATTCACTCGTTCAACCTGAGGCGATACGGTGCATTCATGTGGGGCTCTTATGCATCCAACAGAATCCAGTTGACCGGCCTAATATGTCAACCGTGGTTCTGATGTTGAATGGAGACGGTAGCCTTCCCCAGCCAAAGGAGCCTGGTTTTCTGATCAATACTAGCCCAAGTGAAATGTGTTCATTTTCAATCAAGAACGCATCGCATTCGTTTAATGATTTCACCATTACAACGATGGAGGGTCGCTAAGAGATTGCGCGACAGACCAACTGCAAGTACGTGGTATATTGAACGAATAATTACATTAGTATATTGTTTTTTTAAGAGCTTTTCCGGTTAGTTCCATGCTTTTTCTAAGAAAGAAGAGTTGGTTAGAAAGTTTGGAGAATTATATTCTGTTATAGGAAACAAAACTAGTGTTGTGGTGTGAAAAGTGCCAGAAACTGACTTGTTTTGTCTTGTGAAAGACAAGCTTGTGTTGTAAGAAGTGGGAAAAAGTTGTAAGAAAGTAGTCAAGAAATTAGGCTTTCTTAGGAAGGGGCTTGAATCATGAAAGGAGTATTTGGCTTCTTTATGCATAAACATGTTTCTTCTTTAACTCCTTTTGTTACAAAGAAGGAATCATTGACTTTAAATTCACTTAACTTGGTCGTGAATAAATAGCCTAACATCGTGGAGGAGGACACTATGAAGTTATATGGTGTCATGTAATCAATCGGTTTGTTTCCTCAGTGTTACTTTTCATGTTTCACTTGACGTTTCATTCTACTGGATCTTTAGCACGTGTTGGCGCGCTTCGAAATCAAATATGTCTAAATTTAAAAATAAAATAGTGTGAATATAAGTATTATTTAAAAAATAGAATAAGCCAAATTGGACAATAGAAAAATGGAGGTGAGAATAATTATATTGCACTCATGTTAAAAAAAAAAAAAAACGTCATATTATCAAATCACAAAAGGTAGTATTGCATCATGCAATATTTCCCCAAATAAAATATAATAAAACCATGGGCCAAAAAAACACTATTTTTTTATTTTAATGGTATTATATTATATATTTACCATATAATATTACATTTAACAATGAAACAATATAAGGTTGCATTGTTCACGTAGTTTACTGTTTGACACAATACTAATACAGTAAAACCTCTCTATAGTCATATTCTCGGGACCACAAAAAAATATTCCTAAATGGGGTTTATTCCTAAATAGAGTTATAAGATTTTTTTTTTTTAAATGTATGTATATTATATAATGGTATAATTAGTAGATACATGTACATGATGATGATAGCATAGAAGTACAAAAAGTTTCATGTGAAGAAGCTTTAAGCTTACTCGACAAGTTGGAAATGTTTTGGGTTCAACAAGAAGGTGGTCATGTGGACGAGCTAATGCGCACACGCAAGTTGAAGGATAAGGTTACAACACAAAAGATTAAATCATTGTCACAATCAACCTTGAACAAGTATTTTAAATCAACTTATATCTATTGTAAAATTATATATATTATTATGATTTATTCCTAAATGGAGGTGTATTTCTTTATGTTGGGATTTGAAAAAATATGAATTATGACAATATGGAGTTTATTCCAAATTATAACTGGTTCCAAGTTGGGACCATGTATTTTTATTCGTAAAGGGAGTTTATTCCTTAATAGAGTATTCTTTTTGAGAGGTTTTACTGTAATGTAATACGGTATATGAATAAACAAGTAATATTGCCAAGATAAGTAATACTTCTTCTATTTTTTATTATATGTCTTTTTAATTTTTTTCACAATTTTCATAGTACTTATCATTATATATATTTTTCTTTAAATATTTCAATTTTACATTTATTAATTTTTCACAATTTTTTCTCATGATTCTTTGTTTTCATAATTAACCAGTATATATTTTGTGTTGTACCACATATACAAATTAACTCTCACTAATTAAGGGTATTATTTGACATAAAATGCAATTTTTTTATTGTGATTTGACTCAGTTAGATTTTGACCCACACAATTATTAGAGTGTGCTTATTTTCTATTACGCAGTAGAGTGGTTTCATCAAAATGTATTTTTAAAGAAAGAGAATGTACCGTATTGTATAAGACATTCTCATAAATTTGATCACCATTTATTTTTAAGGATATTGTTGTAAATAAAGTAATTATTTATGAATAAAATTAAATATCAATTTTAATAATTAAATAATAATTGAAAAACGTGGATAAAGTGATGTTATATAATCATTTTGCATATATAATAAAAAATAATTAATTTTTATTTTTTCTCTTAATTAATTTTTGTATTTCTCATTAAAAGAATATATTTTTAAATATTTATTGATCTTAAGGATAAATTTGAAAAAAATACAATTAATTTAAATTGATAAGTTAAAAATATCGTACTCCCTCTGTCCACCAAGTGTGCTAACTTTTTTTTATACATGTTTTTAAAAAAAATGATATTTTAATTATAAAGAATATATTTAGGATAATGAGTAAATAATATATTTGGTAGATACTCAATCTTGTTTATAAAGTAGAAAAAATATTCAAAAGTGAATTATTTAAATAGAATAAACATATTTTTTGTGAACCCAAAAAATAAAATGAGCACAATTTTGATGGATGGGGAGAGTATAATTTATAAAAAATATGAAAAAAGTTAAAAATGTCATATATTATGAATAAAAAAAAGTATGAAATTAGATTTTATATACGGACAAAATGAGACTAAATTTTGTGAATGAATTCGAGTGAAGGTGCGACCTGCGAATTAAATGTGATTGAGTGGGTCTACCCACCCTGAAAAAAGTGAAGTAATAGCATTACAACTCAACAATTCAATCCTATACTTATTAACTTTGACCAAAATCCAAATGCTTTATTTAAAACGCGTACAACTTTTCACTTTTAATGGGCATTATCGTTTACAAATGCTTCAATTGATTATGAAATGTTCTATATTACATTTCAAACAATTTCTAAAGGGCAGTTTAAAGTGAAAAAAAATTCACTTTAAATATTTAAATAAAAGACAATGAAATTGATCTTCTAAATTAGTCGATTCTTACACTAAATATTAAGACATTAAAAGAATAAACTCAATTAATCAATAAAAAAAAATTATGGCATAATGGAGTATAAGAATGAGTTAGAGATGAAATAATCATTTCTTAATTCATTTCGTACCTCATAGTTTTATGACGATGTCATTACTTATTTTTATTTTAACAATATTATTTTTCACTTACTACTAACACCACAAAATGCTCTGTACACACCATATAATTTTAAAGACAAAAATAGATACGTATAAAATGACTAAGTAACCCTAATATAAATAGAGAGTAAAGTAATTAAAAAAATAAAAAAATCTGAAAAAATGTAATTAAAATTTGAAAAGTATTTTAAAAATTAACTAAATCTTTTAAAATAATTCATTTATTTTAATTATTTTTTTTTTGAAATAAAAATGAGAAAATTAAATATAATCTGATTATTTTAAAAATAAAATAATCAAAAATAAATTATAGTTAAATAGAATTGTAAAAAATAATTAAATTAAAAACATCAGTTAAAAATTATTTAATTTTCCTCGCTAATTAGCTAGGGCAGAAAAAAGCCCTCGTCAGTCCCTGGTTAAATCTCTCGCTAATTAGCGAGAAATTAGAAGTTTTCACTATTTTCCCAGCTCTTTTTTTTTTTTTTTTGTACGGGTTCTTTTTGTTCCTGATTCAAATTATGTTAAATTCTCCTCAAATAATAGAGTGATTCACCATTAATATATATATATAGAACCAACCTTCGTGTTTTTTATGGAACCAGATTTGATTTATGACGTGTCAAATCATCATCCGCATAATTCTATTAATATATTTTAAATATAATTTAAAACAAATATTATCCATTAAAATATATTTTAATTTTTTAATATCTAAAAATATATTAATAAGAATTATGCAGATGATGTGGGTGACACGTCATAAATCTCTCTCTCTCTCTCTCTATATATATATATATATATATATATATATATGTGTGGAATGTTATGATATATTTTAACTAAGTATTTTTTTAATGTTAATATATTAAAATTATTATTTTGATTTTATTCGAATTTATATTATTTTTAAAAAAAAATTAGAATGTAAGCATATTTTTTTTTATGGTAAAGTCTAGTATGCACTCGAGTGCATGTTGTGCACCCTAGTCCATGTGCACTTTTCAGTTTTACTGATTTACATTTTTTGGTAAATGGTGTTGCACTTTTCAATTATTACTAAAAATATTATTATACAGTTTAATAATTGAAAAGTGCAACACCATTTACCAAAACGTGTAAGTCAGTAAACTGAAAAGTGCACCATGGACTAAGGTGCACAACATACACTCGAGTCCGGACCAACCCTTTTTTTATATGTTAACTTTTCCCGTCTTTTTAAAATCATGTCCCCGTCTAATAATCTTTACTAGATACACCATTTTTCAATATACACTAATTGAATAGTACAATTTAAATATATTTAAAAATAATATTAAAATATATTGATTGATCAATATTAATTATTTTTACTAAAATATTAATTTTACATACAGTAGAACCAGTTCAAATGTTACTGCAATTTTTCATTAATTTTTAGCTAGGAAGTAGCAAATTGTTTCTTAATCTAATCAAAACAAAACTAGGAAGACCTTATAATGAAAAGAAACAATAAGAAAAAACATTATATTTAAATATTAATGTGAGTCTAGCAAATATGTTGGAAAAATACATTTAATATAGCAAAATACATAATAAAATTAAAGAGTGTGTTTTTTTGCGCAAGGCACCGTGCAAATTCAAGTGCATTTTAAAATAATATTAGTTCAGCAAAAATAATTGCAACTGTTCAATAAAAGCAACTGATACTATTTAAAAATGTGCTTAAATTGTATTGTACATGTAATTTATTCAAAACTAAGACTAGGATTAAATGCTTTGTTCGTTTAATCTACCTTGATGTATGCTTTGTTTGTTTCTTTGACCTTTGACGTTGTTGAAAATGAGTCCAATAACAAAACATAAATCATTTAAACTTATTGCATGACGATCTTTCTCTTATTAAGGCGGACAAAGAAGTGTTAATTAAAGCGGTTGCACAAGCAATCACCTTTTATTGCATGATGACTTTTCTCTTGCAATCCATCCTTCTTGATGAATTACAAGTTATGTTGAATAAGTTTTGGTGGGGCATCCAAGAAAGCACGGTGAAAGGAGTGAATTGGATGAAATGAGATAAAGTTTGTGTGAGTAAAGAAGAGGCTGGTCGAGGCTTTTAGATCTTTCATCTTTTTAACAATTCTTTACTTGGTAAGATGGATTGACGGTTTCTTACTAATTTGCAGGTGCTAATATGTCGTGTTCTAAAGGCACATTACTTCCCGAATGAGAACTTTCTCATTGTTACTATTGGTTGGGATTCAAACTTTACTTGGTGAAGCATATTTTCTGGCCAAGATATGATCCGAATGGGGTTCATTGAAAGATTGGTCAAGGTTCTGATGTCAAAGTATGGGGATCCCCGTGGATCAATGAAGACTGAAATTTGGGCCTGGACGAACTCCAAGTATCGACCCATATTGATAATGATTCACGAACATGAGATTGGGGGCTTATTGAGGAACTACTCCCAAAAGACATTGATAGTATATATATAATACCCTTTTCCCCATCTAGCATGTTGAATAGATTTGTCTGGAACCACAACAAAGATGGACATATTCGATAAAATCTGCTTACCAAATTATGTAGAATATAGTGATTAACCCGGAATACAGACTAGGTGGAGATTGAAATTTAAACTGGAAGCTTAAAGCTCCCCCAAAGGTCAAATATTTCTTATGGAGGGCTTGCAGGGATTGCCTACCCAACAAAATTAACATGCTCTTTAAAACAGTAGTTACAGAAATATCATGTGTACTATGCAAGAAAAATGAGGAGTTCAATTGACACATGTTCGTCAACTGCCCATATGCTCGACATTGTTGGAATGATGCTTGCCTTTAGAGTAAAATGGAGTCAGGTACATTGTAAGTCTGGTTTCTTGGAATTAATTTTCTTGATGTTTTCTTGTCCAATTAAACCTCTTAGGGCTAATGTTGACATATTCTTTGGCAAATTTGAAAAGAGTGTAATACTAAATTGTGGAATAGTTGACGCAACACCCCGTTGTAGGCGATACATGCCTCCGTGTCATACTCGTTGAATGGCAAAGTGTGTCTTCGAGGGGACGATCCTTAGGTGGTGTTCGTCAATTAGCACAAGGATCTTCGTATGACACACTTATTCCTATAAAGGGTTAGTAGATACACTTCCCATATCAGGAAATACACCCATTAATTAGGTTTGATATTATTGTTAGTTGGTTAGTTTGTTAATAGCAGTTTATCTTGTTAGTTTAGAGGTAATTAGCATATATATACCATTGTATCTTCCTTCTGGAAGTTAACAGATTCATTTCTTCCTTTTGTAAACTCAATCAAGCTTTCAAGCTTTTTATCAATGGAATTCCATTTTACAATTCTACATGGTATCAGTTTCACATCCAATTCGATCCTAATCCGCGCTCGCTCCGCTTAATTCCCCTCTGTTCTTAGGCTTATTACCTACAATTTTTTTTTCTCCCGATCGTCTCTTTGCTCTGCTTTTTTATGGCACCAGTCGTCACCGATCCCAACTCTCTCGATCCGGCGAAGAACCCGTTCTCCCCTCTGGCGTTACACCAAAACGACAACCCAGCGGTGGCAATCGTTCTTGAACCCCTCGACGGCACCAACTATGTTTCTTGGAGCCACACGATCAAAAGGGGCCTTAGCGTCAAGAACAAAGCTCGCTTGATCGACGGCACACTGAAAATCCCATCTGAGGAGGATGATTCAGACACTTATGCTGCCTAGGTAAGAGCAAACGATCTGGTATTAATGTGGATTTTAAACTCTATCATCCCAGATATTAAACGAACCCTGTATTTTTCTGTTGCAAAAGATGTTTGGGATGAACTGCAAATTCTCTATGCTTTATCTGATGGAACTAGGGTATGTCATTTAGAGAAATACCTAAGTTCTATTGCTCAAGGATCTCAATCCCTAGTTAGCTATTATAATCAGTTTAAATTTCTTTGGGATGAATACTTGAGTTTTAGGCCTGTTCTCAAATGTTCTTGTGGGGCAATGGATGGGTGCACTTGTGATTTGCCTAAATTGATGTCTAAAACACAAGAACAAGATACTGTTATGAAATTCTTGGTAGGCCTTCATGACTCCTATAGCTCCATTAGAAGCCAATTTTTGTTGTAATCTCTCTTCCCTCCTCTATCCAAGATTTATGGTTTGTTGCTTCAAGAAGAATCCCAAAGAGCCTTAAACACTACTTCTGATCCTATTCAGCCAGATTCTATTGCTATGATTGCAAAGAATTCTAAGTTCTATAAGGATACAAGAAAACCTCTTAAATGTAGTCACTGTGATGGCTTGGGTCACACCATAGACAGGTGTTTTCATATCATAGGCTTTCCCCCTGGTTGGAAAGGTCCTAGAGGTTGTAACACCAAATATCCCAATAAAACTGCATATGCCTCCTCCAAACAACCCATCCAAAATGAACCTTCCAAGGAGTCCAACCCTTTGATTGACCAAGACCTTTTTAACAAGTTTATTAGTTTCTCTAAGTCACAGATTTCTGGTGAGGGGAAGAACATTGCTCATTCTGTGGCAGGTGCTTCCACTGTTCAGATTGAGGATCCTTCTACATCCAAAGATTCAGGTATGCCTTCTAACCCATGCCACAATACTGTCAAATTTGCCACTTGGATATTAGATACTGGGGCCACTGATCATATGATTTTTGATATATCCTTATTTTCCACCCCACCCTCTGAAGCTAATGTTAAAATCTCTTTACCCAATAATGCCATTTCCATAGCCACTCACATGGGAAACATTGTGATAAATGAGAGCCTAACTTTGTATAATGTTTTATATGTGCCTGATTTCACATTTAATCTTCTATCTATTAGTCATCTAACTAGATACTCTAATTGTACTATTAGCTTCTTGTCCTCACATTGTGTGTTTACAGGACAATGCATCCAAGATGGTGATTGGTACTGCTGATCAAGTTAAAGGCCTTTACCTTTTACAAACTGCTCATCCCTCTATTAACTCTGCCTTTGAACATTCTGTTGTTGCTAATAGCATACTTTCCAATTCTTGTAACTTTGATCTTTAGCATAAAAGACTAGGTCATATACCTACAAAATGTATGTTGCATATACCTGAACTGAATGTTAATGCTTCTGATTCTCAATATAAGTGTTTGATTTGTCCTTTAGCAAAACAAAAGAGAAAATCTTTCCCATTGAGCACATCCACTTCTGTTCATCCTTTTCATTTAATTCATTGTGATGTTTGGGGCCCATTTTCTTTAATTTCTGCTACTGGTCATAGGTTTTTCCTCACTATTGTTGATGATTTTAGTAGATGCACTTGGATCTACCTCTTAAGAGCTAAAAGTGATGTTAAATATTCCTTAGAAAATTTTCATAATATGGTACTCACTCAATTTGACACTAAGATCAAAACTGTTAGAAGTGACAATGACACTGAATTTCTCCTCTTTGATTTTTATCATAAGTATGGTATTCTCCATCAAACTTCTTGTGTTGAAACACCCCAACAAAATGGGATTGTTGAGAGGAAACATCAACACTTACTTCAGGTTGCTAGAGCTCTTATGTTCCAATCTTCCATGCCATTAAAATACTGGAGTGAGTCCCTTAAAAACGGCTGCATATCTAATCAGTAGGACTCCTTCTCACATACTTCAACAAAAATCTCCCTTTGAGATGTTGTACAACAAGAAACCTGAGTACTCTTTCCTTAAAACTTTTGGATGTTTATGTTTTGCCAACACTTTAACTTCTAATAGACACAAGTTTGACCCTAGAGCCACAAAATGTGTTTTTCTTGGCTATCCCCTTGGTACCAAAGGGTATAGACTTTTGGACATCAACACTGGTAAGATTTTTGTTTCCAGAAATGTGAAGTTTTATGAGGACACTTTTCCCTTTTCTGAACCTGTCACTACTATTCATCACAATTCTAATACTCCTTCTTGGGCCAATTCTTTTGATAATATTTTTGATGATATTGATGATCATTCTGTCCATTTACAAGATATTGCTCCTGTGCTTGATGATACTACTGTGCTTGATATTCAAGATCCTAATATTTCTGCTCCTGTTGTTCCTGAGGTTCAACCACCCTCAAGACCTTCAAGGACTAAATTTCAACCTGCTTACTTGCAAGTTTATGAGACTTCTTTACCTGCCTCTCTTGATCATGCTAAACTTCTTTCTTCATCTGCTGGAAAACATTATCCTATACAAAAATTTTTGTCTACTAATAAGCTTACACCTTCTTATAAAAAGTTTATTGCCTCTATATCCCAAATTCAAGAACCCAAAACTTATAAGCAAGCTGCTTTAGACATCAATTGGGTTTCTGCTATGAATCGGGAATTAGATGCTCTAAATAGAAATAACACATGGTCTCTAGTTAATCTTCCTAAAGACAAACACTGTATAGGCTGTAGATGGATTTACAAGATTAAGTATAAATCTGATGGCAGTATAGAGAGGTACAAAGCTAGATTAGTTGCCAAAGGGTATACACAACAAGAAGGCATAGACTACTTTGACACCTTCTCCCCTGTTGCTAAAATCACTTCTGTAAGAATTCTATTGGCTGTTGCTATTTCTAAAAATTGGCATTTTCATCAATTAGATGTTAATAATGCATTCTTACATGGTGATCTTGATGAAGAAATTTACATGGTCCCTCCTCCTGGTCTCATTCCTTCTCCTAATAACAAAGTCTGTAAATTAAACAAAAGTCTCTATGGTTTAAAACAAGCTTCCAAGCAGTGGTTTTCTAAATTAACCACTTCTTTGCTATCTCTTGGTTTTATACAGTCCAAAGCTGACACCTCTTTATTTACTAGACACAATGGTACTGATTTCACTTCTATACTTTGTTATGTTGATGACCTCATTATATCTGGGACTAATCTTCTTATAATTCAGTCCATCAAGGCACATTTACACAGCACGTTCACTATTAAGGATCTTGGTCCTTTAAAGTATATCTTGGGCATTGTGATTGGCAGAAATAGTAAAGGCCTAACTCTTTGCCAAAGAAAGTATACTCTTGATTTACTTCATGATTCTGGATACTTGGGAAGCAAACCTTGGTCCACCCCAATGGATTCCAAAATTAACTTTGATACTAACTCTCCTCTTCTTGCACAGCCTGAACAATACAGGAAATTAGTGGGAAAACTTTTATACTTAACTGTTACAAGACCTGATATCTCTTATGCTGTTCAGACCTTGAGTCAATTCATGCAAAGTCCCACTGATTCCCACTTAATGGCAGTTCATAGGGTTCTAGGATATCTAAAGAGCAACCCTGGAACTGGTCTTTTTTATCCTGTTGATAACACTTTTAAACTTCATGCCTTTTCAGATTCTGATTGGGCTAGATGTGTGCAAACAAAAAGAAGCATTACAGGGTATAGTATATATCTTGGACACTCCCTGATATCTTGGAAATCAAAGAAACAGACCACTGTAAGCAGATCTTCTGCTGAGGCTGAGTATAGAGCCTTAACTTCCACTACTTGTGAGCTCCAATGGATACACTACATCCTTGCAGATTTGAAGGTTCAGCATTCTACTCCTTCCAACATGTACACTGATAGTAAGAGTGCATTCTCCATTGCTCACAATCCTTTCCTCCACCAAAGAACCAAACACATATCTTTGGACTACCATTTCACAAGAGAAAAGATTCAAGAAGGGCTTCTAACTCTCATCCATATCCCTACTGAAGAAAACTTTGCAGATATCCTAACAAAGCCTCTTTCCCCAACTCCATTCATGGTGCACAAATCCAAAATGGGCATGTTGGATATACACTCCCATTTTGAGGGGGGTATAAAGGGTTAGTAGATACACTTCCCATATCAGTAAATACACCCATTAATTAGGTTTGATATTATTGTTAGTTGGTTAGTTTGTTAATAGCAGTTTATCTTGTTAGTTTAGAGGTAATTAACATATATATACCATTGTATCTTCCTTCTGGAAGTTAACAGATTCATTTCTTCCTTTTGTAAACTCAATCAAGCTTTCAAGCTTTTTATCAATGGAATTCCATTTTACAATTCTACAATTTCGGGTCTTATGGAGGTTGATGTCGAAAACGCCATGAGATTTTATGAAGCTCTTTTTTGGTTAGTAGAGGGTGATGTGTGATCGATGCTATTAACTCTAATAGTAATATGGTATCAGTATTTGGGGACTTTGTGCAAGTCTACAAAGATTTGTTTTTCCGATTTTTCTAATACTTCGATCTCATTCGTCAAAAGGAGTGTCAATTCAATGATACACATATTAGTTAAAACTTTTCGATTATATGAGAGTTCTTTTTCTTGGGTTGATTCACTAAATATTGTAATTAGATTGTCTAGTTTAACTTCTTCTTGTAATAATGAAATCCATTTTTTTATTTTTTTTGGTTAAAAATAATTAGAGCTTTAAAACATTTTGATTTTATAAATAAATATATAATAATGATCCATATTAATGATGATAAGCGTGACAACAACCCTATCATCATTCAACTCTACATCTTCAACGTCAATTCACTCCGACGACGCCGTTTCATATAAATTTGATTCTTTCCAATTTGATAACATTAATTTATAAAATCAAATTATATTAATATTTTACTCCGTCAGACTAATGAGTGAATTGAACCACAACTAATCAGATGTTTTTTGCACTATAAATTGGGAGCCTCATTCTCATTTTGTCGAACACTTTGTGGTCCATTTTTCAGAAAGAGAAAAATCTCAAGTTTTTGCATTAACAATGGCGACCAAGGTTTACATTGTGTAAGTGATCAATTTTTTATGTTCTCATAACTCTTTTTTCGAAATTGAAGGTTATATATATGTTTGGGTTTTTTTCCCTGTTTTCTTGACTGCAGTTCTTGATTTTCTGTTTTTTAATTATTGGACTGTCTCTTTTTATTTGCCCCCTAATTTCTGCATCGGTTTAAGATATAGTGATCAGTGTTGTAGAATTGTTAATTAGCTGCCCTTAATTTGGATATGATTGTTTTAATTATTAGAAAGTAGTATACTTATTCAAGAAATCTCGATAGCCCTGGAGAACTGATTAACATTTTGCTAAGGTTTATTGTATTGCCTTACCAGTACTATGTACTCCCTCCGTTTTGACATAAAAGCTTTCGGCTAAAGAATATACTCCGTAGTATAAAATGTGTAGTGGGTAGAGAGAAATAATGAATTTTGTCATTTAAGGAAATGAGAACGATGGGACGTCCAACAAAATAGGTAAGTACGAAGCTTATGGCGGGATGGAGGGAGTATATGCTTTTGTGGAGTGTTTTAGGTGAGAATGTTTTGATGTATGTCTCGATCACTTGAACTAGTAATTATGTCATGATTATTTAAACAAATTATATTTTCTTGTGTTCTAATATTATTATACTGATTTCAATACATTTATATGTGGAGAAAATTGAACTCTTAATTCACGTGATATGGAACGCAAGAACATGAATTGTTTCAGCCGAATGAGTAATGATTCTTGTGCGGATTGAAGTTCTGAAAAAGATAAGATAATTTTTTTGCAACCTATGATGCATGAGTATGAATTATAAACACTCATGATTTCTGTTGTCCTCTCTATATAGTTACTCAGAAAATATTATTCATTTTTTTTATATCATGGTTTGATGATCTCACTTTTACATGTCGTAGGTACTATTCTATGTACGGACATGTGGAGAAACTAGCTGAAGAGATCAAGAGGGGAGCTGCATCAGTTGAAGGAGTAGACGCCCAACTATGGCAGGTACAAATTCCCTTCCTTCACGGCTTCACTATTTATAATGCGTTCACTAGAACAAGAAAGCGTAAACTTAAGTCTATGTTCTTCGTCTTTCTTTTTTATTTTGTAACAGAATGAAAAGAGTAAACTTGTGTGAACTTGTTTCACGTAAACTCCATCTTATTTGACTCGTATACAATATGGGTCTAACAAAACCTTGTATATAGGATCCATTTAGGATTTGTGTTGGGTAGGATCAATTGAGTTCACGGATCTCAGATCTGTGAACCAGTTTCGTACAAGGTTTTCTCGACTGAAAAATGACTTACTGGTCCATATTATTTCTTAGGAGTAGATCTCTTGTGAATCAGGTTCACGGGAACTCTCTTCTTCAAAGTAATACTGGTTGGTTTACGTAATAATACTATTTAGCATATGAAGTATCACATTTTAAGAAATGCTATACAGTATTACCGAGTTCACTATAAAACATTCGTGAACCAAGTTCATAAAAGTTTTGGCAATGTTAGGTGTATCAGAATGAGAACACACCCTAGTAAGTAGGGGTACTTCAATGAAGAACTTAACATACAGAGTATCTGTTCTCTCTACTAAGTCAGCAGAACGAGCACTATTGTAAAACCAATGAGATAAGATAAAGAAAGGAAAGATTACGAATTTCACTTGAAAAGTACAGATTTGGATCAAACTGATAATACATTCTCTCATTTCATATAATAAGCCTCTTTGTATTCCTGTCCTGGCTTAGAAATGAGTTAAATTGCAGCTTTATTTTAGAAGTTAAAAATTTGTGTAATTGTGTAAAAGGTCCCTGAAACACTATCAGACGAGGTTCTGACGAAAATGAGTGCACCTCCAAAGAGTGAGACGCCCATTATCACAGCTAGTGAACTTGCTGAAGGTGATGGCTTCATATTCGGCTTCCCTACAAGATTTGGTATGATGGCTGCACAGTTCAAAGCGTTCTTTGATGCTACTGGAGGCCTATGGAGAACACAGCAACTCGCTGGCAAGCCAGCTGGCATCTTCTACAGCACGGGATCTCAAGGCGGTGGCCAGGAAACTACAGCGTACGTCCACCCACAATTTTCTACTTACTCAACCACATATTAAAGCTTTTCCATTTGTCAAAATCACTATCAATCCTTCTTTTTTTAGTCCTTGGCTCAAATGTGGGAAAATAGTTTTCTAGTCCTCTAAGTTATCTCTTTTATGGTTCCAGTCTTGTCGACTTTCACGAATTCAAAATAGTCATATAACTTCCAATTCTTGCAACCGGCTGTAGAAGGTTAAACATTCGATTGATTCTATATATTGTTGAATTTATTGCAGATTGACTGCTATCACTCAGCTTGTGCACCATGGAATGATCTTTGTGCCGATTGGATACACGTTTGGAGCTGGTATGTTTGAAATGGAAAAGGTGAAAGGTGGAAGTCCGTATGGTGCAGGAACTTATGCTGGCGATGGTTCAAGAGTCCCATCGGAGCTTGAATTGGGGCAGGCTTTCCACCAAGGGAAACACATTGCTACCATTGCCAAGAAACTCAAGGGAGCAGTAGCCTGATATCTCTTACAATATTCACATACACACGTACACTTTTTCTATTCAACTCTACCTACTTATTTTATAAGATGCATGTATGCCTTGTGCTCTATTTGCACATGTTCTATTCAAATACACTGGTTATGCTAGTTTGCACATATATATGGTGTTGCAATGTGCTTACGGCAAGTTGCATGTGTAAACTCTTTAAATTTGCATCTCAGTGAATTCATCATGTCAGACGGGTTGTGAGACATATACTAACTCCGTCTCGCCACTTGTCTAATTTGGACGTCCTGTCATAATCTTCTCATTTCATTGAACAACAAAAATCACTAGTTTTCTCTATATTTTTTCAGTTATAACATTTTCTTCTTTCTACCATTTTCTACCTAGACTACCCACTATACATTTTATACTATATTCCCTAATCTCAGGGAAAAATCAAAGTAACCTATGGTATCTTCTAATCATGTTTGCATTTTTCTCTCTAATTAATTGAAATATATTTTACTCTTATATATGAGAGATACTCTGGCAAGAGGATCTAATTCATGTTTCAAGTTAATGAACAAATTAATGACAATATTTACAATTGTGAACGATATCGTACTATTCTAGTATGAAATTTTATCAATTGTTGGTGCTTATTTGTCACAATAATGCATTAACATCATTTTTTTAGGGCTTACAAGATCCTTACATCAAAAATTGAAAAACTCATACATGCATCAACTCAATCCGCCAAGAAAATTATAGAAAAAAAAATAAAAAAATCCACCAATCAACAAGAATTAGAGGGCGAACATAACATGGAGAAACGGAATAAGGGGAAGTAAACGCATTAACATCATTTTAAATTAACCTCATTACCAAAGGATTTAAAGTTTTCCAACTTTTTTGATTGAATATTTTTATTGAAAAGGGCATTAAATTTGTTTTCAGAAATAAAAAATGTCTTGTTGGTGCTTGTTGTGACCAAATTTAGTTATCTGGTGATCAAGTCATCATTCCATTAAATGGCATATGTCAACGCGCGCAGCATGCTTACAGATCAGTATACACAAGGACTGACCTCCAGTTAATTAGGACACACCAAACCATTATGCAAACACACATATAGAGAGGGTGTGATGCATTCCATTTAATGGAGAAACGAGAGCACCTGAAGAAATTGGGTTGATTTTGAACTTCTCAACGTTAAAGTTAGATTTGGACGATCGAACACATTTTTCAAGTGGAATTGACACTTTGAGCAAATTTCATTGTTTAAAGGGTGAAAACTGTCTTTTTATGTCAATTTTTTTTTCTTCGGAGACTTTTTAATTTTTTTTACTTTTGTCAAATTAGGGTTTCATATTTAAACTTCTTACTATTATTGTGAAAGGCAGTATTTTGGACATTGAATAAAGTTTTGGAAATGTTATCAATTTCGTCGAAATTTGAGTGTTCGACCAGTGAATCAACGAATTTTAATTAGAGTTCATCGGTTGCATCGGTCAGATTGAGATGGAGAGGATATTTAGATATATGACAAGAAGAACAAGAATTTATGCTTATTATGGATAAAGTTTTATGAAGAGTAAAACAGCATAAATCTGGTAAGCATCTGTGTGACAACTGGGCAACAGGGCAACCAAGATTTAATCACCACACTTTTGGAAACCTACCTATATATTATCTATCAAGCATATTAATTTAAATCATATATGCTACAAATCTTGAAATGAAATAAATAATTTCCAAACTTTATTTATAGATGGAATTATTTAAATGGTATGATGATGGTGTTGGAGTATATATATATAATGATGATTCATGAATAAATATTATTATTCAATGTGGAGATGCTTTCTTTCTTTCTTTTTGTACTGATTTGTGCTTCTAAGCAAAGCTACATTAATGTTTAAACAAATTACTAATAATTAATTAATATTCGAAGCTAGCTACTTGATGATTGATGCCTATATATATCATATATATGTAGGTGTCACAACATCTACTACTAATGTTTAGTATTTGCTTTACCAATCATAGTTTATAATTTCATCACAAATATTTACTCACTTTTTTGCCTATGTTTCTTAATCCGGATATGGGTTCTCCAGATTCCAAAGTGCAAGAAAAATATATTTTTGTTGTTAGGTATTGATAATTGAAAAAAAAGTAACACTCAAATGATTGAATAGTGAAGACACTATTTATTTTGTTTAATATGATTTAATTAAATTTAAAAAAAATTAACAAATTAAATTATCATCACATTTTCTTGATCATCAACCCTTTTTTTAAGAGGTTAAGTATTTTTTTAATTATATAATACTATTACATGGATTAATTGCAAATATGTTTCAAAAAGTACAAAAGTGATCTTCATTTTATTAATAATAGTCTCGAACATGAAAAATATTTTAATTATTTTGAAATCAATCTTACAATTAACATACATTATAAAATAATCATTTTTTATATATAAGTATCAAAAGTGCAATAAAAAATTTATTTTAAGATAATTTTTGCAATAAAATCACTACCAGAAATGACGTATTAATTAATAAATCTATCATTAATTATACTTAATATTTTGAAGAAATTACTAAAAATTTAAATTTAAGACCCCCTCTTGAATGAACTTAGTTTCGTTAGTCCCTACATTTATTGTTTCACTTTTTAATCCATTATCTAATTTCAATTGACATGTGATATATGTCGTGTTCAACATTCAACAAGGTAGAACGCCAAGTAGAAATGTGAAATTGATCTAGGATTATATATATACTTATTATTCCCTTTGTCCTATATTAATAATATACTCCCTCCGTCCACCAAAAGTGTGCTCACTTGTTTTTTTAGGTCCACAAAAAATACGTTTATTCTATTTAAATAGTTCACTTTTGAATATTTTTTTTACTTTAATAACAAGATTGAGTATCTAACAAATATATTCTTTACTCGTTATTCCAAATATATTCTTTATAAATATAATATGATTTTTTTTAAAACATGTATAAAAAAAAGTGAGCACACTTTTTTGGTGGACAGAGGGAGTAGTTATTTACCCATCAAAGAAAATAATTATATCATTTTAAATATTATTCACTCCGTTCTCGAATAAATGATGTTTTTGTATCCTATTATTATACATAATTAATTGATGTTAATGTATTTTTTGCACAATTTTTTTTAATATTGCCTTTTTTATTTTTTTTAACTTTAGAAAATACTTCTATTTTTTAGCCAACCTTTATTAATTAATTAATCCCCTCACATTGTAAATGTATTTTCCATACAAACTTGCCATAAAATTATGGAATATGGTTAAATGATCTCGTTCATTAATTAAGGTAAACATGTCAATAAACTCAAAACACATTCTTTTTTAATTCTATTAAAAAGCTAAAACAACGTTTTTTTTAGAACGGAAACACATTATCTATAGCATCTACTTTATCATTTTAGATACTACCATTAAACAATTTTTACGCTAAAACCTGTGCTTGGGTCAAATTGATAAAAAAATTACTAACGGAGGGAATATTATATTTGACTTCGTTTTTCCATTGAGTGAGTTATTTCTGCAGTTTGAAAATCATCAAATTGATTCTTGGGTAAATCAGTATATAGTTTTAACTGCATAATATTTCATTTCTCCCTAAAGTTATCAATTTTATCATTATTTTTTTTATGTTTTACTAAAAGTTATTTATTCAGTATTTCTCTTTTATATTTTTCTCTACATTTTAATTGAGTGAGTTTTTTTTAGGTTCGAGTACATATAAGAACTCGAGTTGACCAGTCAACTTTTTTTTTTACCGTTAATTTTTTTTTATGGTGTTACACTTTTTAATTATATTAACTTACACTTTTTAATAATATTTTCAGTTATATTAACGTACATTTTTTGGTAATGTCATATTACACTTTTTAGTTATATGGTGTTGCACTTTTCAATTGTAGTGTCTTACACTTTACAATAATATTTTCATTTATAGTGACTTATACTTTTTATTAATATTATGTTGCACTTTTCAGTTATTAATTAATAACTTACACTTTTCATTAAAAATGTGATACTGATTTACATTTTTCAGTAATTTTGTGTTGCACTTTTCAGTTATACTGACTTGCACTTTTTAATAATATTGTGTTGCACTTTTTAGTTATAATGAGATACACTTTTCATTAATATTGTGTTGCACTTTTCAATTATAGTGACTTACACTTTTTAATAAATATCGTGTTGCACTTTTCAGTAATATTATGTTGCACTTTTTAGTTATAATGACTTACACTTTTCATTAATACTATGTTACACTTTTCAATTATAGTGAGTTACACGTTTCAGAAAAAAATGTAAAAAAAAAAAAAGTTAACTAATCAACTCGAGTTCTGTTCTTGTATTAACTCGAATCTATTTTAGACTTTGCCTTCTTTTTTAACTCTCTTTCTACATTTTTCTTAACTCTACATATGTGACTTGTTAGGTTAATTAGTGAAATATAATACAACACCTTTAAAAAAAACGTTCATTTCCCAAAAATGAACATTATCGGAAGAAAAAACCATGTACTTCTATTTTTATTTTTATTTTAAAGAAAATTACCTTGTAAACTTGAAAAGGAAATGAAAAATCTAATGATGGTTAAACTGAAAATTAATTCCCACTAGATGAAAACGCCATCATAAGGTGCAAGATTGTTTCATAAGAACTACTATTTAATTTCCACATGGGAATGCACAAAAGTAAGAACCAACTTATACGTTCATGAGTTTAATTTCAACTACTTAATTTAGTGATTCACTAGGGACAATTTGCAGATATTTCCTCATAATTAGTAGTACTAATTATCATCTTTGTATAGATAATTGATAGGGATATTGAGTGCTCTACATACCTTCCAATCGAATTACTTCATTGTGACCATTGGATCAAAAGCACAAAGGCGTTGAAGATATATATCTCCATGACTCCATCTTCTCTTTTATCCACCCTCGTGAAAACTACATAACTTTCCTTTTTAGTACATCCTAATAAAAACTATTCATTCTCCTTTTTAAAATTACTTTTTCTCACAGTTCATTATATTTCGGGACGGAGAGAGTATTACAAATTACAAATAAAGACTAATTCGGGCAACCGTCCATTAGTCGAGGTCCAATTGAAGTCAGTGTAAAACTCTGTATGAACTGTCTTTGAAAAATTGTTTACACCTTGGAGGTTTCGAACCTAAAACCTAGAAAGGAGCATACTTTAAAATCTCAAACTTACACCACTAAACCAACCTTGGTGTTAGTAGTTGCATCCTTATATATAATAAAATAGATAATACTCTATCCATTCTTTAAAAAATTACCCATTTTATCATTTTGGAGGTACCACTTAAAGTTAAACATTTTTTTTTGATAACCTACCTACCTCCTATTTTTTTCTTTTTCCCATCTTTCTCTTATTCAACAACCAAATACACAAATAATATTATATTTTTTAATTAATGTGAAAAAACAATTTCGGAAGTAGGAGCCTAGGAGGGAGTAGAAAACTATTTAAAACAGGAGAATGGGGTATGATACCTCCAAAAACATGCCTTTCTAGTTCAAGAAAGAATATGTAAAAATTATGAAAAAAAAAAAAAGAAAAGTTTTTTTTTGTTTAATATAATAAAAAACCCTAAAAGGAGGGTTGCAAAGCAATGCACATATGGGTCCACATTCTCTTCTGACTTCCCACTAACATATATTCCAAACATATAAACAATTAAAAAGCCAAATTTCCAATCAAATGATCTCTCAACCCCCTCTTCTGGAATTCAATTATTCCCTTTCATTTCTCTTTAGAATTTTTATACTAAAGTTATCTACTGCCAGCGTATGTACACCACCAAAAGCTACTCCCTTTTCATTCAGCTGCTAAATGTTTTATTTAATTAATTAGCCAAAAAACAACAAAATTTTTATACTCTATAATATAATCATCTAGCTAATCTACATGTTATTCATATTTCAATTATTACATAATTGATTAATACTACTAATTAATCAGCATACAAATTAATGCTATCTCCTTGTCTTTCTTCATGACTTGTTATAAATTAATTATCTGAAAGTTCCACCAAATGTAGGGGTCCAAAAATCAACTGCTGTTTCATGAGTGACTGGAAATGTGCTTGAAACTGGTACCAAACACAGCCCCCGGCTTCTAAGATCTTGTTGACGAGACCCGTCTCCATCTTTCGATTTATCCGATTTCTGCATCACATAAATCATACGATCATGAATTTTTTTTTTGTAGGTCCGTAACTTATTTAAAGATAATATGTTTTCAATCTGGCAAATGTAAGATATATAATTTTTTTTTTTTTAGCAAAACTAGATCATAATTCTCACTAAATGTGACAAAAAAAGATTTAACCCGCGGGCCAAATTTGCACTAAAATAATGGCCTACATTTGCAAAAAAAATAAAAAATTACTGCTTAAATTGCAACCACTAGTTACAGGCCTAAACACTTTTAGTCCCCTAAGAAATTTTGTTGTTGCAATTTTAGTCACATAGTTATAAAATGGTTCTCTATTTTAAAAAATGGATGGAAACTGCATTAGTGCACTATATAATTAGGAGACCAAATTTGCTTCGCATTGAGAGACTAAAATAACAATATTCTTATACGGGATAGGATTGAGTAGGTATTTTTGAACCACTTTTGAAATGATACTAGCTACTAGTACTATGAGACCAAAAACGTAAGTGTTTAATTAGCAAAATTTATATATTAGATTTTATGTACCTGCTGCTGCTGATTAATCTGTATGGGAGCTCCATTTTTCATGTAGGGGGCACTTAAGGCCTGCATTAATGAAATAAACATTATTCATTTAATTAATTATATATGAGAAATTAATTAAGGTATATAGGAAATGGACTTACACCAACTTGTTCATGGAGAAATTTTATGTATTCAATGGCTTCAGAAAGCACAGAAGCTGTATCAGTCTGCAGTAATACAAATTAATATTGTTGGTAATTAATCAAGAATTATGTATATATGTAAATTAGAAAAAACAGGCCTGGAATCCACAAGCAAATTATTTACCTTTCCAAAAGGCGAAACCAATTGTTGAAGTGCCGTTATTCTGTCTCCCATCTTCTCTTTCCTCACCTAAACATCAACAACACCACATTTAATCATTCACTTATAATCTCTTCTAAACCTCATTAATTAATTAATTTAACAAAATATATATTAAGCTCAAGCTCTAACCTTAATCATTAATTGTATTTATTATTTGTATCACTTAATATTAACAAAATTAAGCTCAAGTAGCTCTACCCTTTTATAATCATTGTACAATTGTATTTGTATCACTTAATATATATTAACAAAATTAAAATTAAGCTCAAGTAGCTCTAAACTTAAACTCCATATATCAAATCTCATATTTTTTTTAGAAACGGCAAAAGTTTTATTAATGGATATAAGGAATAGCAAACATCACCAATACATAATTACATAAAATCAAAACTTATCATCTTCTAACAAACACACAAAGTATAGTAGGCTCCTACCCTAATCCTGAAATGAATGACAAAAGTTTAAAAGGGATTTATACATACCTTAAAAGCTGGCAATGGCGGGGGAGTTTCGTTCCGGGCTCGTTTATTCGATGTTTCCGAGGCCGTTTTCTTCGCCACTTCTACCTTATTCTAATCCCAAAAATTAATGCACGCGTAGAAAAATAGAAAAGTGAGATATAAAAGTTAGTAAAGAAAAAGCCCTATTTATTACATAAAAATAATGTTGCATTTTTCAGCTATAGTTATTTTGGGACGGGGAGAATACAAATTAGATTGAGCAACTCTAGAGTTGTAATCAAGAGGAATAATAAAAAGAACCAACATTTTTATTTAATTATTTTGAATGAAGAAAGATTTTATGCATCTATAAAATGATTTTCACTCCACATACCACAATTAATTGTGTTTTAATGTACATCATATTAAAACATGTGGTACACCACATTAAAGTTTAAAAAAAAATCTATAAAATAGTGTTTTAATTTAATTAATTAATTGGATTATATACCTTTGGTTTATCATCAAAAAATGGAGCTACAGGAATCTGCGTTTGTAATGCCGGAAAAAAGGTCGCCTGAGCATCGGCCATGGCCGGTGGCGGCGCAGATGCATTCCAGAAAGGAGTATTGTTAGTGAAATGCAAGTGGTTGCTGCTGCTGCTGCCGCCGCCTGCCGCCTGCTTCACCGGATATTTCGGCATCAATTCCGGCGAGTACCCGCTCCCCTGGTAAGGATAATTCATCATCGGCCGGTTATGGTACCCGGAGTGCTGATTTTCCGGCATTAAGAGCCCGTAGGCGGCCCCCGGGTCCACCTGGAAAGCCGTCGCTAAATTCTGCGACGTTATCGTGCTGTCGTTCGAGCTCGCCTGAGGACTAAACTGGGGTTGATCTAACGAGAAACCCCGGTTTATATCTGACGAAACGCCCCCGGAATATAGTTTCTGCCGCCACGGGTCTTGAGATGACGTGGCGGACGAACCCGATTCCGGCGGAAAATCTTCTTGTAACAACGACCGGAAACTCGTCTCAGACTTTTCGCCTCTACTAAATAAAAATCATATATATTATAATTAACCATAATTGACAAAAGAAATATCCAAGGACTAAATTTTAGTGTACATATATATATATTGAAAGACTTACAATAAAGCTTGGTTCCAATCCATTTGAGTAGAGAGGCCTAACCCCATCATTTGCATGTTGGGGTTAGACAAAACACCGGCGGCGACGGCGCCGCCGGATGAGTCGTCTTGTAACACCCTGGAGCCACCGGTCGAGACCGTTGTTGAATCCATGGAAGAGCGGTTTTTCATATCCACCATTTCGGTAGGCCAACCGAAGCTTGCGATGGAATTAAGGGTCGTCGAAATCGAAGGCGACGGCGTTGTTCCGCCGTCGAATCTATTTCGGGATGAATCCCACCAGCTCCCACTTCCGAGTTGAAAATCATCGGCCATGATTTTCAGAATTTAATTTCTTGGATTTGCTTTTATTGAACAAGAAAAACAATAATGGAGATATTAGCTTATGCTTGAAGACTCTTTTGTGACCTTGCTTACTTTTGTGTTGATTTTTATAAAAATGAAATGAAACTCGAATGGCTGCACCTTGGTATTTATACTTGGTATCAAATAATTAGAGGAATTTGTGGTTGACTTTTAATCCATGTGATTTGACAAACCAGGGCAAAAGTCATCTTTAAAGTAAATTCCCTGCTTAGCCAATTAAATATTTATATTTAATATATTTATGTAATACGGAGTACGTCATTTGTCTTGTGTGCGACAATCTTATAAAAAAAATAGAGATTCACCTTTATATTAAATTGAGCTAGACATCATAAATTCATGAATCATATAATAGTTAATTATACGCGTTTTTATTATTACATAGTTCATCTATTTCATAAAGTTTGTCGCATTTCTCAATTTGTATAGAATTAAGCAACATACTTTTTTGACACATTTACCCATCGCTCATTAATTTTTCAATTTTTCTTCTCTTTTTCCTCTTTTTTTCCCACCCCCATTTTCCACTCTTCATTTGATCTTTCTATCATTAATTAATATATATCTAAAAAAATAGATATTAATAGGGATAGTTCGGGAAGATCGTTGATAAAAATAGGAAAAACTATGAACTTTTTGAAATAAAATTTAAGATTAAATGCGATAAACTTTATAGAACGGAGGGAGTATATGACAGTAAAATTATGTGCACTGATGTAACTTTGGCTTAATTTGTTACACATAAATTTTTAACATTCTACTTATTTTTTATTTTGATTTTCCATAGTATACATTTTTTCATGCTGTTTAACATTCAAAATTACATTAATTGAACGGTACAATGTACATATAATTTTAACATATAAATACACACACTTGAACACTGCTTTTGCTTTTCTTACACTGCCTTTTATTTTCTTAGTATTGCATTCTTGAATTATGTTGGGATTCTCTATTTTCAAATTATTTTTATACTATATTACAATAATCAGTTGTGTGTTTTTTTATATCAAATTTGTATGACGATAATTTGATTACTTACTAAAGAGTTTTAAAGCTCAATATAATGGATGAATTTAAAATACAAGTATTACAACGGCTCTTGCAATTTCAATTTTAGAATAAAGAAACACACCTACAAAATCACCATTTACCTTATTTAATTATACTTGTTGAGTAAACTTAAAATATCATGTACAAATATATGATACAAGATAAAATATCATGTGAAATAGATTAACTGACAGTATATATTCTTTGTTTTGATAAAATATTAAAAAAAATTAACCTAAAAATATTTTCTTTGAGATAATTTCACATAAATTGATAAAAAAATAAATAAAAAATTAGCATATACTTTCAATGTCTTTTTACATCCACCCGCGTTGTTCTCTTTAACACTTTTTTCTCATCGTCTTTCAGATCTGGTTAAAAAAATTACTAATGTTCTTTCTTTCGATCATCTCAAATTTCATAAAAAAAAAAAAATTACACTTTCTTTCCCTAATTAAGCTGTCTCTCAAATTTCATTAAAAATATTGCTTTTTTATTCACTCGGCTGCAGTGACGGACCCAAAAAATTTCTGTAGGAGGGCCCGATTAACGTTACTATAAAAATAAAATAATATGTATTCATTATACTTATCAAAATTTTACATGATAAAATTGTCAATACATGTCATTCTATTAAACTAAATTATCGAACAAGTTGATTTTCGTTATATTTTGTTAGAAGTTAATACTCTCCCTTCGTCATGTGATGATTTGCATATCTTGATCGACTCACTTTAAAAAAAAAAAATAGTGGTGTGGGGTAAAATAAATGAGGTGTAAGTTTGGTGATTTAGTGATCATGAGGTGTAAAGGTAATCTAGTGAGATTTAAAATGAATTTAGTGAAATATATGTAGGGTAAAATGTAGGCTCAAAATAAGTGACGATTTTAAAAATAAAACAATGTTGTGGGGTATTAATTTTTTGACTTATTTTTATATTAGGAGTGTGTAAATAATATTGAGACGTATAAATAAAAAAATGTGCAACTTATCACGGGATGAAATATTAATTTTATATGTGTGTGAAATTACTAAAATACCCTTAATAAATTTTCAAAATTACTGGGAGTCCACTGCCCCCTCTGGGCCCTTCTTAGGCCCGTTACTGCTCGGCTGTCTCTCAAATCTCATAAAATTAATGTCTTTTTTTACTACTCGTCTCTCAAATCTCATAAAATATTGCTTTTTCTATTCACTCGACAATCTCATAAAATTAATGTCTTTTTTTTTCATTAGTCGTCTCTCAAATCTCATAAAATATTGTTTTTTCTATTCATTCGGCTGTCTCTCAAATCTCATAAAATTAATGTTTTTTTTTTTTACTATTCGTCTCTCAAATCTCATAAAATTAATATCTTTTTTTTTTACTAATCGTCTCTTAAATCTCATAAAATATTGCTTTTTCTATTTAGTCGGCTGTCTCTCAAATCTCATAAAATTAATGCCTTTTTTTCACCAATCGTCTCTCAAATCTTATAAAATTAATGTCTTTTTTTTTTCACTACCCATCTCTCAAATCTCATAAAAAACTTACCTTTTCTTTCCCTTAATTGACTCTCAAATCTCAATAACATATCTAGAACTTTTGTTCAGATACTTTTGTCATCGTTATCTTAAATTTATAAACTTTCAACCATTCAATATTATTTTGTTTTTTTGGTTTTGTGGGAGACGTTTGTACACTAATGAACATTAATATTGTTTAGCATACAAAATTATTTTTATGACTAATACTTTGCATCATGTTTTTATTTTTTAAATGACCCATTAAAATTTGGATAATATTGTTAGTATGGATGTCCTAAAGACAATCATTATAAGGTCATTGTACTTGATCATATTCGGTTATTTAAGTATTATTAACTTTAGTAATAATATTCGATGATACATTTATAGAATGTTATGTTTAATTGTTTGCATTTATTCTTATATGTGTTCCCATGAACCAATGATGTCATTGAGATGTGAGATCTCGATTGACTATATCCAAGGATTAAAATATCGCTATCGCAACAAATATCGCAACCTTAATTTTACGGATATATCGGGGGATATATCGATATCGCAAAAAAATTGAAAAAATGACGGAAATCTTATTCAAATCTTGAAAATTTAACATGAAATTTTATGGATTATGAAAACATACTATTATACATGTATTCCATTCAAAAGTCATTACAATTATATGTTTAAAACAAACATATAGATAATAAATTATATAAATACTGGCTGACGAAAACTAATTGACAACATAATACAATATAAAATGATTAAATGCACATGATAAAATACAATTAATATCAAAATGATGACATATGAGGTTCAAATATAGTAGGTGAAATAACATTTTTGTCCAAACAACATTGATAAAATAAAATTAAATACTGGCTGACGAAAACAAATTGACAACATAATACAATACAAAATGATTAAATAAATATACATGATAAAATACAATTAATATCAAAATGATAACCTATGAAGTTCACATATAGTAGGTGAAATGACATATTTGTCCAAACAACATTCATACTATATAGTTATGCACGTGTAATTCATATGTTTAAAAAAACTACTAAATATGGTGAATTGAGAATATATTTTCTTACACTAATAAAAATAAAATGTATAATTTTGTACATATCAAATAAAATTTCAAATAAGTTTGCGATTTTTTTTTCAGATTTTGCGATATTGTGCGATATCATGCGTTATATCCGCGATATTTCCCATTTTCCGTCCAATTTTACACTACGGTTGAACGATATCTATATCGACATCGATATTTAGCGATATATCCGCGATACTCGGGAAAAAATACATTAGACCCCAATATCCAAATTTGCGATGTATTCGCGATATTTTCATCCTTGACTATATCATGGTTCTTAAAGTAGCCCCAATTAAGGATCATCGAGATTGGGATACCGATGATGCGATTGAGATTGGTGTGCGATCTGCATCATATCCTTAGAGGATGTAGTGGTTCTCACAACTACGAGATACTAGGTATCTCATGATGGATGCACGGATACTTCGAGAGTATTGGCTTGCCCAATCGAAAAACCGTTTGGTGTATTCTATTTACGTATCTACGAGAATATCGATTTGTGGAGCAATGTAATGTCCTTCGACTTGAGGTCAATACACGCGACATGTATGGCGTGATGGGTTTTGACCATAACTGACGCTTGCACTCCTAACGGGGTAGATTAGGCATGTGTTGGGCACACCATAAAGTACATGTGCGCGATAGTTGAGCCAAGAATAGGATTCATTCCTCAAATAGATTTAGAGAGAATACTCGTCTTCTCATAACTAATTGGATCGTTAGTCATTGGCCAATGCACGTCACATTTGGAATGGTGTTCAAATGCGACAATATGATCAATTTGTAGAATGAGATAACATGATTAAATTATTGGAATAGACACATCATCATGTTCTAGATTTAACCGGAGTATTCGTGAATGAAAGGATCATATCATTGTGAGCTTCACATTACAGGTTGTTGCTATTTCCTCGCAACGTACCTCACATATTGAGATTGTCTGGTTCATTGTCTAGGGTTCTGCTAAGACCGTTAGTTTGACTAATTGCTTGACTTGTGAGGGCCTATGAGTCACACAACAAGTAGTCTTAATTTACGTATTAAAGTTGGATGAATTAATTATTTGATTTGATCAAAATATTAAATTTATGGAGAAATATAGAATAATTCTATTTGATAGAATTATAACTTATTTAATTAAATTAGATTTAATTAATAAGATGATATATTAGATATATCATAAATATGGTAAAATATATACTTTTGCTCAAGCCCATGTCCACAGATAGGGTTTCTGTTTTACTATATAAATACCTCTAGGGTTAGAGGTTCTGAGTTAGAACAATTTATCACTCATAATATTTCACCGGTTCTCTCTATAGAATTCTCCTAGCGAGTTCTTTTAGAGAATTCAAATCTGGATCACAAGTTCGTAGACGAGGATTACGTGGATACCGTAGTAGAGGATCTCGCATACGAATTACTGTAAGGATTATTTAAACGCTTTAATTATCCTTCAATTATGTTATACAGTCATATTAGGAATCTGTGTTGGTGAACAAAATTTTCAACTTCCGTTGCTACGAGCATGGTGTTCGTACCTCGAAAACTCAACAGTGGTATCAGAGCTTCAAACTGATTTAATGACTGTATACGTAAATTTGTGTATTTTCGTAAGTAAAATTATGCTGAATTTCAAATCTGTTTTGCCCAAATTTTGATTGTGAAATCAATAAACAATGTAGTGTATGAAAGATTAATGCTTTCTGGGAAAGTTAATTTGGTATACAAATACTTTCAATTGGATTGAAAATCCAATTTTATTTTATAAAATTCACATGCTTTTATAATCAAAATTGTGTTATGTTTTGGAAACTAAAACACATAAATTGTTTCGGAGTGTTACATTTTGACATTCTCTCTCTATAAATCTTTCTCTGCTTTCTCTATAGAAATTTCAACATCCTTCATTCCACGGCCCACGCCCAACGCCCACCGCCTTCATCTCCAATCAAGCTCCTTCCTTCTCCCCCTCAGTTTCATCCAACATTCACATCATATCCATCATATAGATTTTAAAGAAATTTGATTTAGAAGGAAAAAGGGCAGTCGTACCGCTCGTTTTTGCGCAAACGTATTGTTCGCTGCTCCGCCGCTCGTTGCGCCACCACACCGCCGTCCGTCGTGACACTGTTTCTCTTCTTCATCTTTTACGATCAGTAAATCATCAACTGGGGTTAGGGGTTCCTTTTTAGGATATTAGTTGGGATCAATGGATGGATCCTCTCCGACGGCGCTACGGTGGCCGATCGAGTGAGTCATCCGTTAATCCCTTTTATTTTCTTTATTTATTTTCGTTTCTTTTTATTTCTTGCATTTTTGGTTGTTTCTGCTTTTATTTTCTTTTGACGTATTCTCTATTTGTTTTGTTTCTTAGTTAGATTTTAGTTTTTTTGTTATGAAGCCCCTTCCCCATTTTTGGTGGTTTTTCTTCCCTTGTGGTGTTTGGAAGCACTATTATAGTGTTGGACTTGGTGAGATTTGTTTTTTTTTTAGATGTTGGGTGATTGGTTCCTGATTGTCCTCTTTTAGGACGGACCCGTGGGGACTTGGTTATGTGAGATGAATTTGGCGCGGTGATTATTTGTCCTTATTTTTCTATCTTTAGTTTTTTTGATTTGTTGATACCTTAGTGTGGGGTGTCTCGAGTCGAGAAATGGAGATTTATGCTTCTTTGGTGGACAAAGTTGTCGCTCGTTGATTTACTTCCTCACGATTGGAGGTGACAATGACGTCGTTTGAATCTGTCTGGTTTGAAGATCTAGAGCTTAGATTTAACTTTTCTTTTGTTAGATCTAATCTTTGAAACCTGTCAAAAAAAAAACACATAAATTGTTTTCTGTTATTTTGAGAAAAACTCAACAATGGGCAACGACTTTTCACGCTGTGGCCAATGTGCAGAAGGCTGCTGGGCAGCCATCCATCGTCCCTTCACCGGAAATAAGGGGCTCATTGGGCGAGCGTTCGACGGCGTGGGGCCCTAGTCCCGAACAGCGGCGACGTTGTCTCCTCATCGATGCGCGTCTTGTTGCGGTGATGCATTTTTTTTACTGGACGTCTGGAACGTGGGTGATTTGCGTTACCGCACGTCTTTGAGACCGCTTGTGGCGACGAACGAGTGTGGGTTGAAGATTAAATCAATCGGTGTGGGTCGTGGTGATTAAATCTTGAAATTACGCAAGCAATGGCACGAACAGTCCCAAGCCCTTGGTTGGAGAATTTGATTCTCTCCAGGAGCATGTGTGCAATTATATGAAATTTGAAAAATTACACATTAGTCCCTACATTTAAAATTTAATATATAATTCCATAAATTAGTCAAGGGCCTGTTTGTCTGACTGAAAATCTGAAAATAATTAGGGAATGTTTGGTTGGACCAAAATTCTGAAATTTCTTATAAAATAAGTTTTGGGCAAAATAATTTTGAGAATAATTTTAGAATTAACTAAAAGCTTGGAGCTTGTTAGTATTTCTAATTTTAGCAGTATTTTACCTATGAATATTTATTACTTGCACGTTCATTTGATTTATGTGCTAAATCCTATTATGTGCTTTATTTACAATATTTTGAATTTCATAATAAAGCATGAGAACTTGATAGTTGCTCTTATTTGTCTAATTGTTTATGTAAATTGAATTTACATTATTAGTTAGAGTCCGCGTTTATTGTCTGGGTAGGCGGCGCCCGGTATTTGTCGGACCGCATCTATTGTTTGGGTAGGCAGCGCCCAGTACTTGTCGGACTGTGTATCTTATGTTTGGGTAGGCGGCGCCCAATATTTGCTCTTATCTGTTTGAGCATGTATAATTGGATCTTGTTTAATCAATTAAATACCCTACTTTGAAAGGTTCCTCAACTAAATATGGTTTTCATTTAGAATGAAAGATTTCTTCCATCATAATTAAAAGGAGACCGGAGATTTCATTCCAATGAGTATTTAAGACCCATGTGTTTTGCTCGGAGTTACGTCTAACGAAACTTTTATAGGGACATGTTATGTCGCCGTGTGATGGTTGTAAACCACCTAAGTTGTTTCACTAGCCCAAGCAAGGGAACAACGAGGGGACATCGATTGAACTAGGTTCAATCAACTAGGAATTGCAGAAAGTGCAATTGGTATTGAGGCCTACCAGTTCTGCCATTACAATATTCAGCCCAAGCAGTAGTTGTGATAGTAGGAATGTGGATCCTAGTTCATTATGATTTATATTTGATATAAATTCGTACTCTTTCGATGAGGTCGTTGAGTATGTGAAAATAATGGAGACAAAATAAATATAAAAGCCGTGTTTATTTTGATTGCTGAATATTGATCATAGGAATTATGTGTTTTAATTCCCGTTCTATTATTTCTCTAGGTTGGTTGAAATGAATAAATTGTCGTTGAGATTCGTACTGGAATCTAACAAATTGGCTGGGCCAAATTTTCTGGATTGGCACCGAAATATGCGTTTGGTGCTAAGGCAAGAAAATATTGAATACGTGTTGGACACGCCAATCCCAAAAACCCCAGAACCTGGTTCTGCTGAGCTTGTTACGTTTGACGTTGCTGCTCAGAAGAAGCATCAAGATGATGCAGGACAGGCGCAGTGTGTGATGTTGTTAGGCATGACCCTTGAACTTTAGAGGCAACATGAGAACATGAGTCCATTTGAGATGCTCAAACATCTGAAAGATCTATTTGACTCTGAATCTCGTTCTGAGAAATATGAGGTCATGAGAGATCTGTTCAGGTGTAGAATGTCCGATGGAGGGAAGGTCTCACCTCATGTTTTGAAGATGATAGGGCTAATTGAGAAACTAGGAACCCTAGGCATTAATATAGGGGACGATGTCTCCACTTATGCCATTCTTCAATCACTTCCGGATTCTTTTTCTAGCTTCATAGTGAACTATAATATGAATCAGACGGAAGTAACGATGCCTGAGCTGCACAACATGCTCAAGACTTTTGATGTAACTACTTCTTAGGAAAGGAATGTGCTCATGGTGAGCTCATCTGCTAGATCTGGCCTTAAGGGGAAGAAGAAGCAATTGAACAAGGCAAAGAAAAACGCCAAGTCCAATTCCTTGAAACCTAAAGGTGGTGTTCAAAAGAAAGAGAAAGGGGTAGATAAGGATGTGTGCCTCTACTGTACGGAGAAGGGGCACTGGAAGAAGGATTGCAAGGTTCTGGCTGCCAAAAAGTGATACACGTGTTATGCAACACTAAAATAAACAACCGCAAGTGTACGGTGTCTATTGTAGCGTGGTAAACACGAGGTCGGTCCCACGAGAAGGTTAAGCGTAAAAGTGGAGTTTGCTAGTCGAGTTCTAAATAGACGTGATCGAATAGATTGAGTGTTGAATTACCCCTAAGATTGCCTAACTATGTGTCACAAATAGACAACGGAAGAGTAAATATAAAATCGATCAACTAATCATGCAAAGTAAGAAAACGAAAGTAAAAACGGATGAAAACTCAAAGAAGGAAGTGGGTTCCAAGGCAATTGTAGTATTTAGACGTCCGTTTATGAGAGTTATCTCGTTTAAATGGCCATTAAGGTTATCTCATATAGGGTGATCACACAAGAAGAATTAATTAATCTCTCGATCTAATTAACCAAAGTCGCAATGCAACATAGGCTCGTATCTCTACCTCACAAACGTTACACCACCTAAAATAGCTCCTAAGATCATTCAAATCCCTCTCCGATAATTAATCCTCTCTCGAGCTCATAATAATACCGGGTTGCATGCTTGCATACGATTAAATGAAATAAATCTCTCGATCTTACCCCAATTAACAATGGATCAAGCAAATCATCATGGCCACTAACAACATGCTTTACAATAGATAATTAAACATGCAAATAAGAGATAAACACCAATTAAAGCAAGAAATTACTCATAAACATCAACCCAAATCTCTACAATGCCTTAGAACCACAAAGTTGTTTAGCTAACTACTAACATAATCAAATTACAAATTCCAAATGAAATAACTAAGTAAAAAGGAAAAGAAAGAGAAAGCTTAGTCTAGATTATGGTGGGGGATGAAGTTCCCAAGCTATTGCCTCCTTCCTTGCATGAATTGGTGGAGAGATGAAGAAGATATGGCCAAAAACCTCCAACTATGTGTAAATGTGTGAAGAACTCTTGAGAAAGGGGTAAGATGGTGTGAAATTCAAGAAGTGGGGTATTTATAGTGTTGGGGTAGGGTTTGGGTGTGATATTTGCAAGTAGGTCCCTAAAAAATGGAGAAAACACGCGTTTGGCACCGAAAATGAAGCGGCCCGGCCGGGTGGGGAAGTGGCCCGGCCGGGCGGAAATGTTGGCCAAGCAAAACAAGAAACAGGGGCAGGTTGGCCCGGCCGGGCGAGTGATGCCGCCCGGCCGGGCGGAAAGTTCGTAAATGGGGCAATGGGTTGGGCTGTTCGGCCGACCGGCCGGGCCGAAACTTCGTAAATGGCCAGAAATTCTTGCTCGGCCGCCCGGCCGGGCGAGTCATGCCACCCGGCCGGGCCAAAGTTTCGACTTTGGCTCTTTGTGTCGTTTTCGTCCTCCAACTTCGTCCCTCCGTTTCTTGAGCTTCCGACCTCCGATCGACTCGATTCTTTTGGCTATTCCACTCCATTTTTCGAGCCGGATCCAATGGTGCACTCCTCTTTCCGGTCCGATCACTTGTGGTATGTGTTTTGCTCCAAATTCCATCGTTTTACCTATAAAATCGACAAAATAATACCTTTCTCTCATTTTGGCTAAAACAATCATATTCAATGCATAAATCAATGAAATCCACATCAAAATACATTTTACATGTGCCCCTAAAACGCGTAAATTCCACCCGAATCAAGAAGAATGCACTAGGTGCTTCTGGTAGTGGAACAGGTATGTTTGTTATTGAAATAAACATGTCCACTGACAATACTAAGTGCTGGGTATTAGATACCGTATGTGACTCACAAATTTGTACGAATGTGCAGGGTCTTAAGGAAAGCAGAGCGGTTAGACTGGGTGAAGTCGTCCTATGCGTGGGAAATGGAGCATGAGTTGCTGCTGAGCGCGTAGGGATATATAGTATAGACGTACCTAGTGGTTTTAGACTAGAACTTAATAATTGTTATTTCGTTTCGTCTATTACTAGAAACATTATTTCCATTCCGATGTTAGACATTGAAGGTTTTTCATTCCATTTTTCTAATAATAGTTGCTATTTTACGTTAAATGGTGTTACTTGTGGAAACGCTTCTCTTGTGAATGGTTTATATTTGTTGAATTGTGGACATGATATTTTAATATACAAAATAAGAGACTTAAACTTACTAATCAGGAAAACACTACTTTCTTGTGGCATTGTAGACTTGGTCATGCAAATGAGAATAAAATTGCAAGGTTAAGAAAGTTGGACTACTTAACCCCGTTTGACTTGGAGTCATACAGTAATTGCGAATCTTATCTCAAAGAAAAGATGACCAATAAACCTTTTTCTAGGAAAGGGATACGAGCCAAAGAAACGTTAGAGTTGATTCACAGTGATGCATGTGGACCGCTACCAACTCTAGCAAGGGGTGGTTTCGGATACTTCATAACTTTTACTGAGTATTAAAACTCTTCGATTAGATCGAGGAGGTGAATACCTTAGCCATTAGTTCCTGAATTATTTAAAGTTACATAGAGTCCAATTAATTTGGACACCTCTCGGAACACCACAGATGATTGGTGTGTCTAAAAGGAGGAACCGAACACTGTTAGACATGGTGAGGTCCATGATAAGTTTCTCCTCTCTTCCAACATTTCTTTGGAGTCACGCACTCCAAACTTTAATCTACATTCTAAATAGGATTCAATCTAAGTCGGTTGATCAGACACCATATGAGTTGTGGTATGGCAAGAAGCCATCATTCTCACATAGAAAGACGTGGGGTTGCCCTGCGTATGTGAGGAAAATGATCACTGATAAATTGGAATCAAAAGGTGAAAAGTGTTATTTGTGGGATATCCTAAAGAAACGAAAGGATATTATATCTATCTCCCTGAGAAACATAATGTTATTGTTTCTAGACAGGCGGCGTTCCTTGAAAGTGACTATGTCTTTAAGGAACAAAGGTCGTAAAAAGATAGAACTTGAAGAAATTCAAGAACCATAAAATAATACTGAGGCTGGGTACCTGTCGGAGAACCACGACAAGGAATCAATGGGAGCATTCAGTGACTCTCATGGTGGGAGCCTATGACTAGGTGATCGTCTTCCAGTCAGTGGGAGAGTAATTAAGGATATCTCGCATACGCAAGAAATCTTTAATAGGCTGAATGAGAACGATTTAGAAATCGTTCAATCTCCTGCTCATGAGTAGCTAGAAAGCGTAGCTCCTGAGAATTCTCCAAGCGTTGATTAGATCATCGTTGAAGAACCTCCTCACGATCAGAATGTACATCCTTCACAAACGCAACTCCGTAATTCTACTAGGAATCATCGTCCACCCGTTAAATTCAGCTTCCACTTGGAGGAGCATGACGACGTGTAAATCCCAAACGAAGATGATCCTATGACTTATTCTAAAGCGATATTAGATATCAATTCAGAGAGGTGGACCGAAGCAAGCCTATAGGAGTTGGAATATCTGTTTTGATGAAATTGTTAAATCGTTTGACTTTGTCAAAAATAAGGAAGTTCTTGCTAATGCAATTTATAAAAGATTGGTTGTCCGAGATCTTCATGTTGAAGGATCTTGGTGAAGCCTGCTACATCCTTGGCATACGAATTTATAGAGATAAATCTAGCAAGATGTTGGGGTTCTCAAAATCCACTTACATAGATGAGGTGCTAAGGCGTTTTTCTATGGAGAACTCTAAGAAAGGGTCTGTGCTTGCGATTCATGGGATTAAACTTTCAAGAAAAAATTGTCCTTCTGAGAAAGTTGGAATCGAGTACATGAAGAGTGTCTCATATGCATCGGCTAATGGGTCAATCATGTATGTCATGACTTGCACGAGGCTCGATGTGGCCTACGCTATTAGCATTACTGGTAGATACCAGCAGAGTTCAGGTGAACTCACTGGATTGTTGTTAAGAACATCCTTAAGTATCTTAAACGAACTAAGGAATGTTTCCTAGTCTATGGTGGAGAACCACAACTAGTAGTGACTGGATTCACTGACGCTAGTTTCCAGTCTGACTGCGATGACTGCAGATCACAGTCAAGTAATGCATTTACACTCAATAGCGGAACAGTGAGCTGGAATAGTTCCAAGTAAGAAACCTCTACATATTCAACAACTGAAGATGAGTACATTGCTGTATCAGAAGCCACGAAATGGGATGTCTGAATTTTAGAGTTCTTGAAAGAACGAGGGGTAGTTCCGAGTGTCAGTCGTCCAATAAAGTTGTATTGTGACAAGACTCGTGCGGTTGCACAGGCAAAGGAACCAAGATCCAATAACAGAAACAAACATGTACCTAGACGTTAGTATTTGATCTAAGAGATCATGACAAGATGAGAAATATAATTTAAACGAATTCCCACAGAGTATAAATTGGAAGATGTTTCACCAAACACTTGGTGTTCATGTAAACACGAAAGGCTTTAACAGTCTTAGATGTTAGATATGTGGGTGATTGACTCTAGTCCAAGTGGGATATTGTTAGTATGGATGTCCTAGAGACAATCATTATAAGGACATTGTACTTGATCATATTCGGTTATTTAAGTATTATTAACTTAAGTAATAATATTCGGTGATACACTTATAGAATGTTATGTTTGATTGTTTGCATTTATTCTTATATGTCTTCCCATGAACCAATGATATCATTGAGATGTGAGATCTCGATTGACTATATCATGGTTCTTAAAGTAGCCCCAATCAAGGATCATCGAGATTGGGATATCGATGATGCGATTGAGATTGGTGTGCGATCTGCATAATATCTTTAGAGGATGTAGTGGTTCTCACAACTACGAGATACTAGGTATCTCATGATGGATGCACGGATACTTCGAGAGTATTGGTTTGCCCAATCGAGAAATCGTTTGGTGTATTCTATTTACGTGTCTACGGGAATATCGATTTGTGGAGCAATGTAATGTGCTTGAGGTCAATACACGCGACATGTATAGCGTGATGGGTTTTGACCATGACCTACGCTTGCACTCCTAACGGGGTATATTAGGCATGTGTTGGGCACACCATAAAGTACATGTGCGCGGTGGTTGAGCCAAGAATAGAATTCATTCCTCAAATAGATTTAGAGAGAATACTCGTCTTCTCATAACTAATTGGATCGTTAGTCATTGGCCAATGCACGTCACATTTGGAATGGTGTTCAAATGCGACAGTATGATCAATTAGTATAATGAGATAACCTGATTAAATTATTGGAATAGACATATCATTATGTTCTAGATTTAACTGGAGTATTCGTGAATGAAAGGATCATATCATTGTGAGCTTCACATTACAGGTTGTTGCTATTTTCTCGCAACGTACCTCACATATTGAGATTGTCTGGTTCATTGTCTAGGGTTCTGCTAAGACCGTTAGTTTGACTAATCGCTTGACATGTGAGGGCCTATGGGTCACATAACAAGTAGTCTTAATTTACGTATTAAAGTTGGATGAATTAATTATTTGATTTGATCAAAATATTTAATTTATGGAGAAATATAGAATAATTCTATTGGATAGAATTATAACTTATTTAATTAAATTAGATTTAATTAATAAGATGATATATTAGATATATCATAAATATGGTAAAATATATACTTGGGCTCAAGCCCATGTGCACATATATGGTTTCTGTTTTACTATATAAATACCTCTAGGGTTAGAGGTTCTGAGTTAGAACAATTTATCACTCATAATATATCTCCGGTTCTCTCTATATAATTCTCCTATCGAGTTCTTTAAGAGAATTCCAATTTGGATCACAAGTTCGTAGACGAGGATTACGTGGATACCGTAGTAGAGGATCTCGCATACGAATTACTGTAAGGATTATTTAAACGCTTTAATTATCCTTCAATTATGTTATACAGTCATATTAGGAATCTGTGTTGGTGAACAAAATTTTCAACTTCCGCTGCTACGAGCATTGTGTTCGTTCCTCGAAAACTCAACAAATATTATACTAATTGAACGGGGCAACATATACGCATAAATATTTACATACAAATACACACACTTCAACACTGGTTTTGTTTTTCCAGTATTATATACTTGAATTATATCGAGATTCACTATTTCAAACTTATTTTTCCTGGCCTATTACAATAATCGGATTGTGTGTTTTTATATTGTATATTAATTATACTAACTGGCTAAAGAATTTTAATGCTCAATTGAACTAGATAAAATAAATGGACTAACGCGCATGCTGATAATAGTACATAACAATTCTCTTCCCCTTAAAAATGTGTATTCCTCAAGGCAGAAATCTGGAAACAGTGCTTCATCAACCCAAGTAGCTTCCTCAATTGAAAGACTACCCCATTGCACCTGAGAAACTCGGTCATCACAATTCCACACCCATCGAAAATGAAGAATTCCAGACAATAAAAGTTCAGGTGCATCTACACTCAACTCTGGAGGCAAATGCGTCCCTTTGGAGGCGGTACACAACTGCCCAAACCCAATATGAGATCTCAAAAGGCATGAAATTTGTGTGATTAGTGTGAAAATTTCTTGAAATTCATGTATTTATTTTGCTTAATCTTATAGAATTTCATGCATTATTAACACTAAATTGACTCATTGCACTTTAAATAAGGTATACGTGTTTTGATATTTTTGTAGGAGTGAATTTTTGGAAGCAAATGAGTGTCTAATATTTATTTATTTTTTGAAGTCAATTGAAGAAGGAATTGAGAAAAGACATGAATTTAAATGATGCAGCCTCGAGCTCAACCCCATAGTTTTGATTTAACTAGTTTTTGTCTCTTCAAGCGGGGCCCACGTGAGAGTTGTTTCTCAAGAGTTGTCAACACAACTTAGAAGCGATTTTGTTATTCAAACTAAGTGAGAATGTAGAGCAACTCGGTCGAGTTAATGACACGGCCAAGTACATATCGTTATAAGGAGTTGGAAGAATGGAGGAACTTGGTCGAGTTCATGCCACGGCCGAGTCGACAAAGGAGAGAAAGGGCAGCCAACTCGGTCGATCCCGGCAACTCGGCCGAGCCTCTATAGATTGAAGTTGTGTGCACGTTTTATTAATGGATGACTCGTCCGAGCCCACCAACTCGGTCGAGTCAACTCAATTTTTTCCCATCTTCTCTCATTTGACCTAGAAACACGTGCCACACCATACGAGGAGAGTATAAAGGCTCACATTTTCATATTTTTTAAGAAGGCAGCCATTGGAAGAGTTCTCAAGCTCCCCCACACAATTTTTCATCATCCTTGTCATTAAATACCTAGTTTTAGCCATAGAAATTAGTGGATTTCCATAGAATAGTTTATATTTGAGCTCTAATTTCAATTTCCAAGTAAGGATTCAAGAGGTTGTAAAACATTTCAAGGTTTATTTCATTTTGCAATTGAAAGAGGTGGCTTAATTTTTCTTAGTGTTCGTTGAACTTGAATACTAGTGATTAGAATCCCATAAACATTTTGACGCTATTGCCGGGGACTAGTTTTATTTTCGTGTAACTTAGTGTTCGTTGAACTTGAATACTAGTGATTTTATTTTTCTTGTTTGTAAGTTCTTTGTTTGTCTTGTCTTTGGAATTTAATTTTTCTTGGTTGATTTTATAGGTGCATGAACACAAGAGCAAGTGGAATTGAACCTATTCCTATTGATTTGGAGATTGAAGCTACGACACGAAGAAGAAATCGAGACTAAAACCAAAGATTTGAACAAGAGAGAGCAATGGTGGATAACCAAAGAAACAACAACCCTAATATCTAAAATATAAAAACCAAAATGGTAGATTTACATAATTGTTATGAATTGATTTAGGCAGAAACTCTTGAAAATGTACTAATCTGAAATTTATTAGAATCTAGTTTCGAGAATTTATATGGATTGACAAATATTAATCAAAAAAATTTGGTATCTAGTTATATAATATTATTGTTACAAATTTTATAAGGACTTTTAATTATATATTTTCATTAAATTGTTATTGCAGATTTGATATAATGGCTGATCATTGTGATAAATGAGATTTTGTGAATTCAAATATTGAAATGCCACCGGTTGCATCTCCACCACCCATTAATTATCAAGCTACACCTCATTCTACACCAGTAGAAAATTTTACTGGCTCTCTAGATGCTGCTCTCTTGGGCATGAATGAGAATATTGATATTGACATAAAATTAAAAAAGGACGGGACGACTGTAAAAACCAGATCTAAAATATGGGACCAGTTTGAGAAAATGACGATTGATGGAATGTTAAAGGCTAAGTGCAAGTATTGTGAACAATTATTGTTAGGTGATCTGAGCCAAGGTACCAATCTATTGAAAAAACACTTTGATAGATGTCCAGGGAGAAAAATCAATGATATAAAACAAAAGCTCTGCAAGTCAACTCCAATAAGGGGAAAACCCAACTTTCTCCTTTTGATTTTGATCAAGACTCTTCCCACAAAAAAATACTTGCAATTAAAGATGGTCATCATGCATGAGTACCCTTTGAAAATGGTAACCCTTTCTTTAAGTTGGTGTCAAGGAACACAGCGAAGAATGATTATTTGAAGTTGTGCGATGGTTTGAAGGAGGTTGTTATGCACAACTTTGAAAGTTTTGAAAGTCGAGTTGCTATCACAAAAGACATGTGGACATCTACCTATCAGAAGAAATGATTTATGGTTGTTCCTGCACATTATATTGACAATAATTGGTGGCTACAAAGTCGAATCATTAGGTATGAATTTTAAAATATTCAAAGTCATTATTATAATATTTGAGTACTGATGAAATTTATTTTTCTAGGTTTATTTATGTGACATGTCCACATACAAGTGAAAATCTATGTGAAGCTTTGATTCAATGTTTCTTAGATTGGAACACAGATCGTAAGTTATCCACTATAACACTATATAATTGTACGACTAATGATGCAATGATTAGACAATTGTTGGAGAAGCTTAATGTAGAATCTTTTTTGATTGGGGGAAGATTACTACACATGCGATCTTGTGCACATATTTTGAACTTGATCGTGAAATATAAAGTGGACGTTATTGAAGGGGCAATCGATAAAGTGAGGGATAACATTTCATATTGGTCAGGAACACCAAAAATATGGTAGAAGTTTGAGGATACAACTCATCAATTACTCATACTAGGTAAGAAACTCTTACTTGATTGCAAAACTCGATGGAACTCGACTTATTTGATGCTAGAAACAAAAGTGAATTACAAGAATGTGTTTATTCGCTTGAAACATCGTGATTCAAAGTATACTTGTTTGCCTAGTAAAGATGAGTGAAATTTAACCAAATTAATTTTTTGTGGACTTAAATTATTTTATAATGCGACTGTCGGTACCCAATACCCCTCACCAATTTGTATTTTCCCAAAATTTGTGAGATCAAGCTTGCATTAAGCCAATGGTTGTTGTGTGGTGTAAAGGTTGTTGAGTCAATGTCTTTGAGAATGATGACTAAGTTTGATAAATATTGGACTGGTGTGCACGACATCATGGGTGTGGCTACTGTGCTTGATCCTTGGTATAAAACAGTTTTGTTGGAGTACTATTGTAAAATTTATGGTGCTAACGGTGACATTGAGGTGGAGAAGATTCTTCAATTTTGTTGTGAATTGCGTGTACAATATGAGGTGAAAGAGAGGATATATGGTGATGCAAGTGACTCAATGGATACTAATGTTATCGATGACCCCTCGCTTTGTGAATTTGACTTGTGTGCTTTCATAAGAAAATGAAAAAGTGTAATGTCTGAGTTAGATATGTACTTAGATGAGGATGTTCTACCACGAACTCCTGATTTTGATGTCTTGGCTTTGTGGAAGTCTAATAGAGGTAAATGTCCTATTTTGAGTCAAATTGTATGAGATGTTCTAGTCATTCAGGTCTCTATAGTTGCATTAGAGTCCGCTTTCAGTACATGTGACGATTGATAAGTTCTCATCGTAGTAGACTTCACTATAAGACAATAAAGGCTCAAATGTGTGCACAAATTTTACTACTTTCTGAGAAAGGTAACTTAGTTTTATTATATAAAGTTAATTTTAATGTTTAAATAATTTAATATGTCATGACTCTTTGTTCATATGTATGTACTTATATTTAGAGAACTCAAGGAGCACAAGATATGAGAAAACTATTTATGATTCCGATGATGAGAAGATCGAGATTATGCTATGTTATATTTTTTCTTTAGTTATTTCATTGTTCATATGTCTATGCAATAATTTTTAAATTATACTCCCTCCATCCCATACTTGAAGGTTCAAATCAATTGGGCACGGGTTTTAATGAATGAATTGTTTATTAATATTGTGTAAGATAAAGTGGGGGTAGTAAAGATTTTTCAACTTTATAAATAGTAATAAAGTTACTTTTTAGTGTAATAAAGTAGTGGCATTTGTTGTAATATTGTGATGTTTTAAGGGGAGTGTTTAAAAGTGTTTTTGCTATTTTAGGTAATGTGCCTTCAACTATGGGACGCCCAAAATGGTAAAATGTGCCTTCAAGTATGGGACAGATGGAGTATTTAATTTTCTTTTGTTATTGTAGGAGTAACTCTGGAAAGATTTTTGCTTGCGGGATGAGTAGCACTTCATTGCAAATTTGAAGTTTATTTATATTAGTTCGATTATTGTCCTTGAACAACTTTATTAAGTTATGTTTATGTTTTAATTTGAATGTTGTTTGGACTTGATGCATTTCTTTAGTCAATTGTGAATTGGATGTTGGATTAAATTTAATTTCATGTTAGTTTATATTATTATGGATTATATGTTAATTTATATTATTGTGGTATAAATTTGAAATGAAAAAAATGGGGCGGGCCACAGGGCGGGTCCGGGGCATAATATATTAAAATGGGGCATGTCCGGGTATTCAACTACCCGACCTGCCCCATTGCCATCCCTAGTTGAATCAATCTTGCAGTCTATATCTCCTCAACCAAACATTCAATTTTCATTTTTTAGGCAGCAGGGTAACGATACGGACAAACTGAAATTAGTGCAGATCTTGAAATTAGAGGTACCATGTTATCACAATCCAGTATCAGAGGAAGGTATGTGGGTGACTCTAAACTAGTGGAAACTAAGCATGAAGATCCACAATTCCATGTGGAAGATCAGCGGTGGAAATGTCTTCCAACTGTGACTGTTTCATGGTCCAAACTAACCAATACAGATCGACCTCAATTATGTTGAGGGACGAGGCTGTAAAAATCTGACGACGGGTCAATGATGGATCACTCCGTAAAAATATGTGTTCATTGTGATAATCAAATGATAGAGTAAGAGCAACTTAGATGGACATAATATCACCCAAAGTAGCTAGCCAAGGGACCCCAGGAAAAGATCAGCCCCACCGATCTAGAAAACGTAGGCACAAATTGAGAAATATGTTTCCCCCAAATTTAGCTAAATTTAGAGAAATGCTCACAGTCGATGCCTGGTTACCATCATGTAAACGCACCGGAAGACTGGCAAGGTTGCCGACGGAGCGCCCAAAATGCCCAACCAAACTAGTCGAGATGAACAAGTGTGTCGCCCCACTGTCAATCATCACAATAACTTGTGTATCTTTGATTAGCCCCCAAAGTGTCAATGTATGGGGGCCATCTAACTCAGATGCTACCATAACCAAAAGTTTTACACTCTAAAATTTCGAGTAATCATCCGACATGACCACTACATGTAGAATAAAATCCACTTATTATATATTCTCATCATCATCAAGAACAACCATAACATGTAAGGAGCGGTTTGCGTGCTCGTGCAATGGCAAGAAAGACTCGTGACACATAAAGCATAACCCATTTACATAAAAATCCAAGTAATCAGTGTGGGGCATCTAATGGTAAGGGAAGAATTTGGAAGGGGTAGAGCAACCAGTAGATTTAGCTTGTGAGCGCGGAGGTGGGTGAAATTATTTTTTTTCAATTTAACCGAGACATTATCACATGAAAAAGTAAGTAGTCGTGCTTCCCTCGGGGCGTGGATGAGAAGAAACTGGAATGAAGCGACTGCCCCCAAGAAAAACCACTTTTCGGAGAGTGAGGTGGGAGAAATTTGTGGATCTCTAGTAAGACGGCTGGAAAAGCTCCAATTCTTGCTCAATTTCACGAGCAAGATGCTTGGCAGTAGAAATTTTCTCAACATCTTGCAAACGAACCTACAAACGGATGTCATCACAAAACCTATTCAAAATTAACCCATGGCGTGAGAATTTGAGAGATAATGGACAATGGCATGCGTGTGATAAATAAGTTAATGCACTCATCTACAAACGTCGTCTAGCGAGTACAGGTTAAAGCCTCATACGGGTTAGTGCGAGAATTATCCTTATATTGTTTTAGTAGTTTCATCGTATGTTTCCACCAACTGAGATTAAGAAAAAACCCTAACATCCATTAGAGCCAATGTGGGGTGCCCCCATCCGTGGCGATCATTGTCATATCCACAAGAATATTGCCACACATGGTTCACATAAAAATATTGTTCTACATGAGAAACCTAAGAAAACGGATTTTCACCAAAGAATAGTGACACGTAATTATGCAGTCCATTGATGCGCTTATCCATAGATTATCGTATCCACTCGCACATTGTCATGCAAAATATCCTAAGCGTAATTGTGCAGTCCATCGACGCACTTATCCATAAATTTTTGGCACGCATTAAAGACGTCTTGTCTTTCTCAAGGGCTGCTACCCCCTTCTCTAACATACCAACCAAAAAGTGCACAACCCCTTCTTTTAGCTATATGCTGATAAACGTTCACTATGTAGATATGTCCGTCTTCTTCCCCTTTACACAATGTTGATAAACGTGCACAACAACTTTCTTTATCCGTGAGACGGTCTCACCCAAGTTTTTGCCTAACATATATTATTGCATGTAGTAATACACAATAACCATGTTGTAATAATGATTCTTTTATTGCAGGATGATGCAAATATATTAGATCATTTGATAAAGTTACATATAGTAACAAACATTGTTCAATGTAGTAATTTGAACTGTAATACGTAGTAACATATAGTTTTGTTTGTGTAGTTAAACACATTATTACATGTAGTAATAACACAAACTATTTTACATAGTAATACATATTCTTTTATGTAGTAAAATATTATTATTTTTATATTGTTTTTGTTGATGTAATAACTTACGTTATAATATGTAGTATTAAATATGCATGTAGCAATCCAAGTCATATTAAATATCTTTATTATTTAATTTTTTTTAAAGGAATAAAAAAGACTGATAATTTTTTCAATTATATTGTCAAAAAACTAAAGTATATTAAAGTATATATAGAGATTTAGGGGATTATATTCAATTGTTATTCTATTAGATTTTTTTGGACTTTAAAAAGTTGTATATTTAAAAAATCCATAGAGTTCATGTAGAGTTTGTGAAATGGACATGACAGGATTGTGAAATATACTTTTTTTTTATTGATTTACATAGATTTTCATATAAACTCCAGCGCTAGAACTATTCATGGAAAGGTATATGAAAACACTTGTATATGCCTCAGAACCGTTCTAATGTATTACGCCCCGGACCTGCCCCACGCCCCGTACGGGTCCTAGATAGTCGCCACATGTCCCGCCCCATGAAGGTCGAGACGGACCCGCCCCATTTTTTCATATCATGTTGAAATTATTTAAGTTGTTTCTCACAATTGAAAACAATATTTTTCATGCACATATACATTGAAACAATTCACAGTAATATATATTTTTCATGTTATATATATATATATATATATACCAATAAATATATATATATACTATATAAAGTTTATATAATAATTCGGGTCAGGTCAGATACTCGTGGTCGAACATAAGACCCAGACTCGGCCCGTTCAAATACGGAGCGGGGCATACCCTACCCGTTCCCAATACGAGGCGAATCCGATCTGACCCAAAGCTCGCGGGGCGGAACTGGTACCCGCGGGTTGAATCAATATTGATATCCCTACTTCTGACATTTTGTCTTCAAAGTTATCTGAGAGAATCCGTTGAAATATTTGGTTTTTAAAAGAGATTTTGGATAGTGTAATTTATTTAGAGGAGAATCCAACAAAATCCATAGAGTTTTAAAATCTATAGACGGTTGAATACCCAAAGATTGTTTAAGACTTTTTAAAATCTGTATTGAATACCTCAGAATTTTTAAAGACTTTTGAAAATCCGAATTAAATAACCCCAGACTTTGAAAGTCTAAAAAAATCATATAGAATCCACAACCAATACACCCCCTAAATTAAAGTGATGGAACCGCATAATTTATTTTGACTTGAACTATAAATAGGTTTAGGATTTTGAATTTAAACTAATTAAATTAAAATGCATGCATGCAATATTTCACACAAGATCAACCCATCCTATATTTTAATATTGGACGCCTTATTACATGAAAATACAGTGTAATGCAATGATGTATTATGCAATATTATATTGTTGTTCATTTCGAAATATGTTACCAGTTATATAATTTTATTTATAGTGAAAAATGTATCCATAGTTACTGATAGGACATAATGATGTCCTCTCATATAGATCAGACCCTCATAAGATATGCAGGATGTCTCTCTAAATGGAATTCAGGAGTGGCTCAGAAGAGATGATATTCGGATCTGATCCAGACCTGGTCCTTCCATTCTCATGACTATGTTCTAGAAATTCAGATCTGAATTGATCATTATCTGGAGCTACAATATCCAGCTCTAAGAATATCCTCATCCACGTCTAGATATGAATATGAATCTTATCCAAATCAAAGTAAACTCTTGACAGCTCACTCAAGTGGTCCCTATTATGTACTATTTCTGCCAATAACAGAATATATCGCAGATGAAAAATTCTCCCTTCATTCAAATAACGGAATGTCAGTATAGGACGATGACGTGGTGTGGTCCCCTATGAGCCAAAACCCTAGTTCTCGAAATTACAACATTATCCTCAAGTCTTGAAGGTATAAATAGTGTTATTGTGACTATTTGTAAAGGTTAACTCATCTTTTTCCATAAACTCTTTCTCTCTCTCTCTCTCTCTCTCTCTCTCTCTCTCTCTCTCTCTCTCTATTTTCATAAAGCATCTCTTCATAAAATCTTCACTGACTTGAGCGTCGGAGGGCCGTCGCCGGAACCCTCTCCGGCCCGGTTTTGTTGCAGGTCCACCAGTTCCAAAGCCCTACTTGATTCTCAAAGCAAACATTGAAAGATTTCAAAAGAGTCAAACTAGGTATTACTACATTTCATTCATTTCCAAAGTAGTTCAAATCTGAACTTACTTCTGTTTCATCAAATGGCGCCGTCTGTGGGAAACCGAGCTGAGGCGTGAGGTTTCTCTATATATCTATCATTTCAAAAAAAAAAAAAAAGGTTTTCACAAGAACTCACATGATGTGTATTTAGTTTGAATGTTCGGTTGTTTTCTTCTTATCAAACTAGTCATGGATGATCAAGTGTCTAAAAATATGAATGAGGCATTTGAGGAGGTAGCCATTGCCACTGATAAGAGCACAACAGAAAAGACTCCAGCACCAGATGGAGTATCGACCATTTCGTCCTCAGAAGTAGCACGAGCCTTAGCCAGTAGAGAAGTGCTGGCTGCAAGCACTCCCGTAACCCCAGCAATTGTCAACGTAGCGGAAGATCCGCCCAATCTGAGGAAAGTTGAACTTACTCCAGGTCTGAAAATGGTACCTCCTGGAGAGGAATCAACAGAGGTGGTGTCCATCCAACCTCCTGGAGTCCCAAGTCCGAGAAAGAGGAAGGAGCGAGTTGCACCTCCTCCGAAGAGGGGGAGGAGGACAGTTCAGAAGAGGAGTATGTTCAGTCCTCAGCTCAGGATACTGTAAACACAGAAATCATAAGGGAATTCGTTCGCCCTTTTCATCTGAAATCCTTTCAGACCCCCTGCCAAGAAACTTCAAGACATTATCTTACGAATACGATGGCACTTCTGACTCACAGGAGCATCTCCTACGGTTTCAGAATGGTGTTATACTCCAACAATACACTGATGGAGTCATGTGTCGTGTATTTCTAACGACTTTGACGAAAGCAGCTCAGTAGTGGTTCGCTCATCTACTACCGAATTCAATTCGCTCGTTTGAGGAGATGAGCTCATTGTTTTTGTATCAATTTGCAAGTGCTCGTAGACAAGTGAAAACTTCATTGTCTCTGATGAGTTTGAAGAAGAGGAAAGGAGAAGGATTAAGGGCTTACCTGAGTAGATTCAATAAAGCAGCTCTGGAGGTCCCCAATGCTACGGGGGAAGTGAAAACCAATGCTCTTACTCATGGATTGATAGAAGGATACTTATTCAAATCATTAGCTAAGCGTCCGCCATTGACATTTGATGAGTTACTAGCCAGAGCTGAAAAATATATCAACTTGGAGGAGATTCAAAATACTAAAAGAGGAGAAGACAAGTCTTCTAATGTGAAGAGAAAAGTTGGAGGAGAAAAGTTGGAGGAGAAAGAGGAGAAGATATGAAGAGAAGGGATCCAGATCTGAATTTAGATCTTTTAACCACTATACTCCTTTGACCAAACCACATTCAGAACTGCTGGAGGTGGTGCAGAACCAGCCAAGATTCAAATTCCCTTATTCATCTAAGGGAGGTCCTAAGAATCCCAGATCTGAGAAAGTATGTAAGTATCATAACGATTATGGTCACGACACGGATCAGTGTCGTCATCTGAGAGATGCCATTGAGAAGATTTATTAGAGAGGGGCAATTAGCTGCGTATGTGAGATCAAAACGGGACAAACAATATGGAAGAAGAGATGATAAAGGAAAAGGCAAGGAACCAACTGGCCCAGCTCAGAGGGATGTTCCTCCTCCCAAGAGAGGTAACATAACTATGATCACTGGTGGCCCTGCCAATGGAGATTCTAACAGAGCTCGAAAAGCTTTTGTTAGAGAAGTGAGCACTTGGGGAGCGGAGGTGCATAAAGTGACAGATGTAAGTGGGATGCCTGAAATCCATTTTGGACCTGCAGATATGGGAACCATCATGTAGCCCCATAGTGATGCCCTAGTCATTACAGCTGAGATCGGTGGATATGATGTAGCTCGTGTTTTCATCGACACTGGTAGTTCATGTGACATAATATTCAAGGAGTGCTTTTAAAAAATGGACCTGAACGTAAAGGTAGTCCCCGTCAAGACAGCCTTGTATGGATTCGTAGGAGAAGCAATCCAGCCTTTGGGACAAGTCACTCTACAGCTGAGGATTGGACAGTATCCGATGTAGAAAGTTAGAATGGTGGACTTTGTGATTGTAGATGTTCCCTCGTCGTACAATGTTATTATTGGGAGGCCTGCACTCAATTCATTGCAAGCGATAGTATCTACATATCACATGAAGATGAAATTCCCTGTAGGAGAGGGATGTAGGAGAAGTTTCTGGATATCAGACTAGTTCCAGAAGATGTTATGTAGATACTATCATCAAAGCAGATAAAACGTTTAAAGGGGATCAAGGCCGTGGAGACGATCCCAATGGTAAGAGGATGAAAGAAGAAGAGATGATGGAAGAAGATCCACACATGCAGATCCAACTGGAGGAGGAGACAATAGTAGTGGAACTTCTTCAATACAAGATTTGATGTTCAACAAAAATTGGAACCCAAATGAGCCATGAGATATCACAAAACTTGATCCATTGTTTGAGAAACAATGCAGACATTTTCGCATTTCATTCTGCAGATCTCACGGGAATCGACACTACATTGGCTATGCACAGCCTCAATGTAAATCCAGAGGAGAAGCCGGTGAAACAAAGATTGAGGAGGTTTGGAGCAGAAAAGGATAAGATCATAGTAGAAGAGGTGGAAAAGTTGTTGATGGCCAAACATATTGTGGAGATCCAGTTCCCGGAGTGGCTATCTAATGCAGTTATGGTTTCCAAGGGAGCTGGAAAATGGAGAATGTGTATTGATTTTCGAGATCTTAACAAGGCTTGTCCTAAGGATCACTACCCCCTTCCTCGAATTGATCAACTTGTTGATTCTACATCTGGTTGCGAACTACTCTCCATGATGGATGCTTACCAAGGGTATAATGAGATCCGCATGGATCCAAGGGATGTGCCCAAAACGAGGTTTGTGGTGTGCTGCAGCACATATGGATAAGTGGACATGCCTTTTGGCCTAAAGAATATCGGAGCTACTTATCAGGGTATGGTAGATCTGGTTTTCAAAGAGCAAATTGGTAAGAGTATGGAGGTGTATGTGGATGATATGCTGGTCAAAACCTTGAAAGAAACAGATCACATTCGAGATCTGGAGGATATTTTTCAGGTAATACGAAGAAGTGGAATGAAACTTAATCCAACGAAGTGTACCTTTGGGGTACAATCGGGTAAGTTCATGGGTTAAATGGTAACTCCCCGGGGGATTGAAGTAAACAAGGAGAAGGTGAAAGCAGTCCTGGAGATGCAGGAACCACGAAATATAAGAGAAATTCAGAGGCTGAACGGTCGTATTGCTGCGTTAAGTCGTTTCATCTCTCGATCAGCAGAAAGAAGTCTCCCCTTCTTTAAAATCTTAAGGAAGGGAGCTCAATTTGAATGGAATGAAGAGTGTAGAAAAGCTTTTGAGGAGCTAAAGATTCATCTCTCAACCTTACCTCTACTGACTAAGCCCGTCAGGGGGGAGATTTTATTCTTATATTTCTCTGTAGGAGAACAATCGTTGAGCTCTGCTCTCCTCAAAGAAGAGGGGGTCACCAAAGGCCTATATACTATGTGAGCAAAATGTTGCAAGGGCCGGAGGAAAGGTATTCAGAGCTGGAGAAGTTTTCCTTAGCAGTGATGGTGACGGCTAGAAGACTCAGACCTTACTTTTTGGCCCACAAGGTGGTGTGAGAACAAACCTTCCTCTAAAGCAAACAATGGGGCAACGAGATCTTTCAGGACGAATGGTAAAATGGGCTACGGAGATAGGAGAGTATGATATAGAGTTCGAACCCAGAACTGCTATGAAGGCGCAAGCATTAGCCGATTTCATTCAAGAAACTACTCGTCCTTTGGAACTGAAAGAGTGGAAAGCGTATGTAGATGGTTCGTCTACTATCTCCGGAAGTGGTGCAGGGATTGCAATTATCTCTCCATCAGGGGAGGAATTGCAATTTGCTATTAAGTTGGGCTTCAAAGCCTCCAACAATGAATCGAAATATGAGGCCTTGGCTAGAGGAATGAAGATACTAGCTGATTTGGGGGCCCAGAAGGTAAGGATCTTCTCTGACTCTCAACCGGTGACCCAACAAGTTGTTGGATCATATGAAACGAAAGATGAGAAAATGATCAAGTATGCCAGAATAGTAGAAAGTATGAAGTCGAAGTTGACTGAGTTCATCTTGGAGCAGATTCCCAGAGCCGAAAACATAAATGTTGATTATTTGGCTAAGCTAGCCAGTTCTACAGAGTAAGGAGTTAAAGGATCTATTACTCTGCTGGCAACAAAGGATAAAATGACAGACCTAGAGGTGCTCTCTATTGCACGAGCGACATAAGAAGAAGATTGGAGGGCTCCTATCGAACATTACTTAAAAACATGAGAGAGACTAGAAGGACCAGAAGTACCTAAAAGATCTATATACGCTAGTACTATTTAATTGGGGGAGATCTATACAAGAGATCATTCTCACATCCGTATCTGAAGTGCATCTCTGATGAAGAAGGAAACTATGTCATCCGAGAAATACATGAAGGGTGTGGAGGAAGCCATACAGGATTCAGAGATGTAGTGCGACGCATTCTCAGAGCTGGATACTACTGGCCCAAGATGTTGAGGGATACCAAAGAATTAATTCGGAAATGTGATAAGTGCCAGAAACACGGACCACTTATCCATGTTCCAGTGGAAGAGCTAGGAGTTATGTATTCTCCTTGCCCTTTTGATAAATGGGGGTGGATATTGTTGGAAAATTTCTGGAGGCATCAGGAAAGAGAGTATTCTTGATTGTAGTTATCGATTACTTTAGAAAGTGGGTTGAGGCTAAGGCATTGACCAAAATAGATGAAAGTAATATCCAGAAGTTTTTATGGAAAAACATTTGCTGTAGATTCGGAGTACCTCGAGTGCTGGTCTCTGATAATGGCACTCAATTCTGTGGAGGTCTAATCCGGGAATGGTGCTAAAAAATGAAGATAGAACAGCGGTTCACGCCAGTGGCTCACCCTCAACCCAATGGACAAGTGGAAGTCACTAACCGAACTATTGTGGAAGGGATCAGAACAAGGCTGGAAAATAAAAAAGGAGCATGGCCAGAGGAGCTAGATTCAGTCTTATGGTCTTATAGGACTAGCCCCAGAACTGCAACGGGAGAAACACCGTTTAATCTAGTGTATGGAGCAGCAGCGGTAATCCCACTAGAAATTGGATTTGAATCTCACCGTGTTCAGAACTCACTTCTGATGAAAGAAAATCTAGATCTACTGGAAGAGGAAAGAGAGATAGCTCGTCTCAGATCTAAAATTTATAAGAGCCAGGTGCGAGCTGGATATAATAAGCGAGTCAAGGTAAGGAAATTTGAAGTAGGAGACATGGTCCTGAGAAGAGCAGATGCTCTGAAACCTACGAGAAAGCTAGAACCAAACTGGGAAGGACGATATATTGTGAGTAAAGTGCTAAAGGGGAGAGCATACAAACTCATGAATGAAGAAGGAAAGGAAGTGGCTCGTCCTTGGAACATCAGCAACTTGAAGAAATATTACTGTTAGAAGAACGAAGAGAAGCAGGACTGAAAGTTTTTCTTGTTTTCCCTAAATGAGATTCAGTTTAATCATGTAATAGATCGTATTTTGAAATATTTCAATGAAACAGAGAACTGGTGAGTTGCAGTTCTCTTCTACAAACATTTTTATACAACTTAAACTCTCCGGAGTATAAATAACTCTCTAGAGTTTAAATAACTCCCCGGAGTATAAAAAATCTAGAACTTAAACTCTCCGGAGTATAAAAAATCTAGAACTTAAACTCTTCGGAGTATAAATAACTCTCCGGAGTATAAATAACTCCCCGGAGTATAAAAAATTCAGAACTTAAACTCTTCGGAGTATAAATAACTCTCTGAAGTATAAATAAATCTAGAACTCAAAGTATTGAGGATACGAACAAAAGAACATAAACAAATACAAGACCAGAAGAAAAATCACCTAACGAGTTGAGAAGATTCTCAACTCAGATCTGAAATTATATCTGAAATAATTTTCCTTAGAAATTTTTTTCAGGGGATGAATACGAGTTGAGAAGAGACTCTCAACTAAAATCTGAAATTATACCTGAAATAATTTTCCTTAGAAAATTTTTTCAGGGGATGAATACGAGTTGAGAAGAAACTCTCAACTCAAATCTGAAATTATTTTTTTTAGCAGTTTTTTTCAGGGGATGAATATAAGTTGAGAAGAGACTCTCAACTCAAATCTGAAATTATATCTGAAATAATTTTCCTTAGAAATTTTTTTCAGTGGATGAATATGAGTTGAGAAGAGACTCTCAACTCAAATCTGAAATCATACCTGAAATAATTTTCCTTAGAAAATTTTTTCAGGGGATGAATATGAGTTGAGAAGAGACTCTCAACTCAGATCTGAAATTATATCTGAAATAATTTTCCTTAGAATTTTTTTTTCAGGAGATGAATACGAGTTGAGAAGAGACTCTCAACTCAGATCTGAAATTATACCTGAAATAATTTTCCTTAGAATTTTTTTTCCGGGGGATGAATACGAGTTGAGAAGAGACTCTCAACTCAAATCTGAAATTATATCTGAAATTATTTTCCTTAGAAAAAATTTTCAATGGATGAATATGAGTTGAGAAGAGACTCTCAACTCAGATCTGAAATTATATCTGAAATAATTTTCCTTAGAAAATTTTTTCAGGGGATGAATATGAGTTGAGAAGAGACTCTCAACACAGATCTGAAATTATATCTGAAATAATTTTCCTTAGAAATTTTTTTCAGGAGATGAATACGAGTTGAGAAAAGACTCTCAACTCAGATCTGAAATTATACCTGAAATAATTTTCCTTAGAAATTTTTTTCAGGGGATGAATACGAGTTGAGAAGAAACTCTCAACTCAGATCTGAAATCATATCTGAAATAATTTTTCTTAGAAATTTTTTTCAAGGGATGAATACGAGTTGAGAAGAGACTCTCAACTCAGATCTGAAATTATATCTGTAATAATTTTCCTTAGAAAATTTTATCAGGGGATGAATACGAGTTGAGAAGAAACTCTCAACTCAGATCTAAAATCATATCTAAAATAATTTTCCTTATAAAAATTTTTCAGGAGATGAATACGAGTTGAGAAGAGACTCTCAACTCAAATCTGAAATTATATCTAAAATAATTTTCTTTAGAAAAAATTTCATATTCAAACACAAAATGATATATTTTTATAACTTAGAAATATTAACCAAGAAGCAAGAAATAATAAGAGGAAGCATAGAACATTTCATTAAGTTGGAAATTCAGAACTGGCAAAAAGTACAACACGATCCATACAAAAAGATACAAAAATTAAATAAGAAGAAATATCTAACCTAAGGAAGAGCAGTTTCAGCATCTTGAGACTCGGGAACAGGCACTGAAGCAGTGTCAGATGAATTCTCAACCGGCGCAGAGGAGGAAGTAACCCAAAGTGCAGGAGAAACGGTCATAGAAGCAGGAGGAGCTGAAGGCTAAGCAGAAGAGGTCGAAATGGGAAGGAAATACATTGTAAGTAGGGTTGGTATCAGTAGGAAGAACCAGATCAAAAGATCCATCATAACAAAGATCTTTTACAACCTTCTCCATAACTAGACGTGGTTATAGCCAAGGATGAAAATATCGCAATCGCAACAAATATCGCAACCTTAATTTTACGGATATATTGCGGAATATATCGATATCGCATATCGATATCCCAAAAAAATTGAAAAAATGACAGAAATCTTATTCAAATCTTGGAAATCTAACATGAAATTTTATGGATTATGAAAACATACTATTATACATGTAGTTCATTCAAAAGCCATTACAATTATATGCTTAAAACAAACATATAGATAATAAATTATATAAATACTCGCTGACGAAAACTAATTGACAACATAATACAATATAAAATGATTAAATGTACATGATAAAATACAATTAATATCAAAATGATGACCTATAAGGTTCAAATATAGTAGGTGAAATGACATTTTTGTCCAAACAACATTGATAAAATACAATTAAATATTCCCTGACGAAAACAAATTGACAACATAATACAATACAAAATGATTAAATAAATATACATGATAAAATACAATTAATATCAAAATGATAACCTATGAAGTTCACATATAGTAGGTGAAATGACATATTTGTCCAAACAACATTCATACTATATAGTTATGCACGTGTAATTCATATGTTTAAAAAAACTACTAAATATGGTGAATTGAGAATATATTTTCTTACACTATTAAAAATAAAATAAAATGTATAATTTTGTACATATAAAATAAATTTTCAAATAAGTTTGCGATATTGTGCGATATCATGCGATAATTCCCGATTTCCGTCCAATTTTACACTACGGTTGAACGATATCTATATCGACATCGATATTTAGCGATATTTTACGATATATCCGCGATACTCGGGAAAAAACACATTAGACCCCAATATCCATATCGCAATATCCAAATTTGCGATATATCTGCGATATTTCGCGATATTTTCATCCTTGGTTATAGCCCAACTTCTCATCTCCCTTGAAAGCAGGAGATACCTTCAAAATTTTCCTTGCCAAAGTCTTATCAAAAGGACCAGTGCATCCCATTTCCCGAGCCTGAATCACTGCAGCGTCGAAGCCATGATGCAAATAATGAAGAATATGAGGCCCCATGTCTCAAACAGAAACAAGACTTAGAAGATAAACTTATATCATCCCTTGATGAAGATCACAGAGGAACTTTTGGCCAGCAGGAGTAGCAAACAACCTCTGACGACAAGTGTTAACACCAGCTCTGAGACCTTGCAAGTGACTCTCTTCCACTTCCTTAGCAAGACGAGTTTCCATCTTTGCTTGTTTCTTCTCTGATTCAGTTAAGGCATTGCTTAAACAGTGGATCTGTCTCTTTAGATCTTCTACTTCTGCAGTTAGAAGACTTACATCCAGAACAGATTTCTGGAGTTCCTCATCTTTCTAGGCAAGATCTTTCTACAATTGATCCAGATCTGAAGACTCTTGTAGTTTTTTCACCAGAAGACCATGTTTTGATAGCAGTTGAGATTCAGAAAAGAATAAACTCAGAATATATTAATACTTGCAAGATGGTTAATATTCCAAAAAAAACACGTACCTGAGTTATGGATTCAGATATGTCAGTGTAAAGTTGAGGAATAGAGGCTTCTCGATGAAGGTATACATCATCAGTAGTAGGAACAGAAGTAACGAAAGACAAACTAGCCGAACCTTTAAGCTCAGAAACTGCTTTAGGTAGTTCCAAAGTAAACATGTCCTTAGAAGATTTGCGAACTTGAGTTATGGGACTTTCATTTCCTCGAGAAGAAGTCTTGCGAGACATTGATTTTTTCAGTGGTGGACATGAAGAAAGATCAATAGCAATGCGCTTACCTTTGTCTTTGGTAGGCGCTACGGGATCAAAAGTAATGGGAATAGCTTCTGGAATTGGCAGTTCTGGTGATTTGGAAGGAGAAGATTGCTCCTCATCAGCAGTAATGGCAACAGTCACATCTGTTTGATCCACGTCGGGGAGACTTACGAGATCAAGGAATTCAAAATCCATTTCTTAAAAGAATGAGAAAAGAGTTAAGAAAACAGGGAGATAAATGATCAAACAAGAAAGTTATTCCTTAAGAGATGAGCATACCGGCTCTGGGGGTCAGACCCGCTCCAGAACTGTCTAACCCAAACTCGACTAACACCCCTGGGTCTCTAAGCATGTGAACCACTCTAAAGTTATTTTTCCTATCAGTCATTCTATTCAGATCTTTCATAAGATTCCTTTCAGACTTGGAAAGTAAGGATTTATGGAGGCGAAGATAATCAGGAACTTGGCACTTCCACCCCGTGGGAAAGGGCCAACCTCCTCTCTTATGAGTTACCCAGAAATATTTGGGTTTCCATTTCCCATCTACAGAGTTAGGCTTCTTTAAGAACTTAGCTGGACCCCCTGGACGAGAACTGAAGTAAAAGAATCTATCTTTTAACTTCATCTCATGACATGCTATGAACTTCTCTGCTGAAGTTTCATGACCATAATGTTTCATCAGAACAAAGAAAGCTAGAGCAGTTCTGATAGAAGACGGATTAACTTGACTCACTGAGATCTTGTAGTGTCTACAGATCTGAACCAAGAAAGGACATATAGGGAAGTGGATACCTGCATCTATATGGGCTTTAAAGAACGCTAAAGAAGGATGTTTAGCGAAGTTCGGACGTTCATCGGGATTGGCTAGGTCAATAAGAACATCTAAAGGGTTGTGGAGCTTTCTTTTAATAGTCTTCAATTCTGAGAGGGTCATTGTACTCTCTCCACAGATGGCATTCTAATCAGAATTACATAAGTCTTGAGAAGTAGTCACACGAATAGGACGAGATTGCAGATCAGAAATAGGAGTGGAAGAAGGTCGAGAGGAAGAAGGTAGAGAAGAAGGACGTGTTACAGACATGTGACTTGAATCTAAGTAAGAATGGAAAAGTTGATGAGTTAGAGGATATGTGAATCCAAATCTGGGGAGATCATCTGGGATTTGGCTCATGTGATGACTCAAATGATGAGTTCCAGAACTGGATCTCCTTCTAGAACCAGACAAGGTGGAAGAAGAGGCCAGAACTGAATCTGACATATCCTAGAAAGGAAAATAAAAAGAAGAGAAATAAGAATTACCTCGCCACGAAGATTTCAGATCTAAAAAAGATAAGCCAGAGAAGTTCACCGGAAACAGGATCGGAGATTTAGAGAGAGAAATATTTGCGGCGGAGCAAGAGAGGAGATTCTTCACTCAAAAGGTTAAAAAACAGTAAAAGTGAATGAATTTCATCCACCTTTTATACCCCGTAAAAGAAGGACGGTTGAAATTCCAGAAGGACACGTGTTTGGCCAAGATTAAAGAAGATGAAGAGGTGGTTAACAAATGGACGACCCGAATCAACAGTAAAAATTTCAAAATTAAAAAGAGCGGGAAAATATAGAAGCACTGCTTTAGAGTATCAGTTTTGAAGCACTGATCACTCTAAATGGGGGGAGGGGTGGAGTAGATGATAGGACATAATGATGTCCTCTCATATAGATCAGACCCTCATAAGATATGCAGGGATGTCTCTCTAAATGGAATTCAGGAGTGGCTCAGAAGAGATGATATTCGGATCTGATCTAGACCTGGTCCTCCCATTCTCATGACTATGTTCTAGAAATTCAGATCTGAATTGATCATTATCTGGAGCTACAATATTCAGCTCTAAGAATATCCGCATCCACGTCTAGATATGAATATGAATCTTATCCAAATCAAAGTAAACTCTTAATAGCTCACTCAAGTGGTCCCCATTATGTACTATTTCTGCCAATAACAGAATATATCGCAGATGAAAAATTCTCCCTTCATTCAAATAACGGAATGTCAGTATAGAACGATGACGTGGCGTGATCCCCTATGAGCCAAAACCCTAGTTCTCGAAATTACAACATTATCCTCAAGTTTTGAAGGTATAAATAGCGTTATTGTGACTATTTGTAAAGGTTAACTCATCTTTTTCCATAAACTCTTTTTCTCTCTCTCTATTTTCATAAAGCATCTCTTCATAAAATCTTCACTGACTTGAGCGTTGGAGGGCCGTCTCCGGAACCCTCTCCAGCCCGGTTTTGTTGCAGGTCCACCAGTTCCAAAGCCCTACTTGATTCTCAAAGCAAACATTGAAGAATTTTCAAATAGTCAAACTAGGTATTACTACATTTCATTTATTTCCAAAGTAGTTCAAATCTGAACTTACTTTTGTTTCATCGGTTACAATAAGAAAGTACTTTTAATTGTAGTATTATATAGGTAAACAAGTAATAATATTTATGTGACCCGACTGCGTGTGCCTATTTTAAAACCCATTAAAGAATAGTAGTGTATGTACAATATTTCATATAAAAGTGATTAGGGATAATGTTTGAATTTTTTGGAAAAGCCAATCATGCCAAATACACTTTCTTTCTTATAAACAATCTAGCTAATATACCACTGACGTTATAAGACTAAAGTTTACACGTCATGCCATAATTAAATAGGAACAATATTCTAATTAAATGACTTAACACTGGGATTTCCCTTTTTATTTCTTCTCAACTAATTTTAGAAAAAATAAATCGCTTCGGATTTGAAAGTTATTAGTTGTACAACATAAAACTTAAAGGGTTAATTGCAAAAAAAATCACCACATTTTGAGTATTTTTCAATTACAATATATTCTTTTTTTCTTTGCAATTTGATGCATCATCTTTTTAAATTTTGCAATTTCATGCACAATTTTTTTAAGTTTTACAATTTGATGCACCGATATATTTTTCGGTCATTTTTAATTCGATATGGCTGTCTAAAATTATGAATTCTCCATAATGTGTGCGATTAGAAAAAAAAAAATACAACATAAACATCCGAAAAAACTATTTTATGTGATTAAGAAAAAAATAAAGTATCATAAAGGAAAAAAATTAAGACAATAGAGGAATAATTAAATATGATTCTGGTTAATGCGCGACGACTTGTGTGAGTATAATTTTTTTTTTTTTTTTTTTTTTGCAAAACACTTTAATGCACATCAAAGGAATAAATATAATTATATGAATTGTTTTGCATAACTTCTTGATTGAATTTTTAATTTGTTTTCAATAAAATTATATAGATATCACGTTTGTATGGAGGATAAGAGTTTGATATGGAAAACACTCAAACAATACCTATAATATCAAAGCGTAATGATGGAGAATTTTATCGAAAATCAAAGAAAATATATATTGATGGATTAGTGTGCAATTTATGTAAAAATATTTTAAAAAATGTGTGTCATTCATTAAAAAAATTTATTAGTTGATAGTCTATGTGTTAACAACGTGGTTAGTTCGCTATTTTCGGCGTCAAGTTAGATCAAAATTGGCCGAAAAATATATTGGTGCATCGAATTGCAAAACATAAGAAGGTGGTGTATCAAATTACAAAGAAAAAAAGAATATGTTGTAAATGATAAATACACTAAAGGTCGTGATTTTTTTTGCAATTAACCCAAACTTAAAATATATATATAAAAACAACATTTCACTTATTTATTAGTTAAGCATGGAGGTAGAAGTCGAAAATAGTAGTCGGAGGATTTTGGACAGCTAGGTGCTACCTAATCGGCTATTTATATAGACGGTCCAATTTTTTTTCCTTCATTTTGTATACCTAAATATTATAGTCGCTTCCAAAAAAAAGTGTTGATCGCCTAGGTGGCCATCTAACCCGATTATTGCATTAATGATTTTATTTGAAGCATCGATTGAACTTGAAAAAAATGTGCTCGATCGTTTAAATTGAACTTTGACGTCGAGAAGTCCAAAAAAATAAAAAGTGCATAGTTGATAATTGTTAAGTGGACGGTATAATTAAGGGTTTAGACGCCGACTTTTGCAACAAAGACACTTATATTGATAAAAGTGGAAATAGATAAAATCAAACCAAACTGAAAAAGTCGAGACTCTTCACCATTAAATTAAACAATCAATTCTTTAGAAATATATTTTAAATTCGAGTGTCTCCACCATTTTCAGAAAAGAAAAAAAAAACAATCAATCGCATTAGAGAAATTGAAGCTCGACTAACCTACGAGGCTACGAATAAAAATGTCGTGCATATTTTTAGAATTAGCTGGATTATATATTTTATACATTTGGCAAAAAATTATACCCGCTAATTGCACTGTCCAACTGAGGTAATTTAAACTAAATTTTGATCAAATTTTAGCTTATTCATTAAAAAAGTGAAATATACAATGAGACACATTGGTTCATACAAAGAAATGAATTAGTTCATACAATAAATATATATATATATATATATATCATCTCTTTCCTTCATTTACTTTTTGCACATTGATTAATTAAAAAATATATTATTATATGTATAGTAAGTTGTTGAGGTAAAAATAGATTAAAAAGATAGAGAATGCATGATAGAAAAAGAGAAAATGTAAAAATAAATGAAAGAGAAAAAATAGAGAAAATCGGTGAGTGTTAAATAAGAAATGAAGACATAAACTTGTGTGAGAAGCAGGGGGGATGCACGTTATGCAGGAGGAGGGCCTTGGCCCCAGGGGCGGAGCCACACTGGGGCCAGGGGGGCCCAGTGGCCCCCACCAATTTTTTTTTTTTTTTATATATATACTTCATTTGTTCCGTAATTATTTGTACACTTTATTTTAGTGGGACGTCAAAAGATTATTGCACACTCTTAATATGGAAACACCCAATAAAATTAATACCCTCCCAACATTATTTTATTTTCAAAATTGTCACTCATTTTTTGCATACATTTTATTTTACACCTCACCAAATCACTCAGGGCATCTCCAATGGGGGGTAGAAATCCCATGTGGATTGCTACTCACAACTCAAATTAAGAGGAGAAATGGGGTAGAAGAACTTCTACCCTATTTCAAGTGGTCCCAACTTTTTTTTTTATAACTTATATTTTAATTATTATTTTTAATTGTATTTTAATTTGTATTTACCATTGATGTATTTTTTATCTTGTACTCTTTGTATTATTTCAATTATATTTTGTCAAAAAATATATTAACATTATTTTATTTTTATATATAAGTCAAAAAATATACTGTATTTTTTTAAAACTTAAAATTAAGTAAACAAGTTCAAAAATTGATGAAGCATTTACAAAGCTAGTGGTATATTTTGAATGATTGACAAATCAAATAGCAACATGTTTAGTATGCACAATATTTATGTTATATAGAAGTAAGTAATTTTGGGGTCAAGAATATAGCTAATATTCATAAACTAAATAAATTTTGCTACAAACAATATTTATGAAAAATAGTTTTAATAAATGATTAAGGGTAAAATACTCAAAATTAAAGATTTTTTTTGTCAAAGTGACACTTACTTTAAAAAAATTAAAGTGACATTTATTAAAAATAATAGAGGGAGTATAAATTATAAAATAAAAATAATGAATGAAAGAATGTGAAGAGAAAAATATATACTCTAATTGGAGAGTGGGACCCACTTTTGAGGTAGAAGAGTGGTAGAATGCATTGGAGGGGGTAGAAGTTTTTTGAGATAGGAGTAGAAAACTTTTGAGATGGCTGTCAAACTTAAAACCCAAAAATCCTCACTAGCACTGGAGATGCTCTCAAAATATTCATAATTTATTCACCAACCACTAAATCCACTTTTCTTAAAAATTGTGCCGATCAAATCGTGCAAATAATAGAATATTGGAACACATTAATGTATTAATTAAAAGATATTTACAATCGAAGAAATAAAATGTTTTTTGAATTTAATATTTTAGCAATTTTTAAATTGTTTCGCTTAATTTTGAATCGAACTATCAAATTAAAACTTCAAAACAAAATGAAAGTTAGCTTGTTCAATTTAATTTATTGAAATGTATTAACAATTTTATCTTGTAAAATTTTGATGAGTATAATAAGTACATACTTCCTCCGTCCCGTGATTACTTGCACACTTTCTTTATTGGGACGTCCCAAAATTACTTGCACACTCTTAATATGGAAATACTTCACAAAATTAATAACCTAACAACATCATTTTATTTTCAAATTTGCCACTCATTTTTTCCATACATTTCACTTTACACATCATCAAATCCACTTTATACATCATCAAATTACCCAAATTACCCCTCCTTTATCTTACATCATCAACCACTAAATCCACTTTTCTTAAATAACGTGCCGGTCAAACTATGCAAGTAATTTCGGGACGGAGGAAGTATTATTTTATTTTTAAAGTAATGTTAATCGGGGCCACCTATCGAGATTTCCTGGCTCCGTCACTGCTTGCCCCTCCCCCCATTTTATCCATTAAGCAGTGCATATATATAATATATACTCCCTCCGTCCCATGATAACTTTCACACCTACTTTTTCGATTCTTTAGAAACTCCACCCATACAATATTTAAAATATTATATTTAATGTCATTATTTTTATGGTACATACATACGCACAAGTCAACTCACTTATTTATTTTTTTATAAAATTATATCTCAAAATTCTATTTATTATAATATTTTTTAAAAAGGGAATGAACAATAAGTATGAAAGTTTTTCTGGGACGGAGGGAGTACTATTAATGTAGATTTTTTTACTTTTTTATCTTTGTTGCCCCCCTAAATATTTTGCTGCAATGCATGGGCTTTTACCTTTGAAAATAACTAAAGCCAGGCTCATTCCATTCTATTTCATCTTCTGATTGCTTAGTTTATTTTCTTCAAAAATTTAAAATATACGCTTTCACACGCGGCTGCACTTATTCAGTTTGTAATTTTAGTTTGTATTTATATATTATTTACTTTATTTTATTATTTTTTAATTTAATATTTTGATTATTCTTAATTCAAATATTTAATTCATGATAATTAACATTTAATTTAAAATTAATCCTTCAATTGTTAATTGATGTATTTTTATAATTTAATTTGTAGGTTCAACATAGATTTACTTATAGATAATTTCCAGTGACATGAAAAAAATACATTCTAAATTCTAACCGATTTTAAGTTTAATGTTACTCCTATATTTTAAAAAAAATTATAATAATTAATATATTATATACTCCATAAGCTTGTAAGTATATAATTTAAATTTGTTTACTTTATAATCTTACTATTGGCCCCCCTCAACTAAAGTATTCATTCTGGATTCGCCCTGGTGAGACGTCTCACCATGAGACCATTATCATTTTTCAACATAAATTTATCACTTTTTAAACTTTTGTCTTAAAATGATACTACCTTCGTACGTCCCTGAAAAGTTTGCATTCTCACCCTCACAATATACACATATTTACCCTTCATGCAATATCTTTTGGAGCCCACCATACACTAAATCAAACTACTTTATTTACTTTATATATAAAAGTTTACAAAATTACTCCAAAAACTCTATTTATTACACTTTTTTCTTAAACTTCATTCCAATAAATGCAAGTTTTTCCTTAATTAGTATCACTTATAAATTGATGTTTATCATACATAAACTAATACTTTTCGATCGTTATTTTCTTTAATTATAAAATAAATAAGATTATATATATATATAAACATTTTAGTTAATTTTTTTCTAGTTAATATGTGTTAGTTAGACGGTGTAACTGGTGAACTGATATTTGTTTTGGAAAAAGAATATTAGGAAATATTTGTTGTCATTTAGTAATCTTTAGAAATGAGGAAGTTAAGAATTTTGCTTTTATCATGTTATAGTGGTGGAGTCAATATCAGATATCAGATTCAATTCAATTTTACAAAAGCCATCATGAATGAATCTCACACACACCCAACCACCAAAGTGCACACCCTTACACACGGTCACTTTGTATCACTTTTTATATTTCATTTTGTATTCTATCGGGTTGAATTATTAATAAGTGTCAACATGAAATATAAATTAAGTTTGTTAATTATTTTTTTCACCATAGTCTCTCGCATGATACATACATAGTACAAAACAAAAAGAGAAACACTAAAAGACACCAATTTGAGGTTCAGTTTTATAATTATTCATAACTTTTATTTATACAATACAACTTCTATGCGGCTACATTTTATGTATCTATCTATTTATATATAGCAGGACCACGCTCCCATTTTCGTACATGATCATATAATAAATCTATAATCGTTAGATTCACATAGTCATTATAATTAAATTTAAAGGAGAATCACACACAATTTAAATTTAGGCAATGGCATAATTCTATCATGTACATGAGTTAATTCTTAATTAATTAGCATAGTATTAACAAGTGTAATTATTTATATCCTGTCAAAAAAAGTGTAATTATTTATATACTTAAACTTATTAATCATAGTCTTTTTTTTACCGATCATAATTAACCTAATTCATTATCACCAATTATCATATTTATTATTATTATCTCGATCAATTTCAAGTAGAGGTTTTCTAGATTAGGAAGAGTAATCTTCCTCTCTAATACCAAGAAATCTAATCAGATTTTAACATCTTGTATATGTATTTCATAGGGCGATCAAGTTATAATTTGAAAGAAGATTATATAATTAATTTTTTGAAAATAAAATATAAATTATTAAAATGTTCTTATGATATTTTTAATTAAAAATCTAATTAATTAATTACTTAATATCAATATATAATATGACATCATTATTTAATTAATGTTCAATATTTTACTTTATATAAAATTATTAAAAAAACAGAAAAAGGGTTTCAATCTTCTTCTTACTCCGTATTATTTATACACACCACGATCGTGCAGCGGTGTAAATCAATTATAAAAATCCCCCCTTTATTATCTCTTCCTTTCAAGGATTCTTGCAAGAAGAATTATATTTACACCACCACAAGTACTGATGATGATTGGTTTGAAAGTACATGAGTCATTGTTCAGATCCTTTTTAATTGTAGTACATAAATTAAATTTCAAAATTCCTAATTTTACATTCCAATTGAAATACTGTAGTACTCACGCACACCTTTTTTTTTTTTTTTTATCATCAAATTCACCTTACACATCATCAAATTACGTACAATATTCATTCTTTATCTTATATCATCAACCACTAAATCCACTTTCTTAAACAACGTGCCGATCAAACTATGTAAGTAATTTCGGGACGGAGTGAGTAATTAAATAGGTAAATTAGAGTAGGCGTAGGTGTCGGTACCTAGGTAGGGTGCCATGATTCGTATTTTGATCTTAGCCGTCTTATTTTTCAAGATATTTATACGAAGGTCAACGAGTGGCTCCACGCGGCATCTGCGCGTGCGGGTATGGACCCCACTCATACCTAAGAGTCAGAGCCTGAAAGCGACGTCGTCACACCATATTCTTCGCCTATGTTCACACCACACACCAATATTTTGACTTCCCATTTCTAATTTTATTTATTCAAATATTTGTTGTATAGTATATTCTTGCCTCTATTTTTAATTGTTCTATTCTTCCATTCATTTTTCGTAGGTTTCTAATTGTGGTGCGTAGGTGGGGTTTGTGAGGCTAATTTTCATGATAATTACAGGTAATTGGGGTTTGTGAGGCTAATTTTGATGCATATTAATATTATCAGGCAATAAGTATAATTAATTGAATAAAAATGTACGTAACATCATTTAAAGTTATACATCCTTTTGCAATGTGGAGTAAGATGGCGTCTAGAGAGAGAGGGGGGCTAGAGAGAGAGAGAGAGAGAGAGTGGGGGAGGAGAATGGGTGAGGGTTAGCCGTAGGAACAACCGTACCCCTTCCGAGAGTTCTCTGGTGAGGCACCCCAAACAACCTAGCCGTAGTAATAACCTAAACCATAGGTATCCCCAGAGGACAGATAGGAATTCGGAAGAGAGAGAGAGATTTACCGACGGAAAACTCGTGAAAATGCTACCTGGCGGGAGAAACTTATCGGCCTAAAAATGAGGAACGTGGTCACCTTCTTCTTCAGAAACTTTCTGGCCGAATGCACCACGGACGATCTAAAGTACAACTTCAACAGAGTTGGAAAGGTAATGGACATATACATACCCCATAAAACTGATAGAGATGGCAAACCCTTTGGTTTTGTTCGCTTTGAGGGGGTGACAAACGAAGAAAGTATGCTACAAGCGCTTAACGAGGTATGGATGGGGGGCTACAAAATTAGAGCCCACGTTCCCCGATATGAAAGATCGATGGAAGAACCACATAGAGTGAAGCCTTCAACTGGAGGTAGGCCATTTGAAGCAAGCATGAACATCAGAAAAGAGGCAGTCACCTTCACTGAAGTGGTGAAAAATCAGCTCCCAAACCATAAGAAATATAGAAGTGGGGGGGGGGGGATGAATGACCCGATATCAAAGGTGGACCTGTCCGTCAAGTTCAAAACAAATAGAGAAGAAACGGAGTTGCTTAGCTCATGCTTCACAGGAGCACTGAGAAAAGAGTTCTCATGGGAGGATCACGGAGAGGAAATACAACAGGAGTGTGTTAACATTCTAAAGTCGAGAACACTCGGGGAGGATGCGATTCTCATCCAAAATATCTCCGAGAAAAGTGACGTTGAGATTACGGGGGTCATGGAGGAATGGTTTAGGCATTGGTTCGAATGGTACAAGGAGTGGCGTCCAATCGATGTATGTCACAAACGTTTGGTGTGGACAAGATGGATCGGTGTCCCTGTACAGGCCTGGAATGCACTCTTCTTCGAAACGGCGTGCGCCACCATCAGAAAACTGATCAAGCTCGACGACCAAACGTTGGAGAAAAAATGTTTTGATTAAGAAAGGGTTCTCATATCCATATCGTATCTCAAATACGTGAATCAAATTGCTCATTTGGAAATCGATGGCACAAATTTCAAATGTAGAATCATTGAGGAACATGGAGACCCAGGAGAAAACTCACGGTACGTTTCAGACTCGGATTCTGACCTTGAAGATGGATCCGAGTGGTCGCTGGAGGAGGACGGCAGAACCGAGCGCTAATCAACCAACCCAGTGGCGGCGACGATTCACGGATGGGGGCACTGCGACTCGCCGGAATCGCCTAAGTCTGCATCTATATGCCAGGTTCCGGTCGGCCGCGTCGAGGCAAACCTGACTAAGTCCAGACAATCTGACCCCGTTCTAGAAAATCCGATGGCGGCGACGGGGAAGAATCTAGAAAGAGGAGCGCTACCGGAAACAGTAAATCGAGCCCTAAAAAACTCGGTGGCACCGACTTCTGTTCCAAAAAATCCGGAGGCTGCGACGGGATGTGAACAGGAGAGAGGGGCCGCGCCGGAGCCACCCAACTACGCATCAGAGAACCCGTCGGCGGCGGTGGGGCAGGAACTGGAGAAAGATGACCTACCGGAATCAGCAAAGCGCGCCCGAATAATTACGGAGGCACCAAGTCTCGATCCAAAAAATCTGACGGCGGCGAAGGGTTACGGAGGGGAGAACGTCTCTTCGCCGGAGGCACCAAGTCTCGATCCAAAAAGTCCGACGGCGGCGAAGGGTTACGGAGGGGAGAACGTCTCTTCACCGGAGACATCAAGTTTTGACCCAAACCGCCAGAATCTGAACGGTTGCATAGTACAGCGTGCAAATCCGGATGGGCCCCGAGGAGACAGTACTCTAAATGCAGTTAATGTGACCTTGGAACAAGAAACGCGTGTTGAAACATGGGAAAAGCGTGAAAAAATTCCAATCATGAAGCCGCCAGCAAATATCGAGAAGGGTCCCCACAAATCGGATTTCTGTCAAAGCAGATTAGAAATAAGGGCTCTGAATCAGTCAATGGTCCCCACAAATCTGCTTCCCTCTCTCCACGGAAATGAGGTACGCGTGTTCTGTACCTCCCCAACCACTTATTCCCAGAACCAGGCCCAAATCTTTCTTAAGCCCAAAACTCCCCTTAATGGGCCATCCTCAAACCTTGCTGACCCTTATCACTCACATCCCTCTCCAGCCTCTAAAACCAAACCAGATACACCCTCTGATACACCCCCTCAAACCTACTGCACACCTATAACACCCTGCCCCCTTCTACACCCCCCATAACCTATCTCCACCCGAACACACATATTACCGACCCCACCCCCTATCACCCCCCCCCCCCCAAAAAAAACCCACCCCTGATACACCCCTCTCCCCATATCCCTTGCCACACTGACGCAAACCCAGAACCTCCTCCTGTTCTTGACCTCTCACAAAAGGTCATTAACATCCCTTCAAACTCCTCTATACTCTCACCCCCCCACCTCCCAAACACAAATTTCAAACCCACATACTAACCTCGAAAAAACCCACCAAAAAAGAAAATCAGCAAAATGGAAATGTGGCAGATGGAATCAAAGAAATTGAGTGAGTTTTCAAAAGGGCTCGAATCGGAGTCGGAGAAGGTAGCGGAGCAAAACAGGGCACCAAAAAGGGGAAAGGCAGACGACAACCCCCCACCCCGGTATCACTCGATATGGAGACCGAGGCCTCAAAAATATGGAATCTGGGGAAGAGGTTAGGCATACAGACCAATACTACTGATGCTCAAGAAATTGGTAAGCTCATAATGATACAAAACCAAGGCCAGTCAAAGAAACCAAATGCGTAGGGTGAGGCAAAAGAGTGTCATCCATGAAGATATTGTCCATGAATATTCGAGACTTGGGGAATTGGATCAAAAAGGAAGAGCTACGGGATCTCATAAAGAACCATGGGGTGGACTTGTGTTGTATTCAAGAGTCTAAACTGGAAAAGGTGGAGGAGGCAACATGTCGAGCAGTATGGGGGCAGGGCAATATGGAATGGTACTCTAGAGAAGCTACAGGGAGATCCGGGGGAATCATATCAATCTAGAACCCAGAGGTCTTTAGATGCTCCAGCCGTTGGCATATGTCTGGTGGAGTTATACTTAACGGTGTTTGGGGGGAGGAAAGAATACAATGCTGCATTATAAACATCTACGGCCCATGTAACCTACTTGAAAAGATTGAGCTATGGGACCGACTAAACACAATTGTGAGCCAAAATTCTGTGGCATGCATCTGTGTCATCGGGGACTTCAATGCAATACGGAGTGGTTCGGAAAGGGATGGAAGAGGGGCACAACAAAACCATAGGGATACACAGGCGTTCGATGGCTTTATCCAAGGGGCAAACCTGATAGATCCCCCACTACACGGAAGGAAATTTACTTGGTACAAGGCTGACGGATCATGCAAAAGTAAGCTGGATAGAGCACTAGTCAATCATCATTGGCTGAACCAGTGGCCAGACACACACTTAAGAGGTCTCAAACACTCAGTCTCCAACCACTGCCCTATCCTTTTGGGGATTAAGGTAAAAGATTGGGGGCCAAAACCGTTCTGCAGCCTTAATGCCTGGTCAACACATCCAGAATTCAAGAGCTTTGTCAAGGAAAAATGGAATAGCTACCAGGTACAAGGATGGGGAAGCTTTGTCATAAAAGAGAAGCTGAAATGGCTTAAAGCAGACCTGAAGGAGTGGAACATGAACACCTTCGGCATCATCGATTGCAACATAGAAACACAACGAGCCGAAATCCAAAAGCTCGATACAATCGACGAAGTGTTTGGTCTTGAAGAAACTGAGATCATTGACAGAAATAGGGCAGCGGCTCTATTGATCCGAGAGTTGAAAAAGAAGAGCATGATCAACTACCAGAAATCAAGATGCAAATGGGTGAAGGAAGGAGACTGTAATACTCGCTTCTTCCACAACTACATCAATAGAAAAAAGAAAAGAAACGAAATCCTCGGCCTCATGGTGGAAGGAGAATGGAGTGAAGAAGTCTCAGCTGTGAAAAAAGGGGTGTTCGAACATTTCCAGAGCCACTTCAAGAAACAAAGGATGATAAGACCAACCCCAGCAATAGGCTTTGCACGGAGACAGATATCAACCGCAGAGAACGACATGCTCATAGCCCCTTTCACAAAGGAAGAAATTCGAGAAGCCATAAGTGAATGTGAAAACACGAAAAGTCCTGGACCGGATGGCTTTAACTTCGGCTTCCTAAAGGAGTTCTGGCATCTTTTGGAACCTGAATTCACCAAACTTATGGAGGAGTTCCACATCCATGGACGACTGGTGAGAGGTTTCAACCCAACTTTCATTGTGCTCATTCCAAAGAAGGAGGTCAGCACGGATCTGAACGATTTCAGGCCAATCTCCCTAGTAGGGGGAATGCCAATCTCCCTAGTAGGGGGAATCTACAAGATCATAGCAAAAATCCTGGCAAAAAGGCTCGGCTCTGTTCTACCATCTATTATCTCTGATGCACAACCTGCCTTCATTGGAAAGAGAAACATTATGGATAGTGTGGTCATCATGAACGAAGCGATCGATGAAGCAAAACGAGAAAAAATAGTTCATGCCTTCTTCAAAATTGATTTTGCAAAAGCCTATGACTCGATCGATTGAGGCTATCTCGAACTCATGATGGAGAGATTCAATTTCCACCCTAAGTGGAGAAAGTGGATAATGGAATGTGTGACGACAGCATCAGCCTCAGTCCTCGTCAATGGTAGCCCATCTAGAGAGTTCAAGATGGAGAGAGGGTTAAGGCAAGGGGATCCCCTATCCCCTTTCCTCTTCCTGATCGCCGCGGAAGGATTGAGCATCCTTATGGAGAGGGCAACAGAAGAAGGCATGTACAAAGCGGCAGAAATTGGTCGAGAAAAGATCAGGGTCTCACAAGTCACATCTACAGTTCGCAGATGATACAATTCTCATGGGGGACGCGAGCCTGGAAAATGCCTGGGTCATGAGACGGGTTCTTAGAAATATGGAACTGATGTCGGCCTAAAAATCAATTTTGGGAAATGCTCGGTCATTGGCGTGAATGTGGAAGACACCACTTTTAGAGACATGGCGGAGATTCTAGGGTGCAGAGGAAAAATAGTTCGTGCCTTCTTCAAAATTGATTTCGCAAAAGCCCATGACTCGATCGATTGGGGCTATCTCAAACTCATGATGGAGAGATTCAATTTCCACCCTAAGTGGAGAAAGTGGATAATGGAATGTGTGACGACAGCATCAGCCTCAGTCCTCGTCAATGGTAGCCCATCTAGAGAGTTCAAGATGGAGAGGGGGTTAAGGCAAGGGGATCCCCTATCCCCTTTCCTCTTCATGATCGTCGCGGAAGGATTGAACATCCTTATGGAGAGGGCAACGGAAGAAGGCATGTACAAAGCGGCAGAAATTGGTCGAGAAAAGATCAAGGTCTCACATCTACAGTTCGCAGATGATACAATTCTAATGGGGGACGCGAGCCTGGAAAATGCCTGGGTCATGAGACGGGTTCTTAGAAATATGGAACTGATGTTGGGCCTAAAAATTAATTTTGGGAAATGCTCGGTCATTGGCGTGAATGTGGAAGACACCACTTTTAGAGACATGACGGAGATTCTAGGGTGTAGAGTGGATACCATTCCTTTCACATACCTAGGAATGAGAGTGGGGTCAAATCACAGAAAGGCTATGGAATGGTCATCGATTGTGGGGAAAATAAAAAACAGGCTAGCACAATGGGACGATAAGAAGATCTCGATGGGTGGCATGATCACACTATTGAATTCGCTTATCTCTTCTATTTCAATATACTATCTGTCCTTCTACTACATACCTAAGAAAACCATATGTGAGATTGTGAGGCTACAACGTAATTTTTCTTTGGGAGGGTGGGAGCAATGGAAAGAAAATAACATGGATTGATTGGAAAAGAGTCTGTAACACGAAACAACTAGGGGGACTAGGGGTGAGAGATATTGGTTACTTTAACAAAACTCTCTTGGGGAAGTGGGGGTGGAGATTCCTAAATGAAAAGAACAGTTTGTGGGTTAGGGCTCTTAGGTCTAGATATGGGGCTGTTAGGGGAGATGGCTTTAACTTATTCCCAAATAGGAGGGTCGGGAGGATATAATTGTGGTGGAAAGATGTCTTAAGATTGGTAGGTGAGGGTAATGGGGAATGGTTTCATGAAAATCTATCTAAGGTCTTAGGGGATGGGAAAAATTATTTCTTCTGTGAGGAAAACTGGTCTGGGGAGGGAATATTGAAGGACAGGTTTAGGAGATTATATCTGCTTAGCTTAGACAAAGGAAAAACAGTGGGGGGAAATGGGTTCATGGGAGGGGGGTAACTAGAGATGGACATGGGGCTGGAGAAGAGAACTATTTGATAGGGAATTAATACTCTGTAACGATCTGCTGTCTGTGATGAACAGGTTCCAACCCAAAGAGGGAATTGAGGACACGTGGAAATGGAAGGCATCAAGTACGGGGAAATACTCCACAAAAGAAACGTACTCGGTCCTGTTCAACCAAAGTCAAGACACTAGACCGGACGACAAACTGATTCAAGGATTCAAGAACACTTGGAAGAGCTTTGCCCCCTCAAAAGTCAAGGCCCACACATGGAGGCTCCTATGGGGTAGACTGTCAACACGATCCAACCTTAGAAGAAGGAACATCCTCAACCAGAATGACGACCTAAGGTGTGTATTATGTGGCGGGAGCGAAGAAACTGAGAAACACATATTTTTGGAATGCCCTCAAGCATACAAAGTTTGGATGGAGTGCCTGAACTGGCTCAAGATACCATCAGCTCTACCATTAGAATTACTAGATCATCTCCTAGGATTTGGAGGCCTTATCGGCGGAAAAGATGGAAAGAAGACCGCCACATGCATATGGCTATGTGTGGTATGGCTAATATGGAAATGGAGAAACGCAATCCTCTACCGAAACGAAACTTTCTCGATCACAAAGGTCAAGGAGGAATTAAGGGCAAGACTTTGGAGTTGGTTCACAATCAAATACCCCACTCGTACCAATTTATCCTTCAAAGCCTGGGTGACAGACCCACTCAAGTGCATGATTTGAGTTACTTCGCAGATTGTTACCTTTATTGTTTTCCCCTTGATGTAAAACCTGTACACTAAACTATTCGGGTATTTCTTGTACCCAGCATTAATATAATTCATTTTTACCGATAAAAAAAAAAAAAGTTATACATCCTTTTGTTATTCTTGTTAAATTATTTATTTTCATTTTTTTTTTCATATCACTCTATATTTTCTTTTTGCTACTTCTTTTTATCTTTTTTTTTCTAATTCAATATTTTACTCTATTTTTTAAAAATTGTATAAACAATAAGTAATTTAACATGAGTATTATTTTTAATTCGCACCTATAACGGATATGTTTAACACAGCTTTTTATATCACAGACAAATTTTGGCTGGCGTGGGGCCAATCAACCATCTGTGATTAGTTTGTTTATAAGTGTATATGTTTTTAAAAAAATACACCTTCATTATGAATTCGCCTCCCACAAATTGAAAATTTACATAATCCCCTTATATACTAATAGCGAGTTTTAAATTGATGATGTGTCATTTTGTGATTAATTTAACTTATGTGTCATTTTGTGGTTGATTTGGCTTATGTGTCATAATTTAATGAAATCGTTAATTTTAAAAATAGTTAATTGCAAATTAAATCACGATTTTTCGCTCATTTGCAATTTAATCTAAACCTTGAAAGAATTGCAAATAAATCACAAACCTTAAATATTATTGCAAATTAGACTTTTTACAAGTCTACTTTGTCCTTAAATCATACCTTTTGGTATTTGATTTGATTGAAAAACAATATTGTTTTATTAATGTGTTATGTCATTAAAAAGTCTAAATTATGTTAGATTCGAACACAATTAAAATTGTCAAGAAGACTAAATTGCAACTATATTTAAAGTTTGTGATTTATTTGCAATTATCTTAAAGTTTAGATTAGATTGCAAATGAGGAAAAGGTTATGACAATAAAAAGGTTTTTGGATTAAAAAAGAAAGAAAAGATAAAAGTCATAAGTTCACAAGCCGAAACCAGAGGCCGGGATGTCATCGCTAAATGGTACACCCCTAAAAACGACCTAGCAACAAGAGCAATAATAAATTCCGAAAAAACCGATCAAAAATCTATAAATCTGAAATCGGGTGAATGACTATGGAGGGTCAAATGCATCGCCCCTACTACCCTTGAACTGGGAGACGCGGATGAAATCATTATCAAACCCTGTTGGATGGCTGATAGTGTAGCTCGTGCAGGCTCTACCCTCGAATTCATCAAAAAGGTTATGATTTAATTTGCAATTAACTAAAATATTTATTTATTTAAGGTGTTGTGGTTGATATTGAAGGTTGACTTACAATTTATTAAGAGCTATTTTAATATTACTTAAATTGTTTGTTTTCAAATTTTATAATTTTTTAAAAAGTTGTTTTCATATTTATTAAATGTCAATGTCTCATTTAGTTTGTTTCTCATAAATTTTCTTTATAAAATTAACTAACATAAGTGTAATTATTTTGTATAATTCAAAATATTATGTTAGTTAAACTTTTATATTAAGTATAATACAACGTTATAATAAATATAATTGAAAAAAATGTTAAATTTTTTTAATAAAATAATTATAATTCTGGGAAATCATTTTTTTTTAAATATAATTATAAAAATATGAAAAATTAAATTAAGTAAATAATTAAAATTTATTATTAAATATTTAAAAATATATTTAAAATTCCGTGTAATACACGGGTTCTACACTAGTAATATTATAATATAAAGATTTTGGCCACTTGAAGTAAAATTAAGGAACCGTTCATGTTTTATATACGTGTCAAAGTATTAATCAACATTATTTTATAATTGAAATTAAACAAATTAGTACTCCTTCTGTTCAAGTTTATTTTTTTTAGTTGTTCAAATTTCATTAAAAAAATTTACTTTTTTGTTCAATTTAACATGATACTCCAATGAACCTCATGCTCAAATCGAGTGGACTGTAAATTAAAAATAACGGAACATGAGGGATCAAGTTCTATACTAGTAAAAATTACTCCCTCCGTCCTACAACTTTCATACTTTTTTTTTTCGAAACATTCTACAATAACTTTCACACTCTTTAAAATAGATAGCTCTTTATAAACTCCACCCACAATATCCTCAATTTTACACAACAAATATCATTACTTTTTCTCCACACATACACAAAAGTCAACCCATTTCTTTACTTTATATTATAGAGTTTTACAAAATTACCCCTCAAAATTTCACTCACTATTACACTTTCTTAATTTATGTGTATTTTAAGTGATTTAGATATAATCCCAATTGTTTAATTAAATATTTCATTTATCATATTAAAATCAAGTTAAAATTATTTAATGAAAGTGGGATCCATATTCTATATAAACATAATAATTAAACTTGTAACATTCGTCCATGGATCGTCATGTTTTCATACTCTAGCTATCATCCGAGTGGACTTATTAGTAAGGATGTCAACTACATGTCGTGTGGGAAACAAGAAGAAAAAGAAAAAAGTGATTAATTAAAAGCAAAAAGATAACGAAAAAAAAAAGTTAGTGCAATCGTATTCTACATTTCCTTTAATTAATAATTGCAAGTTGAATAGTGTACCTGCTAGTTTATAATTCCTCAAACTAATTTTCAAACACTTTTTTATTTCCGCAGCTTCTCCGAAATTCTTTTAACCTAAATTATTCTCAAGATTAGGAATAAGTGAGTGTACAAACATCTTCTAATTGTGTCACATCCATCATTACATAGAATTTAGAGACGTCGTCATATCATAAGACAGTCAACAAAAAAAAATTAAAAAAATGAAATTCATTTAGTTAGGTATTCAGATCTTCTAACACTTCGTGTTGATACAAGAAAAACCTCTCCCAATAGTTAGTAAGGTGTATATGTTTCGAATATGTCTCACAATTGATTAATATTATTAACTTATCACACATAAAATTAATTTAAAATTATTAATTACTCCCTCCGTCCCTAAAAAGTTTGTGTTGTTTAAATGTGTAATAATTTAGAGTGTTGGGGGTAATTTTGTAAGTTTTTATATTTTTTTATGCCTCAGTATCCGATCTCAGGACCGATAAATTTGGGCAATCATTTCCACCGTCAACTTGCAGGAACTCCGTTTAAAGCCAAAGTTTTGAGCTCTATATGAACTTGACTCCTTAGAAATTGTAAGCTTTTATATATAAAGTAATTTGATTTTGGACTCAAAGAGTAATGACATGAATGATAAATATGTGTATATTGTGAGGGTGAGTATTGTGATAATTGTTTCCATTTAGAGGTATGCAAACTTTTGAGGGACAAATTAAAAAAGAAAGTATGAAAAGTTGAAAACTTTTGAGGAATGGACGGAGTATGCTATATTTTAGAGCTCCAAAAAATTATACTTTTAAAGCACCAAAACAAAAGTTATAAACAATAAACTTAGGACGTAGAGGGACACGTATATGAAATATTTCATGTAAAATATTAGTATATTTAAGGAATGATCAAAAAAAATTTGTGAATCTTTTGCGGGTTTGATCGGATCAAACGTATCTTTCCAAAAAAAATCGTGCAGAAGGCTAACAGAAAAATGGATTCTAGGTATGTGTTACTATGAATGTAATTGTATGTTACTGTAAGGGCATATATGTTATTGTAAGTACAAATAATATATTACTTGACTTTTCTCACGAAATATTAGTACAGTTAATTTAAGGAAGAATAAAAAACTTGCAAATTTTTTGCAAGTCATACCAAAGTTATATCAAATCAAACAGATTTAAAAAAAAACATCATCCAAAAGACAAATAGAAAAACGGGTTACAGGTCTGTGTTATCGTAAATGTAATTATATGTTACTGTATTGGGCAATATGTGTTACTGTAAGGACAAGTAACACGTAATTTACTTTTTAGTCTCACATATTTGTCCTTAAAGTAACACATGTAAGATATTGAAAATATTGTTACTATATAAACACGAGGAAAATGAGATACTGTATGAATAAAATGTCATTACTGCGTGAATAAAATACTTAGTTAATCCCCAAAATAAAAAATATAGATTTAGATCCACGCATCTTTAATAGTTCATTCCTAAAATTACAAAATACATAACAATCAATGGTTAATTAAAACAGATCCACATGTGATTTTATCTTATTTCATTCTTAGTTTTATGTTTTTGTATTTTTTAGTAAATTAAAAAACGTTAAGAATATGTCAAATGTTAATCTAAACATTAAAAACATGGTTCTGACTCTAAAGATGGTTTTTCTAACTCATAAAATAAGGGGGCAAATAATTATAGCTATCCAATATAAAGAGTCGATTCAAATCTTTTTTTTTTTTAATTTAAGGAAGTGAACTCATAAAATAAGGGATGTAAATTGAATATGTATGTGGTCAGATCCAATAGTTATTTGAGCATATTTCACACCAGTGTTATAAAAAAAATTCATGGGAAGATCTCGTATACAATATTATTTTTTTGGGTATTTTAGGATACTTTGAAATTAAAGTATATTACTATATTACAATATAAAAATATCATGTTTCAATACGACGTCCTACTAAATATATACTCCGTATACATTAAAAAAGAAAGAGAGAGAGAGAGAGAACGTACGTTAATAATAGCATAGAAGTTGGGTCATTCATTTTTAAATTTAACAAAGCCCTATGCGCTATATCCCCTAAACATAGGGGGAAAAAGACTCAGAGTGTCCAAATAAAATTAAATTTAATTGGGTTTACGCGAATTCCTAATTGACGAATTTGTAGGTTCAATTTCTACTGAATATATGTCAATGGAACCTTTAATGCATGAGTCTATTTGAAATTGACTATGTATCAATGTAATCCCATATCGAATTGATGTAGTATATTCATATTACAATGCAATACTTTATGATGATGTCTTAATAAGGGCATTTTGAGAGCTTATAAGTTATGACTTATGAGATACTTTTTTATAATTGTTGAATGCTATAGTTAGCTGAATTTCAATAAGGGCATCTGGGCATGTTTGATTTAGAAATATAGTGGACGGTGGAAATAGTATGTACGGTTGCTTTCAAATTTTGAGTAAATGTAAAATGTATTTTGTTTCAATCCAGAGCTCGACCGCCGTCGCTGTCGTCGAAACTCCGTTTTTTTCCTTTCTGCTTCAGATTGTCCCGTGGGTGAAGGGGTCCTTTTCAGGATCTTAGTTGGGATCAATGTGGGTGAACCTCCCGTCGGGGCCACGGTTGCCGATCGGGTGAGTCATCTGTTGATCCCATTTTATTTTCTTTTTATGATTTCCGTATGTTATTTTAGTTTGTTTTCTAGATTAGATCTGTTGTTTTCTGCTTTTCTATTTTTCTACATGTTGTTTTTACTTTTCTCTAAAGTTCTGGGTTTTCTCTGCTGCTGTTTTGGGTGTTCCTCCCCTGTTGTGATGGGTTTTTCTCCCCGTTTACAGGTTTTCCCATGGTGGGCCTTTGTTGTGCCTGATGAAATGGATCTGGTTGTTCTTGGGTTAGTGCAAAAGCTTCAAGGATTGCTGGTTTGCTTGATGATCATTCCACTCTCTCACGATTGAGTTTGGAGATTACGGGTCGTTTGGTAGAAATTTACTCTTTTAGTAGATGAGCGTGAAATGTAATTTATTTTCCTAAGATGATATGGTTTTTAATAAGTGTGGATGACTGGTGATGTGATATTTTATTTATTATTAAAGAATTTTATATCAAATTATTATGTAAAAGTAAGTAATTTTGTTAAGTGCAAATGTGATTGCTTAAAAAAAAAATTGTGAATGTGATTGGATTTTAAAAGTCAATTTTTAAATTCAAGATTATTATAAAATGGAAAATGTAACATTTCAGAATTGGTCAGCGTAATCTCAAGACAAACATGTCCGAAGTTCTTCTAATGACTTCGCTTATTTTTCTTTCTTTAGAAGGATGTAGATATTGAGAACGCATATTTAACTAGTATTCTGATTACAGATAAACTTAAGTAGCTGAATATAGGGATATAATCGGACGTCACTACAAGAAAACGGGTCAGGATCTCCGGTTACATAATGATATTACATCTTCTGTTACATAATTTAGATTTTCGCCACCCATCAAAATTAATAAATGTGTGAGTAACACCCTAACATAATCATTAATTAACCTAATTAGGAAATAATGTGAATTTAAGATAATTCCTAGCTAACAAAATTAAAAAAATACTGGAGAAAATTTCATTATCATTTCACGCCATTATTAGACTTAACCTATTATTACCCTTTATATATTTATATATATAAATAATATAAAAAATATATATGTAATTCTAACTTATCCTATGCACCAGAGTGACAGTATAATATTAATAACTAAATAATTAATATTATTATTACTTGGAGATTTGAAGAAAAATATAAAAATCTAGTTATTTAAAAATATTAGTATACAATTTTACAAGCAATCTCTTACAATTTGTAGTCCATTTAATTTGTACATAGTATAAAATTTATATGTGATTGAAATTTTTAAGAAATCATAGAATTGTATAAATTCAAATATTAAAAATAAAAAAATATAAAATTTTACAAGCTAGAAAACTCTTACAATGCACATATAAATGTAATAATAAATTAGAATTACATAAAATATATATAATGAAAAATATGCACTTATAAAACGTAATAGCAAATTAAATTTACATAAAAATATATTACGGAGTAGCATACTAAAAAAAAGAGTGAAACGATTTTCCAATATTTTTTAAATGTTGTTAGCATGAATTTTGGGATTAGATTTTGGAAGGAATTAATTTGTTTTTCTTAAATTCACATTATTTTTTAATTAGGTCAATTAATGATTATGTTAGGGTGTTATTTACACGTTTATTAATTTTGATGGGTGTACATGTGGCGGAAATCTAAATGATGTAATAGGAGATGTAACACCATTATGTAACAGGATATCCTGACCCCAAGAAAACTGGTTTTTAATGACAGCATCATCTCACTATTGCTCCTCTAGTTAAAAGTCTTTAGTGATAGGAATTTGAGAATTAATGACAGGACCTCTCACTAAAAGTCAATTACCGTCATTAAAGACTTTTAGCTAGAGAAGTTATAATGACAGGAATTCTATCACTAAAAGTCATTTTTCTTGTAGTGCGTGTTGAGTCAAATTTTAAATTATTTTTTGACGACTTCAAGTTTATTTATCAAATATATATACTCCCTCCCATTTTAGATTATTTCTTAATTTAAAAATAAAACAATAAACTTTACCTTTAAATATTTCAAATTAAATTATATCATAAACTTGAAGACGGTCTTCCTAATTAGTCGATCCTTGAATCGAATACTGATCTAAAAAAAGTCATAAACTTGAAGTTGGTTTCCCGGATTAGTTGATCCTTGTACCGAATACCGAGATTTTTTTTAAAAATAAATCATAAATTTGAAGTCGGTCCCCCCAATTAGTCGATCCTTGGATCGATTATCGAGATTTAAAAAAAAATCATAAACTTTAACATTAAACTTTATGTAAACAGTAAATGAATAAAGATAAATTCAAAATGAGAGGGAGAGAGTAATGTATTGTTAGTTCACGAGTAGTTTTGAGTTTATCAAATCTAATCGAACACAATAATTTCAATTATATATATATATATATATATTTATTCATTAATTCATTGCAAAAATAAATATTACTTTTGTCCTACAATAAATTTCAAATTTTTTTGAAAGGGGATGGATCTACTATATCAAATAATTATTCATACACTTCATTTTATTTACATTAATTGTCACTTATTTTTTCCCTCAATTCTCCTTTACACTTCACTTTTTTTTTTTAAATCACATCAACTATATTACATATCATTTTATATCATTTCTTAAAGTGGAATAAATAGTATGTCTCTTAAAATCATGTATACTTAGTAAATTCTATACTCCGTATTTTTATTTTAATGACATACGGAGTAGTATTTTATACTATTTATTATAAATATTAAATTTGAAAATTGAATAGTAAAGTCAAATTATTAATTACAATTTAGGTGTTAGTTCACGAGTTTAACTACATTGTTTACAAGCTAATGAATTTACCTATTAATTGAATTTGTTTATTTATGTTAAAGTAAAAAAATATAAAAACTATAAGATAATATTTTTAAAAATTAATTCGCAACCATAACATAAATCTCTTTTTAAAAAAATCAGATATTTTGAAACAACTTACAATTATTTATATGAATAGTAAAAAAAAATAAAATAAGTAATTCAGTGGTAATCCAAGGTGGACAGCATGACATGGAAATGCCGAAAGAAATGTTGAGGTTTTGACTAAATTTACTAAGATTATAATTAAGGGATTATACATTTAATTTCGGTTACCTTTTTATATATATACGTACTTTTCAAATACGTTAAAAATAGTGTGCCTTTGACCTTTTAAGTTCTATCAAGATAAATTAACCCTTCGTGCAACAAAACAGTATGTTTAGTTGCTTTTGACTTTTGCCTCTCCTAAAGACATTCTTGTGTCTTTACCCTTTCTTTTATACCGAATTTGAACTTACGGAATAATATAAAAACTTATATACAATATTACATACATGTAATATTGATCAATTAAGTTAATTGAGCTGAAAATGTTGACTTATTAAGTCAATGAGCTGAAAATATATATTATTGGACCACCATTAATTTATTTGGATTAATTCGTAATTTATTTGTCAACTAGCACGCTTGTGTTAATTTTGACCGAAATTTTTAACCCATTTATTTTACCCGTTTTTGTAATTTTTTTATTTTTTATTTTATTGTCGAACGCGGGCTATTAAATGTAGTAATTCAAATTGTAATGTGTAGTAACACACATATTTTTTGTAGTAATAACACAAACTATTTTATATAATAATACAAATTTTTTTATTTAGTAACACGTTTTTTTCTAGTGTTTTTGTTGATGTAGTAACTCACATTATAATATGTAGTAACATATATTATCGCATGTAGTAAACACAATAATCATGTTGTAATACAGATTGTTTTATTGTAGGATGATGCAAAAAATATTAGATCATTTGATAAAGTCACATATAGTAACAAACGTCTATACAATGTAATAGTTCAAACTGTAGTATGTAGTTAAACACATTATTACATATAGTAATACAGATTCTTTTATATAGTAAAACATTTTTTTCTAGTATTTTTGTTGATGTTGTAACTCACTTTATAATATGTAGTAACAAATATTATTATATGTATTTTTTTTTTACAAGGATATTATTATATGTATTAAGATATATTATTGCATGTAGTAATGCAAAATAACTTTGACCCATAATAATTATTAAAGAAATAGAAAATATTTAAAGATTAAAACCGTCGTAAATTGCAGCGTCCGAATGCGGCCTGGGGTGGCCGAAAAATCTGCGGAGAAGACGACCACGTCGACCAAGTACAATTTTTGTCAGTATGTGTATTTATAAAAAACGTGGGTGTAAATTGGGCTGCCAGTGGGTGTATTTATTAAAAATGTGGGTGTGAATTGGGCTGTCAGTGGGTGTATTTATAAAGAATGTGGGTGTGAATTGGGTTGATGCATATATGCAATATTTCACACAAGATCACTCCACTAAATAATTAGTATGCAGGAATTAATTAGAAATGAAATGATCATTTCTTATTTCATTCTAAATATATACTATAATTAATTGTTGAGATTAATGCAATATTGGAATGTCATTTGATTTTAGTATCAGAAGTGTTCTTACTACCATAAGTGTTTTGATATTTTGGTTTTCAGTACAAGCTGAATAAGTTGTACTCTGTTGATAAGGTTTAGTATTCTGATCTTAGGTATCAACTCTTCTGGTCTGATCAGAAGAGTAGTGTTCCTAGTCTGCTAAAGCTTACTGCTGATAGGCATATCAGCTGAGACAAGTTTGCTGGTATTTTAGTTTCAGAGTTAGTTTATTTCTGTTAGTTTGTTGGTGGCAGTTTCAACTTGCATTGTACATCTATAAATACACCATCTATTGCATAGGTTGTAGGTTAGAAAATTCAGAGAGTTTTGAGAGATATCAAGCTTAGTGAATACTTGTAATCTATAACTTTCATTTGTGATTAGTGAAGAGAGTCATCTATCCTCCGTGGACGTAGATCATTTGATCGAACCACGTAAATCCCGTGTTCTTTCTTTGAGTTCTTTATTTGTTTCAATTCTTTGCGTTTCTAGTTGTCTTGATTTATTATTTGTGAGGACTTACTTTGTGAACACAATTCCATAACATTAATATATTATTATATTAGAAATGATCATTCCAAATTAAATAGTGATTCTCAAAATTAAAAAAATGATAATTCCTTTCCTACCATATGATTTTATGTACTCCATGCCATTAGAAATGAACTATTATTATTATTATACAAAATACCATTATTATTTTTTCACAATAATAATATTAATAATTTATAAAAATTAAGAATTAATATTATGATTATTAAATGATTATTAAATAAATAATAAAATCGTGAAATAAATAATAAAAATAATACTTAGTTTTAAAAATAAATAATAATAACAAATACTATCAACAACAAAAATTAATAATAATAATAATTTAAGTAATTTTACACAATACTTATAATGTTCATTCCTTATTCATACTAATTACTCCCTCCGTTTCATACTTGATGACCCATTTTACTATTTTGAGTGTCTCTTACTTGATGACACGTTACCTAAAATAGCAAAAACACTTTTAAACAATCTCCTTAAAACATCACAATATGGGTTAGTCTTATGTGAAATATTGCATACATGCATTTCATCCCAATTAGGCAAGTCAAAACACTAAGCTTAAAAGTCAAATTAAGTCAATTTAAAAAAAATCGCGGGTCATAAGCCTGGATCCGGGTTGTCCAGAAAATTCGCGGGTTGCAAACAGGTGGTTTACTACATGACCAAAATATTGTTACTGCAAGGCCAAAATATTACCACTACAAGACAAAAAATTAATACTACATGTCAAAACATTCTGACAAATTCACCAAAAAATTAAGTCTTCAGAATATTTTTGAACATGTATTAATACACTTTTGACCTTGTAGTGATAAAATTTTGGTCTTGTAGTAACATTATTTTAGTCATGTAGTAGCCGAATAAGTCAAAATTATTTTAGTAATTTTGCCCAAAAAAAATAAGTGTCCAGAATATTTTTGGACTTGAGTAATGCACTTTTGACCTTGTAGTGACAAAATTTAGGTCTTGTAGTAACATAGTTTTGGTCATGTAGTAAGATAATATTTTAGAGTGAAAATAAATATTCTAATTAAGGTTGACCCACTTTGACTTGCGTTAATCCGCTTTAAACTGCGTTGACCCATGAATTTTGACCTAATTTACCTTAATTAGTCAATATTGCATGTATGCAATATTGCATATAAGTTTTTGCCTCACAATATTACAACAAATGTCATTACTTTATTGGGACCTTCTATATGTAGTCAGGGTGTCGTAACATGTCGTAATGACTACCGTAGTCAGTTAATCTAAGCCATTAAAAATCTAATCTAAAGGTTTAGATTTGATGACCTGTTACCTTTTGTAAATTTTACGATATGTATTGTCGTAATGTGTCGTAAAGTGTCATAAATTTGTATTTTCTATTAAATTAAATTAATTAAAATATATTATTGTAAATTTACATTTTTATCCTTATACAATAAAATAATTTATTACAACAATTATCTACACCCGCTAATTTTATGAGTTCACCCCAAATCATTTTTTACCATAGTTATCTGCACCCATTCATTTTATGAGTTCACCCAAATCATTTCTTACCATAGTTATCTGCACCCATTCATTTTATGAGTTCACCCCCAAATCATTTCTTTTTTACAACGGTTATCTACACCCGCTCATTTTATGAGTTCACCCCCAAATTATATTTTTACCAAAATTATCTGCACCCGCTCATTTTATGAGTTCACCCCCAAATTATTTTTATACCACAATTATCTGCACCCGCTCATTTTATGAGTTCACCCCAAAATATTTTTTTAAAAATAATTATATTTAAAAGACTATATTATTTTTTTATTAATTAACACAAAATATAATAAAATCAACCCTAATTTATACATTTACAATCTACAACCGAGTCATTGCCGAGTTACCGTCGATTCACCACCAAATCACTCATATTTTTAGAAAAAAAATCGTAAAAACATAATTAAAAAAAACTATCGAGATTAGGCACAAATTTTAATTTTTTTTCTTTTTAATTTTTCTTCCCATTTTCAATTTTTATTCCAAACTTTTTATTTCTTCGTTTTTTTTGTTTCCTATTTTTTTTTTATTAGTATATTTTTTAGTTTTAATACAAAATAATATTATATGTATGATTTTATTATAATCTCTCCGTCCCAGTGAAAGCTCCTCATGAGCTTCGGACACAGAGGTTAAAAAAAAATGATATAATAAGTGGATGTATGAGAGGTGATGTGATTGAGAGAGAGAAGAATATAATGAAATGTGAGAGGGAATAGTTTGGCAAAAAAGGAATGAGTAACTTTCATTGGGACAAACGAATAAGGAAAGTTGGATAGTTTTCAATAGGAAGGAGGGAGTAGTCGGTAATACAACAAGTAATAACCAGTAATACCATTAACAATAATTAGTAATACCACGAACATTAATCAGTAATACCATTAATATTAATCAGTAAAATTTTATACAATAACAAATAATTTCACCCATCTAATTATATTCAATAATACAAAAAATAATTATCAGTAATACCATGAACAGTAAGTAGTAATATCATGAACATTGAATAGTAATATCTCATACAGTAACAAATAATTCCACAAATCTAATTATATTCAATAATACCAAAAACAATTATCAGTAATACCATAAACAATAATATGTAATACCTTAAAAATAATAATAATCAGTAATAAATAATTTCATATAACCAGTAATACCACAATTAATAATCAATAATCATTAATATTAATTCAATAGTGTATTAATAGTAATACCGCAATCAATAACTAGTAATACCAGTATCAATAATATCAATAACAATAATACCATAAAAAAAGTGGAGAGAATGCAGATCGGGGTGTACTAAAGAAAATAGAGGGTGCACATTACCAAGCCCAATTGAAGGAAACCCTAGCCTAATGGGAGGGCACCCTAGGTCAGTAGTCGTCGCTTGGGATTTCATCAGTAAGGTCACCGGCTCCGAGTGTCGTCCGGTCAGAGATCCATCAGCAACATACTCACAGTCCTCCGTCGGGCCGTCGTCAACCGGAGGAAGAGGCTGCGCAGGAGCAGGGTGAAGAAGACGGATGAAGCAATGTAGCTTCGATTTGGACAGAGATGAACGACGGGAGAGAGGCAGCGTCGATCCGAGTGTTGTAGGCGAGCGTCGTTGATGTAGGAGAAGCTCCTGGATCGCGAACGCAAGGGAGATTGATCGAAGCAATCGCGTCGGTGGTCGAAATGAGGAGAGGATTTCGGCCACCATGGATCGTGGCCGAGATGGAAGATTATGTCGATTGTTATGGAAGTGAAGAATCGCGATTGCCATTCGAGGAGGGGTCTCGGGCTTCAGCGGCCGAGGCCGAAGCGCCGCCTTCGCCGTCGAGGGGGTGGTCGGGCATGGTGGTGGCTGGGTCACCCGCCTACATGCATGGATTTCCGGCAGGTCCTTTACTCATCAAATTAAAATTAAAATTTAGGTGCACCGCCGATCGACTTTAATAAAATTATACCTATAATATTATTTTGTATTAAAATTTAAAAAATACACATGTAAAAAATGGAAAAGAAAGACAGGAAAATTTAAAAAGGAAAAGAAAAAAAAACAAGAAAAAAAAATTGAAAAAAAATTTGAAAATGGGAAGAAAAAAGAAAAAGAGGAGGGGGAAGAAAAATTAAAAAGAAAAAAATTGAGATTTGTGGCTAATTTCGATAGTTTTTTATTAATTATATTTTTAGGCTTTTTTTTAAATATGGGTGATTTGGTGGTGAATTGATTTTTTAGAGTTTATTTTATTATATTTTGTGTAAAATAATAAAATGATAATATAGTCTTTTAAATGTGATTATTTTTTTAAAAATATTTTGGGGTGCACTCATAAAATGTGCGAGTGCAGATAACCGTGGTAAAACAATAATTTGGGGGTGAACTCATAAAATGAGCGAGTGCAGATAATTGTGGTAAAAAATAATTTGGGGGTGAACTCATAGAATGAGCGGGTGTAAATAACTATTGTAAAAAAGAAATGATTTGGGGGTGAACTCATTAAATGAGCGGGTGCAGATAATTGTTGTAAAAATATGTTTAGGGGGTGAATTCATTAAATTAGTGGGTGCAAATAATTGTAGTAAAAATATGATTAGGGGGTGCACTCATTAAATTAGTGGGTGCAAGTAAAATATAAATAAAATTTAAAAAGAAGGGTAATATAGTAAATAACAAAATATAATTTAAATAATGCTAAAAATAACTGAAACCTGTATGACAGGTAGCAGGTCGTTTTTACGGTTACGACGCCACATGGCGCGATTCGACAAAGTGACTGCGTAGTCACTTTGTAAAATGTGACTACCGTAAGAATTGCCCTACTTTATTACACTAAATAGTATCTTTATTACTACTTATAAAGTTGAAAAATCTTTACTACCTCCACTTTATATTACACAATACTAATAAACAATTTATTCATTAAAACCCGTGCCCAATTGGTTTGGGTCATCAAGTATGGGACGGAGGGAGTATAAGAATTGACACATATTTCATTCATGAACGTAATGTTCATTCCTTATTTATACCAATTATAAGAATTGACAAATATTTTGCAAAATAGCTTAACAAGTATTTTCTCAATTTCATAAAATTTGTCGTATTTATTCTTTATTTTTGTTTCAAAAAGTTTGTCATTTTTTCTATTTTTACCACGAATTTTCCTAAACTACTCATTTATAACTCCTACAATATCACTTTTAATTAGAAATATATTAATTATTCATTTTCTTTCACTTTCTTCTAAAAGGTAAGAGTGTGATAGAAAAGAAAAATCAATAGAGGGAGAAAAATTAATGAGGGACAAAAATATTAAAAAAATATGTTCTTTAATTTTATATAGAATGATAAATGCGACAAATTTGACGGTCACTAAGATTTGAACACGAAACCTTGGTGTTAGAAGGATGCATGCACGCCACTTGGGCTGGGCAGCACGATTTATTTGTTTTTTCATCTATTTTTTAGTGTTCCACTACAAGAAATGTCTCAATTAGAAAAATGTGTAATCACTTAATGAAATAAGTATATAATTTGATAAATAAAGGAGAAAAAAGATGAAATCGATTGTATAATTCAAGTACTGTATACACATAATCATATATGAAATTAATAGAGTAGCGTAATTTGCGGCGTACTAGGTTTTTGCTCAATTAATATTCAATCATTTTAATTAAAACTTTAGAGTTTGCTTGCTTGGGCATGAATCAAATTCTGTTAAATTGTCTTTACTCATTTTTAATTGATTCATTGCAATCACGTTTCCTTCTTTATTAAAAAAAAAAACGCTTACAAGAGAACCTAACATGATTATTATCATCATGTCCTAAAATGTTAAATGTGGTGGATAGGCATTATTATTAGTTTCTCATTATTTCCCAAAATAATTGTATACTGTTTATATGGGTGTTATAATTACAATGATAGGCTAATATATGCTCGCCAAATTTTTTAGAACTTATATCAATTATCAAATAAAAATATCAACTTTTGATGTATATATTTATCCTCACTCGCTATCTCTCTCTAAGGATATGGCGCATTAACTTGCTAGAGTTGCGAGAAATTTTTCGAGCTTCCATGTCAAGTTCGACCCCCTCCATTGTGGAGGGTTTACCTATTGTTTTTTCAATTGTTGAATATAGTGAAGTTTTGACGTAAAAAAAAAATCTCTCATCAAATTTGAAATCTGCATATTATAATTTTTGTTAAACAAAATATATTTTAGGAAAAAAAATATGAAAAGTTAGTAAAACAAACCGTTAATTTAAAGTAAAATTTAACCTCTCACAAGAAATATTTTTTGATGAAAACACTACGCCCACAAGTTATACTCAAAATATCAAGAGATCTAACCCGAGTACTAAAACCCCTTGTAGAAAAAATAAGACATCATTCACACCAAGAGTAAATTAGAGTGAACAATATATAAAATGAAAAGAACAAAACAAGAATCAACAACACAAGAATTTATGTGGAAAACTTCAAAACAGAAGAAAAATAACGGGCACACAAAATATATATTACTATATGATAAATTTCTATAATAACACAGATTTTCTTTCTATCTCGACACCCCTACATCTCTATATACAACTTAAAGTACTCTTAGGGTATGTTTACTTTTGATTTTAAAAACCAGGTTTTGGATTTCAAGATCCAAAACCCGTTTTACTTTGGGATTTAAAAATCAGTTTTCAAAATCCACTCAAAACCACCCCTATCAAACATATTGATTTGACATAAAGTTATATTTATATAATATTATTCCAATCATTATATTCTTTCTCAACAATAATATAATAATACAATAATAATATAATAATACAATAATATACTCCCTCCGTCCGCCTATAAGTTTCCCATTTTGGTCCGTCCGCCTATAAGCTTCTCATACCTTTTTTAGAAAGTACTTTTTCTTACACTTCACTTTATATCTTACTTTTTCTCTATATCTCTCTCCTCTCTCAATCACATCACTTGTACTATATATATTATTTAATCACTTTTCTTAATCTCTGTGCCAAAAAGTAACGTGAAGCTTATAGGCGGACGGAAGGAGTAATACATTTAATCATTACACACTTAACTAATCATTATAATCTCATCAAACAATAATATAATAATACAAACTCATTCAATCTTACAACTTGATTTGACATAAAGTTAAATCCTTCACTATTTCAAAATCCAAAAGAAACACACATATTACTATTCATCGGGATTTAAAACCAAAAGTAAACATACCCTTAGGCTCCATTTGGATGGAGGGATTTAGGTCTATGGATTTTAAATCCATAATTCAAATACACTCGACTTGTTTGGATTAAAAAGTAAATGAATGGATTTTAAATACTTAGATTTGAGCCCATCATTTTTTTAGTTAAAATTGACAGAATTTTAAATCCTCACTAAAACCAAGTCATTTGAAAAATTCATGTATTTTATGACTCTTCAAATCAAATCCCCTCATCCAAACACAACTTATCTAAAGATATTATAATATTATGTGAAAAATTCATATGTCGTCCCCTCCCCCCATTTTATTAGGTTGGCCGTTGGGTACAAGATCAAACAAAACATTTATAAGGACTAGATCTTCAACCCGAGGTAGATCAATCGAGAAACATTGTCCCATTCAATCTTGAGGAAGTGGGAAGACGAGAGAATAATTTGCCCACAAATAAGCCTAAATCTCCACTCTCAAAAGAAGACAGACCCATATTAAGGTACTCTCATTTTAAGAAATTTAGAGAAAGAATAAAAAGACAGAGAACACCAAAAATTAAGATCCACCACAAAAACACCCATGCAGGAAGCTAGAGCTAGAAACCCCAGGAGAGCCCTTGCAAGCAGGAACAAACCCAAATGGGGGAGGAGTGTCGGACGTGCCGAAGGAAGGCTAAAGTAACAAAGTAGAAAGAAGGAAGGATAAATAACATGAAAGAAAAAACAAACAAATTAAGTAAGAACTAAAAGACTAGAAATAACATAAAAATATAAATATAAACGGGATCAACGAATCTTTCACCCGATCGACTACCATGGAGTCGTCGAGGAGGTCGACTCGTTGATTCCAGCTAACAAACAAACTGCGACGACAAGCAAAAGGGTGGGACGACAACAAAATTGAAAACATGAGACTATGAGAGAGACAATGATCACGTTATGTTACTATGGAGAGGTAAATAATGATTTGAATATAAAATATGTAGAAGTGGTTGTTAAAAGAGGCAGCGTGAGGGTGTAAGACGGTTTTGGGTGGTCGAGTCTTATATGTTTTCCTTTTTTAAATATGAAAAGCTACAAATTGGACCTTGAACTATTTTTTGGTACAAATAAATTTTCCCTTTTTTTAAAATAGAACATGTATATCCATCAAAAAAAAAAAAAAAATAGAACATGTATATATGCCCTCAAACTAATAAAATGAGAAAGGCATATTTATTACTCACTCTGTTCCACAATACCTTTCACATTTTTATTTTTGGGATGTTACACAATATCTTTTACACTCTTAAAATGGAAAATATTTTATAAACTTCACTTTTATAATATTCACAATTTTACATAAAATGACATTACATTTGGACCTACACATACACACAAGTCAACTTATTTTTTTACGTTATACATAAAAATTTATAAAATTACCTCATAAAATTCTACTTATTATCAATTTTTTTTTTTAAATATGTACACTTACAGGTATTTCGGGACGGATGAAGTAGTATATTGGTTGAAGGACATATTTTTTTTTCCATTTTATTAATTAATTAGAGTTGCATATTTGTTCTAATTTATTAGTTGGAGGAAAGTTTATTCTATTTTTAAAAAATGGAGGAGATATTTCTTCTATTTTGAATAATGAGTGACTTATTTGTACTAAAAAAATAGTTCAAAATTTAATTTGTATTCGATAGTATAGTCGGAGGTCCCATATACAGCTTAATTTCTTATTTAATTCTCACACCATCCATTTAAATATGTTCATACTTTTGGACTCAAATTTTAAATAAAAATAGATGAATTTTCTATCGCTAGACAGGGAATTCGTCCTGTCTCACAATAGACTTTCAATTAAAAATTGACACATTATTTAATTTTGTTATGTGTGATCACACTTCACTTTTAAATAAAATAAAATAAAAAATGAATTACTACAATATCCTTACATTATTTTTAAAAAATATTAAAAAATATTCTAAGAGTTTTATTTCAGTTAGGCTGAGCCGTAGATCTCGAGGCTCGAGATAAAGCTCGAACCAATTCGAGCTCAGCTCGAGCCCGACCCAACTCACCTCAACCTGGCCCAGTCCGGGCCCGACCCAATTCGAAGAAAACATACATTCGATCCCAACGGGTCATGGGCCAGGCCAACGGACCCAACTTAGTTCGGTCTGATCTATTTGACAATTCTAGATATATATGTCATTTTGCATAGGTCAAACGCACTAATGCGAAGTGCGATCATATAGAATAAATTTATACGTTAGATCAACGATCTAATGATATTTGAAACATTGTTTATTATAAGACAGAGCGAAGTCTATCTTACCGTAGAAAGATCCAAAATACATAAAGTTGATAAAAAAAAGGGTATTATGGAATATTGTAGATTCATTTATTATAATTAAAGTGATTTTTATGAGTAAAATTGAGTGATAATTTAAATAATTAAGTGATCGTTGAAGAAAGAAGATAAAATAACATCTTCGTAAAATGAATTAACATACTCCGTACTTTTTTATGCACGGATAAATAAAAAAAAAAGTGAACACAGACACGTTTACACTCAATAAATTAAATTAACTCGAACTTAAATTATGATGTCATGGTGATATAAGCAGTTGGTGTATGAAAGACAAAAGTGATGGATGGGTCTTCAAAATCTTCCTTTAAAAGATGGGAACATGTCAACCCAGAGTCAACATATTTACCAATTTGAACCGGGTCGGGTCAGCTATGGGACCAGAAAATGAGGAGTCAACACACTTTCTTTAAATATTTTTTGTTCCTCAATCATCATTATTCATGTTAATTTCCATCGTGCTTTCATTTCACACTTGCAATATAGTACTTCCTTCTATTCAACAAAATTTTGTTCACTTATTTTATACTCCCTCCGTCCCACAAAGATAGCCACATATTCCTTTTTTGGATGTCCCAAATTATAGCCACATTTCCTCTTTTACTTTAACATTAAATGCTTTATTGTCAATTTTGCCCCTAATTAATAAGAGTAATTAATGCTTAGCAGATTTTGGAGTATGAAATTTTAAGGGCAAAATTGACACATTAGCTAAATTTGACTGCATTTATTGATTTTTCTTAATTTGTGTGTAAAGTCAAATGTGGCTATCTTTGTGGGACGGAGGGAGTACATATTTAAAAAAAATTATTTTAATTATAAAAAATATATATGGAATAACGAGTAAAAAATATTGTTGATAGATATTCAATCTTGTTAATAAAATAGAAAAAATACTTAAAAGTTAACTATTTAAATAAAATAAACATGTAGTTTGTGAACCCAAAAATTGGTCTGAACAAAATTTTATAGAACTGAGGGAGTATTTAATTATTAGGACAAAATTCCTTTTATATATATACTTTTTCTCGATTATCTCGTACTCTTGGCTATATGAATATATCGATCTAGTTCTATCATATGAGTGATGGTATCGGATGTAATATTACACATAGGGGTGGGAATACGTCGGATCTAGATAGGCTTTACAAAAAAAAAGCTTGGCCTGTTAAATATTTTTTAGGCCCGAGCCTGGCCCATGGTCTATCATAGGCTTTTTTTTAAGGCTTGGCCTGACCTTTTTAACAAATAGGCCTGGCCCGAAAGCCTTTTAAAGGCCTTTTTAGTTCTATTAGTGATTTTTTAAAAAAATTCTACAACACTTATATTTAATTGAATCATAAAAAATCGACTAATTATATTGTCAAATGTTTACTAGTTAGAAATTATACTCCCTCCGTCCCACAACTGTTTGCACACTTTCCTTATTCGTCCGTCCCACAATTGTTTGCACACCCTAAAAAGGAAACTCCTTCATAAACCCCACCCCTCACAATATTCACATACCTGTATTTACACAAACTGCCATTACTTTTACTCTCTTTCCAATCACCTTTTTACTTTATTCATTTAACTTTACAAAATTACCCCTCAACACTCCATTCATTACATTTTTTTCTTAATAAGTGTGCCCACTTTGTGGTGCAAAGACTTCCGAGACGGAGGGAGTATATATTAGACACTCCTATATATTTTCTACATTTAAGTATAATATATCATATATATTAGATATTTATATATATTATATATATATATATATATATATATAAAATAGGCCGATCTATTGAGCTTGAAAGGCCTACGAAAAAGCTCAAGCCCGGCCTATTTAACTAAATAGGTTTTTAAAAAAGCTTAAGCCCGACTTATTTATTAAACGAGTCGAGTCGAGCCGAGCTTTAATAGGCCGAGTTGTAAGCCCCTATCGGGTAGCCTGACTCATTCCCACCCCTAATTTACACATGCAATTTATATTAATTTGAGGTGGAGTGAAATTCGAATCACTAGTGGCCAAGGAGGCCGCCCTATAAATTGATCAACACATAAGACCTTGTATATTTATAAGAGGGTACTTTTACTAATTTTATGGTGTACGTTGCTTGGTAGTGTTATTTATTTATTTTATTATGACATTTAGTTCAAATATGATTGAGCAATTTTGTAATATTGATACACAAAATGTAGAGAAACACTTGGTATATACATATTTAAAAAGCTTTCAAAGCGTGACTGTGGTGAAAATATGAATGTGATTTAGCAGTGGATTACGGTGAAGGACTTGATTTCTCTTTTGTGAACAATGTCAAATTTTCGAGCAATTGACAGGTGGTGGAAGCGGGAGGAAACACATATGTTAGTCGCGACTGTTGTGGAAAGTGACGAAAAGAGAGAATGAAATGGAAACAATATATTTTTCATGGATTCTAGATTCGTGTAATATTTTATATACGTTTGTGTCGTGTGTAAAAGGTCTTGTGTGAAAAGATTAACATAGTTAAAGAGGTCTAGGAATAAATTCAATAGGAACAACATTGGTTGTTCATAGTCATAGCCAAGGATGAAAATATCGCGGATATATCGCAAATTTGGATATTGCGATATGGATATTGGGGTCTAATGTATTTTTTCCCAAAGTATCGCGGATATATCGTAAAATATCGCTAAATATCGATGTCGATATCGATATCGTTCAACCGTAGTGTAAAATTGGACGGGAATCGGAAAATATCGCGGATATATCGCACGATATCGCACAATATCGCAAAATCTGAAAAAATCGCAAACCTATTTGAAATTTTATTTTTATATGTACAAAATTATACTCCCTCCGTTCCACTATAAGTTTCTCACTTTCTTTTTATAGATGTCTCATTATAAGTTTCTCATTCCATTTTTGGCATATTATTTTCTCTCTCTCAATCACATCACTTATATTTTATCTATTATTTTATCATACTTCATCTCACACTCATCAATTATTTTCTCTTTCCCCATCACATCACTTCTACTACATCTATTATTTTATCATATTCCCTAATCAAAACACCCCAAAGAAAGGGGAAACTTATATCGGGACAGAGGGAGTACATTTTATTTTATTTTTAATAGTGTAAGCGAATATATTCTCGATTCACCTCATATATTTAGTAGTTTTTGTTTAAACATATGAATTATATGTGCATAACTATATCCTAAATTACTATAATGTGATGAATTAGTATGAATGTTGTTTGGACAAATATATCATTTCACCTACTATTTGTGAACCCCATATGTTATTATTTTGATATTAATTGTATTTTATCATGTATATTTATTTAATCATTTTGTATTGTATTATGTTGTCAATTAGTTTTCGTCAGCCAGTATTTAATTGTATTTTATCAATGTTGTTTGGACAAAGATGTCATTTCACCTACTATATTTGAACCTCGTATGTCATCATTTTAATATTAATTGTATTTCATCATGTATATTTAATCATTTTATATGGTATTATGTTGTCAATTAGTTTTCGTCAGCCAGTATTTATATAATTTATTATCAATATGTTTGTTTTAAACATATAATTTTAATGACTTTTGGATGTAATACATGTATAATAGTATGTTTTAATAATCACTAAAATTTCATGTTAAATTTCCAAGATTTTAATAAGATTTTCGTTATTTAATTTTTTCAATTTGTTTGCAATATTGATATATCCCGCGATATATCCGTAAAATTAAAGTTGCGATATTTGTTGCGATAGCGATATTTCATAGCATTCCAAGATTAAAATATGTGTCGGTATTTTGTGTATATGTTATACACTGTGCAATTTATATTTAATTCATTAAATGTTTCGGATCGATTTGTGACTCAGTCACACCAATAAATGAAGTCATAATAATAATCTGATTCATATCATGGTAAATGATATACTCTGTTGGATACTGTGTGATATATTTACTTTATTTTATTGTAAAAGACAATTTAAGTAAAATTATAATTCGATTTATAAAATATAGTATTTGTGATGAAAACTCTCTCATATTTGAAATTAATTTCAATAACATATTAATATAATAAATGATCATGTAATTGAGTGTATCTATACAATTGAAATTGAACTTCATTAAATTGAGTTAAATATTTAAATTGAACTTTAAAATATATTTCATTAAATTGAGTTAAATATTTAAATTGAACTTTAAAATTCAAATATATTTATACGCAGTTAAATTTGCCATAAAGATAAATTTAACTGAATTCAAATTTAAATCTTTTGATTTACCAAAGTAGAGTAGAGTAAAAGATTTTTGGAGGAGATATTTATGAATTAAAAAAAGGAAATCAATGTTAGTAATGATGTAATATCGCAGATTAGGAAGAATGATTAAGTGATTATTGATATTTGATGGGACTCGTGTCAATATGTGGAAAGCAAAAAATTAAGAAAATTCCAACATATCACATCGTTCAGTCATAAAAATCAGATATTTATTAATTTCAACCTTTTAATTTAAAATAAGTATTGTCAACTGCACGATTTCAATGTTGACTTCCTTATGTCACCATTATTCTATTTTCTCTCTAAATTTTTTTATGTTGGTGTGTTTGTGTTTTTTTCTTGGTTTTTCATAACAATAATTAATATTTTCTCAATTTCATGATTTTTTTCGTATTTTTTTTTTATTTTAATCATGTGAAAATTTTATTAAAAAAAAAAAAGTGAAGTTAATTGCGAAACAAAGAAAATAAAATTTACAGTTTGATATCATATCATATCACATTAAAATTTAAAAATTATGGTATACTGTTTGATGTTTATATTTTTGGCTTATCAAAATTACTTAAAAACACAACACGTTTGGACGTGGAACGTAATGTCTCCCGTCTTCTTCTAGTTCGAAATTTTACATCCGAATTTCAACATTCAATTACATCCATTTCTAAAAATACATATATATTTTATTATTATAATAATACAACATCACTCACTCTTACTAATTAATTTGACATAAAATTACATCCTACTCCATAATACAACAACACATACTTTTATACAATTGATTTGACATAAAGTTACATCATATCCTACTTAACATCCCAAAACAAATATACACAAACACTATTCATCAAGATTTTCTCATCCAAAATTTCTACATCCGAATTTTCCTAATCCTATATAATCCCAAAACAAACACCCCCTTATTAGTTGATCGCGGGGCGTTCAATCTTTTTATTAATTAGAAATATATAATTAAAAATCTCTAACACATACTCATTCCGTCCTTGAAAAGTTTGCGGTGTTTTTTGGGCACGGAGTTTAACGAAAATATGTAATGGTTAGAGTGTTGAAGGGTAATTTTGTAAATTTTTATATATATAATAAATAAAGTAGTTGGATTGAGGATATGATATGTCCCAAAAATAATGACAAGAATGGTAAATATATGTATATTGTGAGGGTGAGAATTGTAATAATTGTTTCCATTTATGGGTATACAAATTTTTGAGAAATAAACTTAAAAAAAATATATATAATTTATAAAATTTAAATTTAATTAATGAATTTACCTTGACTATCACTAGCAAATTTTCTCACAAATAAAGTTCCTTGTTGATCATTAATCACAAATTATTTTCTACAAATTAAAATTCATCATTCAGTAATCATAATAATTTATTAAAATAGTCTTCAAGAAATTAAATGTATCATCTTTAAACATAAACTTTACAAAATATTAAAAAATAAAATTATTATTTTTTAAATGTATAATAAAAATGTAAACAAATTGTTTTTAAAAAAATTATGGAGGTGGACTACTATATTCTCGAGTTGATTCAATTAGACTATATGATCCAAATCTTCCATATACACTAATTTTAAATTGTGACTTCTCCATATACTTTCATTAAGAAATCTCTAAATTTTAAAAACACATTTATATTTTCTTTTCTTCTTTCTATCTCTTCTTCTTCAACCTTCATTTTCTAATTTAAAATTTATATCAATTCTACGTTTTTTATTTTAATTATTTTCTTTTTTCTATTTCAATCATTATGATCATTCCCTTCTTCTCACAAATAAAGTCGTGTGTGGAAGTATATTACGGATTTTTTTTAACACTAGTACTCATCTAAATACAACACTCACCTCTATAATACATTAATTAATACACCTAGCTATTTTTATACAATTACAACACTCTTTTTCAAACTTTTCTTCCATGTACTAATTATCTCTTCTTTTTTTCTTCCTCACACTAATTATTCCAAAAACTAACAACAATAAAATAATACAACATCATTAATGATTGACATAAAACTTTTCATCCACCCCTACTTCTTCATCCCGATCCAAATACATTTAATATTTATGGATTATCCACACACATTTTTCCATCTCCATGATCATCTCATCCATGCACTACCATCCCTAACCAAATAGGGTTTAAGACAGGACCACATTTACATTGAAAAATGACTTGGCCAAATATACTTGCCAAACAACAAAATTATGTACCTAGCCATGTTGAACTTGTTAGCATATTCTTTGCAAACTAATCATTTTTATGCTCTGTCACTGACATCGTCGCTACAAAGTGCTTGCTATGACGATTGGTTGTAATGGAGTTTTTCGATCATTGAAAATTAGATTTGCGATAAATAATAGTTTACGGTTGTTTTAAGGGAATATTAAATTTGCATTATTAACATTTGTCGCTTGATAAATCACACAATCGATTGCGTCACCACTTCTTTACTAGGAGGGTGGCGATGTATTGGAACAAGACGAAACTTGACGGCTATTCAAATGAAATTAATTGACTTTGGTGGCAACATTTTACAATTTTTTTTTTAAAATTGACTTAACATTGTTGACTCTAAATAGATATGTTGATTATTGTTAGAGAACTTAGTTTATTTTACTTTGTCTTCTTTAGGTGGTGTTTGCAAACCCAACAACTAGCTTCCAGAATCACTTTTTATACAAAAGTTATGAGAGGGAACTTTGAAAATAAGTGATTTTGAAAGCTGTCAGTTGTGTTGTGTTTGCAAACAGACCCTTAATATCTCTATCAATAAAATTATGATTTTTTTGTTGTTAATTATTAGTTGAATATAATATTCTCATTTGATTAGAAAGCACAAAGGGTGCTGAGCATGATAATAGAGCCACTTTAATTATTCAGTTATACCAATCCAATTCGGTTTCATACATCATATTTGTTTAATTGTTTCACTAATAATCCAAAAAAAAGGTAATTATTAGCCATCAACCTCTAAATTGACTTATTGTTGGTGTTTGAAAATTTAAAGGGGTTGAAATTGAATGTCGTCCACTTTGGAAGGTTACTAGTGAAAAAAATCGGTTTGACCAACGAGCATGCACGTGTCTTTTCATCTATGAGGTCAATATTTTAATGGGCCCTGCTTTACCATAAATTCAAGTTTTAAAATTTTATTCATTCTTTTGCTAAAAAAATAAAATTATTATTCTTATATATAAATAATGAAAAAAATAAAATCGAGAAGAGTTGGATACGGATACTGTATTGAGAATTTAAATATAAACCGTGCACACCTTACACGAGTCCATCAAATATAATAATCACTTGATCAAGACAATATCTATTATTATTAGTAGCAGTATTATTGTTATAATAATAATTATTATTATTATCAAAATCTATTACTCCCTCTTCCGTTCCACATACATTTGTATACATATCATTAGAGGTGAAAATGGGTCGGACCTAGTTAGACTTTAAGAAAAAAAGTCTGATAGGTCTAAGACTGGTCCATGGCCAGTCATAGACTTTTTATAAAGGCTTGGGCCTGACTTTTTAATAAATAGATTTAACCTGAAAGCCTTTTAAATGTCTTTTAGGTATGTTAGTGCATGTTAAAAAAAAAACTACAACACTAGTAATATCATCAAATCATAAAAATCGACTCTTTCAATCTCAAAATAAAGAAATAAAAGCAATAATAAATTTATCAAATGTTCTAAAAAAAATATTCAACAGTTTTTTTTAACTATTACAGAGGAAAATATAACCAGTGTTACTAAACTTCCTTACTTTATTTATTTGAAAATCACATTTTATATATATATATATATATATATATATATATATATATATATATAGGCTGGCTTGTTGGGCTTAAAAGGCCTACGGAAAAGTTTGACCCGACCTATTTAGCTAAATGAACTTCTAAAAAACGTTGAGTCCGACTTGTTTATCAAACGAGCCGAGCCGAGCTTTAATAGGCTAAGTCGTAGGCTCCTGTCGGATAGTCTGACCAATCTCCACCCCATACTTGTCATATTTGGATTTCTCATACCAATTTACACATTCAATAAAAGGGAATATATTCATAACCCTCATCCTCAAAATATACACATATTTACACATGTGTCATTACTTTTTCACACTCAATCTACCTTTTGCTTTACTTTATTCATAAAATTTTACAAAGCTACCCTCAAAACATCACTCATTACACATTTTCTTAAAATGTGTATCATCCCAAAGGTGCAAATTCACTGTGTTATTATTGTTGATGATGATGATAGTTTTTTTTTTTTAAAGAATAGATGAAGGCAAACTAATTAACCAATCACTCATTTTGAAATTTCGTCACCATTCCAATCATAAGAAGATGGCGAATGTTATACCGACGTCGTTAGTCGGTGAGCTATTCTAATTTGGGTCGCGGAACATGAAATTTTTTACATAACTCAAACTCTACCATTAATGCCAAATGTTGTTCAGGGCGTCCGTTTCATATCCAGGAAAATTATCTCTCTTCCCAATTGTTGCAACCGCGACCATCGAGTTTCTGTGCACCCTTATCCTAACTGTTGGGATATGAATCCTATAAACAATATTCTAGTTGATGAAAGTATGTTTTGATGGCCAAAAGCAACTTAAAGTTAGTAATATATGTGGTTCTAAGTCATCTTAACTAAGTCATCTGAATATAAGCTTACTAATCTGATGAGAAACTTAAATTGAGATTACTGATCTTAATGCTAACTGAAGTAAGTTTACTGATCTTATGAAGTAATATTAAGAATAAAATTACTGATCTTAACTGAGTTATTTGAAATAAGATTACTGATCTGAGTATTGAAACTGAGAATATTTTTAGTGATCTTATATGAGATATTTGAAATCTGAGTTACTGATCTGATGTACTTACTGATCTGATATGCTTACTGATCTGATAGGTAAGTTACTGATCTTAAGTGTTTACTGATCTTAATATTTACTGATCTTATATGGAAGTTATTGAACTTACATGAGTTACTGATCTTATGAGTTACTGATCTTATTGGTTTACTGATCTGATATATGATCTGATAGGAACTAAGCTGATGTTTTGTATTGTATAGACAGCTTATAGTATAGGACTTAGAAATACTCATCTGTATATAGTTCAGTTGATGTATAGATAGGTTTTATATATGTAAAGTTGTGTTTTGTTGTATTCAGCATTGTAAAGCTCAGAACAGTAAAATCAGAACAGTAGAATAGGAATAGATTAGATGAAGATCAGAAGACTAAAGAAGACTCAGATGACTACTTCAGACTAAGAAGACTTCAAAGAAGAGTTGAAGAAGAGCTTAGAAGAAATCTGGAGAAGTTTTGAACAGTTTTTGGTTACTGTGCTGATTGAATCAGAAGAGTAAAAATCAGCAGAGTAAAATCAGAAGAGTAAAAAATCAGAACAGTAAGTTACTGTGCTGATTTGTTGAAATTGAAGAATAAGTTTGGAAAGCTTATTTAAAGTGTAACTGAAGATATATTTGAAGATATGCTGACTTGGAAGTTGAAGGAAGTTACAAAGTCGGTTACAAGAAGAAGTTACAAAAACAGTTTAGAGTTAGTTGAGAGTTAGTTCACAAACTGCTAACTGTCATACTAAGTTCTATAAATACTGTGTGATCTCCTACTGCTAAAGACTACTGAAGCAATTACTGATCTTAGAGAATTCAAAGAGCAAGTCTACAAGAAGAACTCACATAGTTGAAGGAGATTGAAGAAAAGAAGAAGCCACTGAATTGAAGAGAAGAATCAAAGGCTATTCACAGAGAAGTTTTACTTTTCAAAGTTTAAGTTTGTATGTTGTAAAACAAGTGTGCTAGTTACTTGTAGAATTACTAGTAGATCGAAGATATACCTGGAGGTATAATCGAAAAGATCAAAGTCTTAATCTTGGGACTTTAAGCCACAAGAAGCTCAAGAAGAGTAATAAAACTTCACAACTGGAGTTGTGAGAGTGGATGTAGACATTTGTCGAACCACTATAAAATTCTGTGTTCTTTACTTTACTGTTTGATATTTGTTTGAATTGATTAATCAAGAACATTAAGAATTAACAAAGATAAAGATCTATAGAAAAGTTGAGTATAAATTTGTTTGGGCTCATTAGTAATCTGATTATTCCGCATTGTGTATTCTGATATATTGAAAGATTTTTGAAAAGTCTATTCACCCCTCCCCTCTAGACATTTTCACTAGCTTACTCAATATTATTAACTCAACTTTGGGACCAACAAGTGGTATCAGAGCAGTAGTTCATTGGACTGCTGTTTCTTGATAACCTTACAGATCTTGAGGGATTCTTTACTGATCTTGCTGTTATTTCTTGATACTTATTACTATCTGAATACTTGAAATCTATCTGATATACTACAGATCCTATTTGTCTAATCAAACATGGATGACACTAATGTGAACAAGCTGCCTAAGTTCAAGATTGCAGATTATGACTACTGGAAGCTTAGGATGGAGGCCATCTTTAGCTCAACCCATGATCTAATGGTGTCTGTGGTGACTGAAGGACCAATTGTCATCATGGTGGAAAATACTGCTGTTCTGGATCCATCTAAACCAGTTGGAGCACTGGTCCCCAAACCCAGGTCAGAACTGACTTCAGAAGAAATGAAACAAAACAATTTGGATAGTCTTGCCAAGAACTACATTTTACATACCTTACCAAATGAGTATCTTGGTAAAGTATTAAAATGTAAGACTGCAAAACAGATGTGGGACAAACTGGCTATTCTTTGTGAAGGTACTACACTGATCAAAGAAAGCAAGTTATCCACTGCTGTCCAAAAGTTTGAATCATTTAAGATGAAGCCAGGAGAATCAATTGATGAGTTAGATACTCGTTTTACCAAAATTATGAATGATCTGGATGTATTAGGAAAGACTTATACTGACAGAGAAGTTAACTTGAGAATCCTGAAAGCCTTAGATGAAAGGTGGAAAATGGTCAAGATGATCATTAAAACTACACAAGACATTGATTCTTGGCCAGCAGAAACTATGTTCCAAACACTTAAGGCACATGAGTTTGAGTTAGATGAAGAAGATCCTATTACTGTGATTCATAAGGATAAGGATGTCTCTAAAGACATAGCTTTCAAAGCCTCTACTTCAAAGGGGTCTAGATCATCTAAAACAAAGGCTTCAAGCATAAAGGATGAACTAGATGGTTCTGATCTAAGTCTGAAAGATCAGATGAGCCTTATGATCAAAAGATTTGATAAACTAAACAAGAGATATGGCAGGTACAAGAGATTCTATAAGGAATCTAAGGGTTCTAATAACAGGGACTCTTCTGTGAACAGAAGGGATCAAAACTCTTCTGAAAGAAGGGATGAGATCTCTAATGAGAACAGGAGAGACAGGAACTCATCTGAAAAGAGAGACAGAAAGTATTCTGATAAGAAAGACAGGAACTCAATTGACAAGCATGACAGGAACAGAAAACATTCTCCTCCTAAAAGAACGTCTAACAATCCTGTTTGCTATAATTGTGATAAGCCAGGTCATTATGTATATGAATGTCCTGATCTGAGTTCTGAAGATCGAGAAGAAAGGAAAGCCAGAAGAGATCGAAAATATGCAAAGGGTAAGAAGGCAATGGTGGCTTACAATGACTCTGATTCGGAATCAGAAGAGTTACCATCGACTTCATCTGACTACCCTTCTAGCAATGAAGATGAAGCCTTCATAGCAGATGATGGACTGGCAATGATGGCCAAAATAAATGATGAGGTATCATCTGTCAACTCATTTCAATCTTGTAACAATTCTGACACTGATGAAAGTGATGCTGCTGTTAGCAGTGTAGGAAGTAGTCTTCATCATTCCCAGGGAGTGACTGAAGAAGACCTTCTACAAGCTAACAAAGCATTCATGGATATTAGTGATGAGAATATATCTTTAAAGCAAGAAATCATTAAGCTGAAAGAAGCTCAGTTGAAAGTGGATCCTAATATAGTTGTCATAAATGCAAGGCTATCAGAAGAGTTATCCCAACTCCAAGAAAAGTATGCATTCATTGACCAACTATATCAGGGTATGCTTAAAACTCAAGCCAAAGAGACTAATGAATTCAATGACTTAAAGATTAAATGTGAAAAACTTGAAGAGCGCAATAGATTCTTAGAATCTGAAGTAGTGAGCCTAGATCGAAAGCTATCTGGGATGATTAATTCTACTAAGATTAATCAAACTATCTCAGACAGATATAGAGCTCCAAATGATAAAAGAGGAATAGGTACTGATCTGCCTAGTCCATCTACTTCAGAATTTAAGAACACTAATGGAGCTAGTACAAGTTCTTTGCAACTAGATAAAGGAAAAGAACCTATGACTTATGATGATGATCCAAAACTCAAAGTACAGTCTAAATACATCCCTCCTACTACCAAGAATGGTAAAATGAAGAATGTATTAAGACCAGTACAGTCAAGACCATACCAGAAGAGTTACACTCCTCTGACCAGATCAGATCAGTCCTGGTATCAGAAGAGACAAACTCAGAACAGTAGGTCAAGACAAGCACATGCAAGTTGGGAACAGCCTAGACCTCCTTTCATAAGGCAGTCTCAGCTGTATTCAACTAAACCTAGGAGATTTGTGCCCCATTATCATAACAAACCTGTTCTTTACCCTCCACCTTTATCTTATAATATCATTGGTGAGGAAAGACCTAAGCAAATCTATAAGCCTTATGGTCCACATGCTTTTAGACCATATTCAAACTATCACAGGCCTACTGATCTTACTGAAAAAGGGATAGAACCAAGGAAAGGCTATCTCAGAAAAATAGATCCTAAGTCTGCTGATAATTCTGAACTGGTTAATAAAGTACTGTTCTGTGATAAATTTGGAAGAAAACTGAAGAGGTCCCACTTATTCAAATCTTCAATGTTCATTTGGGTACCTCTCACTACTAACCCCCAAGGACCCCAATAAACAAGGGTACCTAAGTTATTAAGATCACTACCTTGCAGGATCGACTGGAATTATACAAGAAAGGAGGTTCAGTTGGTGAGACCTGGTACATAGACAGTGGGTGCTCACACCACATGACTGGTACCAAGGCCTTACTTACTGACTATCATGAAAAGGAAGGACCAAAAGTCATCTTTGGTGATAGCTCAGTGGCAATCACAAAAGGATTTGGATTCATCAAGAATGGAGATGTTGAAATCCAAGATGTATCCTATGTTGAAGGTTTGAAGTATAATTTGTTATCTGTATCTCAATTTTGTGACAGGGGATACAAGGTTCAGTTCAAGACCAGAAGATGTGAAATAATTGATAAAAGGACTCACAATGTTCTACTTGTTGGCACAAGACAAGGAAGTATATACATTGTGAACTGGAATAGTTGTCCTAAGAATGCCTGTCTTATTACTAAGAGTCCTAAAGAAAACAGTTGGCTCTGGCATAAACGCCTCTGCCATCTAAACTTTAAGATAATCAACAAGATTGCTAGAGAACATCTTGTTGAGGGCATTCCTAATGAAATCTATTCCAAGTCACAAGTATGTGATTCCTGTCAAAAAGGTAAACAGGTGAAGGTTTCATTTAAGTCCATTCCAACTCTTTCAACAAGCAGAGTTTTAGAACTCTTGCATATGGATCTTCATGGTCCTATCAATCCTCCTACATTGAATGGAAGAAGGTATACTCTAGTTGTTGTAGATGATTACTCTAAGTTTACTTGGGTAGTCTTTCTACACAAAAAGAGTGATACACAAACACTACTTCCAGATCTATTGAAGAAATTGCAGCATTTGACAAGTGCAGCCAGAACCCCTCAACAAAATGGTGTTGCAGAAAGGAGAAACAGAACACTAAAAGAAGCTTGCAGAGCCATGATTGCAGAATTCAACACACCTCAGAAATTTTGGGCAGAAGCTATTAACACAGCTTGCCACTCTCAAAATCGAAGTGCTCTTAATAAGGTGCATGGTAAAACACCTTATGAGGTATGGAAAGGTAGAAAACCAAGAGTTTCTTATTTTCATATTTTTGGCTGTAAGTGTTTCATACATAACAATGGCAAAAGTAAATTGAATGCTTTTGATGCAAAAGCTGATGAAGGGATATTCTTAGGATACTCTTCTGTAAGCAAAGCATTTAGAGTGTTTAATTACTCTACCCTATGTGTAGAAGAAACACCCCATGTTGTCTTTGATGAGAATGTACAGGACTCTGCTGATCATCAGCTCAGTAAGAAAGTTGACAAACTACAGCTTCAGATCAACAAAGAAGATGATGACACAGGAATATATGAATCTGTACAAGCATATAACCCTTTCCTGAAAGTTCTAGATCAAGATTCTGATAAAGAAAAGGTAAAAGACAAAGGTGAGTCATCCAAAACTTCTGAAATAAAAGAATTGAATGACTGCTCTCCTATGAACAAAACTGCTGATATAAATGATACTGATCTGCATGATAATTTGCATAATGTAAATGATGATACTGTTAAGAATAGAAGGACATGGAAGTCTGCTCATTCTACTGATCTGATTCTAGGTGATTCTAGTATAGGTGTTAAAACTAGAAAACAACTGTTTGATTCAAAGGAAGAACCTAGTAAGTCTTTATTTTGCTGGTGTTGTTTTCTATCATCTATTGAGCCTAAAACTGTGATTGAAGCTTTAAGTGATAGTAACTGGATTGTAGCCATGCAGGAAGAACTTAATCAGTTCACTAGAAATAAAGTTTGGGAACTTGTTGATAGAACTAGTAATCATAATGTTGTAGGCACTAAGTGGATTTTCAAGAACAAAAGGGATGAAAATGATCTTGTAGTTAGAAACAAAGCTAGATTAGTTGCTCAGGGCTACTCTCAAGCTGAGGGTATTGATTATGATGAAACTTTTGCTCCTGTGGCTAGACTAGAAGCTATAAGATTGTTCCTTGCTTATGCTGCACATATGAAATTTACTGTGTATCAAATGGATGTGAAAAGTGCATTTTTGAATGGTATACTTGCTGAAGAAGTTTATGTAGAACAACCACCTGGTTTTGAAGTGAATGGTCACCAAGTATACAGGTTAAAGAAAGCACTATATGGATTGAAACAAGCCCCAAGAGCATGGTATGATACTCTTTCACTATTCTTACTTGAAAATGGTTTTACAAAAGGCAAAGTTGATAGAACTTTGTTCAGAAGACAAGAAGGTAATGATATATTACTTGTTCAAATTTATGTGGATGATATTATCTTTGGATCACCCAACAAAAACTTGAGTGAAAGCTTTTCTACACTCATGCAAAGTAAATTTGAAATGTCTATGATGGGAGAAATGACATATTTTCTTGGTCTTCAAGTAAAACAAACTTCAGAAGGTATCTTTATAAATCAAGCAAAGTACACTAAGAATTTGCTAGATAAATTTGGTATTAAGACCTGTAAGACAGTTGGTGTGCCCATGCAACCTACATACAGAATGGATCCTGATGAAGGAGGTAAGTCTTCTGACCAACCTCACTATCGTGCTTTAATTGGCTCTCTACTCTATCTAACTGCCAGCAGACCTGATATTGCTTTTTCTGTTGGAGTATGTGCAAGATTTCAAGCAAACCCCAAGGAAAGTCATCTGGAAGCTGCTAAAAGGATATTGAAATATCTAAAGGGGACCATCAATCGAGGATTATGGTATCCTGCAGATGATGATATATCTTTAAGTGGTTATTCAGACTCGGACTTTGGAGGTTGCAAAATAGATAGAAAATCTACTTCAGGTTCATGTCAATTCTTAGGAACTAAGCTCATTTCATGGTTTTCAAAGAAACAGACAAGTGTGGCAACTTCTACTACTGAAGCAGAATATATGGCTGCAGGTAGTTGTTGTAGTCAGCTTCTTTGGCTAATACAACAACTCAGAGACTACAATGTTGTAGAATCTAATGTACCTATATATTGTGACAGTAATAGTGCCATTGCCATCACTCAAAATCCTGTTTTACATACTAGATGCAAACATGTTGATATTAGGCATCATTTTATTAGGGATCATGTTGAAAAGAAGAATATTAGAATGGAAAAGATTCATACTGATATTCAAAGAGCTGACATTTTTACAAAACCATTGGCTGAAGTGAGATTCAGAGAATTGTGCATTAGTTTAGGATTGATAGATATGGATTCTGTGTGTATATAGAACTGTACTAACATTTCAGGTACTGATCTTATACCAAGAGGAAGATAAAGCAGAAAGCAAGAGCAGTACATCAACATTCAACAGTCAGAAGAGACAATCCAATGTCAGATCACTAAAACAGGTAACAAGGTTACTAAAGTGACCTTAATCCCAATGAGGAAGCTGGTAAAGCTGAGGGACACTGAGAACATACATTAAGGGGGAATCTGTGATTTCTTAAAGATCCTTTTGTTCACTCAGATCACTAAGTCACTTTAGCATAAACCTTGATATGATCATTAAATTAACACATATTGTTACTAATATGTACTGTTTTACACTTATATCTCATGAACTAACACTTCTACCAAGGTGAAACAGGCACAGAAGAGGAATTCTCCACTGAAGGGGGAACTGATCTGATTACAGATTTGAAGAAGTCTACTAATCTGATCTGATTACAGACTATAGCAGTCTACAGATATATTCTGATTAATAAATTGACTTGTCTACAGAACTGTGCTGATTACAAAGTTTCTTTGTCTACAGTACTGATCTGATTACAATTCAGTTATTCTACAGAACTAATCTGATTACTGACTAATCTGCCTACAGAAAGAATTAGTTACTACTGATCTGTCTACAGAAATCTACTGATCTGACACAGTACTGATCTGAGGATTACTGTGCTGATATCAAAAAGATGAAATCAGGAAATTTGGATGAAATCAGGAAATTTGGGTACTGATCTGAGGATTACTGTGCTGACCCATCTACTGATCTGAATTCTACTGTGCTGATTCATCTACTGATCGGATTTCTAAAAATGTTACTCAGCTGATCACAGTACTCAGCTGATCCAGATAAGTGAAATTTTCTTTAAATTTAAGTAAGAAAATGAAGTGAAATTGTTTTGGAAACTACTGTGCTGATGTGCATCAGAACAGTCTTTTGGTTTAGATTATTCTAAGTCAAAATGTGTTCAAATTTTTAGATTACTAATAGAGAAGATTAATACACTCTTCTATTTCTAACCTAAATATTGTGGTGTATTTATCAAACACTAGTTGGCTCCAAAAATTAAGAATGTTTCTAGAATGTGAACAGTTATTGTTTAACTCGAATTTCGAGATTTGATCCCAACCATTCTTTATAATAATCTAATTCAATCCTAGCCCTAGATTGGTTTTGAATTTAACAAAAACGATCACACTTCATCTTCTTCGTTCTTACGAGCTTATTTCTGGAAATTTCTTAACTTCTTGACTTCTGCAAAATTTGATTTCTACAAAATTTCTCAAATGGCAACCATCAATATTATCAATGAAGCTAACCAAGTCGCAGGAACTTTTGATTCGAGTTTATGGATGCGAAAGAAGGGAATTTTCGTGGAGAACGCTGTCTACTTCAATGGCAGACACAGTGCCGAAAATCAAGCAATTCTAACTATGTGTGAAGAATGCGGACTACGGAAGTTTCTGGAGTCATTTCCTGTAAATGTTTACGAACCGGAAGCGGTGGAATTCTATTTACAACTCCAAGGAGACAAAAATGGTGTTCACTCCATGCTTGCTGGACACAAAGTCACCATTACAAGGGATATTCTCGAAGTAATGTTGGACTTACCACAAGGTCCAGTGGATATTATGACCTACAAAGCTGGAGAAGAAAAAGAGTGTGTGGGAAGATGGTCTGGTGTTGAGACAGAGACCTTGACGAATTTGAAGAAGGATGTACTTCCTACAGGCTTGCAGTTCTTGATGGATATAGCTGGGAAATGCTTGTTAGGGCAACATCATAGCCAGGATGCCTTATCAAGTTTCAAAATTCGAATTATGGCTGCGATCATCGACAGAGTGGAAGGTGATTGGCAAGGATTCTTCCTAGAAAGACTAATGATTGAAAAGGAAAAGGTTATGTTTGATGAGGACACTTTGGAATTCTCACTGAAATCCAAGTTAGGGTTTGGAAGCAAGCTGAGTTTCTTGCTACCTCAGCTGGTGAAGAAGTCATATTGGAGTAATCCCAAGAAATTCCATCATGGAAAGTTCTTGATGAAGAAGGAGTCTGTTCAATTTGAACAAGATAACCCCTTGGAACACACTCAAGATATTGAAGCAGAGGAGTCTGGAGCTTCAATGTACCAATCGGAGGACAATCAGCCTGAAGTTAGGTCAAAGGCAAGGCATGATACGAGCAGTACAACTTTACGGAGAGGAAGGTCTGCTACTGCTGCCTCAGAACAGACAGTTAGATTTGTTGAAACTGTGGTGCAATCAACCTCAGATGAGCAAGAGGTTAGTGTTCCTAGTCCAATTGCTATTCATACGAGGACTAAGTCAAGGAGTGTTAGGAGGAAGTTGGTTGTTGTCTCCCCTACCCCCTCTGGTTCTGAACCAAGCCAACCTGAACCCCAAAACCCTCAACCTTCATGTTCTGGAGGATCAGATCACTACTTTTCTGAGACTCAGAACACTCCTCATTCATCACCTCAGCTCACTACCTTTGAACCTATTTCTATTTCTACCCCTACACAACAAACTTCATATCCACCTTCACCACATCAATCCCCATCACAGGTTCATGCTCACTCTACTGAACATGAATTTGATCCTTCTACTGAACCTATTGATATTTCATCTTCTCCTGAACCTGAATTTATAACTCCCAAACCTGCTGATTTGATGGAGTACACTATTTGTGACAAAGAAGACAGAATCAGGATTGATTTAAGGATAGCACTGTTGAAACAATTTCCTGGATTGGATGAGAGCTCTGTTGAGTTTGAAAAACTCCTTAGGATAGGCACTTGGGTGTATCTTAAGAGGAGTACTTTAAAGGAAAGTTTAGCTATCATGGATGGAATGGGAGGTGCTACAATCTTTGATGATTGGGAAGCAGAACAGATGCAAGCAGCTGGTGTTAACTCTTTTCTTGAGTTAGTCACTCCAGAGTCAGTTGTACTTCTTGTTGAGAGATTAACAGGGATCAAGTACACCGTTGAGAAGATTGCAACTCCTGTCTCTGATGAAGATTAGTTTAGTGAAGAGAAAGGTGTTGATGAAGCTGAGAATGCTGCTGAAGAAGATTTTATGGAAATTGATGAAGATATTGTCAATGCAACAGAGGTGTTTGAGAACACTGTTGTACTTGAAGAAACTGAAGTTGTTGAAAATCAGGATGTAAATGTTGAAGAACTGGAAAGCATTCCAATTCACTCTACTGATCCTATTGAGGATGTGCAAGAAGAGATCAGACCAGATCATAAGGATTCTGATATTTCTGAGTTTGAAATGCTGAAAAAGCAGAATGCTGAACTTCAAGGAAAATTGGATGCTGCTGTTCAAATGTTTCAGGAAGCTACTGACAGGATGAACAAGATGCAGTCTGAACACTCTTATGAGAAGGTAATGGAGTATACAATGTCCAAGATATTTGACCTTCATAGAGTACAAGAGAGGAATTTGTCTCAGGTGTTGCATAAGAAGCTGGAGCAACATATATCTTCCCTGAAGGAGTGGCATGATGAAGCCAAAAAGGGGGAAGATAGGACAAGACAAGTAATGGAACAAACACAGTCACAACAAGCTCAGCTGGTTGTAAGTCAAGATGAATTAAGAGCTGAAATTCATATGCTGAATGAAAAGCTGAAGCAAAGAAAGCAACAGAAGCAACAAGGTCAAGAGATTGTTGAGAAAAGACCTGAAATTCCTGGTAGTTCAAGTCAGAGGAAGAGGAAGTTAGTCCTATCTGATGAAGAACAACAAGAGGAAGAAGCTGAAAGAATGACTAGATCAAAGAGCAAAATGAAAGCTGTTTTGACAAGTGAAGAAGAAAACTTGAAGAAAAAGAAAGAAAAGGATGTCAAGTTTTTGAAGACAAGATTTGATAATCGAGTCACAGCTTTGAAGAAAAAGCTGAATGCTAAGAAGAAAGCTGAAGGACTGTTTGACAAAGATTTTCAAGATGAAAACTTTGTGGATTTCATAGTGTTAACAGAACATATGGAATACTGGAAAAATCTGAAAAAGAAATGGCAGATTGCTAACTTCATTGTGAAGAAGTTTGGTGATCATTCTAGCAAGGAAGCAGAATTTGTTGATTTTGAAGAATTTATGCTGAACATTGATCAAGAATTCTGGGAAGACATAGCACAAGTGGCTAATCGTGCTGGAACAAAGATTCTATGCCCTGAAGAACCTAATTGGGAACCTCCAAGACTGCAAAGTGGAGAACCTGATTACAAGGAGGTTAACAACATTATTGCTGAGATTATCAAGGATGAAGGAATCACTGACCATCAACACATGATGGATATCAAAGCAAGAATGTATGTGGCATTCAGAATTTGAAGATGCAGAATGAAGATGAAGGACAAGCTCAGAAGATAACATTTCTATCCTTAATCTTTATGTGTATATTTTGTGTTTATTTCATATTCTGTGATTAGTTGTAATATCTGATCTTATTTGAATATGAGTCTGGATTTCTGAATTGATGAACTGTTATGATTGACTACATACTTAACTACTGATTTATTAACATTTAAGTAGTTTTGGCTTCATCAAAAAGGGGGAAATTGTTGGGATATGAATCCTATAAACAATATTCTAGTTGATGAAAGTATGTTTTGATGGCCAAAAGCAACTTAAAGTTAGTAATATATGTGGTTCTAAGTCATCTTAACTAAGTCATCTGAATATAAGCTTACTAATCTGATGAGAAACTTAAATTGAGATTACTGATCTTAATGCTAACTGAAGTAAGTTTACTGATCTTATGAAGTAATATTAAGAATAAAATTACTGATCTTAACTGAGTTATTTGAAATAAGATTACTGATCTGAGTATTGAAACTGAGAATATTTTTAGTGATCTTATATGAGATATTTGAAATCTGAGTTACTGATCTGATGTACTTACTGATCTGATATGCTTACTGATCTGATAGGTAAGTTACTGATCTTAAGTGTTTACTGATCTTAATATTTACTGATCTTATATGGAAGTTATTGAACTTACATGAGTTACTGATCTTATGAGTTACTGATCTTATTGGTTTACTGATCTGATATATGATCTGATAGGAACTAAGCTGATGTTTTGTATTGTATAGACAGCTTATAGTATAGGACTTAGAAATACTCATCTGTATATAGTTCAGTTGATGTATAGATAGGTTTTATATATGTAAAGTTGTGTTTTGTTGTATTCAGCATTGTAAAGCTCAGAACAGTAAAATCAGAACAGTAGAATAGGAATAGATTAGATGAAGATCAGAAGACTAAAGAAGACTCAGATGACTACTTCAGACTAAGAAGACTTCAAAGAAGAGTTGAAGAAGAGCTTAGAAGAAATCTGGAGAAGTTTTGAACAGTTTTTGGTTACTGTGCTGATTGAATCAGAAGAGTAAAAATCAGCAGAGTAAAATCAGAAGAGTAAAAAATCAGAACAGTAAGTTACTGTGCTGATTTGTTGAAATTGAAGAATAAGTTTGGAAAGCTTATTTAAAGTGTAACTGAAGATATATTTGAAGATATGCTGACTTGGAAGTTGAAGGAAGTTACAAAGTCGGTTACAAGAAGAAGTTACAAAAACAGTTTAGAGTTAGTTGAGAGTTAGTTCACAAACTGCTAACTGTCATACTAAGTTCTATAAATACTGTGTGATCTCCTACTGCTAAAGACTACTGAAGCAATTACTGATCTTAGAGAATTCAAAGAGCAAGTCTACAAGAAGAACTCACAGAGTTGAAGGAGATTGAAGAAAAGAAGAAGCCACTGAATTGAAGAGAAGAATCAAAGGCTATTCACAGAGAAGTTTTACTTTTCAAAGTTTAAGTTTGTATGTTGTAAAACAAGTGTGCTAGTTACCTGTAGAATTACTAGTAGATCGAAGATATACCTGGAGGTATAATCGAAAAGATCAAAGTCTTAATCTTGGGACTTTAAGCCACAAGAAGCTCAAGAAGAGTAATAAAACTTCACAACTGGAGTTGTGAGAGTGGATGTAGACATTTGTCGAACCACTATAAAATTCTGTGTTCTTTACTTTACTGTTTGATATTTGTTTGAATTGATTAATCAAGAACATTAAGAATTAACAAAGATAAAGATCTATAGAAAAGTTGAGTATAAATTTGTTTGGGCTCATTAGTAATCTGATTATTCCGCATTGTGTATTCTGATATATTGAAAGATTTTTGAAAAGTCTATTCACCCCTCCCCTCTAGACATTTTCACTAGCTTACTCAATATTATTAACTCAACTTTGGGACCAACACTAACCAAAGCGTCTGAAATACATCTGGATAAGCTTGCTGATTCGAGTGTAAATTGCATGACTTTAGTGCATATTTAGAGCTTATATTTTTTGTATTTTCACATTATATTGGCCAATTGTGGATGATTTGATTTAATTGTGAGAAATGTATGGTGTTGTTGATGTTTGTAGGTAAAATGTGGCTTTTAGGAGCAAAACACATGTCTATAACTCACTGAGTCAAAGATAGGATTGCACCATTGAATTCGTCTCGAAAAATGGAGTGGAATGGAAAAAAAAATCGAGTCGATCGGAGATCGGAATCAAAAGTTATGCACGAAACAAGGATCATAAATGACTAGGCCGAGTTGCTAAAAAATTCAAAATTTCAAGATTCGATCGAGTGTACAGATATTTCGGCCGAGCTCGAGGGATGGCCTGAGACTGGAAATGTTGACAACTCGGCCGAGCACACCAACTCGGTCGAGTTGTTGAGTAGAGAAATCGTGTACACGCTTTTAATGGCCAATTTCTCGGGGGTTTTGACCTATTTTCTCCAATTTTGAAGGGCTTAAAGGTAAATTTCATCCAAGACTTCCTTACCAACTATAAATAGAGCCAATTTAAGTTTTAGAAGGGGGTCTTACTCTTTTTACAAGCAATTTCTCACACACAAACACATAGTTAGTAGTGTCTTCATTTTTAGTTTTAATTCTTCATAGAACTAGATAGATTAGTGGTTTTTAATTAGAATCAAGCTACGATTATCATTGGACATCGTCTATTACATTGTTTTGTAGCTACAATTCCATGATCAATGTGATATTACTTTTGTTTGCATTTCAATTTGGTAATTTCTTAAATTCTCCAATTACTTACTATTTTGCTATGAGTTTGATGCTTGTTTTCGTTGTAGCCATGAGATTCTCTTCTAGAACCATGAGCTAATATTCAATTGCTTTGGGTGTGGATGTTTTGATGGGTGTTTAGTGTAATTGTGGATTAATTGCATGATTAGCTTAGGACTCGGGTGTTTATGTTTCTAGAGTTGTATTTTGATTGATTCATTTGGTTGATCAACCCTATTAGCGAGTATGTTCGATTAAGTTTATTGCAACGAGAGTTGGGTAACATGATTGGGAGTGTGAGTGTGAGGTTTGGTTAATTGAAAAGAATTTAAGTAGTAATTAGCTTAACCGAGAGAGGTTTAATTGCTAGACCGACAACTTTAGACATTAAACGAATAGAGGTCGTCTAGGAGTTTGGTGAGATGGCATTTCATAAGCATTAGTAACCGTGTTGAAAGTGCTTATGAAACACTATCTTATGAGCTTATGGTATTTGGTTAAATCCTATAATTGTTAATCAATGCACGTTGTTCAACTATGCCTTTCGAGTGGGTCTACTCATATATGTGATAGCCTTTAGATTAACACGAATTCATAGCTAATTCATGTAATTGGTTCACTAATTCACTTAATTGCTCACAAAACGAAAACACCTGAGGCAATACCCTTCTCTTGCACTTTCCACAAGAAAGTTAGTTAGTTCGTTTACTTCATTTGCCTCATTATTCTGGATTGTGTTGCATTTAGTATATCTCTATTAATCTCTTGCTTCTAGTCTTCTTTTGTTAGTTACTATATTCATTGCATTAGTTAACTTCGTTTAATATACTTAGTTGCTTCTTTTAAAATCCAAAAGCAACAACATTTAGTTACTACAATAACATGATAGCTTGTAACTTTATGGACTCATTCTCACTCAATTAAGTCCTTGGAACGAAAATCTACTTGGTATACTTATCATACTACTATCGAACTCATACGCTTGTGGGAATCGTATAGTTGTTAAAAAGAGCAAAAATACAGTACAAGTCACTTGCCTTGATTGCTGCCAGTTCCGCTCCAAAAATAGAGCTTGGCGGTTCAATCCAATGATATCCCGCCCTAACGGGTTTCCCATGAATATCGTAGGCAATAAATTCAACACCATAAATATTTCGCTCCATGTGAAACACCCCGTCCATAATTATCTCTCACATTCCTGCTCAGACCCATTGCTGAACAGACATCTCTTAGAGCTGAGGAGCAGGTTCAATTTGAAGAAGGAGTAGATGTCATCGTCCTCAATGTAGCAGACTATGAGCTAGGGCCCATTGGTGAAAGAAGAACTCATGAGGAAAGGCTTCAAGAACTTAGAGAAGCAGATTTGAATGGAGCTGATAACCAAAATGCAACTGGTGGACCAGTTCCAACTCTTATCGAAGCAGAAGATGAAGAATGGAATAATTCTCTAACTATTGCTGGTCCAGCCTCTTACACGCTCGCCATCAAGACTACAAATACAGATGACATTACTCAGATGTTAGTTGAGTTATCTAAGAAGGTATTTGAGGAACTCACGCCTCAATTCAATTCTCACAACCTTCATCTTCAGAACAGAGAGCAGTTATAAGACAAGATCATCTATGAAGGTGTTCGAAAGTGCATGACCAAATACTTCAAAAAAGGTCTTCATGACGGCATCATGAAAGAAGTATGTGTTGTTGTCAACACTCATGCCGACAATTTGGTCAAGGCTCAGAGAATATGGATGACACTTTCAAGACACAGCTGATGACAGAAATGGACAATCATAAAGAGCTAGAGCTGAAGAGAAGCCAGGAAAGAGAGCATGCTTCTACTCAACATCTTCTGAGCAAATTTACTGAATTTGAGAAGATAGTTGTTGCTCAAAGAGAAGATCTACTGAAACAGCTAGCACGGTCGAAGGACCTTAACTTCGAGATGGAATCCGAAAAATGAGAAGTTGAAGATGTCTCAGAATCAACTTTCTCTACTTGTCAAACAGGCGACTGAGAAGTTGGACTCACTACCTGCTATTTCGGACGTGGCAAAAATAGCATCAGAAGCTGCGGTATCAGCTACTGAAAGACTTGAAAGAACAACAACTGCTGTTTTGAACAATGCTAATTTTGCCAATCAAGATTAATTCAAAGAACTTACTCAAGCGCTCACTTCCCTTGTTGATAATGCCTAAAATGGGGAAGAAGAGGTCAGAGCTAAGTTATCAGATGAAGTGAAGAAAGCGTTATCAGATGAAGTGAAGAAAGCAGTGAAGCTCAAGCTGACCTGGTCAAGTGATTGGCAGATTTAGAAGAGCAACTAAAGACTCAAGCAGCTCAGATGAAGACCTGAAAGTGTGTGATATAGTTAGTGTTTGAGTGAAAAACAGAACAATGTTACACTGAATGTTGAGACAAATGGTGTAATATCGACTCTGACAAAATATCAGAAATAACAAGACACATAGCGAAAGACTAAAACACCAAAACAATAAGAACACAATGGAAATACTTTTTAACATAAATTTTATTAATAAAAAATATATGTTAGCCTTACGACAAAACACTTAACTTGTAAGTACAAAATGTCGTGTGAAATGTTATAGCAATAACTTTCACAAACCGAAACTACAATCGAGGCAGGTGCCTGAATCTGAAAAAAGACGTAAGTGTATTAACTCTGTCCAAATACTAATCCTATTTATGATTACACTCTCAATAGATAAAAGACTAGTTTCGAGTTGCACTAGAAGTTGGTATACTTCGGCACAGTCTAAAAGGTACAACTACTGGCCATAACTCCTAATAGGGATGAACGCTCAGTTTAGGAAGTTAATCGAATAGTGCACGCTGAATAATGCAGACCCCCTCCGGTATTTATAGATAAAAAACCGAGTTCTAGAGACTTCCATGTAAGATCCTCCTTTTTAGGATCTTAACTCCCATGATCTCTCTAGATCCTTCTTCAATGTTCCAGGTCGTTCTAATATGTTCCAGGCCCTTCTAGCACGTCCTCCTAGGTTCTGGAATCTTCCAGGTTCCAGCCCCATGTAGAAGCTTCTAGATCGTCACCTGAATGTGATAACGTTTAGCTCAACATTTAATGTAACATTTCAGAAAAGACTTAGAAAAAATCAAGGAAGGTCAAATTAAGATGTTGTTGATAATGTTAAAGCATTTAAGAGTTAACAACATCTACAAGACCCTCACCAATCAAGGGGGAATTGCACCAATTCCTTCAACTCATCATTTGTCCCCTAAAGATTTGGCTAAGGTTGAGGAATATGTTCTTATCAAGACTGCTGCTAAAGAAAAGCAACCGGTGCTTGCTCTGCCTTCTACTCAACTAGAAGAAGACCCTGAAGACAATGTTCTTATTGCTCTAAGGAAGATAACTTTATCAAAAGAGGAACAACGTCTAAAGGAGCTGAAAAGGAAACAAGTTTCCCCTCTAGATTCAACTTTCAAGAGAAGAAAGACTCTTGAGAAGAAGAAGAAGAAGAAGAAGAAGAAACCAGGTCTAATTCCAGAGGAAGGCATTGAAGATGACGTAGAAGATGAAGAACCTCTACCATCTCTCACTGATAAGCAAATCGACGAGTTAGTTGACCCCATTCAGAATCTCAGATGGCTAAATTTGAAGAGGTAATGGTAGACAATTTATTATCTATCTTATCGTTGGGGAGATATGGATAGAGAGACTGCCTTCTAGTACTTTGAAGTGTTCATGACTAAAAGGGATGAATAGTTCTACAAGATAATTATCAAAGTAACTGTGGATAATAATATCAACATCATCCTGCCAGAATATCCATGCTGGAGAGTACCTGAAACGACATCTAGCAAGCCTGATCTTAGAGAAGTCGACCTTCTGATCATGAACATATGCGAGAGAATTTTCGATGAAGAGAGAAAAAAAGAACTTAAGAAGAGAGACTATCGTGCTTACTAACTCTGATCTGTTGAAGACACCTTATCTTAGCTGTAAGATCTTTTACTTGTATTTATAATAACTTCCACATCTTATTAAAGTACTTATCTTCATCAGAAATAATATATGTTATTTACTTTATTGCTATTAACACTCTTATGATTACAAATTCTTCCTACCTGATCTGATAACTTGACGAGTTGTTTTGGCATCATAAAAAATGGGGGAATTGTTGGGATATTCATCATACCCCTAATCATATTAGATAATATATATTTAGTTTTGATGGCCAAAACCAAATCAACACTCAAAGTGTTAGAGTCATAATTTGTAATCTAGTGATAGGTTACCTAAGCTGTTTTATAAAGCTTAGTAGAAGTCTAAATCTTAGTCATGTGGTATCAGTTGTATGTATATCAGTGATACCACGTCTGGTTTAACACGTTCTTGATCAAGACTAAAGACTACAAGACACTTGAAGTTCATTAGTGAAATTAGATTGAAAGGTTCTTGTATACCTTATCAACTGATATTAGCTACATGAGACCAGCCGATTAAAAGACACCATCTGATCATATGAATTTCACCAGATCTTGTCAAAGGCTTAAAAAGCATTAAAGATTGTTAGTTTGATTGATCAGAATAACATAAAGTTGAAGAATGCATTGAATGCAAAGATAATAGAAGACAAAGAGAATGTCGGATAACATCTGGCAGACTCAAACAGAAGACAAGACTGCAAGTCTAACAACTCGGCTGATGTGGATCAATTAGAATATGACAACACAACTATTGAGTTGACTTGGACTAGGGAATTTAGAGATCTTTTCAGAGTAGTATAGAGCATTTAATGCACATTCCTTTTTAAGGTAATATCGTACCAGAAAATCAGGAGACGTCAACTCCATGAAGATCTCGTCCTCAAAATAGAAGATTGTCTCTAACGACTAGTTCGTCCAAGCAATCCTCTATAAATACAAGACATTGTTCAAGGAACATGTTACGGAAACTATATGCGAAGAACTCATCAGCTGACCTCAAGAATACCAATCTTTCTGAATCTTTATAAGAGTTCTCTAGAGCCTGAATTTATATTCTATCCTTAGCTCTAAGTTTCCACATACTAAGCCTGAATTTATTTCATATCCATAGAGCTTACAAAGTGTGATTCTTTCACACTTAGTTGGTTACTCACATACTTTACTTTTATTTGTAGAAAAACTAAAACTTGTAAAAGTATTTGTTCTTCCAATAACAAGTAGATATGTATACACTAAGGAAAGTGTATCTCGATCAAAGTCTAAACTTGGAACTATAAAGTAGCAATGACCTTTGTTTAAATGAATTAATATCAAAGTTGAGTTGTGAGAGTGGACGTAGAACCACTATAAATAATTGTATTATTTATTGCTTTATTATTTATTTATTTATTGTTTATTCATACTATTCATATTTCACAAATCATACGTTTTCAAAAGAGTCAAAACTCACTAAGTGTTATTTTCACAATCTGTTGATATCCATTCATCATTTATTAAAGTCATTCTTTGATAAAAAAAAAAAAAAATTCATTCAACTCACGAGTCTCTAAATATTTAGGGCATACACAATTCCGCAATAGTAGCTAGTTAGATAGTTTTCCAACTGACCAGCTGTTACAGCAATCAGTAGGTTGGTTATCTATATCTGTTACTCTACACCCGCACTCTTAAGATCAGATCATATCTATTTGCATCAGACGACTAGAGCACATAGCTCATCTGGTTGTCTCATCTGATCAACACACAAAAAGTTTGAAAATCTAAGGTTGTGTTTGGATGAGGGAATTTGATTAGAGGAGGTATTTCAAATGAAATGATTTAAAAATACATGAATTTCAAATGACATGGTTTTAGTGATAATTAAAAATTCTCATAATTTTAACTAAAAAATGATGATAAGTATTTGAAATCCATTCATTTACTTTTTAATCCAAACAAGTGGAGTTGATTTAGATTGTGAATCCATACCTAAATCTCTCCATCCAAATGGAGCCTGAAAGTCTATTCACCCCCCCTCTAGACTTTCACCAGCATTGATACTCATTTAGGGACCAACAGGTCCCTTACCCAGGGGGTATATATCAGACGATTGTTTTAAAGAGTGCACGAAAATAAACTAACTCTACCAGATGACTTGGTCAGCTGATTCGCCAGGGGCCTAGAACTAGTTCGTCTGCTGATTTAGTCAGCTGTTAAAGTAGCGTGCGGGATATGTAGTGTGCCCATTTAAAGATTATACTCGTCTAACTGCTTATAACAAAATTTTGCTTTCATGCATAAACATATTTAGGGTATCAGCTGCCTTGATGTCAATTGATCATGAACTTTCGAATAGCAAAGATATTATGCATTATCAACTAACTTGGTGTCAGCTGATATAAGACATTTTCACTTTAAACCTTATGCTTATGTAAATATGCATGTATGATGACATGTAATATAAAGCATTAAAGAACACCATCATTTATAGTGGTTCAGACCTCATTGTCCAACATCCACTCTTACAGTCCAACTGTGAAGTTAATCCCTTCCAAAGGCTTGTAATATTTAACGTGCCAAGAGTAACATGTCTTGCTACTTTATAGTCCCAAGAGAAGACTTTGTATCCTTTGACAACCTACTTGTTGTACTCGATCCCACTAGTCATTATGAAGAACTAGCACTCTTACAGTGGTTTCACTCAACTTAACTTCTAATGGTTTATGATAGAAGGTGGGTTTCGTGTATGAACTAGAATGAGAATTTCCCTTACAATCTGATTTAGCCTTAAGCTAGGATTGAATCCAAACAAGTGGAGTTGATTTAGATTGTGAATCCATACCTAAGTCTCTCCAAACAAGTGGAGTTGATTTAGATTGTGAATCCATACCTAAATCTCTCCATCCAAATGGAGCCTGAAAGTCTATTCACCCCCCCTCTAGACTTTCACCAGCATTGATACTCGTTTAGGGACCAACAGGTCCCTTACCCAGGGGGTATATATCAGACGATTGTTTTAAAGAGTGCACGAAAATAAACTAACTCTACCAGATGACTTGGTCAGCTGATTCGCCAGGGGCCTAGAACTAGTTCGTCTACTGATTTAGTCAGCTGTTAGAGTAGCGTGCGGGATATGTAGTGTGCCCATTTAAAGATTATACTCGTCTAACTGCTTATAACAAAATTTTGCTTTCATGCATAAACATATTTAGGGTATCAGCTAACTTGATGTCAATTGATCATGAACTTTCGAATAGCTAAGATATTATGCATTATCAACTAACTTGGTGTCAGCTGATATAAGACATTTTCACTTTAAACCTTATGCTTATGTAAATATGCATGTATGATGACAGGTAATATAAAGCAATAAAGAAAACCATCATTTATAGTGGTTCGGACATTATTGTCCTACATCCACTCTTACAGTCCAACTGTGAAGTTAATCCCTTCCAAAGGCTTGTAATATTTAACGTGCCAAGAGTAACATGTCTTGCTACTTTATAATCCCAAGAGAAGACTTTGGATCCTTTAACAACCTACTTGTTGTACTCGATCCCACTAGTCATTATGAAGAACTAGCACTCTTACAGTGGTTTCACTCAACTTAACTTCTAATGGTTTATGATAGAAGGTGGGTTTCGTGTATGAACTAGAATGAGAATTTTCCTTACAATCTGATTTAGCCTTAAGCTAGGATTGAAAAATTCTCTCTACGCTTTGGATATATGAATGACTATTTTGTCTTAGTAAATACGAGTTCACTCACTGGGGTAAGGAGACGCATGTTGAATACTTCATTGAAATTCTTCTTGAGCTCTTTTGATTGATGAACACTTACCCTCACTCATTTTTTATGTATGAACTTGAACTCATATCTATAGTGTGGATTATGAATGTTACAGTTGGATGATGAAAATTAAATCCCACTATTTCGGGAATCACAATCTTCTTTGATTGATTCAATTAAATGTTGTCTTTGCCATATAACATTTAATGTGTAATTGACTTTCCATTCTTGAGCCTTGTGTCGTGTCAGCTTTTAGGTTTCTAGTGTCGCTTTCCTATTGGTCCACGTCAGCTCTGATTAGACTCTTCAATACATAAGAACAGATGACCTTTGCCTCAGCTGATCTTAGATCATACTCTTCTGATCTTGCACCACGTAGGCTTCTAATTGTTTCCCCAACTGTATGAACCTCGTTTGTCTGGTAATCAGCTTGGTCCTCAGCTGTGTTTGGTTCCTCAACTGATAGTGATACTCAACTGATGAGACCTCAGCTGATCATACTCAGCTGATCTCAATTGAGTTCCCCCTAGACTGATTCTCCTCTTCTAATCTTGGTCTTCTCTTCTTGAGCATACGCGTGTCTCTCCACTACAATAGTTGGGTTCCCCCTCGGCTGATGCTGACCAGATCCTATCTATTACAAGGTGTATAATCAAGTTGTCTATACAATACAACTTATCCTATTACAAGTAGATTTTATTTATCAAAACAAAATATAAGGGATATCAATATCCCACCAACTCCCTACATTCAAATTTATTATGCTCACTTCTTCGGGCATGAATTTTAATGAATGTTGATTAGTTTATTCATATAAAGTAGATAAGTTTAGGGTATTGTGGGGTCCATTTGTAAATAAAATTATTTGTTCATGAATAAAGCGAATGATAAAGTGGGTAAATAAATGATGATTGGAAGATGTAGATAAAATAGTATGAATAATATTGTTTTCAAAAAGGAAATTGATTCACGTGATATACAACACTAAAATAAACAAACGCAAGTGTACGGCGTCTATCGTAGCGTGGTAGGCACGAGGTCGATCCCACAAGGAGGTTAAGCGTAAAAGTGTAGTTTGTTAACTAAGTTCTATTTAGACGCGATCGATAATTTGAATGGTGTGAATTACTCTAAGATTACCTACCAAAGTGTCACAAATAAGTAACAAAGAGCAATGAAAATCGATCTACTAGCATGCGAATCAAGAAAACGAAAATAAAATGGATGAAAACTCAATTAAGAGAAGGTGGGTTCCAAGGCAATTGTAGGATTTAGACGTCCGTTTATGAGAGTTATCTCGTTTAAATGGCTATTAAGGTTATCTCATATAAGGTGATCGCAAAAGAAGAACTAATCGATCTCTCGATACAAATTAATCCAAAGGCGCAATGTAATATAAGCTCGTATGTCTACATCACAAATATTACACCATCTAAAATAGCTCCTAAGATCATTTGATTCCCTCTCCGATAATTAATCCTCTCTCGAGATCATAATAATACCGGGTTGCATATTCGCATACGATTAAATGGAATAAATCTCTCAATACTACCCCAATTAACAATGGATCAAGCAAATCATCATGGCCACTAACAACATGCTTTACAATGGATAATTAAACATGCAAATAAGAGATAAACACCAATTAAAGCAAGAAGTTACTCATAAACATCAATCCAAATCTCTACAATGCCTTAGAACCACAAATTGTTTAGCTACTCAAATACATATCCAAACTACAAATTCCAAATGAAATGACTAAATAAAAAAGAAAATAAAGAGAAAGCTTAGTCTAGATTTTGGTAGGGGATGAAATTCCCAAGCTATTGCATCTTTCCTTGAGTGATTTAATGAAGAATTGATGAAGATATGGCCAAAACACCTCCAAGTATGTGTAACTATGTGTGGGAATTGAGGAATTGGGGAAGAATGACTTGTAATTCAAGAAATGGGGCTTATATAGTGTTGGGGTAGGGTTTGAATGCCAAAATTGCAAGTTGGTCCCTAAAAAATGGCCAAAATGGGGAAAAGGCACTAAAAATGGGGGTAGCACGGCCGTGCACGGAGCACGGCCGTGCAAAATGAACATAGGCTTGGACAGGTGCTCGGCCGAGCTGGGAGCTCGGCCGTGATCGGCATAGGGGAAAATGGAGGGTGCTCGGCCGAGAGTGGTGCTCGGCCGAGGTGCGCGAACAATGGATCGAGGGGTGCTCGGCCGAGATTGGTGCTCGGCCGAGGCGCTGGGGAGCAGGGCATGGGATAGCTCGGTCGTGGCTGCTTCTCGGCCGTGCCCTTGATGTTGCCCAAAAAACCTGTTTCGAAGGTGGCCTGTCCGAGAGTAATGCACGGCCGTGCGCTTGGATTGAGGGGTGCGGACAGCTCGGCCGTGGCCCTTGCTCGGCCGTGGCCTTGAGGTGCTCGAGCTCGGCCGAGAAGGGTGCTCGACCGTGCCCTCTCTCGACCCAAAAAACCTGTTTCGAGCACGGCCAGCTCGAGCATGGTGCTCGGCCGTGCTCGCTCGGTCGACTCCGGCTCCTTTCTCGTTTCGTGCATAACTTTCGCCTCAGGTGTCCGATTGACTCGATTCTTTTGGCTATTCCACTCCGTTTTTCGAGACGAATCCAAACGTGCACTCCTCTTCCTGATACAGTAAATTATGGTTGGTGTTTTGCTCCAAATTCCATCGTATTTCCTACAAAATCGACAAAACACAACCTTTCTCTCATTTTGGCTCAAACAATCATATTCAATGCATAATTCAATGAAATCCACATCAAAACACGCTTCACATATGCCTCTAAAACATGTAAATTCCACCCGAATCAGAAATGTACATAATGTATTTGTGAGGTTTATCTCAAATCTCTAAGACACAGCTGAGTATATTAGAAGAGTTCAACTCGTCTGGTAGGATTAGGTAGATTCTAGTCTGCTAATGTACTCGTCTGTTGGGTGGATCAGATGAGTTACTTAGCTGATAGAACTCTTCTAATATACTCAGCTGTTGGGCGTATCAGCTGGTGGAGTCAGACAAGTTAACTTAGACTAGATCAGATGAGGTGGAGGAGTCCAATCAGATGAGATGGTGTTGCTTAGAATCAGACGAGATGGGAAGACCAGTAGAGGTCGGACCAGACCAGTCGAGTTCTGTTTGCAGAGTTAATTTTTGGCTAAGTGTTGGTCATCAGAAGAGTAGAACAAGAAGAGAGAGGTCTTCTGGTCAATCTTCTGATGATGTCGTTTGTTTGCGAAAACAAGTGAAGGGCAAGGAGGTCATTTCAGATTGGGTCACGCTGAAAGTGTGAGTTTATTAGATGGTTGTAACAGAATCCAGCTGGCAATAGAGCACACTTTCAACACACGCTGCAATCACCATTGACATCTATAAATACCCATTACTTGTATTTTGTAATTTTTTACGCCTACGAGCATTCGTTCTTGAGAGTTGAGAGTTCACGAGTGAAGTGAGGATAAATTCCCTTTCCGAGTGATGAGTGTGTAAACATCTCTTATATTAATCAAGATTGAAGTCGTGAGTCAAGTGGATGTAGATCACATTGATCGAACCACTTAAAACTGCTTGTGCTCTGTTTTCTATTTTTCGTTTTATATTTGTGAATTGTTATTCTTTGTTGGATTGTATTGGTGGTCGATTATTTTGCTTGTGATTGGAGACGTCTAATCAAAGTGGAATTATCCCGACAATTGGCGCCGTCTGTGGGAAACAAGAAGGAATCGATCGTCAGCCACTAATCAATTGCCAGATCAGAGATGGAGAATTCTACCAAATATAGTATTGAGAAGTTCTCAGGCACTGGTGACTTTGGGCTGTGGAGAGTCAAGATGGAGGCTCTCCTGGAACAGCAAGACTTGTTCGACGTGCTCGAAGAGTCTACAGCCCCATCTGGTGAATCTACAACAGTTGTTGCTGAAAGAAACAAGATGTTACGAAAAGCTCGAAGAACTATTCTGCTCTGCCTTGGCGATAAGGTTCTGAGAGAGATGGCTAAAGAGAAATCCGCGAAAGAGGTCTGGGACAAGATAGGTAAACTTTATATGGTTAAAACCTTAGCTAACCGTCTATATTCGAAACAGAAGCTGTATGCCTTCAAAATGGTGGATGACAAACCCATTCCGGATCAGCTTGATGAGTTCAATAGAATTCTTGATGGTCTAGATAATTTAGATGTCAAGTTAGGGGAAAAGGATAAGGCTCTGATTCTATTGAGTGCTCTCCCTAAGTCCTTTGAAATCTTAAAGGACACCATCTTGTATGGTAGGAAAGAAAGTATTACATTGGAGGATGTAATGCTGGCTGTCAAGTCCAAGCTACTACACAACAAGACGTCTCAAGTAGACAAGGTCAGTAGTGGAGAAGGATTGACAATCAGAGGTGGCCAGAAGTGATCTGGTGCCAAGAAGGGGTCTAGTCAACCCAAATGAGCTGATACGGGAAAATCAGCTGTGACCACTCAAGGTGATGCAGTGTGCTACCATTGCAACAAACCTGGGCACTATAAGAATGCTTGTCATAAATACAAGCAGTTCTTGAGGAAATCTGGTGCCAAGACCTCTAATGACAAGAATCAAGCTAATCGGACTCAAGTTGAGAAGGAGCAAGAAGGCTATGAGTCTGCTCAAGCACTAACCATCACATCCTCAACAGAACAGAAAGCATGGATCTTGGATTCAGGGTGTTCTTTCCATATGACTCAAAGAAGAGATTGGTTTATGATTTCAAGCACCAGAAGGGCGGTTCTGTTCTTCTTGGGAATGATCACACTTACAAAGTTGTTGGAGAAGGTAGTGTTCACCTGAAGATGTTCGATGGGGTAGTAAGAATACTCAAGAGTGTTAGGTATGTACCTGAGCTCAAGAGGAATTTGATATCACTTGGAATGCTGGATTCTATGGGCTATAAATTTCAATCTGCTGATGGAGAGCTCAGTGTGTCAAAAGGGGAGCTGACTGTCCTGAAAGGTGAGAGAAGAAATGGTCTCTACTTTCTAAAGGGGGATATAGTAGCTGGCAGATCAGATTTAGTGGAGCGGTGGCGGATCCAGGATTTTACATTCGAGGGTACGGAAAATATTAAGTAAAATATTATTCTCCATCCATTCCCCAATAACCTCCACACTTTCTTTTTCAGGATATTCCATATTAACTTTCACACCCTTAAAATGAAAAACTTTTTATAAACTTTACCCTTACAAATCACAATATCCTTAATTTTACACAAATGTCATTACTTTGTACATAAATGTTTACAAAATTACCCCTCAAAACTCCACTCATTATTACACTTTTTTAATATATGTGTCCATCTACCTATAAAAATTATTATGGGACGGAGGGAATATTTAATAATAAAATTCATACTATTCGAGAAAACTTTTTTAAAAAATTTACATAACTTTAAAATCAAATTACAATTACAACTGAGACCAACGATCATGCAAACCCCGAAGCAAATATAATTTCACAATAAATTTACAATAAAAAAACAATTCAAATTGTCTATTTCAAATTTTAAACAAAATTAATTTAGCAAAATGTAGCAAAATAACAATTATAATACAATTAAACCCTAAATATTCCTAACTTATTCCTAAATTCATAATTGAAGTAAATAGTAAATTAACAATTGTTATATAAATCCTAATTCATACTTATAAGTTATAAATATATTCATAAATTAAACACAATAATCAAAATAAATATATTTAATAAAATATAAATTAAATTAAATTTTTTACTTATCTAATTAATTTAGTGCAGAAGGAGAAATTAATGAGTGAGTGCGCCGTTCAGTATATATTTATCATAATTAGTTAGCATTGGGCTGTCTTTAATTAGACTTTAATTAGTTTTTTTTTTTTTTTTTTGACAGAAGGCTTTAATTAGTTAGCATTGGGGATAATGTGGAGAATGGGGATGCATACGTCTTTTACAACTTAATTCTCTTCTATTTTTATTTTTTTTTACATTACATAAAAAAAATAAAAAATCAATTTGGGGGTACAGCTGTACCCCCATGTCCCATGCTCCCTACGCCACTGTAGTGGAGGTGCAAGACAACTCTATGTTGTGGCACAAAAGACTGACTCATATAGGCGAGAAAAGCCTAGTAGAGCTGTCTAAGCAAGGTTTGCTTGGTAAGGACAAGATCACAAAACTTGATTTGTGTGAGTCTTGCATTCTTGGTAAATCCAAGAGATTAAAGTTTGGTAAGGGTGTTCACTCAACCAATGGGATCATGGACTATGTCCATTCTGATCTATGGGGGCCAGCTACGAATCAGACGAGATCTGGTGGTAAATACTTTTTGTCTATCATAGACGACTACTCAAGGAAGGTGTGGGTTTCCATTCTGAAGTCGAAGGCAGAAGCATTTGAGAAATTCAAGGAATGGCTCATTGAATGTGAAAATGTCACAGGCAAGACTCTCAAACATTTGAGAACTGATAACGGTCTGGAGTACCTATCAGAAAAGTTCAATGTGTTCTGCTGATCGAAAGGAATAGTGAGGCATAAGACTGTGCCAGGGACCCCTCAGCAAAACGGAGTAGCTGAGAAGATGAATCAGACACTTCTTGAGAGAGTCAGGTGCATGTTGAACAGCTCTTGTCTGCCAAAGGTGTTTTGGGGAGAGGTTGTGTCTACTGCAGCCTATTTGATAAACAGAAGCCCTTCCTCAGCTATGCAATACAAAACCCCAGAGAAGTTATGGTCTGGACGTGCAGCCGATTACAATTATTTGAAGGTATTTGGATGTGCAGCTTATGCTCATGTCAAGCAGGATAAGCTTGAGCCTCGAGCATTGCGATGCGTGTTTGTTGGGTATCCTTCAGGGGTGAAAGGATACAGGTTATGATGCCTTGAAGCTGGGATGCAGAAGTGCATAATTAGTAAAGATGTTACTTTTGATGAGAGTCGGATACGTCTATCAAAACAGACTAGTACGAGTACTAGAGCAGCTGATAACCAACCAGACGAGACACAAGTCAAGGTGGAGCAAGTTGACACCAGAAGACTAGTTGAAGAATATATTGATCCAGATGAGGAGGGAGATCCTCAGAGTGAGAATAATCTTCAACACTATCAGCTGACACGGGATAGAACCAGACGAGAAGTCCACCCACCTCAGAGGTATGGATAAGCTAACATTGTGTCATTTGCATTATGTGCAGCTCTTGAGGTGGAGTCTCTAGAGCCAATGTCTTATTCAGAAGCCATCAGTTGCCACGACAAGGAGAAGTGGATAGTTGATATGGAGGAGGAACTGCTTTCTCTAAACAAGAACTAGACATGGGAGATTGTTCAGAGGCCCAAGAACAAGAAGTTGGTTGGGTGCAAGTGGATCTATAAAAGGAAGGTGGAGGCTCAGAGGGGTGGAAAGCTTAGATACAAGGCGAGGCTTGTAGCTAAGGGATTTACGCAGAAAGAAGATATTGATTTCAATGAAATCTTCTCACCTGTTGTGAAACATTGTAGCATCAAAATATTGTTAGTTATGGTTGCTCAATATGAATTGGAGCTACATCAGATGGATGTGACCACAACTTTCTTACATGGATCTCTAGATGAGAGGATCTACATGAAGTTACCAGAAGGGTTAGACATAGAAGGAGGGGAAGACAAGGCGTGTCTACTAAAAAAGTCCCTTTTATGGCCTAAAACAAAGCCCTAGACAATGGTACTTGAGATTTGATGAGTACATTTGCTCAGCTAGTTTTACAAGGAGCTTGTACGACAGGTGTGTCTATTTCAGACAGGTTGGGACTGTTGTTACCTATCTTCTGTTGTATGTTGATGACATGTTAATAACAGGCGAGTTTATTGACAGTGTTAATCAAGTTAAGGAGATCCTCAAACAGGAGTTTGAGATGAAAGATCTTGGTGAAGCCAAAGTGATTCTTGGGATGGAGATCAGTAGAGTAGATGGGTGTATTCAGCTGAGTCAAGCTACTTATCTTCAGAAGGTGTTAGAGAGGTTCAAAATGCATTAGGCAAAAACTGTCTCTACTCCTATTGGCCAACATCATAGATTGTCCAATCAGATGAGTCCCAGGAACAGCCAAGAGAGAGCTCAGATGATCAAAATACCTTATGCCAGTGCTGTAGGGAGTTTGATGTATGCTATGGTATGCTGCAAACCAGACTTGACTCATGATATGAGTGTGATCAGCAGATATATGAGTGATCTAGGCTTAATCCATTGGGAAATAGTTAAGTGGGTTATGAGATATGTTCTGGGATCAGCACAGAAGGGTCTGAAGTTTCAGAAGATGACAAGTGAGGGGGATGCACTTGTGGGATACGTGGATGCAGATTACGCAGCCAATGTTGACACTCGAAAGTCCTTAATAGGATACGTGTTCACTATATTTGGTACGGCTGTGTTTTGGAGGTCTATTCATCAATCTATAGTTGCATTATCTACTACTGAAGCGGAGTACGTGGCCTTGACTGAAGTAGTTAAGGAAAGCATATAGCTAAAAGGGATTCTTAAGGAGTTTGGTTTATCTCAGAACAGTGTGACTGTTTTCTGTGATAATCAAAGCGCAATTCATCTCGCAAAGCATCAGGGGTATCATGAATGAACCAAGCACATTGATGTGACGCTGTACTTTGTGAGAGACATTGTGGAGAAGGGGACTATCCAGGTGGTTAAGATAGCTACTGAGGAGAACTCTGTTGATGCATTTACTAAGGCATTACCAAAAGAGAAGTTTGGTTTATGTCTTAGGTCAGTTGGTTTGCATTAGTAACCTCTGCGAAGAAGGTTACTGATCTGGTGGCTACAGATCAGTAGTGGTGTCTGTCCTATGAGAAGGATAGGTCAGAGTTGTTTAGTTCAAAGTGGAGATTTTGAGCTAAAGGTGGAGAATTGTGAGGTTTATCTCAAATCTCTAAGACCAGATGAGTTCAACTCGTCTGGTAGGATCAGGTAGATTCTAGTCTGCTAATGTACTCGTCTGTTGGGTGGATCAAATGAGTTACTTAGTTGATAGAAGTTTTCTGATAGACTCAGCTGTTGGGCGTATCAACTGGTGGAGTCAGACAAGTTAACTTAGATCAGATCAGATGAGGTGGAGGAGTCCAATCAAATGAGATTGTGTTGCTTAGAATCAGATGAGATGGGAAGACCAGTGGAGGTCGTACCAGACCAGTCGAGTTCTGTTTGCAGAGTTAATTTTTGGCTAAGTGTTAGTCATCAGAAGAGTAGAACAAGAAGAGGGAGGTCTTCTGGTCAATCTTCTGATGATGTCGTCTGTTTGCGAAAACAAGTGAAGGGCAAGGAGGTCATTTCAGATTGGGTCACGCTGAAAGTGTGAGTTTATTAGATGGTTGTGACAGAATCCAGCTGGCAACGGAGCACGCTTTCAACACACGCTGCAATCACCATTGACATCTATAAATACCCATTACTTGTATTTTGTAATTTTTGACGCCTACGAGCATTCGTTCTTGAGAGTTGAGAGTTCACGAGTGAAGTGAGGATAAATTCTCTTTCCGAGTGATGAGTGTGTAAACATCTCTTATATTAATCAAGATTGAAGTCGTGAGTCCAGTGGATGTAGATCACATTGATCGAACCACTTAAAACTGCTTTTGCTCTGTTTTCTGTTTTTCGTTTTATATTTGTGAATTGCTATTTTTTGTTGGATTGTATTGGTGGTCAATTGTTTTGCTTGTGATTGGAGACGTCTAATCAAAGTGAAATTATCCTGACAGTATTTTATATGATGAAATGATGAATTCAAATTTCATCAAGTTATACAATAGTTTTTTTGAATTTTAAATTTAAATTGATTTTTTTATTTTTAGTTTCTATTTGGTAGCCCATTAGTAACTCGAATAACCCGAAACATGCTAAACCATTTAAGGTGAACAATTTAGCATGTAGCTTGTTTAACATGTGGTCCGAGAGAGTTGTTCTTAATAAATTATGGCTACCCCGTTTAACACCTCTACTTTTATTTATATATTGTGCATAGTGCAACCATAAAAAAATTGATTAAAATTATGCATTCGATCAAGAAGAATATCTGGATAAAAAAATAGATTTAGTCAGTGTTTGGTCCCGTCACGGTTTCATTTTCACACACTTTTTATTTCTTTCATTCATGTTTTGAGAGTGTAGAAAGCATGATGTCATTTGTGCGTCTTTATTTATATATATTTGAGAATTACTTTAATAAATTCCTGAAAGAGATACTGACAATGAAAATTTAGCTTTTTAAAGGCATTGATGAAAGAGACTGTAGACAAAACAAGTTGGGTGAGGGTCCCACCCCTCATCATTATATATTTCAGGATTTGCTTTATTTAACTACAAATCTTGGGCCTTTATTAATTGGGCCTGGCCCACTTCCTTCCATATGCATTTTTTACCCTCTTATTATTCTCACTAAATTCATTATTCTTGCATTCTACTCCCTCCGTTCCGGAATAACTTTCATAGTTTGACCGGCACGTTGTTTAAGAAAAGTGGATTTAGTGGTTGATGATATAAGATAAAGGAGTGGTATTTTAGGTAATTTGATGATGTATAAAGTGGATCTGATGACATGTAAAGTGAAATGTATGAAAAAAAAGAGTGACAAATTTGAAAATAAAATGATGTTGTGAGGTTATTAATTTTGTGGGATATTTCCATATTAAGAGTGTGCAAATAATTCTGGGACATCCCAATAAGGAAAGTGTGCAAGTAATCATGAGACGGGGGGAGTATTTTTTTTGTTGTTCAAATTGTTATGTTCATTTTCTTTTTTAAAACAATACAATTCACATTACTTTATCTTTACTCTTCCATCATCACTTATTTACCTATTTTATCATTCACTTTATTCATAAACAATCACTTTATTTACAAATGAATCTCACAATACTTCATCATATATATAATTATTAAATTAATTAATTAAAAGAAAAACAGTAAAGTAATAGCTATTTGAATATTGTTTTTTGGACCATTTGATTAAAAAAAATCTATTTTCGTTTGTAATAGTTGAGAAGAACATTTGAATATATATGGGTTAATTGCAAAAAAAAACACGACCTTTACAGTTTTTATCAATTACAACATATCTTTTTTTTCTTTGCAATTTGATACACCACCTTTTTAATTTTAGCAATTCAATGCATATGTCAATTTTCTCACAACAATTAAATCATAATTTGATTGACATAGTTGCCGAGGTGCCACATAGATGTCACAAATGATGAATAATTTTTTTTTTTAAAATTTAAAACGTTCTTCACTAAAAAGAATACTATTTTTTTTAAATAAATCATAAACCAATTTAATTATTATCATTTTTTTCCAAAACTCAAAAGTATAAGACCGCGTCCTTCAAATCACAGTCCACGAAAAATAATGTGATATTTTTCGTATTTTTTTTATTTAAAAACGTTTTTAAAAGACAAAAAATAAAATAAAAAATATATAAAAAATATTTTATTAATCAATCATGATATTTACGCTGGCATTTTGTGTAGAACCTTAATGTGGCTTCGGTATATACATCATTCATGTGTTGCCGAAAAATAAACACATGCATCAAATTGCAAAACTTAAAAAGGTGATGTATCGAATTGCAAAGAAAAAAAGAATATGTTGTAATTGATAAATACTATAAAGATCGTGATTTTTTTTGCAATTAACTCAATATATATTATTATTTTTTACTATTTGGTAAATTTTTGTTATTGTATTTTTATGATATGATGATAATATACGTGTTTTAGGTTTTTTTTTTTTAATAAATAGATCAAGTCAAGCCTTTAAAATATCGTATGATAAGTATGGGTCAGATTTAGGCCCATAAATTATATATCATGCCGAGATTATTTTTTCTAAAGCTTGGTCTAGGCCATTCCCACCCCTACCTAAGAAGGAGTTTCTTTCTTTGACCCAAATTTTATCTCTAAGAAAGATTTTTCAGAGCAAAGTTTTAATTACACTCCAATCTCGAATCTGTCATGTGAACTTATGACTCTAGATTTCATTTTTAATAAAATTATTATTAGCCTATGCTACAGTGTTTAAATATTTTATTAAGGATAAATTCTTTCATGCAATTGAGTGTACAAATACACTTGAATTTTAATGTTCTATTTATTCAATTTAATTTTTAAGACAACACTTTAACTCAATTTATTGAAATTCAATTTCAATTATATAGGTGCAGACAATTGCACATAAATATATTGTATTTATTATATCTTTTTTAATTGTAATTTCAAATTAAATATAATGTTGATAATAAATTAATATTCTTTCGTAAATTGCTCATATAAAATATGAAATTTAAAAAATACAATTATAATTGAATTATATAAATAAAATAAAGAAATATTTAATGTAAAATTAATATATATTCTTTTCAATCTTTAATACGTTGTAATTATTTCTAGTGTATACAGATTTTGGTCAATTTACAATTTTGGGATGAATTAATTCTTGAATGTTTGATATTGACCCACCATACGAGTGCTTTGACCAAAAAAATATAAACTTGAGTTACATGAGTTTTTTAAATATCAGTATTGTGCTTATAGAGTATGACGGTTTAAAAATTAAACATGTTTTTTAAATAACAATACTTTTTATACATAACAATCAAAATTAATTTATATGAATGGAGCGGTGGTCCGGACATTGTCAAAAGGTACTAGGCCATACTCCTAGAATGATAGGTCCTTACCCTTTATAAAATGTTATTAATCTAATTAGGTAAAGTCTAGTATGCACTCAAGTGCATGTTGTGCACCCTAGTCCATGTGCACTTTTCAATTTTACTGGCTTACATTTTTTGGTAAATGGTGTTACACTTTTCAATTATTACTAAAAAATTATTATACAGTTTAATAATTGAAAAGTGCAACACCATTTACTAAAAAGTGTAAATCAGTAAACTTGCAACATGGACTAGGGTACACAACATGCACTCGAGTCTATAGCAGACCAATCCATCTAATTAATGTTTATAAAAGTTATCCATAAGATTTTGACATAAAAATTAAAAAATATAATATAATAAATAGATGTAAATGTGAGAGAATAATATAATAGAATGTGGGAGAGTAGTTTAAAAAAAAAAAAAAACAACTTTTATTTGGACAAAAAAAAATTGGTAACTTTCATTTGTTCTTCAATTCAAAACGGATCAATTTGATATCGATGTCCCTTCCAATCGTGAGGAAGTATGAAGACGAGTGTACCCTTTGACCACAAATGCACTCAGATCTGCATTCTCAATACGAGACAAATACCACATAAAGGTAAAAAGAGAAAAAATTTATGTCCTAAAAAAGAGAGAAAAAATAAAAGACAAAGATCCACCAAACATCAAGATTTAAAGGACAGCCAAGTATAAATAAAAAAGGAAAAAAATAGGTCTCATAAAAGAGAGGAGTGACAACACAAACCATAGGAAAGTCAACAATAAGGAAATCGAAAAAAAGACTACAAAATAAAAAAAGAGTAAAACCAAATTGTGCAGTTAATTAAAGGAATGAAAAATCACATTCTTGGTATTATTTCAAGGATAGTTTGTTAAAGAATAGAGTTCTGGAAAATAATGGAAAATGCATGTGCAAATTTGAGAAGAAAAAAATTTAAATCTTTTTAATTGTAAATCCACTTTTTTTTTGGGCTTTAAAAGACTCCTCAACCTAAGATTTTTAGAGTCACGGTTATATGCACACATTAAATTAATTAGGACACCAACCAGTATTTTTTTTTTCTAATTACTTATGTATGATATGTCAGTTCTATACTTCACTCAATTTTTTTTTAAAAAAATCATTTGATAAGTACACGCACATTATTTCTCACACAAGAATTCAAATCGTCTTTTGTCTTCTTTTCTCTCCCGGACCAAAAGGTTTTTCTTTTTAAATGCATTTTTAAGAAGAAATAATTGAGAAAAATGCACCATTGAAAATATATATGAAAAAATGAACAATTTAAAAAAAAAAAGAGCAATGTTAAAAAAAAAATATGAAAAAATGAATAATTTTCGAAAAAAAATATGAACAATGTTTAAAAAGAAAATGAACATGTTATTCAAATTATAAAAAAAACTCGCAAATGGTACTCAATTTCAAAGAATCAAACTCGAAAAATATTGTGTTGAATCACACATTTTCAATATTTTTTTTTATCGAAGCACATGTTTATTTCGTACATTATACACACATATTGTTTTTTTTTTTTAAAACGTAAATTATGCATATTAGAAATAGTTGTATTGTCAATTTGCCACCTCAATGGAATTTTCTATGACAAAGTGGGATAGCTCAAGTGGTTAGAGCACACTACCTAGGCCTTAGGTCCTGGGGTTCGAGTCATGGAGAGGGAAAAAAGGGATGGGTATTTAACTTCCATAAAAAAAAAAATATGGAATTTTTTATTGGAAATTGGGCTTTTTCTTGAGCTGATATTGGATTGAAGGGCTGTCAATTGTTTCGAATTGTTAATTTATTTAATTTTGATGGGACGCAATATTGTGAGGGGCGCGACTAAAGGCACCCAAGGATCCTATGTGAACACCCATCAAACTTTTTTTTCATCAAAGAGAGTTTGTAAAATGTCTCATATTACTCCTCGTGTAAATTTAAAAAAAAAACGAAAGATGAGTACACCCACCATTATATTAATCGACAAACTCTTTTACACCACCCAAAACTCTTCCCCACCACAAACACTGCCCCAAAATTCTTCCCCCACCACCACCAATGCCCCCAAAAATCTTCCCCCACCACCAGAAAACAACTGAAACAGAGGTAAAATGTTCGAAAATAAAAAAAATTTAAGTGAACAAAGGTAAGATGTTCGAAATTGTTTACAAAACAAACTCAATATGTTCGAAAAAAATTCCTAAACAATTTAAATTTGTCCGAAAAAAAATCGAACATTTTGTTCGAAATTTTTTCAAAAACAAACAAAAAATGTTCGAAATTTTTTCCAAAACAAACATAATATGTTCGAAAATAATTCACGAACTTCCAAAACTAACCCTAATTTTCTTAAATTTTTTAAAACCCCTAATCTTACCTGAAACGAGCGGTGACGACTGCGTTTCTGGGGGAAGAGGGCGACGGCGGCCGCGACGAACGAGGAAGGAGGGATGCGAGCGGCCGCGTCTTAGAGAGGAGGCGACGGTGGCCGCGTCTCAAAGAGGAGGCGATGGCGGTGCTGCGGTGAATGGAGAATGGTGGCGCTGCGGCGTGGGTGGAGTGGCGGAGGGGGTGCCGATGTGGTGGATGGGGAAGAAGGAGAGGGAGAGGGGCGGAGGAAAAAGAGGAAAAGAGGGAGGAGGTGGGTGTACTGATTTTTTTGGAATGAAAGGTATAAAATTAAGGTTTTATGTAGGTTAAGGGTATATTGGGGATTTCTACGTGGGTGTCCTCATCGCTTGGGTGTCCTTGCCTTTTGTCGCGCCCTATTGTGCGCCCTAGTGGAACAGCATGGCTAAAATTAGAGTTTGGGCTTGGAATTTTTTTTAGGGGCGTGGCTAAAGGCACCCGGATTTCCTATGAGTACACCCACCAACCTTTTTTTTAATCTTTCAGAACCTGTGAAATGTCCCATATACCCCTAGGTTAAAATTTATGAAAAAATGAGATGAGTACACCCACTCATTCTATTTCACCACCACCACCTCCACCTCTCCTCCTCCTCCTCCTCCACCACCACCACCACCACCACCACCACCACCACCATTCAACAAAAAAAACTCCAAAATTGCAACAAAAATTAATCCAAAACAAATGTTCGAAAAATTTCCAAAACAAACTCAACATGTTCGAAAAAAATTTCAAAACAAACTCAACCTGTTCGAAATTTTTTTCAAAACAAACTCAATATGTTCGAAAAAAATTTCAAAACAACTCAAATTTGTTCGAAAAAAAAGATTGAACTTCTTGTTCGAAATTTTTTCCAAAACAAACTCAAGTTGTTCGAAATTGTTTCCAAAACAAACACAATATGTTCGAAAAAAATTTCAAAACAACTTAAATTTGTCCGAAAAAAAAAATCGAACATCTTGTTCGAAAATTTTTCCAAAACAAACTCAAGTTGTTCGAATTTTTTTCCAAAACAAACGCCCTATGTTCGAAAATAATTCCCAAACTTTAAAAAAAATCAGAAACCCTAATTTTTTCTAATTTTTCAGACCTAAACTTACCTGTTAGCGGCGGCGGCCGCGTCTGTGGGGAGAAGGGAGGGCGGCCGCGAACGAGGGGCGGTGGTTGTAGGCGCGATATCGAGCGGGGAGGGCGGCACGATGGTTGTAGGCGATGGAGCGATTGTACGTCTTCACGGTTACAGATCCGTTTGTATCTTTGAATGTGATGAGCGATTGGGAGCCAACCATGCCGGTAGCGGTCAGATTTAGTGCCCAGGCTACCCAGCCGTCGGGCTTCGCTGGCGGAGCGATGAAGGCGATGGATAGTGGGTGCAGGCGCGATATCAAGGTGGTTGCAGGCGCGACGGGGAGGGCGGCGCGATGTCGGGCGGCGTTGGCGGAGTGGGTGCCGCCGTGCCGGCGAAGCAGCGCAAGAATATGTGGGGGTGTTGAATTGTTGAGAAAGAGAGAGGAAGGTTTTAATTGGAATAGAGGGTAATTTTGGGTTTTTCAGGTGGGTGCCCTCATCTATTTTGTGGGTGTCCTCATCGCCTAGGTGTACTCATAGGAATCCAGGGTGCCTTTAGCCGCGCCCTTTTTTTAGTAAAGTTATTGGGCTTCTTAATATGGGTCTCCCAGATGCACCCGTTTCCTTTTGTTGGGTTTCTGCTGGGCCATTTTAATTGTGACACTCTCAATGAAAAAGGATATGAATAAAAATACTCAACAAATGAACACATAAATAGGAGAGTGATGGGACAAAATATGTCATCTAATAAGAAGACGACACGTGAAAATAGGATGAGTTATATCCTTAATTATTTATTGATTATATAGCAATGGTTTTATGTTTAATTAATTGTATATCTTATTATTGCATAGATAATTGTAAATGGGCTTGTGAACAACTTATGTATCAATGAATTGGGCCATGAATTGAGCCCAATGTTATAAAATTCGAGGATTTAGGTTAGATAAAGATAAGGAACAGCCTAAAGATGATGGATTACTGAGCTACCCATCAATTTAGGAGGGTAAGAATTAAAAAGACAATGAACGCCTCAAGGCCCTCAACAAATGAACGCATAAATGGAAGAGTAAAAATTAAAAAGACAATGAATAAAAAGATTCAACAAATGAGTTAAAAAATTTGTTGAAAAAAAAAATTGATGATATTTTATCGATTAAAAAGATAAAATTACAATAGGCCTGCGTATAGGGATGGCAATGGGGCAGAGCAGGGCAGATAGTTAAATATCCAAATTTGTCCTGCGTTTATAAGTATCTGTCCTGCTCTGCCCTGCGACCTGCTGCGGGGCAACATTTCGTGCCCTGCCCTGCCCTGTGCAAGTCATTGCCCTGCCCTGCCCCATGCACTCCAAAAGTTCAAGTAAAACATGCAGATTAAATTAAACAATAAAATAAATATTAAAAATCCACAACTAAATTAAACATTAAAATTAAACATTAGAAATTTACTAAATCATATCCAAAATACTTTTTTTTTTTTTTACGGAGAATCATATTCAAAATACTTAACAGCAAACAAATGTGTTTTGTGAAATTGTGATTTGAAGACAGTGAGAGAGTAAGCGACGGGATGGGTAAGTTAAATTAGGGTTAGTGGAATAGTGGCCATAATTAAATAATATATATATATATTAATATAATATTTTTTATTTTTATTCAGGGCAGAGCAAGACAGGGCAGGGCAGATTTTTATAATACATGGATCCATGTCTGCCCTGCCCTGCGTGCGGGGCGGGGCAGATTTGCCCTATTTTAAGGATGGGGCAGGACAGAGTGGATCTAAACCTCTCAGAGCAGGGCGGTCGACCTCGGGGCAGATCATTTTGCCATCCCTACATGCGTATACATAAACAAAAATATAGTATATACAAATTAGAAATCACACCTTAATCCTTCATCCAATAGATGTAGTTTAAGCTCAAAAATAGAAGTAATATTTGCTCTAAGATACAAGAAATTACTACATTTAGCTACGAGGTTCAATAACTTTTTACAATTACTAAGGGGTAGAAATCCGAAGCCTGTCCCCACATTTTACCGCTATCTCCCATTTCCGTTTAATTGAGTTGAGAGAAGAGAAGGAAATATTTTTTTTAGTCATTTAAGTTTTTTTTTAGTCATTTAAGTTTGAGTGATTCCAAAATAAATCTTTTAAGTTTTTAACTTTACAAAATACATCCTATATCTTACAAGCTATTAATTTTAGTTATTTTTAAAATCTATTTTAGTCTTTTAAGTTTAAACTCCAATTTTAATCATTTAAATATAATAAAATCTGAAAATTTAATAAAATTTGAAAAAAAATACTGATTTAATGTATATTTTTTTTAAAATATTTTTTAAAATTAAATAAAAACATCATTAAAATCTGAATTGTGCTCAAATTCTACCTAGCCATTTTTCTCTAATTAATTAAAAATATAAAAATTCAAAAATAAAAATATATACTAAAATCTAGAAGATTGAAAGAAAATTATAAATATGTTAAAAAAAAAAAGGACAACTCCAACTAACCCTGACATATTCCCCAAATGTAAATTATAGTATGATTTATATAATAAATTTAACGAGGTTATACGAGATTTTATGTATCCGTAGACCTCCCATCCAAGAAATTATTTCCCGAACTAAATTAAACACAAGTATAACTAAATCTAAACTCTATAAGTAATTACTGTTATAAACTTAATATTAAATCATATAAAAACGCATTCCAATTAATTTAATGCACATTTATTAAGTTTTGAAATTCTTATTTAAGCTTGTTTGATAATTATATGAGTCGAACTCAAACAAGCTTTAATCGAGTCGAGATTAATTTAAATCCTAAACCTCTGTCATATTCCCCAAATGTAAATTATAAATTATTATATAAATCATATAATTTACATTTGGAGAATATGACCGGGATAGTTGGAGTTGTCCCTTTTTTTAATACATATTTATAATTTTTTTCAAATTTCTAGGTTTTAGTATATATTTTTATTTTCGAATTTTTTTATTTTTAATTAATTAGGGAAAAATGGCTAGGTAGAATTTGAGCATAATTCAGATTTTAATGATGTTTTTATTTAATTTTAAAAAATATATACATTAAAATCAGTATTTGTTTTTTAATTTTATTAAAGTTTTCAGATTTTATTATATTTAAATGATTAAAATTGGAGTTTAAATTTAAAGGACTAAAATAGATTTTAAAAAGGACTAAAATTAATAGCTTGTAAGATATATGATATATTTTGTAAAGTTAAAAACTTAAATGATTTATTTTAGAATCACTCAAACTTACATGACTAAAAAAAATATTTCCTCAAAAGTCATTTTGGGAGAAAATACCCTTTACTCCTCACTTTTCCTCACAAAATATCATCCCATCTTTATGTTAGGAATGAGGTTTGAACTATGTCCCTCAACTTTAAAAAGGAGAAGACTAACCACCCAGGCTACTACAATACTCAATAATATATCGACTTTCTTTTGTACATATTATAATAAAACGAAAAATATGAAAAAATTTGTGTGAGAAGAATGAGGTTTGAACCATTTAATTCGCACTTACAAACACACATTCCCCATTTATGCTACTATCATACTCGTTAAAAAATTTCTTAATTATATATAATAAAATACTTTATAATAAACTATTCACAAAAAAATATTAAGTTTCACTATTCAATTTTTTTAAGAGGACATGTTTTACACATTTTTAGTTATATTTTGTTACACTTTTTAATTATAGTGACTAAAACTTTTTAAGTACAAATAAGTTAAACTTTTAAGTGAAAAAATTCATTCAGTAATATGTGCAACACAATGTTACTAAAATGTGTAAGTCATTATAACTAAAAAGTTAAACACAATATTACTAAAAATTGCAAGTTAGTATAATTGAAATGTGCAAGCTCTTGTCGTTGTAATTTCCTCAATCTCACCCATTTCATCCATGCTCATATTGCATTACTTAATAGCCTGATACGTCTTGTACTCCAACTCTATAGTAAAATCACAAGGTTTATCAAATAACAAACGATAAAGAGGCATGCCAATCAAGGTCTTAAAAGTAGTTTTGTAAGCCTAAAGTGAATCATCAAGTCATGCACTCTAATCTTTTGGATTGATGGTCTTTTCAAGTATTGACTTGATTTCTCGATTAATTTTTTTTATCAATATTCTTTATTAAAAGAGAAAACTAGGTACCAGAAGTACTTGAATAATGAGAATACAAAGATCTAAGTCTGGGTCCTAAAACATCTAAACAATACAATCCAACCTCTAATAAAAAAAAAAAAAACACACACACAATCCCCCACAGCCAAGAAAAAGGAAAAACGACTCCTAAAAATCAAGAGTATTTAATGGATTATGTAGCCAATTTTTTAAAGAGACGTTTTGTTTTTTGTAAGTTTGACGCCTAGCACCAGCTCAATAATCTTCCTTTCACCTCATCAACAATCTTTTCTTTATTCCAGTTTTTATTTCCAAAAATTGTTCCATTTCTCAATTTCCACATAACCCATATCAGCCCAATCCACATGCCCATAACCACTTTTCTACCATTTTTCTTGAATTGGATATTTTATCTTGATAGCCTGTTTGTGGATGATATTTTAGCTTGGCTGCTTGCTTGTGGATGATAATCAGTAGAAACTCGAGGTGTGGCATTGTACTTCTTCATTAAAGTTTCCACCACTCTATTGAAGAGTTTGTTCCACGATCACTTATTATAGCTCTTGGTGTTCCATACCTAACAAAGATATGAGATTTGACGAAATCTACAACAACTTTAGCATCATTAGTATGGATAACATTAGCTTCCACCCACTTTGTGACGTAATCCACATCAAGAAGAATGTAAACATTGTTACCAGAAGATGGAAAAGGGCATATGAAATCAATACTCCATACTTCAAATATTTCACAAACAAAAATCGAATTAAGAGGCATTTGATTTATGTGTCCTGAATTTCTAATTTTCTAACATTTCTCACAAGTCTTGTAGAACACATATGAATCATGAAAAAAATTAGGCCAAAACAATCCACATTCCAACACTTTACGAGTAGTTCTCTTCAAACCATTATGACCACCACTTGCATAAGAATGACTAAACAAAGTACAGAATGAACCTCATTTTTAGATACACGTCTACATGTAATCTAATTAGAGTAATATTTCCACGAGTAAGAATCATCTCACACATAATATCTTGCATCTCTCTTTTTAGCTATAGACAAATCACTTGGTAGGCTTAGAAACTAAAAAAATTAGCAATATCTGCATACTAAGAACTGGTTTTTTGAATAGAAAATAGATACTCATATGAAAAACCATCTTTCAATGGTAAAGTCTTTTCACAAGTAGTCAAACGACTAAAATGATCGGCAACCAAGTTTTCTAAGTCTTCCCTATACCGAATATCTAGATCAAATTTTTGAATCAAAATTGTGAAGAGAAGATTTTTATCACCGTTGAAAAGGTGAGGGAATTATTTGTATATTTATAAAAGAGATTACAACAATAATTACAGAATTTACAGGAAATTTGAGTATCAAAGATATACATCAAAATAATCTTATCTAAAATTATATGATAAGATTTGACTTTGTTCAACTAATTCCTTAAATCTCTCTAATATCCTCCCTCAAGCTATGTGTGGGATGTAGAGTAACGCAAAGCTTGGAACGAAGAAACGCAAAAGTAGGCCAAGGGAGACTCTTCGTGAATATGTTGGCTAACTAAAGATGAGATGGGACAAATTTGGTGGCGACTTTTCCAGCCGTGACTAAGTCTCGAATGAAGTGGCAATGAATATCAATATATTTTGCTCATTTGTGAGGCAACGGATTTTAGCTCCAAAAAATTGCACTTTTATTATCATAAAGGAGCAAGGGTCGAACAAAAGGAAGGGCTTTCAGTTCACGAAGAAGGTTCGTAGCCTAAACAAATTTAGCAGCGACATTTACTAGAGCTTGGTACTCAGATTCACAACTAAATTGGGAAACTATCGGTTGTTTCTTAGCACTCCAAGAAACGATATTACCATCAAGTAAAATGGAATAACCATAAGTAGAATGACGGGTCTCAATACAACGAGCCCAATCAACATTCGAGTAACCAATAATCGACCGCTCCGATCGAGTGGTGAATGTAATGCCAAAAGAGAGAGTGCCTTTAACATAGCGAATAATGCGTTTCATAGCTGCAAAGTGAGATTCCATAGGGGCATGCAGAAGTTGACTTACGACGTTAACGACATAATAGAGGCCGGGATGAGTAATCGTGAGATATTGCAAGGCTCCAACGAGTGACCGATACAAAGTTTGATCGGCAAATAGGAACACCCGTACTTGCCAAAGACTTGTCGAGAACAAAGGGTGTAGCGACAGGTTTGGAATCAACGAGAGACGCTCGTTCCAAAATATATTTTGCATACTTAGCTTGACTGACGATTAGACTAGATGAGGTATATGAGATTTTAAGTCCCAGAAAATAGCCTAGTCGCCCAAGGTCCTTAATGGCAAACTCAGATTGAGTTTGAGAGATAAATTTACGGAGCATGGCCGGATAATTCCTTGTAACAATGATATTATCAACGTAAATAAGTAAATAAATGACAGAAGAGCCATTATGTAGATAAAATAGGGAAGAATCAGAGTGACTAGCATGAAGCCCAATGTTTGAAACCAAGCTAAAGGAGTTTAACGAAGACTATAAAGGGCCTTCTTTAAGCGACACAAATGATTCGAAACTCTGGAATCAATAAAACCCGGATGTTGCACCATAAAAACTGGTTGTTGGAGAACCCCATTAAGAAAAGCATTCTTAACATCAAGTTGGTGAAGAGGCCACTTATGCTAAACATATAGAGCCAAAATAATATGTACCGTAGCTGCCTTAACAACGGGACTAAATGTATGACCGAAATGAGTACTCGGAATCTGAGTGAAACCTTGAGAAACAAGCTGAGCCTTGAGAAGCTCAACAGAACCATCTGAACGATACTTTGTCTGAAACACCCATTTAGAACTGACACTATTTGTGGAAGAAGGACGAGGCACAAGATCTCAAGTATCATTAACACGAAGAGCATCAATTTCCTCTTGCATAACCCCCAACCAAGCGAGTGATTTCATAGCTGATTTAAAACCACATATTTTAGAAGAGGCCACAAAAGTTGTAAGTAAGGCTGGGGAAGAGAGATCTAAGGGATAACGAGGCTTAAATACACCGGCCTTCGATCGAGTTACCATTGGATGGACGGAGGCTGCGGTTGGGGTTTGAGCAGGTGGCTGAATAGCTTGATCGAGCACAGGAGCAGGCAACAGGTCGGCCTGTACAAGAGGAGGTAGATTCGACTGGGGCAATGGAGTAGGTTGTGCAGGCAGAATGGGCACAACACAGGGGACCATGGCTGACGAACCTGGGCATAAACAACACGACATACTATCATCGGGCGGCTGGGGAACAGAGAGCTAAGAGGGGGCTGGATCAGGACGAAGCTCAACATCCAAAAAATTGGATATATCGGAGGACAAACCTGAAGAGGACTGAACTGAACCCAAAAAAGGAAAAAATCTCTCATCAAATTGAGCATGCCTAGTTGTAAAAACTTGATGGGAAGCAGGATCGTAGCACCTATAACCCTTATAAATGTTGTTGTAGCCCAAAAAATTGCAAAGACGACTATGAGGAACCAATTTGTTAGCAGCATAAGGACGTAAATACGGAAATACACGGCAACCAAAAGGTTTAAAATTTGCATAATTTGGGATATAACCAAAAAGAACATCGAAATGGGATTTATTTATCAAAACTGAAGAGGGTAGCTGATTATTAATATGAACAACAGTGGCAAAAGCATCAAACCAGTGACAAATAGGCACAAGAGAATGAAACAACATAGATAAACCCATTTCAGAAATATGACGATGCTTGCGCTCAGCACAACCATTTTACTGAGTTGTATACGAACAAGATATATGATGATGAATGCCATGCAAGTTCATAAATGAGCTAATCCTGTGGTTAACAAATTATGTGCCACCATCACTTTGAAAGACTATCATAGTACGAGAAAATTGATTACACACGAAAGTATGAAAGAAAACAAATACACCATAAAACTCAGATTTTGCAGCTAACGGGTATATCCAAGTGAAACGAGAGTGATCATCAATAAAAGTAGCATAATATTTGTAACCAAAAAATGAGACAGTCGTAGCAGGACATAATAAATCACAATGAATTAAATCAAGAACAACATTAGCACGTTTAAAACGAAAGGAAAACGTTTACTTTTGGCTAAAGCACAAGAAGAGCAAACACCAGGTTCAGGTAACAAAGAGGTGACCGATAGGTGACCCAAAGTTTTCAGAGTAGAAATAACAGAATGTGGGACATGCCCCAAGCGTAAATGCCATAAATTAAAACTAGGCCTTAAATCAGTAGAATGCAAAGCAGCAAAAAGAGCAGGATGACCGCGATCCAAAATATAAAAGCCCTCACCACGCCGTCCTCAAGCCAGAACCTCTTTGGTCTGACGATTCTGAATTTCAAAGAATTTATAAAAAAAAGATAACATTCACAGGAAAATCTAAAGTAAGCTTGCTTATAGATAATAAATTCTTAGTTAAATGCGGAATAACCAAAACATCATTCAAATGGACATAAGATAAAACAGAACGAGTGCCAATATGAGTAACACAAAGAGAATTTCCATTACCGACAATAACCGTACCAGGTCCCGAATAAGGCTCAAAAGATTCAAGATTAGACTTTTGAGCAGTCATGTGGGCTGAAGCACCCGAATCAACATACCAATATGGGGTCTGCTCAGACGCACTGCAGGAAGTGTTAAAGGCCTGGGCAAGATGAGCCGAAGAGGTAGGCGGGCGATTTTGGAGAAATTGGGGAAACTTATCTGCATAGTGTTCACTCCTGCATATGACAACGGAGGACATATGGTTTACAAAATGAATTAGAATTATTGTTACCAAAATTGAAACGGTTGATGTTCCCACGAGAGTGTTGATGCCCACGATAACCGCTGGAACCATTAGAGCTCGGTCGAGGCGAGGACCTGGAATCAGACGAGGAGCGAGAGTGCCCTTCTTGATTCGAAGCGACGAATGCAGCATGAGGTGGAGTAACATCAACCATGGAATTATGAAGAATTTCAAACTTCTGGGCCTGCTGAAGAAGATCATATAATGACGGCATTAGATAAAGGTCCATACGGGTGTCAGAAAAACCCATAAATAAAGAACCCAATCTACGAAGAAACCAATAAGCTTTGTCGGAGTCATCAACCGGACGATCAATAACAGCCAACTGATCACACAAGCCTTTGAATTCTCGACCATATTCTGCAACAGAGGATGAACCCTTGTAAAAATTTAGTAATTCCTCACGTAATTGATTGGCCCGTGACTGAGAAGAGTGGGCAAAGGAAGCCTCGAGAGCAAGCCAGGCCACTCGAGACGTCAAGCAATCAATCACTTCGGCTAGGGATTCTTCAGTGAGAGAGTAGAGAATAATGGAGAGGATGCACTGATCCTTTGAACACCATGCATCATAAGTTGGATTAGGGCCCGTGGTGTCATTGTTGGTAACAGTGGCAGGTGTTTTCACGGTCGTACCATCAACGAAACCAAACAGATCGTGATTGTGAAGCATAGCAACCACCTGTTTTTTCCATAAGAGGTCATTCGTGGAGGAGAGTTTAACTGTAACAAAGTGAATAAGGGCATTAATTGGGAGTGGTTTGGTGATTTGAGTGGCCATTGAGAAGAAGAGATAGAGTAGCGACGGGGACCTATCGCTGGTAGATGCAAAAAGAAGATAGCAATCGACGGGGACCGATCGATTGATAGTGATGCGAACACAATTAAGGGCCTGCGAAGGGTATTAGTTTGACAAAAATATGAAGTCTTCTATTAAAATGTTTGAGTGGGGATATGCATGAGAAGTGATAAGTTAGGTGGTGGACTTGATTGGAGAGAGAAAAGCATAGGAGAATTAAAGTTGAACGGTGGCTGCTTATTATTAGCATGTGGTAAATAATTAGGGTTAAAGGTGTTTAGGTAAAATACAAGAAAGACTAGCAATTGGACTTAAGAATAAATGAAAGAAAAAAATTTAGATGCACTCCCCCAAAAAGTGTTGATTTATAGATGCACCACTCCTTCCAAATTACCTAAATTACCCTTTTCTCTCTAAAACTCCTCTCGATAAATACACCTACCTATAAAACCCTAATTTCCCTCTTCCTTTCTTTCTCCCATCTTTCATCCTCTTTCTTCCGTAAAAAAAAAAAAAAAAAAAAGAAAGAAAACTCCTCCACCCCTCAACGCTCGCCGTCGGCGCCTCACCCCCTCACTATCGCCCGCCGCCCTCCCTTCTCTCCACTCCTCCCCCCAACGCCCCACCCCCTCCCATATCCTTTTTTTTCCTTCTAGTAAAACCCCTTCCACTCCACGCCAGCGCCCTCCACCCCATCCCACGCGGTCGCCTAATTTAGGTTTCATGCGTGCGCAGGTATATAGTCCATTTCTGTTTCTGTTTTTTTTTTCCGACAATATATAGTCGAAAATTTACACTATTGTTGATAAATTGTTATCGAAAATAGTGTATATTTTTTCCATCTATTGTCGAAAATATTCATTTTATATAAAAAAATTATGAATTTTCTTTCGATAAAATGTTGTCGACAATGGTGTATTTTTTCGATAAACTATTGTCGAAAGTATACACTATTGTCGGAAAAATGATAAAAAAAATCGATAAACTATTGTCGACAAACCAGTGTCGAAAATTAACACTTTTGTCGGAAAAATGATAAAAAAATAAAAATTCTTAGTTTATTTTTTTTATTTCTGAAATTTTTGGTAACGTTACTACCGTGTGGGTGGCGGCGACGACGGCTAAAATTAGAGTTAGGGTTTAAAATTTGAAAGTGGAGTGTATTTATTAGGAAATATTTTATTAAAAGGATAAATTTAATATTTTACATATATATTTAATTAATAAATGAAGGAAGAGTGCATCTAATAGTGTTGGAGGGGCAAATAACCCACGCCAAATATTAAAGCTAAAATGTTTGAGGCCCATTCTCTCGACCCATTCCATTAAGTTGAAAGCCCAAGGTGGAGGCCACCTGCAAATACATTTATCAAAGCAATCAAGTTATTGTTAGTGTGAATAGCAGGAATTAAATGAGATTTCCTTCCCCATATACGGAGTATTAGTTTAATTTTTCTCTCATTTTTTAATTAGTCGTTTTATTGTAAGCATCCAAGAATTAAGACTATAAATGTGCTTTATTTTCTTTATTTCAATACTTCCTACGTCCCACAGGAACTTGCACACATGAGATGACACACAATTTAAGAAATGTGTAAGAAAATGTGTAATGAGTGATGTTTTGAGAGAGTGGAAGTTACGAATATATTTTCTTTTATTGAGTGTGCAAATTTGTATGTGACATTCATTTATAAAAAGTGTGCAAATTCTTGTGGGACGAATTGAGTATTATTTAGTGATTTTATTTTAATTAATGTTTTTCTTTATTTCAATACTCTTATTATTTAGTGATTTCATTTCAATTCATGTTTTGTAATCTATTTTCTATAGAGTTGGTAAATTGGGCCGCCCGGCCCAGCCCAACCCATCGGGCCAAGTGATGTTCGTGGGCTAGGCCGGGCCGGCCCATGAATTGATCGGGCCTATAAAATTGGAGCCCAGTCTAGCCCATCTGGATTATTGGACTAGCGGGCCAGCCCAGCCCATTACATAATTTTTTTTTTTTAATATTTCTTGCAAAAATTATATATTAACTAGTAACTACACATAATTTATAAACGACCATAACCATTATTGCATTAATGTACACTGTAAGTCCCACCCCATGAGATAAAAAAAATATTTCTAGCAAAAACTATACTCTGTATATATAAACTTATTATGTATTGGTCACATTGTCACATATATTTTTTATTTATACAAATAATTATAATTAAAAATATGTATTACTAATATATTAATTATACATAATTTATAAACGGATATAACTAGTACGGAGTATAACATTACACTATATATCAAGTTCAAATAGAATTATAAATAATTCATAAGTTCAAATTTTAAAGTCAAAATAAAATTAAAAACATAATACTAATATTTAAGTATATAGTATTATAATAATTTTAATTGTTTATTTACTTTAAAAAAAATTGATCGGGCCAAACGGGCTGCCCATGGGCCGTCGGTCCAAAATCAGCCTAGCCCATTAGACCCATCGGGCCTATCGAGTCGGGCCAAATAGGCCTAGTTTTATATGGGCCTATAATTTTAGAGCCCAGCCCATACTAGGCTTCGGGTTGGCCGGACCGGCCCATCGGGTCGGGTCCAAATTGTCGGCTCTAATTTTCTATGTGTTTGTTTTATATTGTTGATTTAGTTATGGGTTAAATTTCTTTATTATTGGGTGTTTTGAAATTATTTACAAGTTTAAACTTTTAGATGGAATTGTTTCATGATATTAGGGTTTTAGCTCACATCCACGTCTTGATTATAAATCTAGTTGAAAACAACTTTACTCGATAGGTCTCATCCTCAAATGATAGAGTCAAGAATTCACCATGAGTGAGGAGAAATATTGGGGAATTAATATAAATTAAGAGCCGGTCTTCAGCGAAACTTGTTCACCGTATCAAATTGTATCATTACACTTATAATTTAATATCATAACAGTTATTAACAAATATCAGTAAACTTATAAACTAATATCATAGCATTTATCCACATTTTTTGATGTGTTGTGTGTAAAATGTTATTATATTAGTTTATAAGAGCAATCGTATGAATATGGATCCAGTTTTGTAGGAGTTTCACAAGAGACTTTATTATAAATAAATTAATTTCACACCTTCCTATACATTTGTACTTTTTTTTTTTTAATGAAGTTCTTTCAAGTAATAATAATACATAGTGATGAAATTAGGGCGGTTTTAATATACACCTTATTCATATTATTGTTACTCCTACCATTTAACAAGGATGTTTTGGAGGTTGTGTGTACACACACACATACACTATATATATATATATATATATTGGAGCCCATATAAACTGTCTAGGTCTTTCCACAAGCATTAATTTTTTATCAAGTAATTTTTAGAAATAAAATAATGATAATGTGATGGATGCATATGATGAGAAGAGGAAGGATATTGAAGATAACGGAAATTGGGCCTATAATACAGCTGTTTTTAGCATAAATTGGGCCAGAAGGCCCACATTGCCCTATCAAAGTGACAGAGGCCCACATTGTCCTATCAAAGTGACAATTTCTGAGTCGTGGACTGTTCAATGATGAGAAACTGTGGACAAAATCTAAACACGAATTAAATAAAGCCAAAAGTTTCCATTTATTTATTTATTATTATTTTCAAAATTTTCATACAAGAAATATTTGGTGAGTCTAGATACTTGTAATGTACACCTACTGTAGCACATATATTTGAATCTTTAATTTAATTAAAAAGAGTTTTTGTGTGGGGGCAAAAGCTTTATATTCATATCCATTCCTCTTAAAAGGGATTCAAAAGTATAATTGAAAATTCATTAAATTACTATTATAATAATAGTTGATGAAAAACATTACACATAGCCAAACTGGTCATTCCTTTCCAGATGCACTTGCATCTTTGATATCACATGATTTGATTTTTTTTTTTTTTTTCAAATCTTATTTTATGGTAATAACTACACATAAAAAATGGTAAAATAAAAAATCTTATTGCTATATCTTCTATATTGCCTTAGACGTTTGAACAATGTATAATTTTATTGTGAAAATTAGTGTAAGTGCATGTTTGGTTGGTTGGATTAGAGGGGATGGATATTTTTGTTCCTTCAGCGTTTGGTTCACGTAACACCGATTCATAATGTATTACTGGTCCGATAAATAAACTCGACTTGTTCCATGAATGAAAAATAATTAGTTATAAAAGGAGAGGTCAAATTAATTATTCCATGAAGGAGTGATAATTATTTATCTACGATGTACATTAAAGCAAATAAGTCCCTATAAAAAAATTAAAAAAATCGATTTCAACGTCGACATAGATCATGTACAATTGTTGCGTTTTACTGTATTCAATTTCATGTCAACTTTATGGCATGAGGATTTATTAATCACGTCGGTCAATGAAAATTAGAAATTTCCATTTTATAAATCTTTTATTTTTTAAAATACTTCCAGAAGAGTACTTGAATTGAAAAAAAAAAATGAAACATGTTTATCATGGAGTATAACACTAAGCATGTAACACATTTCCTAGAAAAACACAATTAAGTATCAGGCAAATAATACTCCGTTCACAAATAAATAATATTTTAACTTTCTTCTTACCGCATTCCATAATTAATTTGCTTTCCATAAAAAAAAATAGTTAAATAGTAAGATATGATTAATTAACAACAATAAGTTAAACATAAAATATATGCTTAATTATATTAATATGTGTATTTCTCATTGTTCAGATTTATATGTGTATACCTATATCAACATATATGTATTAATCAAACACAAAATACATGCTTAATTGTACATCTCCTCGGTATAAATTCTGATTCTGCCCCTGATTAATATATAGTATATATAGTCGAGTCAAATAATCTCCATCCCTACCTAGCTATGTATCTAAAAACAATAACAACCCTAAATTTAAAACTAACTAATGTCGATCCCCCACACGCTTAGAACTGTATGTAATGGGGGAAATATAACATGATAATTCCATTAAAGCAACAAAAAGGAAGAAACAACATACAATCACAATCTAAATATATATATTGTATAAAATATTAAGTTCAACTTCTGCATGAATGTGTTCCCCACATTAGCTGGTTCATTTACATTCCACAGTTAATATAATAGCTACAGAATCAACGAAGAATTGTTTAACAACAAATCGAAAAAGAAAAAAGGAAAAAAAATGTACATGCAAGTGCAACTTTATATATACACCTCTCCATATGACTTCAATCATATTGCAAAAGAGAGATACCTTTTTAGGGGGGGGGGGGGGGTGAGTGGGTGTATGGCCCCACCGGCTTGCCCGAACCGCGACAAGAAACGATGGGCCTAAAGGTTTTTATCTAAACTAAACCAATCACAATTTGGTCTAAATCATGCACTATTTCTTCCATTTTGGATTTTAATTTAATTTATGGATTGGGAACATCAAAACAACAAACAATTAATTGGAGCTACGACTAGGGGTAATCTAAACATGGGAGGGGAACATTAATTAATTAACAAATGTATATATATTATGAGGTTTGAATTATCTTAATTATCCAAAAAAAACCCACTTTTCATGGAAGGAAAATAATTCAATCAACTCTACTTTTTTAAGTCTCAAATATCCAGTTCTTGGACCGACTAATTCAGAGGACCAACCTCACTGTCTACTTGTAAGGCTCCCGTTTAAAGCAAGGGCAAAACTCTATATGAACTTAACCTTTTATGAATTGTTTGCACCTTATGGGTTTAGAACAGCACACTCCTAAACCTCAAACCTACACCACTAGATCAACTCCTTGTGGTTATTCAATCGACTCTACTCTCCGGAAGAAAGCACATCGAGTGGACAATTTAATATGAGTGGAATTACTTTCAATAGAATTTGAATCCAACACATGAACGTGAGCAAACGAAAGAATTTCAATTGATCATCTAAAAACCCGAACTTTTAAAAAAGTTATTCACATTAGTTCATTATTTATGTTAATTTCCCAATATGATTACATCCCATATGATGCGTTGCATAGATGACTAACTTGTGTAATGTTTCGGTCTATAAATTATATGTACACTAATTTGGAACATAGGAATCAAACTGTTTATTTTGTATATGGTATACTAGGTCATGATGCAATTATATAATTAGAATTAAAAATATTGCAAATTTTAGTGTAATTGGGTCCTGAAAGCACGTAATGTTTGATATTGTAGAGCATGTAAAGTGAGGGACAAACTCATTTTAAGGGGTTATTGCCATGTGAGTCGTGGCCACACCCCAAGCCGTGGTCCTCATTTTTTTATTTATAATTTAGAAAGAAAGATCATATCGACCAGCCATGAGTTAATTAGTTTATTGGTTTTTCCCTTTCCTAATTCGGAAGTTTCTTTACAGTGTGTTTTTATTATGTATATATGTAGACTCCACTACGTGCCTAATGATCATTCACTCCTCAAATATTAGTTAATTCTAACCTAACCTGTTAATTAAATTCGATGGTATAGGTTTGGTACTTAAAAGTAAACTCATCACCAGGTTAATGTGCAAACTATTTTTAAGGGACCAGTTCATACCAAACTTAATTGGAGTCCATAAAAATAGTGAACGGTAGAATTGATCTCTTGAAATTAGTTGATCTATAAATCGAATATCGAGACTTAAAAAGAAATTAATTAATCCAGACATGATTACTTATCATGTTGTTGATTTAGACCAAATGACACTCATGGTTACCAATCTAAGTCTCCCTCTAATTACTAGGATTCTCAATTCGTAATCATCTCTACCACCATGTTGCATATGCTATATATATCGATTGAGTCAATGCTTAATTTCTGATTAATTAGTTATATATGTTAATTGAATTCTTTTTTTGAAGGGCTAATTATGTTAATATAGGATTGAACAAGTCTTGTACAAGATAAATATCACGCTTTTATAACATTTTAAAAGAGATGTACATTTATTTGTGTTAATTAATTTATAAAGGTGTCACTGTGAGACCGCCCTTAAAATGTTTATGCATGAAATTAATACGGATGCAGATAAACATGCATGTGATATAACACAAACTCGTTCATTATAGCATATATGTGGAATGTTGTTCGTAAAACGTAATAATTTGTTGATTTTCAAGATGAATACGGAAAGAACTCAATTAAGATATTATAAAAGGGCCGGTGGAAAAAACACATGTATATATAATTTGTCTTGGAGAACAAAAAAAAACATATGTAATAAATTCTAAATATAATAAAATCAAATTAAACATGCATGAATATCGAAATCTAATATTGATATTCGATCATCTTCTTGTTGATGCACAACAAAGGATTCAAAATCGAAAAGTTTCCCTGCATATACAATTTAGCACCGGATATTGACACCCATCTACTAATAAATGAATCCACTTAATTTTTAGTATAATCTTATTTTAATAAAAAATATCTAAACTACCCTTATTAAATAAATATATACCCACATTTTTTTTAACCAAATTAAATTTCATCCTATACACAAACTAACCAACCATATGAAAAGTCCACCTCTTTTCTGTGGAAAAAAAAAAAAAAAATTCACTGTCGTATATACACTGTGGTTAATTTTAATGTTGAGAAACAAAAATTATACTACTCCGTAAACACAATAGCTTCCCAACAAAAGGTGTATATTTTCTTTTATTTTCTCATAGTTTTGTAGTTCTTTTACCGTGTTTTTATTATGTTTAACTGTTTTCTGTATAAAAAAATAAAATAAATGTGACTCTAGTACGCTTTCGATTCTGGTGTGTGGTGTGCTATTTTGATTAGTGTGATAATTATTTTTTTACAAATTTTGGTCAGTGTCATTTTTAGGTGTGGGTTCATTTATAAGAAATGTGAATGATAATATCGAGCGCAGACAATTTAACCTTTCAAAAATATTCACCACGTATACAAATTAACCTTTTAAAATATCAACTCATTTCTTGGTCTATAGGTGAGATAAAACATGATACTCACTATGTTTACTAAATTTATTCTTTATTTATCTTAGTAAAACGTCTCAGTTTCACAATAACTTTCATAGGTAGGTGGACACAAACATTAAAAAAGTATAATAACGAGTAAGGTTTGGAGGGGTAATTTTGTAAACATTTATGTATAAAGTAAATAAATGAGTTGACGTGTGTGTAGGGGTGTGCACCGGTCCAAAACCGGACTGGACCGGGACCGAAATTTATACTAATTAGTGGACCGGAGACTAGACCGGACCAGTTGGTCCGGTTTTTTTTTTTTAAAGTATTTTTTCAAGTTTATGGAAGTAAGAACAAAATTGATGAGTTTGTGTATGAAAATTAAAGTGTTGGCTCTTAATTTGAAATCAATCTACGCCAATGTGAATTTTATTTACATTATTATTAATGATCTTTTGACCCTAAAAGTAAATTAAATATGTTTGTTAAATTATATATTTGAAAAAATGTAATAGTTCTCAACAATTTTACCTCACATCCTCAACAATTACTTGATTTTGAAAAATAAGTGAGAGTGCATTAGTAAAAAAAATATAAAGAATATACATTAAAAAAAAAATTAAAAAATTTTGGTCCGGATCGGAACCCGAAATCCTATTTTTTTACGGACCGGAATCTAACCAGTCGGTCCGGTTCTAGTTTTATTTTGCACACTCCTACGTGTGTGTATGTGTGAGGCCAAAAGTAATGACATTTTGTGTAAAATTTTGGATATTGTGAGGGTGTAGTATATAAAAGATTTTTCATTTTAAGGGTGTGAATCGGGATGACAATTTATACTGAACCTATGGTAATCCGCCCCGACCCCTATCAGACGATTTTTCGAACTATTTATCGGGTTTGGTTCGATTTTCGAAAAAAATAAAAAAAAATCTTAAAATCAGGGAAGGGAAGGGACGGGACGGGGACGGTATTTATATGATATTTAGTACATATTTTTTTATATTTATGCATGTATATATCTCTATATATATTCAAATATTATTTATATTTTATTCTTTTAAATTATTTTTAAATAAATAGTTCTATAATATAAATGATTGTCAATGACACAATAGTTTTTTTTAGAAAGATATACTACATAATTAATAAAATAGAAAATAAAAAATAAATATAAATAATTCGTTGTTCGAGTCGGGTCGGGATACCCGATATTGGTCGGGGCGGAAATGAAGATTTTAAAATTTTCCCATCGAGGTTTGGACCGGGTTTGGAGACAAAAATTGGCGTCGGGGCCGAAGGATGCATAAACCAACCCCGCCCCGCCCCGTGGAAGAATATTATTTAGTACTGCTACTATGTCTGCAAAGAAAAAAGAGATGGAATGATGAGAAAATAGAATTAGATTATATTGATAATAATTGAGGAATGAAATAGTACTGTAGTAAATAGAGTATAGGGTGCATTGATTTGGAGCACTTAACCGACAAGTGTGGTGAAACAGTAAGAGGATATACAGAATCCCCCCATAATCGCTACAAAAGATGCCTCCCAATTTCCATGGTCTTTTCAAACACCCATTTCTCATTTTACGTATAATCGCTATCAATTCATCAATCATTTCACTTTATATATATATATTAATAATAGTATACTATAAAATGAGATTAAAATATTAAAGTAGAACATTCATGAGACGAGAAGAACTTATGTGCAATATTTATCTATTTAGGGAAGGAACATAAAAATTCGTGGAGCGAAACTGGATTAAATGAATCTTCTCGTAAAATTTGTCCAAAACAAGCATACAAACTTACTCTCAAGATTGAGTTCATGTAAAGACAATTATTTGTTAATGTAAGAATAAGTAACACATATTTGTTCTTATGGTAACACTGATTTGGGAGCAATTTTTTTTAACAATTCTGGGTGGCCTTTCAACGTGGTGAAAATAATTTATTCTTTGTATTAATTCTGTTATAACTGATGTGAGGAAGATAAATAAAATGATAAACGAGAACACAAATTACGTGGTTCACTATCAATGTGATATCTACGTCCACAACAGAGGAAAAAGATCGAGTACAGAATGACACTAGGTCAAAATAGGGATATAAATATAAACTCTAACAGACTTGACCGCAAAAGTAAGCCCAAAACAGAAACTAAGCACAAACATACTCCCTCCGTCCCGGAATTGTTTGCACCACTTTATGGGCACGTAAACTAAGAAAAATGTGTAATGAGTGGAGTGTTGAGGAGTAATTTTGTAAAGTTATATGAATAAAGTAAAAAGGTGATTGGATTGAGGGTAAAAGTAATGGCATTTTGTGTAAATATGTGAATATTGTGAGGGTGGGGTTTAAAAAAATGTTTCCTTTTTAAGAAGTGCAAACAATTGTAGGACGGACAAATAAGGAAAGAGTGCAAACAATTGTGGAACAGAGGGAGTAATAAACACCGTGGAGTGTGACATGGTCGTTTCAAGGCATTCCAACAAATCCTCACTATCCCTACTGTCATAAGTAACACTCTGTCTCAAAATTTGTCATGCATAGTTTTTCAGTAATTGTGGCAATAATTCATTACATAATACGTAGACAGTTGCTTTACATAAATTGTCACGAAAACAATGAACAAAGGTTACCGAAAAAGCCTGTGATGATTCGAAACCTGCAAAAATTGAAGAAGTCAGCTTTTATAAAAGTTTTACTACCACTTTGTACAATATAGAGAGAATAGTTTATCCTCATTACAATTTTTTACGTACGATTATGATCCAAAATGGGAGCATATGTTGATGAGTACATTGGTTTTGTACTCTTGAATGTCTTGTCAAAGTGTCAATTCTGGCTCCTCCAAGAAAAATGAAATGTGCTTGGTTTTGTTTCAGAGAAAAAGATGATAAATCTTTAATCGGACATGATATTTGATGTTTGATGTTTTCCACTTTGTTTCTTCTTGAATGAATCATACAAATGGATAATCCAATAATCCGCAAAAAAAGCCAAAACTTTAGTAAAATTGACAAAGATCTTTTTTTATAAAGGCAGACACAATACGTTAATAAGGCTAATGCGTGCATTGGGTCAGCATATTGCCAAAATAGTGAGAGTGGCTTTAACGGCCAAGGATCAAACATAGGGTGGTCGCTTGTATTTCCCTCATCCGAAGTTAATAAGTATGATTTATTTGACATATGTTTTAAGAGTTTTGATTGTTGAAAAAAAAAATTGTGTACGTGAGACCGTCTCACGGATCTTTTTCCGTGAGACAGATTCATTTTGACTCATATTCTAAACTTTTTTTTTGGACAACCCTTTTTTTTCTTCTACAGTAGATTTTATTTTTGTAAAAAACGTGATAATGTTTTTAATAAAGTGACTGTCACTTTTTACTTAAACATTATCACATTTTTCTTAAACTTTTTACATGATGGTCAAGAAAGACCTGCCTCACGGATCTGATTCTAAACTCACCTAAAACTAGCTCTTGATTGTTTATGTGTAAAGTAAAAAATGTATTAGTGTATTGGGGGAATAAATATTTCTACTTATATAAGTGTATATATTAAGTTTGAACAAAGGGATTCTGAAGGTAAAACGACGACTCGAATTAACTCATAACGCATCGCCCTATGAAGTATGTGGTCCTAGGTCTAAATTTCACTGTTTGGCAGTTCGTTTAACCTTTCTTCTATTTTCAATTGGTATTTATGGAGTATATGAGAACTAATCAGACCACCCATACAAATTTTTACATATAACCTAAGTCATTAAACATTCAAAATATATTGACTAATCTAATTCTATCGTAGTACTATAATTTAGGAATGTCATGAAATTATTAGAGCATCCAAAATGCAAGTCTAATAAAGTGTTTGAAATCCGATGGATGAAATTAAGAGTTTAAAACTATTGTGTACTTTCAATAAAGTGAAATAGTTTAAGTGCTAGGCTAATAGCACCATTATTTAAACCAATATAATCATTAGTTCTAGTCATTTGAAGACATAGGAAGGAGTTGAAAAAAATTAAAAACAAAAAACTATTGTGTCATTTCTTTTAGAGTTAATTGCATAAGAGTTTATTTAATTATGTAAAAAAATTAACCAAATGTATCTAATTATAAATGTTTTTAAAATTTATTATAATTTTTTATGCAATTAACTCTATAGTTAAATATGAACGAAGATATTTTTGCCCGAACATATGAACAAGAGCGATTAAGTGTTTTTTTTGTCGGGGAGAGGACCAAAATTACAGCTTTTGTTTCAACTTTCTGTTTTATTTTAATTTTTTGAAAATCAGCTTTTAATGAGGTAATGCTTGGACTCTGTTTTAAAATTATGTTCACGTTTTATTTTTTATACCTAGCAATAAAACATCAATTATTATGTATAAAATTTTGAATTTTACCTAACTTTTAAATATGCTTTAATTTAAATGATCTTAAAATTGAAGAACTTTCTTTTCTCTCACATGTTACAATAATTCAAATATTTATTAAATAGAAATAATTTAAACATTTTATGCAGTCATAAAAAGAATGAGATTATATTTTGTAACAAATAAAAAACAAATATATAACCATAATTTTGGACAGAATGGCTAAATATACTTGGATCAGGATGGATGATTGAATGTTAAAGTGTATTTTAAAAGAAAAAAAAAATGAATGTTTAAAACAAAATGATGTGGAGAATATGGATGGATGTAAAAACGATGCTCTCATGAGACTAGAGTTTATAAATAGGGACAAGAAGGCCACTATTTGTTCAAATTTGTCTAAATATGTCATGATGAATAAACTCAATAATTTTATCTCTATACTATTTCTTTTAGAAAACAATGCTTATTATAGGGAAAAAAAAATATGACAACACCACTCATCCACCCTTGACACGAAGTTGGATAGCTCAAGTGGTTAGAGCACCACTACCTAGGCTTTAGATCCTGGGTTCGAGTCATGGGGAGGAGAAAAGGGATGGATAATTAATGTAATTCAAAAAAAAAAACCACCCATCCACCCAAAAGGTTAAGTCTTCAAACATTGAGAAGCGTGAAAATAAAAGAACATAACAAATCGAAAAGTACTAACCACACACACAATACGACTGTAGAAAAATGAAAACTAATAACACTAGATCTTAAACCCTAAAAAGCATAAAAAATGGGGAATCAACGCATCAATCTACCAACCGACCATTGTATGTACGATATCATTGAAAAGATCGAACTGTTAATCCAAACACCCACAACCACGGAAAGAACTATTACAATTAGAGTTGTGATGCAGGCGGAAGTACGATACACACGTAAATCCGTTGATTCTACGAATACCTGGAAGATACGTAAACGAGATTAAAATTGATAATCCATTGATTCAAAATGAATACTGGAAGAACACAAATAAAACACGTCAAAAGGGATAAAACCCAATATTTTTATATTCAATCAACTCCCCTTACAATGTTCTTGAGACTCGTATTTATAATAGGTAAACTAGGGTTTTAGGCGTGTAAGCCCTAAAAGCCCGGCCCACTAATAATTAATCAAAACCTAAACAAAGCTCTAACACTGTATAAAATATAAATAATACTAAATAATTAAAATACAAACTTATCTCCATCATTCTCTCCCTCTTCGAAAAGATTCGTCCTCGAATCTGCATGAATCTTATCTCTAGCAGTATGAAAAAAAAAAACCACGACGGGATCATCTTCAGAGAAAGCAAAATTAATTAACGCCTCAGGAAATTTGACGTAAAAAACATCTGCAGTTCGTACGTTGCCCAAGGTCTTGAGACTATAAGCAAATGTTGGCTTAAGAGAAGTGCCAAAATAACTATCATTAGTAATAAAAAACAATTATTACTAACTCTAGGTCCACTATTTCCCTCATAAAATACAGGACCAAATTCTCCCAAAATATTAGTTGGCCCAACTTGGTTAACATCTTCCACGGGCTGAACATGTACGATGAAAGTCGTCGACTGAATTTGTTGGTTGTGTAGAGATGTGAAACTGGTGGAATGAGTTTCTGGAAAGGGGGGCGGCACTGTGGCGGCGGCGACAAGTGCTGCCAAAACTGGAGATGGTGGTGGCGCTGGCGTTTCCAGTGCGGCAAGTTCGTCTCGTTGGCTGTAGCTGTCGAAAATTCCATCGACGGTGGCGGCCAATTGAGACCAGAGAAAATCAAATTTCTCCTCCGTATCGTAATTTTGCTTCATCGTTGATAAACGATAAACCCCACAGAATCGTTATGGCTCTGATTACCAATTGATGCAGGTGGAAGTACGATACACACGTAAAACCGTTGATTCTACGAATACCCGGAAGATACGTAAACGAGATTAAAAGTGATAATCCATTGATTCAAAATGAATACTGGAAGAACACAAATAAAACACGTCAAAAGGGATAAAACCCAATATTTTTCTATTCAATCAACTTCCCTTACAATGTTCTTGAGACTCGTATTTATAATAGGTAAACTAGGGTTTTAGGCGTGTAAGCCCTAAAAGTCCGGCCCACTAATAATTAATCTAAACCTAAACAAAGCTCTAACACTATATAAAATATAAATAATACTAAATAATTAAAATACAATCTTATCTCCATCAAGTTGTTTCCAATTTTGTTGTAGAAACGGTGAGGGGCGGTGGCCCTGAGATGACGATCTAGCAGCACAACTGACAAACGGGTGTTTTCTATAATTTTAATGCCCAAATACGTGTCATTTTAACTTGTATTACATTTGTTTGTAGCTTAAAAATATGTGAAATGATGATTTTTTTTCTTGAAGAATAGCACAAGTTGCGTTATTTCCGAGTGTTTTCAGGAAAAAAACGACATTTAAAAGTTAGTCCAAGATAATCCAACGACATCACATTAGAAGCGCATCGAAGAGAGTCTCGTAGCAAAACAAGAATTGAGTAAATCCGTGTTTGTAAGTCCAAGTTACGGACAAAATTAGGGATGACAACGGGGCGGGGCGGGGACGGGTATGCCCTGTCCTAGGACCTGCTCCGCCAGAAAATTTCCATACCCGGACCCGCCCCGTTCCACTTGAAGACCCACCAGGTTTTACCCACCCCGCCCCCCCATATTTTTTAAATTAATTATAATGTTTACTATATCTTTATTTTGATATTACATAATTCAAATTAAATATATAATAGCTTAAAATAACATTTCATATTATTTTAAACTAAAAAACTACCTATGAAATATATTTACAAGTATATATACATTAATATGCATATAAATTTATATAAATAGAAATATATATATACATATTCAATATTACTACTATATTTATTTTACAGCGGGTCTGGATATGGGTTGACGGGACAAGTTTGGCCAAAATCATGACTTGTCCCATACCCAGACCATATAGGACGGGTTCAATGCAGGTCCGAATTTGGATCCGACAAAATGGTAAAAAACAACTAGAGGAGGCGAATATACAAGAATTGTGTTATGGAATTTACACAAAGATATTCCAAATTCAAATGATAAAATAAGACAACAAGAACGTAATGAAATGAACAAGTAAGAATAAACATAAGATTTTACGTGGTTCGATCCAATTGATCTACATCCATGGAGGATAGAGGCTCTCTTTACTAAACTTGAACAAATGTACAGATTACAAGTATGAATCACTTAGAAACTCTCTCTCTCTCTCTCTCCCTCCCTCCCTCCCTCCCTCACAGAGATTAATCACATGAAGTCACTCAAGCTATGCACTAAGTGGTGTATTTATAGAGATACAATGCCCACTTAAAATGCCACAAACTAACTAACTACCTAACAGAAATAACTGCTAGAAACTAACTCTGAAATAACTGAATCAACGGACTTGATCAGCTGATATGGCTTCAAACGACTTGGTCTCCAGCACAGCTGATACAGATCAGACGATATACACTTAGTAGAGTTTTCCTTTATCAGATGAGTTGAACCTAGACCAGATGTCTAAACCTTATCAGCTGAGTTGACCTTACTTAGCTGTTCTGACCCAACCAGATGACTACGACTTCTCTTCTGCTAGATACTACAATCAGCTGACACCTTCAACATCAAGGGCGGAGGAAGGAATTTTTGTTAGGGCGGGCTGAATACCTTAAGCTCCATTTAGACGGAGGAATTTTAGGTCTATGAATTTTAAATTCACAATTCAAATTCACTTATTTGGATTAAAATGTAAATAAATGGATTTTAATTACTTAGATTTGAGCTGTCTTTTTTAAAGTTAAAATTGAGAGAATTTTAATTTCTCACTAAAATTATGTCATTTGAAATTTATATATTTTAAAATTATTTCATTTGAAATTCTTCTTAAATCAAATTTCCTCATTCAAACACAACCTAAATAAAAAGACAAACGAGCAGAAAAAGATCGAAAGTACCGATTTTTTTATTTAAGAGGTTTGAATTAATGAATTAATCTTAGAATTTATTATTTAATTTGAATTTCTATAAAGAGTTAAATACACATGTTTACAAAAGAATTAGCAAAATTGAACATGGTTTAGTGGAATTAACTCTCTTTGTTACTAAGTTGGTTTTGGTTCGATTTTGTGTTTGGGTTTTTTTTTTTTAAGATATATATAAGATTTTTTTTCTTATAGAAAATGGGGTGGGCTACAGCCACCCTTAGCCATGCTGTAGCTCCGCCCTGTTCAATATTGCATTACTTCTAACAAAGTGAACATCCCAAGTTCTAACTCTAAGACATCCCTCACAAAGTGTAATTTCACATCAATGTGTTTAGATCTTTCATGGAACACTTGATGCTTAACTAGATGGATTGTACTTTAATTATCACACAGAACTGGAACACTCTTCTGGTATATGCCAAAATCTCTCAAGATTCCCTTCAACCACAATGCTTCCTTGATTGCTTCAGTTAAGATGATATACTCAGCTTCTGTTGTGGATAAGGTCACCATTGATTGTAAAGCTGCTCTCCAGGTGATAGCAGTGTCATACAAAGTAAATACATAACCAGATAAGAACTTCCTTGAATCAATGTATCCAATAAAATCAGAATCCATGAACCCTAACATCGGACTCTTAGTAGCAGCTGACCTCTCGCACACTAGACCTAAGTCTTTTGATTCATTCAGATACCTTAATGTCCATTTCAAAGTCTCCCAGTGCAGCTTCCCAAGGTTTCCCATGAATCTATTAACCATACTCACTACATAGGCTAGATCAGGCCTATTGCACACCTTGACATACATGAGACTACACACTCCATTAACATAAGGAACAGTAAGCATATGTTTCTTCTCATTTTCTATTTGAGGAGAATGCTTCACTGATAACTTGAATTGCTGACCAAATGAAGTGTTGACTGACTTTGACTGGTGCATAAGGAACCTCTTCAAGACCTTCTGAACATAACTTTTCTGGGATAGGAACAGTTTTCATGTATCTGAAAATATCCATCCCTATACTCTTTGATTCACCCAAATCCTTCATCTCGAACTTTGTACTCAGCTAGTCCTTCAGCTGAGTAATCATTTTCATAATCTTGCTAACTATAAGCATATCATTTACATAGATCAGTAGATATGTGCTCTCTAAATTGTCTTGTTTACTAATATACACACATCTGTCATATCTACTTCTTAAGAAACCAATAAAAAGCATGAAATGATCAAACTTTATATACCATTTTCTGGGACTTTGCTTAAGCCCATACAATGATTTCTTAAGTAAACATACCTTACTTGCACTTTCAGGCATGACAAACCCTTCTAGTTGGTGCATGTATATTGTTTCAACTAGATCACCATGCAAGAATGCAGTTTTGACATCTAGATGATGTAACTCAAGATCATCTTGAGCAACCTTAGACAAAAGTAATCGTATTGAACAATGTTTAACAACAGGATAGAATACCTCATTGAAGTCAATTCCTTGCCTTTAATCTGATGTGCTCCTTTACACCACCAAATCCAACTTCAAGCTTCTTCTTGAAGAGCCACCTACAGCTGACTAACTTCTGGTTGATTGGCTTCTCTACTAAGATCCAAGTCTGGTTCTTCTCTAAGGATTTCAACTCTTCTGTCATAGCTGTTATCCTTGCTCTTTCTCTGGACTGGTGATAGCTTCCCTATAGTTTCTTGGCCCATAATGTTCCACCTTCTCTGCTGTGATTAGAGCATATGATACAAGATCAGCTTGGCCGAACCTAGATGGGGGATGAATCTGCCTCCTAAGCTTATCTCTTGCAAGACTATAATTCCTTAGATCAACTAGGTTGTCCTCCATGGTAGCATCTTCGGGATCACCTCCTTCTACCTCTTCTGGGACAACCTCATCTGGAGTGTTGTCTTCTGGGTTCATATCAGCTGGGTCATCCACCTCCTCTGGTGCTACCTCATCTGATCCTAGAAACTCCACCTCAGTTGAGGAACTCTCTTTTGACTGTCAACAAATGTCCCACATCGAAAAGGCATAAAAGGATTTATGGCTATAAAATGGTGGACTAGTATCCAAATTAGTATGAGACCTTTTGGGAAAACTCAAAAGTAAAGTTGTGAGGGTTTGGCAAACCCAAAGCGAACAATATCATACCAATAGGGGAATACGGAAGTGTCCATCCAGAGAACCCCAACAAGTGGTATCAGAGTTGGGGGCCATAATCTTGAAGATGGCCTAGACAGAGCAAACCGTCTCCAGTAGTCTAGACTGAATGTTCTAGTTAGAGCGGATCGTTTGAGGGGAGGTATGTGGTCCTTTATTTGAAGGGGAGGATTGTTCAAGGGGTCAAACAAATGTCCCACATCGAAAAGACATAGAAGGATTTATAGCTATAAAAGGGTGGACTAGTATACCGATTAGTATGAGGCCTTTTGGAAAAACTCAAAAGCAAAGTCGTGTGGATTTGGCAAACCTAAAGCGGAAAATATCATACTAAAAGGGGAATACGGAAGTGTGCAGCTCGAGAACCCCGAAAAATTGATTGTAGATTAATTTTTGGAAGAACAAAACCAAGTTGTGTAAGCTCAGTCATGTACTCATTTGACTCATTCAATGAATCCGAAAAATTGATTGTAGATTAATTTTTGGAAGAACAAAACCAAGTTGGGTAAGCTCAGTCATGTACTCATTTGACTCATTCAATGTTCAACAAAGAATTCAGCGGAAAGAAATATTTCAATTTTTCTAGAAAAGATAAGATAATATCTTAAGGCCCAAGATACACTCATATGAATTTAGTATTCCCTCTCAACTATATATTCACCGTATAATTTCTGAAAGGGGACGGAGAATACATAACAATGCATAAAAAATAGAGGGATCAACGCATCAATCTACCAACCAACCATTGTATTTACGACGTCATTGAAAATATTGAATTGTTGGCCCAAACACCCACAACTGCAAAAAAAAACTATTGTAATCATAGTTGTTTCTAAGTCAATTGTAAAAATGATGAGGGACAGAGGCTCCGAGACGACGTGGCTACGTTTGGGGTGCGGGAATTGGGGTGTTGCTCAGGGAAGAAGAGGAAATGTTTACTTTTTTTTTTTTTCTCGTGTCATTTGATATCTTATAATTTTATTTATATACTATTGTAAATATATATATATATATGAAAATTAACGATATATAAAATAACATACACAAATTATAAAGGAAAATATTTAGTCTACCTATTTTTAAAGTAAATGATCTTTTATTCATCTCGGAACATACTCTTGATGTAATTCCGAGAAGTACTTCTTAATCATTTCTACCAACTTAAAGCCTTAATTCAAATTAATTTTAAATATTTTATTGGATAATTTACAGAGTCTCCATTCCTAATCCTTTGTGTATCTTGGTCTTCCTATCCATTCACTCTTTTTTTTTTTTTTTTTTTGAAATCTCTCAATTAGGGTAATACATCTATCGTAATACTCCCCCCATCCACCAAATGTAGTCCCATTAGGGTAGGGCACAAATTTTAAGAAAAATGTAGATAAAGTAAGGGTATTATAGGGTATTGTGGAGTCCATTGTGAATAAAGTAATTGTTTGTGAATAAAGTTGATGGCAAATTGAGTAATTAAGTGATGGTTGAAGGATGATAGTTTTCATAAAGTGTATGAGACTACATTTGATGGACAAAAAATATGAAGCAAATGAGACTACATTTCATGAAGAATGGAGTAGTATATTAAGAACCCCACATGATTGATCTTTTGAACCCGCATCAAGACAAAATGACAACTAAAATATTTTCTAACCTAGTTAAGCAAGAAATAATCTTAGTGGGTGTTTGCAAATACTAGAAGATGCTTAAAAACACTTTTTTTCAAATAAAATCACTTTTGGAGTGTTTACAAACACAACCAAATGATTAAATTAATTTGTTAAAAGTGATTTTGGTGAAGCATCCCTCCACCTACGTCTAATAATTTCTATGTGATTCTCATTATTATAATAATCAATTTTACAATTTTATCCTCACAATTTACATAATATTTCATCTTTACACATTACCTATCCAAATGTAATAAGGGTGTTTTTTGTAAATTTATAAAAAAAAATGGTTTGTTTTGTAAAACACCACAACATATACACAATTGATTTAAAGTGCTTAATTTTAAAACACTATCAACTTTCAATTTATTGCAAAAATCAATTTTAATCACTTTAAATCAACCACTATGGTTTGCAAACACATTATTAATATCATTTCATAATATAGTGTATATATATATATATGTGTGTGTGTGTACACCGATTCGGTCCAATTATCTTCTTCAAAATCGGTTTTGATGTATAATTGGGAAAAACCAAGCAGAGCGATGAACCGATTGAACCAATTTTTTTTTTATTTTGATTAATTCATTTATGATTTAAGTACAGTTTGTCTTTTACGGTTTTCTTTATAATTTACACGCCTAAAAGTTTTAGAATTTAAAATTGTTAAAAAAATAATAGTACCCAATCCAAATGATAAAGTAAGACACGGAGGATAAAGTAAGAACATAATGAAATGAACAAGTAAGAACAAACATAGAATTTTATGTGGTTCGATTCAATTGATCTACGTCCACAGAGGATAGAGACTCTCTTTACTAGTATGAGTAAAAGTTTTACAGATTACAAGTATGAATTACTAAGAAACTTGCTAACTCACTCAAGTGTTTAACTCACAAAGATTATCAACGAACACTTATCATTTATGCACTACGTGTTGTATTTATAGATATACAATGTCATACGAACTACTACAAACTAACTAACCGCCGTAACAGAAATAACCACTGGAACTAATTTTGGAACAAACTGAATCAGAAGACTTGACTCAGCTGATATGCGTATTAGCTGACTTGACTTAAACGACTTAGACTCCACTCTGCTGATACAGATCAGTAGACAAAGACTCGGTAGAGTTGTCCTTACTCTATAAGATGAGTTGATCATAAATCAGATGACTAAACCTTATTAGTTGAATTGACCTTACTCAGCTGCTCTGAACCAACCAGACGACTACGACTTCTCTTCTAGTAGACATTAGAACCAGCTGCCTGACATCTTCAATATTACATTACTTCTAACAAAAATATTTTCAACTTGTTTTTACTATTCTACCTCACTATTTTAATTTGAGAATTCATTATAGACTATAGATGAAGAATTGTAATTTGATTTGAGTTTGTTTTGTGTTTGTCTATAAGTCTATAACTCTGTGGTGCCACTACAAGAAATAGGGGGAATAACGACGAAAATTTTGCGACAAATCTAAATTTAATCGCTAAAATCAAATTTTAGCAACGAAATAAAAAATTTTGTCGCTAAATTGTTAGATTTAATATTTGCAACAAAATTTATATATTTTGTCGCTATATTAGCAACAAATTGCTTCATTTTGTTGTTAATAATCAAAACAGCAATGAAAAATATATTTCGTCGCTAATATTTTGCGATGAAATATAAATTTTCGTGGCTAAATTCTTGAAATTAATTTTTGCAACAAAATTTATATATTTCATCGCTATATTAACAACACATTTCTTCATTTTGTTGGTAATAATCAGAACAACAATGAAAATTATATTTCGTTGCTACTATTTTGCGATGAATTAGAAATTTTCGTGGCTAATTTCTTAAAATTAATTTTTGCAACAAAATTTATATATTTCATCGCTATATTAGCAACAAATTTCTTCATTTTGTTGTTAATAATCAGAACAACAATGAAAATTATATTTCGTTGCTAATATTTTACGATGATATAAAAATTTTTGTGGTTAATTTCTTGAAATTAATTTTTGCAACAAAATCTATATATTTCATCGCTATATTAGCAACAAATTGCTTCATTTTGTTGTTAATAATTAGAACAACAATGAAAATTATATTTTGTCACTAACATTTTGCGATGAAATAGAAATTTTCGTGGCTAATTTATTGAAATTAATTTTTGCAATGAAATTAAAATATTTTATTGCTATAATAGCAACAAATTGCTTCATTTTATTGTTAATAATCAGAACAATAATGAAAATTATATTTCGTCGCTAATATTTTGCGATGAAATATAATTTTTTGTGGCTAATTTATTGAAATTAATTTTTGCGATGAAATAAAAAAAAATCATCACTAAACTAGGAACAAATTCTTTTATTTTGTTGTTAATAATAAGGACAACAATGAAAAATATATTTAGTCGCTATTATTTTACGATGAAATATATTTTTTGTGGCTAATTTCTTGGAATTAATATTTGCAACAAAATTAAAATATTTCATCGCCACACTTTGAACAAATTATTTTATTTTGTTGTTAATAATAAGAACAACAATGAAAATTATATTTCGTCGTTAATATTTTAGTGACAAAATTGAAATTTGCATGATTAATTTTGTGGATTTAATATTCGAGAGAAAATTAAAATATATTTTAATCACTATATTAGCAACACAATATTTTATTTTATTCTTAATAACCAGAACAATAATGAAAATTTTATTTCGTCTCTGATATTTTAGTAATGAAATAGATTATGTCATGTTTAATTCTAATGAATTAAAAATGGTTGTCGTTTAAACATAATAAAGGAGAAAAGTTTGAGTGCATGCACAATGTTAAATAATAGAGACGATTCCAACACTATGATGTTTGAAATAATAGGATCAATATAATTTCATTTACTTTTACACTATTAAGTTTTTTATTTGATTTATTTTGGGGTATAATTTTTTGATTTCATTTTGTATAATTTGTTTTATGTTTTTCTGTTTTCTTTATTTCATTAATTATTTATTGTTATTCTGGTCCGCTAAGAATGAGGGAAGAGTACTACTTCAACTATGCATATTAAATCAAGAAAATCGGTTTATATAATTAAATGTTTAATAATTCTCCATATTTGGTGTCTTATAAATCTGTTTGAATGTTTATAAAAATATTTATAAATAAGATGATGCAAATGAAGATGGACATAAAGATGAGAGGATGAAAATTGGATGTAATATTTATTATTTTTTTGGAATTGTTAAAGTAACATTGATTTTTTACAATTAGAATTGTTTTAAAAATTACAATATATATACAAAAATATATACATATATACAAGTTAAAAATTAATCAATTAATATATGTGAAATAAATTATTGAATAAGTAAATTAACTAAATTAGTAAAAATTGAATACATATATAATTAATATTAAAAACTGAACCAAAGAGTTGTCTGCCCTAGTGGTGGGCGCCCATAGCTGGGCGCTCATCCACCCAGGATCGATTCCCACCAAGACCAAATAAATAGTCATTTAAATAAAATGGGGGAGGGGGTATGTGGGTGTGGATCGGGTTGGGTTAGGGTCGGGTGTGGGTGCGGTATGGGTTGGGTGCGGTACGGGTTGGGTTGGGGCGGGTAGGGTGTGGGTGATGTACGGGTTGGGTTGGGTTGGGGCGGGTAGGGTGTGGGTGATGTACGGGTTAGGTTAGGGTCGGTTGGGGCGGGTCGGGTGTAGGTGCGGGTTGGTCGATTGCGGAAGTGGGTTTTGAGAATAATTCGTAAATCGGATATCCATAGCCAAATATTAGCGACAAAAATATGGGTTTCATCACTAACTTAGCGATGAAATAATTTCGTCGCAGGATTTGTTGTTATACACCCGTCGCTAACGTGTTTGCCACAAATATTTGATTTTTCTCGCAAACATTTTGCGATGAAACTCATATTTTCGTCGCTAATATTTTGCGATGAAACTCAAATTTTCGTTGCTAATATTTTGCGATGAAACACAATTTTTCATCGCAAACATTTGCGACAAAAATAATTTTTTTGTCGCAAACATTTGCGATAAAATTAATTTTTTTTATCGCAAACACGTTAGCGACGGGCGTATAGCAACAAATCCCGCGACAAAATTATTTCATCGCTAATTCACGTTAGCGACGAAAATATTATAATTGGCAACAAATATTTTCACGGCTAAATCGCAGTTTTCTTGTAGTGTGCTTATTTTAATGTGGATCTTATAATTTTATAAGTGTATATATTTTTTTAAATGCAATATAAAAAATATTGATAATTTAAAAAATTTTAAAAAATTACATAAATAATTTTGACGCGGATTGAACCGACAATAGACGCCTAGTCCGATTTTGAAAACAATGGTCCAAACATTGTGTTTCCCTATATTAGTAACATCAATCGATACGGTACGTACTGACCTACCATTATAAGTGAATAAGGGAATTGAAGTGTCAATATTTATAGCACTTTTTACACATCAAACAATTTACTTTGTTTAATTCAAATTTGCAATGTTTGTGCCCCTCTTGGACCATGACATTTCACTAGCTTAATTATGTTAGTTGGTTTGCACTAACATAATAAAATTTGAACATTTAATTGGGACATGATCCGAAAGTGGAGATTAATTTGATCCAACTACATAGATGGAAGTAGACTAAACTCAAATAATTTTTTGAACCATAGTTTTTCCGATCTACGTTAGGGAACAACAACAAAACGAAATCAAGAATATGATTGTTCGGTTTCGATTCCTTGCATTTACACTTTTTTTTTTTTTTTTGAGGAGTAACATAGACGTAACAAATATGAAAATCTTCAGCTCGAAAACGTCTTGTATGGTGTCGTTGCATCCAAAAAAGATTGCTCCAGTTCAATCGCAAGAGACTGGAGAAAGGACTGCACTTGCATTTACACATCGTTATTGAAGAAACAGTCGTTCAACACTAATATTTTTAACGCTCAAATTTAATTGTCGTACTCCGTATGATATTGTTGGCAAATACTTGTGTCTACCAGTTACATGTATGTAATTGGTACTATTTGATCCAACATTTTTAAATGGGGAAATGTTACACATGAGTTATGACAAATACAATATAATATTAATTTAAATATTAAATAGAAATAAGTTACATGTATATAACTAGTACACAAGAGTGCAACCGGATATTGTTATAAGATATTGACGAATTGGTTCTATTAGTAGAAGGTTCGATTTCAAAACCGACTGTTCGAACCGTCGAACAACCCCATATTAGACTCAAGATGGGTAATATATATTACTCGAAAAGGTATCATAATTCGAAGCAAAAGGAGACATGCGATGAAAGAGATTTTGGAGCTATCAATTGAAGTTTAGCACGTACTTTTATTGATTAATTATAATCATGATTAATTATTATATCCTTGGATTTTAATATTATACTAGACTGGCAATATCTATAGTTGGTATACTAGAATGGAAACATAAATTTAGGGACCACATAATTTGGTCCCTTAAACTTAATTAATCTTTGTTAAAAGTAGATTTTTCCGTGGGGTTGTGTTAATTAAGGTTGTATATTGCAAAATCTACCCCCTTTTCCCCTCCACAAAATCTTGTGTGAACGTGTGGTGCCCAACAATTTCTCATTTCTATGGTTTTCTGACAACCTTATGTGATTAACTAGGCTTTTAATTTTTATTTTATTTTTAGAAATAGAACCTTCATTTTAGAATGGAGGGATCGGAGTACCACTCTTTTTTTTTTAATAATTTAAAATTGGGAATATTACTACCTTAAATGATTCACTAATAATATGGAGAAGAGTATTCTAATTCATTTTATATAAATAATAATTATTAAAATTATATTTGTAATCTTTTAAAAAAAATCAACAATAATTAAAATTGAACTGAGAAAGTATTGAGTAAAACTTCGATGAACAGTTACAATGTGCAACTAATAATATTTTAATTTACTTTGATTAAAAAATTTAACCAAGTTGTATTTTTATATTTTTTGCACATCATTGAAAAAACAATAGAAGACTACAAATTAATATAGTACTTTCGATTGTTTGAACTACTTTCTTTTTTTTCTTTTTCATATAAACTAATGCTTTTCATTGTAGTAAAATATTTTTTGTGAAAGAGTTAAATTCTAATAAAAATTGAGTCAAAGTACAGTGCAATTGATGAGTAGAAATTATTGCTTATAATATATTATAGAATTATGAATTCATAAAATGTATTTAAATTAAATCTATTTACTTAGTCATTAAATTTATTAGAAGCAATTTTTTTTTTTTGAAAGATAAAGATGAAACTTGTATTATTCCGAGTACTTGGGGTAATCAACACCCATAAGACCAGTATACACGTTTAGTTAGCTATACATGTCCAAGGGACCTGTTCCCAATCATTATAAGAGCAACCTGATATGTCTGTTTTGTATTAGAAGCGATTTTACATGAGATAGATAAGAATAACTTCGAGTTAATTGTTTGATTTACATGAAAAACTTTACACAAATATTTCAGTGTAATTCTTACTCCCGTACTTCCTGAAAAGCAAAAAAGCGAAAAAGTGTAATGATTAGAGTGTTGATAAGTAATTTTGTAAATTTTTATATATAAAATAAATAAAATAATTGAATTGAGTATGATGGACTTTAAAATAATAACATAAAATGTAAATATGTGTACTATATTATGAAGGTGAGAATTATAATGATTGATTTCCATTTAAAAATATATAATTTTTTAAGAGATAAACTTAAAATATAAGTGTGAAAGCTTGTGAGGAATAGAAGAAATACAGATTTTATGTTTAAATTAAACCGTATGCAACTCTTAAACAAGTGTCAAGTGTAGAAACTCTTCACTTTTTTTCGATGAATTATTGCTGTAAAATTAATTACCATGAGCTATATATATTTATGAACTAAAAATATGATTGACTTAATGGACGGTGCTCGAGGAGTAAACAAAAAGCATCCTTTTTAATTTATTTTATTTCTCCTGTTTTGACCGCATTAATTTCAGCAATCTTTGATTTCAATATTTGTTATTCGTTACTCATTCCATCTGTATTCGCAATTTTAAAATTCTCTAATTTATAGTAAATTTTGATGTAATTTTCACTTTAATACACAAATAAAATAGTACTCTATATTTTTTCAATCCTTTTATTTTCTCAATGTCACTCACTCCATCATTACATATGTATTTATACACAATATTAGACCAAATGCAAATTCTTCTATACACCCTTTCAACATTATTAATTATTTTTATAATTAAACAATATTAATAATTTTATTAGTAGTTATCTTTAGTTAACAACAATAATAATTGTTCTAGACAATAAAATTGTATGAAGATGGACTCTTGTTTTACGGAATGTGTATATTTTATCAATTAGAAATAAATAGTTGGGTAATTAAGTTGCATAAAGCATATAGTTTAAATGTGACCGAATTGTTTCACACAATTTTTTTTACATGCATTACAAATAATGTTGAAAATAGGTGAAAATATTAAAATTTTAAATTTGTGGAAATATAGATATTTAATTATACATTTTAAAAATTATAAAAAATTAATAAAAAAAACTTTTAATACATAAATATAACTGAACAATTGGAACGTATTTCACATTCGTGATAAATTTATACTCCTTCTATCTATGAAATGTAGTCTCATTTGCCTTATATTTTTTGTTCACCTAATGTAGTCTCATACACTTTATGAAAACTATCACCCACAATGCCCTATAATATCCTTACTTTATCTATTTTATCTATATTTTCCTTAAAACTTGTGCCCCATCCCAATGGAACTACATTTGGTGGATGGAGGGAGTATAAAATATAGGAGTACTATAATATACAATGTTATTTCATATGATATTTATTGATATTTTTTTAAATTTTATCGACATTTTTTCAATTTTTTTCGATATTAAGCTCGTTTTTGTTATTGCATATTGATATTTTCAATTTTTTACAAATATCGTGGAAATATTGATTTTTCTTAATATCAACGAAAATTTAATATTTCGAGAATAGATTGGAAAAAGATATTTGAGCAACAATATTTCACACACAAAATATGTCTAACAAAGACATTTTTAAAAAATTCGCGGGTCAAAAGTGTGGATCTGGGTCGCAAGAAAGTAGTTTACTACATTACCAATATATTATTACTGTAAGGTCAAAGTATTATCACTACAAGACCAAAAGTGTACTACTACAGTCAAAAAATATGATGGAGAATTCACTCAAAAAATTAAGTGCCCAAAATATTTTGGGCTTGTAGTAATACACTTTTGACCTTGTACGTGGTGACAATATTTTGGTCATGTAGTAACATAGTTTTGAACATGTAGTAAAATATTTTAATTAAGTTTGACCCACGAATTTTTACTATTTCATATAAGTTTTTTAATTACTCCATCCTATTCATAATATATGCCGTTTTGATCTTTCACGTTCTTTACAAATTATATGACATTTTGCACCTTTCAATGCAAATTAATCGTATTTATTTTAAACTGACCTTTAAAATCAATTAGTATTTATATAAATGTATTCTTCTTTTAATAACAAGTATAAATATTAATTGAGGGTAATGTGTTTTTTTTATATCCGTGTCATCATTCAAAATGACTTATACTATATAGGAGGAAGTACTATTATTTATCATTAATGAAGATTTGGAAATCTCAATGTTTGGAAGTCAAAAAACTCGTACTTACTAGGAGTAAAATCGATCGTCCCTAACATTCTTGTCAACCTTGAATTTTGAAGCTCGTAGAGTGTTGACTACATCAATTCCTCTCCAAATATATAGGTAGAATATAAACAATTGTATTTTGAGAATAAATTATTCGCAAATGAATTCAATCATTTCAAGAAATACTATAAAATAAAATTGGACATATGATCACCTATCATTCCCTCGAAATTTTGAATTAATTGTAGTATAGGAAGATAGTGATGAAGGGTCAAAGATATGGGTTGTCTCCCACATCATACACAAATTACATTCATCTCGGCACCAAGCACTATGCACTTGCCCCGCTCCCTATTTTATTGCTTAATTCCCCCTCCCATGGTTAAAACTTAAAACATGCTACACTATAAATTATATTATTACAAAACTATTTATTTTGAAGGTAGAATAGGAGTGTATGTAACTCGAGTCAACTTGCGAGCTATGCGTGCTCGACTCGAAAAAAGATTGAAGTCGGCTAGAGTTTCGAGCTACTCGAGTAACTACCGAGTTCGAGTTCATAAATACTTAGCTCGAAAGGCTTGCGGACCTAATTGAGCTTGGACAATATTTACTATTTTGTCATTAATATAGAATTTAAGTTTATATATAAGTAATCGAGTCGAGCCGAACTCGAGTTTATTTTGTCATTAATTATATTAGAAAAAATATATTTTACATTTAATTTTAAAAATTATATAGGTAATCGAGCTCAAACTCGAGCTTAAAAATTTTAGGCTCGACTGATGGAGTTTTGATCTCAGTACTACTCGACTCAGCTCATTTATACCCCTAGGGTAAAAATAAGATGTTAATGAGGTGATTGGAGAAATTCAATATATGAAGTGATTCTACACGAGATATACAATGAGGCTTGGAACATAACAACTCAAAGTTGGACAGCGCAGACTCTTGGTGAAAATGTCGACAAACTGAGTGTCCAACCGACCCGAAGACGCCAACTCTCTAATGAAATTGCAATCAATGTCTATGTGCTTTTCCCGCTTTTGCACAAACGAATTATGATTGAGAATAAGTCACTCTTGTTGTCATAGCACTACAAAAAAAAAAGGTCTTTTGTCATACTATAAAATAAATGTTGTAAAAAGTACTTCGTATTATTTAGTCACATTAAATTTTTTAATGTGTTAATATGTGTTTTTATAAAGACTTTGAATAATAAGTGTGTGAATATATACTCAATTACCACACACAATAATAAATATTATCTATTGTCACATCCCTTTTAACACATTAAAAAAAATGTGTTTATAAGTACCCTTTTAATACATTATATTTTAAGTGTGTTAATAAGTATGTTATTTACACACTAATAAAAATAAGTTGTGTTAATATTAACTCTAATGCCACACTATTGTGTTAGAATTATAAAAATTTAAAATTAATAGTATTTTTTTTTTTTCATTTTATATTTGACTGATAAAAAATTGTAATTTTTTTTTTTTTACTTAGATGATATTTTTTTTTCATAAATTAAAATTTTAAGAATAAATAAAAATTAATTTGAATGGGTTCTCTAAAAAAAATAAGGGTGTCATTCCTAAACACGTGCAAATCACTTTTTTTTCGTTTTCTATTAAAAATTTATAATCATATTGAAATATAAGAGTTCTTTTTTTTTTTAAGCACTTTAAAGAAAAAATTATTTAAAAAATTATTTGTACTGCATTTAATTTTATATAGATATATATTTGCTTATTTTTATAATACTAAATAAGTTATAGTATAATGGCAAAGTAATCACATTAACCAAGGCGAATTCTGAGTGTATTAATTTTTATATTTTATTTTTAATTAGTATACATATGTATATTTTAGGGTGTGATAAAATCTAATTTATCTTCTCATTTTAAAGTGTGATAATATCTTATTACTCTATCCTCACACGACTTTAGACCACACATAATATTAATGTGATAATAGCAAAAATGTGATTATAGATATTTTTTTATAACATTTTTACATGTCTTTAAAAGTATTTTTTTTTTTTGTAGTGTAGAGGAGCAAAAGACGACGTGGAGGTAATAAATTCAGTTCTCGAAGCAATTGAGTGATCCAAATAATTTGTGAGCAGTGTTAGCAAGAGCTCAATATTAAGATTCACAACGCAAGCGAGCTACAATGGGTAATTTTTTTGCACTCCAAATAAACAAAGTTACCACCTAAAAAAATAGAGTAAAACGACGTGTCTCAACACATCGAGCTCAGTTAACATCAAAGTAACCAATGATGGATCAATCAGACCCACGTGTAAAAGATAAATCAAAGTTTATAATACCTTTAACGTAACGAAGAATGCGCTTAACAATTGAGAAATTATCAACCGTGGGAGTCTGCAAGAACTGACTGACATGATTGACAACATATAATAAATCTGGTTGCCACGTGAGATACTACAAAACACAAAGAAGAGATCGATAAAGTGATTGTCAAACTTCGAACCAGTACTAATAAGAGAATCGATCACGCATATCTCGAGGAGTGGAGAGAGGCTTAAATTCCAATAGCTCAACATGAGTTCGGATATCATGGGCATATTTTGACTAAAAAACTGATCATCAGATAAGTGACTAACTTCAAGGCCAAGGAAATAGCTTAAACCATCAAAGTTCTTTACTAAAAATTCCTTGTGAACACGAACAATGAACTGCCAAAGGAATTTAGAATCGTTGTCAAACACAAAAATGTCGACAACATACAACAGAAGATATACAGTGACATAATCACAACTAATTAAAGTAGAACAAAAGAAATGTTAGTCCGACTGTGGTGAAAGTTAGTGTAGGTTGAGCAAAAAAGTGCTAAACTGGACAAACCAAGCTAGAGAAGTCAGACGGAGACCATAGAGCGCTTTTTAAGGCGGCAAACATGATGCGGAAAATGATGATTGATAAGCCCAAGAGGCTAAGTCATGAAGATATTAGTACATGAGTTAATTGCAAATATGTTTAAAAAATATTAAAGTAATATATATAGAAGTTTTTTTTTATATCAATAATAGTCGTCTCAACACATGTAAAAAAAAATGAAGTCTCGATATCTGGTCAAGGATCAACTAATTTGGGGGATCAGTCCCACCGTTCATTAACGCGGTCCCACTTAAAACTAGAGTTAAGCTTTGTATATATGGACTAGTCATTCAAAAATTGTTTGCACATAAAAGATTTTGAACCTCAAATTAAAAGAGGAGCATACATATAAAATATAATCATTCTGATATATTTTTACAATTTAAAATACATATTAAATAATCACTTTTATATATAAGTATAAAAAATTTAATATTTTTTTTTCTATTGAGACGATTTTTTTTATAAATTCACTGTTAAAATAATTTGTTAAATTGACCCCTTGGATATACCATAGGGAAGGGTGAGGGGGCATGGCCCCTTGGATATACGTAACATAGATACGCCCCTAATCGTAAGATCGTCCCATACAATTATTTCTAATCAAAATTGATAATTTTATATAGAATAAAATTATGTGTTTTAATTGTTGGGATTTAGCCCAAGTGTGGTTTTGGCCATTGGGCCTACACACAAGGGCCCAACTTATTGGTGCCCTAGTTCTTGGCAGCCTTCCTATATATTGGGTCACCCTCTCCATTAACGATGAGACGATACACGTAATGTAGACGTGAGATTGGAGAGTGGAGAACAAGGGTGAAGTGCTACCCATCTTAGTGTTAGGTTATCTCCACTACATCCCGATAGAATCCCACACGAGTCTGAGCCCGTTCGTATAACCCGCGAGAACAAGTGGCGGCCGACGGCACCGAAACCCAATAGTGGTATTAGAGCCTGGTTTCGCCGTCGGCCGCCTTGCCACCGTATCTCTCGCCGGAATTGTTCTCGTAGCCTCTTTGTGCGCGGCTTCCTCAGTCCGCCAGAATCTGAACCGTTGGCCGCCTTTCTCCGCTGTGTTCGTCCGTTTGCGATTCTAGAACAGAACGTTTTTGTGACAAACATCGTCGTCTTCGTGAGCCGCGTTGTGTCGCCGGCGACCACCGCATTGCCGCCGTGGGCTTCCAGATCGGCCGCTACTGCTGCCCGTTTCCAGATCGTGCCACTCGAAGCCTGTTGCTCAGCCCCGTCCACCGCGTCGCAGCCCCTCCGCGTGCTGCCTCCATCGCCCGCCGCGTCGCGGTCCCCGTCGCCGTGCATCCTTCCGTTCGCGTCGCTGTAAGTGTTTGGAGGAGAGAGGTGAGTTTGATTTTCCTTCCTCCTTGTTTTGTGCCGCCTGCTGGTGACACTAGAGGGTAAGTTTTTTTTGGGGAGAGAGAGGGCCGCGTGTTGCTGAAGCAGGTAAAAAAGGTAAGATTTTAATTCATTTTTTTTGTTTCTGCAGAAGCTGAAAAAGGTGAATTAATTTGGTGAATTAATTTTTTGATTCTGTCTCTGCAGTATGTATGAACTTTTGGGACTAGTAAATTATATTTTGCTATGTGGTATTTGCTTGCCCATTTTCTGATCGTGAGTTGCTCCTGGAATTGATTGGCTTCTGCTAAATAATTGGAATTAATCAGTGCTTAATCTGTTTTATTTATCTAGTAATATTTGGTTAGAAATTGTGGTCTAGATATTTGTTTCAGATTAATCTTGGTTATTTGTCTTGATGGAAAAAGATAGTAGTATAATTATTTATGTGGCACTCGTGGTTGATGCAGTGATTTGAGATCCTTACCTAGGGTCTCGCTCTGGTATGACAGCTAAACTCAATCTTTTACTGCTTTTGTAGCATAGCCCCTGGAAGGGGATTATTATGTGATTGAGATTTGTGTGCGGTAGGTTTTAGGATATCTTTGTGAGTCCTGTCTCTTGGTGGTTTTTTAAGTGTATTATTGCTTCCGCTTGTTCTCTATGATATGTCCTTTGTGTTTGTTTTTTCTTTGTGCTTAGTGTCTTTGTGTGTTTGCCTTTGTAAGGTTTTCTTGTGCAATTTTTTTTTATTGTTCGCTTTGTGGTTAATCTCTTGATGTATGTAATTTGCTTTCTTGGTGTCTTTGTGGTTATTTTTTCTTAGTGATTAGTCCCTTTGTGCTATTTGTTCTTTGTGCTTTGAGTTTTTGTGTTGCTTTGTGATTTCTTTGTGATGCATGAGTAGATGATGGGCCAGTGGGAAGGTGGGGGAATGGTTGCATGATTATACTTGTGGGTTCTGTGGGAATTATGAGTATGTGTTTATATGTATGTATGTTATGCATGACTTCATACATTGTGGTTTCATGTTTTCCCCCTACCCCATATTCATCTAGTTGCATGTTAGAATCTTGAGCATGTTTATTGAACTCTGTGTCTTGATCTTTGTGGCATTCTTTGTGCTTATTCAATGCATTCTTCTCTTTGTGTGATTATGAATGATTGATTGCTTCTTGGTGTTTGGAGATCATTTCCAGTAAGGTGGAGTGATTTCGTCTTTGTGAACTATGTATACGTTATGATATCATGTCTTTGTGCCTTTGTGTTTCCCTTTGTGAATGCTCCGAGTGAGGTGGAGCTTGTCTTTGTGTGCCTTTGTGTCTTTGTGCGAGTCTTTGTGAATGCTCCAAGTGAGGTGGAGCATTGTCTTTGTGAGTTTTTCTTTGTGAACTAACTTCTACGTACGTAGACAATCTTTGTGTTTTCTTTGTGTGTTGTCTTTTGCAGGTACGTGGAAGTGGGTTGGGCGATGATGACAAAACTGTTTGTGACAAACTGTTTGTGGATTGTGGATTGTAGTTGGGGATGGCCAAAAAGGTGGAGAATTGTTGGGATTTAGCCCAAGTGTGGTTTTGGCCATTGGGCCTACACACAAGGGCCCAACTTATTGGTGCCCTAGTTCTTGGCAGCCTTCCTATATATTGGGTCACCCTCTCCATTAACGATGAGACGATACACGTAATGTAGACGTGAGATTGGAGAGTGGAGAACAAGGGTGAAGTGCTACCCATCTTAGTGTTAGGTTATCTCCACTACATCCCGATAGAATCCCACACGAGTCTGAGCCCGTTCGTATAACCCGCGAGAACAAGTAGCGGCCGACGGCACCGAAACCCAACATTAATTCTAGTGTTCTACATTTTATTTATATTAAAGAATATTTAAAATATGGGAGGGTGAGAGGGCATGGCCCCTTGGATATACAATAGATACGCTCATAATTGTAAGACCGTCCTACACAGTTATTTCTAATCAAAATTGATAATTTTATATCGTGACGGAATAAAATTATATGTTTAAATTTTAATATTCTAGATTTTATTTATATTAAAAAATAATTAAACTAATGCACCACTTGTAGCGGCACCGCTTGTAGCGTCCGTTGCGCTCATCTACTTTCTCATGTTCAATTTTTTTTTAGATTTACTGTCGTTTTTCGTTTTTAAGATTTGTTCGAATCTAAAAGTTTATTGTTTCGATTTTATTGGGATCAACGGGTCTTTCCTCTTTGATGGCGCTACGGTAGCCAATCGGGTGAGCGATCTGTTGATCCCGTTTATTTTTCTATTCTCTATTTTTGCTTTCTCAGTTTAGGTTTTTTAGTTTCTGTCTTTTGACTTTCGTTACTTTTCTTTCTGTTATTCTGTGCGCATTATGCGTTTTTTCCTGTTTCTTGTGGAGTCTTTTTGTGGAGTTTGTTTATGTTCTACAATGGTGCTGGAATTGAATATTATGGTTTTTGATGCTTGGTGACTTTTGTCCTTTTATTTTTCCTATTTATCATAACAATATATACTACCTTAGTGTGGAGTTTGTCTTGTTGTTAAAATAGTGGATTGTGCATTTCTCATTGGCAAAGAGTACACTCGCATCCCCACTTCTTACGATTGGAGCGGGTAGCGACATCGATTAGATTCGTCTTAATTTTAAAGATCTAGTCTTTGAAAAATATATTTGTATTTGATTGATCTTTTTTTTTGATTGAGTATTTGATTGATCTTAAAAAAAAATAACCGGAAGTAAAATAAAAAATGAAACTGAAATTTGGCACAATCAACCATAATTAACCTATGATGTGGCAAAAACCTGAGTGGTCTATCATCTGGGCATACAACACGTGGCTGCTAGACGAAAGGACACGTTACTGACGTGACTTTGGGCCCTGAGCAGCAATTACTCTTGAATTTCGGGGAATTCATGAAAAGAAAAAAAATAAAGTAGACGGGACATGACATTTTTAAAAGTCATTCAATTATATTTTTCTTTTAATTCTTATCTAAGTTGGACACCAATTATAAAAAAAAAAAAAATACTCTGTATTATTTATGTAAAATGTACCAGTTTGTAGGCTGAAAAGAGGGTAAATATATTTCAGCAAAACACGCTCTACTCCTAATGAGGTAACGCCAACAAGTTTATAAGCATACAAGCTGCTGCCTCCTATCGAACTAACCTTATTATTACACAAGTGACATTTCAAACAGCCCTATATATCAAAGAAGATACGCAAGAAGGCAAAACACGTAGCCAAAACAAAGCAACACTACTGCCCTAAACAATGGGCATTACAACAAAATCAGTTCTAAAACTGAAACTAACTAAATCTGTCCTATTAGAAAAACAGACCAGCACATCAATACGACCAGAAATTGGCTCAACCAATCCCAGCCGAGGTCTTCATCCATGGTAGCTTCTGCGTCACCAACATGCCAAGCTGCTGAATCCGTTCCACAGCTCCTTTAATCCGCCTACACACCTAGAATCAAGTTACACCCTTAAAATGTACCAGTTTGTAGGTTGAGATAAAGTAGTGTATTTAACAGTGTAAGTAGTATTTTTTTTAAAAATTAAAATTAAAAAGTTGAACAACTAATCAGTGGAATATTTTATATTCAACAACTAATTTATATTATTAATAATATGTATTTAAAAAGTATTAAGATAAAACAATTCAACCCTAATAAATCTTGTTAAAAAAAATAGAACAAAATAAATAAATATTAAAATTACAACATTAATAAAATTATGATTTAATTTAAATAACCTTAATAAGAAGTCTTAGACATATTTTAAATAGTATTTCATGCTCGACTTACTTACTAAAAAGGCCAAGCCCGAACAAACCAAACTTGAGTTTGACTGTTCAGACTCTTCGGGTTTCGACTCGACCATTCCCACCCCTAGGGCAACTTTCGTCTATAACGAAGTCCAAATTTTTTTGTTCTTTCTCTCTAATTTTCGCACTTGGAAAGTGGGAATCGATGCAATGCAAAAGATATGCTATAAATAAAAGGAAATTTTACCAAATAAATAAAAGTGTGTCATAAATAAGTGGGTATGTTCATGCTTTGCACCAATAATTGGTGCAAAGGGAAAATGTGGATAAGGAGTTATACTTTACAATATAGTCAAACATACAAAGTCATAAAATGTCATTTCAAATGTGTCATTTCTAATTTTTGTTATTCTATTTTGAGTTTTTATGAGCTCATTTGGTATATTTTCTTTCTACACGCACCTGATAATATAGTACAAGTAAGTTACTTATTAAAGGAATTATTTCATATTCAAATTGATGAAGTCCACCCTCAATATTTGTTTATGTTTTACAAATGTCTAATTATTTTTTTTGATCGATAAAAGGTAATTTTTATAACTTTGAGTATAAGGGGTACCCAACCCATTACAAATTTTACAATGTTACTAAAGAAAAACGTAATTTTACAAATGTCTAATTTAAGGGTTTTTTTCCCCTCAATTTAAGACTAGACTTTTCTTGGCTCATTTCATGATGAAAACAAAAAATTTCGAATTAAAATCATACAGGATGATATTAAAATGATATTTAAAAAAAAATTAAAGATATGTGACATTTTTTATTATTGTGACATAAAGGGAAGGAGGATACAACAAATTAGTAGATAACACATTAAATCATTAACAATATACTACACATTATTGATCTGATACAACACAACACAACACAATAATAATATATATTTGATAATAACACGATAAGTTTTATAATTAAATAGATGTATTTTTTCGTATTGAGTCATTGTCATATCGCATGCCATTATTGTGTCGTATTACGATGACAAGAAAAATATTAGTATGTTATTGTTGTGGCATTTTGAAAATTATCGTACTTGTATCATGTCGTGTCACTATCATATCGACACGAAACACGATCGGATAGCACGATTAGTCTCAAATTTGAACCAACCCAAGCTTTTCATAAAGAACTTTGAGCCCGATATTAAATATTTTGGCACAATAATCTATTACGGAGTACGCTTAACCTTACATTTTTAATAAATAGATCTAGTTTAAAAACATTTTTATCCATGTTTAGTTGTATACCGAATAAATTTATGCAGCACTCAGCATCATCTAAACATAACAATTTAACTTTCTACATCTCAAAATAAAAAAATAAGAATAATTTACTAATTAATTATCAAATAGTAGGGCAATAATAAATTCATCAAACAATCCATAAATCATATCAATTCTTTTCAAACGATCGATTACAAAGGGAAATAGGAAAAAAAAAGTATAATTTCTACAATATAATCTCATATTAATTAGTTCTTATTAATCCATTAGGTAAGATATCATGTATTACTATATTTTTATTACGATAATTAACTATTTTTATTATACTTCATTTGTTCAAATTCATTATGTTCATTTCTTCGAATACGAGTTTGTTGTAAAATTGTTGTAATATTCAATAATTAACTTTTTTTTTATTGTAAGATTGAACGAAATTTCTACCGTACAAATGTGCACCTTTAATCTTTCAATTATTGAATATGTCTTATTTCTCAATTAAGGTGCCGAAAGAGTTGAGAGAGAAAAAATGAACGAGATTAGATATGTCAAAATTTTATACTATATTTTTTTAATTTAATTCAAATTTAATATGAAACGGGGAAGGTTAATTTGACGTATGAGGCTTTGCCAGAGATTTTTAAAGAAAACCATTTGCATGAATTTAGGCAATATGTTGTCATGCTACCGAACAATTCAAACAAAGATTCCAAGTGACTACAAATAAATTAAGTAAAAGTTCCTGTCAAAAATTAAAAAAATAAAGTAAAAGTATTATCTGTTTGCCATAAATATTACCATTAATTTAATTACATTATTTTTAATACAAAATTACAAATATGTGCTTGTACGTTATTAGTGGATTTATTTTAATAAACGACGTTTATTTTCCATATTAATCGAATTATTGGACGCAACAGAAGTAGACGTCATTCTGATGAATGGATAGAGATTTGTCAAATCTCCCACTTAATTAAATCCAAATAGTTTTTGACTCGAGAATGATATCCTCATTTCCTATCTTATTATATTAGTGGTATTTTGCATAAAATTAAGGAATACTCTCTCCATTTAAAAAAAAATAAAAAATTTTGTCATTTTTTAATACGAATTTATTCTCTATTATTATTAAAAATGGAGAAAAAAATAAAAGAAAATGTAGAAAAACTTACTTTAATTATGAAGAAAGAGGAATGAAATAAACAAATTAAAGAACAAATTGTTGAAATTATATAAGGGCAATTTAGGAAGGAATAAAATAAACAAATTAAAGGACAAATTGTAGAAATTAATTATATAAGGGTAATTTCGGGAGATCCGTGCTAAATATATCTAAAACGACAATTTTTTAAATCAAGATTTCAGACTAAAAACAACAATCTTTTTAAAACGGAGGGATTATAAAATTTTAATTGATTTACTCTCCAATAAAATAAAGTGAAAGGAGAGCGAATGTGTGATGAGAAAAATATTTTCAAAAAATATGTTTTTTTAAATGCAAACACTTTATTTATTATTTTATTATACTCCATGCATCTCACTACATATTACTCATTGTACATTTAACAAATACTTTATTTGCTCTATCTATTATTTTCTCTTTCTTTCTATAATATCACTTGTATCATATTTATTACTTCATCGTACTTTTTAATTTATGTGTCAAAAAATTAAGGGTAGTATATAGTGAAACGGAGGGAGTACTTTTTTTTTTTTTAGTAGTGCAATGACACAGTATATTATCAATTCACCTATTATATTTATTTTTTAAAACTTATGAATGATATATGCATAACTATATTTTAAATTACTCTAATGTGAAAAGTCGGTATCAATGATATTACAAAAAAAATGACATTTTACATACTATATTTAAACTTTATAGGTTATTATTTTGATATTAAATGCATTTTATCGTGTATATTTAGTCATTTTATATGATATTATGTTGTTAATTGTTCTTTATTAGTTAATATTTATATAATTTATTATCTATTTATTTATATTAAACATATACTTTTATTGTACTTTTGAATGAAATATATGAATAATAATATGTTATAATAATTTTTAAAACTACATGTTAAATTATCAAAATTTTAATAATTTTAATTTTTTTAAAATATCAATATAAAAAAAGATGGCTATCCAAAATCTAGACAACTAGGATTGAATCATTCTTTTTAAATGTAATTTTACTGTAATACTCTCATTAAAAAAATATTACAGTATAATATTTCGTAAAGAGTATTTTCGACCTTTTATCAAATTCTGAATATTCAAAATTTGAATGTTTAGCTCCGTTCTATCAATATATCAAGTAATATATTCGTGAAATTAAGTTTGCGACAACAATACCTAATATTTAATCCATGCCAAATTGGCAACACTTTGATTGGTTAAAACGCAACTAATACTATAACCCAAAGTCAAAAGTTGAATGTTATGATATTGAGGAAACCAAGTTAAACAAGGAACAGTTGTATTCATGTTTCAAAGTTAGGTACTTAGGTTACAACTTACAATATATATATTCCCGTAAGTATAGTTGTTAATTAAGTCTCTTTTTTTCATCCTAAAAAAAAATTAAGTCTTTCTTTTTCCTTTTTTAATAGTAAGGTATCATCAAACCTGTTAGATGGTGACATGCATATTTACCGCTTAAGTAGACCACTAAAAAGTTAGAATTCATAGGTAATTTCTTGTATTTCTATTAATTGCAAATACATACAATGATTCTTGAAAAATAGTATAATTATCAATTTTAAATTAAAAAATATAAAATTATTCATTCGAGACCTGAAAAATCAAAATTATCGATGTTGACTCATGAATTTTGAGAGATAGATAATAGTAAAATTTATATTCTTATTTATTTATATACCTTTATTTATTGTTATTACAATTTCTTTTTCTAATTTTTTTTCACCACGTAAAATTTATAGAATTGTAATTTATAAGAATATAGTTGGATAACTACGAATTATAAATGTTATAAAACATATATAGTCTTAAAATGTGTGAGTTCAACATTGATAATTTATAGTATCTTTTAGATTTTAAATTGATGGTTTTCTATTTTTCACGTTAGATAAAATCTTTCAAGCTCTAAATTTCCTAAATTGATAAAACATCAATTTTTCCTAAGCTTTCATGTACAAAATAGCCCATCAATTTTTATTTTCCAATCAAAGATTCCTAGTTTTAAAATCAAACAGATTCACTACCTGACTAATGAAATGGAACGATCATGTCCTCCCTCATTTCAAATCCATCTTACAAAATTTGCATATATTTTTACATGGAATCATTATATGAAATTTTATTTTGTTAGTATTGTCATATATATATACCATAATTATCAAATTATTAATCAAATAACGCATTGCATTTGTTGCATTCTTTCAAGAAAAGAGGAAGTAGTTGTAAATTGGTCAAGACATAAAGAATGACAAAGATTCAAAACAAAACTCTCTAATTTATAAAAATAAAAAAAACTCAGCAAACATATATGGTCAAAAGACTCAACATAAGTGGAAGCTTCATAAATTACTCAAACCGAAATAAACGACACACCTCAATTAAAATAGTGAAATCACATGTACACTTTATTTCTCCCATGACTTTGCATGATAAGATGATCGATCAAATCAAGCCAACACAAATAAAGAACACTATTCCATCCCATAAAGAATCAAATAAAACTAAGAGAAATATTATGAGCTAAGAAATCCCACAGTGACGAAGAAAATCCCACACTAGCTAGAAGTAACTCTATGGATAGAAAAATGGCACACTAAAAGTAGTAAAATTAGGATCTGGTTGTCCTTGGGTTAGTGCCAAAGCTTCAAGGATTGCTGGCTTGATCGATGATCCTTTCACTCTCTCACGATTGAGTTTGGAGATTACGGGTTGTCTGGTAGAAATTTACTCTTTTGGTAGGTGAGCGTGAAATGTAATGTATGTTCCTATCTTGTAATTCTACCTCAAAAAAAAAAAAAAGTAAAATTAGGAGAAAATTTTGTTGTTTGTATTTTGATCTAGTATTAAGATTGATTAGACACTTGTACTTTTGTTGAATACTTGTATAATATTAGTCTAAAAAGTTGGAGGAAAATGATGTGTGAAAAAATTAGGAGGAAAATTAATATGGATCTGAATTTGTAAATAGTGAAGCTACCAAAACTAATATCGCGCGCCATTAGCAAAAAGTTGAAGAACGACCATGCCTCTGCCTTTTCTCATTTCCTTATTATTTGTGTTTAGATCAGTGTGAAGATTAATCTGGAAGTCTGAAATAGAGGAAGTAACACATGCATGATGCTACATAATTCTAACAAAATTTGTTGCATGTCTTTCGATTATTATAAAAACAGTAAGTAATCTCATAGCCATCAAAGTTCTCCCCCTATCGACATCAAATTTCGTCTCTCTCTGGAGAATCGTCTCCCGCGCAATACTAAAAATCTTGTGGATGTCATACCAATAATTAATGAAATATGTATTTCAATTAGGTTGTGTTTGGATGAGGAGATTTCAAATGAAATGATTTAAAAATAGATTGATTTCAAATGATGTGGATTTTTCATTTTAACTAAAAGGGATGTTAAATATTTAAAATCCATTCATTTAATCCAAACAGGTGGAGTGGATTTTAGATTATGGATTTAAAATCCATAACTAAATCCCTCCATCCAAACACACCCTTAGGTTGTGTTTGGATGAGGGGATTTCAAATGAAATGATTTAAAATTCGATGGATTTCAAATGACATGGTTTTAGTAAGGATTTGAAATCCTCTCAATTTTAACTAAAAAAGATACTAAATATTTGAAATCCATTCATTTAATCCAAACATGTGGAGTGGATTTAGATCATGGATTTAAAATCCATACCTAAATCCCTCCATCCAAACACAACCTTATAGAATTTTCGCAAAACAACGGTGAACCGTTATAAAATAAAAGATATACCGTAAACTTACACAGCTTGTCCAACAAGGATTTCTTCAAATTCTTCGTTCAAAGTAGCACAATAAACCAAAACTCCTTATTTATTTGTTGTATTTTATTACTATTAACATATACCCAAAAATATAATAATACTAATATTGTATATTTATTAAAAAAATCAATAGATAAAATGTTCATGATAACCTTATATATCATATAATGTTAATATATTTATATACAAATATGAAAAAGAGTTGGGTCCGTCCAAGCCTATGAGATGATGGAATATACTCTCTCCATCGATCGATCATTAATTTTGTAATTTAAAAAATATAAATGTGATATACTCCTAATTTAATTGGAATGGGAGAATATTGTACAACAGAATCAATTTTATATGAGTATGTTTGTACGTACTTGGTATGTTTTAGTGTACGGGTGAAAAAACATGTGCGAAAACCATAGGCTTGGTGAAGTGGCGGCCAGCTGTAGGAAACTCACGGGAAACCGAAAAAGAAATCCCGTTACCGCCGGTAGGGAGGTTGCACCCGGAGTACAAGCACTGCGGGATTACCGGATATTGCCGGTCAATTGAAGAAGAAGGTGCTGATCCCCAACTCCTTTCACGCCTTCCAAATCAACAACTGTAAATTTTATGTAGCTACATCCTACATGGCAATATGAAATTATCTTTTCATAGTATTTGTTATGGATACGTGGAGGATGGGAAAAAAATTAATGGACAGTAAACATAACATCCATATGTGTTAATAATTTAATAGAATTGAACATCAATTGAAACACGAAATCGAAACAGAGGAATTAAATCGACACGATTCCTATTTTTTTTTTTATTTGTAAAATATAGTTTCATTTTATTTGTAGTGCTTAACGTGTTCAAAATACTCGTATTTATTGAGTATATTTAAAAGTTCATAGATAAATAAAATTTTATTGAGCTATGTAAAACGAAAGAAATTGAAAGAATTCCGTCTCATCTAAAAGTCCGAACTTGTAGAGAGGTGAGGAATCCCAGATTGTTTTGCCCGGTTTACTCTGATACCATGAAAGAATTCCGTCTCATCTAAAAGTCCGAACTTGTAGAGAGGTGAGGAATTAATCCTTGTATATTAATTCATAACATCAATACATAAAAAAAAAAATGGTATTGAACCAAAAAAGTTTGCGTATAGTATGGAATTTCATATAAAGGTTTAGGCCTTTAAATTGAAACATCACAATTGAGATATTTATTAGTATATGGAACCTAAATCGAGTCATTATTAAAAAAAACAGTCATGTTATTATTGGCAAAATTAAAAAATCTTTTAGGTTGTGTTTGGATTAGGGGATTTCAAATGAAATGAACTTTCCATTTTAACTAAAAGAGATGCTAAATATTTTAAATTCACTCATTTAATCCAAACAGGTGGAGTGGATTTAGATTATGAATTTAAAATCTATAACTAAACCGTGATAATAAAATGATAAATGTGAAAGGTAGAATTAAATGAGGGAGTGGTGAAAACTTATGGGTACAGAATAGTAAACTTATGTGAATATGCTAATAACGTGGGTACGAAGTTTATGGATAAATTTTTTATTTTATATTTTATTGATGTGTAATTTTTTTGTAATACGAATGAAAAAGAAAAATATGATAACTTTTGTAGGTTGGACGGTATAGTCAAATATTTGGTATTAAACCACAAAAAATAGTGTATAGTATGAAAGAATTTCATATAAAAGTTTTTATTATTTTTATTATTGAGTGTCAATTTAGGTCTTTAATTTGAAACATCACAATTCGGGGATGAGTATGACCTCAATTTGAGATCTGGTATAATAAATCTGTTGATGAACTTTTTTTATTATCTTGTACAACTTTAATTGGCAAAATTATTATTTCATCATTCATGTATTAATTTTTCTTTTTTGAGAAAATACTAATATTAAGCTCCCAATTGAGATACTCCATATTTTTTTAATGGAACCCTATATTAATGAATCATATACAAAAAAAAAAAAAAAAAACTGTAAAATATGACTAATTAACATAAATTTTAAAAATTTACATGTATAAGTCTGGATCTAGACCGTCTAAAAATTTACGGGAAATATTATTACTACAAGACAATAAATTTTCTGCTTACATGTCAAAAAAATATTCTTGAAGATTCGTCCAAAAAATTAAGTATTTAAAATATTTTTAGACTATTAATAACAAAATGTTCTTGATTTTATAGTAACATATTTTAACTTTATAATAGCATAAAATATTTTATAACTATAAGACAAAAAATATGTTACTATATCTTTCAATTTGTATTTGTATTCATACATTTTTAATTTTGTAGTATCAATATTTGATCATGTATAGTGTCACGAAATTAATAGGAGGGAATGGTGAAATTGGGAGAGGCAAATTACATGAAGCATGAAAGTTTTATGTCCGATGTGACGAAAGAAAGAATAGTCCAAAACTGAAAACCAAATTGCCACAAAGTCCCATCCATATTCACAATCAAGCCATCCATTTTGTTTCTTTCTCAACACTTTTAAACGCCACAATCTGGGCCACCCCCCTTCCCCTTCCCCCCTCTATATAAACCTCACTCTACTCTCTCCTCTCCATCTCCCCATTCCCCCTCTCTCTTCTCTCTATCTCTCCAACACAATATAATTAGCATGCCAGAAGCCCCCAAAGAACCCGCTGGTTTCAGCGTGGCTCATAACAACAAGATGAAACTCGAATTCATCGAAGATGTCACCACTAATGCCGCCCATGTCCAGAAACAAGTCCTCGCTGAAATCCTCTCCAGAAACGCCCACGTCGAATACCTCCACCGCCATGCCCTCCACGGCAAAACCGACCCTGATTCCTTCAAGAAAACCCTCCCTGTTATCAACTACGAAGACATTCTCCCCGACATCAACCGCATCGCTAATGGCGACAAATCCCCCATTCTCTGCCATCAACCCATTTCCGAATTCTTAACAAGGTCTGTTCTCTTCTCTTTGAAATTAAACCCTTTCCCCCTTTTCATATTCTCTAATTATTTAATTGTGTTTTGGATTGTGTAGTTCTGGGACTTCCGGGGGAGAGAGGAAAATGATGCCGACGATTGAGGAGGAATTGGGGCGTAGATCTCTTTTATACAGCTTGTTAATGCCGGTGATGAGCCAATTTGTGCCCAATTTAGACAAGGGGAAAGGGATGTATTTCCTTTTCATCAAATCCGAAACAAGAACCCCGTCGGGCCTCGTGGCCCGACCCGTTTTAACAAGCTTCTACAAAAGCTCCCATTTCAAAGAACGCCCCTACGACCCCTACACAAACTACACAAGCCCCAACGAAGCCATTCTCTGCCCCGACTCCTACCAGAGCATGTACTCCCAAATGCTCTGCGGCCTTTCCCAGAACCGTGAAGTCCTCCGGGTCGGAGCGGTTTTCGCTTCCGGCTTTATCCGGGCCATCCGGTTCTTGGAAAAGCACTGGTCCCTCCTCTCCCACGACATCCGAACCGGCTCTGTAAACCCCCTGATCACTGATGCATCAGTCAGGGAAGCAGTGACCCGGATCCTGAAACCCGACCCGGAGCTAGCGGGCTTTATCGAGTCCGAATGTGTGAAGAATTCATGGCAGGGGATTATCACTAGGCTGTGGCCTAACACCAAGTACATCGACGTTATTGTCACTGGGACCATGTCGCAGTACATTCCAACTCTCGATTATTACAGCAATGGCCTACCTCTCGTTTGCACCATGTACGCTTCTTCCGAGTGTTACTTCGGTGTAAATTTAAACCCCCTCTGTAAACCCAGTGAGGTCTCCTACACCCTTATTCCCTCAATGGCCTATTTCGAATTCCTCCCCGTTTACAAAAACAATCCCTCCCCGAAGTCCCTAAACGAGAAGGAGCAGCAGGAATTGGTCGATTTGGTAGACGTAAAACTCGGGCAGGAATACGAGCTCGTTGTCACCACATACGCAGGGCTGTACCGGTACAGAGTCGGCGACGTGCTCCGCGTCGCCGGGTTTAAAAACAATGCACCGCAATTCAACTTCATCTGTCGTAAAAACGTGGTCCTAAGCATTGATTCGGATAAAACCGACGAGGTGGAGCTCCAGAACGCGGTGAAGAACGCCGTCACGCATCTGATGCCGTTCGACGCTCGTTTAATCGAGTACACGAGCTACGCGGACACGAGCACGATTCCAGGGCATTACGTGATCTACTGGGAGCTAAGCCAAAATGGGGCAATCCCAATTCCGCCTTCTGTTTTCGAAGACTGCTGCCTCGCGGTTGAAGAGTCTCTAAACTCCGTGTACCGACAGAATCGAGTTTACGAGGCGATCGGGCCGCTCGAGATCAAGATTGTCGAAAGTGGGACGTTTGATAAGCTCATGGATTATGCGATAAGCTTAGGGGCATCAATTAATCAGTATAAGACTCCACGGTGTGTCAAGTTTGCACCCATTCTCGAGCTCTTGCACTCAAGGGTAACCTCGTCTTTTTTTAGTCCGAAATGCCCTAAATGGTCTTCGTCCGGCAAGCAATGGGGAAATGCCATTCCGAATTGATGTGGAAAAAAAAATGGAGAAAGAAAACCAAGTGTTTTATTTAATTACTACTACTATGTGATGATTTTAACTAGTAAGTATTAGTAGATGTTAATTTAAGTCCCACGTACTTAGGAGGTTAACCAATCATTTTTATGGTTTCCACTTTTTTATTTATTATGGTAGAATCTTAATTAATGAGTAGCTTTGTAAAAAAGGAAAAAACAGTTCATATTTCAAAGAAGGGTTTCATTCTTTCTTTGATTTTAATGCCAGCTGCCTTTATTTCCTCGTCATCTTTTCTATTTTTAGTTTAATTTAATGCACGATGATATAAGTAGAAATCATGGAACAAAGAAAATCGTATATTGTGATTTGCATATTTTATGGGAAAGAGTTTTGTTATTTCCAGGCTGCAGGATATCTGCCCATTCAACCCTCATGGGATTTCTACTAAAACTGAAGAGAGAGAAAAGAGAGAGTAAAAAATTAAGAATTTTTGGGAAAAGGGAACTCACTTTATGTCTCCTTTAGTTAAACCCAGAGTAAAGCAAGCTTTTATTAGTATACATTTATATATTCTTCCCCTAAAAATGGAAGCATTATTCTATGACTGCCCTTTCAAACTCTCCTAAGATTACAAATAGTAGTATTATTTCTCGTTTTTTAATCGTATAAAATCATAATTAAGGTTTGCTTTTTCTTAGGATAGTATAGATTTTTGTGTATAATTTTTAGTTCTTAGTGTTAGAATGTACACCTTTTGTTATATAGATAAAAATGTTGAGTACTCCATGTTGGTAATTGAATATGATTTGATTCAATTAACAATCCATATGGTATATTGTTATGATCTTTTAATTTTATATGACGAATTTAAATTTAATTATTTTTTTTATTCATAATTCCATTAGTGATTTGTTTAACCCAAAACCCGTGAGGCTTATATACCCATTACTTGTTGACCGTTTAAAGTTAATCGAATAACTTGTAGTAGATCATTAAAGCAATCAATACTATTTAAATAATTAAATGTATATTTTATGAACTTATTTATTCCTATCTATTTTTCTAATCAATAAATTTTAATAATTTCAAATGAAACGGTACATCACAATTTGCGTATGAATGAACTAAATGCCGACTTTGGATTTCATTTTGTGAAGTTTCTCCGCTGATATACTTGGTTGGTATTCTATCTCATATTATTATATTCTTAATATCTTAACGATATTATTAAATATATATACACATTTGACCTACGTGAATAATATGTGATTGTATGAGAATCAATTAATTGAGCACTTATTATTTTTATAGACGATTTGAAATCCCAGTTGCTAAGTGCACCATTCAAACCTTATCTAAAACATGTGTTATGTCATGAAAAGAAGAGATTAAATTAAAGCACACGTTGGCCCTACTTTATTTAATCTATAAGAAATATGCACTAGCCATTCATTCATTAAAAAAAAAAAGAGTTTAATCAACTTTATAATTTGTGACACTGGTGAGACTTGAGAGTAAGTATTACTCTCTCTCACCACCAAGTTTATACTCATTTATTTTATTCAACCCACTAAATTTATTCTCACACTATATTTAATAATAATAATATTACAAAGGCCTAACTTATACCCTTAAAAAAAAACTCACATTTTTACAAAAAATGTCATTGGTATAATCCATATTCTCCTTTCGTCCAATTTTATAATTCACATTATTCAACCGACTAAAATGAGAGTCGAAAGCAATGGACGTTTGCTCAAGGGGATGAGAGATATGAATAAACCGTAGATTTGTTATTGAGTGATCAAATTCTATGAACATTAGACAGGGGTAGGTAAACGTTAATTGAGTTAGGTTAATTTTGTTCTGAATTTTGTTGTGGGTAATTAGTGGTTAATTTTATGTGGGTTTAATAAAATACTCCCTTTGTCCATTTTTTTTAATTTCCACTTTTCTTTTTTGTTTGTCCTCTTCTCTAATGGCCAATTCGGTCATGTACTTTTTTTGATGGTGTCTAATTCTGGTTCGCTTTCTCTAATGACAGATTCGAGGATCTACTTTTTTGTTCGACGGTGCCCGAATTTGGTTTACCGTCTCTAATGGTCGATTCAAGCATTTATTTTCCTTCGACGATGGTGACAGACGTTGCTGCTTCGCGAGGTCGCCGCCGTGGATGATTTTACTTTAATTTTTTGGAACCCGGCGTGAATATAAATCCCCAGAACTCTATTAAGTTGTCGTTGATACATATTTGATGTGGGTTAGAGCCACTAAAACCTTCTTAAAAGGTCTTCTCTGATATCCCTATACTCGTTTAAATTACCATTAATATTTATGATGGATGCATGTGGTGCAAGATTAGTGTGTATTGTTGATTTATGAGAGAACCTAATGTTGAAATAAGGATTGCATGTTTTTTTTCTTTTTTTGAAAATGTTGTTGAAATGAGGAATGTGTTGCTGCAAATTGGGTTTGTGATTAGTGTGAGATATGACATGAGGGATATGTTGCTGAAATGATGACTGCATGGTCTTTTTTGTGTGAAAAATGTGATAGTGTCACCCATTGAGCATGTTCTTTGTTTGAAGACATTAATTGATCCTATAATATGCTATAATATGTGCTTCTTGAGGGTTTTAGTTCTAAAAATTAGGTTTATGTTGATTTTTTAGGGATCCCAACGATGTTTATTGTCATTTTTTTGTAAAAAGGTTTGTGATAGTGTCACCCAATTGAACATGTACTTTGTTTGGAGACACTGATTGATCTTATTACCTATCCTTACGAGTGTGCTTCTTGAGGATTTTGGTTTTGAAAGTTGGGTTTATGTTGATTTTTGAGGGATCACATTTCAGCATGCTCTTTGTTTGAAGACACTAATTGATCCTATTATATGCCCCTATGAGTGTGCTTTTGAACACTGTGTGTAGTAGCCTCATTGATTTTGCCATTTATTGGTGTGCCATCTTTGCTGTTTTCAAACAAATATTGTGCAAACTTTGTCTTATCCTCTTTTGACAACTTTGCTTTCCCACTTCTCATTTATTGTTGTGTTAGTTGTGTATTGCATGTCATTTGTTTATGCTTACTCAAAATATATTTATATATTCTCCTGCAATTATGTGGAAAATCTTGAATTTTTGTAATTGAGGGAAAATTGATTTTAATCCCATTAGTTTGAAGTTGTAATTAATGTCAAAATTGTTTATTTATGTAGCTTGTTTATGAGTTGTTTATTTATGAATTTTCCTCCAGTCATGAATGGAGGGGGTTGTTAAAGTGTGATTAAATTTTCTATTGTATTAGTCATATTCATACTTATCTATTCCACAATATTGTGGCAGAATGCTTATGATTGTGTATTTTTGATGGTTTTGTGAGGGATCCCTATGATATATATTATTTTTCTTAACATAATACATGTTTTTAGTTCATGAGACTTTATCATTAAATAATTTTTGCCCTATGATTGAACTTCATGAGGGTTTTTCTTATGCAATTGATTGTGTATTTATCTTCTAAGGATCCATATGATGTTGCAAAATGTATTGTTCATTAGATATAGAGTTTCACAATAAAAAAGAATGACCATGTTTTCACCTTGTAGGCATAATGCGAGGTTTCCTTCTCTAATTAGCTTTGCCTTGTTCATATCAGACTTCTATGAGTCGTGTCCCTTACATTTCATGATATCAATCATGCAATTCTGTAAGTTTAGGTAAGAGAAAATTGCAGACTTGGTCCCATTAACCATGGGTCCATTGGTTTTTTGTCCCATGTTATTTGGATTTAGTCCCACACGAAATAAGTCTTGCAAATTTGGACTTAAACGTTACGAAAAATGCAAAACTGGCCCCAAAAGTGAAAAAAAAAACTCATTAATTAATTATTATTATTATTCAAATTGATATAATAATTAACTATAAATTAATATATAATAAAATTTATATAATAATTAATATTAATAAATATATAAAATCTAAATAGACTTTATAATTCTAAAATTTATATGATAATTTTGCCCTTACAAAATGAAATTTAATGAGTTATTATCATTTAAAAAAAATATATTTTCCAAGTTTACGAATAAATTTACTTATCCTTATTTTAATTTAACACTACTACACATTTGGCTTTGGAGAGCTTTAAAAAAGGGTCTTGGAGAGCTTTTAAACGAGCTCTCCAAGTGGGAGCTGTGCAAGTGAAATTGCACTTGGAGAGCTCTTTTTAAAAGCTGTGCAAGAGAGGTCTTAGACAGCGGTTTTGAACCGCTGTCCAAGTAAAGTCACTTGGACAGCGGTTCATAACCGCTGTCTATGTGTATTTTTTTTTTGTTTTTTGACTTGGACAGCGGTTCATAACCGCTGTCTAAGTGATTTTTTTTTTTAAATAATTATTTTATATTTTAAAAATCAATTTTATACAAAACCAAATTTATTTATATACCAATAAATAAATTTTATATTTTAAAAATCCATTTTATAGAAATCCATTTTATACACGTCAAATACCAAAAAATTAAATAAATAAACGTACACTAACATACGTCCAATATACACCAAAAAATTAAATATCATCACAAATGTATAATTTAATATATTACATGCTACCAAAAGTTATACTAGCTACTTTAATTATACCTATACAAAAATAATTGTTAATGTACCCTATCCAATCTTTTTTCCATTTGTCCATTATTTTGTCGTTGTAAGTCTTGAGCGGACGACCATAGACAAACTGCAAACAACGATCAATCAATATAGTTAAATATATAGTATATACAAATTATGACGTGAGACAATCTTATACACGAGATGATATAATTCTATTTCATTATTTGAGAAGGATTTCTGGAAAAGCAGGGCTCAAAACCGTGATACATAAAACAAGGATAATTATTACAACAGCATAATAGTGCCTATACATACATTTTGTCATTCAGATTGAATCCTTGATGCATCTTTGTTTCTATATGAAATAGTAGCAGAGAAGTTAGCATCAAATAGGCTAAAATTGGCCAAGAAATGTGCATACCAACTTGCAGAGAGTTTGGGAATCCTCTTCATTGTATGACGATCAACTTGATATAATTCGAATTTGGGGCCATATCCACTCGACCACTCAAAATTATCAATCAAGCTCCATATAATATAGCCACGCACATCAGCCCCCTCCCTGCAAATTCGATCAACACGTTTAACTTAGAGAATTCAGAGGAATTAACACAGATTACAAATTTGTGATGCATTAGTATCACATATTCACATATCAAGCCACTAGAAGAGCTCTCAACACGAAATGCCCTTTGTAATTTCCAACTTTATGGAGGAAAATGTAGCTTAGAGTAGCAACTTGTCAATAATTTAGAAAATGGAAGTTGAATACCTTATATCTTGAGCAAGGTAAGCAAGATACGATTGATTATATTGAATTCTCTTGACGTCATGTTGGAGGTTGTCATCTTCGTTGGCCAGAAATGAATAACCTGCAATCGCCATCAGATTAGCTTCAATACCACAATGAAAGATACACTCATCATTTGAGATTGAATCATAATGGCATTTATTCTTCAGTAAATAATAAAATTAGTCATTTCAAAAGCCTAGCATAAAACTATCACTAATCGAGCATAAAAGGTTTGTGATAAGTGCAAGCCGACTGGTAGGTGAACATGTATACATAAACAAGACGAACACATATTTGTACAAGAAACACAACTTAATGCACCTATTTTTACCATTTTCAGTGATAATCATTGCTTTGTTATGGTATCTCTCCTTGACATAGTGGAAAATGCCTTCCATACCTCTTGGAACCACAAAGAATCGAGACATTCCCGTCTGAAAGTCTCTTTCCATGATAATACTTCATTTCTGGAGGGTAATCACCGAATATGAGTGGATCCAATGTCCTTTTAACAACGTAACAAACATCATATATCTTGATAGAAAAAACTTAACATTTTTTTCAGTTATGGTAATTGCACTTACCAAGCAACATCAAAAGTTAAGGCCCTATTTGCAGCCTCCTTATCATTCTTGTCATCTGTCATTGGTATGTACATCATTGCAGCAACAACAATGCCTAATATACCATCCAATTTGGACTGCACCAAGAAACTTTGTACATAAGGAGGATTAACAAATGTATATCAATCGAAGGCTTTCTTTTTTGCATCTTACAGGGTTAACGATTAATAATACTTGCCTTAAACCTCTCGCGATGCAACTTAGCAGCTTTAGCATGGGCCAAAAACATGTTGTGCACCACAATCAGAGGCTCGACATCAGAATTTCCGGATACACAGTTACCGAAAGGAGGTAAACATCGAGCAGGTGGATATTGTGTTGTTTCGTAGGACAGTTTTGCGTATAATCTGGGTTCATTGATAGTTATCCAGTACTTTAATCGATCACCAAAATATTTGAAACATACTTCAGCAAAATGGAGATACTCATACCTATTAAACCATATAGATAGTTGCATTTAAGTACACTACATAATTGAGCAGTTGAATGAAGAATAAATAGAAACCATTCAATAAACAGTATTCACAGATAACCATGGCTAATAGAAAGTGGTTATATACTTACTGCATCAGAGGACTAAGCCAACCCCCGAATCTGTCTTCAAGTTCTTGAGGATATTCGTGGTGGAAAATCGTCAGAAACGGCTGAATTCCTACATTTGTTCGTACCGGGTATCAACTGAAATGAACTACTAATTTCAATTGAGTAATATGAAAATGACCTCTCAGTAGGAGATTATCTATAAGTTTGTTATAAAAGAGGACGGCAAGTTGGTTAACTCCACCAAGTCTCCCACCTACATTCATAGTAAGGAAGAAAATATTACGAAATCGCAACCCAAAACCATAAAAAAAATAAGTAAAATAAAATTCAAAGTTCAAATAGGAAAGCTTCGTCATACTGGGAAGAATTCTACTCCATGAAATAGAAAAGTGGTAAGCTGTCAATCCAAGTGAATGCATTATCTCAATATCTTCCTGCAATTGATTAATTGAAAATCCAAGCAAGTTATACCCTCTGAAATGATGATATGCATTTTAAAATTCGGAAAAATGTAGAAGAAATTGGTACACTACCATGAAGAGATGGTAATGATCATCAGCTATATCAGCATTGCTCCCATCAATAACATTTCCTAATGATTTCATTCAAAACCGCAATAAAATACTCCATGAATGTAAATAGTATTTTACTAGAAAACAAGTGAGTGAGTACCTCGATTGTGGCAACAAATGTCCCAATTGCTTTTACTCCTACCCTCTTCACGGACCGCTCCTTCCACCTAAAGTAACAAACAAAGATATTGGGATAAAGTTAAAATTCAGAGAAAATGAAAATGGAAAAAATAGAGAAATTAGGGTGAAACTTGGTATGCAGAAGTGGCAGCTCCAAAGAGAAAGCCAGGTGGAAAATCCGATCTGGTGATTTCATTTTGATCGTTATTTGCCCAAATTCACCCAATTTCAACTAAAATCATATATGAACAAAAATCAGTTGCAGTTTTAACTCAGCCCAAAGTTTCATATTTCCTTGATTTGGAGATTGACTTAAATCAATTCTTAAAATCATTACCAGAAAAGAAAAAATCTCAGCAACACTGTGATATTAATAGAAATCCAAATCTCAGCAACCATTCTCAAGACTCTTATTTCATTACCAGAAGGCGCGAAGGGCGGAAGACAGAGGCAGTGACGGCGAAGGCGGGAGAGGGAAGCAGCGACGGCGAGAGGACGGGAGAGGGAGGCAGCGACGGCGAAGGCGGGAGAGTGAGGCAGCGACGGCGAGAGGACGGAAGAGGGAGGCAGCGACGGCGACAGTGAGAGGACGGGAGAGGGAGGCGACGGCGCTAGGAGGGAGGGGGAGGCGACGGCGCTCGTCGAGGGAGCGAGGGGGAGATCGCAGTGTACGTACGTTTTCAATTTGGGGGAGAAACTTAATTAACGTAAGATTTTAATTGGGGAAAATATAACACACTCGCGTTTTTTAATTTCTGGGTGGGAGGATTAATATAATTAATGGAACACTTGCACAGCGGTTAAAAACCGCTTTCCAAGTGTCTACTTGGACTGCGGTTTTTAACCGCTTTCTAAGATCACTTGCACAGCGGTTGTAAACCGCTCTCCAAGTGTTTCACTTGGACAGCGGTTTTCAACCGCTTTCTATGTTTATTTTTTATTTTTTTTATAAAACCGCTCTCCAAGTGCAAACTTGGAGAGCTTTTCGAAAAAAGAGCTCTACAAGTGCTATCTTGGAGAGCTTTTCGAAAAGAGAGCTCTCCAAGTGAAGCTCTCCAAGCTTAAATGTGTAGTAGTGTAATATAGTTTTTGAGAGATCATCTAGTGCAATATACTTCAACAAACTCAATATCACCTCCATATTAAAACGCAATTAAGTATCCCATGAATTTTATATAATTAAAAAATTAAAGAAAATCAACTAAAAAGTGCTAAAAAAAGTATGATTTTTTTCAAGGAAATAAGATCAGTGAAAATTTACAGAATTGTTACCGGTATTATTGCTCTCGCTGTAAGAATTATTTTCTTCACCTTGCAAATTTACATAATTTTATTGATGATAATTATTGTTTGAAATATATTTTTTCATTTAAATGGCATTATTCTGTTTTTTTTTTTTGAGTCTTTTTCGTTGATTTGCTTTAATTTTTTAATTATATACAATTCTTGGAATACTTGATTGTGTTTTAATATAGAGGTGATATTGAGTTTGTTGAAGTATACTGTACTAGATGATCTCTCAAAAACTCTATTAAATTAAAATAAGAATAAGTAAATTTATCGTAAACTGGGAAAATATATTTTTCTAGTTGGTAATAACTCATTCAATTTCATTTTATAAGGACAAAATTATAATATACATTTTAGAATTATAAAGTCTATTTAGATTTTACATATTTATTAATATTAATTATTATATATTAATTAATAGTTAATTATTATATCAATTTGAATAATAATAATAATAATTAAATAATGCATTTTTTTTTTTCACTTTTGGGACCAGTTTTGAATTTTTCGTAATGTTTGGGATCAAGTTTGCAATCAGTTGTAATTGTTGAATTAGATACTTACTATATTTAATAAACATATGATGAATCTTTACTGATAGTTAATCATTAAGAAGACGTACTTTGTTAATTAAATAGTCATTTATTTCTTCTTTGTTAATGGTCTCAATTGGTTTAGCCTCATGCCTCTCTTTTTTGTGAAGGAAAATTGATGAGATATTTGTATTATTTTTTATGAAATGTCAAACCACAATATAGAAGAATTATAATTCTTATTTCATGATTAATTGAGAGATTAGCCTCAATATATGTACACGGTAGTCAACTGTACAAGAAAGGAAATGTTCTAATATATTGCACTAATCTAGGAATATACAATTACTCAATGATTTGCATAATTAATTCCTAAATATCTCTAATGCGCCCCCGTAAAATTGACGACCCATCGACGACGGAGATTTTGGATCGTAGAGACTCGAAGCGAAGTCGAGGGAGAGACATGGTGAGGAGGTCGACAAGCTGATCAAGAGTGTTGACATAGGAAACGGAGAGGAGGCCCTTGGAAGAGAGATCACGTATAAAGTGAATATCAATGGCAATGTGTTTCAATCTGGAGTGCTGAATCGGATGAAGGGCCAATCGAGTAGCGCTGATGTTATCACAAAGAAGGCGTGGCCGTTACCAGAGAGATAGACGGAGATCCGTAAAAAGCTGCATAACCCAGCACACCTCTGATGAAGCTGAAGCAAGGGCACGATATTCCACCTCAGTCGAAGAACGGGCGACCCCCGTTTATTTCCGAGATTGCCAAGAGATGGGGCTGTTACCGAGGAATGAGATATAAGCCGAGGTAGATTTTACATCCCGGGAATCCCCCCCGTAGTCTGAGTCGGAATAGGCAGTGAGAGAGTAATCAGAGATCGGTCAAAGGAGAAGGTCATGGTGCAAGGTGCCTTTCATGTAGCGAAGAAGACGCTTTACCGCCCCCACAATCTTTAGGAGAAGGGGAAGACATGGCCTGGGCCAACCGATTTACAGTGAAAGCAATATCAGGACGGGTGAAGGAAAGATATTGAAGTCCCCTAATGGCGCTTCGATAGGTCGTTGGATCAACTGAGGTAGTAGAGGAACCTGGTTTACCAGACGAAGGAGTGAGCAACGACTTGGCACCATCCATCTGGAGGCGATGAAGTAGATCGACTGTATACTTGTGTTGAGAGAGGAACAATCCATGTTTGCAACAGGCCACCTCAATGCCCAAGAAGAAAGATAAGTGACCCAGATCCTTGATAGCAAAGGACGACTCCAAGTGAGTCGTGAGTGATCGCAGAAGGGAAGCGTCAGACCCCGTAATAATGAGATCATCCACATAAACTAGGACAATTAACTGAACAGAACCCTTTGTATATGTGAACAAGGAGTGATCAACACTAGATTGAGAGAAACCAAAAGCACGAAGAGCTGAGCTCAAAGCATGATACCAAGCAAGAGGTGTTTAGCAAAGTCAATAAAGAGATTTCTTTAAGAGACAAGCATGAGAGGGATGTTGTGTGTCTGCGAAACCCGGAGGCTGCTTCATGTAGACCAGAGTAGATAAAGTGCCATGAAGGAATGCATTACTAACATCAAGTTGACGGAGAGGCCACTATCGAGAGATAGCCAGTGAAAGAATAGTCCGGATGGTGACGTTCTTAACAACAGGACTGAACGTGTCATGGTAATCAACGCCGGGCCGTTGATGGAAGCCTTTGGCAATAAGGTGAGCTTTGAATTTATCAACAGTGCCATCAAGCTTTCTTTTAATCTGAAATACTCACTTATAACCAATGATATTTGCCTGAGAAGGAGGGGTGACGAGATCCCAAGTGCCATGACGTTGAAGAGCCGTGAATTGGTCCACATGGCTGCCCGCCATCGAGGATCAGCGAGGGCTGCAGATAAAGTGGTGGGTTCAGTATTAGCAGGGAGAGGGTGCTTAGTCGCAGAGTGAATCTATTTAGGACGAAAACTATTATTTTGGCTCCTTGTGCGCATAACATGAGTACGAGTGGGCGGCGGAGCAGGAGGAGCAACAACCTGTGGAGACAGAGCAAGAGATCCACTTGCAGGAGTAAGTTTAGTAGGGGCGAGAGGATCAGAAGAAGGAGCAATGAGTAGGCGCCCCACAGAAGAAGTATCGGGTACGTCTTATGGTATTGAAGCCCAAAATTTAGATTCATCGAACTTGACATGACGAGATAAGTATAAACGACCCGAAGAGGGATCAAGGCACCGATAAGCACCCTGTGATGTAGAATAAACGACAAAGATGCATGGTTTTGATGGATACGATAGTTTTCCCGGAAAATAGGGACAAAGCCACGGGAAACACACACAACCAAAAGTCCGCAGTTTCAAATAGTTTGGAATCTGACCAATAGGCAGTAGAATGGACTCTTGGAATGGAGGAGTGGTGTCAGAATGCGGTTGATCAAGTAGACGGCCGTTTGTACAACAAAGGACCAAAAGTGAAAAGGAAGTCTAGAATGGTGTAGTAAGGCCCGAGTAACTTCGAGAATGTGCATGTTACGACGCTCAGAAATGCCATTTTGTTATGGGGTATGCGGGTCCGTTGTCATCCAGGAAATACCATTAGAAGCAAAATAAGGCCGAAGAGTGAGAAACTCGCTGCCATTATCCGAATAAAAATAACGAATAAGAGTGTTAAATTGAAAAGAAGAAGTTACAAGACTAGAAGAGAGAACCAATAGAGCGGGAACTCAACTAATCAGCCAAGACAATAAGTCAAAGCAAATGACCTAGGCAAGCAACTTAAGACTATACAGCAGAGGAGTGCTATGCTTAAGTCATCTGATAAGATGAACTGAACTTAGCTAAAAGATGAGTGAATGACATTTCATATATTCGTTAAAATGCCACATAATCGAGTTGATGTGGACTTATATATGGGAAAGTAAAAACAGACAAATGGATCTGACATGATGCATAGCAACATAGTGCAAAAGGATAAAAGAAAAGTTGAATATTACTGTGCAATGGTAATATTAAGAAAATCCCAAAGAAGATTGCACTCCTGAAATAGTATGAATTTAAATTTACTGTCTAACGGTAACATTCAAAATCACACTATATATGAACTCATTCTTCATATCACGTAAGGAGATGTATGGTGAATGCTATCAAGTGATCAAAAATGTTGAATCTTCAAGAATCCCCATCCAGGGTAGCTCTAAAAAATCTAAACACAAAAACTCCATATCCAAAGTTTAGAAAGATTTTCCCGAACGTTAAAATATCGTAAGGAGAAATCTTACCTAATTGTTATCATACTTCACAAACCTACCTATCCCTTGAGTGATTGACCGTTAGTCCTAAGTTTGTTTAGTATCTCTTGTACCGAGGGCTAGAACTCGTTAAACTTTCTAGTGGACAAAGCTCACCGAGAGTGGAAGGTCCAACTTGTTATTCTTGGCATGTTAAAATACAAGTCTTTACTTATTAAAGAATTAAATTCACAGTTGGATTGTGAAAATTGATGTAGGACTGGATTCTGAACTACTATAAATCATTGTGTTCTTTACTACTTTGTTTATCAACTGTCATATTCATAAGTCTTCATTGCATATATAAAGACGCGTATCTTGAATCAACTGACATCGAGTCAGCTAGTCCCTCCACACCGACTCATCTAACACCAAGTCAGCTAATCACGAAAAAATGAATATATTTTTTTCATCCAACGAGTATTATTATGGGCACGCACATTTCTGCACCAACTCTATTTGGTAGTTGTCCAATTGACAAGCTAGTCATATGCCCCTAATAAGTTAGAAGGCTAGTTATTATATTGATCTAATACACACTGCACCTAAGCAACTTACTTGCCAACTGACCTTCAGTCAGTATCACAGTTGTTCACGTGAAATTTTTTAAACATACACTCGTTGTTTCGGGCCTATCAATTGGTATCAGAGCAGTTGTTAAAAATACCATCTTTTTTTTTTTACCATCGTTTTAAAATAAAAATATTGTTGGTCCCAAGTTGAGTTAATAACGAGTAAGCTAGTGAAAATGTCTAGAGGGGGGTGAATGGACTTTTCAAAAATCTTTCGAAATATCAAAGTACAATATGCGGAATACGAAATTAACAATGAGCCCAATTCAAGATTATACTCAACTTAGATTCGAGAACTCTGTTCTATACTCAACTAATCAAGTTCAGTTAAGTAGTTAAAACAATTAAGCAATTTAAACAATCAAAACAGTAAAGTAAATCAACACACAACGATTTTATAGTGGTTCGACAACTTGTCTACATCCACTCTCACAAACCCAGTTGTGAAATTCTTATTAACTCGTCCAATGGAGTAATATGTTCTTGTGGCTTTAAGTCCCAAGAAATAAGACTTAGATCTTCTCGATAACACTACCAAGTGCCTCTTCGATCTTACTAGCGATTTACAAGTATCTAGCAACTTGAAACAATAAACGAAAATAAAACTTCTCTTCGTTCAGTAGTAGCCTTCTTTGATCTTCACTTGACTTGTGTAGCTTCACTTTCTGAACTTCAATCTCTGAGAGAAATTTCTTCACTTGAATCTTCAATAGTGCTTTCAGTATCAATATTTCAGTAGTTGTATTAGTATCTCAGTAATCAGTAGTCCTTAAATGATAAACTTCTTCAAGTATTTATAGACTTCGAACTTCAAGAACTCAGGTAGTTGTAACCAACCTTTCTTGATAACTGATTTCAACTGAATCTTCTTATCCATACACGCGTTTCTAATTACGAATTAGTTATTCCATAACTAACTTCTCCATCCTTATCTTTCATGCGTATTTGTAACCAACTTCATGTTAACTTGTCTTGTATAGTCTAGTAGATGTACTTGTCTTGTAGTCCACCTGTCTTGAGTAGTAGACTGGTCTTTTCTTCTAGTGTAGTAGACTTCTAATAGAACTAATCTAGTCCTATCATCTAACCTAACAAGACTATTACATTACATTAAGCTTTTATAACACAAGCTTAGTCAGCTTATAAATCTATACAACAAATCTATCTATTACATAGAAATATCATGAGCTCTATACAACAATTATAGCTCAACAACAAACTAATCAATGTAAACATATACGAACAGATATGAATTACTTATACATCGTACTTATCTAATATAAACAATACTTTTCTTTTCATGTGAACTCTACTGATCTGTTCAAGATGACTTCAACTCAACTAGACTAGATTAGTCAACACTTAGAAAATATTCAAACTATTTTTGGCTTATCAAAACTTCATCTCATCTTTTCATCATTTAGAACTTGTCTAGGATTCATATCCCAACAATTTCCCCCTTTTTGATGAAGCCAAAACTACTTGAATCTTTTCTCATTAGTAGACTAGTTAAGTAGTTATCTTATTTTTTTTAACACCAAATAGTACTTAATTTTTTCATTCATTCAAATATGAATCAGTAGATATTACACATCTTTAAAAAAATAACAAAATCAAACAAAACTAAACTATACTGAAAAGTTACCTCTTTCTGAATCTGGAACACAGAAAGCATTTAGTAGTCTAGTATGAATATCCTTGATATGTTCTTCATCTTCAATCTTCTCGTTGTCCAGTAGCTCATCTTCATACTTCTTGATCTGGTTAACATCAGCCCTTTTACCAGAACTAGTCATGGGACACTTCCATTTCGGAAAACCAGGAACAAGAATATTAAAATTCGCACTAGCAGAGATCCTTATGATCAAATTCCAGAGCATCCTATGCTGTCCTTCCATGAATTTATCAAATATAGCATAGAGATCGTCAGAGTTATCAGAATCTCCAAACTTCCTGATAATCCAGTGATCTAGTTCCCATTGCCTTTTCACTTTCATCCATTCTTGACGATGTTCTTTGTCAATGAAGTGGTCAATGAGCTTGTCTTCTATTTGATCTTCATCAGACTTCTGCTTCAACAAACTTTCAATGTGCTTCTCAATTTTCTTCTTCTTAGCATAATGAGCTTCATCACTTGGCTCATCAATCTTTTGCTTCTTCATAACAGTTGACTCAGGAGTAGGTTCTTCAATATGAATAGACTTCCTTTTCGATACTATTCTTGTCTGAACTTCAGCTTCTGGAGATGCAATAGCCTTGCCCTTCTCCTTCTTTTTCAACTCATCTGCTTCAGCCCTGGCTTGGTCAAGTTCAGGAGTCTTAACCAACCTGCCTTTGCCTCTCTTAGGCCTCTTAAGATCTTGCATGGCTTCAGCAGCATCTTTAGCCTCTGGTTCAGCACTAGATGTATCTTTCTTATCTTCAGCAACAATTTCAACTCGACTTGCCTCTTCCCCCTTTTTGGCTTCATCAGATGCCTTGAGAGAGAAAAGAGAAGTGAAACGAGTCATTTCTTCCATTATAGCTTGCTTCATCAGGTGTGTAGCTTTTTCAATCTGCCTTTGATGAGAACCTTCCTGACTCATCTTATCAAGTCTGGTCGCCACCAACTCCAGCTTCTGAGTAGATAAATTCAACTCATTCTTAAAATGGGTTGCAGTCAGACGTAGCTTCCGGTTTTCTTCAGTCATAGCACGAATAATATCTCGTGCTTGTGCTAACTGATCATAGGCTTCTTTCCTCTGAACATCAGCTACTTCGATTCTCGCTCTATAGACTCTTTCCAACTTCCTGGATTCAGTAGCTAGAACGCGAGCAAAATCGACTGAACTCTTCTTTGAGTATTCAACCTGATCTTGGAGAAATCCTTCAAGCTGTTCAAACATATGTTGTCTGTATTCATCATCAATTTGATTGACGGCATTCACGATCATATCTTTTGAACTTGTCACTAGGACACTGTTTTGTTCAACCAGAGTTTTCTTCAATTCAGACTTAAGACACTCATCAATTGACGTTTTGATGACAGCCTTCAATTCTTCTTTCAACTCATCTATTGAGGCGGCTGGGATAGCTTGAGACGACTGTCCAACCTCAACATGAGTAACATCAATCATGACTTCATCTACTGGAGTTGTCAAAACTTTCACCAACTGATCTTCTGAAGCAGTAGTCAAGACCTCGTCTTCGACTAGTTCAACCTCTGGAAGCACACTTCCAGCAATAGCTCTTAAATTAAGTTGGGGAGAGTAAGGAATAATAGCTAACCTTGCTTCACGAGCCTTTCTTTCAACATTAGCCACGTCCGTCTTCAATAAGGCATGCAACCTCTCCATGTATCCACATAACTCAATGGGAAGTAAAAAATCAGAATATCGATTAATAAACTTGAAATCTGACCTTGGACTATCAGCATGGTCCATCTGAAATTTGAACACAATGCCTCTCAACTGATCTGAGACATTGTCTAAATCTATGACTGGATCAGTAGACTGGATCAACTCAGCTTGATCAGCTTCAAATTTCACAATATCTTGCACAACATCAAATTCTGGAACCTGAACACCCACATCAAACTGGAATTCTGAACTCATCAAATCGTCAGAAATACCAAGTAATCTTTTGGCAAGAGCAGTGATAGCATGATTTGGGAAAAGCTCTGAGTGGTCACAAACACCACTATTCTCCTTCTGCTCCATTTCCCAATCCATGAAATTAGAAATGCCACCTTTCCCTAAGATGACTTCGAAGAGATCGTCTGTACCAGACTTCTTCAAGGCCACCCAAGTGCATATTCTAACCAGTTTCTCAAACTGTTCTGAAGAGTAGTCGACTTCGACAGATGAGAGCTGCTTCTTCAAATTTTTGCTCATCTTCGAACGGATTCGCTTCTCTCTCATACACATGGGATAGTAGACCAAGGATTCGAATCTAGCTTCAGTCGGGGTCTGAGTAGATGGGGTCTCTAACTCAGTTGTTGCAGTGGCAACTATCGTCTGATCTGAAGTAGATGAGATAAAGGGTTCAACATATTCTGTTGAGGGTAAGGATAAACTTTGGTCTGTGGTTTCTTGGGGCTTTGACGTGTCTTGGTTTGGTGTGACAACTGTCGGAGTATCAGTTGTATCTAATTTGGGAGTGTTTTCGGGTAGGCTGACCCTCAGCGGATATGCTGGCAGCACTTGTGAGGTTGAGGGAATAGGTCTAGGCCTAGATCGATGTGATCTTGCCTTGGTTCGAACAGAAGAGGGAAGAACGGGAATAGAAACATCTTGAGAGGAAGTACTAACCTTCGAACTTGACTCTTCTGGAGGAGGATGAGTCCCAACTCTCACTAGCGTATATAACTCGGGAATTTGAGAACTCGGCTCTTTCTCCTCTTCCGACTGAGTCTTCTCAGAGTCTTCTGCACTAGATGAGTCTTGTGCAGCTTCCATTGACTTGTCTTCAGCAGACTCATCTTCTGAAGAACCAGACGCACCAGCATAAGGCAAAGCTTCCATGGGGTCAATTCTGGCTTGCCTAGATGCAGCTGGCCTAGAAGCAACTTGTTTCCTCACTGCCTCCTTCTTTAAGTAAAATTTCAAAGGATGGAATGGCTTTCCTTTACTCCATTTCGTCTTGTTTGGCATTAGGAGAGGGACTAGGATACTTAACTTATTACCATATCCAACGGCAGTAGACACCACCCAATTCCGAGTATTGTCATCTACTCGAACACTTCGCTCAAAATACATGATTCGATCTGCAATTAGCTTGAACCAATTACATTCAGTAATACCATCAAAAATTACAGCCATAACCCTTGCCTTCATAAAGGTCACAGAGTCATGAGAACCCGTCGAACTTAACAGAATTTTGCTGGCAATATCCAATAATGTGCGATATTTTTTAAGAAGGTCCGCCTTCTTGACTGGAGCATACTTGCCATCTGGTTTCTGCTTCAGCTTCTTGCCACAGAAAATGCTCAAGTATCGAATTTCTTGCCCAAGAGCATAATTGTCAACGTCAATTGTTCCGATGGGCAGCTTCAGATGTTTGAACATCGCTTCTCGAGTGATTTGCACACGATCTTCACCAATGAAAGACTCAAGTATATCGCCTTGTCTGATGACGTTGGCATAGAACTCTAGCACCTCCTCCTCCAAGACCACTTGAGGAAATGCTTCTAGATAAGGTTTGAGCCCACATCGAGTGCATTTAGTCAGAATCTCGGCATTGACATCTAAGTGATTGCCTTTGAAGAACACAGATGGTTCAACATTCACTTTGTTATCAGAGATGTACCGACCTAGGTCGAATGTGACTTGCATGTTGGTTCTTAGATCGAAGATAGATCGAATAGACATCTCAAAAAGATCAGTAAATAGATTGCTTGAGAATAGGAAGAAGAAAATCTTCTTGTGAGAAAGGGAGTTAGAAAAATTGTGACTAAGTCGTGTGAGAATTTGGGGTTTTGATCAAAACGGTTAAGACCTTTGGTATTCGGTTACGGAACCGAGAGTATTATGTATTTTGATATTGTAAACTTTGAAATCCGCCCCTTCTTAGTTAGAATAGAGGAGTGAACTCATCTGTCCTAGTGTAGATGAGTGAGAACTGGATGTATACACCACATCAAATGAGAGTGTATAAATCTAATTCAAGGGTTTTCAAATTTTATCAATACCTAATTACTATAATATCCTTAATCCGTTTTGATTAAACACTTAGCAGAGTAGAATCAAAAGAACACTTAGCTTGTCTGTTCGAGTCCATCCAGAACAGACGAGTAGACTTAAACTTCACCAGACGAGTTGGCTTAAGTACACAAGACGAGTTCCCCCTTCGCCTGTACATGTCTATTCTGAACATCGAACGACTTCATGTACCTATCTTATCATATTCAACGTGTAATCGATGGTACAAGTAGAGTAACAATAAATAAGATGAATATCAATCTAAAGCAATGATCAAGGTTTCGAACAAGATGACTATTGACTAACATAAGAGGCAACATAAGGATATTTAAGAAATCATAGATTCCCCCTTAATTGTTTATTCCCTTAGTATTACCCTCAGCTTTACCAGCTTCCTCATCGGGTTGTCTGGTCATCTATTCTAGCCTTGTATACCTGTCTGTTGCGTGAGCAGTCGAGTGCTCTAGTCTAGTGATCTTGTCTCCATATTTCGTTTGATGTACCTGTCTGGTTAGTACACAGCTATAGGCAAGTAGGGTCTAAATCAATTAGCCCTAAACTAATGCATAACTCACGAAACCGTGCCTCAGCTAAAGGTTTTGTGAAAATATCAGCTCTTTGAAAATCCGTATGAATCTTTTCCATGCGAATGTCCTTCTTTTCTACATGATCTCGTATGAAATGATGTTTCACATCAACATGCTTACAACGTGTGTGTAATACAGGATTTTGTGTAATGGCAATTGCACTATTACTATCACAGAGAATAGGAACATTTGATTCATATATGTTGTAATCTCTAAGCTGTTGCATGAGCCAGAGTAGTTGACTACAACAACTACCAGCAGCCATGTACTCGGCTTCGGTAGTAGAGGTAGCAACACTAGTCTGTTTTTTCGAAAACCATGAAATGAGTTTTGTGCCTAAGAATTGACAAGAACCAGATGTAGATTTCCTATCTATTCCACAGCCACCAAAATCAGAATCTGAGTAGCCACTTAGAGATAAATCATCATTTGAAGGATACCATATACCACGATTGATGGTTCCTTTCAAATATTTCAATATCCTTTTAGTGGTTTCCATGTGACTCTCTTTTGGGTTAGCTTGAAAACGAGCACATACACCAACAGAGAATGCAATATCAGGTCTACTAGCAGTCAAGTACAGTAATGAACCAATTAGACCACGATAATATGTTTGATCAGCACACTTACCTTGTTCGTCTGGGTCCATTCTGTATGTAGGTAGCATAGGTACGCCAGCAGACTTGCATGTCTTAATACCATACTTATCTAGAAGATTTCTAGTATACTTTGCTTGATTTATGAAAATCCCTTCAGGGGTCTGTTTTACTTGAAGACCAAGAAAGTAATTCATTTCACCCATCATGGACATCTCAAATTTACTTTGCATGAGTGTTGAGAAACTTTCACTCAGCTTTTTGTTAGGTGACCCAAAAATGATGTCATCTACGTAAATTTGGACAAGTAATATGTCTTTCCCTTCTTGTCTTCTGAACAAGGTTCTATCGACCTTGCCTTTAGTAAAACCATTTTCTAACAGAAAGAGAGAGAGAGTGTCATACCATGCTCTTGGAGCTTGCTTTAGTCCGTATAAGGCTTTCTTCAATCTGTACACCTGGTTGCCTTTGACTTCGAAACCTGGGGGTTGTTCAACATACACTTCTTCCGCAAGAATACCGTTAAGAAATGCACTTTTAACATCCATTTGATATACAGTAAACTTCATGTGAGTAGCATATGCAAGGAACAGTCGAATGGCTTCTAGTCTAGCAACAGGAGCATATGTTTCATCATAATCTATGCCTTCAGCTTGTGAGTAGCCTTGGGCAACTAGTCTAGCCTTATTCCTAACGACTACATCATTCTCATCTTTCTTGTTTTTGAAAATCCATCGAGTGCCAACTACATTATGATGTTTAGGCCTATCGACAAGTTCCCAGACGTCGTTTCGAACAAACTGATTCAACTCGTCTTGCATAGCGATGATCCAATTACTATCAGCCAATGCCTCATTAATGGTTTTAGGCTCGATAGAAGAGAGGAAACAACACCAGCAAAACAGAGATGGACTAGGTTGTTCTTGTGACTCAAAGAGTTATCGTCTAGTCTTCACACCAACAGTAGAGTCACCAATAATATTTTCAATATTATGTGCAGATTTCCATGTATTTCTATTCTTAGAAATAGTACTATCATCTATATCATGTACAGCATCATGCATGTCAACATCATTATCATCAGAAGATTTAATAGGAGTAGACGAGGCGACTAGTTTAGTTATGTCAACTGGTCTAGTTGAGTTACCTTGAGTACTTACCTTCTTCTGGTCATCTGACTCTAGAGCTTTCATGAATGGATTGTATGCTTGAACGGATTCATATATCTCTGAATCTTTGTCAGATTCGATAGTTAGCTCAGTAACTTTCTCACTGATCTTGTTGGCAGACGTGTCCTGTTGAGATTCTTCGAAAACCACATGTGGTGTTTCTTCCACACCTAGGGTAGAGTAGTTGAATACTCTGAATGCTTTGCTAGTTGAGGAGTATCCTAAGAATATCCCCTCGTCTGCTTTAGCATCGAATGCATTCAACTTGCTTTTCCCATTGTTATGGATAAAACACTTACATCCAAATATATGAAAATATGAAACTCTGGGTTTTCTACCTTTCCATACCTCATAGGGTGTCTTACCTAGTGCTTTATTGATAGCACTTCTGTTTTGTGAGTGGCATGCAGTATTGATGGCTTCTGCCCAAAACTTCTGAGGCGTATTATACTCTGTCAGCATGGTCCTGCAGGCCTCCTTAAGAGTTCTGTTCCTTCGCTCTGCTACTCCATTTTGTTGTGGTGTCCTTGCTGCACTAGTAAGGTGCTGGATGCCACGCTTAGAACAAAATTCTTTAATATAGCAGTTAATGAATTCAGTACCCTTGTCACTACGGATCTTGACAATTGACTGATTCTTCTCAACCTGTAACTTCTTCAATAGATCAGGCAAAAGTGTTTGTGTATCACTCTTCTTATGTAAGAAGACTACCCAAGTGAACTTAGAATAGTCGTCTACCACAACAAGTGTGTACCTTCTACCGTTCAAAGTTGGAGGAGTTATTGGGCCATGTAAGTCCATATGTAGAAGTTCAAGAACTCTACTTGTTGAGAGGGATGGAATAGATTTAAAAGAACCCTTCACCTGTTTACCTTTTTGACAGGACGTGCATACATGTGACTTATAGTAGACTTCATTGGGAATACCTTCCACAAGGTAGTCTCTGGCTATCTTATTAAGAACCTTAAAGTTTAGATGACAGAGGCGTCTATGCCAGAGCCAGCCAAGTTCTTTAGGATTCTTAGTAAGTAGACAGGTATCCCTCGGACAACTGTTCCAGTTCACTATGTACACACTTCCTTGTCTTATGCCGACCAGTAAGACTGTGTGTGTCCTTTTGTCAATGATTTCGCATTTGCGACTCTTAAACTGCACCTTGTATCCACGATCACAAAATTGTGAAACAGAGAGTAAATTGTATTTCAAGCCTTCAACATAAGAAACATCTTGAATCTCTATGTCTCCATTCCGAATGTAACCAAATCCTTTGGTAACAGCAGTGGAGCTATCACCAAATATCACTTTTGGTCCTTCTTGCTCATGGTAGCTTGATAAGAGAGTCTTGGTACCAGTCATGTGGTGCGAACAACCACTGTCTATGTACCAAGTTTCTCCTGTTGAGCCACCCTTCTTGTATAGATCGAGTCGACCCTGCATTAGATGATATTTCATAATTTAGGTACCCTCCTTGTTTATTGGGGTCCTGGGGGGTTAGTCGAGTTCAATGGAATCCAAATGTACATTGGAGTTCTGAACAAGTTTGATCTCTTAAGCTTTCGACCATATTTGTTGCAAAATAAGACCTTGTTGTCCTTATCTGGCCTATCAGTCGAGTTCGGGTCTACTCTTTGGAGATAGCCTTTTGACTTGATCTCTACTTGAGCAGGCACTTGTCTATGATAGTCAGAGTAAGGTTTGTATGCATTAGGTCCATACGGTTTATAGACATGTTTGGGTCTTTCCTCTCCTTTGATATCATATGAGAAAGGTGGAGGATATAGAACAGCTTGTGTACGATATTTTGGACCTTCCTGTCTAGGTCTAGACGAGTAGAGTTGAGACTGCCTTATAAAAGGTCTAGACTCTTGTCGTCTAGTCTGTACTTGTCTAGTACTAGTCTCCTCGGGATACCAATCCTCGTATCTGACCTGGTTTGGTCGTCCACGATTCCTAGTCCTTTGTTGACTTATCTTAAACACAACAGGCTTGTTGTTAACTTTCTTTTTACCTCCTTTGGTAATTGGAATGTTAACTTGAGCTTGTTTTGGTATAGTACCTTTAGTTGGAGTGTCAATATCGTATATCATTGGTTCTTTTCCTTTATCATTAGTCAAAGAGCTTGAGATGAAAATAGTAGGGTTCTTAGCAACTAGAGTAGACGAGCTTGATGTCTCAGCACCTAGGCCTGTCTTGTCAGCAGGAGCCCTATACCTATCTGACAATTCAAGATTAACCTTTGAAGAGTTAACCAGGTCAGTAAGTTTAAGGTCTAAAGTGACAACCTCGGTTTCTAAGAACTTATTACGTTCTTCAAGCTTTTTGAACTTATTTTGTAAAACATTGAATTCATGTTTCTCAGTAGCATGTGTCTTAAGTAGGTCTTGATACAACTTGTCTGTTAATGCACACTTGTCTTTGAGTTGACTCAACTCTTCTTGCAAGCGTTCATTTAGGACTGTTATATTAGGATCTACTTTAGACTGGGCTTCCTTAAGATCAATGATTTCTTGTCTTAAGATGATGTTTTCGTCACTGACTTCAATGAATGCCTTGTTGGCAAGTAGGAGGTCGTCTTCAACTGCACTAGTAGAGTGCTGAAGACTGCTCCCTACTTGGCTACTGGCAGTATCACTTTCATCAGTTTTCGATTCATCACAAGATTGAAAGGATGTAGCAGATGATACCTCTTGGTCGATTTTAGCCATGAAGCTCAGACCATCGTCTACTATGAAAGCTTCATCGTGATCTGGTTCAGACGGGTAGCTAGATGAGGATGATGGCAACTCGTCTGAGTCAGAGTCAGAGTCATCATTGGCCATCATTGCCTTCTTACCACGGTTGTATCTTCTTTCCCTTCGTGCTTTGCGTTCTTCTCGATCATCGGTACTCAGGTCTGGACATTCATATATGTAGTGACCTGGCTTCTCACAGTTATAGCACAAGATATCATTAGTAGCCTTTTTAATAGGAGAGTTGTTCCTTCGTTTATCACGTCTATCAGAACGAGTAATCTTCCTACCATCAGACTCTCTATCTTGTCTGTTACCTTTCGAGACTTCGTCTCTCCTTTCGGACGAGTTTCGGTCTCGTCTGGTCTCAGACGAGTTCTTAGAAGCAGATCCTCTATGCTCTCTATAGAACTTCTTATATCTTCCGAAACGTTTATTCAGCCTATCAAACTTTCTAACCATGAGGCTTACCTGATCCTTCAGACTAAGATCAGTATCTAACTCGTCTTTCACAGAAGCAGACCTAGTTTTAGACTTAGACCTGTCTACCTTAGACGAACTAGCCTTAAAAGCAACGTTCTTGGACACATCATGTTCTCTGTCACTGCTTACTATGGGTTCGTCTTCGTCTAGATCAAACTCATGGGCCTTTAGAGTTTGAAACATAGTTTCTGCTGTCCATACGTCTATATCTTGGGTATTCTTAACAAGCATTTTTACCATTTTCCATCGACTATCAAGGCTTTTGAGAATCCTAAGATTGATTTCTCGTGGAGTATAAGATTTACCAAGGACTTCCAAGTCATTCATGATTTTAGTAAAACGAGTATCCAACTGGTCTATTGTTTCACCAGCTTTCATATGAAATGATTCGAATCTTTGGACTGCAGTGGAAAGCTTGCTTTCTTTGATTAGGGATGTCCCTTCACAAATGATAGCTAAGCGATCCCACATTTCTTTGGCAGTTTTACATTTTAACACTTTTCCCAGATACTCATTAGGAAGAGTGTGTAAGATGTAATTCTTGGCCAAGCTATCCCAATTATTCTATCTCATTTCTTCTGAGGTTAGTTCTGACCTTGGTTTCTTGACGAGTGTACCCACGGGTTGATTTGCGTCGAGGGCAGCAGTGTTTGGGATCATGGTCACTATCGGACCTTCAGTGATGACAGAGATCATTAAGTCATGAGTGGAACTGAAGATGGCTTCCATCCTTAGCTTCCAATAGTCATAGTCTTGAACCTGGAACTTAGGTAACTTGTTAGCGCTGATCTCAAGAGACATGATTTCAAGAAATAAGTGCTAAGTAGAGTTATGATCAAGAATAACAGATAAGTCAAGAACAGGGAGCACGAAACAGATATAACAAGAATATTTGATCAAGAACACGTATATAAGAGCAATCAAAGACCAAGATATCACCCTAAATCTTAAATCGGTTATCAAGAAACAGCAGTTCGAAAACTACTGCTCTGATACCACTTGTTGGTCCCAAGTTGAGTTAATAACGAGTAAGCTAGTGAAAATGTCTAGAGGGGGGTGAATAGACTTTTCAAAAATCTTTCGAAATATCAAAGTACAATATGCGGAATACGAAATTAACAATGAGCCCAATTCAAGATTATACTCAACTTAGATTCGAGAACTCTGTTCTATACTCAACTAATCAAGTTCAGTTAAGTAGTTAAAATAATTAAGCAATTTAAACAATCAAAACAGTAAAGTAAATCAACACACAACGATTTTATAGTGGTTCGACAACTTGTCTACATCCACTCTCACAAACCCAGTTGTGAAATTCTTATTAACTCGTCCAATGGAGTAATATGTTCTTGTGGCTTTAAGTCCCAAGAAATAAGACTTAGATCTTCTCGATAACACTACCAAGTGCCTCTTCGATCTTACTAGCGATTTACAAGTATCTAGCAACTTGAAACAATAAACGAAAATAAAACTTCTCTTCGTTCAGTAGTAGCCTTCTTTGATCTTCACTTGACTTGTGTAGCTTCACTTTCTGAACTTCAATCTCTGAGAGAAATTTCTTCACTTGAATCTTCAATAGTGCTTTCAGTATCAATATTTCAGTAGTTGTATTAGTATCTCAGTAATCAGTAGTCCTTAAATGATAAACTTCTTCAAGTATTTATAGACTTCGAACTTCAAGAACTCAGGTAGTTGTAACCAACCTTTCTTGATAACTGATTTCAACTGAATCTTCTTATCCATACACGCGTTTCTAATTACGAATTAGTTATTCCATAACTAACTTCTCCATCCTTATCTTTCATGCGTATTTGTAACCAACTTCATGTTAACTTGTCTTGTATAGTCTAGTAGATGTACTTGTCTTGTAGTCCACCTGTCTTGAGTAGTAGACTGGTCTTTTCTTCTAGTGTAGTAGACTTCTAATAGAACTAATCTAGTCCTATCATCTAACCTAACAAGACTATTACATTACATTAAGCTTTTATAACACAAGCTTAGTCAGCTTATAAATCTATACAACAAATCTATCTATTACATAGAAATATCATGAGCTCTATACAACAATTATAGCTCAACAACAAACTAATCAATGTAAACATATACGAACAGATATGAATTACTTATACATCGTACTTATCTAATATAAACAATACTTTTCTTTTCATGTGAACTCTACTGATCTGTTCAAGATGACTTCAACTCAACTAGACTAGATTAGTCAACACTTAGAAAATATTCAAACTATTTTTGGCTTATCAAAACTTCATCTCATCTTTTCATCATTTAGAACTTGTCTAGGATTCATATCCCAACAATTTCCCCCTTTTTGATGAAGCCAAAACTACTTGAATCTTTTCTCATTAGTAGACTAGTTAAGTAGTTATCTTATTTTTTTTAACACCAAATAGTACTTAATTTTTTCATTCATTCAAATATGAATCAGTAGATATTACACATCTTTAAAAAAATAACAAAATCAAACAAAACTAAACTATACTGAAAAGTTACCTCTTTCTGAATCTGGAACACAGAAAGCATTTAGTAGTCTAGTATGAATATCCTTGATATGTTCTTCATCTTCAATCTTCTCGTTGTCCAGTAGCTCATCTTCATACTTCTTGATCTGGTTAACATCAGCCCTTTTACCAGAACTAGTCATGGGACACTTCCATTTCGGAAAACCAGGAACAAGAATATTAAAATTCGCACTAGCAGAGATCCTTATGATCAAATTCCAGAGCATCCTATGCTGTCCTTCCATGAATTTATCAAATATAGCATAGAGATCGTCAGAGTTATCAGAATCTCCAAACTTCCTGATAATCCAGTGATCTAGTTCCCATTGCCTTTTCACTTTCATCCATTCTTGACGATGTTCTTTGTCAATGAAGTGGTCAATGAGCTTGTCTTCTATTTGATCTTCATCAGACTTCTGCTTCAACAAACTTTCAATGTGCTTCTCAATTTTCTTCTTCTTAGCATAATGAGCTTCATCACTTGGCTCATCAATCTTTTGCTTCTTCATAACAGTTGACTCAGGAGTAGGTTCTTCAATATGAATAGACTTCCTTTTCGATACTATTCTTGTCTGAACTTCAGCTTCTGGAGATGCAATAGCCTTGCCCTTCTCCTTCTTTTTCAACTCATCTGCTTCAGCCCTGGCTTGGTCAAGTTCAGGAGTCTTAACCAACCTGCCTTTGCCTCTCTTAGGCCTCTTAAGATCTTGCATGGCTTCAGCAGCATCTTTAGCCTCTGGTTCAGCACTAGATGTATCTTTCTTATCTTCAGCAACAATTTCAACTCGACTTGCCTCTTCCCCCTTTTTGGCTTCATCAGATGCCTTGAGAGAGAAAAGAGAAGTGAAACGAGTCATTTCTTCCATTATAGCTTGCTTCATCAGGTGTGTAGCTTTTTCAATCTGCCTTTGATGAGAACCTTCCTGACTCATCTTATCAAGTCTGGTCGCCACCAACTCCAGCTTCTGAGTAGATAAATTCAACTCATTCTTAAAATGGGTTGCAGTCAGACGTAGCTTCCGGTTTTCTTCAGTCATAGCACGAATAATATCTCGTGCTTGTGCTAACTGATCATAGGCTTCTTTCCTCTGAACATCAGCTACTTCGATTCTCGCTCTATAGACTCTTTCCAACTTCCTGGATTCAGTAGCTAGAACGCGAGCAAAATCGACTGAACTCTTCTTTGAGTATTCAACCTGATCTTGGAGAAATCCTTCAAGCTGTTCAAACATATGTTGTCTGTATTCATCATCAATTTGATTGACGGCATTCACGATCATATCTTTTGAACTTGTCACTAGGACACTGTTTTGTTCAACCAGAGTTTTCTTCAATTCAGACTTAAGACACTCATCAATTGACGTTTTGATGACAGCCTTCAATTCTTCTTTCAACTCATCTATTGAGGCGGCTGGGATAGCTTGAGACGACTGTCCAACCTCAACATGAGTAACATCAATCATGACTTCATCTACTGGAGTTGTCAAAACTTTCACCAACTGATCTTCTGAAGCAGTAGTCAAGACCTCGTCTTCGACTAGTTCAACCTCTGGAAGCACACTTCCAGCAATAGCTCTTAAATTAAGTTGGGGAGAGTAAGGAATAATAGCTAACCTTGCTTCACGAGCCTTTCTTTCAACATTAGCCACGTCCGTCTTCAATAAGGCATGCAACCTCTCTATGTATCCACATAACTCAATGGGAAGTAAAAAATCAGAATATCGATTAATAAACTTGAAATCTGACCTTGGACTATCAGCATGGTCCATCTGAAATTTGAACACAATGCCTCTCAACTGATCTGAGACATTGTCTAAATCTATGACTGGATCAGTAGATTGGATCAACTCAGCTTGATCAGCTTCAAATTTCACAATATCTTGCACAACATCAAATTCTGGAACCTGAACACCCACATCAAACTGGAATTCTGAACTCATCAAATCGTCAGAAATACCAAGTAATCTTTTGGCAAGAGCAGTGATAGCATGATTTGGGAAAAGCTCTGAGTGGTCACAAACACCACTATTCTCCTTCTGCTCCATTTCCCAATCCATGAAATTAGAAATGCCACCTTTCCCTAAGATGACTTCGAAGAGATCGTCTGTACCAGACTTCTTCAAGGCCACCCAAGTGCATATTCTAACCAGTTTCTCAAACTGTTCTGAAGAGTAGTCGACTTCGACAGATGAGAGCTGCTTCTTCAAATTTTTGCACATCTTCGAACGGATTCGCTTCTCTCTCATACACATGGGATAGTAGACCAAGGATTCGAATCTAGCTTCAGTCGGGGTCTGAGTAGATGGGGTCTCTAACTCAGTTGTTGCAGTGGCAACTATCGTCTGATCTGAAGTAGATGAGATAAAGGGTTCAACATATTCTGTTGAGGGTAAGGATAAACTTTGGTCTGTGGTTTCTTGGGGCTTTGACGTGTCTTGGTTTGGTGTGACAACTGTCGGAGTATCAGTTGTATCTAATTTGGGAGTGTTTTCGGGTAGGCTGACCCTCAGCGGATATGCTGGCAGCACTTGTGAGGTTGAGGGAATAGGTCTAGGCCTAGATCGATGTGATCTTGCCTTGGTTCGAACAGAAGAGGGAAGAACGGGAATAGAAACATCTTGAGAGGAAGTACTAACCTTCGAACTTGACTCTTCTGGAGGAGGATGAGTCCCAACTCTCACTAGCGTATATAACTCGGGAATTTGAGAACTCGGCTCTTTCTCCTCTTCCGACTGAGTCTTCTCAGAGTCTTCTGCACTAGATGAGTCTTGTGCAGCTTCCATTGACTTGTCTTCAGCAGACTCATCTTCTGAAGAACCAGACGCACCAGCATAAGGCAAAGCTTCCATGGGGTCAATTCTGGCTTGCCTAGATGCAGCTGGCCTAGAAGCAACTTGTTTCCTCACTGCCTCCTTCTTTAAGTAAAATTTCAAAGGATGGAATGGCTTTCCTTTACTCCATTTCGTCTTGTTTGGCATTAGGAGAGGGACTAGGATACTTAACTTATTACCATATCCAACGGCAGTAGACACCACCCAATTCCGAGTATTGTCATCTACTCGAACACTTCGCTCAAAATACATGATTCGATCTGCAATTAGCTTGAACCAATTACATTCAGTAATACCATCAAAAATTACAGCCATAACCCTTGCCTTCATAAAGGTCACAGAGTCATGAGAACCCGTCGAACTTAACAGAATTTTGCTGGCAATATCCAATAATGTGCGATATTTTTTAAGAAGGTCCGCCTTCTTGACTGGAGCATACTTGCCATCTGGTTTCTGCTTCAGCTTCTTGCCACAGAAAATGCTCAAGTATCGAATTTCTTGCCCAAGAGCATAATTGTCAACGTCAATTGTTCCGATGGGCAGCTTCAGATGTTTGAACATCGCTTCTCGAGTGATTTGCACACGATCTTCACCAATGAAAGACTCAAGTATATCGCCTTGTCTGATGACGTTGGCATAGAACTCTAGCACCTCCTCCTCCAAGACCACTTGAGGAAATGCTTCTAGATAAGGTTTGAGCCCACATCGAGTGCATTTAGTCAGAATCTCGGCATTGACATCTAAGTGATTGCCTTTGAAGAACACAGATGGTTCAACATTCACTTTGTTATCAGAGATGTACCGACCTAGGTCGAATGTGACTTGCATGTTGGTTCTTAGATCGAAGATAGATCGAATAGACATCTCAAAAAGATCAGTAAATAGATTGCTTGAGAATAGGAAGAAGAAAATCTTCTTGTGAGAAAGGGAGTTAGAAAAATTGTGACTAAGTCGTGTGAGAATTTGGGGTTTTGATCAAAACGGTTAAGACCTTTGGTATTCGGTTACGGAACCGAGAGTATTATGTATTTTGATATTGTAAACTTTGAAATCCGCCCCTTCTTAGTTAGAATAGAGGAGTGAACTCATCTGTCCTAGTGTAGATGAGTGAGAACTGGATGTATACACCACATCAAATGAGAGTGTATAAATCTAATTCAAGGGTTTTCAAATTTTATCAATACCTAATTACTATAATATCCTTAATCCGTTTTGATTAAACACTTAGCAGAGTAGAATCAAAAGAACACTTAGCTTGTCTGTTCGAGTCCATCCAGAACAGACGAGTAGACTTAAACTTCACCAGACGAGTTGGCTTAAGTACACAAGACGAGTTCCCCCTTCGCCTGTACATGTCTATTCTGAACATCGAACGACTTCATGTACCTATCTTATCATATTCAACGTGTAATCGATGGTACAAGTAGAGTAACAATAAATAAGATGAATATCAATCTAAAGCAATGATCAAGGTTTCGAACAAGATGACTATTGACTAACATAAGAGGCAACATAAGGATATTTAAGAAATCATAGATTCCCCCTTAATTGTTTATTCCCTTAGTATTACCCTCAGCTTTACCAGCTTCCTCATCGGGTTGTCTGGTCATCTATTCTAGCCTTGTATACCTGTCTGTTGCGTGAGCAGTCGAGTGCTCTAGTCTAGTGATCTTGTCTCCATATTTCGTTTGATGTACCTGTCTGGTTAGTACACAGCTATAGGCAAGTAGGGTCTAAATCAATTAGCCCTAAACTAATGCATAACTCACGAAACCGTGCCTCAGCTAAAGGTTTTGTGAAAATATCAGCTCTTTGAAAATCCGTATGAATCTTTTCCATGCGAATGTCCTTCTTTTCTACATGATCTCGTATGAAATGATGTTTCACATCAACATGCTTACAACGTGTGTGTAATACAGGATTTTGTGTAATGGCAATTGCACTATTACTATCACAGAGAATAGGAACATTTGATTCATATATGTTGTAATCTCTAAGCTGTTGCATGAGCCAGAGTAGTTGACTACAACAACTACCAGCAGCCATGTACTCGGCTTCGGTAGTAGAGGTAGCAACACTAGTCTGTTTTTTCGAAAACCATGAAATGAGTTTTGTGCCTAAGAATTGACAAGAACCAGATGTAGATTTCCTATCTATTCCACAGCCACCAAAATCAGAATCTGAGTAGCCACTTAGAGATAAATCATCATTTGAAGGATACCATATACCACGATTGATGGTTCCTTTCAAATATTTCAATATCCTTTTAGTGGTTTCCATGTGACTCTCTTTTGGGTTAGCTTGAAAACGAGCACATACACCAACAGAGAATGCAATATCAGGTCTACTAGCAGTCAAGTACAGTAATGAACCAATTAGACCACGATAATATGTTTGATCAGCACACTTACCTTGTTCGTCTGGGTCCATTCTGTATGTAGGTAGCATAGGTACGCCAGCAGACTTGCATGTCTTAATACCATACTTATCTAGAAGATTTCTAGTATACTTTGCTTGATTTATGAAAATCCCTTCAGGGGTCTGTTTTACTTGAAGACCAAGAAAGTAATTCATTTCACCCATCATGGACATCTCAAATTTACTTTGCATGAGTGTTGAGAAACTTTCACTCAGCTTTTTGTTAGGTGACCCAAAAATGATGTCATCTACGTAAATTTGGACAAGTAATATGTCTTTCCCTTCTTGTCTTCTGAACAAGGTTCTATCGACCTTGCCTTTAGTAAAACCATTTTCTAACAGAAAGAGAGAGAGAGTGTCATACCATGCTCTTGGAGCTTGCTTTAGTCCGTATAAGGCTTTCTTCAATCTGTACACCTGGTTGCCTTTGACTTCGAAACCTGGGGGTTGTTCAACATACACTTCTTCCGCAAGAATACCATTAAGAAATGCACTTTTAACATCCATTTGATATACAGTAAACTTCATGTGAGTAGCATATGCAAGGAACAGTCGAATGGCTTCTAGTCTAGCAACAGGAGCATATGTTTCATCATAATCTATGCCTTCAGCTTGTGAGTAGCCTTGGGCAACTAGTCTAGCCTTATTCCTAACGACTACATCATTCTCATCTTTCTTGTTTTTGAAAATCCATCGAGTGCCAACTACATTATGATGTTTAGGCCTATCGACAAGTTCCCAGACGTCGTTTCGAACAAACTGATTCAACTCGTCTTGCATAGCGATGATCCAATTACTATCAGCCAATGCCTCATTAATGGTTTTAGGCTCGATAGAAGAGAGGAAACAACACCAGCAAAACAGAGATGGACTAGGTTGTTCTTGTGACTCAAAGAGTTATCGTCTAGTCTTCACACCAACAGTAGAGTCACCAATAATATTTTCAATATTATGTGCAGATTTCCATGTATTTCTATTCTTAGAAATAGTACTATCATCTATATCATGTACAGCATCATGCATGTCAACATCATTATCATCAGAAGATTTAATAGGAGTAGACGAGGCGACTAGTTTAGTTATGTCAACTGGTCTAGTTGAGTTACCTTGAGTACTTACCTTCTTCTGGTCATCTGACTCTAGAGCTTTCATGAATGGATTGTATGCTTGAACGGATTCATATATCTCTGAATCTTTGTCAGATTCGATAGTTAGCTCAGTAACTTTCTCACTGATCTTGTTGGCAGACGTGTCCTGTTGAGATTCTTCGAAAACCACATGTGGTGTTTCTTCCACACCTAGGGTAGAGTAGTTGAATACTCTGAATGCTTTGCTAGTTGAGGAGTATCCTAAGAATATCCCCTCGTCTGCTTTAGCATCGAATGCATTCAACTTGATTTTCCCATTGTTATGGATAAAACACTTACATCCAAATATATGAAAATATGAAACTCTGGGTTTTCTACCTTTCCATACCTCATAGGGTGTCTTACCTAGTGCTTTATTGATAGCACTTCTGTTTTGTGAGTGGCATGCAGTATTGATGGCTTCTGCCCAAAACTTCTGAGGCGTATTATACTCTGTCAGCATGGTCCTGCAGGCCTCCTTAAGAGTTCTGTTCCTTCGCTCTGCTACTCCATTTTGTTGTGGTGTCCTTGCTGCACTAGTAAGGTGCTGGATGCCACGCTTAGAACAAAATTCTTTAATATAGCAGTTAATGAATTCAGTACCCTTGTCACTACGGATCTTGACAATTGACTGATTCTTCTCAACCTGTAACTTCTTCAATAGATCAGGCAAAAGTGTTTGTGTATCACTCTTCTTATGTAAGAAGACTACCCAAGTGAACTTAGAATAGTCGTCTACCACAACAAGTGTGTACCTTCTACCGTTCAAAGTTGGAGGAGTTATTGGGCCATGTAAGTCCATATGTAGAAGTTCAAGAACTCTACTTGTTGAGAGGGATGGAATAGATTTAAAAGAACCCTTCACCTGTTTACCTTTTTGACAGGACGTGCATACATGTGACTTATAGTAGACTTCATTGGGAATACCTTCCACAAGGTAGTCTCTGGCTATCTTATTAAGAACCTTAAAGTTTAGATGACAGAGGCGTCTATGCCAGAGCCAGCCAAGTTCTTTAGGATTCTTAGTAAGTAGACAGGTATCCCTCGGACAACTGTTCCAGTTCACTATGTACACACTTCCTTGTCTTATGCCGACCAGTAAGACTGTGTGTGTCCTTTTGTCAATGATTTCGCATTTGCGACTCTTAAACTGCACCTTGTATCCACGATCACAAAATTGTGAAACAGAGAGTAAATTGTATTTCAAGCCTTCAACATAAGAAACATCTTGAATCTCTATGTCTCCATTCCGAATGTAACCAAATCCTTTGGTAACAGCAGTGGAGCTATCACCAAATATCACTTTTGGTCCTTCTTGCTCATGGTAGCTTGATAAGAGAGTCTTGGTACCAGTCATGTGGTGCGAACAACCACTGTCTATGTACCAAGTTTCTCCTGTTGAGCCACCCTTCTTGTATAGATCGAGTCGACCCTGCATTAGATGATATTTCATAATTTAGGTACCCTCCTTGTTTATTGGGGTCCTGGGGGGTTAGTCGAGTTCAATGGAATCCAAATGTACATTGGAGTTCTGAACAAGTTTGATCTCTTAAGCTTTCGACCATATTTGTTGCAAAATAAGACCTTGTTGTCCTTATCTGGCCTATCAGTCGAGTTCGGGTCTACTCTTTGGAGATAGCCTTTTGACTTGATCTCTACTTGAGCAGGCACTTGTCTATGATAGTCAGAGTAAGGTTTGTATGCATTAGGTCCATACGGTTTATAGACATGTTTGGGTCTTTCCTCTCCTTTGATATCATATGAGAAAGGTGGAGGATATAGAACAGCTTGTGTACGATATTTTGGACCTTCCTGTCTAGGTCTAGACGAGTAGAGTTGAGACTGCCTTATAAAAGGTCTAGACTCTTGTCGTCTAGTCTGTACTTGTCTAGTACTAGTCTCCTCGGGATACCAATCCTCGTATCTGACCTGGTTTGGTCGTCCACGATTCCTAGTCCTTTGTTGACTTATCTTAAACACAACAGGCTTGTTGTTAACTTTCTTTTTACCTCCTTTGGTAATTGGAATGTTAACTTGAGCTTGTTTTGGTATAGTACCTTTAGTTGGAGTGTCAATATCGTATATCATTGGTTCTTTTCCTTTATCATTAGTCAAAGAGCTTGAGATGAAAATAGTAGGGTTCTTAGCAACTAGAGTAGACGAGCTTGATGTCTCAGCACCTAGGCCTGTCTTGTCAGCAGGAGCCCTATACCTATCTGACAATTCAAGATTAACCTTTGAAGAGTTAACCAGGTCAGTAAGTTTAAGGTCTAAAGTGACAACCTCGGTTTCTAAGAACTTATTACGTTCTTCAAGCTTTTTGAACTTATTTTGTAAAACATTGAATTCATGTTTCTCAGTAGCATGTGTCTTAAGTAGGTCTTGATACAACTTGTCTGTTAATGCACACTTGTCTTTGAGTTGACTCAACTCTTCTTGCAAGCGTTCATTTAGGACTGTTATATTAGGATCTACTTTAGACTGGGCTTCCTTAAGATCAATGATTTCTTGTCTTAAGATGATGTTTTCGTCACTGACTTCAATGAATGCCTTGTTGGCAAGTAGGAGGTCGTCTTCAACTGCACTAGTAGAGTGCTGAAGACTGCTCCCTACTTGGCTACTGGCAGTATCACTTTCATCAGTGTTCGATTCATCACAAGATTGAAAGGATGTAGCAGATGATACCTCTTGGTCGATTTTAGCCATGAAGCTCAGACCATCGTCTACTATGAAAGCTTCATCGTGATCTGGTTCAGACGGGTAGCTAGATGAGGATGATGGCAACTCGTCTGAGTCAGAGTCAGAGTCATCATTGGCCATCATTGCCTTCTTACCACGGTTGTATCTTCTTTCCCTTCGTGCTTTGCGTTCTTCTCGATCATCGGTACTCAGGTCTGGACATTCATATATGTAGTGACCTGGCTTCTCACAGTTATAGCACAAGATATCATTAGTAGCCTTTTTAATAGGAGAGTTGTTCCTTCGTTTATCACGTCTATCAGAACGAGTAATCTTCCTACCATCAGACTCTCTATCTTGTCTGTTACCTTTCGAGACTTCGTCTCTCCTTTCGGACGAGTTTCGGTCTCGTCTGGTCTCAGACGAGTTCTTAGAAGCAGATCCTCTATGCTCTCTATAGAACTTCTTATATCTTCCGAAACGTTTATTCAGCCTATCAAACTTTCTAACCATGAGGCTTACCTGATCCTTCAGACTAAGATCAGTATCTAACTCGTCTTTCACAGAAGCAGACCTAGTTTTAGACTTAGACCTGTCTACCTTAGACGAACTAGCCTTAAAAGCAACGTTCTTGGACACATCATGTTCTCTGTCACTGCTTACTATGGGTTCGTCTTCGTCTAGATCAAACTCATGGGCCTTTAGAGTTTGAAACATAGTTTCTGCTGTCCATACGTCTATATCTTGGGTATTCTTAACAAGCATTTTTACCATTTTCCATCGACTATCAAGGCTTTTGAGAATCCTAAGATTGATTTCTCGTGGAGTATAAGATTTACCAAGGACTTCCAAGTCATTCATGATTTTAGTAAAACGAGTATCCAACTGGTCTATTGTTTCACCAGCTTTCATATGAAATGATTCGAATCTTTGGACTGCAGTGGAAAGCTTGCTTTCTTTGATTAGGGATGTCCCTTCACAAATGATAGCTAAGCGATCCCACATTTCTTTGGCAGTTTTACATTTTAACACTTTTCCCAGATACTCATTAGGAAGAGTGTGTAAGATGTAATTCTTGGCCAAGCTATCCCAATTATTCTATCTCATTTCTTCTGAGGTTAGTTCTGACCTTGGTTTCTTGACGAGTGTACCCACGGGTTGATTTGCGTCGAGGGCAGCAGTGTTTGGGATCATGGTCACTATCGGACCTTCAGTGATGACAGAGATCATTAAGTCATGAGTGGAACTGAAGATGGCTTCCATCCTTAGCTTCCAATAGTCATAGTCTTGAACCTGGAACTTAGGTAACTTGTTAGCGCTGATCTCAAGAGACATGATTTCAAGAAATAAGTGCTAAGTAGAGTTATGATCAAGAATAACAGATAAGTCAAGAACAGGGAGCACGAAACAGATATAACAAGAATATTTGATCAAGAACACGTATATAAGAGCAATCAAAGACCAAGATATCACCCTAAATCTTAAATCGGTTATCAAGAAACAGCAGTTCGAAAACTACTGCTCTGATACCACTTGTTGGTCCCAAGTTGAGTTAATAACGAGTAAGCAAGTGAAAATGTCTAGAGGGGGGTGAATAGACTTTTCAAAAATCTTTCGAAATATCAAAGTACAATATGCGGAATACGAAATTAACAATGAGCCCAATTCAAGATTATACTCAACTTAGATTCGAGAACTCTGTTCTATACTCAACTAATCAAGTTCAGTTAAGTAGTTAAAACAATTAAGCAATTTAAACAATCAAAACAGTAAAGTAAATCAACACACAACGATTTTATAGTGGTTCGACAACTTGTCTACATCCACTCTCACAAACCCAGTTGTGAAATTCTTATTAACTCGTCCAATGGAGTAATATGTTCTTGTGGCTTTAAGTCCCAAGAAATAAGACTTAGATCTTCTCGATAACACTACCAAGTGCCTCTTCGATCTTACTAGCGATTTACAAGTATCTAGCAACTTGAAACAATAAACGAAAATAAAACTTCTCTTCGTTCAGTAGTAGCCTTCTTTGATCTTCACTTGACTTGTGTAGCTTCACTTTCTGAACTTCAATCTCTGAGAGAAATTTCTTCACTTGAATCTTCAATAGTGCTTTCAGTATCAATATTTCAGTAGTTGTATTAGTATCTCAGTAATCAGTAGTCCTTAAATGATAAACTTCTTCAAGTATTTATAGACTTCGAACTTCAAGAACTCAGGTAGTTGTAACCAACCTTTCTTGATAACTGATTTCAACTGAATCTTCTTATCCATACACGCGTTTCTAATTACGAATTAGTTATTCCATAACTAACTTCTCCATCCTTATCTTTCATGCGTATTTGTAACCAACTTCATGTTAACTTGTCTTGTATAGTCTAGTAGATGTACTTGTCTTGTAGTCCACCTGTCTTGAGTAGTAGACTGGTCTTTTCTTCTAGTGTAGTAGACTTCTAATAGAACTAATCTAGTCCTATCATCTAACCTAACAAGACTATTACATTACATTAAGCTTTTATAACACAAGCTTAGTCAGCTTATAAATCTATACAACAAATCTATCTATTACATAGAAATATCATGAGCTCTATACAACAATTATAGCTCAACAACAAACTAATCAATGTAAACATATACGAACAGATATGAATTACTTATACATCGTACTTATCTAATATAAACAATACTTTTCTTTTCATGTGAACTCTACTGATCTGTTCAAGATGACTTCAACTCAACTAGACTAGATTAGTCAACACTTAGAAAATATTCAAACTATTTTTGGCTTATCAAAACTTCATCTCATCTTTTCATCATTTAGAACTTGTCTAGGATTCATATCCCAACAAATATTATAGTCTCCTGAATAGATATTTTGAAAAATCATTTCTACATTCTGAATATTTCATAAAATCATTTATGCATGATGAGAGAAGTCTTAGTCAACGGGTCAACAACTAAGGGGGAACTTCAATTTGGGTGAGTTCCATCCTCATCTTATTTACACGAGTATGCTCAGAATTGAAGATCAAGGTAATCACTCAAGTTGTTTGAAGACCGAAGACTTGAAAACTTATAAACAAAAAAGCAAGCTTTCATGGAAAGTCGATTGTACACAACATATCGGCTAGAGTAAAAAAAAAGTTTTTGTATCAACTAATTAGATGAGCATGTACTTGAAAAATTCACATCTTATAGAAAACTAATTTATTTTAGCGTTTAGAGACAACATCTCGTCGCCTCTCCTAAAGACAATTCTTCATTTTCTTCGTACAAAAACCATCTTTTTTTACTCATTAGCTCTATTACTTGTTACACTAAAAATATTTATCGTACTCATCTGGAAGCATCAACTAAGGGGGAAACCAGTTGATGAGCGGATCCACACGCGTATGCTTAAGACTTGAAGAGAATAAGTCAGAAGATTAGAAGAGAAAATCAGTTTGGGGGAACTCAACAGATTAGCCAAGTCAATCAGCTAGGGCAAACAACCAAGGTAAGCAGTTGAAGACCAGACATTTGTGTTCCAAACAATTGAGGAGTGCTACGCTGAAGTCATCTGATAAGATGAACTGAACTCTGCTAAAATCTGAGTGAAGGAAATCTAATAGATGCGTTAGAAAGCCACATAATTGAGTGGATGTGGACATGCACAATGGGCAAATGGACCTGACATGATGTAGTGAAGCACAATGCAAAAGGATAAAGGAAAAACTTAATATTACTGTGCAACATTAATATTTAGAAAATCCCAAAGAAGATTGCACTCGTGAAATAATATGAATTTGGATTTACTCTCTAACGATAACATTCAAATTCACAATATATATTGATCTCATTCTTCATATCACATATGGAGATGTATAGTGAATGCTACCAAGTGATGAAGAATGTCAAATCTTCAAGAATCCTCATCCAAGAGAGCTCTAGAGAATCTAAGCACATAAACTCTATTTCTAAAACTTAGAGAGATTTTCCCAACCATAGCATGAAGGCTAAAACATTGTAAGGAAAAATCTCACCTAGTTTTTATCATACTTCACAAATCTACCTATCCTTTGAGTGATCGAGCGTTAGTCCTAAGTTTGTTTAGTATCTATTGTACCGAGGGCTAGCACTCGTTAAACTTTCTAGTGGACGAAGTTTGCGGAGAGTGAAAGGTCCAAACTAAAATAAATCATCATGTTCTTTACTAATTTGATTATCAACTGTAATATGCATAAGTAGAGATGTTTATCGGGCTGACCCTAGCCCTATAGGGTCACGAGCTAAACGGGTTAAACAGGCCACTAACGTACTACAATTTTAAAAAATTGAATGTTAAAATTAAAAGTCACATATGGCTTATCCAACGATTAAATGAAGTAGCAAAATAAATAATTAGTTAAGGATAGACAAATGAGGAAACAAAAGTATTGCGTGGGTTACGGTTGTCGGCTGATATTGGTTTATGGAATAATGTCTTACCAAATTAGGGTTTCTAAGTATTTAACTAATGAGTTGGGGAACTTGGGGCCTGTGAGTGGGATATTGTTTGTATTGATTTTTTTTTTCTTTTAATTTTCATGGGCCATTCATTGGGCTAAAATTTAAATGTATACACACATTATAAAAAAATGCATATCAACTAGGGCTTACGGGCTGGCCCGTTTATCCAGCGGGCTAACCGCTCCGGGTAAAAAAAGCCCGAATTTAAATGGGTCTACAATCTATCAATCCTAACCCTCCATTTTAGGGTTAATCGGACCTGCCTGTTTTGCCCGGCCCGGATAAACATCTCCATGCATAAGTCTTCATTGCATATATTAAAGACACATATCTTGAATCAGTTATCAAGCCAATTGACCCCTCAACACTCAGTCGTCTATCAGCTGACAATTATAAGTTAGTTGACCACGCATAAATCAAAAGATATTTTTTTAATTCAATGAGTATTATTATGGGCACGTAAATTTCCGCAACAACTATATTTGATAGCTAACCAGTTGACATACTAGTCATAGGCCCCTAGTAAGTCAGAAGGTTATTTATCATAGCGAGTATCACTATTGTTCACACAAAAAATATTCAAAATACACTCATTGTTTTGGGACCATCAGAAATATTCTAATTTTTCCAACATAAATCCATTCACCGTTACTAACTATTGCGCATATTGTAGGTCCCATAAACGAGTTATGCCTGGAGAAAGTCTAGAGGGAGGGTGGGCTTTTTTACTTTAAAACTTTTTCGTGTTATCAGATGAGGATGACAGACTTGGTGAAGTGTTAAGTCATCTGATGAATGTAATATGATCTTATAGAGTGCGAGTGTCAGACAACAAACAAAGATAATCAACCTGTTGATTGTTTATTAGCGGATCAGTTGGACAACTATCTAAATAGTTGATAGTGCGAAATAGTGTAGGCCTTAAATGTTTAGACTCGTAGGTTGGATAGAAACCTTTTCAAATAATGCTATGTAAATAAGGAATGAGTTTATCAGCTGAGTTGATATCAACTAATGATGGATAAATTGACTTGTGAGATTTTGACTCTTAAATAATATTTTTATCAAATATAATTAAGACAATATGATCAGATGATATAGGCAGAATATAAGAAAAGCAATAAACAACACACAAGTATTCATAGAGCTTCGAATTCCAATCATACGTCCTCTCTCACAAGACTTGCTACTTTAAGGTCCCAAGAGAAGACGTGAGCTCGATACACTCTCTTAGTGCAATATGCTCTACTAGTTATTGTAAGAACGAGTACTTTTACAATCGGGGTTGATAAACAACAAACTAATCTTCTTGGGTTTAGAAAGAAGGGTTTGGTTTATAATATACCAACTAGTGTGATGAACAACAAGTTCAATCAACATTTTTTTAAGCCTAAGATATGAATGAGGTTCAAGCTTATATGTGGAAACTTTGAGCTTTAGAATATCCAGGATCGAATGTTGGCTCTAAAGAACTCGAAATGATTCAACAAACTTGATGATAACTTTGTCGTCTGATGATGAAAGTTCTTGCTTGTATAGTTTCCATGGTTATCATAGTGGACAACATCTTGTATTTATAGACGATTCAGGCACGAACTAGCCATTGCCACCAAATCTTCTAAGTATGGTAGTGATATTTATTGATTTGATCATTCACTTGATTCAGGTACAAATATTCCTACTAAAGGGAATGTGCATTAAATGCAGGTTGTAAGATCTTCGTAGCCCCAGTCTTGGTCAATTCAATAGCTTTGTTGACATCTTCTCATTGGTCCACGTCAGCTAGGTTGGTTAGATTATCAGTCGTGTAAATTATCAAGTATGGCCGGTTGACCCGGTCAATACTTATTTTTTGGCCTTTGACCACTTTTAAGTGGAAAAAAAAAATTAATTAAATAAGATTTTTTTTTGCGTATATAGGGTTTTCTGCAAAAAAAAAAAAAAAAAAAAAACCCTCTCCTTTTTCCCAAGAGTCTGCGCAAACGCTTCTCCATCTTCGCTTCTTTTTCTTTCGCTTCTCCATTTTCTTCGCAAGAATCTTTCTTCTTTGCAAGAATTTTGGCAAAAAACATTATTCAATCCTAACTTCTTAGAGTGAGAGAATACCATTCAAATCATTTAAAATGTACGAGACGTGAGAGTGGCGTGGTAGGGTGATTTGCGCAGCTGAGACTTACATTTCAAACCAGAAGAGAAAAAGGGTAATACTTGTTATTCTTCAAATAAAAAAATCCTTCTCAAGAATTGAGGTTAATCACAAATATTGTAATTACCCTATATTTTTCTACCTAGAAACTTCATTTAAAATGAAATGTTTGAACATTTTATTTACTGTGGTGTGTTTCGTTTCTTTGTGGGAATTGTGGAGTGTTTCCATTTTTTTGTGTCTAATGAAGTATTATATGGAGTATAATTATGTGTGATCATTTGTCATAGAATGTATTTTGAGAGAAAAAATTAGTGACGATTGTATATTTTTTGAATAAAATTAATGTTGTGTATCTTTCGCTCTCCTTCTCCATTGTTGTAGATTACTCACTTGGAGGAGAAACCATATAAATTATCAAGAATTGAGTTTAGTCACTCTATGAAGTGGTTGATCTTGTCTTTTTTGTGTAACCATTCTTGCATAATGGAGTAGGTTAATCCGATTGAAGATTGGTTTGATTCAAAAATAAGCTCACGCAGCAACTCAAAAAATTTGCTTTGAAAAATTATTAGAAATGATGGAGTTAAATTTTTCAGGTAGATTAATGCATAATCTATTATTAAGAAGGGTGGCATGTGAAAGGAATGACACCGAGTTGAGGAATGATGATGAAGAGTTATGGTTGACAATTGGTGATAAACTTTTGAATTTCTCGAGTTCACTCTCATTACAAGTTTAAATCTAATTAAGAAGACTTTGTAAGTGAGATACATAGTGAAAATAACTTTTTAAAGGAGTATTTCAATAGTGTTGAATCAATCAAACCTTCAATATTAAAAAAAAACATTTAAGAATGCCAAAAATGAGGAAGATAGATATAAGTTAGGATTAATGTATATATATATGAAATTGTGTTGAGAGCAAGGAGCCTACGACTTCAATTGAGGTGATTATTATTATTATTTTTTTGACAGGCAATTGAGGCGATTATTAATTTGGCTATCTTTGATAGATATCCATGGGGAAAAAAGTGTTATAATTACACCGTTCATGGATTATTTTAGAAAGAAGTGCAATAAAAAACAATACTCTTTGTGGGGATTTACAATAGCATTACAAGTACATTTTCTAACTTAAACATCATTTAATATAAATTATTTATGAAGAAATTATTTAATTTTTTTTTATTTGTTAGATTTTGGCATTTGAGTGTATTCCTCACATTTGTGAATCCTTCCGTGCATAAAAAATTGAGAATAAAATTTTAAGAATGTGTTCTTGGAAATCCACTCTCACACCTTATGAAGACGTAAGAAGGGTTTTGAACGATTCAAAGGTAAGTAAATAAATTGCATATAATTAACCGAAGTTTGATTTATATTAGTAACATACTTTATTGTTAAATTATATTTAGATTGAAGTAATTTCATTTGAAGTCACACCTGAGGAAAGTGAAGTACATTATTTAAAAAATTACTTCGAGTTCGAGAAACTTAATGATGGTAGAACAACAAATATGGAAGAGTGTCCTCTTAGAGGAATGAGCCAGATAAACATCAGCGGATTCAAAGGATAAACATGTAAATATACTTGTCATATATTTTTTTAAATGTAATCTTCAATATGTGCTTTAATTGATAATGTATGATATAATTTCATGTAGGATATGCATATCTCTTCTACTATTCCAAATGTAGTGTCTGCTACCCGACATCAACCAACTCAATTTAGTGTTTTGAGTCAAATATTAAAAGCCATACATGGGCTCGATAAGAAGTTTGATGTTGTCGACAAGAAGGTTGATGCTCTCGACAAGAAGGTTGAGATGACAAAAAAATAAAAATAGACCAAGTGGAGAAAAAACTTTTTGATGAAGTAGATGGTAGTGTCCCTCCGACGTACAATACGGTAGACACGTCTGTTAAGGCTAGAGATGATGGTGTTCACATGACTAATCATGCTTTGGAGACAACTGCTACTAAGGATCATGCTTTGGAGACAATCCCTACTAAGGATCGTGCTTTGGAGACAACCCTGGATCATTTTTTGGAGACAACCCCTACAATGGATTGTGCTTTAGAGACAACCCCCATTGGAGTGAGTGATGATGATCGATCGTCAATAAATAATGATGCAGGTTTGTGTTTTAATTTGTATGAACAAAGCTGATTGGAGTTTATGTATATTGTTGATGAAATTTTTATTCTTACTATTATGAATATTCTTGGTGTGCATATATTAGCATGTTTGTTCGATCGTGGCCACAAAAAGCGTAAACCTAGACCATCTAACCGCACACATTACACTGATCCTTCAAAATGAATAAAAGAAACAAATATCACACAATTTGATCCTTATAGAGCTGTAGGTATGGAAAAGAAAGAGGTGTTTGGTAGATGGCTAGAAAAAACATGTAATTATATGTGAAAATAAATTAAAATAAAAGTTGTATGACATTTTATATTCTTAAAGTTTTGTTGTCATGTGCGTACTGAACCGGATGAAAGACTGTGATGAGCACAAACTTAAAGTGAGTTGCAAGAGGGGAATTAACCACTTTAACTTTGCTCATGTTGAATCTCTCAAACACTTTCTCAATATATTTCTTCTGTGATAAATGCAGCTTCTTGTTTGCTCTGTCTCGTAAGATGTTGATGCCAAGAATTCTCTTTGCTGGTCCCAATTCCTTCATGGTAAAGGATTTGCTCAACTGCTTCTTCAACCTGTCAATCCTTGAAACATTTTTGTCAACAATCAATATATCATCAACGTAGAGCAACAATATGATGAAATCATCATGTGAGAATCTCTGCACAAATACACAGTGATGAGAATTGGTCTTTTGGTAACCTTGCTCCCCCGTAACTGACTCAAACTTCTCATACCACAATCTAGGTGCTTGTTTCAAATGTTAGAGATTTTTCTTCAGTTTGCACACATATTCTTCTTTTCCTTTCACCTCAAAACCTTCAGGCTGTGCCATGTACATTTCTTAATCTAACACACCATGAAGAAAGGCGGCTTTGACATCCATCTGTTCAACTTTCAAATTAAGGTTAACCGCTAAAACCAAACACAATCGGATGGAAGACATCTTGACAATCGGAGAGAATATGTCATCAAAATCAATCCCATTTTCTGACTGAAACCTTTGACAACCAATCTTGCTTTGAATCGTGTCTTTGAGGTGTGCTCTTCTTGCTTTATCCTGTACACCCACTTGTTCTTCAAAACACTTTTCTTTTTGGTAGTTTCACCTAATCAAATGTGTCATTGTCATGCAAAGATTTCATCTGTTCTTTCATTGCTTCCAGCAACTCACTTTTATGTTCACCTTGTATTGCTTCTTCGTAGCATTCAGGCTCTCCCCCATCGTCCAGAAGCACATACTTATCAAGAGGATACATCTTAGAAGGAACATGAGGTCTGTTTGTTCTTTTAAGTGGTTCTTGAGATTCTGGTGATGGTAACTACTGATCGTCGTCATCTTCCTTTTCCAAAGGACCATCATCAGTACCAAGATCAGATTGATCTTGATTCTCCTCTCCATCTTCAATTTGACCTTGATAATGAGGAACTATATCTAAGTCACTCAAGTCGCCACTAGGAGTAGGAACTGATATATCCATCTTTTCAATGTCTTTTATGGTTTGATCCTCAACGAACACAACATCTCGGCTTCTAACGAGTTTCTTTTCCACCGGGTCATATAATCTGTATCCAAACTCATCTTGACCATAACAAAGAAACACATATTGTCGAGTCTTCATGTCTAACTTAGACGTTTCATCCTTGGGAATGTGCACAAATTCTTTACATCCAAAGACACGCAAATGATAATAGGAAACATCATTTCCCGAACAAACTTTATCTAGAACATCAAAGTCTAAAAGAATACATGGTGTAAGATTTAAGACATGTACAACCGTACTCAAGGCCTCACCCCAAAATGATGTAGACAACCTGCTTCTAAAATCAAACATCTTACTCTCTCGACCAATGTTCTGTTCATCCTTTCAGTAAGCTCATTGAACTGTGGAGTCTTTGGAGGAGTCTTTTGATGTCGGATGCCTTGCTGTTTGCAATACTCATAAAAGGACCAATATATTCTCCTCAATTATCTGTCCTGATGCACTTCAACTTCTTCCTTGTTTGCCTCTCAACTAAAGCATGGAAATACTTGAACACATCAAGCACTTGGTCTTTCGTCTTCAACGAGTAGATCTAAGTATTTCTTGAGCGATCATCTATAAATGTAACAAAATATAAAGCACCAACAAGAGTTCTAGTTTTCATAGGACCACAAACATCAGAATATATTAAATCAAGAATACTTGATGCTCTAGAAGGAGTGGAGGTCTTGAAAGCAACTCTAGTTTGATTTCTTGCCAAACTGTGAGTACCCTTTTTCAGGGATGCATTCTTCATATCTGGAATGCGGTTTTCTTTCTCCAAGATTTTCAATCCCTTCTCACTGATGTGGCTGAGTCTGCTATGCCACAACTAAATATTTCCTTCATTCTCAATAGCATTTATGGAGCGATCAAGTAGCTTTGCTTGCATTAAGTACAATGAGGAGTACTTTTGGCCTCTTGCAACCACCAAGGAACCTCTTGTGAGTTTCCACTAACCATCAAAGAACAAACTGCAGAAACCTTCATCATCAAGTTTTCCAACGGATATCAAATTCAAATGAAACTCAGGTACATGCTTGACATTTTTTTAAAACTAGTGTAACACCATTACTAGTCTGCAAACATACATCTCCAACACCAATGGATTTAGCCAAGACATCATCACCCATCTTGATGTTACCAAAGTCATCAGACGTGTAAGATGTGAACATATCTCTCTGAGATGTAGCATTTATGGATGCACCACTATCAACTACCCAACTACTCTCACATTGTGCAAGATTGGCAACTTCACAATCACGAAAGATAAGAAAGTCACTTGTTACGGCAGACACCCGGTCATCATCTTTCACTTCTTCATTCCTCTTTTCTTTTCCTCTATCTTTCTTGTCATCTTGTTTGGGCTTTCTACAATTCTTCATTATGTGTCCTGGAGTGCCACTATTCCAACACTCAACTTTACCATAACTGTTGGATTTGATTCTCCCTTTTCATTTGCCTTTTGGACCTCTGCTTTTACTTCTTCCCCTTCTCTCTGTGACCAAGACCTCTGACCTCTAAAAAGAGCCTTGCGATTTTCTCCTCACTTACTCATTCAAAACGTTGCCCTTAAATATATCAATGGTAATGGTACCATCTGGGGCTGAATTAGACCAGTGTTTTCATAACCGAACCGGTGATCAAACCGGACAGGCCAGCGGTTCACGGTCCGGTCCAACCGGTAAAATAATTGTATATGTATTTTTTTAATATTCTTTGTTACATTAAAAAAATACATGCATTTATAAAAATTATATTAAAATAACAAATATTAATATCTCTAGTAAATGGGGCGAACAACTTTTTTTAGTAAGAAAAGTAAATATGAGATTTATGTCCCATATCTAATAAAAAGTAAAAGAAAAATTAGAGGAAGCAAACAAATATATGAAATTCTCATCCCACGTCGAATAAGGAGTATAAGAAATATGAGAGAAAAGCATTATAAAATTAATAGTGTAACCAATCACATGAACTTCATTATGTCCAAGTGTTAGTAATAACTAAATATATAAACTTCATTATGACCCACATCGAAAGAGTAGAAGAAAAAACTAATAATGTTAGTATTCACCAAATATATGAACTTTCTTCATTATGTCCCACATCGAAAGAGTAGAAGAAATATGAGAGAAAAACTTTATAAAACTATAGTGTCAGAAATAACCAAATATATAACTTCATTATGTCCCATATCGAAAAAGTAGAAGAACTATGAGAATTTTTTCTTATAAAACTAGTATTTCACCCGTGCGATGCACGGTCTAAAAACTTATTTTATATTATTAATGTACAATTAATATTAGGCTACTTTGCAAATTATGCATATTATTATAAAGATTCAGTTGCATTAAACCCATTAAATTTTCACTTTTATTACTAAACTATACAAATTATCATATTTTTACGCATAGATCATTAAACTATACAAAGTGGAGTATCATTTTGTACAATGCATATATCCACGCCAGACCACTAAGAAGATACGTGTCAGTAGACAATGTTCAGTTTATACGAAAAGCTTTACCAATATGCATGTTACAACTAACAAATTTGTTGGGAATAAAATGAGATATGTTTTGATTCAATACCAAAACCCCCTGAGACATGCCTAAGTCTAAGATGATTATGTTCTAAGCATGTTAGAACATATAGAATAAGGCTAGATGAAGAGTTGATATGTTAGGCAGCTCTTAGTTGTTTAGATGCACAATTTGAGGGGGAACATATGCTTTGAAGACTATCAAGAACAAAGTTCCCTTAAGGCTCAAATTCTGGAACAATCACTAAGTCTATTGAAGGCCAAGTATGCTGATCAGGAGAGTTGTCCAGAAGAGTTGTCTCAGCACAATTTAACAAGAACAAATGTTCTGAAACTTAAAGGTCAACTATGCTGAAGAGATGAAGACAACTATACCCTAAAAGCCTTTCAAAGAATGATGCTAAGATCAATTCCAAGTAAAGCAAAGGGAAAAGAGCCAAATCATTTGAAAGAGAGCAAGCCAACTATGCTGATAAGCAAAGTCTACTGATAGTGATAAGCAGAGTTGTCCATTTGATAAGGAATGTTGTCCTATCATTGGATCAACCTTCAGAAGCCATGTCCAAGCTTAATCAAGTGAATCTTGAAGTCAAAACATTGGGAAGAGTGCTGCAGAATGAAGACAAAGATCAAACAGCCGTTTATTACCCAAATGAGGACATGTCACTATAAAAAATCTTTCATCCAGTTTTGAAGAACTCAAGGAAGACATTTATAACAATTTGGGGCTGCCTCTCCAACGGGCAAATCCTCCATTTTGTCTATAAATACAGAAGTGTGAAGACCATTTGAAGCATCCATTCTACATCCAACTAAACAACCATTCTGAAAGCTTCAAAAAAGTCATAAGACAGTCTTAGTCTTGAAACACTTCTTCTAAGCTGAATCCATTGTATATCCATACAAGCTTAGAGAGATATCCTAATCCTTATACACTGACCTTCATTGTAAAGGATATCTCATTAGTTGGAACCTTACTTCAACCCTTACCTCTTTCAAGTGAGAAAGAGAGAAGGTTGTAGTAGTAGAAGTGGTAGGAGCGACTGTTGAGAGAAGAACAATTCAGTTCTGAGTTGAGAAGAGGGTACTAGGACTCTAGACATCCTAGGGATCAATTCACCAAGGAGTGGTGTTCTTGATCAAGTGCACCTTGGCACTATAAAACAAGTTAATTCCAAGAGTGAAGGAATTATCCTGTTAAATCAGGGAAAGTGGATGTAGGAGCTTGAGTCTCTGAACCACTATAAACTCTTGTGTTGATTTACTTTCAAAGTACTTTCATACATTCAACATTGCACACAAAACTGATATTTTCAAAGGACATATATTCAAAGACTGTGCAAAAACTGAATTGGACAAGTTCCCTGAAAACTGGATTGTATTGCTTAAAGTGATTTCAGAACTTAAAGGAGTTTAAACTAAAGGGTCAACCACTAATTCCGCACTTATAACCAACATAGATAGTCATTCAACTAAGTACTCAATAGTACTTAGTAGCTTGGTTATCTTTGAAAAGGTTATACATCTTCAGCAGAGTTGTCCAAGACAATCTTACTGAACTCTGGTTTGATCAAAGTTGAAAAGAATTTGCATACAAGTGTATTCCCCCCCCCCCCCCCCCCGCATACACTTGTCATATACTCCTTTCTGGACCAACAAAATTGTTTTATGATTCGAATTTAATTTATAATTACTTTTTTTTTCTCCTTTATCAAGAACAAAAATTTGTTCTTAATTTTGTTTTGGACCAAAAACAAAGTCCTCTAAGGCCAATCATGTAAAATAATACCGGACAAAAAAATTAGATCCAATAAATCAGATGTTGAAGTAAATTTTGTGTATTAAGTTAAAACTCAAAATCTAAATTTAAATCAAAAAAATAATTGTCTAATAAATATAAAAGGTATATGCACCATCCAAGATTCTACAATCTTGTAGATTGAGGAAACAGTTCAATACGAATTTATAAAGGCATTCCGAAAGTGGATCATATTTTTCTGCATAATGAAAAAATGTGCAACTAATTTTTTTAAAAAAGAATTTATGCATTAATTTCTTTCAATAGGAAGCCTTCTTTTAGCTAGAGAAGGATCAACAAAGTAGTTTTGGTTCCACCTACCCTAATGCTACCAACAACTTTGTGAAACTAATGTGGCTAATTGTTAATAGTGATGCACTGTGCTTGTTTTGAGTGGTGAGCTAACTGATAATTATTTGTAGTTCTGTGTGTATATATCATCATCCATAAACTTTTAGGAATATTAGTTATAGCAAAACATGTTTTAGTTACTCTATTTGAAAGGGTCAATTGTGAGTATACTTACTTCACATAACCAACTAACTTGATAATAGAAATATCCTGGTATGATATTATTGTATACATTTCTCTCAACAACTATCAATAAATAAATAAATTTAAAAATGCTAATGAATTCTTACCTTACTTTAGAAGGGGAACAACCAAATATACAAAGATGTTAAGAGGAAAAAGAAATTACTAAGTACTATTAAAATTTTATGACTAACCGATAACAAAGTTATTAAAGAAGTGTGACATTTAATTTTTAGAACAAACAATGCTAAAAAAATAAAATAAAAAATTACAGTGTTAGAATGTAACTGGATCCGATTTATTTCCTGTCCCTTGGCGTTGAGAATGTCTCTTTGTAATAGCTTCTTCATTTACACAATAGTTAGCTTCTTCATTCCAAATACAATGTTTCTTGTTATGCTTTTGTTTTTTCAGAATTTGAGCAGACCTTCTGTGTATTACTTAGCTGTAGGAGGATATTTGTTTTTATATTCGAAGAAAATGAAATGATTTCAAAATGTGAAATAAGATGAGAATAATAAGGTCTATTATGTATGTTAACATAAGTTGGCTTAGAAAAACAATAATTATTTAAAAAAAATATATATATATTGGTGGATAGATGTTTTCACATGTATGTTACCTGAGTAATCAGATATGCTATTTCTGTTGTTGGATGTAGAAGTAAGTACCACCCAGATTCTATACAAAATAAAATCGTCGTCATCTGTCTCACTGATTCATAACTGTCGTCATTTTTTCATCCGCCTACATCCACCACTCTCCACAAAATTGATCGAAAAACATAAATGATGTGTGAAACAAATTTAAATGGTACACACTCTCCATAGAAAGTTATAGAATGAATTACAAAATGAAAATGAAAGAACCAGAAATAAATTGAACAATTTGAGCACTCTTGTCAATGAAATTTGTTGCTCCATCAATGACAATGGAATCATTTAGAGAAAATTCCTGAAGAGTTTTTAGAGAAATGAGGGGCAGACAAAAACAGTGTAAGAGATGAAGGAGTTTGCATACAAACTTAGAATAACCTCCTAAAATGATATGAGCAAATCGTAGAATTATTTAGCTAATGCATATCATACTTACGAATTCGAATTGAGAAACAACAGAATATAACAAATATCATCTTTTAACAAACATTATTTCCTCTTTTAACACACTGAAGAATAAGACATTTATGAGTCAGATTCCACTTAACCAATTCTAAAACTCCCTAAATTAAAGATCTAATTCTAATCTGCCCATCATAGAGTAAAAATAATTTTAAAAAAGCATTTGATTAGTTGGAATACTACCTCAGGATGATATTGCAATCCATAAAACCTCTTGTGTGGAGATCTCTACCTCGGAATGTACCCTCGAATTCATATAAAATTTGTTGAAAAACAAATTTAATTCAAAGTTGAATAGCAAAACCAAGCAACTAAGATTATGCAAGGAGAACCAAATGGGCATGCATAAGGCAAACTTGACAACAATGTCCAAAACAAACTGTCTTATATTTTTGAATACTCAACCCTGCAAGAAATCGCCTGAATCTAGAAATCCACAAATTACAAAATCTGGAAACACCGACTCTGCAATTTGAAAGCCCAAAAGCAGGTCGAAAAAATCTTGTTAAGAATCTGGTTTAAATGCAAATAATTATAATTGCACAGAACAATTATAATACACATGCATATTTTTTTCAGTAATAATATTAATTTGTATAAGTATTCACAATTACAATTATCTTTTATAAATATTTTCATGTATTCGAAAATGTATTACTTGTTTTGTTTGAAGACATAAATGGATTTCTCATTTATACATATAAAACTTCTAAATTAAACTATTGATTAAGTTATGTTAATGAAAGCGAGAAAGAAAATATATGGAGTATTATTATGAAAGGTCATTGTGAGGCATTTTATTGCAGAGTACTGTAATAGAGAAGTAGATGAGAAATGTTACAGCAAAATTAAAGCAATCAACAAATTAAATTAAAGAGCAGCAAAAACTGAGCCTTCCGCAAACTGAAACTGAACAACATATACACCTTACAATTTAATTTAAAAAGTTCACTTGATTTAAGGTTAATTAATCACACCCCTCGTGTAAGAGGATATCCCAACGACTTTTTAATATACCAACAACAATTCAACCTCTTAGTTTTCAGCTCCAGTCAACAATGATTTACTTTGTTGTGATGTAGAAGTAGAAAAATTAAGATTATTACCAGTGTTAGAAATCAAATAGTTGAATAATGTTATTGAAAAAATAATAAATAAATAGAAACGGTCAAGGAGCATTAGGAAAGTGCAGTGAATAATTAGATCATTGTCACTAAATTACCTCTCTGAATCATCTTTTTCTTTCTTGACATCACAGTTGTCACATTTTTTTCATTAAATCTGCAAACGTAGTGGTATCTGAAATTAGATAATTAGAAACAAAACTGTTGACATTGGACAATTGAGTTATCTATCATACACAACACACAATTTAACATGTTGAAACACATCAAGAAAATTGAATAACTACTGGGGATGAAGAAGCTAAAATAAGTACTAATGCAATATTTGAGAATTGGTATTCTATAAATTCAAAACAAAGTTAAGAATTGGTCAGAGAAACTAAAGAACGTGTATGAGAAGATTCTATAGAAAATAGTAGTACTATGTAATCCTTATGAGATTTACCAATGTAGTATAAACTCCCAACATTCTAGAGTGAGTTCTGTACTGTAACTCGAAAAGGAAAATAAAAAATAAGATACAAAAATATTATTTATAATTCTATAAACATAAACCACTTAAGAAAAAAAAATGCTGGATTGATGATAGGCCAAAAGACCATATCAATTTTACCCAAATAATTTGATATACAAATATGCACACCAGATTCAACACTACAACACTTATTATTCGGAGGAGACACATTTGACATGGAAGATGAACTCGATTATAATGAAGATGAGACTAAATCCAATGGTAACAAAAATATCCCTAAAACACCAAAACTTGTCTACTAAGCCCAACTTTATCAAACATGAAACCCTGGACCTTTTAAGAGAGAGGCAACCTGAATGTCGAAACCTAAAGTTTGCGAATAACTCCGTCGCATCAGACGCTATCAATTCCGGCAAAAAATGGAGAAATCGTTGCCCAAAAAAAAGAATAAAGATTGGTGTTCATCGGAAATGAGTGGATCTGAAACAATCCAATCAGAAACTAAATTTGATTTTTATTAAAAATAGCTTGAAACTCACAGGGTTTAAGGTTTTCGATAAATTTACCTTAATTCGATCTCTAATTTTCTATGGAAATACGGAGCGAAAGCGACATTACAACGGCGGCAAGGGAGAGAAGCAGCTACAATGGACTCCTTCCTCGTATCATCAGTTTTTAGATTGATATTGAAAAGAAAAAAAATCAGAGAAAATCTTTTTATCTAAGGGATGCAAAGGAGAGTGACGAAGGATTGCATTTGTGGGAAGAAAGAGTTGGAGGATGATGAGGGGGAAGGAGTTACTGCAATCGTGTATTTGTGCCCAAAATTAAAATGGAAAGGGAGGAGTGATTTCTATGTCATTGATGTCAATGTTGCGTGAGTAGGTTAAAAATAAAGAAAATAGATAGAAGTAGTAGTAGAAGAATTTGAATAGTGGCTTGCAGAGAAAGCCAAAAGCCTTCTTGGAAGCAGTAGTCAATTAAGAGCTGTTATTTCAAGAAAGTAAATATTTCGAGAAAGTAAATGCACTACTGAAAGATTGCAACGCGGGTTGTGGTAGGATAACGAATAAAAAATTATTTTCTAGAATGGGCGGGAAGACAACTATTCTGTTTTTATATATATATAGATAAAACGAGTTTTGTTATAGTAATAAACAAACTTAAAAGTTTATGTCCCACATCGAATAAGGTAGAAAAAGTATGATTTTTTCTTTTCTTATAAAAGTAGTTTTATTATATTAACAAACAATCTTAAAAGTTTATGTCCCACATCGAATAAGGTAGAAGAAATATGGGAATTTTTTCTTATAAAAGTAGTTTTGTTATAATGACAAAAAAATTTAAAAGTTTTTGTCCCACATGGAATAAAAGTGGAAGAAACATGAGTGAAAAACATTATTAAAGGGGATGAATGTGCACCTAATTTTATATTATAAAAAAAAAACGGGTCAGGTTTACCGGTTTTGGGAGGTCAAACCGGTTTTGACCGATTGAACCCCTAAAACGGGTTTTGGCCATTGTCTGGACTGGATCCGTGACCGGTTCACGGTTGGACCGGTCGAACCGGCCGGTCTAGTCCGGTTTTAAAATCCTTGAATTAGACAACAATGTCTTGAAAAAAGTCCCCCATGCGTCCGACAATGTACCAAGGAGCCATAAACTTTGTACTTCATCTTAAAACTTGATATTTATTCCTGTCAACTAGTTAATGATACCCTGAAATGAATTCAAGTGATCAGTCATAGGAGTGTCATCTCTGAATTTCAAATTCATCAACTGCTTGATTAAGAAAAACTTATTGTTCCTAGTTTTCCTAGCATACAATTGCTCCAACTTTTCCCATAATTCTCGTGCATTAGTTTCTCCACTAACATGGTTCAACACATCATCATCTACCCACTGCCTAATGTAACCACACACTTGTCGATGCAATATATTCCACTCAACATCAGTTTTACTATTAGGCTTGTTGGTCTAAAATACAGGAAAAAAAAAAAAAAAACCTTTCACATACAGAAGATCTTTCATCTTTCCTTTCCACACATGATAATTTAAACCATTGAGATTCACCATCCTATTAATATTAGTTTCCATATTCACCACAAGGCACATAGCAGAAAACCCGCTCTGATACCACTTTGATGGGATAAACACACGAATAATAACACACAATAATTCGTCTACGCAGTGAAATGATCAATTATCCCTCTCTTGTGTGAATCTAGCAGGAAATAATACTAAATAGCAATGCTCAATAAAGCAATTAACACAACAATAACACAAGAAATTTTTACGTGGAAAACCTCCTCAATGTATTACAATTTGTCACAACAAATATTCAAGCACAAACTTATCAAGATACACAATACTTGATAACTACAATGAGATAAGAAAGATCTCACCAACAACACCACTCTGTCCGACACTGTTCCCGACTCTCAAAAGCTCAGAATCCGATCTCCTCCTTCCAGAATGAACTAAAATGTCTCCTGAACGTGATGTCCAAGTTACAGCTCGAACCAACATTTGGTTTGTGAGAAATGGCCTCTTAAACTCAGCGGCGCAGAAGTGAATCGCCCAGAAAACAAACCCTTATGTTCGTGACTATTCCAGACAATACAGAGCTCTAAAAACGATCTTCACGGACCAGAATGTACCTCAATAAGTCATGAATGTGCTGTTCAAAATTCAGCTCGATCCAACGATTGAAACTCAAGATATTACTTCTGAAAAAATTTCTTACTCTTGGAATTCTCTCCAAAAAGGTGAATGCCTCATTTTCTCTCTATTTTTGTCTCACTCTCATCCCCAATGGCTTCTAGGGTTAGGGTAAGTTAAGTCCAAATGATGGGCCTACTTGGGCCTCCTAAGTATGTTGGTTATTGGGCTTCTCCACATGTTGAAAACCCAACCCAACAAATCTCCCCCTTTCCGACTATGTGGAGAGATTAGCCATTCCGGCTATCTCACGACAAACCTCAAGCTTCTTCCTAGGCAGTGCCTCTGTCATCATGTCAGTACCATTGTCATTCGTATGAATCTTTTCAAGTTTAAGCAACTTATTGTTGACATCATTTCTCATCCAATGATATCTCACGTGAATGTGCTTTGATCTTAAGTGAAAAGTTGAATTCTTACCAAGATGAATAACACTTTGATTATCATCTCCTCCATAACCTTTTAAACCATATAACCTCTTTACATGCTTCCGTTGCAACAATATACTCGGCCTATGTTGTGGAGAGTGCAACACTTGAGAATGTTACCAGGTAGGCTGAAATTGACTTTCTGATATCCACATCTGATGCCATATCAGAGTCGGTGTAGCCAACTAACTCTGGTTCTCCATCTCCAAAGGTGAGTGTCAACTTAGACGTACCTCATAGATATCTCATTATCCACTTCATAGCACTCCAATGCTCCTTTTCCAGATTAGACAAATAATGGTTAACAACACCAACTGCATGAGGTATGAAAAAACCATTCAGAAGATCAATATATTTGAAGTTGTTCAGAAGCTATATAATGTGAGAAATTGTGGCCAAAACTCAAAAACAATATTGTTGGGTTTTTTTACTTTTTAATTAATTACTCAGGTGATGGGTTTCATCCACCATGCACTCTTTTAGACATGTGACTATATGGTATTTTTGCACTCTTTTGTTCATATATAATTAATTTATTTAAGACATTAACCGATGGTAAAGTATCCACCAATATTAAAAAACATATAATTAGATAAACCTTTAAAGTGGGAAATCCTAGTGTTGCTCACGTCTTCTAACTGCATTGTGGACATTACTAAACAACAAGTGTAAGATTGGAGTTAGTGAGAAAAGGAAGGGCAAATTCTGATGTTGTCATAAGTGTTGGGAACATTAGTTACAACACTCGGCTGTAAGTGTTGGATCATTATACAAAACACTTATTTCAACATCAACAATCATGATGTTGTAACGATGCCCGTGAAAGTGGGATCTGACCCATGTCCAAAAGCCTGTATCATTAAGATAGCTCTAACCGGCTTCATCAGTACTTTGAATTTGATTCATAAAGTTGTTGAATTCTTCTATGGTATATGCTTCTGCCGCCCTCATAAAAAACGAGTAATAAGTGTAACTTTCTTTAGTTTTATTTCTCAAGTTGCCCTTTATATGAAATGTGTGAGGGTACTGAAATGATAAAGGAGAACAAGCTCCAAGTGGCTGTGCAAAAGTTTGAACAGTTCTCAATGGAGCCAGATGAGTCCATTGACAAGTTTGCTGGTAGATTCACTGATGTGATGAATGAAATCAACTCCTTGGGCAAGGTGTACTCCAGGAGAGAAGTTGGATTGAAAATGTTGAGAAGTCTCACTCAAAAGTGGGATGTATATGCTGTAATGATGCAGAACACCAAGGATCTCTCCTCCATGCCCATGCAACAAATCTTCTCAGAACTCAAAGCATATGAGTTTGACCTCAACAGAAGAAAGCCAGCAGAGGAATCTTCTCTACCAACCAAGGGAGTGGCATTTAAAGCCAAAACTGCTGAACCAGAAATGCAGTCCACTCCAAGATCATCAAAGTCAGTCTCTAAGACTTAAATGAAGGAAGAGATGGCCCTAATGGCTAGAAGGTTTGACAAACTCAATTCAAGGTTTGGTAGATACAAGAAATTCTACCAAGACAACAAATTCAGGAGAAGGTATAACTCTCCTAAAGATCAGGCTGAGGACAAAAATCCTGAAGAGAAAAGATCAGAGGATAAGTACTCTGATAGGAGAAGGTCCAGTAGAGCTGACCCTTCATCATCTAAAAGAAGAGATGAATCCAAGAAGGATGACGATGAAGACTTGTGCTATAATTGCAAGAAGAAAGGGCACTTCCAGTATGACTGCCCTGAATTGAGCTCTAAAGAAAGAAGAGAAAGGCAAGCAAAAAGAGACAAAAATTTCATCAATAGGAAGGCCATGATGGCTGGTGAAGAATCTGATAATGCTGAAAGCTTCAACTCTTCTAATGGATTGTTCTCAAACAGTGATGATGATGATGATGTGTGCAATATGGCCATTGAGGATGATGAGGTATCCTCCACTTCTAGCTCACCATCATTTCTATCACAGAACACTAGTGAAGTCAACTTGAAACTTTCCTTTGGGAAGTTGATGGAAGATTTCACTAGGCTGCAAGAATTTCATGACAATTGTGTGAGAGAAAATGAAAGACTTTCAATTGAGCTTTCAAAACCTGCTGAGACAGTAGTTGACATTAAATCTACTGAGTTGTACCAACAAGTCTTGAGAGAGCTTGAGGAAGCAAATCTCAGGATAGTTGACCAACAAGGACAGATTGATGCTCAATTACTTACTCAGAAGAGAAAAGAGTTTGAATTAAAAATTCTTCAAGAAAAATTTGAAAACCTCTCACATGAGTATGACATTCTCAAATCAAGTGAAGAGAGCCTGAAATTAAAGATGTCTGCCTTGAACAAATCCTCTAGAGCAATAGAGGAAATTCAAAGTTATCAAAGACCTATGGCTCAAAGAAGTGGATTAGGTTTTGATCCATTTGAATCTTCACCTTGTCTTAGTGTTGCTTCTACAAGTAACACTAAGAGAATCCTTGTCAAATCAGTGGCACAACAAGCTGAAAATGAAATAATACAGCCACTGAACAAAGGAAAGGGCAAAATGGATGATTTGCCAACTCAAGTGCTTCAGGAGACTAGGCTCAAACCTAAGGAAATGGCCAAAGTCCTTGAACACAAGAGGAATGTTGGTCAGCAGAGTAGACCCAATGGAAGGGCAACTCTCCTGAACAATGTTCAGAGGAGTTATCCAAGGTATAATCAGCCAAGGTCAACTCTTCTGAGAAAACCTCAGCTGAATAGACCTAAGGACAACCATCCTCAAAGGCAAAATAAAATGAGACAACCAAAACCCTTCATGCCAAAGGGTAATGGTCATAAAAAAAGCCTTTCCTCAAAGATTTCATCAAGTTACACAAAGAACTCATAAGTTCAGGAGAAGTGACAACTCTCCTGAAACTTACAGAGTTAATACTTTCACACACACCTTCCCAAAGGCATTTAAGGGAAAGGCTGTGTATGTTGATGCACAAGGAAAACAACTTAACCACCTTGAATCAATCAGGGTAATTAGGCAAGTTTAGGTTCCTAAAGGTACAGCTAACCTCTCAGGACCCAAAATTCAAAGGGTACCTAAAACTTGCTAATTGCAGGTACCTTTGGGCCACAAGAAGAGGAGTATGAGCAAAAAGTCAGCATGGTATATTGACAGTGGATGTTCAAGGCATATGACTGGAAACAAGGAACTCCTCATTGATTTTATTGAAAAAGAAGGCCCAAATGTCACATTTGGAGACAGCTCACAAGCAACAACAAAAGGTTATGGTACTTTGATGATTGGTAACATCAAAGTATCCAATGTGTCTTATGTGGCTGGTCTCAAATATAACCTCCTAAGTATCAGTCAATTCTGTGATAAAAATTTCAATGTTGAGTTCTCAAGTGGAAAATGCTTAATCAAGGATAAGACTCAACAAACTCTATTGACTGGAACTAGGAAAGGAAATGTATATTTTGCTGACTGGGACAAGTCTACTGATGCTGCATGTTTCATTGCTAAGAGCTCTGGTGAACAAAGTTGGTTATGGCATAAAAGGATAAACCACCTAAACTTCAAATCAATGAACAAACTTGCTAGAAATGCATTAGTAAAAGGACTACCCAATGAGGTTTTCATTAAGGAGCATGTCTACAAACCATGCCAAGAAGGACAACAGATTAAAGCCTCATTCAAGGGAAAACCAGTCATTTCTACTGAAAGGGTACTTGAACTTCTACATATGGACTTATTTGGACCAATTACCACTTCAAGCATAAATGGTAGAAAATACACATTGGTTGTAGTAGATGACTTCTCTAGGTTCACATGGGTAGTATTTCTCCTTAATAAGAAGGAAACACAAGTCAAACTGCCTGAACTTTTAAAGAGACTGTCAAATGAGAAAAGCCTTAGCATTATCAAGATAAGATCTGATAAAGGCACTGAGTTCATAAATTCATACATCAATGAGTATTGCACATTAAATGGAATAGCTCATGAAACCTCAGCAGCTAGAACTCCTCAACAAAATGGAGTTGCAGAAAGAAGGAATATAACCTTAAAAGAAACTGCTAGAACCTTAATTGCTGATTCAAATCTACCTAAGAGGTTTTGGGCTGAAGCTATAAATACTGCATGCCATACTCAAAATAGGTGTTTGATTACTAAGGGGCAAGGCAAAACCCCCTATGAACTCTGGAAAGGAAGAATGCCTAAAGTGTCATACTTTCACATATTTGGTTGTAAGTGCTTCATTCACAATAATGGGAAAGAACAGTTGAAAGCCTTTGATAGCAAAGCTGATGAGGGAGTATTTCTTGGATACTCTCAAATCAGTAGAGCTTTCAGAGTTTACAACAAGAAAACCCTTGTTGTGGAGGAAACACCTCATGTTGTGTTTGATGAATCTATTCATGAGTTCAGGAATGAGAACTTGGAATCAGAAGAAATCACACAGAGGACAACCAGACTGAGCCTAAAGGACAAGGACACTGAATTCATAAATGTTGTCCAAGCAAATCTCCATGAAGTTGTTTCACTGGACAACAATCCTGAAGGCAACACTCCTGAAGCAAACCCCACTAAAGGAAATGGTGAACTGAATGATCCAATCCCAGTTCACATCCACGTAACAACTACCAATGAAGAAGCAGGCTCTGTTGAGGTAGTTAATGGATCCAATATTCCAGGGGGAACCATAAATGTTGAAAATGCCAATGTTCCTAACATTGAGAACAACATCCCTGAATATGATCCTGAACTAGATCCTGCATTCAATTATCCTGAATTCTATAACACTGGTAACTCAACTTCAGTAGAGGACAACTCTACTGAAGGAATCAGAAAAAGGAGGACTTGGCTATCTGACCATCCTACTAATCTGATACCTGGTGATCCAAGTATAGGAGTCAAAACCAGAAGTTTTCATGGTGAAAGTGCTCTGTTTTGTTGTTTCTTATCAGAACAGGAACCAAAAGACATTGATGAAGCACTTCAAGATGCAAACTGGATCACAACAATGCAGGAAGAGCTAAACCAATTCACCAGAAATGATGTATGGGAGTTGGTGGATAGACCTTCACATCAAGATGTTATTGGAACCAAGTGGGTGTTCGAGAACAAGAAGAATGAAAATGATGTGATTATCAGAAACAAGGCAAGATTAGTGGCAAAAGGCTACTGTCAATCAGAAGGCATTGACTATGATGAGACCTTTGCACCTGTGGCAAGGCTAGAGGCAATCAGACTCTTCTTAGCCTATGCAGCCCACAAGAGGTTCAAAGTATACCAAATGGATGTCAAGAGTGCCTTCCTGAATGGAGTCTTAAAAGAAGAAGTCTATGTGGAGCAACCACTTGGTTTTGAAGTTGGAAACCAAGTCTATAGACTGAAGAAAGCTTTATATGGACTCAAACAAGCTCCAAGAGCCTGGTATGACACCCTGTCACAGTTCCTCTTGGATCATGGTTTCATCAAAGGAACTGTGGACAGAACTCTCTTCAGAATCACTGAAGGAGAGGACATCTTGCTTGTCCAAATATATGTGGATGACATCATATTTGGATCCCCAAATGAGAAGTTGTGTGAGAAGTTCTCCAAGCTCATGCAAAGCAAGTTTGAGATGTCCATGATGGGTCTGATGAATTTCTTTTTGGGACTTCAAGTCAAGCAATCTAAAGAAGGAATCTTCATCAATCAAGCTAAGTACACCAGAGAAATGATCAAGAAATTTGGGTGTACAACTAGCAAGCCAGTAAGGATCCCAATGAACACAAATTGGAAGATGGATCCTGATGAGAGTGGTATCTCAACCAACTCTACTGAGTATAGAGGAATCATTGGTTCACTCCTCTAACTCACTGCCAGCAGACCTGACATCACCTTTGCAGTAGGTGTTTGTGCAAGGTTTCAAGCAAATCCTAAGAAAAGCCATCTTGAGGCTGCAAAAAGGATCTTGAGGTATCTCAAAGGCACTGAAAACCTAGGCCTTTGGTACCCTGCTGATGACAACATTGAGTTAACTGGCTACTCAGATGCTGATTATGGAGGATGTAGAATTGACAGAAAGTCCACTTTCGGGACTTGTCAATTCTTGGGCAACAAACTCATATCTTGGTTCTCCAAGAAGCAGAATACAGTGGCTACTTCCACCACTGAAGCTGAATATGTTGCAGCTGGAAGTGGCTGTGCTCAGATTCTTTGGTTGAGACAACAACTAAGAGACTACAATGTCAACTTTGCTGAAGTGCCATTGCAATATCACAGAATTAAGTATTGCACACTAGATGCAAACATGTGGACATCAAGCATCACTTCATCAGAGACCATGTGGAGAAGAAGGACATAAAGTTGGTGAAAATCCACACAGATCATCAAAAAGCTGATATATTGACTAAGCCACTTGCAGAGGCAAGATTTCTAGAGCTATCAGCAGAATTGGGATTACTTGATCCAGGGAAGTTGGACAAGTAAACTCTATTGAAGTTAATGGAAGTAAAGGGAACTGAAGTGGTGTTCAGCAGACTTGGTCAAGTCTACTGAAATTCAGAAGAGATGACCTCAATCATTCAGGACACTTGTCCACATCTTTTCAGGACACTTGTCCAAGTGGGGTCAGATAAGTTGTCTTGGCTATCAAACTATTTTCTTGGTTTGATAAGCACCTATTTTGGGTAATCATTGCCTATTTTGAAATATGTCCCATTCCATATACAAATATCATCTTTTTGGGATTTAATTTGTTTCCCACCCAAAAGGTCACTTTCCATGCATTAAATGCCAAGATTTAACTCTTGTTTGCATTACACTTTTTCAAGCCATGATCTACCTTGAAAACTCCCCAACCATTAACTAATATTAAATAACCTCCACGTTTTGAATAAAACCAATTACTCACTGTTACATTGGTTTTTGACCATTGGATCAAAATTGGCCAACTCCCCTGAAATCAATCCTGGCCGTCCAATTTTGTTTTCCATTTTTGTTAACCGTTGAATTGCCTCAAAACTCCACCAACTCATTGACAAACATTCTTTTTAGAATATTCACAAGTCTTAAGAACCCCCACAAACACTTCTTCCCAAAGTATTTGAAACCCTAGCTTTCATCTTCTTCAAACACTCTCAAACTCACTCAAATTCATTTCTGTAACCTTCAATGGCTCCCAAAATCAGACCAGAAATGATCATTGACTTCTCCAACAAGGCTCTAGACCTTGATTTTGACTATCTAAGCAACAAGAACAACCTTCACTTTGAGCCGATTGCATCTTTTGAAAGTGAAGACCCTGAAGTTACTCCAACTCTTAGATGGCTGAGAAGAGCTGGACTCAAGAAGTTCATGGAAGAAAGGCCAAGCTCTTGTTTGGAGAGCTATATGGCTGAGTTCTTTGCTTTCCTCAAGTGGAGAGGTAAGCCTGAAGATGGTGAAGTTGCTACAAGACTTTCTGATGTAGCAGAGGGAGAGGAGGAAGAGAGATTTCACAGGGTGAAATTCTCTGAAGAAGACCTTGAATGAGCTTTTGGATTGCCTTATAAGGGAAGGAATCCAGAATTTTATGGTGCTGACCATGAAGAGGAGATAGCACAAGAATGGCTATTGGTCCCATGCCCCCTCTCTTCAACACAACACAAGAGAACTCTTAAGCCAAAATTTCTCAATCTTTTTGAGGTAATCACCAAGAGTCTCTTGAGCAACACTGGAAGCTTGGAGCAGGTCAGCCATCCAAGAATAAGGATTATGGCTGCAGTTATTGATGCTAGTGACAAGGGCATCAAGTTTGATTGGAGGACCTTCATCTTGTCTGAGATGATGAAGGAAAAGGCCAAATTCAAAGTGAAAGCTCACAATAAGGTTGCATTGGAAGGAAAACTCAAGTATTGCACCAGGGCAAGCTTGTTGATTGAAAGGTTTTCCCACTATTCACAAATGCAAACCTTTGCAAAGCCCCTCCCTGCCCAGAAAATAATGTTCAGAAAGCTTAGTAAGAAAACTGAGCAAAGAAGGTTGCAACTGGCCAAACCTGTTGAAGAGAAAACTGAAGAAAAGCCAAAGTTGTGAAGACAAGAAAGGTGTCTCAAATTCCTTCAGAAGAAAATTCAGGAGCCTCAACTGAAATTGAAGAAATTGCTGAAGAAGGTGTGCAAGTGCCTTCTGATCACTCAGAAGAGTTAAGGCAAAGATACAATGAGACTAGACAAAAGTCTAAGGGTGAAAAGAGGATCAGGGAAGTTGTCCCTGAGAAGGATGGAGAAGGAAGTGGGAGCAGTAGGGCTAGCAAGAGAAGGGCCAAGCCTACTAAAAAGGTGTTAGAGCTTCAAGAGGAAAAGTCTCTACCACTTGCTCTAAGAGAGAGCAGAGTTGAAAGCAGGACCAAATCTAAGTCAAGGACCAACTCTTCTGGTTCTGGAACTCCAGAATCCAAGGTCCCTGAAGGTCAACCAATAGAGGCCAATCTCCCTGAAACTCAGAATCCTGATCCCAACTCCCCTGAAACTCATGTTACTCCCACAAATCAACCAACCACCCCTGTCAATCTTACAAAGAGATATTCTCCAGAAGGGAGTGTGCAAAGAAGTGGGATAGATGTGCTTGCAGACTTGGCTGTAGATGAGACAATATTGCAATCACCCCCTGACTCATCTATGCTCAATTATTCAAAGCTTTTAGAAGCTGCACTTCATGAGCCAACCCCCCTGAGCAAAGCCCCTTAAGATCCATTGCTCTCAAAAGCAATTGAAGTACCTTCAACTGCACCCAACCCTTCTGAAGCCAACATCCCTGAACTTAACCTTCCTGAAGCCACTCTAGGAGATGACAGAGCCAACTCCCCTATAACCCAAAGTCCCCATTCAAGTGGAGATGAGGAGGACTATACTTATGAGAGTATGCTCAGAGGTGGAGCCAAGGCTACTGTGGACAGTTTGTATCCACAACTTGCTGAATTTCCAAGAATTCAGAAGATGTTCCATGATTTGAGGATGCTTGTGGATGTGAAAGACAAAACCATAATGGAGATATCACAAGTCATCCAAGATAAGGGTGCAAACTGGTGGCAAGTGGAGGAAAGCAGACTGCTACACTTTGCTGGTGTATTAAAAACAAGATTCCTCATTGATGAGGAAGTTTTTGCAAAATTAGTAGATGAGAAGATCATTGAGGAGAAGGAAAGAAAAGCTAAGGGCATCAGACACCCTGATAGTAGCTCAAATGATGATTCCCCTGATGATCCCACAAACCCCTCAAAATCCAATCCTCCTGAAACCAATCCCAACCCTCCTGAATCCAATCTGCCTTCAACCTCTCTCTTAACCTATCATAGGAAAGGCTCTGCTTCATCAGAGGTGTTGACAATGAAGGTTCTTCTGAACTCAAGGCACAACCTAAAGATGTTGAGGTTCCTATTTTAGAGGCTGGTTTGATTAAGGCCTATTCAGTGTCAGGAGAGTTGGACATTGATCAGCCCTTAATCATTCAGGATGACTCAATGGCTACTGAAATAAGCACTGTGATCTCCCCACAACTGCCATCTTTGAACCTTGTTGAAGGTGGAGATGTTGCAGGTATAGGTGAAGGTGTTGAAAAGGAAACTTAGTTGAAAAATCAGAGGGAGTAGAGGATGAAAGAGAGGTTGTGATCACTAAGATAGTGAGTGTACCACCAAATGAGGGTGATATAAGTGAGGAAGGACAGGCTATTCTTGAAGTCAAATCTGAACTTCAAGAATCCCTTGATGAAAGGAGGCCTGATTCCTTGAGTGAGGACATTATCCATGAAGGAAGAAAAGAAAAAGTTGAAAATGAGAAGAAGACTACTGATGTATCATATCTTATGAAAAAGAAACTGAGGGTGATGAATGTGTTTTTACTAACCCTTTTGATCTGTCTGATCTTGCAGGTATATCATTTGACCAAATTTTTGCAGATGACTTCCTAACAGATGCTCCCATCCAAGTTGACTCTGGATCTGCACAAGCTTTGCTTGGGATGCAATTAGTAAAGTTGGACTCCTTGACTCATCAAGTCCAATCAGCTCATGCAAAAACCACTGGAGCTTTGGATCAACATGGAAGAACTTTAGCATCTGTGGAAATGAGGCTAACAGGCTCTGAGGATGTGGTGCTACCTACATTGGAAGCAAGGATAGGAGGAGTGGAATTTGGTCTTCAAACCATTTCCACTGAAGTCCAAAAAGCCAAAGCAACCATGGAGAAAATCTTAGAAGAGGTCAAGAAAGATCAGAAGCTACTCAGAGATAATCACAATGCCAATGTTCAAGCTATTAGGCTAACCATCAAACAAGCACTTGGCAAGAAGACTGCATTGCAGAAGAAAAGAGCAGAGGCACAAAGGCTTGCTATGGTGAAAGCAGCTTCAGAGAAATTTTCCCAAAAAGTAATGGCCAACATTGCTGAAGGTGCAGTGGCCAACCTCACTGAGCTCTTAAAAGCCCAATTGGATGCATCTCTGAAAGCAACCTTGGAGGAGGTTGTTGAGCAAAAAATGAAGCCTGTTCTAGCTTTCCTTAGCTTGAGCAGTGATAGGATGCAGAATATACATGATGAGAATGTATATCTGCTGGAAGAGATGAAATCTCTGAACCTAGCCCAATCCCTGATGGCTACAACCATGAGTGAGCTCAAACCTCAGTGTTTTGATGCTGCCAAAAAGGGGGAAAGGGAAAGAGCAAGGGCTAAAGGTTCCTTGATTATTGGAGGTTCAGACAAGAGTAAGGAAAAAGTTTCTGAAGTTAAAGGAAAAGAGCCAGCAGTGCTGAACTTGGAAGACTTGGATGAAGAGGAGCAGTTAGCAATTGCCTTGAAGAACTCAATGGCTTTAGCACAGGAAGAAAGAGTGAGGCTACAACAAAGACCAGGAGGAGAGGTATCTGGTTTGGACAAAGATGTTGAAGGTGTCCAAACTAGAGGAAAAATCAAGAAGGCCAAAAGAAAGAAAAGAAAAGCTGAGACATTTACTGACTTTCCCAACAGCCTTGATCTGCCCCCCTGGGTTTATAATTTATAATGAAGTGCCTACCTCCAAGAAGGCCAAAAATGCTGAAAAGGACAAAGCTGCTGAAGTGTCCAAGATTGCTGAAAAAGACAAATCCTCTGAAAAAGAAAAGTCTGCTGAGACTAAGTCCTCTGATGGTGATAAAGCTGCTGAAGATATAGAAGAATTGTATGAAGAAGGCTTTGGACCAGGACCAAAGAAGAAGAAAGTTGTGTTGCTGAATGATCCATCAAAGTTGTTTCATGAAGGGTATGGCAAAGACCCTGAAACTCAACAGAAGCTGGCCATGATGAGGGCCCAAGAGAAGATAGAATTGATGGATGAAGCACAAAGAGCAAGAGACAAAAGAAGTGCAGATTTTCAAAAGCCCAGAAGGAAGAAAGCAACTTACAACAAGTTGAAGCCACAGCTCTTGATCCCCATGGACACCAAATATCCTCACTTGGATAAATGGGTGCCAATTCAACTGAATGACTCATGGGAGGAAGCCAAAAGGGAGTTTGTCTATGACTATTATGTCATTGATAGGTGGAATGGAACTACTTGCAGCTGCTGATCTTGCAAGGATTGAATTCACTGCTCCCAAGCCAATCATCTATATGCCTCCCAAGCTGGAAGGAAGGATTGATCAATCTAGGATTCTCCAAGAGTTCCTAGAAATTGTGAAGCTAAACAAGATGGTACTTGGACCTAAGGGCACTAATCAAGAGGCCATGGAGCTTAAGAAGAGGGTGTGGGCACAATATGGGATGGTGCCACCTCCTGAAGATGATCTCTGAAATTGGCTAAGTCCTCTTAATCCCTTTCTGCTGATCTGACTGTCTTGAATACTGATTTTCTGAAATTGGTCATCTATGTTGAAGTTTGATCAAGAATGATGATGTGGTGTGCTCTGAAAATATGTTTGCTCTGATATGCTTTTATGCTCTGATACTTGAATATCTAGATGTTATTAAGTATTTAGTATATGCTCTGATACCTTGTAATGAAAAGCTCTAATGTAATAGTGTTTTGGATTCATGCTCTGATATGTTAACTTCAACTATCAACATGCTTGTAATGATTTTCAAATGAATGATAGTTGAACTTACTTTGAATCAAGAAACATTATTGCAGAGATCTCTCTATGCCTATCTTTGAAACTTATTTGCAACATGAATGGTGAGCACACTAACACATTCTTTTTCAGGATAATTGACCCTAGTCATGTCTTCTGAAGATAAATGTAATAGGTGTAGTCAAGTCACTTTTGCATAAAATGTATAGGTTTTGGCATCATCAAAAAGGGGGAAATTGTTGGGAATAAAATGAGATATGTTTTGATTCAATACCAAAACCCCCTGAGACATGCCTAAGTCTAAGATGATTATGTTCTAAGCATGTTAGAACATATAGAATAAGGCTAGATGAGGAGCTGATATGTTAGGCAGCTCTTAGTTGTTTAGATGCACAATTTGAGGGGAAACATATGCTTTGAAGACCATTAAGAACAAAGTCCCCTTAAGGCTCAAATTCTGGAACAATCACTAAGTCTATTGAAGGCCAAGTATGCTGATCAGGAGAGTTGTCCAGAAGAGTTGTCTCAGCACAATTTAACAAGAACAAATGTTCTGAAACTTAAAGGTCAACTATGCTGAAGAGATGAAGACAACTATACCCTAAAAGCCTTTCAAAGAATGATGTTAAGATCAATTCCAAGTAAAGCAAAGGGAAAAGAGCCAAATCATCTGAAAGAGAGCAAGCCAACTATGCTGATAAGCAAAGTCTGCTGATAGTGATAAGCAGAGTTGTCCATTTGATAAGGAATGTTGTCCTATCATTGGATCAACCTTCAGAAGCCATGTCCAAGCTTAATCAAGTGAATCTTGAAGTCAAAACATTGGGAAGAGTGCTGCAGAATGAAGACAAAGATCAAACAGCCGTTTATTACCCAAATGAGGACATGTCACTATCAAGAATCTGTCTTCTAGTTTTGAAGAACTCAAGGAAGACATTTATAGCAATTTGGGGATGCCTCTCCAACGAGCAAATCCTCCATTTTGTCTATAAATACAGAAGTGTGAAGACCATTTGAAGCATCCATTCTACATACAACTGAACAACCATTCTGAATCTTCAAAAAAGTCATAAAACATTCTTAGTCTTGAAACACTTCTTCTAAGCTGAATCCATTGTATATCCATACAAGCTTAGAGATATATCCTAATCCTTATACACTGACCTTCATTGTAAAGGATATCTCATTAGTTGGAACCTTACTTCAACCCTTACCCCTTTCAAGTGAGAAAGAGAGAAGGTTGTAGTAGTAGAAGTGGTAGGAGCTGACTGTTGAGAGAAGAACAGTTCAGTTCTGAGTTGAGAAGAGGGTACTAGGACTCTAGACATCCTAGAGATCAATTCACCAAGGAGTGGTGTTCTTGATCAAGTGCACCTTGGGCACTATAAAACAAGTTAATTCCAAGAGTGAAGGAATTATCCTGTTAAATCAGGGAAAGTGGATGTAGGAGCTTGAGTCTCTGAACCACTATAAACTCTTGTGTTGATTTACTTTCAAAGTACTTTCATACATTCAACATTGCACACAAAACTGATCTTTTCAAATGACATATATTCAAAGACTGTGCAAAAACTGAATTGGACAAGTTCCCTGAAAACTGGATTGTATTGCTTAAAGTGATTTCAGAACTTAAAGGAGTTTAAACTAAAGGGTCAACCACTAATTCCACACTTATAACCAACATAGATAGTCATTCAACTAAGTACTCAATAGTACTTAGTAGCTTGGTTATCTTTGAAAAGGTTATACATCTTCAGCAGATTTGTCCAAGACAATCTTACTGAACTCTGGTTTGATCAAAGTTGAAAAGAATTTGCATACAAGTGTATTCCCCCCCCCCCCCCCGCATACACTTGTCATATACTCCTTTCTGGACCAACAAAATTGTTTTATGATTCGAATTTAATTTATAATTACTTTTTTTTCTCCTTTATCAAGAACAAAAATTTGTTCTTAATTTTGTTTTGGACCAAAAACAAAGTCCTCTAAGGCCAATCATGTAAAATAATACCGGACAAAAAAATTAGATCCAATAAATCAGATGTTGAATTAAATTTTGTGTATTAAGTTAAAACTCAAAATCTAAATTTAAATCAAAAAAATAATTGTCTAATAAATATAAAAGGTATATGCACCATCCAAGATTCTACAATCTTGTAGATTGAGGAAACGGTTCAATACGAATTTATAAAGGCATTCCGAAAGTGGATCATATTTTTCTGCATAATGAAAAAATGTGCAACTAATTTTTTTTAAAAAGAATTTATGCATTAATTTCCTTCAATAGGAAGCCTTCTTTTAGCTAGAGAAGGATCAACAAAGTAGTTTTGGTTCCACCTACCCTAATGCTACCAACAACTTTGTGAAACTAATGTGGCTAATTGTTAATAGTGATGCACTGTGCTTGTTTTGAGTGGTGAGCTAACTGATAGTTATTTGTAGTTCTGTGTGTATATATCATCATCCATAAACTTTTAGGAATATTAGTTATAGCAAAACATGTTTTAGTTACTCTATTTGAAAGGGTCAATTGTGAGTATACTTACTTCACATAACCAACTAACTTGATAATAGAAATATCCTGGTATGATATTATTGTATACATTTCTCTCAACAACTATCAATAAATAAATAAATTTAAAAATGCTAATGAATTCTTACCTTACTTTAGAAGGGGAACAACCAAATATACAAAGATGTTAAGAGGAAAAAGAAATTACTAAGTACTATTAAAATTTTATGACTAACCGATAATAAAGTTATTAAAGAAGTGTGACATTTAATTTTTAGAACAAACAATGCTAAAAAAATAAAATAAAAAATTACAGTGTTAGAATGTAACTGGATCCGATTTATTTCCTGTCCCTTGGCGTTGAGAATGTCTCTTTGTAATAGCTTCTTCATTTACACAATAGTTAGCTTCTTCATTCCAAATACAATGTTTCTTGTTATGCTTTTGTTTTTTCAGAATTTGAGCAGACCTTCTGTGTATTACTTAGCTGTAGGAGGATATTTGTTTTTATATTCGAAGAAAATGAAATGATTTCAAAATGTGAAATAAGATGAGAATAATAAGGTCTATTATGTATGTTAACATAAGTTGGCTTAGAAAAATAATAATTATTTAAAAAAAAAATATATATATTGGTGGATAGATGTTTTTACATGTATGTTACCTGAGTAATCAGATATGCTATTCTGTTGTTGGATGTAGAAGTAAGTACCACCCAGATTCTATACAAAATAAAATCGTCGTCATCTGTCTCACTGATTCATAACTGTCGTCATTTTTTCATCCGCCTACATCCACCACTCTCCACAAAATTGATCGAAAAACATAAATGATGTGTGAAACAAATTTAAATGGTACACACTCTCCATAGAAAGTTATAGAATGAATTACAAAATGAAAATGAAAGAACCAGAAATAAATTGAACAATTTGAGCACTCTTGTCAATGAAATTTGTTGCTCCATCAATGACAATGGAATCATTTAGAGAAAATTCCTGAAGAGTTTTTAGAGAAATGAGGGACAGACAAAAACAGTGTAAGAGATGAAGGAGTTTGCATACAAACTTAGAATAACCTCCTAAAATGATATGAGCAAATCGTAGAATTATTTAGCTAATGCATATCATACTTACGAATTCGAATTGAGAAACAACAGAATATAACAAATATCATCTTTTAACAAACATTATTTCCTCTTTTAACACACTGAAGAATAAGACATTTATGAGTCAGATTCCACTTAACCAATTCTAAAACTCCCTAAATTAAAGATCTAATTCTAATCTGCCCATCATAGAGTAAAAATAATTTTAAAAAAGCATTTGATTAGTTGGAATACTACCTCAGGATGATATTGCAATCCATAAAACCTCTTGTGTGGAGATCTCTACCTCGGAATGTACCCTCGAATTCATATAAAATTTGTTGAAAAACAAATTTAATTCAAAGTTGAATAGCAAAACCAAGCAACTAAGATTATGCATGGAGAACCAAATGGGCATGCATAAGGCAAACTTGACAACAATGTCCAAAACAAACTGTCTTATATTTTTGAATACTCAACCCTGCAAGAAATCGCCTGAATCTAGAAATCCACAAATTACAAAATCTGGAAACACCGACTCTGCAATTTGAAAGCCCAAAAGCAGGTCGAAAAAATCTTGTTAAGAATCTGGTTTAAATGCAAATAATTATAATTGCACAGAACAATTATAATACACATGCATATTTTTTTCAGTAATAATATTAATTTGTATAAGTATTCACAATTACAATTATCTTTTATAAATATTTTCATGTATTCGAAAATGTATTACTTGTTTTGTTTGAAGACATAAATGGATTTCTCATTTATACATATAAAACTTCTAAATTAAACTATTGATTAAGTTATGTTAATGAAAGCGAGAAAGAAAATATATGGAGTATTATTATGAAAGGTCATTGTGAGGCATTTTATTGCAGAGTACTGTAATAGAGAAGTAGATGAGAAATGTTACAGCAAAATTAAAGCAATCAACAAATTAAATTAAAGAGCAGCAAAAACTGAGCCTCCCGCAAACTGAAACTGAACAACATATACACCTTACAATTTAATTTAAAAAGTTCACTTGATTTAAGGTTAATTAATCACACCCCTCGTGTAAGAGGATATCCCAACGACTTTTTAATATACCAACAACAATTCAACCTCTTAGTTTTCAGCTCCAGTCAACAATGATTTACTTTGTTGTGATGTAGAAGTAGAAAAATTAAGATTATTACCAGTGTTAGAAATCAAATAGTTGAATAATGTTATTGAAAAAATAATAAATAAATAGAAACGGTCAAGGAGCATTAGGAAAGTGCAGTGAATAATTAGATCATTGTCACTAAATTACCTCTCTGAATCATCTTTTTCTTTCTTGACATCACAGTTGTCACATTTTTTTCATTAAATCTGCAAACGTAGTGGTATCTGAAATTAGATAATTAGAAACAAAACTGTTGACATTGGACAATTGAGTCATCTATCATACACAACACACAATTTAACATGTTGAAACACATCAAGGAAATTGAATAACTACTGGGGATGAAGAAGCTAAAATAAGTACTAATGCAATATTTGAGAATTGGTATTCTATAAATTCAAAACAAAGTTAAGAATTGGTCAGAGAAACTAAAGAACGTGTATGAGAAGATTCTATAGAAAATAGTAGTACTATGTAATCCTTATGAGATATACCAATGTAGTATAAACTCCCAACATTCTAGAGTGAGTTCTGTACTGTAACTCGAAAAGGAAAATAAAAAATAAGATACAAAAATATTATTTATAATTCTATAAACATAAACCACTTAAGAAAAAAAAATGCTGGATTGATGATAGGCCAAAAGACCATATCAATTTTACCCAAATAATTTGATATACAAATATGCACACCAGATTCAACACTACAACACTTATTATTCGGAGGAGACACATTTGACATGGAAGATGAACTCGATTATAATGAAGATGAGACTAAATCCAATGGTAACAAAAATATCCCTAAAATACCAAAACTTGTCTACTAAGCCCAACTTTATCAAACATGAAACCCTGGACCTTTTAAGAGAGAGGCAACCTGAATGTCGAAACCTAAAGTTTGCGAATAACTCCGTCGCATCAGACGCTATCAATTCCGGCAAAAAATGGAGAAATTGTTGCCCAAAAAAAAGAATCAAGATTGGTGTTCATCGGAAATGAGTAGATCTGAAACAATCCAATCAGAAACTAAATTTGATTTTTATTAAAAATAGCTTGAAACTCACAAGGTTTAAGGTTTTCGATAAATTTACCTTAATTCGATCTCTAATTTTCTATGGAAATACGGAGCGAAAGCGACATTACAACGGCGGCAAGGGAGAGAAGCAGCTACAATGGACTCCTTCTCGTATCATCAGTTTTTAGATTGATATTGAAAAGAAAAAAATCAGAGAAAATCTTTTTATCTAAGGGATGCAAAGGAGAGTGACGAAGGATTGCATTTGTGGGAAGAAAGAGTTGGAGGATGATGAGGGGGAAGGAGTTACTGCAATCGTGTATTTGTGCCCAAAATTAAAATGGAAAGGGAGGAGTGATTTCTATGTCATTGATGTCAATGTTGCGTGAGTAGGTTAAAAATAAAGAAAATAGATATAAGTAGTAGTAGAAGAATTTGAATAGTGGCTTGCAGAGAAAGCCAAAAGCCTCCTTGGAAGCAGTAGTCAATTAAGAGCTGTTATTTCAAGAAAGTAAATATTTCGAGAAAGTAAATGCACTACTGAAAGATTGCAACGCGGGTTGTGGTAGGATAACGAATAAAAAATTATTTTCTAGAATGGGCGGGAAGACAACTATTCTGTTTTTATATATATATAGATAAAACGAGTTTTGTTATAGTAATAAACAAACTTAAAAGTTTATGTCCCACATCGAATAAGGTAGAAAAAGTATGATTTTTTTTTTCTTATAAAAGTAGTTTTGTTATATTAACAAACAATCTTAAAAGTTTATGTCCCACATCCAATAAGGTAGAAGAAATATGAGAATTTTTTCTTATAAAAGTAGTTTTGTTATAATGACAAAAAAATTAAAAAGTTTTTGTCCCACATGGAATAAAAGTGGAAGAAACATGAGTAAAAAACATTATTAAAGGGGATGAATGTGCACCTAATTTTATATTATAAAAAAAAAACGGGTCAGGTTTACCGGTTTTGGGAGGTCAAACCGGTTTTGACCGATTGAACCCCTAAAACAGGTTTTGGCCATTGTCTGGACTGGATCCGTGACCGGTTCACGGTTGGACCGGTCGAACTGGCCGGTCTAGTCCGGTTTTAAAATCCTTGAATTAGACAACAATGTCTTGAAAAAAGTCCCCCATGCGTCCGACAATGTACCAAGGAGCCATAAACTTTGTACTTCATCTTAAAACTTGATATTTATTCCTGTCAACTAGTTAATGATACCCTGAAATGAATTCAAGTGATCAGTCATAGGAGTGTCATCTCTGAATTTCAAATTCATCAACTGCTTGATTAAGAAAAACTTATTGTTCCTAGTTTTCCTAGCATACAATTGCTCCAACTTTGCCCATAATTCTCGTGCATTAGTTTCTCCACTAACATGGTTCAACACATCATCATCTACCCACTGCCTAATGTAACCACACACTTGTCGATGCAATATATTCCACTCAACATCAGTTTTACTATTAGGCTTGTTGGTCTAAAATACAGGAAAAAAAAAAAAAACCTTTCACATACAGAAGATCTTTCATCTTTCCTTTCCACACATGATAATTTAAACCATTGAGATTCACCATCCTATTAATATTAGTTTCCATATTCACCACAAGGCACATAGCAGAAAACCCGCTCTGATACCACTTTGATGGGATAAACACACGAATAATAACACACAATAATTCGTCTACGCAGTGAAATGATCAATTATCCCTCTCTTGTGTGAATCTAGCAGGAAATAATACTAAATAGCAATGCTCAATAACGCAATTAACACAACAATAACACAAGCAATTTTTACGTGGAAAACCTCCTCAATGTATTACAATTTGTCACAACAAATATTCAAGAACAAACTTATCAAGATACACAATACTTGATAACTACAATGAGATAAGAAAGATCTCACCAACAACACCAATCTGTCCGACACTGTTCCCGACTCTCAAAAGCTCAGAATCCGATCTCCTCCTTCCAGAATGAACTAAAATGTCTCCTGAACGTGATGTCCAAGTTACAGCTCGAACCAACATTTGGTTTGTGAGAAATGGCCTCTTAAACTCAGCGGCGCAGAAGTGAATCGCCCAGAAAACAAACCCTTATGTTCGTGACTATTCCAGACAATACAGAGCTCTAAAAACGATCTTCACGGACCAGAATGTACCTCATAAGTCATGAATGTGCTGTTCAAAATTCAGCTCGATCCAACGATTGAAACTCAAGATATTACTTCTGAAAAAATTTCTTACTCTTGGAATTCTCTCCAAAAAGGTGAATGCCTCATTTTCTCTCTATTTTTGTCTCACTCTCATCCCCAATGGCTTCTAGGGTTAGGGTAAGTTAAGTCCAAATGATGGGCCTACTTGGGCCTCCTAAGTATGTTGGTTATTGGGCTTCTCCACATGTTGAAAACCCAACCCAACAAATCTCCCCCTTTCCGACTATGTGGAGAGATTAGCCATTCCGGCTATCTCACGACAAACCTCAAGCTTCTTCCTAGGCAGTGCCTCTGTCATCATGTCAGTACCATTGTCATTCGTATGAATCTTTTCAAGTTTAAGCAACTTATTGTTGACATCATTTCTCATCCAATGATATCTCACGTGAATGTGCTTTGATCTTAAGTGAAAAGTTGAATTCTTACCAAGATGAATAACACTTTGATTATCATCTCCTCCATAACCTTTTGAACCATATAACCTCTTTACATGCTTCCGTTGCAACAATATACTCGGCCTATGTTGTGGAGAGTGCAACACTTGAGAATGTTACCAGGTAGGCTGAAATTGACTTTCTGGTATCCACATCTGATGCCATATCAGAGTCGGTGTAGCCAACTAACTCTGGTTCTCCATCTCCAAAGGTGAGTGTCAACTTAGACGTACCTCATAGATATCTCATTATCCACTTCATAGCACTCCAATGCTCCTTTTCCAGATTAGACAAATAATGGTTAACAACACCAACTGCATGAGGTATGAAAAAACCATTCAGAAGATCAATATATTTGAAGTTGTTCAGAAGTTATATAATGGGAGAAATTGTGGCCAAAACTCAAAAACAATATTGTTGGGTTTTTTTACTTTTTAATTAATTACTCAGGTGATGGGTTTCATCCACCATGCACTCTTTTAGACATGTGACTATATGGTATTTTTGCACTCTTTTGTTCATATATAATTAATTTATTTAAGACATTAACCGATGGTAAAGTATCCACCAATATTAAAAAACATATAATTAGATAAACCTTTAAAGTGGGAAATCCTAGTGTTGCTCACGTCTTCTAACTGCATTGTGGACATTACTAAACAACAAGTGTAAGATTGGAGTTAGTGAGAAAAGGAAGGGCAAATTCTGATGTTGTCATAAGTGTTGGGAACATTAGTTACAACACTCGGCTGTAAGTGTTGGATCATTATACAAAACACTTATTTCAACATCAACAATCATGATGTTGTAACGATGCCCGTGAAAGTGTGATCTGACCCATGTCCAAAAGCCTGTATCATTAAGATAGCTCTAACCGGCTTCATCAGTACTTTGAATTTGATTCATAAAGTTGTTGAATTCTTCTATGGTATATGCTTCTGCCGCCCTCATAAAAAACGAGTAATAAGTGTAACTTTCTTTAGTTTTATTTCTCAAGTTGCCCTTTATATGAAATGTGTGAGGGTACTGAAATGATAAAGGAGAACAAGCTCCAAGTGGCTGTGCAAAAGTTTGAACAGTTCTCAATGGAGCCAGATGAGTCCATTGACAAGTTTGCTGGTAGATTCACTGATGTGATGAATGAAATCAACTCCTTGGGCAAGGTGTACTCCAGGAGAGAAGTTGGATTGAAAATGTTGAGAAGTCTCACTCAAAAGTGGGATGTATATGCTGTAATGATGCAGAACACCAAGGATCTCTCCTCCATGCCCATGCAACAAATCTTCTCAGAACTCAAAGCATATGAGTTTGACCTCAACAGAAGAAAGCCAGCAGAGGAATCTTCTCTACCAACCAAGGGAGTGGCATTTAAAGCCAAAACTGCTGAACCAGAAATGCAGTCCACTCCAAGATCATCAAAGTCAGTCTCTAAGACTTAAATGAAGGAAGAGATGGCCCTCATGGCTAGAAGGTTTGACAAACTCAATTCAAGGTTTGGTAGATACAAGAAATTCTACCAAGATAACAAATTCAGGAGAAGGTATAACTCTCCTAAAGATCAGGCTGAGGACAAAAATCCTGAAGAGAAAAGATCAGAGGATAAGTACTCTGATAGGAGAAGGTCCAGTAGAGCTGACCCTTCATCATCTAAAAGAAGAGATGAATCCAAGAAGGATGACGATGAAGACTTGTGCTATAATTGCAAGAAGAAAGGGCACTTCCAGTATGACTGCCCTGAATTGAGCTCTAAAGAAAGAAGAGAAAGGCAAGCAAAAAGAGACAAAAATTTCATCAATAGGAAGGCCATGATGGCTGGTGAAGAATCTGATAATGCTGAAAGCTTCAACTCTTCTAATGGATTGTTCTCAAACAGTGATGATGATGATGATGTGTGCAATATGGCCATTGAGGATGATGAGGTATCCTCCACTTCTAGCTCACCATCATTTCTATCACAGAACACTAGTGAAGTCAACTTGAAACTTTCCTTTGGGAAGTTGATGGAAGATTTCACTAGGCTGCAAGAATTTCATGACAATTGTGTGAGAGAAAATGAAAGACTTTCAATTGAGCTTTCAAAACCTGCTGAGACAGTAGGTGACATTAAATCTACTGAGTTGTACCAACAAGTCTTGAGAGAGCTTGAGGAAGCAAATCTCAGGATAGTTGACCAACAAGGACAGATTGATGCTCAATTACTTACTCAGAAGAGAAAAGAGTTTGAATTAAAAATTCTTCAAGAAAAATTTGAAAACCTCTCACATGAGTATGACATTCTCAAATCAAGTGAAGAGAGCCTGAAATTAAAGATGTCTGCCTTGAACAAATCCTCTAGAGCAATAGAGGAAATTCAAAGTTATCAAAGACCTATGGCTCAAAGAAGTGGATTAGGTTTTGATCCATTTGAATCTTCACCTTGTCTTAGTGTTGCTTCTACAAGTAACACTAAGAGAATCCTTGTCAAATCAGTGGCACAACAAGCTGAAAATGAAATAATACAGCCACTGAACAAAGGAAAGGGCAAAATGGATGATTTGCCAACTCAAGTGCTTCAGGAGACTAGGCTCAAACCTAAGGAAATGGCCAAAGTCCTTGAACACAAGAGGAATGTTGGTCAGCAGAGTAGACCCAATGGAAGGGCAACTCTCCTGAACAATGTTCAGAGGAGTTATCCAAGGTATAATCAGCCAAGGTCAACTCTTCTGAGAAAACCTCAGCTGAATAGACCTAAGGACAACCATCCTCAAAGGCAAAATAAAATGAGACAACCAAAACCCTTCATGCCAAAGGGTAATGGTCATAAAAAAGCCTTTCCTCAAAGATTTCATCAAGTTACACAAAGAACTCATAAGTTCAGGAGAAGTGACAACTCTCCTGAAACTTACAGAGTTAATACTTTCACACACACCTTCCCAAAGGCATTTAAGGGAAAGGCTGTGTATGTTGATGCACAAGGAAAACAACTTAACCACCTTGAATCAATCAGGGTAATTAGGCAAGTTTAGGTTCCTAAAGGTACAGCTAACCTCTCAGGACCCAAAATTCAAAGGGTACCTAAAACTTGCTAATTGCAGGTACCTTTGGGCCACAAGAAGAGGAGTATGAGCAAAAAGTCAGCATGGTATATTGACAGTGGATGTTCAAGGCATATGACTGGAAACAAGGAACTCCTCATTGATTTTATTGAAAAAGAAGGCCCAAATGTCACATTTGGAGACAGCTCACAAGCAACAACAAAAGGTTATGGTACTTTGATGATTGGTAACATCAAAGTATCCAATGTGTCTTATGTGGCTGGTCTCAAATATAACCTCCTAAGTATCAGTCAATTCTGTGATAAAAATTTCAATGTTGAGTTCTCAAGTGGAAAATGCTTAATCAAGGATAAGACTCAACAAACTCTATTGACTGGAACTAGGAAAGGAAATGTATATTTTGCTGACTGGGACAAGTCTACTGATGCTGCATGTTTCATTGCTAAGAGCTCTGGTGAACAAAGTTGGTTATGGCATAAAAGGATAAACCACCTAAACTTCAAATCAATGAACAAACTTGCTAGAAATGCATTAGTAAAAGGACTACCCAATGAGGTTTTCATTAAGGAGCATGTCTACAAACCATGCCAAGAAGGACAACAGATTAAAGCCTCATTCAAGGGAAAACCAGTCATTTCTACTGAAAGGGTACTTGAACTTCTACATATGGACTTATTTGGACCAATTACCCCTTCAAGCATAAATGGTAGAAAATACACATTGGTTGTAGTAGATGACTTCTCTAGGTTCACATGGGTAGTATTTCTCCTTAATAAGAAGGAAACACAAGTCAAACTGCCTGAACTTTTAAAGAGACTGTCAAATGAGAAAAGCCTTAGCATTATCAAGATAAGATCTGATAAAGGCACTGAGTTCATAAATTCATACATCAATGAGTATTGCACATTAAATGGAATAGCTCATGAAACCTCAGCAGCTAGAACTCCTCAACAAAATGGAGTTGCAGAAAGAAGGAATATAACCTTAAAAGAAACTGCTAGAACCTTAATTGCTGATTCAAATCTACCTAAGAGGTTTTGGGCTGAAGCTATAAATACTGCATGCCATACTCAAAATAGGTGTTTGATTACTAAGGGGCAAGGCAAAACCCCCTATGAACTCTGGAAAGGAAGAATGCCTAAAGTGTCATACTTTCACATATTTGGTTGTAAGTGCTTCATTCACAATAATGGGAAAGAACAGTTGAAAGCCTTTGATAGCAAAGCTGATGAGGGAGTATTTCTTGGATACTCTCAAATCAGTAGAGCTTTCAGAGTTTACAACAAGAAAACCCTTGTTGTGGAGGAAACACCTCATGTTGTGTTTGATGAATCTATTCATGAGTTCAGGAATGAGAACTTGGAATCAGAAGAAATCACACAGAGGACAACCAGACTGAGCCTAAAGGACAAGGACACTGAATTCATAAATGTTGTCCAAGCAAATCTCCATGAAGTTGTTTCACTGGACAACAATCCTGAAGGCAACACTCCTGAAGCAAACCCCACTAAAGGAAATGGTGAACTGAATGATCCAATCCCAGTTCACATCCACGTAACAACTACCAATGAAGAAGCAGGCTCTGTTGAGGTAGTTAATGGATCCAATATTCCAGGGGGAACCATAAATGTTGAAAATGCCAATGTTCCTAACATTGAGAACAACATCCCTGAATATGATCCTGAACTAGATCCTGCATTCAATTATCCTGAATTCTATAACACTGGTAACTCAACTTCAGTAGAGGACAACTCTACTGAAGGAATCAGAAAAAGGAGGACTTGGCTATCTGACCATCCTACTAATCTGATACCTGGTGATCCAAGTATAGGAGTCAAAACCAGAAGTTTTCATGGTGAAAGTGCTCTGTTTATTTGTTTCTTATCAGAACAGGAACCAAAAGACATTGATGAAGCACTTCAAGATGAAAACTGGATCACAACAATGCAGGAAGAGCTAAACCAATTCACCAGAAATGATGTATGGGAGTTGGTGGATAGACCTTCACATCAAGATGTTATTGGAACCAAGTGGGTGTTCGAGAACAAGAAGAATGAAAATGATGTGATTATCAGAAACAAGGCAAGATTAGTGGCAAAAGGCTACTGTCAATCAGAAGGCATTGACTATGATGAGACCTTTGCACCTGTGGCAAGGCTAGAGGCAATCAGACTCTTCTTAGCCTATGCAGCCCACAAGAGGTTCAAAGTATACCAAATGGATGTCAAGAGTGCCTTCCTGAATGGAGTCTTAAAAGAAGAAGTCTATGTGGAGCAACCACTTGGTTTTGAAGTTGGAAACCAAGTCTATAGACTGAAGAAAGCTTTATATGGACTCAAACAAGCTCCAAGAGCCTGGTATGACACCCTGTCACAGTTCCTCTTGGATCATGGTTTCATCAAAGGAACTGTGGACAGAACTCTCTTCAGAATCACTGAAGGAGAGGACATCTTGCTTGTCCAAATATATGTGGATGACATCATATTTGGATCCCCAAATGAGAAGTTGTGTGAGAAGTTCTCCAAGCTCATGCAAAGCAAGTTTGAGATGTCCATGATGGGTCTGATGAATTTCTTTTTGGGACTTCAAGTCAAGCAATCTAAAGAAGGAATCTTCATCAATCAAGCTAAGTACACCAGAGAAATGATCAAGAAATTTGGGTGTACAACTAGCAAGCCAGTAAGGATCCCAATGAACACAAATTGGAAGATGGATCCTGATGAGAGTGGTATCTCAACCAACTCTACTGAGTATAGAGGAATCATTGGTTCACTCCTCTAACTCACTGCCAGCAGACCTGACATCACCTTTGCAGTAGGTGTTTGTGCAAGGTTTCAAGCAAATCCTAAGAAAAGCCATCTTGAGGCTGCAAAAAGGATCTTGAGGTATCTCAAAGGCACTGAAAACCTAGGCCTTTGGTACCCTGCTGATGACAACATTGAGTTAACTGGCTACTCAGATGCTGATTATGGAGGATGTAGAATTGACAGAAAGTCCACTTTCGGGACTTGTCAATTCTTGGGCAACAAACTCATATCTTGGTTCTCCAAGAAGCAGAATACAGTGGCTACTTCCACCACTGAAGCTGAATATGTTGCAGCTGGAAGTGGCTGTGCTCAGATTCTTTGGTTGAGACAACAACTAAGAGACTACAATGTCAACTTTGCTGAAGTGCCATTGCAATATCACAGAATTAAGTATTGCACACTAGATGCAAACATGTGGACATCAAGCATCACTTCATCAGAGACCATGTGGAGAAGAAGGACATAAAGTTGGTGAAAATCCACACAGATCATCAAAAAGCTGATATATTGACTAAGCCACTTGCAGAGGCAAGATTTCTAGAGCTATCAGCAGAATTGGGATTACTTGATCCAGGGAAGTTGGACAAGTAAACTCTATTGAAGTTAATGGAAGTAAAGGGAACTGAAGTGGTGTTCAGCAGACTTGGTCAAGTCTACTGAAATTCAGAAGAGATGACCTCAATCATTCAGGACACTTGTCCACATCTTTTTAGGACACTTGTCCAAGTGGGGTCAGATAAGTTGTCTTGGCTATCAAACTATTTTCTTGGTTTGATAAGCACCTATTTTGGGTAATCATTGCCTATTTTGAAATATGTCCCATTCCATATACAAATATCATCTTTTTGGGATTTAATTTGTTTCCCACCCAAAAGGTCACTTTCCATGCATTAAATGCCAAGATTTAACTCTTGTTTGCATTACACTTTTTCAAGCCATGATCTACCTTGAAAACTCCCCAACCATTAACTAATATTAAATAACCTCCACGTTTTGAATAAAACCAATTACTCACTGTTACATTGGTTTTTGACCATTGGATCAAAATTGGCCAACTCCCCTGAAATCAATCCTGGCCGTCCAATTTTGTTTTCCATTTTTGTTAACCGTTGAATTGCCTCAAAACTCCACCAACTCATTGACAAACATTCTTTTTAGAATATTCACAAGTCTTAAGAACCCCCACAAACACTTCTTCCCAAAGTATTTGAAACCCTAGCTTTCATCTTCTTCAAACACTCTCAAACTCACTCAAATTCATTTCTGTAACCTTCAATGGCTCCCAAAATCAGACCAGAAATGATCATTGACTTCTCCAACAAGGCTCTAGACCTTGATTTTGACTATCTAAGCAACAAGAACAACCTTCACTTTGAGCCGATTGCATCTTTTGAAAGTGAAGACCCTGAAGTTACTCCAACTCTTAGATGGCTGAGAAGAGCTGGACTCAAGAAGTTCATGGAAGAAAGGCCAAGCTCTTGTTTGGAGAGCTATATGGCTGAGTTCTTTGCTTTCCTCAAGTGGAGAGGTAAGCCTGAAGATGGTGAAGTTGCTACAAGACTTTCTGATGTAGCAGAGGGAGAGGAGGAAGAGAGATTTCACAGGGTGAAATTCTCTGAAGAAGACCTTGAATGAGCTTTTGGATTGCCTTATAAGGGAAGGAATCCAGAATTTTATGGTGCTGACCATGAAGAGGAGATAGCACAAGAATGGCTATTGGTCCCATGCCCCCTCTCTTCAACACAACACAAGAGAACTCTTAAGCCAAAATTTCTCAATCTTTTTGAGGTAATCACCAAGAGTCTCTTGAGCAACACTGGAAGCTTGGAGCAGGTCAGCCATCCAAGAATAAGGATTATGGCTGCAGTTATTGATGCTAGTGACAAGGGCATCAAGTTTGATTGGAGGACCTTCATCTTGTCTGAGATGATGAAGGAAAAGGCCAAATTCAAAGTGAAAGCTCACAATAAGGTTGCATTGGAAGGAAAACTCAAGTATTGCACCAGGGCAAGCTTGTTGATTGAAAGGTTTTCCCACTATTCACAAATGCAAACCTTTGCAAAGCCCCTCCCTGCCCAGAAAATAATGTTCAGAAAGCTTAGTAAGAAAACTGAGCAAAGAAGGTTGCAACTGGCCAAACCTGTTGAAGAGAAAACTGAAGAAAAGCCAAAGTTGTGAAGACAAGAAAGGTGTCTCAAATTCCTTCAGAAGAAAATTCAGGAGCCTCAACTGAAATTGAAGAAATTGCTGAAGAAGGTGTGCAAGTGCCTTCTGATCACTCAGAAGAGTTAAGGCAAAGATACAATGAGACTAGACAAAAGTCTAAGGGTGAAAAGAGGATCAGGGAAGTTGTCCCTGAGAAGGATGGAGAAGGAAGTGGGAGCAGTAGGGCTAGCAAGAGAAGGGCCAAGCCTACTAAAAAGGTGTTAGAGCTTCAAGAGGAAAAGTCTCTACCACTTGCTCTAAGAGAGAGCAGAGTTGAAAGCAGGACCAAATCTAAGTCAAGGACCAACTCTTCTGGTTCTGGAACTCCAGAATCCAAGGTCCCTGAAGGTCAACCAATAGAGGCCAATCTCCCTGAAACTCAGAATCCTGATCCCAACTCCCCTGAAACTCATGTTACTCCCACAAATCAACCAACCACCCCTGTCAATCTTACAAAGAGATATTCTCCAGAAGGGAGTGTGCAAAGAAGTGGGATAGATGTGCTTGCAGACTTGGCTGTAGATGAGACAATATTGCAATCACCCCCTGACTCATCTATGCTCAATTATTCAAAGCTTTTAGAAGCTGCACTTCATGAGCCAACCCCCCTGAGCAAAGCCCCTTAAGATCCATTGCTCTCAAAAGCAATTGAAGTACCTTCAACTGCACCCAACCCTTCTGAAGCCAACATCCCTGAACTTAACCTTCCTGAAGCCACTCTAGGAGATGACAGAGCCAACTCCCCTATAACCCAAAGTCCCCATTCAAGTGGAGATGAGGAGGACTATACTTATGAGAGTATGCTCAGAGGTGGAGCCAAGGCTACTGTGGACAGTTTGTATCCACAACTTGCTGAATTTCCAAGAATTCAGAAGATGTTCCATGATTTGAGGATGCTTGTGGATGTGAAAGACAAAACCATAATGGAGATATCACAAGTCATCCAAGATAAGGGTGCAAACTGGTGGCAAGTGGAGGAAAGCAGACTGCTACACTTTGCTGGTGTATTAAAAACAAGATTCCTCATTGATGAGGAAGTTTTTGCAAAATTAGTAGATGAGAAGATCATTGAGGAGAAGGAAAGAAAAGCTAAGGGCATCAGACACCCTGATAGTAGCTCAAATGATGATTCCCCTGATGATCCCACAAACCCCTCAAAATCCAATCCTCCTGAAACCAATCCCAACCCTCCTGAATCCAATCTGCCTTCAACCTCTCTCTTAACCTATCATAGGAAAGGCTCTGCTTCATCAGAGGTGTTGACAATGAAGGTTCTTCTGAACTCAAGGCACAACCTAAAGATGTTGAGGTTCCTATTTTAGAGGCTGGTTTGATTAAGGCCTATTCAGTGTCAGGAGAGTTGGACATTGATCAGCCCTTAATCATTCAGGATGACTCAATGGCTACTGAAATAAGCACTGTGATCTCCCCACAACTGCCATCTTTGAACCTTGTTGAAGGTGGAGATGTTGCAGGTATAGGTGAAGGTGTTGAAAAGGAAACTTAGTTGAAAAATCAGAGGGAGTAGAGGATGAAAGAGAGGTTGTGATCACTAAGATAGTGAGTGTACCACCAAATGAGGGTGATATAAGTGAGGAAGGACAGGCTATTCTTGAAGTCAAATCTGAACTTCAAGAATCCCTTGATGAAAGGAGGCCTGATTCCTTGAGTGAGGACATTATCCATGAAGGAAGAAAAGAAAAAGTTGAAAATGAGAAGAAGACTACTGATGTATCATATCTTATGAAAAAGAAACTGAGGGTGATGAATGTGTTTTTACTAACCCTTTTGATCTGTCTGATCTTGCAGGTATATCATTTGACCAAATTTTTGCAGATGACTTCCTAACAGATGCTCCCATCCAAGTTGACTCTGGATCTGCACAAGCTTTGCTTGGGATGCAATTAGTAAAGTTGGACTCCTTGACTCATCAAGTCCAATCAGCTCATGCAAAAACCACTGGAGCTTTGGATCAACATGGAAGAACTTTAGCATCTGTGGAAATGAGGCTAACAGGCTCTGAGGATGTGGTGCTACCTACATTGGAAGCAAGGATAGGAGGAGTGGAATTTGGTCTTCAAACCATTTCCACTGAAGTCCAAAAAGCCAAAGCAACCATGGAGAAAATCTTAGAAGAGGTCAAGAAAGATCAGAAGCTACTCAGAGATAATCACAATGCCAATGTTCAAGCTATTAGGCTAACCATCAAACAAGCACTTGGCAAGAAGACTGCATTGCAGAAGAAAAGAGCAGAGGCACAAAGGCTTGCTATGGTGAAAGCAGCTTCAGAGAAATTTTCCCAAAAAGTAATGGCCAACATTGCTGAAGGTGCAGTGGCCAACCTCACTGAGCTCTTAAAAGCCCAATTGGATGCATCTCTGAAAGCAACCTTGGAGGAGGTTGTTGAGCAAAAAATGAAGCCTGTTCTAGCTTTCCTTAGCTTGAGCAGTGATAGGATGCAGAATATACATGATGAGAATGTATATCTGCTGGAAGAGATGAAATCTCTGAACCTAGCCCAATCCCTGATGGCTACAACCATGAGTGAGCTCAAACCTCAGTGTTTTGATGCTGCCAAAAAGGGGGAAAGGGAAAGAGCAAGGGCTAAAGGTTCCTTGATTATTGGAGGTTCAGACAAGAGTAAGGAAAAAGTTTCTGAAGTTAAAGGAAAAGAGCCAGCAGTGCTGAACTTGGAAGACTTGGATGAAGAGGAGCAGTTAGCAATTGCCTTGAAGAACTCAATGGCTTTAGCACAGGAAGAAAGAGTGAGGCTACAACAAAGACCAGGAGGAGAGGTATCTGGTTTGGACAAAGATGTTGAAGGTGTCCAAACTAGAGGAAAAATCAAGAAGGCCAAAAGAAAGAAAAGAAAAGCTGAGACATTTACTGACTTTCCCAACAGCCTTGATCTGCCCCCCTGGGTTTATAATTTATAATGAAGTGCCTACCTCCAAGAAGGCCAAAAATGCTGAAAAGGACAAAGCTGCTGAAGTGTCCAAGATTGCTGAAAAAGACAAATCCTCTGAAAAAGAAAAGTCTGCTGAGACTAAGTCCTCTGATGGTGATAAAGCTGCTGAAGATATAGAAGAATTGTATGAAGAAGGCTTTGGACCAGGACCAAAGAAGAAGAAAGTTGTGTTGCTGAATGATCCATCAAAGTTGTTTCATGAAGGGTATGGCAAAGACCCTGAAACTCAACAGAAGCTGGCCATGATGAGGGCCCAAGAGAAGATAGAATTGATGGATGAAGCACAAAGAGCAAGAGACAAAAGAAGTGCAGATTTTCAAAAGCCCAGAAGGAAGAAAGCAACTTACAACAAGTTGAAGCCACAGCTCTTGATCCCCATGGACACCAAATATCCTCACTTGGATAAATGGGTGCCAATTCAACTGAATGACTCATGGGAGGAAGCCAAAAGGGAGTTTGTCTATGACTATTATGTCATTGATAGGTGGAATGGAACTACTTGCAGCTGCTGATCTTGCAAGGATTGAATTCACTGCTCCCAAGCCAATCATCTATATGCCTCCCAAGCTGGAAGGAAGGATTGATCAATCTAGGATTCTCCAAGAGTTCCTAGAAATTGTGAAGCTAAACAAGATGGTACTTGGACCTAAGGGCACTAATCAAGAGGCCATGGAGCTTAAGAAGAGGGTGTGGGCACAATATGGGATGGTGCCACCTCCTGAAGATGATCTCTGAAATTGGCTAAGTCCTCTTAATCCCTTTCTGCTGATCTGACTGTCTTGAATACTGATTTTCTGAAATTGGTCATCTATGTTGAAGTTTGATCAAGAATGATGATGTGGTGTGCTCTGAAAATATGTTTGCTCTGATATGCTTTTATGCTCTGATACTTGAATATCTAGATGTTATTAAGTATTTAGTATATGCTCTGATACCTTGTAATGAAAAGCTCTAATGTAATAGTGTTTTGGATTCATGCTCTGATATGTTAACTTCAACTATCAACATGCTTGTAATGATTTTCAAATGAATGATAGTTGAACTTACTTTGAATCAAGAAACATTATTGCAGAGATCTCTCTATGCCTATCTTTGAAACTTATTTGCAACATGAATGGTGAGCACACTAACACATTCTTTTTCAGGATAATTGACCCTAGTCATGTCTTCTGAAGATAAATGTAATAGGTGTAGTCAAGTCACTTTTGCATAAAATGTATAGGTTTTGGCATCATCAAAAAGGGGGAAATTGTTGGGAATAAAATGAGATATGTTTTGATTCAATACCAAAACCCCCTGAGACATGCCTAAGTCTAAGATGATTATGTTCTAAGCATGTTAGAACATATAGAATAAGGCTAGATGAGGAGCTGATATGTTAGGCAGCTCTTAGTTGTTTAGATGCACAATTTGAGGGGAAACATATGCTTTGAAGACCATTAAGAACAAAGTCCCCTTAAGGCTCAAATTCTGGAACAATCACTAAGTCTATTGAAGGCCAAGTATGCTGATCAGGAGAGTTGTCCAGAAGAGTTGTCTCAGCACAATTTAACAAGAACAAATGTTCTGAAACTTAAAGGTCAACTATGCTGAAGAGATGAAGACAACTATACCCTAAAAGCCTTTCAAAGAATGATGTTAAGATCAATTCCAAGTAAAGCAAAGGGAAAAGAGCCAAATCATCTGAAAGAGAGCAAGCCAACTATGCTGATAAGCAAAGTCTGCTGATAGTGATAAGCAGAGTTGTCCATTTGATAAGGAATGTTGTCCTATCATTGGATCAACCTTCAGAAGCCATGTCCAAGCTTAATCAAGTGAATCTTGAAGTCAAAACATTGGGAAGAGTGCTGCAGAATGAAGACAAAGATCAAACAGCCGTTTATTACCCAAATGAGGACATGTCACTATCAAGAATCTGTCTTCTAGTTTTGAAGAACTCAAGGAAGACATTTATAGCAATTTGGGGATGCCTCTCCAACGAGCAAATCCTCCATTTTGTCTATAAATACAGAAGTGTGAAGACCATTTGAAGCATCCATTCTACATACAACTGAACAACCATTCTGAATCTTCAAAAAAGTCATAAAACATTCTTAGTCTTGAAACACTTCTTCTAAGCTGAATCCATTGTATATCCATACAAGCTTAGAGATATATCCTAATCCTTATACACTGACCTTCATTGTAAAGGATATCTCATTAGTTGGAACCTTACTTCAACCCTTACCCCTTTCAAGTGAGAAAGAGAGAAGGTTGTAGTAGTAGAAGTGGTAGGAGCTGACTGTTGAGAGAAGAACAGTTCAGTTCTGAGTTGAGAAGAGGGTACTAGGACTCTAGACATCCTAGAGATCAATTCACCAAGGAGTGGTGTTCTTGATCAAGTGCACCTTGGGCACTATAAAACAAGTTAATTCCAAGAGTGAAGGAATTATCCTGTTAAATCAGGGAAAGTGGATGTAGGAGCTTGAGTCTCTGAACCACTATAAACTCTTGTGTTGATTTACTTTCAAAGTACTTTCATACATTCAACATTGCACACAAAACTGATCTTTTCAAATGACATATATTCAAAGACTGTGCAAAAACTGAATTGGACAAGTTCCCTGAAAACTGGATTGTATTGCTTAAAGTGATTTCAGAACTTAAAGGAGTTTAAACTAAAGGGTCAACCACTAATTCCACACTTATAACCAACATAGATAGTCATTCAACTAAGTACTCAATAGTACTTAGTAGCTTGGTTATCTTTGAAAAGGTTATACATCTTCAGCAGATTTGTCCAAGACAATCTTACTGAACTCTGGTTTGATCAAAGTTGAAAAGAATTTGCATACAAGTGTATTCCCCCCCCCCCCCCCGCATACACTTGTCATATACTCCTTTCTGGACCAACAAAATTGTTTTATGATTCGAATTTAATTTATAATTACTTTTTTTTCTCCTTTATCAAGAACAAAAATTTGTTCTTAATTTTGTTTTGGACCAAAAACAAAGTCCTCTAAGGCCAATCATGTAAAATAATACCGGACAAAAAAATTAGATCCAATAAATCAGATGTTGAATTAAATTTTGTGTATTAAGTTAAAACTCAAAATCTAAATTTAAATCAAAAAAATAATTGTCTAATAAATATAAAAGGTATATGCACCATCCAAGATTCTACAATCTTGTAGATTGAGGAAACGGTTCAATACGAATTTATAAAGGCATTCCGAAAGTGGATCATATTTTTCTGCATAATGAAAAAATGTGCAACTAATTTTTTTTAAAAAGAATTTATGCATTAATTTCCTTCAATAGGAAGCCTTCTTTTAGCTAGAGAAGGATCAACAAAGTAGTTTTGGTTCCACCTACCCTAATGCTACCAACAACTTTGTGAAACTAATGTGGCTAATTGTTAATAGTGATGCACTGTGCTTGTTTTGAGTGGTGAGCTAACTGATAGTTATTTGTAGTTCTGTGTGTATATATCATCATCCATAAACTTTTAGGAATATTAGTTATAGCAAAACATGTTTTAGTTACTCTATTTGAAAGGGTCAATTGTGAGTATACTTACTTCACATAACCAACTAACTTGATAATAGAAATATCCTGGTATGATATTATTGTATACATTTCTCTCAACAACTATCAATAAATAAATAAATTTAAAAATGCTAATGAATTCTTACCTTACTTTAGAAGGGGAACAACCAAATATACAAAGATGTTAAGAGGAAAAAGAAATTACTAAGTACTATTAAAATTTTATGACTAACCGATAATAAAGTTATTAAAGAAGTGTGACATTTAATTTTTAGAACAAACAATGCTAAAAAAATAAAATAAAAAATTACAGTGTTAGAATGTAACTGGATCCGATTTATTTCCTGTCCCTTGGCGTTGAGAATGTCTCTTTGTAATAGCTTCTTCATTTACACAATAGTTAGCTTCTTCATTCCAAATACAATGTTTCTTGTTATGCTTTTGTTTTTTCAGAATTTGAGCAGACCTTCTGTGTATTACTTAGCTGTAGGAGGATATTTGTTTTTATATTCGAAGAAAATGAAATGATTTCAAAATGTGAAATAAGATGAGAATAATAAGGTCTATTATGTATGTTAACATAAGTTGGCTTAGAAAAATAATAATTATTTAAAAAAAAAATATATATATTGGTGGATAGATGTTTTTACATGTATGTTACCTGAGTAATCAGATATGCTATTCTGTTGTTGGATGTAGAAGTAAGTACCACCCAGATTCTATACAAAATAAAATCGTCGTCATCTGTCTCACTGATTCATAACTGTCGTCATTTTTTCATCCGCCTACATCCACCACTCTCCACAAAATTGATCGAAAAACATAAATGATGTGTGAAACAAATTTAAATGGTACACACTCTCCATAGAAAGTTATAGAATGAATTACAAAATGAAAATGAAAGAACCAGAAATAAATTGAACAATTTGAGCACTCTTGTCAATGAAATTTGTTGCTCCATCAATGACAATGGAATCATTTAGAGAAAATTCCTGAAGAGTTTTTAGAGAAATGAGGGACAGACAAAAACAGTGTAAGAGATGAAGGAGTTTGCATACAAACTTAGAATAACCTCCTAAAATGATATGAGCAAATCGTAGAATTATTTAGCTAATGCATATCATACTTACGAATTCGAATTGAGAAACAACAGAATATAACAAATATCATCTTTTAACAAACATTATTTCCTCTTTTAACACACTGAAGAATAAGACATTTATGAGTCAGATTCCACTTAACCAATTCTAAAACTCCCTAAATTAAAGATCTAATTCTAATCTGCCCATCATAGAGTAAAAATAATTTTAAAAAAGCATTTGATTAGTTGGAATACTACCTCAGGATGATATTGCAATCCATAAAACCTCTTGTGTGGAGATCTCTACCTCGGAATGTACCCTCGAATTCATATAAAATTTGTTGAAAAACAAATTTAATTCAAAGTTGAATAGCAAAACCAAGCAACTAAGATTATGCATGGAGAACCAAATGGGCATGCATAAGGCAAACTTGACAACAATGTCCAAAACAAACTGTCTTATATTTTTGAATACTCAACCCTGCAAGAAATCGCCTGAATCTAGAAATCCACAAATTACAAAATCTGGAAACACCGACTCTGCAATTTGAAAGCCCAAAAGCAGGTCGAAAAAATCTTGTTAAGAATCTGGTTTAAATGCAAATAATTATAATTGCACAGAACAATTATAATACACATGCATATTTTTTTCAGTAATAATATTAATTTGTATAAGTATTCACAATTACAATTATCTTTTATAAATATTTTCATGTATTCGAAAATGTATTACTTGTTTTGTTTGAAGACATAAATGGATTTCTCATTTATACATATAAAACTTCTAAATTAAACTATTGATTAAGTTATGTTAATGAAAGCGAGAAAGAAAATATATGGAGTATTATTATGAAAGGTCATTGTGAGGCATTTTATTGCAGAGTACTGTAATAGAGAAGTAGATGAGAAATGTTACAGCAAAATTAAAGCAATCAACAAATTAAATTAAAGAGCAGCAAAAACTGAGCCTCCCGCAAACTGAAACTGAACAACATATACACCTTACAATTTAATTTAAAAAGTTCACTTGATTTAAGGTTAATTAATCACACCCCTCGTGTAAGAGGATATCCCAACGACTTTTTAATATACCAACAACAATTCAACCTCTTAGTTTTCAGCTCCAGTCAACAATGATTTACTTTGTTGTGATGTAGAAGTAGAAAAATTAAGATTATTACCAGTGTTAGAAATCAAATAGTTGAATAATGTTATTGAAAAAATAATAAATAAATAGAAACGGTCAAGGAGCATTAGGAAAGTGCAGTGAATAATTAGATCATTGTCACTAAATTACCTCTCTGAATCATCTTTTTCTTTCTTGACATCACAGTTGTCACATTTTTTTCATTAAATCTGCAAACGTAGTGGTATCTGAAATTAGATAATTAGAAACAAAACTGTTGACATTGGACAATTGAGTCATCTATCATACACAACACACAATTTAACATGTTGAAACACATCAAGGAAATTGAATAACTACTGGGGATGAAGAAGCTAAAATAAGTACTAATGCAATATTTGAGAATTGGTATTCTATAAATTCAAAACAAAGTTAAGAATTGGTCAGAGAAACTAAAGAACGTGTATGAGAAGATTCTATAGAAAATAGTAGTACTATGTAATCCTTATGAGATATACCAATGTAGTATAAACTCCCAACATTCTAGAGTGAGTTCTGTACTGTAACTCGAAAAGGAAAATAAAAAATAAGATACAAAAATATTATTTATAATTCTATAAACATAAACCACTTAAGAAAAAAAAATGCTGGATTGATGATAGGCCAAAAGACCATATCAATTTTACCCAAATAATTTGATATACAAATATGCACACCAGATTCAACACTACAACACTTATTATTCGGAGGAGACACATTTGACATGGAAGATGAACTCGATTATAATGAAGATGAGACTAAATCCAATGGTAACAAAAATATCCCTAAAATACCAAAACTTGTCTACTAAGCCCAACTTTATCAAACATGAAACCCTGGACCTTTTAAGAGAGAGGCAACCTGAATGTCGAAACCTAAAGTTTGCGAATAACTCCGTCGCATCAGACGCTATCAATTCCGGCAAAAAATGGAGAAATTGTTGCCCAAAAAAAAGAATCAAGATTGGTGTTCATCGGAAATGAGTAGATCTGAAACAATCCAATCAGAAACTAAATTTGATTTTTATTAAAAATAGCTTGAAACTCACAAGGTTTAAGGTTTTCGATAAATTTACCTTAATTCGATCTCTAATTTTCTATGGAAATACGGAGCGAAAGCGACATTACAACGGCGGCAAGGGAGAGAAGCAGCTACAATGGACTCCTTCTCGTATCATCAGTTTTTAGATTGATATTGAAAAGAAAAAAATCAGAGAAAATCTTTTTATCTAAGGGATGCAAAGGAGAGTGACGAAGGATTGCATTTGTGGGAAGAAAGAGTTGGAGGATGATGAGGGGGAAGGAGTTACTGCAATCGTGTATTTGTGCCCAAAATTAAAATGGAAAGGGAGGAGTGATTTCTATGTCATTGATGTCAATGTTGCGTGAGTAGGTTAAAAATAAAGAAAATAGATATAAGTAGTAGTAGAAGAATTTGAATAGTGGCTTGCAGAGAAAGCCAAAAGCCTCCTTGGAAGCAGTAGTCAATTAAGAGCTGTTATTTCAAGAAAGTAAATATTTCGAGAAAGTAAATGCACTACTGAAAGATTGCAACGCGGGTTGTGGTAGGATAACGAATAAAAAATTATTTTCTAGAATGGGCGGGAAGACAACTATTCTGTTTTTATATATATATAGATAAAACGAGTTTTGTTATAGTAATAAACAAACTTAAAAGTTTATGTCCCACATCGAATAAGGTAGAAAAAGTATGATTTTTTTTTTCTTATAAAAGTAGTTTTGTTATATTAACAAACAATCTTAAAAGTTTATGTCCCACATCCAATAAGGTAGAAGAAATATGAGAATTTTTTCTTATAAAAGTAGTTTTGTTATAATGACAAAAAAATTAAAAAGTTTTTGTCCCACATGGAATAAAAGTGGAAGAAACATGAGTAAAAAACATTATTAAAGGGGATGAATGTGCACCTAATTTTATATTATAAAAAAAAAACGGGTCAGGTTTACCGGTTTTGGGAGGTCAAACCGGTTTTGACCGATTGAACCCCTAAAACAGGTTTTGGCCATTGTCTGGACTGGATCCGTGACCGGTTCACGGTTGGACCGGTCGAACTGGCCGGTCTAGTCCGGTTTTAAAATCCTTGAATTAGACAACAATGTCTTGAAAAAAGTCCCCCATGCGTCCGACAATGTACCAAGGAGCCATAAACTTTGTACTTCATCTTAAAACTTGATATTTATTCCTGTCAACTAGTTAATGATACCCTGAAATGAATTCAAGTGATCAGTCATAGGAGTGTCATCTCTGAATTTCAAATTCATCAACTGCTTGATTAAGAAAAACTTATTGTTCCTAGTTTTCCTAGCATACAATTGCTCCAACTTTGCCCATAATTCTCGTGCATTAGTTTCTCCACTAACATGGTTCAACACATCATCATCTACCCACTGCCTAATGTAACCACACACTTGTCGATGCAATATATTCCACTCAACATCAGTTTTACTATTAGGCTTGTTGGTCTAAAATACAGGAAAAAAAAAAAAAACCTTTCACATACAGAAGATCTTTCATCTTTCCTTTCCACACATGATAATTTAAACCATTGAGATTCACCATCCTATTAATATTAGTTTCCATATTCACCACAAGGCACATAGCAGAAAACCCGCTCTGATACCACTTTGATGGGATAAACACACGAATAATAACACACAATAATTCGTCTACGCAGTGAAATGATCAATTATCCCTCTCTTGTGTGAATCTAGCAGGAAATAATACTAAATAGCAATGCTCAATAACGCAATTAACACAACAATAACACAAGCAATTTTTACGTGGAAAACCTCCTCAATGTATTACAATTTGTCACAACAAATATTCAAGAACAAACTTATCAAGATACACAATACTTGATAACTACAATGAGATAAGAAAGATCTCACCAACAACACCAATCTGTCCGACACTGTTCCCGACTCTCAAAAGCTCAGAATCCGATCTCCTCCTTCCAGAATGAACTAAAATGTCTCCTGAACGTGATGTCCAAGTTACAGCTCGAACCAACATTTGGTTTGTGAGAAATGGCCTCTTAAACTCAGCGGCGCAGAAGTGAATCGCCCAGAAAACAAACCCTTATGTTCGTGACTATTCCAGACAATACAGAGCTCTAAAAACGATCTTCACGGACCAGAATGTACCTCATAAGTCATGAATGTGCTGTTCAAAATTCAGCTCGATCCAACGATTGAAACTCAAGATATTACTTCTGAAAAAATTTCTTACTCTTGGAATTCTCTCCAAAAAGGTGAATGCCTCATTTTCTCTCTATTTTTGTCTCACTCTCATCCCCAATGGCTTCTAGGGTTAGGGTAAGTTAAGTCCAAATGATGGGCCTACTTGGGCCTCCTAAGTATGTTGGTTATTGGGCTTCTCCACATGTTGAAAACCCAACCCAACAAATCTCCCCCTTTCCGACTATGTGGAGAGATTAGCCATTCCGGCTATCTCACGACAAACCTCAAGCTTCTTCCTAGGCAGTGCCTCTGTCATCATGTCAGTACCATTGTCATTCGTATGAATCTTTTCAAGTTTAAGCAACTTATTGTTGACATCATTTCTCATCCAATGATATCTCACGTGAATGTGCTTTGATCTTAAGTGAAAAGTTGAATTCTTACCAAGATGAATAACACTTTGATTATCATCTCCTCCATAACCTTTTGAACCATATAACCTCTTTACATGCTTCCGTTGCAACAATATACTCGGCCTATGTTGTGGAGAGTGCAACACTTGAGAATGTTACCAGGTAGGCTGAAATTGACTTTCTGGTATCCACATCTGATGCCATATCAGAGTCGGTGTAGCCAACTAACTCTGGTTCTCCATCTCCAAAGGTGAGTGTCAACTTAGACGTACCTCATAGATATCTCATTATCCACTTCATAGCACTCCAATGCTCCTTTTCCAGATTAGACAAATAATGGTTAACAACACCAACTGCATGAGGTATGAAAAAACCATTCAGAAGATCAATATATTTGAAGTTGTTCAGAAGTTATATAATGGGAGAAATTGTGGCCAAAACTCAAAAACAATATTGTTGGGTTTTTTTACTTTTTAATTAATTACTCAGGTGATGGGTTTCATCCACCATGCACTCTTTTAGACATGTGACTATATGGTATTTTTGCACTCTTTTGTTCATATATAATTAATTTATTTAAGACATTAACCGATGGTAAAGTATCCACCAATATTAAAAAACATATAATTAGATAAACCTTTAAAGTGGGAAATCCTAGTGTTGCTCACGTCTTCTAACTGCATTGTGGACATTACTAAACAACAAGTGTAAGATTGGAGTTAGTGAGAAAAGGAAGGGCAAATTCTGATGTTGTCATAAGTGTTGGGAACATTAGTTACAACACTCGGCTGTAAGTGTTGGATCATTATACAAAACACTTATTTCAACATCAACAATCATGATGTTGTAACGATGCCCGTGAAAGTGTGATCTGACCCATGTCCAAAAGCCTGTATCATTAAGATAGCTCTAACCGGCTTCATCAGTACTTTGAATTTGATTCATAAAGTTGTTGAATTCTTCTATGGTATATGCTTCTGCCGCCCTCATAAAAAACGAGTAATAAGTGTAACTTTCTTTAGTTTTATTTCTCAAGTTGCCCTTTATATGAAATGTGTGAGGGTACTGAAATGATAAAGGAGAACAAGCTCCAAGTGGCTGTGCAAAAGTTTGAACAGTTCTCAATGGAGCCAGATGAGTCCATTGACAAGTTTGCTGGTAGATTCACTGATGTGATGAATGAAATCAACTCCTTGGGCAAGGTGTACTCCAGGAGAGAAGTTGGATTGAAAATGTTGAGAAGTCTCACTCAAAAGTGGGATGTATATGCTGTAATGATGCAGAACACCAAGGATCTCTCCTCCATGCCCATGCAACAAATCTTCTCAGAACTCAAAGCATATGAGTTTGACCTCAACAGAAGAAAGCCAGCAGAGGAATCTTCTCTACCAACCAAGGGAGTGGCATTTAAAGCCAAAACTGCTGAACCAGAAATGCAGTCCACTCCAAGATCATCAAAGTCAGTCTCTAAGACTTAAATGAAGGAAGAGATGGCCCTCATGGCTAGAAGGTTTGACAAACTCAATTCAAGGTTTGGTAGATACAAGAAATTCTACCAAGATAACAAATTCAGGAGAAGGTATAACTCTCCTAAAGATCAGGCTGAGGACAAAAATCCTGAAGAGAAAAGATCAGAGGATAAGTACTCTGATAGGAGAAGGTCCAGTAGAGCTGACCCTTCATCATCTAAAAGAAGAGATGAATCCAAGAAGGATGACGATGAAGACTTGTGCTATAATTGCAAGAAGAAAGGGCACTTCCAGTATGACTGCCCTGAATTGAGCTCTAAAGAAAGAAGAGAAAGGCAAGCAAAAAGAGACAAAAATTTCATCAATAGGAAGGCCATGATGGCTGGTGAAGAATCTGATAATGCTGAAAGCTTCAACTCTTCTAATGGATTGTTCTCAAACAGTGATGATGATGATGATGTGTGCAATATGGCCATTGAGGATGATGAGGTATCCTCCACTTCTAGCTCACCATCATTTCTATCACAGAACACTAGTGAAGTCAACTTGAAACTTTCCTTTGGGAAGTTGATGGAAGATTTCACTAGGCTGCAAGAATTTCATGACAATTGTGTGAGAGAAAATGAAAGACTTTCAATTGAGCTTTCAAAACCTGCTGAGACAGTAGGTGACATTAAATCTACTGAGTTGTACCAACAAGTCTTGAGAGAGCTTGAGGAAGCAAATCTCAGGATAGTTGACCAACAAGGACAGATTGATGCTCAATTACTTACTCAGAAGAGAAAAGAGTTTGAATTAAAAATTCTTCAAGAAAAATTTGAAAACCTCTCACATGAGTATGACATTCTCAAATCAAGTGAAGAGAGCCTGAAATTAAAGATGTCTGCCTTGAACAAATCCTCTAGAGCAATAGAGGAAATTCAAAGTTATCAAAGACCTATGGCTCAAAGAAGTGGATTAGGTTTTGATCCATTTGAATCTTCACCTTGTCTTAGTGTTGCTTCTACAAGTAACACTAAGAGAATCCTTGTCAAATCAGTGGCACAACAAGCTGAAAATGAAATAATACAGCCACTGAACAAAGGAAAGGGCAAAATGGATGATTTGCCAACTCAAGTGCTTCAGGAGACTAGGCTCAAACCTAAGGAAATGGCCAAAGTCCTTGAACACAAGAGGAATGTTGGTCAGCAGAGTAGACCCAATGGAAGGGCAACTCTCCTGAACAATGTTCAGAGGAGTTATCCAAGGTATAATCAGCCAAGGTCAACTCTTCTGAGAAAACCTCAGCTGAATAGACCTAAGGACAACCATCCTCAAAGGCAAAATAAAATGAGACAACCAAAACCCTTCATGCCAAAGGGTAATGGTCATAAAAAAGCCTTTCCTCAAAGATTTCATCAAGTTACACAAAGAACTCATAAGTTCAGGAGAAGTGACAACTCTCCTGAAACTTACAGAGTTAATACTTTCACACACACCTTCCCAAAGGCATTTAAGGGAAAGGCTGTGTATGTTGATGCACAAGGAAAACAACTTAACCACCTTGAATCAATCAGGGTAATTAGGCAAGTTTAGGTTCCTAAAGGTACAGCTAACCTCTCAGGACCCAAAATTCAAAGGGTACCTAAAACTTGCTAATTGCAGGTACCTTTGGGCCACAAGAAGAGGAGTATGAGCAAAAAGTCAGCATGGTATATTGACAGTGGATGTTCAAGGCATATGACTGGAAACAAGGAACTCCTCATTGATTTTATTGAAAAAGAAGGCCCAAATGTCACATTTGGAGACAGCTCACAAGCAACAACAAAAGGTTATGGTACTTTGATGATTGGTAACATCAAAGTATCCAATGTGTCTTATGTGGCTGGTCTCAAATATAACCTCCTAAGTATCAGTCAATTCTGTGATAAAAATTTCAATGTTGAGTTCTCAAGTGGAAAATGCTTAATCAAGGATAAGACTCAACAAACTCTATTGACTGGAACTAGGAAAGGAAATGTATATTTTGCTGACTGGGACAAGTCTACTGATGCTGCATGTTTCATTGCTAAGAGCTCTGGTGAACAAAGTTGGTTATGGCATAAAAGGATAAACCACCTAAACTTCAAATCAATGAACAAACTTGCTAGAAATGCATTAGTAAAAGGACTACCCAATGAGGTTTTCATTAAGGAGCATGTCTACAAACCATGCCAAGAAGGACAACAGATTAAAGCCTCATTCAAGGGAAAACCAGTCATTTCTACTGAAAGGGTACTTGAACTTCTACATATGGACTTATTTGGACCAATTACCCCTTCAAGCATAAATGGTAGAAAATACACATTGGTTGTAGTAGATGACTTCTCTAGGTTCACATGGGTAGTATTTCTCCTTAATAAGAAGGAAACACAAGTCAAACTGCCTGAACTTTTAAAGAGACTGTCAAATGAGAAAAGCCTTAGCATTATCAAGATAAGATCTGATAAAGGCACTGAGTTCATAAATTCATACATCAATGAGTATTGCACATTAAATGGAATAGCTCATGAAACCTCAGCAGCTAGAACTCCTCAACAAAATGGAGTTGCAGAAAGAAGGAATATAACCTTAAAAGAAACTGCTAGAACCTTAATTGCTGATTCAAATCTACCTAAGAGGTTTTGGGCTGAAGCTATAAATACTGCATGCCATACTCAAAATAGGTGTTTGATTACTAAGGGGCAAGGCAAAACCCCCTATGAACTCTGGAAAGGAAGAATGCCTAAAGTGTCATACTTTCACATATTTGGTTGTAAGTGCTTCATTCACAATAATGGGAAAGAACAGTTGAAAGCCTTTGATAGCAAAGCTGATGAGGGAGTATTTCTTGGATACTCTCAAATCAGTAGAGCTTTCAGAGTTTACAACAAGAAAACCCTTGTTGTGGAGGAAACACCTCATGTTGTGTTTGATGAATCTATTCATGAGTTCAGGAATGAGAACTTGGAATCAGAAGAAATCACACAGAGGACAACCAGACTGAGCCTAAAGGACAAGGACACTGAATTCATAAATGTTGTCCAAGCAAATCTCCATGAAGTTGTTTCACTGGACAACAATCCTGAAGGCAACACTCCTGAAGCAAACCCCACTAAAGGAAATGGTGAACTGAATGATCCAATCCCAGTTCACATCCACGTAACAACTACCAATGAAGAAGCAGGCTCTGTTGAGGTAGTTAATGGATCCAATATTCCAGGGGGAACCATAAATGTTGAAAATGCCAATGTTCCTAACATTGAGAACAACATCCCTGAATATGATCCTGAACTAGATCCTGCATTCAATTATCCTGAATTCTATAACACTGGTAACTCAACTTCAGTAGAGGACAACTCTACTGAAGGAATCAGAAAAAGGAGGACTTGGCTATCTGACCATCCTACTAATCTGATACCTGGTGATCCAAGTATAGGAGTCAAAACCAGAAGTTTTCATGGTGAAAGTGCTCTGTTTATTTGTTTCTTATCAGAACAGGAACCAAAAGACATTGATGAAGCACTTCAAGATGAAAACTGGATCACAACAATGCAGGAAGAGCTAAACCAATTCACCAGAAATGATGTATGGGAGTTGGTGGATAGACCTTCACATCAAGATGTTATTGGAACCAAGTGGGTGTTCGAGAACAAGAAGAATGAAAATGATGTGATTATCAGAAACAAGGCAAGATTAGTGGCAAAAGGCTACTGTCAATCAGAAGGCATTGACTATGATGAGACCTTTGCACCTGTGGCAAGGCTAGAGGCAATCAGACTCTTCTTAGCCTATGCAGCCCACAAGAGGTTCAAAGTATACCAAATGGATGTCAAGAGTGCCTTCCTGAATGGAGTCTTAAAAGAAGAAGTCTATGTGGAGCAACCACTTGGTTTTGAAGTTGGAAACCAAGTCTATAGACTGAAGAAAGCTTTATATGGACTCAAACAAGCTCCAAGAGCCTGGTATGACACCCTGTCACAGTTCCTCTTGGATCATGGTTTCATCAAAGGAACTGTGGACAGAACTCTCTTCAGAATCACTGAAGGAGAGGACATCTTGCTTGTCCAAATATATGTGGATGACATCATATTTGGATCCCCAAATGAGAAGTTGTGTGAGAAGTTCTCCAAGCTCATGCAAAGCAAGTTTGAGATGTCCATGATGGGTCTGATGAATTTCTTTTTGGGACTTCAAGTCAAGCAATCTAAAGAAGGAATCTTCATCAATCAAGCTAAGTACACCAGAGAAATGATCAAGAAATTTGGGTGTACAACTAGCAAGCCAGTAAGGATCCCAATGAACACAAATTGGAAGATGGATCCTGATGAGAGTGGTATCTCAACCAACTCTACTGAGTATAGAGGAATCATTGGTTCACTCCTCTAACTCACTGCCAGCAGACCTGACATCACCTTTGCAGTAGGTGTTTGTGCAAGGTTTCAAGCAAATCCTAAGAAAAGCCATCTTGAGGCTGCAAAAAGGATCTTGAGGTATCTCAAAGGCACTGAAAACCTAGGCCTTTGGTACCCTGCTGATGACAACATTGAGTTAACTGGCTACTCAGATGCTGATTATGGAGGATGTAGAATTGACAGAAAGTCCACTTTCGGGACTTGTCAATTCTTGGGCAACAAACTCATATCTTGGTTCTCCAAGAAGCAGAATACAGTGGCTACTTCCACCACTGAAGCTGAATATGTTGCAGCTGGAAGTGGCTGTGCTCAGATTCTTTGGTTGAGACAACAACTAAGAGACTACAATGTCAACTTTGCTGAAGTGCCATTGCAATATCACAGAATTAAGTATTGCACACTAGATGCAAACATGTGGACATCAAGCATCACTTCATCAGAGACCATGTGGAGAAGAAGGACATAAAGTTGGTGAAAATCCACACAGATCATCAAAAAGCTGATATATTGACTAAGCCACTTGCAGAGGCAAGATTTCTAGAGCTATCAGCAGAATTGGGATTACTTGATCCAGGGAAGTTGGACAAGTAAACTCTATTGAAGTTAATGGAAGTAAAGGGAACTGAAGTGGTGTTCAGCAGACTTGGTCAAGTCTACTGAAATTCAGAAGAGATGACCTCAATCATTCAGGACACTTGTCCACATCTTTTTAGGACACTTGTCCAAGTGGGGTCAGATAAGTTGTCTTGGCTATCAAACTATTTTCTTGGTTTGATAAGCACCTATTTTGGGTAATCATTGCCTATTTTGAAATATGTCCCATTCCATATACAAATATCATCTTTTTGGGATTTAATTTGTTTCCCACCCAAAAGGTCACTTTCCATGCATTAAATGCCAAGATTTAACTCTTGTTTGCATTACACTTTTTCAAGCCATGATCTACCTTGAAAACTCCCCAACCATTAACTAATATTAAATAACCTCCACGTTTTGAATAAAACCAATTACTCACTGTTACATTGGTTTTTGACCATTGGATCAAAATTGGCCAACTCCCCTGAAATCAATCCTGGCCGTCCAATTTTGTTTTCCATTTTTGTTAACCGTTGAATTGCCTCAAAACTCCACCAACTCATTGACAAACATTCTTTTTAGAATATTCACAAGTCTTAAGAACCCCCACAAACACTTCTTCCCAAAGTATTTGAAACCCTAGCTTTCATCTTCTTCAAACACTCTCAAACTCACTCAAATTCATTTCTGTAACCTTCAATGGCTCCCAAAATCAGACCAGAAATGATCATTGACTTCTCCAACAAGGCTCTAGACCTTGATTTTGACTATCTAAGCAACAAGAACAACCTTCACTTTGAGCCGATTGCATCTTTTGAAAGTGAAGACCCTGAAGTTACTCCAACTCTTAGATGGCTGAGAAGAGCTGGACTCAAGAAGTTCATGGAAGAAAGGCCAAGCTCTTGTTTGGAGAGCTATATGGCTGAGTTCTTTGCTTTCCTCAAGTGGAGAGGTAAGCCTGAAGATGGTGAAGTTGCTACAAGACTTTCTGATGTAGCAGAGGGAGAGGAGGAAGAGAGATTTCACAGGGTGAAATTCTCTGAAGAAGACCTTGAATGAGCTTTTGGATTGCCTTATAAGGGAAGGAATCCAGAATTTTATGGTGCTGACCATGAAGAGGAGATAGCACAAGAATGGCTATTGGTCCCATGCCCCCTCTCTTCAACACAACACAAGAGAACTCTTAAGCCAAAATTTCTCAATCTTTTTGAGGTAATCACCAAGAGTCTCTTGAGCAACACTGGAAGCTTGGAGCAGGTCAGCCATCCAAGAATAAGGATTATGGCTGCAGTTATTGATGCTAGTGACAAGGGCATCAAGTTTGATTGGAGGACCTTCATCTTGTCTGAGATGATGAAGGAAAAGGCCAAATTCAAAGTGAAAGCTCACAATAAGGTTGCATTGGAAGGAAAACTCAAGTATTGCACCAGGGCAAGCTTGTTGATTGAAAGGTTTTCCCACTATTCACAAATGCAAACCTTTGCAAAGCCCCTCCCTGCCCAGAAAATAATGTTCAGAAAGCTTAGTAAGAAAACTGAGCAAAGAAGGTTGCAACTGGCCAAACCTGTTGAAGAGAAAACTGAAGAAAAGCCAAAGTTGTGAAGACAAGAAAGGTGTCTCAAATTCCTTCAGAAGAAAATTCAGGAGCCTCAACTGAAATTGAAGAAATTGCTGAAGAAGGTGTGCAAGTGCCTTCTGATCACTCAGAAGAGTTAAGGCAAAGATACAATGAGACTAGACAAAAGTCTAAGGGTGAAAAGAGGATCAGGGAAGTTGTCCCTGAGAAGGATGGAGAAGGAAGTGGGAGCAGTAGGGCTAGCAAGAGAAGGGCCAAGCCTACTAAAAAGGTGTTAGAGCTTCAAGAGGAAAAGTCTCTACCACTTGCTCTAAGAGAGAGCAGAGCTGAAAGCAGGACCAAATCTAAGTCAAGGACCAACTCTTCTGGTTCTGGAACTCCAGAATCCAAGGTCCCTGAAGGTCAACCAATAGAGGCCAATCTCCCTGAAACTCAGAATCCTGATCCCAACTCCCCTGAAACTCATGTTACTCCCACAAATCAACCAACCACCCCTGTCAATCTTACAAAGAGATATTCTCCAGAAGGGAGTGTGCAAAGAAGTGGGATAGATGTGCTTGCAGACTTGGCTGTAGATGAGACAATATTGCAATCACCCCCTGACTCATCTATGCTCAATTATTCAAAGCTTTTAGAAGCTGCACTTCATGAGCCAACCCCCCTGAGCAAAGCCCCTTAAGATCCATTGCTCTCAAAAGCAATTGAAGTACCTTCAACTGCACCCAACCCTTCTGAAGCCAACATCCCTGAACTTAACCTTCCTGAAGCCACTCTAGGAGATGACAGAGCCAACTCCCCTATAACCCAAAGTCCCCATTCAAGTGGAGATGAGGAGGACTATAATTATGAGAGTATGCTCAGAGGTGGAGCCAAGGCTACTGTGGACAGTTTGTATCCACAACTTGCTGAATTTCCAAGAATTCAGAAGATGTTCCATGATTTGAGGATGCTTGTGGATGTGAAAGACAAAACCATAATGGAGATATCACAAGTCATCCAAGATAAGGGTGCAAACTGGTGGCAAGTGGAGGAAAGCAGACTGCTACACTTTGCTGGTGTATTAAAAACAAGATTCCTCATTGATGAGGAAGTTTTTGCAAAATTAGTAGATGAGAAGATCATTGAGGAGAAGGAAAGAAAAGCTAAGGGCATCAGACACCCTGATAGTAGCTCAAATGATGATTCCCCTGATGATCCCACAAACCCCTCAAAATCCAATCCTCCTGAAACCAATCCCAACCCTCCTGAATCCAATCTGCCTTCAACCTCTCTCTTAACCTATCATAGGAAAGGCTCTGCTTCATCAGAGGTGTTGACAATGAAGGTTCTTCTGAACTCAAGGCACAACCTAAAGATGTTGAGGTTCCTATTTTAGAGGCTGGTTTGATTAAGGCCTATTCAGTGTCAGGAGAGTTGGACATTGATCAGCCCTTAATCATTCAGGATGACTCAATGGCTACTGAAATAAGCACTGTGATCTCCCCACAACTGCCATCTTTGAACCTTGTTGAAGGTGGAGATGTTGCAGGTATAGGTGAAGGTGTTGAAAAGGAAACTTAGTTGAAATATCAGAGGGAGTAGAGGATGAAAGAGAGGTTGTGATCACTAAGATAGTGAGTGTACCACCAAATGAGGGTGATATAAGTGAGGAAGGACAGGCTATTCTTGAAGTCAAATCTGAACTTCAAGAATCCCTTGATGAAAGGAGGCCTGATTCCTTGAGTGAGGACATTATCCATGAAGGAAGAAAAGAAAAAGTTGAAAATGAGAAGAAGACTACTGATGTATCATATCTTATGAAAAAGAAACTGAGGGTGATGAATGTGTTTTTACTAACCCTTTTGATCTGTCTGATCTTGCAGGTATATCATTTGACCAAATTTTTGCAGATGACTTCCTAACAGATGCTCCCATCCAAGTTGACTCTGGATCTGCACAAGCTTTGCTTGGGATGCAATTAGTAAAGTTGGACTCCTTGACTCATCAAGTCCAATCAGCTCATGCAAAAACCACTGGAGCTTTGGATCAACATGGAAGAACTTTAGCATCTGTGGAAATGAGGCTAACAGGCTCTGAGGATGTGGTGCTACCTACATTGGAAGCAAGGATAGGAGGAGTGGAATTTGGTCTTCAAACCATTTCCACTGAAGTCCAAAAAGCCAAAGCAACCATGGAGAAAATCTTAGAAGAGGTCAAGAAAGATCAGAAGCTACTCAGAGATAATCACAATGCCAATGTTCAAGCTATTAGGCTAACCATCAAACAAGCACTTGGCAAGAAGACTGCATTGCAGAAGAAAAGAGCAGAGGCACAAAGGCTTGCTATGGTGAAAGCAGCTTCAGAGAAATTTTCCCAAAAAGTAATGGCCAACATTGCTGAAGGTGCAGTGGCCAACCTCACTGAGCTCTTAAAAGCCCAATTGGATGCATCTCTGAAAGCAACCTTGGAGGAGGTTGTTGAGCAAAAAATGAAGCCTGTTCTAGCTTTCCTTAGCTTGAGCAGTGATAGGATGCAGAATATACATGATGAGAATGTATATCTGCTGGAAGAGATGAAATCTCTGAACCTAGCCCAATCCCTGATGGCTACAACCATGAGTGAGCTCAAACCTCAGTGTTTTGATGCTGCCAAAAAGGGGGAAAGGGAAAGAGCAAGGGCTAAAGGTTCCTTGATTATTGGAGGTTCAGACAAGAGTAAGGAAAAAGTTTCTGAAGTTAAAGGAAAAGAGCCAGCAGTGCTGAACTTGGAAGACTTGGATGAAGAGGAGCAGTTAGCAATTGCCTTGAAGAACTCAATGGCTTTAGCACAGGAAGAAAGAGTGAGGCTACAACAAAGACCAGGAGGAGAGGTATCTGGTTTGGACAAAGATGTTGAAGGTGTCCAAACTAGAGGAAAAATCAAGAAGGCCAAAAGAAAGAAAAGAAAAGCTGAGACATTTACTGACTTTCCCAACAGCCTTGATCTGCCCCCCTGGGTTTATAATTTATAATGAAGTGCCTACCTCCAAGAAGGCCAAAAATGCTGAAAAGGACAAAGCTGCTGAAGTGTCCAAGATTGCTGAAAAAGACAAATCCTCTGAAAAAGAAAAGTCTGCTGAGACTAAGTCCTCTGATGGTGATAAAGCTGCTGAAGATATAGAAGAATTGTATGAAGAAGGCTTTGGACCAGGACCAAAGAAGAAGAAAGTTGTGTTGCTGAATGATCCATCAAAGTTGTTTCATGAAGGGTATGGCAAAGACCCTGAAACTCAACAGAAGCTGGCCATGATGAGGGCCCAAGAGAAGATAGAATTGATGGATGAAGCACAAAGAGCAAGAGACAAAAGAAGTGCAGATTTTCAAAAGCCCAGAAGGAAGAAAGCAACTTACAACAAGTTGAAGCCACAGCTCTTGATCCCCATGGACACCAAATATCCTCACTTGGATAAATGGGTGCCAATTCAACTGAATGACTCATGGGAGGAAGCCAAAAGGGAGTTTGTCTATGACTATTATGTCATTGATAGGTGGAATGGAACTACTTGCAGCTGCTGATCTTGCAAGGATTGAATTCACTGCTCCCAAGCCAATCATCTATATGCCTCCCAAGCTGGAAGGAAGGATTGATCAATCTAGGATTCTCCAAGAGTTCCTAGAAATTGTGAAGCTAAACAAGATGGTACTTGGACCTAAGGGCACTAATCAAGAGGCCATGGAGCTTAAGAAGAGGGTGTGGGCACAATATGGGATGGTGCCACCTCCTGAAGATGATCTCTGAAATTGGCTAAGTCCTCTTAATCCCTTTCTGCTGATCTGACTGTCTTGAATACTGATTTTCTGAAATTGGTCATCTATGTTGAAGTTTGATCAAGAATGATGATGTGGTGTGCTCTGAAAATATGTTTGCTCTGATATGCTTTTATGCTCTGATACTTGAATATCTAGATGTTATTAAGTATTTAGTATATGCTCTGATACCTTGTAATGAAAAGCTCTAATGTAATAGTGTTTTGGATTCATGCTCTGATATGTTAACTTCAACTATCAACATGCTTGTAATGATTTTCAAATGAATGATAGTTGAACTTACTTTGAATCAAGAAACATTATTGCAGAGATCTCTCTATGCCTATCTTTGAAACTTATTTGCAACATGAATGGTGAGCACACTAACACATTCTTTTTCAGGATAATTGACCCTAGTCATGTCTTCTGAAGATAAATGTAATAGGTGTAGTCAAGTCACTTTTGCATAAAATGTATAGGTTTTGGCATCATCAAAAAGGGGGAAATTGTTGGGAATAAAATGAGATATGTTTTGATTCAATACCAAAACCCCCTGAGACATGCCTAAGTCTAAGATGATTATGTTCTAAGCATGTTAGAACATATAGAATAAGGCTAGATGAGGAGCTGATATGTTAGGCAGCTCTTAGTTGTTTAGATGCACAATTTGAGGGGAAACATATGCTTTGAAGACCATTAAGAACAAAGTCCCCTTAAGGCTCAAATTCTGGAACAATCACTAAGTCTATTGAAGGCCAAGTATGCTGATCAGGAGAGTTGTCCAGAAGAGTTGTCTCAGCACAATTTAACAAGAACAAATGTTCTGAAACTTAAAGGTCAACTATGCTGAAGAGATGAAGACAACTATACCCTAAAAGCCTTTCAAAGAATGATGTTAAGATCAATTCCAAGTAAAGCAAAGGGAAAAGAGCCAAATCATCTGAAAGAGAGCAAGCCAACTATGCTGATAAGCAAAGTCTGCTGATAGTGATAAGCAGAGTTGTCCATTTGATAAGGAATGTTGTCCTATCATTGGATCAACCTTCAGAAGCCATGTCCAAGCTTAATCAAGTGAATCTTGAAGTCAAAACATTGGGAAGAGTGCTGCAGAATGAAGACAAAGATCAAACAGCCGTTTATTACCCAAATGAGGACATGTCACTATCAAGAATCTGTCTTCTAGTTTTGAAGAACTCAAGGAAGACATTTATAGCAATTTGGGGATGCCTCTCCAACGAGCAAATCCTCCATTTTGTCTATAAATACAGAAGTGTGAAGACCATTTGAAGCATCCATTCTACATACAACTGAACAACCATTCTGAATCTTCAAAAAAGTCATAAAACATTCTTAGTCTTGAAACACTTCTTCTAAGCTGAATCCATTGTATATCCATACAAGCTTAGAGATATATCCTAATCCTTATACACTGACCTTCATTGTAAAGGATATCTCATTAGTTGGAACCTTACTTCAACCCTTACCCCTTTCAAGTGAGAAAGAGAGAAGGTTGTAGTAGTAGAAGTGGTAGGAGCTGACTGTTGAGAGAAGAACAGTTCAGTTCTGAGTTGAGAAGAGGGTACTAGGACTCTAGACATCCTAGAGATCAATTCACCAAGGAGTGGTGTTCTTGATCAAGTGCACCTTGGGCACTATAAAACAAGTTAATTCCAAGAGTGAAGGAATTATCCTGTTAAATCAGGGAAAGTGGATGTAGGAGCTTGAGTCTCTGAACCACTATAAACTCTTGTGTTGATTTACTTTCAAAGTACTTTCATACATTCAACATTGCACACAAAACTGATCTTTTCAAATGACATATATTCAAAGACTGTGCAAAAACTGAATTGGACAAGTTCCCTGAAAACTGGATTGTATTGCTTAAAGTGATTTCAGAACTTAAAGGAGTTTAAACTAAAGGGTCAACCACTAATTCCACACTTATAACCAACATAGATAGTCATTCAACTAAGTACTCAATAGTACTTAGTAGCTTGGTTATCTTTGAAAAGGTTATACATCTTCAGCAGATTTGTCCAAGACAATCTTACTGAACTCTGGTTTGATCAAAGTTGAAAAGAATTTGCATACAAGTGTATTCCCCCCCCCCCCCCCCCCCGCATACACTTGTCATATACTCCTTTCTGGACCAACAAAATTGTTTTATGATTCGAATTTAATTTATAATTACTTTTTTTTCTCCTTTATCAAGAACAAAAATTTGTTCTTAATTTTGTTTTGGACCAAAAACAAAGTCCTCTAAGGCCAATCATGTAAAATAATACCGGACAAAAAAATTAGATCCAATAAATCAGATGTTGAATTAAATTTTGTGTATTAAGTTAAAACTCAAAATCTAAATTTAAATCAAAAAAATAATTGTCTAATAAATATAAAAGGTATATGCACCATCCAAGATTCTACAATCTTGTAGATTGAGGAAACGGTTCAATACGAATTTATAAAGGCATTCCGAAAGTGGATCATATTTTTCTGCATAATGAAAAAATGTGCAACTAATTTTTTTTAAAAAGAATTTATGCATTAATTTCCTTCAATAGGAAGCCTTCTTTTAGCTAGAGAAGGATCAACAAAGTAGTTTTGGTTCCACCTACCCTAATGCTACCAACAACTTTGTGAAACTAATGTGGCTAATTGTTAATAGTGATGCACTGTGCTTGTTTTGAGTGGTGAGCTAACTGATAGTTATTTGTAGTTCTGTGTGTATATATCATCATCCATAAACTTTTAGGAATATTAGTTATAGCAAAACATGTTTTAGTTACTCTATTTGAAAGGGTCAATTGTGAGTATACTTACTTCACATAACCAACTAACTTGATAATAGAAATATCCTGGTATGATATTATTGTATACATTTCTCTCAACAACTATCAATAAATAAATAAATTTAAAAATGCTAATGAATTCTTACCTTACTTTAGAAGGGGAACAACCAAATATACAAAGATGTTAAGAGGAAAAAGAAATTACTAAGTACTATTAAAATTTTATGACTAACCGATAATAAAGTTATTAAAGAAGTGTGACATTTAATTTTTAGAACAAACAATGCTAAAAAAATAAAATAAAAAATTACAGTGTTAGAATGTAACTGGATCCGATTTATTTCCTGTCCCTTGGCGTTGAGAATGTCTCTTTGTAATAGCTTCTTCATTTACACAATAGTTAGCTTCTTCATTCCAAATACAATGTTTCTTGTTATGCTTTTGTTTTTTCAGAATTTGAGCAGACCTTCTGTGTATTACTTAGCTGTAGGAGGATATTTGTTTTTATATTCGAAGAAAATGAAATGATTTCAAAATGTGAAATAAGATGAGAATAATAAGGTCTATTATGTATGTTAACATAAGTTGGCTTAGAAAAATAATAATTATTTAAAAAAAATATATATATATTGGTGGATAGATGTTTTTACATGTATGTTACCTGAGTAATCAGATATGCTATTCTGTTGTTGGATGTAGAAGTAAGTACCACCCAGATTCTATACAAAATAAAATCGTCGTCATCTGTCTCACTGATTCATAACTGTCGTCATTTTTTCATCCGCCTACATCCACCACTCTCCACAAAATTGATCGAAAAACATAAATGATGTGTGAAACAAATTTAAATGGTACACACTCTCCATAGAAAGTTATAGAATGAATTACAAAATGAAAATGAAAGAACCAGAAATAAATTGAACAATTTGAGCACTCTTGTCAATGAAATTTGTTGCTCCATCAATGACAATGGAATCATTTAGAGAAAATTCCTGAAGAGTTTTTAGAGAAATGAGGGACAGACAAAAACAGTGTAAGAGATGAAGGAGTTTGCATACAAACTTAGAATAACCTCCTAAAATGATATGAGCAAATCGTAGAATTATTTAGCTAATGCATATCATACTTACGAATTCGAATTGAGAAACAACAGAATATAACAAATATCATCTTTTAACAAACATTATTTCCTCTTTTAACACACTGAAGAATAAGACATTTATGAGTCAGATTCCACTTAACCAATTCTAAAACTCCCTAAATTAAAGATCTAATTCTAATCTGCCCATCATAGAGTAAAAATAATTTTAAAAAAGCATTTGATTAGTTGGAATACTACCTCAGGATGATATTGCAATCCATAAAACCTCTTGTGTGGAGATCTCTACCTCGGAATGTACCCTCGAATTCATATAAAATTTGTTGAAAAACAAATTTAATTCAAAGTTGAATAGCAAAACCAAGCAACTAAGATTATGCATGGAGAACCAAATGGGCATGCATAAGGCAAACTTGACAACAATGTCCAAAACAAACTGTCTTATATTTTTGAATACTCAACCCTGCAAGAAATCGCCTGAATCTAGAAATCCACAAATTACAAAATCTGGAAACACCGACTCTGCAATTTGAAAGCCCAAAAGCAGGTCGAAAAAATCTTGTTAAGAATCTGGTTTAAATGCAAATAATTATAATTGCACAGAACAATTATAATACACATGCATATTTTTTTCAGTAATAATATTAATTTGTATAAGTATTCACAATTACAATTATCTTTTATAAATATTTTCATGTATTCGAAAATGTATTACTTGTTTTGTTTGAAGACATAAATGGATTTCTCATTTATACATATAAAACTTCTAAATTAAACTATTGATTAAGTTATGTTAATGAAAGCGAGAAAGAAAATATATGGAGTATTATTATGAAAGGTCATTGTGAGGCATTTTATTGCAGAGTACTGTAATAGAGAAGTAGATGAGAAATGTTACAGCAAAATTAAAGCAATCAACAAATTAAATTAAAGAGCAGCAAAAACTGAGCCTCCCGCAAACTGAAACTGAACAACATATACACCTTACAATTTAATTTAAAAAGTTCACTTGATTTAAGGTTAATTAATCACACCCCTCGTGTAAGAGGATATCCCAACGACTTTTTAATATACCAACAACAATTCAACCTCTTAGTTTTCAGCTCCAGTCAACAATGATTTACTTTGTTGTGATGTAGAAGTAGAAAAATTAAGATTATTACCAGTGTTAGAAATCAAATAGTTGAATAATGTTATTGAAAAAATAATAAATAAATAGAAACGGTCAAGGAGCATTAGGAAAGTGCAGTGAATAATTAGATCATTGTCACTAAATTACCTCTCTGAATCATCTTTTTCTTTCTTGACATCACAGTTGTCACATTTTTTTCATTAAATCTGCAAACGTAGTGGTATCTGAAATTAGATAATTAGAAACAAAACTGTTGACATTGGACAATTGAGTCATCTATCATACACAACACACAATTTAACATGTTGAAACACATCAAGGAAATTGAATAACTACTGGGGATGAAGAAGCTAAAATAAGTACTAATGCAATATTTGAGAATTGGTATTCTATAAATTCAAAACAAAGTTAAGAATTGGTCAGAGAAACTAAAGAACGTGTATGAGAAGATTCTATAGAAAATAGTAGTACTATGTAATCCTTATGAGATATACCAATGTAGTATAAACTCCCAACATTCTAGAGTGAGTTCTGTACTGTAACTCGAAAAGGAAAATAAAAAATAAGATACAAAAATATTATTTATAATTCTATAAACATAAACCACTTAAGAAAAAAAAATGCTGGATTGATGATAGGCCAAAAGACCATATCAATTTTACCCAAATAATTTGATATACAAATATGCACACCAGATTCAACACTACAACACTTATTATTCGGAGGAGACACATTTGACATGGAAGATGAACTCGATTATAATGAAGATGAGACTAAATCCAATGGTAACAAAAATATCCCTAAAATACCAAAACTTGTCTACTAAGCCCAACTTTATCAAACATGAAACCCTGGACCTTTTAAGAGAGAGGCAACCTGAATGTCGAAACCTAAAGTTTGCGAATAACTCCGTCGCATCAGACGCTATCAATTCCGGCAAAAAATGGAGAAATTGTTGCCCAAAAAAAAGAATCAAGATTGGTGTTCATCGGAAATGAGTAGATCTGAAACAATCCAATCAGAAACTAAATTTGATTTTTATTAAAAATAGCTTGAAACTCACAAGGTTTAAGGTTTTCGATAAATTTACCTTAATTCGATCTCTAATTTTCTATGGAAATACGGAGCGAAAGCGACATTACAACGGCGGCAAGGGAGAGAAGCAGCTACAATGGACTCCTTCTCGTATCATCAGTTTTTAGATTGATATTGAAAAGAAAAAAATCAGAGAAAATCTTTTTATCTAAGGGATGCAAAGGAGAGTGACGAAGGATTGCATTTGTGGGAAGAAAGAGTTGGAGGATGATGAGGGGGAAGGAGTTACTGCAATCGTGTATTTGTGCCCAAAATTAAAATGGAAAGGGAGGAGTGATTTCTATGTCATTGATGTCAATGTTGCGTGAGTAGGTTAAAAATAAAGAAAATAGATATAAGTAGTAGTAGAAGAATTTGAATAGTGGCTTGCAGAGAAAGCCAAAAGCCTCCTTGGAAGCAGTAGTCAATTAAGAGCTGTTATTTCAAGAAAGTAAATATTTCGAGAAAGTAAATGCACTACTGAAAGATTGCAACGCGGGTTGTGGTAGGATAACGAATAAAAAATTATTTTCTAGAATGGGCGGGAAGACAACTATTCTGTTTTTATATATATGTAGATAAAACGAGTTTTGTTATAGTAATAAACAAACTTAAAAGTTTATGTCCCACATCGAATAAGGTAGAAAAAGTATGATTTTTTTTTTCTTATAAAAGTAGTTTTGTTATATTAACAAACAATCTTAAAAGTTTATGTCCCACATCCAATAAGGTAGAAGAAATATGAGAATTTTTTCTTATAAAAGTAGTTTTGTTATAATGACAAAAAAATTAAAAAGTTTTTGTCCCACATGGAATAAAAGTGGAAGAAACATGAGTGAAAAACATTATTAAAGGGGATGAATGTGCACCTAATTTTATATTATAAAAAAAAAACGGGTCAGGTTTACCGGTTTTGGGAGGTCAAACCGGTTTTGACCGATTGAACCCCTAAAACAGGTTTTGGCCATTGTCTGGACTGGATCCGTGACCGGTTCACGGTTGGACCGGTCGAACTGGCCGGTCTAGTCCGGTTTTAAAATCCTTGAATTAGACAACAATGTCTTGAAAAAAGTCCCCCATGCGTCCGACAATGTACCAAGGAGCCATAAACTTTGTACTTCATCTTAAAACTTGATATTTATTCCTGTCAACTAGTTAATGATACCCTGAAATGAATTCAAGTGATCAGTCATAGGAGTGTCATCTCTGAATTTCAAATTCATCAACTGCTTGATTAAGAAAAACTTATTGTTCCTAGTTTTCCTAGCATACAATTGCTCCAACTTTGCCCATAATTCTCGTGCATTAGTTTCTCCACTAACATGGTTCAACACATCATCATCTACCCACTGCCTAATGTAACCACACACTTGTCGATGCAATATATTCCACTCAACATCAGTTTTACTATTAGGCTTGTTGGTCTAAAATACAGGAAAAAAAAAAAAAACCTTTCACATACAGAAGATCTTTCATCTTTCCTTTCCACACATGATAATTTAAACCATTGAGATTCACCATCCTATTAATATTAGTTTCCATATTCACCACAAGGCACATAGCAGAAAACCCGCTCTGATACCACTTTGATGGGATAAACACACGAATAATAACACACAATAATTCGTCTACGCAGTGAAATGATCAATTATCCCTCTCTTGTGTGAATCTAGCAGGAAATAATACTAAATAGCAATGCTCAATAACGCAATTAACACAACAATAACACAAGCAATTTTTACGTGGAAAACCTCCTCAATGTATTACAATTTGTCACAACAAATATTCAAGAACAAACTTATCAAGATACACAATACTTGATAACTACAATGAGATAAGAAAGATCTCACCAACAACACCAATCTGTCCGACACTGTTCCCGACTCTCAAAAGCTCAGAATCCGATCTCCTCCTTCCAGAATGAACTAAAATGTCTCCTGAACGTGATGTCCAAGTTACAGCTCGAACCAACATTTGGTTTGTGAGAAATGGCCTCTTAAACTCAGCGGCGCAGAAGTGAATCGCCCAGAAAACAAACCCTTATGTTCGTGACTATTCCAGACAATACAGAGCTCTAAAAACGATCTTCACGGACCAGAATGTACCTCATAAGTCATGAATGTGCTGTTCAAAATTCAGCTCGATCCAACGATTGAAACTCAAGATATTACTTCTGAAAAAATTTCTTACTCTTGGAATTCTCTCCAAAAAGGTGAATGCCTCATTTTCTCTCTATTTTTGTCTCACTCTCATCCCCAATGGCTTCTAGGGTTAGGGTAAGTTAAGTCCAAATGATGGGCCTACTTGGGCCTCCTAAGTATGTTGGTTATTGGGCTTCTCCACATGTTGAAAACCCAACCCAACAAATCTCCCCCTTTCCGACTATGTGGAGAGATTAGCCATTCCGGCTATCTCACGACAAACCTCAAGCTTCTTCCTAGGCAGTGCCTCTGTCATCATGTCAGTACCATTGTCATTCGTATGAATCTTTTCAAGTTTAAGCAACTTATTGTTGACATCATTTCTCATCCAATGATATCTCACGTGAATGTGCTTTGATCTTAAGTGAAAAGTTGAATTCTTACCAAGATGAATAACACTTTGATTATCATCTCCTCCATAACCTTTTGAACCATATAACCTCTTTACATGCTTCCGTTGCAACAATATACTCGGCCTATGTTGTGGAGAGTGCAACACTTGAGAATGTTACCAGGTAGGCTGAAATTGACTTTCTGGTATCCACATCTGATGCCATATCAGAGTCGGTGTAGCCAACTAACTCTGGTTCTCCATCTCCAAAGGTGAGTGTCAACTTAGACGTACCTCATAGATATCTCATTATCCACTTCATAGCACTCCAATGCTCCTTTTCCAGATTAGACAAATAATGGTTAACAACACCAACTGCATGAGGTATGAAAAAACCATTCAGAAGATCAATATATTTGAAGTTGTTCAGAAGTTATATAATGGGAGAAATTGTGGCCAAAACTCAAAAACAATATTGTTGGGTTTTTTTACTTTTTAATTAATTACTCAGGTGATGGGTTTCATCCACCATGCACTCTTTTAGACATGTGACTATATGGTATTTTTGCACTCTTTTGTTCATATATAATTAATTTATTTAAGACATTAACCGATGGTAAAGTATCCACCAATATTAAAAAACATATAATTAGATAAACCTTTAAAGTGGGAAATCCTAGTGTTGCTCACGTCTTCTAACTGCATTGTGGACATTACTAAACAACAAGTGTAAGATTGGAGTTAGTGAGAAAAGGAAGGGCAAATTCTGATGTTGTCATAAGTGTTGGGAACATTAGTTACAACACTCGGCTGTAAGTGTTGGATCATTATACAAAACACTTATTTCAACATCAACAATCATGATGTTGTAACGATGCCCGTGAAAGTGTGATCTGACCCATGTCCAAAAGCCTGTATCATTAAGATAGCTCTAACCGGCTTCATCAGTACTTTGAATTTGATTCATAAAGTTGTTGAATTCTTCTATGGTATATGCTTCTGCCGCCCTCATAAAAAACGAGTAATAAGTGTAACTTTCTTTAGTTTTATTTCTCAAGTTGCCCTTTATATGAAATGTGTGAGGGTACTGAAATGATAAAGGAGAACAAGCTCCAAGTGGCTGTGCAAAAGTTTGAACAGTTCTCAATGGAGCCAGATGAGTCCATTGACAAGTTTGCTGGTAGATTCACTGATGTGATGAATGAAATCAACTCCTTGGGCAAGGTGTACTCCAGGAGAGAAGTTGGATTGAAAATGTTGAGAAGTCTCACTCAAAAGTGGGATGTATATGCTGTAATGATGCAGAACACCAAGGATCTCTCCTCCATGCCCATGCAACAAATCTTCTCAGAACTCAAAGCATATGAGTTTGACCTCAACAGAAGAAAGCCAGCAGAGGAATCTTCTCTACCAACCAAGGGAGTGGCATTTAAAGCCAAAACTGCTGAACCAGAAATGCAGTCCACTCCAAGATCATCAAAGTCAGTCTCTAAGACTTAAATGAAGGAAGAGATGGCCCTCATGGCTAGAAGGTTTGACAAACTCAATTCAAGGTTTGGTAGATACAAGAAATTCTACCAAGACAACAAATTCAGGAGAAGGTATAACTCTCCTAAAGATCAGGCTGAGGACAAAAATCCTGAAGAGAAAAGATCAGAGGATAAGTACTCTGATAGGAGAAGGTCCAGTAGAGCTGACCCTTCATCATCTAAAAGAAGAGATGAATCCAAGAAGGATGACGATGAAGACTTGTGCTATAATTGCAAGAAGAAAGGGCACTTCCAGTATGACTGCCCTGAATTGAGCTCTAAAGAAAGAAGAGAAAGGCAAGCAAAAAGAGACAAAAATTTCATCAATAGGAAGGCCATGATGGCTGGTGAAGAATCTGATAATGCTGAAAGCTTCAACTCTTCTAATGGATTGTTCTCAAACAGTGATGATGATGATGATGTGTGCAATATGGCCATTGAGGATGATGAGGTATCCTCCACTTCTAGCTCACCATCATTTCTATCACAGAACACTAGTGAAGTCAACTTGAAACTTTCCTTTGGGAAGTTGATGGAAGATTTCACTAGGCTGCAAGAATTTCATGACAATTGTGTGAGAGAAAATGAAAGACTTTCAATTGAGCTTTCAAAACCTGCTGAGACAGTAGTTGACATTAAATCTACTGGGTTGTACCAACAAGTCTTGAGAGAGCTTGAGGAAGCAAATCTCAGGATAGTTGACCAACAAGGACAGATTGATGCTCAATTACTTACTCAGAAGAGAAAAGAGTTTGAATTAAAAATTCTTCAAGAAAAATTTGAAAACCTCTCACATGAGTATGACATTCTCAAATCAAGTGAAGAGAGCCTGAAATTAAAGATGTCTGCCTTGAACAAATCCTCTAGAGCAATAGAGGAAATTCAAAGTTATCAAAGACCTATGGCTCAAAGAAGTGGATTAGGTTTTGATCCATTTGAATCTTCACCTTGTCTTAGTGTTGCTTCTACAAGTAACACTAAGAGAATCCTTGTCAAATCAGTGGCACAACAAGCTGAAAATGAAATAATACAGCCACTGAACAAAGGAAAGGGCAAAATGGATGATTTGCCAACTCAAGTGCTTCAGGAGACTAGGCTCAAACCTAAGGAAATGGCCAAAGTCCTTGAACACAAGAGGAATGTTGGTCAGCAGAGTAGACCCAATGGAAGGGCAACTCTCCTGAACAATGTTCAGAGGAGTTATCCAAGGTATAATCAGCCAAGGTCAACTCTTCTGAGAAAACCTCAGCTGAATAGACCTAAGGACAACCATCCTCAAAGGCAAAATAAAATGAGACAACCAAAACCCTTCATGCCAAAGGGTAATGGTCATAAAAAAGCCTTTCCTCAAAGATTTCATCAAGTTACACAAAGAACTCATAAGTTCAGGAGAAGTGACAACTCTCCTGAAACTTACAGAGTTAATACTTTCACACACACCTTCCCAAAGGCATTTAAGGGAAAGGCTGTGTATGTTGATGCACAAGGAAAACAACTTAACCACCTTGAATCAATCAGGGTAATTAGGCAAGTTTAGGTTCCTAAAGGTACAGCTAACCTCTCAGGACCCAAAATTCAAAGGGTACCTAAAACTTGCTAATTGCAGGTACCTTTGGGCCACAAGAAGAGGAGTATGAGCAAAAAGTCAGCATGGTATATTGACAGTGGATGTTCAAGGCATATGACTGGAAACAAGGAACTCCTCATTGATTTTATTGAAAAAGAAGGCCCAAATGTCACATTTGGAGACAGCTCACAAGCAACAACAAAAGGTTATGGTACTTTGATGATTGGTAACATCAAAGTATCCAATGTGTCTTATGTGGCTGGTCTCAAATATAACCTCCTAAGTATCAGTCAATTCTGTGATAAAAATTTCAATGTTGAGTTCTCAAGTGGAAAATGCTTAATCAAGGATAAGACTCAACAAACTCTATTGACTGGAACTAGGAAAGGAAATGTATATTTTGCTGACTGGGACAAGTCTACTGATGCTGCATGTTTCATTGCTAAGAGCTCTGGTGAACAAAGTTGGTTATGGCATAAAAGGATAAACCACCTAAACTTCAAATCAATGAACAAACTTGCTAGAAATGCATTAGTAAAAGGACTACCCAATGAGGTTTTCATTAAGGAGCATGTCTACAAACCATGCCAAGAAGGACAACAGATTAAAGCCTCATTCAAGGGAAAACCAGTCATTTCTACTGAAAGGGTACTTGAACTTCTACATATGGACTTATTTGGACCAATTACCCCTTCAAGCATAAATGGTAGAAAATACACATTGGTTGTAGTAGATGACTTCTCTAGGTTCACATGGGTAGTATTTCTCCTTAATAAGAAGGAAACACAAGTCAAACTGCCTGAACTTTTAAAGAGACTGTCAAATGAGAAAAGCCTTAGCATTATCAAGATAAGATCTGATAAAGGCACTGAGTTCATAAATTCATACATCAATGAGTATTGCACATTAAATGGAATAGCTCATGAAACCTCAGCAGCTAGAACTCCTCAACAAAATGGAGTTGCAGAAAGAAGGAATATAACCTTAAAAGAAACTGCTAGAACCTTAATTGCTGATTCAAATCTACCTAAGAGGTTTTGGGCTGAAGCTATAAATACTGCATGCCATACTCAAAATAGGTGTTTGATTACTAAGGGGCAAGGCAAAACCCCCTATGAACTCTGGAAAGGAAGAATGCCTAAAGTGTCATACTTTCACATATTTGGTTGTAAGTGCTTCATTCACAATAATGGGAAAGAACAGTTGAAAGCCTTTGATAGCAAAGCTGATGAGGGAGTATTTCTTGGATACTCTCAAATCAGTAGAGCTTTCAGAGTTTACAACAAGAAAACCCTTGTTGTGGAGGAAACACCTCATGTTGTGTTTGATGAATCTATTCATGAGTTCAGGAATGAGAACTTGGAATCAGAAGAAATCACACAGAGGACAACCAGACTGAGCCTAAAGGACAAGGACACTGAATTCATAAATGTTGTCCAAGCAAATCTCCATGAAGTTGTTTCACTGGACAACAATCCTGAAGGCAACACTCCTGAAGCAAACCCCACTAAAGGAAATGGTGAACTGAATGATCCAATCCCAGTTCACATCCACGTAACAACTACCAATGAAGAAGCAGGCTCTGTTGAGGTAGTTAATGGATCCAATATTCCAGGGGGAACCATAAATGTTGAAAATGCCAATGTTCCTAACATTGAGAACAACATCCCTGAATATGATCCTGAACTAGATCCTGCATTCAATTATCCTGAATTCTATAACACTGGTAACTCAACTTCAGTAGAGGACAACTCTACTGAAGGAATCAGAAAAAGGAGGACTTGGCTATCTGACCATCCTACTAATCTGATACCTGGTGATCCAAGTATAGGAGTCAAAACCAGAAGTTTTCATGGTGAAAGTGCTCTGTTTTGTTGTTTCTTATCAGAACAGGAACCAAAAGACATTGATGAAGCACTTCAAGATGCAAACTGGATCACAACAATGCAGGAAGAGCTAAACCAATTCACCAGAAATGATGTATGGGAGTTGGTGGATAGACCTTCACATCAAGATGTTATTGGAACCAAGTGGGTGTTCGAGAACAAGAAGAATGAAAATGATGTGATTATCAGAAACAAGGCAAGATTAGTGGCAAAAGGCTACTGTCAATCAGAAGGCATTGACTATGATGAGACCTTTGCACCTGTGGCAAGGCTAGAGGCAATCAGACTCTTCTTAGCCTATGCAGCCCACAAGAGGTTCAAAGTATACCAAATGGATGTCAAGAGTGCCTTCCTGAATGGAGTCTTAAAAGAAGAAGTCTATGTGGAGCAACCACTTGGTTTTGAAGTTGGAAACCAAGTCTATAGACTGAAGAAAGCTTTATATGGACTCAAACAAGCTCCAAGAGCCTGGTATGACACCCTGTCACAGTTCCTCTTGGATCATGGTTTCATCAAAGGAACTGTGGACAGAACTCTCTTCAGAATCACTGAAGGAGAGGACATCTTGCTTGTCCAAATATATGTGGATGACATCATATTTGGATCCCCAAATGAGAAGTTGTGTGAGAAGTTCTCCAAGCTCATGCAAAGCAAGTTTGAGATGTCCATGATGGGTCTGATGAATTTCTTTTTGGGACTTCAAGTCAAGCAATCTAAAGAAGGAATCTTCATCAATCAAGCTAAGTACACCAGAGAAATGATCAAGAAATTTGGGTGTACAACTAGCAAGCCAGTAAGGATCCCAATGAACACAAATTGGAAGATGGATCCTGATGAGAGTGGTATCTCAACCAACTCTACTGAGTATAGAGGAATCATTGGTTCACTCCTCTAACTCACTGCCAGCAGACCTGACATCACCTTTGCAGTAGGTGTTTGTGCAAGGTTTCAAGCAAATCCTAAGAAAAGCCATCTTGAGGCTGCAAAAAGGATCTTGAGGTATCTCAAAGGCACTGAAAACCTAGGCCTTTGGTACCCTGCTGATGACAACATTGAGTTAACTGGCTACTCAGATGCTGATTATGGAGGATGTAGAATTGACAGAAAGTCCACTTTCGGGACTTGTCAATTCTTGGGCAACAAACTCATATCTTGGTTCTCCAAGAAGCAGAATACAGTGGCTACTTCCACCACTGAAGCTGAATATGTTGCAGCTGGAAGTGGTTGTGCTCAGATTCTTTGGTTGAGACAACAACTAAGAGACTACAATGTCAACTTTGCTGAAGTGCCATTGCAATATCACAGAATTAAGTATTGCACACTAGATGCAAACATGTGGACATCAAGCATCACTTCATCAGAGACCATGTGGAGAAGAAGGACATAAAGTTGGTGAAAATCCACACAGATCATCAAAAAGCTGATATATTGACTAAGCCACTTGCAGAGGCAAGATTTCTAGAGCTATCAGCAGAATTGGGATTACTTGATCCAGGGAAGTTGGACAAGTAAACTCTATTGAAGTTAATGGAAGTAAAGGGAACTGAAGTGGTGTTCAGCAGACTTGGTCAAGTCTACTGAAATTCAGAAGAGATGACCTCAATCATTCAGGACACTTGTCCACATCTTTTCAGGACACTTGTCCAAGTGGGGTCAGATAAGTTGTCTTGGCTATCAAACTATTTTCTTGGTTTGATAAGCACCTATTTTGGGTAATCATTGCCTATTTTGAAATATGTCCCATTCCATATACAAATATCATCTTTTTGGGATTTAATTTGTTTCCCACCCAAAAGGTCACTTTCCATGCATTAAATGCCAAGATTTAACTCTTGTTTGCATTACACTTTTTCAAGCCATGATCTACCTTGAAAACTCCCCAACCATTAACTAATATTAAATAACCTCCACGTTTTGAATAAAACCAATTACTCACTGTTACATTGGTTTTTGACCATTGGATCAAAATTGGCCAACTCCCCTGAAATCAATCCTGGCCGTCCAATTTTGTTTTCCATTTTTGTTAACCGTTGAATTGCCTCAAAACTCCACCAACTCATTGACAAACATTCTTTTTAGAATATTCACAAGTCTTAAGAACCCCCACAAACACTTCTTCCCAAAGTATTTGAAACCCTAGCTTTCATCTTCTTCAAACACTCTCAAACTCACTCAAATTCATTTCTGTAACCTTCAATGGCTCCCAAAATCAGACCAGAAATGATCATTGACTTCTCCAACAAGGCTCTAGACCTTGATTTTGACTATCTAAGCAACAAGAACAACCTTCACTTTGAGCCGATTGCATCTTTTGAAAGTGAAGACCCTGAAGTTACTCCAACTCTTAGATGGCTGAGAAGAGCTGGACTCAAGAAGTTCATGGAAGAAAGGCCAAGCTCTTGTTTGGAGAGCTATATGGCTGAGTTCTTTGCTTTCCTCAAGTGGAGAGGTAAGCCTGAAGATGGTGAAGTTGCTACAAGACTTTCTGATGTAGCAGAGGGAGAGGAGGAAGAGAGATTTCACAGGGTGAAATTCTCTGAAGAAGACCTTGAATGAGCTTTTGGATTGCCTTATAAGGGAAGGAATCCAGAATTTTATGGTGCTGACCATGAAGAGGAGATAGCACAAGAATGGCTATTGGTCCCATGCCCCCTCTCTTCAACACAACACAAGAGAACTCTTAAGCCAAAATTTCTCAATCTTTTTGAGGTAATCACCAAGAGTCTCTTGAGCAACACTGGAAGCTTGGAGCAGGTCAGCCATCCAAGAATAAGGATTATGGCTGCAGTTATTGATGCTAGTGACAAGGGCATCAAGTTTGATTGGAGGACCTTCATCTTGTCTGAGATGATGAAGGAAAAGGCCAAATTCAAAGTGAAAGCTCACAATAAGGTTGCATTGGAAGGAAAACTCAAGTATTGCACCAGGGCAAGCTTGTTGATTGAAAGGTTTTCCCACTATTCACAAATGCAAACCTTTGCAAAGCCCCTCCCTGCCCAGAAAATAATGTTCAGAAAGCTTAGTAAGAAAACTGAGCAAAGAAGGTTGCAACTGGCCAAACCTGTTGAAGAGAAAACTGAAGAAAAGCCAAAGTTGTGAAGACAAGAAAGGTGTCTCAAATTCCTTCAGAAGAAAATTCAGGAGCCTCAACTGAAATTGAAGAAATTGCTGAAGAAGGTGTGCAAGTGCCTTCTGATCACTCAGAAGAGTTAAGGCAAAGATACAATGAGACTAGACAAAAGTCTAAGGGTGAAAAGAGGATCAGGGAAGTTGTCCCTGAGAAGGATGGAGAAGGAAGTGGGAGCAGTAGGGCTAGCAAGAGAAGGGCCAAGCCTACTAAAAAGGTGTTAGAGCTTCAAGAGGAAAAGTCTCTACCACTTGCTCTAAGAGAGAGCAGAGCTGAAAGCAGGACCAAATCTAAGTCAAGGACCAACTCTTCTGGTTCTGGAACTCCAGAATCCAAGGTCCCTGAAGGTCAACCAATAGAGGCCAATCTCCCTGAAACTCAGAATCCTGATCCCAACTCCCCTGAAACTCATGTTACTCCCACAAATCAACCAACCACCCCTGTCAATCTTACAAAGAGATATTCTCCAGAAGGGAGTGTGCAAAGAAGTGGGATAGATGTGCTTGCAGACTTGGCTGTAGATGAGACAATATTGCAATCACCCCCTGACTCATCTATGCTCAATTATTCAAAGCTTTTAGAAGCTGCACTTCATGAGCCAACCCCCCTGAGCAAAGCCCCTTAAGATCCATTGCTCTCAAAAGCAACTGAAGTACCTTCAACTGCACCCAACCCTTCTGAAGCCAACATCCCTGAACTTAACCTTCCTGAAGCCACTCTAGGAGATGACAGAGCCAACTCCCCTATAACCCAAAGTCCCCATTCAAGTAGAGATGAGGAGGACTATACTTATGAGAGTATGCTCAGAGGTGGAGCCAAGGCTACTGTGGACAGTTTGTATCCACAACTTGCTGAATTTCCAAGAATTCAGAAGATGTTCCATGATTTGATGATGCTTGTGGATGTGAAAGACAAAACCATAATGGAGATATCACAAGTCATCCAAGATAAGGGTGCAAACTGGTGGCAAGTGGAGGAAAGCAGACTGCTACACTTTGCTGGTGTATTAAAAACAAGATTCCTAATTGATGAGGAAGTTTTTGCAAAATTAGTAGATGAGAAGATCATTGAGGAGAAGGAAAGAAAAGCTAAGGGCATCAGACACCCTGATAGTAGCTCAAATGATGATTCCCCTGATGATCCCACAAACCCCTCAAAATCCAATCCTCCTGAAACCAATCCCAACCCTCCTGAATCCAATCTGCCTTCAACCTCTCTCTTAACCTATCATAGGAAAGGCTCTGCTTCATCAGAGGTGTTGACAATGAAGGTTCTTCTGAACTCAAGGCACAACCTAAAGATGTTGAGGTTCCTATTTTAGAGGCTGGTTTGATTAAGGCCTATTCAGTGTCAGGAGAGTTGGACATTGATCAGCCCTTAATCATTCAGGATGACTCAGTGGCTACTGAAATAAGCACTGTGATCTCCCCACAACTGCCATCTTTGAACCTTGTTGAAGGTGGAGATGTTGCAGGTATAGGTGAAGGTGTTGAAAAGGAAACTTAGTTGAAAAATCAGAGGGAGTAGAGGATGAAAGAGAGGTTGTGATCACTAAGATAGTGAGTGTACCACCAAATGAGGGTGATATAAGTGAGGAAGGACAGGCTATTCTTGAAGTCAAATCTGAACTTCAAGAATCCCTTGATGAAAGGAGGCCTGATTCCTTGAGTGAGGACATTATCCATGAAGGAAGAAAAGAAAAAGTTGAAAATGAGAAGAAGACTACTGATGTATCATATCTTATGAAAAAGAAACTGAGGGTGATGAGTGTGTTTTTACTAACCCTTTTGATCTGTCTGATCTTGCAGGTATATCATTTGACCAAAATTTTGCAGATGACTTCCTAACAGATGCTCCCATCCAAGTTGACTCTGGATCTGCACAAGCTTTGCTTGGGATGCAATTAGTAAAGTTGGACTCCTTGACTCATCAAGTCCAATCAGCTCATGCAAAAACCACTGGAGCTTTGGATCAACATGGAAGAACTTTAGCATCTGTGGAAATGAGGCTAACAGGCTCTGAGGATGTGGTGCTACCTACATTGGAAGCAAGGATAGGAGGAGTGGAATTTGGTCTTCAAACCATTTCCACTGAAGTCCAAAAAGCCAAAGCAACCATGGAGAAAATCTTAGAAGAGGTCAAGAAAGATCAGAAGCTACTCAGAGATAATCACAATGCCAATGTTCAAGCTATTAGGCTAACCATCAAACAAGCACTTGGCAAGAAGACTGCATTGCAGAAGAAAAGAGCAGAGGCACAAAGGCTTGCTATGGTGAAAGCAGCTTCAGAGAAATTTTCCCAAAAAGTAATGGCCAACATTGCTGAAGGTGCAGTGGCCAACCTCACTGAGCTCTTAAAAGCCCAATTGGATGCATCTCTGAAAGCAACCTTGGAGGAGGTTGTTGAGCAAAAAATGAAGCCTGTTCTAGCTTTCCTTAGCTTGAGCAGTGATAGGATGCAGAATATACATGATGAGAATGTATATCTGCTGGAAGAGATGAAATCTCTGAACCTAGCCCAATCCCTGATGGCTACAACCATGAGTGAGCTCAAACCTCAGTGTTTTGATGCTGCCAAAACGGGGGAAAGGGAAAGAGCAAGGGCTAAAGGTTCCTTGATTATTGGAGGTTCAGACAAGAGTAAGGAAAAAGTTTCTGAAGTTAAAGGAAAAGAGCCAGCAGTGCTGAACTTGGAAGACTTGGATGAAGAGGAGCAGTTAGCAATTGCCTTGAAGAACTCAATGGCTTTAGCACAGGAAGAAAGAGTGAGGCTACAACAAAGACCAGGAGGAGAGGTATCTGGTTTGGACAAAGATGTTGAAGGTGTCCAAACTAGAGGAAAAATCAAGAAGGCCAAAAGAAAGAAAAGAAAAGCTGAGACATTTACTGACTTTCCCAACAGCCTTGATCTGCCCCCTGGGTTTATAATTGATGATGAAGTGCCTACCTCCAAGAAGGCCAAAAATGCTGAAAAGGACAAAGCTGTTGAAGTGTCCAAGATTGCTGAAAAAGACAAATCCTCTGAAAAAGAAAAGTCTACTGAGACTAAGTCCTCTGATGGTGATAAAGCTGCTGAAGATATAGAAGAATTGTATGAAGAAGGCTTTGGACCAGGACCAAAGAAGAAGAAAGTTGTGTTGCTGAATGATCCATCAAAGTTGTTTCATGAAGGGTATGGCAAAGACCCTGAAACTCAACAGAAGATGGCCATGATGAGGGCCCAAGAGAAGATAGAATTGATGGATGAAGCACAAAGAGCAAGAGACAAAAGAAGTGCAGATTTTCAAAAGCCCAGAAGGAAGAAAGCAACTTACAACAAGTTGAAGCCACAGCTCTTGATCCCCATGGACACCAAATATCCTCACTTGGATAAATGGGTGCCAATTCAACTGAATGACTCATGGGAGGAAGCCAAAAGGGAGTTTGTCTATGACTATTATGTCATTGATAGGTGGAATGGAACTACTTGCAGCTGCTGATCTTGCAAGGATTGAATTCACTGCTCCCAAGCCAATCATCTATATGCCTCCCAAGCTGGAAGGAAGGATTGATCAATCTAGGATTCTCCAAGAGTTCCTAGAAATTGTGAAGCTAAACAAGATGGTACTTGGACCTAAGGGCACTAATCAAGAGGCCATGGAGCTTAAGAAGAGGGTGTGGGCACAATATGGGATGGTGCCACCTCCTGAAGATGATCTCTGAAATTGGCTAAGTCCTCTTAATCCCTTTCTGCTGATCTGACTGTCTTGAATACTGATTTTCTGAAATTGGTCATCTATGTTGAAGTTTGATCAAGAATGATGATGTGGTGTGCTCTGAAAATATGTTTGCTCTGATATGCTTTTATGCTCTGATACTTGAATATCTAGATGTTATTAAGTATTTAGTATATGCTCTGATACCTTGTAATGAAAAGCTCTAATGTAATAGTGTTTTGGATTCATGCTCTGATATGTTAACTTCAACTATCAACATGCTTGTAATGATTTTCAAATGAATGATAGTTGAACTTACTTTGAATCAAGAAACATTATTGCAGAGATCTCTCTATGCCTATCTTTGAAACTTATTTGCAACATGAATGGTGAGCACACTAACACATTCTTTTTCAGGATAATTGACCCTAGTCATGTCTTCTGAAGATAAATGTAATAGGTGTAGTCAAGTCACTTTTGCATAAAATGTATAGGTTTTGGCATCATCAAAAAGGGGGAAATTGTTGGGAATAAAATGAGATATGTTTTGATTCAATACCAAAACCCCCTGAGACATGCCTAAGTCTAAGATGATTATGTTCTAAGCATGTTAGAACATATAGAATAAGGCTAGATGAGGAGCTGATATGTTAGGCAGCTCTTAGTTGTTTAGATGCACAATTTGAGGGGGAACATATGCTTTGAAGACCATTAAGAACAAAGTCCCCTTAAGGCTCAAATTCTGGAACAATCACTAAGTCTATTGAAGGCCAAGTATGCTGATCAGGAGAGTTGTCCAGAAGAGTTGTCTCAGCACAATTTAACAAGAACAAATGTTCTGAAACTTAAAGGTCAACTATGCTGAAGAGATGAAGACAACTATACCCTAAAAGCCTTTCAAAGAATGATGTTAAGATCAATTCCAAGTAAAGCAAAGGGAAAAGAGCCAAATCATCTGAAAGAGAGCAAGCCAACTATGCTGATAAGCAAAGTCTGCTGATAGTGATAAGCAGAGTTGTCCATTTGATAAGGAATGTTGTCCTATCATTGGATCAACCTTCAGAAGCCATGTCCAAGCTTAATCAAGTGAATCTTGAAGTCAAAACATTGGGAAGAGTGCTGCAGAATGAAGACAAAGATCAAACAGCCGTTTATTACCCAAATGAGGACATGTCACTATCAAGAATCTGTCTTCCAGTTTTGAAGAACTCAAGGAAGACATTTATAGCAATTTGGGGCTGCCTCTCCAACGAGCAAATCCTCCATTTTGTCTATAAATACAGAAGTGTGAAGACCATTTGAAGCATCCATTCTACATACAACTGAACAACCATTCTGAATCTTCAAAAAAGTCATAAAACATTCTTAGTCTTGAAACACTTCTTCTAAGCTGAATCCATTGTATATCCATACAAGCTTAGAGATATATCCTAATCCTTATACACTGACCTTCATTGTAAATGATATCTCATTAGTTGGAACCTTACTTCAACCCTTACCCCTTTCAAGTGAGAAAGAGAGAAGGTTGTAGTAGTAGAAGTGGTAGGAGCTGACTGTTGAGAGAAGAACAGTTCAGTTCTGAGTTGAGAAGAGGGTACTAGGACTCTACACATCCTAGAGATCAATTCACCAAGGAGTGGTGTTCTTGATCAAGTGCACCTTGGGCACTATAAAACAAGTTAATTCCAAGAGTGAAGGAATTATCCTGTTAAATCAGGGAAAGTGGATGTAGGAGCTTGAGTCTCTGAACCACTATAAACTCTTGTGTTGATTTACTTTCAAAGTACTTTCATACATTCAACACTGCACACAAAACTGATCTTTTCAAAGGACATATATTCAAAGACTGTGCAAAAACTGAATTGGACAAGTTCCCTGAAAACTGGATTGTATTGCTTAAAGTGATTTCAGAACTTAAAGGAGTTTAAACTAAAGGGTCAACCACTAATTCCGCACTTATAACCAACATAGATAGTCATTCAACTAAGTACTCAATAGTACTTAGTAGCTTGGTTATCTTTGAAAAGGTTATACATCTTCAGCAGAGTTGTCCAAGACAATCTTACTGAACTCTGGTTTGATCAAAGTTGAAAAGAATTTGCATACAAGCGTATTCCCCCCCCCCCCCCCATACACTTGTCATATACTCCTTTCTGGACCCACAAAATTGTTTTATGATTCAAATTTAATTGTTAATTACTTTTTTTTCTCCTTTATCAAGAACAAAAATTTGTTCTTAATTTTGTTTTGGACCAAAAACAAAGTCCTCTAAGGCCAATCATGTAAAATAATATCGGACAAAAAAATTAGATCCAATAAATCAGACGTTGAAGTAAATTTTGTGTATTAAGTTAAAACTCAAAATCTAAATTTAAATTAAAAAAATAATTGTCTAACAAATATAAAAGGTATATGCACCACCCAAGATTCTACAATCTTGTAGATTGAGGAAACGGTTCAATACGAATTTATAAAGGCATTCCAAAAGTGGATCATATTTTTCTGCTTAATGAAAAAATGTGCAACTAATTTTTTTTAAAAAGAATTTATGCATTAATTTCTTTCAATAGGAAGCCTTCTTTTAGCTAGAGAAGGATCAACAAAGTAGTTTTGGTTCCACCTACCCTAATGCTACCAAAACTTTGTGAAGCTAATGTGGCTAATTGTTAATAGTGATGCAGTGTGCTTGTTTTGAGTGTTTATAGTTCTGTGTGTATATATCATCATCCATAAAATTTTAGGAATATTAGTTATAGCAAAACATGTTTTAGTTACTCTATTTGAAAGGGTCAATTGTGAGTATACTTACTTCACATAACCAACTAACTTGATAATAGAAATATCCTGGTATGATATTATTGTATACATTTCTCTCAACAACTATCAATAAATAAATAAATTTAAAAATGCTAATGAATTCTTACTTTACTTTAGAAGGGGAACAACCAAAGATACAAAGATGTTAAGAGGAAAAAGAAATTACAAAGTACTATTAAAATTTTATGACTAACCGATAACAAAGTTATTAAAGAAGTGTGACATTTAATTTTTAGAACAAACAATGCTAAAAAAATAAAATAAAAAATTACAGTGTTAGAATGTAACTGGATCCGATTTATTTCCTGTCCCTTGGCGTTGAGAATGTCTCTTTGTAATAGCTTCTTCATTTACACAATAGTTAGCTTCTTCATTCCAAATACAATGTTTCTTGTTATGCTTTTGTTTTTTCAGAATTTGAGCAGACCTTCTGTGTATTACTTAGCTGTAGGAGGATATTTGTTTTTATATTCGAAGAAAATGAAATGATTTCAAAATGTGAAATAAGATGAGAATAATAAGGTCTATTATGTATGTTAACATAAGTTGGCTTAGAAAAACAATAATTATTTAAATATATATATATATATATATATATATATTGGTGGATAGATGTATTTACATGTATGTTACCTGAGTAATCAGATATGCTATTTTGTTGTTGGATGTAGAAGTAAGTACCACCCAAATTCTATACAAAATAAAATTGTCGTCATCTGTCTCACTGATTCATAACTGTCGTCACTTTTTCATCCGCCTACATCCACCACTCTCCACAAAACTGATCGAAAAACTTAAATGATGTGTGAAACAAATTTAAATGGTACACACTCTCCATAGAAAGTTATAGAATGAATTACAAAATGAAAATGAAAGAACCAGAAATAAATTGAACAATTTGAGCACTCTTGTCAATGAAATTTGTTGCTCCATCAATGACAATGGAATCATTTAGAGAAAATTCCTGAAGAGTTTTTAGAGAAATGAGGGACAGACAAAAACAGTGTAAGAGATGAAGGAGTTTGCATACAAACTTAGAATAACCTCCTAAAATGATATGAGCAAATCGTAGAATCATTTAGCTAATGCATATCATACTTACGAATTCGAATTGAGAAACAACAGAATATAACAAATATCATCTTTTAATAAACATTATTTCCTCTTTTAACACACTGAAGAATAAGACATTTATGAGTCAGATTCCACTAAACCAGTTCTAAAACTCCCTAAATTAAAGATCTAATTCTAATCTGCCCATCATAGAGTAAAAATAATTTTAAAAAAGCATTTGATTAGTTGGAATACTACCTCAGGATGATATTGCAATCCATAAAACCTCTTGTGTGGAGATCTCTACCTCGGAATGTACCCTCGAATTCATATAAAATTTGTTGAAAAACAAATTTAATTCAAAGTTGAATAGCAAAACCAAGCAACTAAGATTATGCAAGGAGAACCAAATGGGCATGCATAAGGCAAACTTGACAACAATGTCCAAAATAAACTGTCTTATATTTTTGAATACTCAACCCTGCAAGAAATCGTCTGAATCTAGAAATCCACAAATTACAAAATCTGGAAACACCGACTTTGCAATTTGAAAGCCCAAAAGCAGGTCGAAAAAATCTTGTTAAGAATCTGGTTTAAATGCAAATAATTATAATTGCACAGAACAATTATAATACACATGCATATTTTTTTCAGTAATAATATTAATTTGTATAAGTATTCACAATTACAATTATCTTTTATAAATATTTTCATGTATTCGAAAATGTATTACTTGTTTTGTTTGAAGACATAAATGGATTTCTCATTTATGCATATAAAACTTCTAAATTAAACTATTGATTAAGTTATGTTAATGAAATCGAGAAAGAAAATATATGGAGTATTATTATGAAAGGTCATTGTGAGGCATTTTATTGCAGAGTACTGCAATAGAGAAGTAGATGAGAAATGTTACAACAAAATTAAAGCAATCAGCAAATTAAATTAAAGAGCAGCAAAAACTGAGCCTTCCGCAAACCGAAACTGAACAACATATACACCTTACAATATAATTTAAAAAGTTCACTTGATTTAAGGTTAATTAATCACACCCCTCATGTAAGAGGATATCCCAGCGACTTTTTAATATACCAACAACAATTCAACCTCTTAGTTTTCAGCTTCAGTCAACAATGATTTACTTTGTTGTGATGTAGAAGTAGGAAAATTAAGATTATTACCAGTGTTAGAAATCAAATAGCTGAATAATGTTATTGAAAAAATAATAAATAAATAGAAACGGTCAAGGAGCATTAGGAAAGTGCAGTGAATAATTAGATAATTGTCACTAAATTACCTCTCTGAATCATCTTTTTCTTTCTTGACATCACAGTTGTCACATTTTTTTCATTAAATCTGCAAACGTAGTGGTATCTAAAATTAGATAATTAGAAACAAAACTGTTGACATTGGACAATTGAGTTATCTATCATACACAACACACAATTTAACATGTTGAAACACATCAAGAAAATTGAATAACTACTGGGGATGAAGAAGCTAAAATAAGTACTAATGCAATATTTGAGAATTGGTATTCTATAAATTCAAAACAAAGTTAAGAATTGGTCAGAGAAACTAAAGAACGTGTATGAGAAGATTCTATAGAAAATAGTAGTACTATGTAATCCTTATGAGATTTACCAATGTAGTATAAACTCCCAACATTCTAGAGTGAGTTCTGTACTGTAACTCGAAAAGGAAAATTAAAAATAAGAAACAAAAATATTATTTATAATTCTATAAACATAAGCCACTTAAGAAAAAAAAAATGCTGGATTGATATGCCAAAAGACCATATCAATTTTACCCAAATAATTTGATATACAAATATGCACACCAGATTCAACACTACAACACTTATTATTCGGAGGAGACACATTTGACATGGAAGATGAACTCGATTATAATGAAGATGAGACTAAATCCAATGGTAACAAAAATATCCCTAAAACACCAAAACTTGTCTACTAAGCCCAACTTTATCAAACATGAAACCCTGGACCTTTTAAGAGAGAGGCAACCTGAATGTCGAAACCTAAAGTTTGCGAATAACTCTGTCGCATCAGACGCTATCAATTCCGAAAAAAAATGGAGAAATCGTTGCCCAAAAAAAGAATCAAGATTGGTGTTCATCGGAAATGAGTGGATCTGAAACAATCCAATCAGAAACAAAATTCGATTTTTATTAAAAATAACTTGAAACTCGCAGGGTTTAAGGTTTTCGATAAATTTACCTTCATTCGATCTCTAATTTTCTATGGAAATACGGAGCGAAAGCGACATTACAACGACGGCAAGGGAGAGAAGCAGCTACAATGGACTCCTTCCTCGTATCATCAGTTTTTAGATTGATATTGAAAAAAAAAAATCAGAGAAAATATTTTTATCTAAGGGATGCAAAGGAGAGGGACGAAGGATTGCATTTATGGGAAGAAAGATTTGGAGGATGATGAGGGGGAAGGAGTTACTGCAATCGTGTATTTGTGCCCAAAATTAAAATGGAAATGGAGGAGTGATTTCTATGTCATTGATGTCAATGTTGCGTGAGTAGGTTAAAAATAAAGAAAATAGATAGAAGTAGTAGTAGAAGAATTTGAATAGTGGCTTGCAGAGAAAGCCAAAAGCCTCCTTGGAAGCAGTAGTCAATTAAGAGCTGTTATTTCGAGAAAGTAAATGCACTAGTGAAAGATTACAGCGCGGGTTGTGGTAGGATAACGAATAAAAAATTATTTTCTAGAATGGGCGGGAAGACGACTATTCTGTTTTTATATATAGATGTGGATAGAGACGAAGGACCCATTAGATATAATGATCTAAGAACCCAACGTATAAATTAAGCAGCGGATCTTCCAAAATCGAGATTTGAATTGATCTTACTTAGAGCATAAAAACCTTGACCCGTTGGCTATAGAAGAGCCAAGAACCTTGGTATGATTGAACGCCACAAGATCTTGCTCAAGATTCTTGATAAGTTCTCAAATAAATTAACCTCACAAAGAGAATAAGCAAACAAAAACTTGTAATTTCGTATTAAACTTGGTGTCCCTTCCCAAAGGAATACAAGGCCTATTTATAGGCTAGAAAGTAACTCCTAAGAGTAAATACATTCATAACCTACACCTATGGTCTTAAAAGGCCACTAAAGATTCAATTCAAAGCAAAAAAATGTAACTCCTAACTCTTTGAATTTCCTAGAAAATGTAAATAATCTAAATAACTAATAATAATAAAAATGAAACAATAATTCTGATGGGCTTCATGTGTGCCACGTTTTTGAAGGCCCGTGCACTTAGAATTATGTCTTTTAGCCCAAATTAGCTTCATGACATCTCTTTATTCGTAGTCCAGCCCAATAACATTCACTACTAGGCCTTCTTCGAGCTTGTCTTGCACATTTTCTCTTATTTCAGCAACTAAGCTCATCAAAGCCTCATTTATCTTCTTAGCTCTTGCCCTTGTAATCGGCCCATCATGTATGATCAAAGGATTCTTTTTGTTTTCATGACTTTGCACTGGTGGATCCTCATCATATAGATAAAATGAGTTTTGTTATAGTAATAAACAAACTTAAAAGTTTATGTCCCACATCGAATAAGGTAGAAAAAGTATGATTTTTTTTTCTTATAAAAGTAGTTTTGTTATATTAACAAACAAACTTAAAAGTTTATGTCCCACATCGAATAAGGTAGAAGAAATATGAGAATTTTTTCTAATAAAAGTAGTTTGTTATAATGACAAAAAAATTTAAAAGTTTTTGTCCCACGTGGAATAAAAGTGGAAGAAACATGAGTGAAAAACATTATAAAAGGGGATGAATGTGCACCTAATTTTATATAATATAAAAAAAAACGGGTCAGGTTTACAGGTTTTGGGAGGTCAAACCGATTTTGACCGATTGAACCCCTAAAATGGGTTTTGGCCATTGTCCGGACTGGATCCGTGACCGGTTCACGGTTGGACCGGTCGAATCGGCCGGTCCAGTCCGGTTTTAAAATCCTTGAATTAGACAACGATGTCTTGAAAAAAGTCTCCCATGCGTCCGACAATGTACCAAGGAGCCATAAACCTTGTACTTCATCTTAAAACTTGATATTTATTCCTGTCAACTAGTTAATGATACCCTGAAATGAATTCAAGTGATCAGTCATAGGAGTGTCATCTCTGAATTTCAATTTCATCAACTGCTTGATTAAGAAAAACTTATTGTTCCTAGTTTTCCTTGCATACAATTGCTCCAACTTTTCCCATAATTCTCGTGCATTAGTTTCCATATTCACCACAAGGCACATAGCAGAAAACCCGCTCTGATACCACTTTGATGGGATAAACACACGAATAATAACACACAATAATTCGTCTACGTAGTGAAATGATCAATTATCCCTCTCTTGTGTGAATCTAGCAGGAAATAATACTAAATAACAATGCTCAATAACGCAATTAACACAACAATAACACAAGCAATTTTTACGTGAAAAACCTCCTCAATGTATTACAATTTGTCACAACAAATATTCAAGCACAAACTTATCAAGATACACAATACTTGATAACTACAATGAGATAAGAAAGATCTCACCAACAACACCAATCTGTCCGACACTGTTCCCGACTCTCAAAAGCTCAGAATCCGATCTCCACCTTCCAGAATGAACTAAAATGTCTCCTGAACGTGATGTCCAAGTTACAGCTCGAACCAACATTTGGTTTGTGAGAAATGGCCTCTTAAACTCAGCGGCGCAGAAGTGAATCGCCCAAAAAACAAACCCTTATGTTCGTGACTATTCCAGACAATACAGAGCTCTAAAAACGATCTTCACGGACCAGAATGTACCTCAATAAGTCATGAATGTGCTGTTTAAAATTCAGCTCGATCCAACGGTTGAAACTCAAGATATTACTTCTGAAAAAATTTCTTACTCTTGGAATTCTCTCCAAAAAGGTGAATGCCTCATTTTCTCTCTATTTTTGTCTCACTCTCATCCCAATGGCTTCTAGGGTTAGGGTAAGTTAAGTCCAAATGATGGGCCTACTTGGGCCTCCTAAGTATGTTGGTTATTGGGCTTCTCCACATGTTGAAAACCCAACCCAACAAATCTCCCCCTTTCCGACTATGTGGAGAGATTAGCCATTCCGGCTATCTCACGACAAACCTCAAGCTTCTTCCTAGGCAGTGCCTCTGTCATCATGTCAGTACCATTGTCATTCGTATGAATCTTTTCAAGTTTAAGCAACTTATTGTTGACATCATTTCTCATCCAATGATATCTCACGTGAATGTGCTTTGATCTTAAGTGAAAAGTTGAATTCTTACCAAGATGAATAACACTTTGATTATCATCTCCTCCATAACCTTTTGAACCATATAACCTCTTTACATGCTTCCGTCGCAACAATATACTCGGCCTATGTTGTGGAGAGTGCAACACTTGAGAATGTTACCAGGTAGGCTGAAATTGACTTTCTGGTATCCACATCTAATGCCATATCAGAGTCGGTGTAGCCAACTAACTCTGGTTCTCCATCTCCAAAGGTGAGTGTCAACTTAGACGTACCTCATAGATATCTCATTATCCACTTCATAGCACTCTAATGCTCCTTTTCCAGATTAGACAAATAACGGTTAACAACACCAACTGCATGAGGTATGAAAAAACCATTCAGAAGATCAATATATTTGAAGTTGTTCAGAAGCTATATAATGGGAGAAATTGTGGCCAAAACTCAAAAACAATATTGTTGGGTCTTTTTACTTTTTTACTTTTTAATTAATTACTCAGGTGATGGGTTTCATCCACCATGCACTCTTTTAGACATGTGACTATATGGTATTTTTGCACTCTTTTGTTCATATATAATTAATTTATTTATGACATTAACCGATGGTGAAGTATCCACCAATATTAAAAAACATATAATTAGATAAACCTTTAAAGTGGGAAATCCTTTAGGGATGTTTATTTTGGGATGAAAAAACTGGAATTGGGATTTTGAAATCCCATTCATATTGTTCTAGTTTGAGATTTAGATTCATATTCTATAAAAGTTAAGTCATTTATTTACTTTATACATAAAAGTTTACAAATGAAACTTATTATGGGAAGAGGGAGTAGTTTACAAATACTGATTTATTTTACGAAATATTGTGAAATGAAGAAAAATAAAAAATTAGAAAAAACCGTGCACGTCACCATTTATAGGAATGAAACTTAAGATTTGAAAATCTTGTGCCCTTTCAACTTTTTTTTTTTTTTTTTTGTCAATCAATTTATGGAATCATAAAAAAAGGTACCAGAAGGTCTAGCTACAAATTTACGTGAGGGAGGGATTGTTGCAAGTTTAGAAAGATAGAGAGAGAATGGTGGGTTTCAAATTTTGGATTTCCCTCTTCAACATATATAGGCTAGCTACAAATTTGTCGTATACCCGAATTTATTCTATTTTTATTACTGGAAGTTAAAACTATGATGTAGATCTTCTGGTACCTTTTTTTATGATTCCATAAATTGATTGGCCAAAAAAAAAATTGAAAGGGCATAAGATTTGCAAATCTTAAGTTTCATTCCTATATATGGTGACGTACACGGTTTTTCTAATTTTTTTACTTTTCTTCATTTCACAATATTTCGTAAAATAAATCAGCATTTGTAAACTACTCCATCTTCCCATAATAAGTTTCATTTGTAAACTTTGATGTATAAAGTAAATAAATGAGTTGATTTTTATAGAATATGAATCTAATCTCAAACTAGAACATGAATGCGATTTTAAAATCCCAAATCCGAATTTTTCATCCTAAAACAAACATCCCTTAAAGGATTTTCCATTTTAAAGGTTTATCTAATTATATGTTTGTTAATATTGGTGGATCCATCACCATCGGTTAATGTCTTAAATAAATGAATTATATGTGAACTTTGAGTGCAAAAATGCCATACAGTCACATGTCTAAAAGAGTGCCTTGTAGATGAAACCCATCACCTGAGTAATTAATTAAAAAGTAAAAAAAAAAACCAATAATATTGTTTCTGAGTTTTGACCACAATTTATCCAACTATATTGCTTCTTAATTAGAGCGGCTTCGAATATATTGATCTTTTGAATGGTTTTTTCATATTTGTTTAATTTAACGATACTATGGTTTCAAACAACAATATTGATATTTGTTTAATTTAACGATACTATGATTTTTTCATATTTGTTTAAGTTAATTCCAAATGTTGGGCCTACTTGGGCCTCCCAAGTATGTTGGTTATTGGGCTTCTCCACATGTTGGAAACCCAACCCAACAGAAAATGCAAGGAACACTACCGGGTGAAAGCTTGTGAGAAGCATAATCACAAAGGTACAAAAACTCTCGACAACCAAACGACTTGAATTATGACGGATGTAAGTTCACTGAAATGTTAATTTCTTTTCTTTTAGCTATTATATTTTAATGTTTGGTTCATTTTGTCCATCGTATTGACACTGCTTTATATCACATAAGAGAACGAGCTGACGAATACCCATGATTATTTGATCAACATGCATACATTTTGGACACGTATTTTCTTAGATTTATAAACGAGGCTAGTAAGATGATTTTTAAGACAAAAATGAAGAAAGTTGAGAAGTTGACAGCCTTGGATTCATTTTTCAATAATAATCCGTACAAGAAATGTGTAGATTCATTGGTTAGATATGTTGATGGGTATCACCTATGCATGGTAAAGATTGAAAGGGTTGTAAATTCCTATACATTCCCTGTTGTGTAAATGAACATTGGATTGCACTTAAAGTGGGTATGCCATAGAGGAGTGTTCTAATTTATAATAGTATGGGACAACACATCAATCGTGACATTTTTGGACGCATATTAAAGGTTCTTCCTATGTTGATACGTGAAAGAGTGTATGAGAATTATGAGATATAGGAATTTACGATTGACATCATAGCATGCCCCCAACAACTTAATGTGTAAGTATGTTGAAATTCAACATGTGGTATGAGTTATATTTTTTTTAATACTAACACACATTTTTGTGCATATTTGATTGTGGCATATTTACTGTGAAGTTTATTGAGTTTTTGTTTGCTAAAATAGATGTTGGCCTTATCCGCCCTGATTACATGAATGAATGGAGAAAAAAATTAGCAGGAGATATCTTTTCCCAAAAAATCTCCATAAGCTGCTTTCCAAAACTCAACAGTATAATAGTGTGAACACAACAAGTACATCAAGTACTTCCTCTGCCTTGCTGCTGCTATTGCATGTGAACATGAAAAACGATCTAATTGGAACTTCCTACATGTGCAAGTGTCTTTTTCAAAGTTAACAAAAAAAAAATTAGTTTCATTCATAACTACATACCTCGTTTGATCAAATTGGTTCAACTTTAAGCCTTTTGCCTCTATCAAGAGACTTACGCAACTTTTCTTTCATTGTTGGGGTTAATCTAGTGGTACAAGTTCGGGCTTCATTGCCCCTCTCGTGGAACCATTTTTGTAACTTTTTTTCAATACGTTTAATCAATTTAAGAACCGGACCTTGACGATCTTTTTTGAATAAGGAGTTCGAAGACTCTGCATTGTTTGAGGTCATTGAAAGTGTGTGCGCGTGCGAAATCAGAGGTGTTGTCAGTTGTGTTAGCATTATCCTGACAACATTAAGCAGCGGAAATTAAAATGCACTTTGCAAAATGGAAGTATTCAAAATTTGTGTAGATTATAAAATGATCCACACTGTTCACTATATAAAATATGTGAAACAGATTACAACCTCTTAGAGGTGTACAATAACACTTCGAATGAGTGTATACGATTCACTAGAATTTATGAAATTATCTCCCTCATAGATCTATGCATAAAACCTAGCAAATAAGACTATGATCAACACACTATATTCGGGTTTACAATAGTATATTGATCTACAAGAAGAAACAATAATATTCCTAACTAGAAGCGTATACGCATTCAATAGACTAGTAATCGAGATTTAACTTTTCTTGTTGTATATCTTGTGTTGAGGCAGCTACAGTATTTATAGGCATCATGGACGAACTGCCTTCAACTCCTATGATCATCACAGCCGTGAGATCAAGCAGTTATGGAACTTCTCTTCACATCTCCTTGAATGTAGGGATTTTGGTCCTGAAAGGAGTATATAACAAGTGTATGGGGGGGGGAATACACTTGTATGCAAATTCTTTTCAAACTTGATCAAACCAGAGATCAGCAAGGTTGTCTTGGACAACTCTGTTGAAGAAGATTAACTCTTTAAAGATAATCAAACTACTAAGTACTATTGAGTACTTAGTTGAATAACTATCTAATGGAGTTATATGTGCGGAATAGTGGTTGGCCCTTTAAGTTTAGACTCCTTTAGTTTCTGAAATCACTTTGTCAATACAGTCCAGTTTTCAGGGAACTTGTCCAATACAGTTTTGCACAGTCTTTGAATATGTATCTTTTGAAAGATCAGTTTTTTTGTGTGCAGTGTTGAATGAATGTAAGTACTTATAAAGTAAATCAACACAAGAGGTTATAGTGGTTCAGAGACTCAAGCTCCTACATTCACTTTCCCTGATTTAACAGGATAATTCCTTCACTCTTGGAATTAACTTGTTTTATAGTGCCAAGGTGCACTTGATCAAGAACACCACTCCTTGGTGAATTGATCCCTAGGATGTCTAGAGTCTTAGTACCCTCTTCTCAACTCAGAACTGAATTGTTCTTCTCTCAACAGTCAGCTCCTACCACTTCTACTACTACAACCTTCTCACTTTCTCACTTGAAAGGGGTAAGGGTTGAAGTAAGGTTCCAACTAATGAGATATCCTTTACAATGAAGGTCAGTGTATAAGGATAGGATATCTCTCTAAGCTTTGTGTGGATATACAATGATGTACGACTTAGAAGAAGTGTTTAAAGACTAAGATAGTCTTTGAAAGCTTTGAAAGCACGTTTACTTGTAGGATAGTTGGCTTGGTAGTTCGTCTAGTTGGATGCTTTCAAATGGTCTTCACACTTCTGTATTTATAGACAAATTTGAGGATTTGCCCGTTAGAGAGGCAGTCCCAAATTGCTATAAATGTCTTCCTTGAGTTCTTCAAATTGGAAGACAGATTCTTGATAGTGACATGTCCTCATTTGGGTAATAAACGGCTGTTAAGACTTTGTCTTCATTCTGCAGCACTTTTCCCAATGTTTGACTTCTTGTTAAGACTTGGACATGGCTTCTGAAGGTTGATCCAATGATAGGACAACATTCCTTATCAAAAGGACAACTCTGCTTATCACTATCAGCAGACTTTGCTTATCAGCATGGTTGGCTTGCTCTTCTTCAGATGACTTGGCTCTTTCCCTTTTCTTCACTTCAAGGTGATCTTAGCATGTTGTATTGAAGTTCTTTAGGGTATGGTTGTCTCTAACTCTTCAGCATGGTTGACCTTCAAACATTAGAACTTTTGTTCTGGTTCAATTTCACTGAGTCAACTCTTCTGGACAACTCTCCTGATCATCATACTTGGCCTTTGAGCTTCAGAGCTTTTGTCTTTGCACAGAGTTAGCCTCTTTGGACAACTCTCCTGATCAGAGAATTTGAGTAAACTTGTCCTTTTGAGCTTTACAACCTTGTTCTTGCATAGAGACAACTTCTCTGGACAACTCTCCTGATCAAGGCATTTGATTTTCAATAGAGTATGCTTGGCCTTTAGTGTTTGTTCCAGAATTTGAGCCTTGAGGGGACTTGATCTTGATCATCTTCAAAGCATAGGTTCCCCCTCACAATGTGCATCTAATCATCTAAGAGCTGCCTAACATATCAGCTTCTCATCTAGCCTTATACTATGTGTTCTAGCATTTTTAGAACACAATCAACTTGACTTAGGCATGTCTCAGGGGTTTTTGGTATTTAATCAAAACATATGTCATTTTATTCCCAACAATTTCCCCCTTTTTGATGATGCCAAAACCTATACATTTTATGCAAAAGTGACTTGACTACACCTATTACATTTATCTTCAGAAGACATGACTGGGGTCAATTTCCCTTAAAGAAAATGTGTTAGTGTACTCACCATTCATGTTGCAAATAGGTTTCAAGAATAGGCATAGAGAGATTTGTTTTTCTGAATCAAAATATGTTCAACTATCATTCAAATGAAAATCATTACAGCATGTTGATAGTTTGAACAAAAACATATCAGAGCATGAGATATTACAATTAAGCACACATTTATTACAAAAGTATGATATACTCTTAGAACATTCATCATTTAGGCATTTAGAGCACATCATATCAGCAGCTTGAGCATCTTCAGAGTAGTTGACCAAAAACACAATTTAGTAACCAACTTAAGTATTCATCCATTTCAGCATATAAGAGTTATGAAGACTTAGCCATTTCAGAGATCATCTTCTTTAGGTGGCACCATCCCATATTGTGCACACACTCTCTTCTTGAGTTCCATGGATTCCTGGTTGGTTCCTTTGGGTCCAAAAGTCATCTTGTTCAGCTTAAGAATCTCTGTGAACTCCCTCAGGATCCTTGCTTGGTCAATCCATCCATCAAGCTTTGGAGGCATGTAGATGATAGGCTTGGGAGCATTGAGTTCAATTCTTGCAATATCAGCAGCTGCAAGCAATTGTTGATATAACTCTCTGTAATACTCTATCATGAACTCAACAAAGGAAGAGTTGGCATCTCCTCCATTCCATCTGTCAATGACATAATAGTCATAGACAAACTCCCTTTTAGCCTCTTCCCATGTGTCATTCAGCTGAATTGGCACCCATTTATCCAGATGTGGATACTTGGTGTCCATTGGGACTAGAAGATGAGGCTTCATCTTGCTGTAAGTTGCTCTCCTCCTTCTTGGTTTCTGAAAGTTTGCTCTTCTCTTATCTCTTGCTCTTTGTGCTTCATCCATAAAATCCATTTTCTCTTGGGCCCTCATCATGGCCAGTTTCTGTTGTGTTTCAGGGTCTTTGCCATACCCTTCATGAAACAACTTTGATGGATCATTTAGAACCACAATCTTTGTCTTCTTTGGTCCAGGTCCAAAGCCTTCTTCATATAAGGCTTCCACATCTTCAGTGACTTTGGCACCTTCAGCAATGTTGACCATTTCAGCAGTTTTGGCCTTCTTTAATGTAGGTTCATCATCATCAATTCTGAATTCAGGTGGAAGATCAAGGCTGTTAGGAAAGTCAGTAAATGTCTCAGCTTGTCTTTTCTTTCCTTTTGCCCTCTTGATCTTTCCTCTAGTTTGGACACCTTCAATATCTTTGTCCAAACCAGACACTTCACCACCTGGTCTCTGTTGTAATCTCATTCTTTCTTCTTGTGCTGAGGCCATTGAATTCTTCAAGGCAAGTGCTAGTTGCTCTTCTTCATCCAATTCTTCCAAGTTCAGCACTGCAGGCTCTTTTCCTTTTCCTTCAGCAGCTTTGTCTTTTGCCTTGACTGGACTTCCAATCACCAAGGCACCTTTTGCTCTAGCTCTTTCCCTTTCCCCCTTTTTGGCAGCATCAAAACACTAAGGTTTTAGCTCACTCATTGTTGTGGCCATTAGGGATTGGGCCTGGTTTATAGACTTCATTTCCTCCAACAGATATATATTTTCATCATGTATATTTTGCATCCTATCACTGCTCAAGCTAAGAAAAGCTAGAACATGCTTCATCTTTTGTTGAACAACCTCCTCCAAGGTTGCTTTCAGGGATGCATCAAGTTGGGCTTTAAGGAGCTCAGTGAGGTTGGCCACTGCTCCTTCAGCAATGTTGGCCATCACCTCTTGGGAAAATTTTTCAGAGGCTGCTTTTACCATAGCCAGCCTTTGCTCTTCAGCTCTTTTCTTTTAAGTGCAGTCTTCTTTCCAAGAGCTTGCTTGACAGTTGGTCTGAGAGCCTTGACATTGGCATTATGATTGTCTCTCAGCAGCTTTTGTTCCTTCTTGACCTCTTCTGAGATGGATTCCATGGTGGATTTGGCTTTTTGCACCTCAATGGAAATGGTTTGGAGACCAGATTCCACACCACTAATCCTTGCTTCCAATGTGGGGAGGACTACATCTTCAGAGCCAGTTAATCTCATCTCCACAGATGCTAGAGTTCTTCCTTGCTCATTCAGTGCTCCTGAAGTTTCAGCATGAGCATATTGGACTTGATGAGCCAAGGAGTCCAATTTCTCTGATTGCATTCCAAGTAAGGCTTGTGCTGAGCCTGTATCTACTTGGATAGGGGCATATGTCAAGAACTCATCTGCAAAGATTTGGTCAAGAGAAATATCTGCAATGTTAGACAAATCAAACAGGTTAGGAAACAAACACTCATCACCCTCAATTTCTTTTGTATAAGACTCTGATACATCAGCAGCCTTCTTCTCATTTTCAACTCTTTCTTTTCTCCCTTCATTTAAAATGTTCTCACCCAAGGAATCAGGCCTCCTTTCATCAAGGGATTCTTGAAGTTCAGATTTGACTTCAAGAATAACCTGTCCTTCCTCACTTATTCCACCCTCATATGGTGGTACACTCACAATCTTAGTGATTACTACCTCTCTTTCATCCATAACTCCCTCTGATTTTTTGTTTCTATTTTCCTTTTCAACCCCTTCTCCTAAACCTGCAACATCTTCACCTTCAACAAAGTTCAAAGATGGCAGTTGTGAGGAGATCACAGTGCTTATTTCAGCAGCCACTGAGTCATCCTGAATGATTAAGGGCTGATCAGTGTCCAACTCTTTTGACACTGAATAGGTCTTAATCAAACCAGCCTCTAGTATAGGAACCTCAACATCTTTAGGCTGTGCCTTGGGTTCAGAAGAACCTTCATTGGCAGATGTATCTTTGGTTGTGTTACCACCCTTGGTCAACACCTCTGATGATACAGAGCCTTTCCTATGATAGGTTCTAGGGGGTTTGAAAGTCTGTCTGCGACAGAAGACTTGGGTTGAGAGGGTTCAGGGAGATTGGCTTGAGGGGTTTCAGGAGGGTTGGGGTTTGAAGGGTTTGAGGGATCATCAGGGGAATCATCATTATCTGAGCTACTATCAGGGTGTTTGATGCCCTTAGCTTTTCTTTCTTTTTCCTCAATGATCTTCTCATCTACCAACTTTGCAAAAACTTCCTCATCAGTGAGGAATCTTGTTTTCAGCACACCAGCAAAGTGTAGTAGTCTACTCTCCTCTACTTACCACCAATTAGCACCCTTATCTTGGATGACTTGAGAGATTTCCATCAATGTTTTGTCCTTGACATCTACTAGCATTCTCAAGTCATGGAACATTTTCTGAATTCTGGGAAATTCAGCAAGCTGTGGGTATAAGCTATCCACAGTGGCTTTGGCTCCACCTCTGAGCATACTTTCATAAGTATACTCCTCCTCATTCTCACTAGATGGAGAACTTTGGGCTATAGGGGAGTTAGCTGTGGTTTCCTTAATTGCAGCTTCAGGCAAGTTAAGTTCAGGAGGGTTAGCTTCAGAAGGATTGGGTTCAAATGAAGGTACTTCAGTTGTTTTAGAGAGCAATGGATCTGAAGGGGCTTTGCTCAGGGGAGTTGGCTCATTGAGTGCATGTTCTAAAAGTTTGGAGTAATTTAGCATGGATGAATCAAGGGGAGATAGAAGCCTTGTCTCATCTACTGCTAAGTCTGCTAGCACATCAATGCCACTTCTCTGCACACTTCCTTCTGGAGAGTATCTCTTTGTGAGATCTACTGGGGTGATGGGTTGGTTGGGAGGGGTAACATGGGTTTCAGGGGATTTGGGCTCAGGATTTTGAATTTCAGGGATGTTGGCCTCTATTGGTTGACCTTCAGGGACCTTGGATTCTGGAGTTCCAGAACCAGATGAGTTGGTCCTTGACTTGGATTTGGTCCTGCTTTCAGCTCTGCTCTCTCTTAGAGCCAATTGAAGAGACCTTTCTTCCTGCAGCTCCAACACTTTATCAGTAGGCTTGGCCCTTCTCTTGCTGGCCCTACTGCTCCCACTACCTTCACTATCCTTCTCAGGGACAGCTTCCCTGATCCTCTTATCTCCTCTACACTTTTGTCTAGTCTCATTGTACTTCAACCTCAACTCTTCTGAGTGGTCAGAAGGCACACTTACTCCCTCTTCTGCCACTTCATCAACTTCAGCTGAGGCTCCTGAGGCTTCTCTTGAAGATATTTGAGACATTTTCCTTGTTTTGACAGCCCTGGCCTTAGTTCTTTTCTTCATCTTAGGCTTCTCTTCAGCTTTTTCTTCAGCAGGTTTGGCCATTAGCATCCTCCTTTGCTCAGTTTTCTTGCTGAGCTTCCTAAACAGAATCTTTTAGGCTGGTAGGGGCTTTGCAAAGGTTTGCATCTGAGAATAATGAGAGAACCTTTCTATCAACAAGCTTGCCCTGGTGCAATACTTGAGTTTCCCTTCTAGCACAACCTTGTTGTGAGCTCTCACTTTAAATTTGGCCTTTTCCTTCATCATCTCAGTCATGATGAAGGTCCTCCAGTCAAATTTGATGCCCTTGTCACTAGCATCAATAACAGCAGCCATAATTCTGATTCTTGGATGGCTGACTTGCTCCAAACTTCCAGTGTTGCTCATAAGACTCTTAGTGATTACCTCAAATAGATTGAGAAATTTTGGCTTGAGAGTCTTCTTGTTTTGTGTGGAGGAGATGGGGCCTGGAACCAAGAGCCATTCTTGTGCTATCTCATCTTCATGATCAGCACCATACAGTTCAGGATTCCTTCCCTCAGAAGGCAATCCAAAGGGTCCTTCAAGATCTTCTGAAGAGAATTTCACTCTATGAAATCTCTCTTCCTCCTCTCCCTCAGCTACATAAGATACATTGGTTACTTTGATGTTACCAATCATCAAAGTACCATAACCTTTTGTTGTTGCTTGTGAGTTGTCTCCAAAAGTGACATTTGGGCCTTCTTTTTCAATAAACTCAGTGAGGAGTTCCTTATTTCCAGTCATGTGCCTTGAGCATCCACTGTCAAGGTACCATGCTGTCTTTTTGCTCATACTCCTATTCTTATGGCCCATTGGTACCTGCAATTAGATAGGTTTAGGTACCCTTTGAGTTTTGGGTCCTGAGAGGTTAGCAGTACCTTTTGGAACCCAAACTTGCCTAATTACCCTGATTGATTCAAGGTGGCTAAGTTGTTTTCCTTGTGCATCAACATACACTGTCTTTCCCTTAAATGTCTTAGGGAAGGTATGTGTGAAAGTGTTAACTCTGTAAATTTCAGGGGAGTTGTCAATTCTCCTGAACTTATGAGTTCTTTGTGCAGCTTGATGAAATCTTTGAGGAAAGGCATTTTTAAGACCATTACCCTTTGGCATGAAGGGTTTTGGTTGTCTCATTTTATTCTGCCTTTGAGGATAGTTGTCCTTAGGTCTATTCAGCTGAGGCTTTCTCAGTAGAGTTGGCCTAGGCTGATTATACCTTGGATAACTCCTCTGAACATTGTTCAGGAGAGTTGCCCTTCCATTGGGTCTACTCTTCTGAGCAACATTCCTCTTGTGATCAGGAGCTTTAGCCATTTCCTTAGGTTTTGGCCTAGTCTCCTGAGGCACTTGAGTAGGCAATTCAACCATTTTGCCCTTTCCTTTGTTCAGTGGCTGAATTATTTCATTTTCAGCTTGTTCTGCCACTGATTTAACAAAGATTTTCTTAGTGTTACTTGTAGAAGCAACACTGAGACAAGGTGAAGATTCAAACGGATCAAAACCTAATCCACTTCTTTGAGCCATAGGTCTTTGATAACTCTGAATTTCCTCTATTGCTCTAGAGGATTTGTTCAAAGCAGACATTTTTAATTTCAAGCTCTCTTCACTTGATTTAAGAATATCATATTCATGTGAGAGGTTTTCAAACTTGGCATTTAGAATTTTCAGTTCAAAATCTCTTCTTTTCTGAGAGAGTAGTTGATCATCAATCTCCTTTTGTTGGTCAACTATCCTGAGATTTGCTTCCTTAAGCTCTCTCAAGACTTGTTGATACAACTCAGTAGATTTGACATCAACAACTATCTCAGAGTTTTTGGCAAGTTCAATAGCCAATCTTTCATTTTATCTCACACAATTGTCATGAAATTCTTGTAATCTAGTAAAATCTTCCATCAACTTCCCAAAGGAAAGTTTCAAGTTAACTTCACTAGTGTTCTGTGATAAGAATGATGGTGAGCTAGAAGTGGAGGATACCTCATCATCCTCAATAGCCATGTTGCACACATCATCATCATCATCACTGTTTGAGAACAGTCCATCAGAAGAGTTGAAGCTCTCAGCACTATCAGATTCATCACCAGCCATCATAGCCTTTCTATTGGTGAACTTTCTGTCTCTTTTAGCTTGCCTCTCTCTTCTTTCTTTAGAGCTTAATTCAGGGCAGTCATACTGAAAGTGCCCTTTCTTCTTGCAATTGTAGCATAGGTCTTCATCATCATCCTTCTTGGATTCATCTCTTCCTTTTGATGATGAGGGGTCAGCTCTACTGGACCTTCTCCTATCAGAGTACGTGTCCTCTGATCTATTCTCTTCAGGCTTTTTGTCCTTGGCCTGATCTTCAGGGGAGTTGTACCTCCTCCTGAATTTGTTGTCTTGGTAGAATTTCTTGTATCTACCAAACCTTGTGTTGAGCTTGTCAAACCTTCTAGCCATCAAGGCTAGTTCCTCCTTCATTTCAGTCTTTGAGACAGACTTTGATGATCTGGGAGTGGGTTGCATTTTAGGTTCAGCAACTTTGGCTTTGAATGCCACTCCCTTGGTAGGATTTGAAGGTTCCTCAACAGGTTTTCTTCTATTGAGATCAAACTCATAGGCTTTGAGTTCTAAGAAGATTTGTTGCATGGGCATTGAGGAGAGATCCTTGGTATTCTGCATCATCACAGCATAGACATCCCACTTTTGAGTGAGACTTCTCAAAATCTTCAATCCAACTTCTCTCCTGGAGTACACCTTGCCCAATGAGTTGATTTCATTCATCACATCAGTGAATCTACCAGCAAATTTGTCAATGGATTCATCAGCTTCCATTGAGAATTGTTCAAACTTCTGCACAGCAACTTGGAGCTTGTTCTCCTTGATCTTTTCTGTACCCTCACACATCTCAGCAAGAGTATCCCAAATTTCTTTGGTTGTGGTGCAGTGGTAGACTCTACCCATGACTGCATCTGGAATTGTTTGGTAGAGGGTGTTCATGGCAAGATAATTCAGATTATCTTTCCTCTTTTCATCAGCAGTGAAGTCATCCTCATCTTTGGGAATCAGTTCCCTTACATCTGCTCTTTGCTCATCTGTCACCCTGGGGTTAGTTTGAGTAAACACAAAAGGTCCTCTTGTGATTACTCTTAACATGTCAGTGTGAAGAGATGCAAGATGAGCCCTCATTCTAATTTTCCAGAAATCATAATTGTCTATTGAAAACATGGGCAGTTTATGATGTGAGATGTGGTTGACTGGATTTGTGGCCATGTTGTCCAATCCTTGAATAGCAGGTGGAGGGACAGCATTGTTGTTGGCCATATCTCAAGAAAGCAGTTAGTCAACAGGTAATAGATTTCAGATAGGGATCAGTTCAGTGACCACACAAATATGTGAATTTTTTAAAATCAAGATGGATTTTCAGAAACAGTGGTCTTTGAACCCCTGCTCTGATACCACTTGTTGGTCCTGAAAGGAGTATATAACAAGTGTATGGGGGGGAATACACTTGTATGCAAATTCTTTTCAAACTTGATCAAACCAGAGATCAGCAAGGTTGTCTTGGACAACTCTGCTGAAGAAGATTAACTCTTTAAAGATAATAAAACTACTAAGTACTATTGAGTACTTAGTTGAATAACTATCTAATGGAGTTATATGTGCGGAATAGTGGTTGGCCCTTTAAGTTTAGACTCCTTTAGTTTCTGAAATCACTTTGTCAATACAGTCCAGTTTTCAGGGAACTTGTCCAATACAGTTTTGCACAGTCTTTGAATATGTATCTTTTGAAAGATCAGTTTTTTTGTGTGCAGTGTTGAATGAATGTAAGTACTTGTAAAGTAAATCAACACAGGAGGTTATAGTGGTTCAGAGACTCAAGCTCCTACATCCACTTTCCCTGATTTAACAGGATAATTCCTTCACTCTTGGAATTGATCCCTAGGATGTCTAGAGTCCTAGTACCCTCTTCTCAACTCAGAACTGAACTGTTCTTCTCTCAACAGTCAGCTCCTACCACTTCTACTACTACAACCTTCTCACTTTCTCACTTGAAAGGGGTAAGGGTTGAAGTAAGGTTCCAACTAATGAGATATCCTTTACAATGAAGGTCAGTGTATAAGGATAGGATATCTCTCTAAGCTTTGTGTGGATATACAAGGATGTACGGCTTAGAAGAAGTGTTTAAAGACTAAGATAGTCTTTGAAAGCTTTGAAAGCACTTTTACTTGTAGGATAGTTGGCTTGGTAGTTCGTCTAGTTGGATGCTTTCAAATGGTCTTCACACTTCTGTATTTATAGACAAATTTGAGGATTTGCCCGTTGGAGAGGCAGTCTCAAATTGCTATAAATGACTTCCTTGAGTTCTTCAAATTGGTAGACAGATTCTTGATAGTGACATGTCCTCATTTGGGTAATAAACGGCTGTTAAGACTTTGTCTTCATTCTGCAGCACTTTTCCCAATGTTTGACTTCTTGTTAAGACTTGGACATGGCTTCTGAAGGTTGATCCAATGATAGGACAACATTCCTTATCAAAAGGACAACTCTGCTTATCACTATCAGCAGACTTTGCTTATCAGCATGGTTGGCTTGCTCTTCTTCAGATGACTTGGCTCTTTCCCTTTGCTTCACTTCAAGGTGATCTTAGCATGTTGTATTGAAGTTCTTTAGGGTATGGTTGTCTCTAACTCTTCAGCATGGTTGACCTTCAAACATTAGAACTTTTGTTCTGGTTCAATTTCACTGAGTCAACTCTTCTGGACAACTCTCCTGATCATCATACTTGGCCTTTGAGCTTCAGAGCTTTTGTCTTTGCACAAAGTTAGCCTCTTTGGACAACTCTCCTGATCAGAGTATTTGAGTAAACTTGTCCTTTTGAGCTTTACAACCTTGTTCTTGCATAGAGACAACTTCTCTAGACAACTCCCCTGATCAAGGCATTTGATTTTCAATAGAGTATGCTTGGCCTTTAGTGTTTGTTCCAGAATTTGAGCCTTGAGGGGACTTGATCTTGATCATCTTCAAAGCATAGGTTCCCCCTCACAATGTGCATCTAATCATCTAAGAGCTGCCTAACATATCAGCTTCTCATCTAGCCTTATACTATGTGTTCTAGCATTTTTAGAACACAATCAACTTGACTTAGGCATGTCTCAGGGGGTTTTGGTATTTAATCAAAACATATGTCATTTTATTCCCAACAAGGGACTTGTTATCTTATGACTAGTAACTTCTCACTCCCATACAACTGCGTGACCTAGTGTTGCTCACGTCTTCTAACTGCATTGTGGACATTACTAAACAACAAGTGTAAGATCGGAGTTAGTGAGAAAAGGAAGGGCAAATTCTGATGTTGTCATAAGTGTTGGGAACATTAGTTACAACACTCGGCTGTAAGTGTTGGATCATTATACAAAACACTTATTTCAACATCAACAGTCATGATGTTGTAACGATGCCCGTGAAAGTGTGATCTGACCCATGTCCAAAAGCCTGTATCATTAAGATAGCTCTAACCGGCTTCATCAGTACTTTGAATTTGATTCATAAAGTTGTTGAATTCTTCTATGGTATATGCTTCTGCCGCCCTCATAAAAAGCGAGTAATAAGTGTAACTTTTTTTAGTTTTGTTTCTCAAGTTGCCCTTTAATAATCCACGATCTTGCTTGTCTATGATCACCGTGAGTCATAGTTATAGAACAAGTATGATCTACATCATACTTTCGAATTTGAAAGTAATTACACTCATTGAACTTTGTTTCTCATAATGTCCACTTGCAATTTTCACAATGCACACATCAGTGTAAACCTCTTTACTTAATTTTTTACCTTGAACTCAAAGTTGTACTTCAAAGCAAGAATGTGAACATCTGTTTGAAGGTCTTTCTTAGTGGTATAAATATGACCTTGATGCAAATTAAAATCCATGAGTACAACAACCTGTGATGTACGACTATTTGAAGAAGAAACAAGATGATCGTGTGAGAGGTGGTTTTCTTCTCCACTATATTGTACAAACACACACCTAGGACTATTGAAAACAACATTATGGGTTGGAATATCTGAGTTGATATGTGAAACAATCTCTAAAGTATTTCAATCCACACATTGATTCATCTCATTGACTTAATTTTCTTGCACATCCGATGAAACTTTGTTCATCATCCCATTGACTTCATTTTCTTGCACATTCGATGTAACTTTGTTCATCAACCCATTTACTTCAATTTCTTGCACATCCGATGCAATTTGGTTCACAAGGGTAACACAAATGGAACAATAATGACCTTGTTTGTTGAGACCCAACAACCATTGCAAATGTCTATCTAAAGTGATTTGAACTGAAACTTGAAATTCTTTTTTTTTTTCAATGAGAAGAAATCGCATTTCAACATCATGCATCGAAGAAACAACATTGCACAAACTTAGTACTTCAGAATGAAGCTCTTTATACATCATGCTCGAAGATATTGGAAGCCCTTCTACATTATCACCATGATCACCCTAACTTCTTTTCCATTCCCACTGACCATTTTCATTGATAAACTCGCCAAAATAAATTATGTTGACCCAAAATTGAGGTAACTCCATATCTATAATTTAATAAATTCATGTCTATCTGGCCCACAGGGTACGTCTTTATATTTTGATTTGAATTTCCCCACTCTACCGGAACATGTTACTGCTGCCTTCCATATTCCACAGGTTCCATTCCAGCAGCCTAGGCCACTTTTGCCTCAATTGTTGGCTCCACTGCGGCTCCGACTGCTAGATTTGGCATCCCTTAATTGATGAAGTCGGTTCGTAATAGGGATTATTATGTGGTTAATTATGATGAGGATGTCTATCAGAGGGGGGTGGCTGTTTGTGCTCACTCTCTTATTGGTCGGATTGTTATCCAGTCTGAGGACAGACTGTTTGATCACGTGCGTCTTCAGTCCACGCTGGGTAGTATATGGGGTCCGACTTCGGGACTCAGTGTGGTTTCATTAAGCAAAGGATATTTCAACATCAGTATTAACTCTAAAAAGGATAGGGACCATATTTTCAGGCGACGCTCATGGCAGTTGAACCCAGGGGTTATTCACCTTCAGAGATGGGTACTAGACTTCAACCCGAACAACATACGTTCCAGCATGGCTCAAGTTTGGATTAGGCTTGTTGACCTTCCTATGGAATACTAGGATCTGATTGCTTTGGAGGCATTGGCCTCATCTTTGGGTACCTTGATCAAGATCGACGACAGAACTCTGAAGCGTGCCATGGGGCACTATGCTCGTGTGCTGATTGAGATCAATATGTATAAGGCCACGCAGGACCGTATTATGTACCAGCGTGCGGGTCATTGCTCATTTTCTAAGGTCTTCTATGAGAAGCTCCGAGATTTTTGCACACATTGCCACATTATTGGACACTCTCTGGCTGTCTGCACGAAGTCGATGGGGGGGGACAGGGTCGCAAGGACCGTGAGGGACAGGGTCACCAGGACCAGAAGGATCAGGATCGTCAAGACCAGTGGAGGAGAGGTCGTCGTCGTACTCGGTCCCAAGGTCGTCAAGACCAAAGGAGGAGAGGTCGTCATCGTACACGGTCTCGCCGCCGCCAGGGCTCTCTTTTCCCTACAGGCACAACTGACCTTACTTCCGCTCTAGTTACCACTACCCCGCCTCTAGTGGCCCACTTGGAAGGGGAGACCCAATTGGGAGAGGAGGACCATGCAATTAGGGTTGTAAACGAATCGAATCGAAGCGAATACCACACTATTCGATTCGTATTCGTGAAAGTATTCGAATATTCGTATTCGTTTATTTTTCGAATAATAAATTCGATTCGAATGGTTATTCAATATTATTCGATTCGAGTATTCGATTCGATTTTCTTAAAAAAATATTATTCGAGTATTCGATTCAAAATTGATTCGTATTCGATATTATTCGATTCGATATTATTTGATTCGAAACTATTCGATTCGAAATTTTTTGTAGATGTATTAAACATAAACACATTACATAAAAGAAAACAGAGTATAGATTGAATATTTTACCTAGCAAAATGTCATCTTATGAAAAGGAAAAACAATAACCAGTTAGCAACACCATCACAATTCACAAGAAAACAACGTAAAATATGAGTTTCCATTAAAATAGAAGAAATGGGGTACAAGTAATACCAAATTAAATAGTACAAAAAATGGGAAAGCAATTAAGAATTCGAAGTATATATCATACTAGTATACACCATGACCAGATGACCTCTTGTTGTCATTCTAAGGGGAACAAAATAAAATAAACGCTTAATCATACTAATAACAATCAGAAGACGGCGGCGGAACACGGGCGCGGCAGGTAGAGGGAGAAAGTGAAATTAAAAGTGAAGGGAATTAAGGTATTAGGGTTTTGTGTATATGCGTGTACTGATGTGGGCTTATGTCTTATGGGCTTGTGGGCTGCACTGTTGCAAACTTACAATTGTAATATTAAATAAATTAATATAATTTTAATTTACTAAATAACTTAAGAATGTTATATATAATATTTATATTATATATATAAATCGAATCGAATACTTACGAATATCGAATCGAATATCATAATTTTGTATTTGTATTCTTTTATTAATCGAATCAAAAAAAAATATTTGTATTCGAATTCGAATCATAAAATTTCGAATACGAATATCAAAATTCGAATACGAATATCAAAATTCGAATACGAATACCGAATCGAGCAAAATTATTTGATTCGTTTACAACCCTACATGCAATAGAGGATCAGCAGGATCCGACTATGGGAACTACCTACTCAGTTCCGTTGGAAAACGCTTTTGGGGCGCTCTTAGAGGAGAACTTAGACACATCACTGGTCAGTAACCGAACCTCTAAAGAACTGTTGGTATTGGAGGATGCTCTACAGGATGAATGGGCTCACCCGGACCCTACTGGGGTGTCAACCTCCACGTATCAGCCTCTCACACAGGAAGCTTCGCCTCTGGTCATGGCAGCCCGCAAGGCCGCCACTAGATTCCAACTGAAGTGTACTGTTAAGAAGACTCGTGAGCCTCTTGCTCACCTCCGGGAAAGGGCCAATCATGACTTCACACATGCTTCTACGGTTGCTCACTCTGATGAGCTGAATAGAGGACGAAGTGTTCTAGATTATGACTCTCTCAGGTACATAGCCAATGCATCAGTTATGGTAGAAGATTCTAGTTTGACTTAGCTCGCGGATGTTGTCTGACACACCAGGCGTCCGTCTAGGAAGGGTCCACATCAGCAGCCGCCGGATGGTTCAACCAGCTCTAGCACTTCAAAGTTCATGTAGGCGGCCCTTCACAATCATTGGTCGGATATGGTGGACGACACAGATTAAGGGTGTTTCACGGAACACTTGTATTTGTCTTACTTTCACTATTCTACTTTAGACTTTGTTATTTAGAGGAGTGTACCTTTTCCCTTGACATCGGGTTTTGTCCCTAAGGAGGATTTACCCAGTAAAGTTTTTAACGACACTCTGGCCTCTAGCTTGACTTGTGAGCTTATGATTTTAGGTTTTCTTTTTCTTTTATATTACATTCCTTTTTATTGGTCAATAAGAAAATTATAAATGTTAGTAGTAGAATATTTAATAAAAAAAACAATCTAAACTACTTAAACAACCATAAACAATCACCTTAAACAATCACCATAAACAACATTAAACAACTCTAAACAATCACATTAAACAACCACCTTAAATAGCCCTAAACAGCCACATTAAACAACCTTAAACAACCCAAAGGGGAATTTTTGGTGTAAACCTAAAAATAAGAATTCCACTAGAATTCACTCTGATAAAACATCAAACAACAAAATCAAACAAAATAAATATAATAGAAATATGTTTCTTACCTTCAATCCAACTTTCAATCACATTATGAGAAAAAATGAGAAAATTTGAGTGTAGATAATGAAAAGAAGAATGAGAGAATGTGGGGATTGGAATTCTCACGCTAGTAAACAACCGATTTATTTCTGTTTTCTATTTTCTATTTTATTTTTTAAATCAATTAAATAGAAAAATGTCATTTTTATATATTTTATATAAGTAAGACCATTTTTTATAAGTAGTAGGTTGACTGTGCCATTTTTTAAATTCTCCCCTATCAGTCTTGTCTTCAAATGAGACTATCAAATGTGAAATTCAACATTCTCCTTATCTTTTAAGGTTGTTGCCTCTCTTAAATGCATATTGTCATCTGATCCATTAGATGAACAATTCTTCTGAAACTTTAGGCTTGATAGACTGATTATAAGGCTTGAAGTCCATATCAGTTGGCATATTCATATTGGTTGATTGCATGATGTTACTATCAACTGACTAATGTATACAAGTACATGTCATCTGATTTCACTAATGAACTTCTCTTCAAGGTCTTTTGTCTTCTACTCTTCTTCTCATCTTGAGCAAACGCGTGTTAATCCAAATATGGTATCAATTGATATACATACAGTCGATCTCATACGATTAATACTTAGACTAATAAGGTTTATACAAACAACTTATAAGACCTATCAGATTACAAATTAATCTAACACATGATTACATTGTTTTGGTCATCAAAAATAAAATATAAATTATTCAATACTAAGAGGGTTTGTATCCTAACATATTGTAATGCCCATAAATTTTATTATATAAATATTATATAAAATATTATTTTGATTGAGAGTTTTAGTAATAATAATATATATATATATATAATATCAGATTTATTAATTCTAAATTTATATATTTTTATATAAAAATATAAAATAATATTTGATATACAAGAAACTTGTTTCCCAAGTCTCTCGGTTTATATTATTTGAATATAAATAAATTATGATAAATATTTTTATATATATATATTTGTTGTTGAAGATATTAATAATTTAATTTAAGAATTGTATATATACACACGTACTGACGTACATATAAATGTATATGATATGCTTGGTATTATTATTGTTATTATATAGATTTTCTTAAAAAGAAAATATTTGAAACATACTCTCGATTGTTTGATATAATGGAGGGATTAAGATTTTAAATGCTCAAATCCAAGTCAAATATGAGAATAATTAGAAGTTCATAATTCCTAGTTTTTCTTAATAAAATTTATCTCACTCTCTCCTATTTTACATGATTTTTTCTCAAACTAATCAGATAAAATATTTTCATGGTAATTATAAGTTTTCTCTCGACAACGTCTTCTTCTTCGATGGAAATTAGTTCTTTTGTGATGAGGATTAAGAATTGCATCAATTGTATCCACGGCATTTATTTTGGGTGTGGTTTCTTTGCTTTTATTAATTAATTGTTTCATATGAATAAATTGTTTATGTGCAATGTGATGTGACATGGATGCGAGTGAATATTTTATTGTAAAAATTTACAAAAAGTCATGGGCTTAAAAGAGGTCCGGGACTGAAGAGAGGTCCTCGTTGAACCCGGGATTGAAGAGAGATCTTTGGGGGAACCGTCGTGCACAAGAAAAGAAAAGAACTCGGAACTGAAAATAGGTCTTTGAGGGGGACCCAGTGGGATTTAAAAGAGATCTTTGGGATAACCGTGAAACGTAATTATGAATTATTTAAAAGTATGATGAAAAGTGCATATGTGACCTTCTGTGAATTTTATGGTTATATGTGGTTATACATTTTATTTGTATGTCGTATTTAATATTGTTAAAGTGGCTTCACTGAGCTAGTGGTTTGCTCATACCATACATTTAACATTTCAGATTCAGGTTGAGGAGCTGATGGAGAGAAGGAGCGATGGATGGCAAATCAATGTTTTTACCATTTAGTAAAATTAATGAAAGTGATAGTCACTAAAAATACAAAGGATCTCAAAACATGGCATGTACAAACTTTACTACTACCTTCATTCTGGGTGAGTGAAGTCCACCTAGGATTCCTCATCCCCATTGTGGGTGCTCTAACTCCGACAACCATTTCAAAGTTATAACTCACTTTTGAGGGATCCACTATTCAATCCCTATTTTAAAACGTTAAATTGAAACATAATGGATTAATTTCAAAAAGTGATAATCATGTGTACTAAATTAAAAAACGTGGTAACTTAATGGAATGAAAAAAATTAATCCCAATAATATGAGGCATCAACCATGTCGACCATGGTCACAAATTATAAATGAAAGTTGTCATATCAAAATTGGTAATATATAGTATTACTTATTATTATTATTGATTTTATTATTTTTATTTATTATATTTTTTTATTGTTGAAATTATTATTACTAATTGTTTATTTATTATTAACATAATTAATAATATATACTTCTTTCATTTATAACATTATTGTATTAACTATTATTACTTACTTTTGAAATATTAATAACATTATAATTAAATATTGATATCATAAACTAATATTATAATTGACGGCTTTCATTATTATTAGTGATAATTAAGATTATTATTTTTATTATTACTGTGAAAATACTTTCTCCATGTATAAGAACATATAAAACCATTAAGATTGGGAGAAAGCCAATATTCTTAGCTTTTGGGAATGGTAATACCCAATAGAATAAGTATTTATATTTAAAATGTTACCCGTATCACTTTAAGTTTTACATTTTGGAGATAGACTCAAGTTTAAATAAATAATAGATGAGAACTCGCGTATTGGGTGGAATATTAATAAAAACTATTATTTATAATATATTTTATATTTAAATTATTTTAAAAAATAAAATTTTAATAAAAAAATTTGAGAAATAGTATCAAATGAGATCGATAATTTTCTATTTTTTTTAAATCAATGAATTAAATTTAATAACATATTTACTAATTTATTATTATAATTTAATAATTGAGTAATTCTTCGAATAACTCTTTTTTTATTTAAAACTATTAATGTTAAACATAGTAAATAATCACCATATATTTAATATATTATCATAATTATTTAAAATCAACTCAACATTAATTATGATGACACTAATACTATACATAATGACATTTAAAAATATAACACATAATACAAAATCAAGGAGAGGACAACACGTCAGCAAAAAAAAACTCCCTATTAGCATATAGTGGGATAATATTTTATGTAAAATTATTGGTAGAAGGTGTAAAAAAAATAAAAATGTGAAGAGATAAAGTGTAAAAAAAAAAAAGTAAAAAGATGGAGAGAGAAAAAAAAAGTGAGTGGTAATTTGTGTAAAAGTAGAGATATTTATAAATAAACGCGGGGTCATAACTTGCCAAAAAAGTGAAACATAAAGCTTTAAAAGTTTAAAAAAGACTGAAAGGATAGTATATATCAATTTTTATAACATTTAAAATATTCATAAATGACAAATTCTTTGTCATTTTATAATGCATATCAATAATGCATTTAGTATTTTGACTCATTCTGTCTTTTTTTTTTTTTACAAGATAACTTAGTTTTCATTATTGCAAACGCAAAGCGAAATAGAGAGCTCATTCACAGAAAACGGTGGGTCTACTCAACAAAAAGAACTATTGAAATGACGAACCTCTTTAGCTATCGTATGCGCCAAAATGTTAGCACTCCGTTTAACAAATGTCATCATTACATTCGCGAATTGAGAAATCAATTCCCTACAAGCTTCAATATAGTCACTAAGTGTCGAATCAAATCTATCCGAAGAATTGAGTGCATCCACTGTGATCTTGGTGTCCCTCTCAATAACACAGTTATTCATTGATTGAGCCTTCAACTAAGACAATGTCTCAAAGAAGTCCATGACTTCCCTCACCTCCACCGCCACCTTCAAACACCCTTGTACCACCATCTGACTTCCCAATTTTAATGTGGTCGTGCTCATCTCGAATAACAAAAGCCAAAACCGTTTGATTTGCATCTCTGAAAAAAGCAGCATCAGAGTTTAATTTCAGGAGTCCTGACCGAGGAGCGTGTCATGCTGCACAGAGAACCCTGGCAGAACTACTCGACGACTCACTGTTGCCATCCTCCTCGAGGACCTCGACTGGTACCAGTACATGGCCGAGGCCGCCTCGCTCGGAAACCTCTACATACCCTCTCATACCATGGAATTTTGTTCCTTCCATATTTTTCAAAATATCATAGTGAATCATGTCGTGACTCCCTCGATTGGACCATTACTCATATCCAGCACTAGTTCACATAGATCCGAAACCCGCCCCTCACAACAGCAATTTTTTTATAATAAACTAGCATCGTTCCAGCACGCCCATTGTAGGTCCTCCTGAACGAGTAGTGAAGGGATTAAAGTATGGAGGGGAGATATGAATAGACTTTAAAACTTTTTATCAAAAACCCTTCTTGCAACTCAGTTGTTTAAAATGGTTTAAGGGAATATTGTCATTTCCAGATAAGCGCAGAACTGGTAGAGTGCGAAGATAAACACAATCAAATGATATCTAAATCTATCGAAAAGTTTACTCAGTTGATTAAGTCGGTCGAATACTTTCCAATCGTGAGTGCAAAAATGTGAGTGACCCAAAGTATATTTGTAATGGACCCAACCAATATTCAACACCAACTAATAGTAATAACCAGATTAATATATAAACCTTCACCAACTTCAAAGTTCTTCCAACTAAAAACATGAACAAATTACACATTAGGAAATATGAATATTAATGGAAGTAAGGAATCCCCAAATCCAATTGATTGCCACCTGAGATAGAATAATCACAATCAACACCAAAACTTGATAGGAAAGTTTTAATCGGAAATATCAGAGAAGATATGAGAGAAAATACCTCACATCACACCTTTGTCTCTTTGTTCAAGCTCCTGCAGGCCATTATGAGCATGTTTCGTGCACGTGAGATTGGTGATGCGCCTCAAAGCTGAAGGATATTTCTTTGCTATAAAAAACGTGTGACTGAAAGAATCACATTTTCTCAAATGCGTCTTTTTTAGGGAAAGTAAGGGAAGTAAAATATAATAAAATAACTATTATATGATACTTTCTTTGAACATCATTAAAGTTGATCCATGGTCATAACAATATTTATACTCGTTTAAATAAAAAAAACTCATTTTACCAAAATGCGTATTTCAAATATTATGGACTAGACAAAAGCGTTATATGTTGTTTAAATATGTTGTGAAAAAATGTGTAAACAGTAAAGACACGAGCAATATTGAAATAAACATAAAAGCGAATAACATAGAATTTGATTGAGTGGTTCGGATGTAAAAATCATACGTCCACTTTATCTCACAGTTGAACTATGGATGATCTCTTAGAGGATGTTTGTTTTAGGATTTTGAGGATTTTGAAATCCGAATTTTAAAATCTAGTGGATTTTGAAATTTTAATGACTTGTATGTTTTGTGTTTATTTTGGGATTTAAGTAGGTTAGGATTTAACTTTATAGTACAGAATTATAGGTGTTTATATAGGTGTTTATAGGTATATATCTATATAGGATTTGTATGTATTTATAGGGTTGACTTTTGTGGAGTTTATAGGTATTTGTAGGGTATGATTTTGAAATCCTGAATCTAAATCCCAAAGTAGAATACGAGTGGAATTTCAAAATCCCAAATTCGAATTTCTCATCCCCAAAACAAACATCCTCTTAAAGATCTTGAATGATGTGTGCTTCTTTACATAGAAATATAACCTCTATTTTGAACAACATGGTTTCTTAAGTACACGATCTGATATATCCAATGGATATATTCTTAAAGCTCACAAGTTTTGTATATGTGAATCTAGCCTTCTTAGGAGTAGAAACTACTTAGAGCACTGAGGAATTCTAGAAATCTGAAACAGTCTCTATAAACTCTTGAACAAATATAACAGTATGCTTAAAACTAGTATCAGTTGTATAAGTTCTTTGTTTCTCTCTCAAGATTGATCGTTCAATCGAAAGTTGCTTTTAGTAACTAATTTCTTGTATTTATAGGCATGATTGAAAAACTATCTATTGTGAGTGAACTAGTCATTGTAGTCAAATCTTTTTCTTTCTTGTGCTTTTTGATCTTCTTCCACGATTTCTGGTACGAATTACATCCTCAAAAGGAATTGGCATTAAATGTTATTTAATGCTTCATACTCGAGCACTTTGAGTTGTTCAGCATGCAGACTTTGATGATGTGTCGATCTTTCGTTGGTCCACATCAGCTTAGTGTGAAGTTGTGTCCAACGACACTATCAATAAGATGAGTGTGATCCTCAACTGAGATGCTCTTTACTTAATCTTGTCTTGTAAGCTTTTCCCTTTGAATAATTTTCTAAGTGTCTTGCAGCTCTAAGTCTATATCAGCTAGGTTGATGGTCTTGTGAATCTTAGATGACTTTAGGTATACAAGGACCTAGTCCTCTAATTATCACTTGGACTTCTCTTCTTCGTATGTATTTTGTTCTTCTGTCTTCTAATCTTCAGTCTTGAATATCTTCTAATAAATTCATATGGTGTCAGCTGATATACATACAACTGACTTCCTTTAGATTTAGACTAAAAAGTTGTATTATACAATTCAACTTATGACTAATTAAAAATTACAAATTAACTTAATACTTAACTACATATTTTGGCCATCAAAACTAATAGATATTATACCAGGTTCAGGGGTGGGTGAATATCCCAACACCCGTGCATACTCACATGCCACGAACAAGTGTCATCCATCCTCCACGCCGCCGCTACACAAAGTGCAACTCTTATGTCTGACATAATCTAAATTCATTGAATAAGTGAGTATAGGGGATATTAAAAACTCTTAGAACGAATAAGAATGTCAATGCTAATCAAAGGAACAATATAAAATTCACATGAATTAGTCTAACGGTGTAAACTTAGAAATTAAGAGTATTTTTCTTTTTAGATTTCAGGTGTAAAACACTCCACAAGATTAAAATATTAATTGTGCATGAGTTGCAAAATGAAAGAGAGAAATGAGCTCGAATGCAACCCGTCCTACATATATCTTTGGCATCAATTTCATATTCTTTCTATAGTTGCACTTTCGTGAGTTACATATGGACCATACAATGTAACGTATATTCAAAATACAAAAGTTCATCTCACATTTTATATATTCAGTCCATTTATATAAAGTGAATCAATTTACATGCTATGTAACAATTACATAGGATTCTTTTTATTACTCCCTCTCAAATCTCAAACTACTTATCAATATTTTAAAACAAATAACTTGCTCCAACTTATTGGGTAAATTTATAAATTCTAGAAAAAAATATGCTGAGTTTTTAATATTGCCTCCAAATGAATATTAGTAAGAAAAAGTTATGTATCATTTTAATCATTTTTAAATATTTTTTTTAAATTAATTAAATAAATATGTATAGTTTGTTATTTTTTTACACTTCTAAACTTAGGGGAATTTCCTATAACAAGATACTATGTGCACTATATCACCGTTAATATTTTTAAAGTGCTTATATCAATACTCTCTTTTTTCAATACACCCACATTACAGTTATTTTTAATATTATAATGTGCTATAATATGGTGTAGTTATGTCTTATGTGTGCAATGAGGGTGTTGACAATGGTGTCCTATCTTTAATACTTCCACCGTTCAATTTCATTATTCTCACTTTCCTTTTTTTAGTTGTTCAATTTTATTATATCTATATCCTTTTTAGAAACAATATTATTTACACTACTTTATCACGAAATTCAATTTTCACTTCGTATGTGCAAGACTGACACCCTTTTTAAAATTCAATTTTCACTTCGTATGTGCAAGACTGACACCTTGAGAGACACTTCGTATACACAATAATTTCATTATTCTCACGAAATTCGCCATCTTTACGCTTCTATATTATGGGTATTGATTTGGTGTTTTCCATTTCAAACTCTCTTATCCTCTACACAAAGGTAATATCTATATAAGTTTATTAAAAATAAAAATAAATCAAATCAAGAAGTTCTGAACAAAACAATTTTTATAATTATATTTATTTCTTTAATGTGCACTAACGTGTTTTGAAAAAAAAAATATTAATCACACAAATTGTGCATTAATCAGAATCATATTTATTCTTCTATTGACTTGATTGTTTTCTTTGTTATGTTGTCTTATTTTTTCTTAATCACATAAAATCAAATTTTTGGTATGTTATGTTGCCTTTTTTTTTCTAATTGCACACAACATGGTGAATTCGCAATTTTAGAACGCCACGTCAAATTAAAATTGTCTGCAAAATATATTTGTGCATCAAATTGCAAAGAAAAAAAAAAGAATATGTTGTAATTGATAAATATTCAAAATGTGGTGATATTTTTTATTACAATTAACCCTTTATTTTTTCTTTTCTCCATTCTTGATCTCTCTTATTCTTTAATTGTTAAATTTTAATTTAATTTATATCAATTCTATATTTTCTATTTGAGAAAGTGAGATAGTTTAAATGGTTAGAACACCCTACCTACTTATAAGGTCCTTAGTTTGAATCATGGGATGGGAAGGGGAAAGAGAGGGTATATAATGTAATTCAAATTTTATATTTTCTATTTATATTTTTTCTGTTTTTTTTAATCATTCTTTCTTTCTTTTTTCAAATGTGAATAAAGTTTTATATATTTACATTTTATTAAAAAAATATTTTAATATATTCAATAATATTTATTTTACAAACTCGTGTGTAATACGTGTTGTTGCACTCGTAAATAAATAAAGACAATCCAAATATCTGATGATTCCTTTGTCGGAATCGGACATGCCATGCACCAAAAATTCGGGAAAATAAAAGGAATTATTTAAGGGGGACCACCTTATAATATTGCCACGTGTCCGTTGACCTCATGTATAAATGTAGCAGACTGGTTTTTGTTCCTTCCCTGACCCATATGCCGACAATAATTGACGAGCCATGGATCGATATTAATTTGATATCGTTTGGTAAAAGTTTATTAAAGTCGATTTGATATAATTATCAAATAAATCTAAACATGTACTCCATTATGTTTAGTCGGGAATGTTATAATGCCCATCGGTGGGCACTATTTTTTTGTGTCCACCGCTTACGTGGCATGCCACATCATTATATATTTATATTATGTAATTTTAGATTATTTATTTATTTAGTATATTTTTCATAAAAATAAGAATAAAATCTTTCCGTATCTTTTATCCTATATTAAATTATATGTCCATGTAAATAGGAATAAAATATTTTCATTAACAAATTAAAAAATACGCATATCCTTCCAGTTTTAATATTTTGGTCCCAATTTTTCAATTAAAAAATACGCATATCCTTTATATATATATTTAAAAAAATAGAGTTAATAACACAAAAAAATACTCTATACACACCCCATAATTTTTAATACAAAAATAAATGTATATAAAATGACTAAGTAACACTTACATTATTTTCCTCTATTAATTGAAACGTATAACTAAATTTAATGATAATATCATCATTTTATCAAATACTCGTGATAAATAAATATATTTCAAATAAATTAATTAATTAGTTTGAAGTAGATGGAATTTATACTTTTTAGTAAATCAATTTTTAATACTAAACACATCTTAATTCTTTTCTATTTACCATTTATCCCTCAAAACAAATACAAATACAAATTGAATAAAAACTAAAAATATAATTTAAAATTCAACTAAATCATTAAAACTATAAATAAATTTAAAAAATTAATTCAAAAATATTCAATAATACGAAAAATTAAATAAAATTTGAAAATATTTTAAAAAATCAACTAAACATTAAAAAATATTTAAATGAAAAAATCAATTAAATCCAAATAAAATCTAAAAATATTAAATAAATTAAATACTATTTATAAAATAATTAAATTTAAAATACCAATTACTGATTCAATTTTTTTAAAAACTAAATAAAATAAAAAAATGAAAGAAAAATCAACTCAATCAAAAATTAATATTAAGAAAATTAAATAAAAAAATAAAATATTTATTTTTAATTGATTTTATTAAGTTACCTTTTTTAACGTTTTATTAAATACTTGTTTTTTTGATGATTTATTTTTTAATTTCAGATTCTATATAATTTCTAAGATTTTTTTCAAAAAAAAAAAATAATTAATTTATATAAATTAATTATTTTTTAAAGATTTAGTTAGTTTTTTTAAATACTTTAAATTTTAATTATTATTGTTTTCATATTTTTTCAAGTTATTTTTTAAAATTATTTTACATTTATTTTTGTATTTTAAAATTATGGGGTATGTATAAAAAATTTTGAGGCTGAGACCGAAATATTAAAACTGGAAGGATATGCGTATTTTTTAATTTGTTAATGAAAATATTTTATTCCTATTTACATGAAAATATAATTTAATATAGGATAAAAGATAAGGAAATATTTTATTCCTATTTTTATGGAAAATATACCAAATAAATAAATAATCTAAAATTACATAATATAATGATGAGGCATGCCACGTAAGCGGTGGGCACAAAAAATAGTGCCCACCGATGGGCATTATAACATTCCCGTATGTTTAGTATAGTATGAAGGCTAGTTTAATGGTAGCTCGTTTAAGTTCAACTCATTTAATTATTAAATATGAAATAATAATTTTAAAATTTAATAATATTTTAAATAAATGCGAACCATATTGTATTTAATTTAACTCGATTCGTTTTACAACCTTAACCTAGACTCAAAGCTTTAAGTGGCCTGGCCAATCACTCAATCCCCATCCGGCCCTATTTCCCACGTAAATTTGTATGTGTACTTCTATGTAAGTGACAAAATTGAAAAAATCGTTTCAATATTACAAAAAAGTGTAATAAAAAAACTCTTAAAATAAATTAAAACTAAAAAGACGTATGACAAAACTAACACTATTTTAGAGTTTATGATCACTATTTCAAAAAACACCATAATTCCCATGAAAACACCTAATTAATTCCCACGAGAGAAACTTGTGACATAAATTCTCTTCATTTTTCTTTCATAAATTTCTTTAAAATATTTTTTTTAAATATTAATTGAACTGGAAACTTGCCAAAAAAAAAAAACTGATAGACGTGTAGGTATTTGATTCATTTTCAACAAATGACCAAACACCGTAATAAAATCAGAGAGCAAGAGAATTTTTTTTAATCAATCCCAATTATTGGAATTTTCAAGTGATTTTGATCACTTTTTCAATAGATTAAAAAACTGTCTCCTTTTATTTTTGTCAGTAAATTTGGGGTTTATTTATCCGGACCATTATTTATTACTGTATTATTATCCATGTATCTTGCATTATGATTTATGAGTGTATATTTTTAACCAGTAAAAACTTATTTCTAATTCTCATGTAATAGTTTTTTTTTTAATAAATGTTAATTTTGCTATCATTTTATCTAACTATTTTTAATTATATCAGAGTCAAATTTAAATAATATATCTGTAGGAACATAAAATAACAGCTAGCCTCTGTACTTATCCATCAACATCAATATATATACATTTGAAATTAATTAATCCAAATAAAAAACTTAATTTACAGTAGAATATTTAGGTGAGATGATGAGGCTCATCTGCAATAAAGGCGAAAATGAAGGGCACGAATGTGATTGATCAAAATTAAAGTGTGATAGAGAAAGTTAGTTTTGCTTTTAGGAGACAATCCACCCAATAACGACGTTGACGGCGATCGTGACGGCGATTAACGCCATTAAAATAATTAATGGTGGATAACTAGAGTTGATATTTGATAATAGGGGTTAAGAATAGATAATCGATGCAATACATGTATGATTACGTAGAGAATAATGGAATATTTGGCTTTCCAAACCCTTTTTTTTTTGTCGTATTTGTATTTAAATACCACTATAGGCTAGTTCAACCAATGAGTAATATACAAATCAATGCAAGAAAGAAAGGGGGAAAAACGAATTTCAAGGTTTTGTTTTATAATAAGAAGTTGTGTAGTTTATCGTCCAACTCAAATGCATTTTTAAACTATATTAGTTACTTTCACGGAATAATATCAGTTTACACGTTTTGTTTAAAATTAATGTAATATTTTAATCGATATATTGTTGTCATAGTTCACTCATGAGTACAATTGTATTATTGTGCGTGTGATCGATACATATAAAACTGACTCAAATATAAGCATATTCATCTTTTTGACTATTTGTATATATATGTATGTATTTGGTGCAGTCATTTGAATCGTTATCAAAATAGTACACAATAAAAAAGACTCATGAATACGATAGTGCATTGAAAGAATTTTTTTTTATTTCAGTTTGGAGTATATATGACAAAAAATATTGGAACATCAAAATGAGAGGGTATATGATGTCAAAGTTGTTGACAAAGGATAGCATGAATCCACATGGTCCCTCTTAAAATACGCATATGCATGATATAATTATTTTTAAATTTTCCAACAATAGAAACTAAACTTTAAATAAAGTTGGACAATTTTCATGAAAATACGCTCTATATTGTCCTTATCCAACGTATTTTAATAACTTTGATTAATTAGATAAGCACGAGGCGTGGTCATTAAAATGGATACATCAATATTTAATTAATCAAAATAGTATAATGTGAAATACATTTATGACAAAAAAAAAAGATTTATGTATAATTTAGTGTGATAAACAAATCCACCAAATTCCGGGGCTATATTTACCAAAAAATATCACGTGGTATTGTCACACTTTGATCGAGACCCATAATTTGGACTAACCTCTTTGTTGGATCATATTGTAAACTTTAAATTAATTTATGGACTCTCTTTATAAAAAAAATATAAAAAATGTCAACTGTCATGAAATTGCGACCATTTTTAATTCATAGTTAACAAAATCGGATCATATTTTCTTATTAAAAATTGGATCATATTTAGTACTCTTCCATTTCATTATAATGGTTGTTTTAGAGATGGGGTGACACTGTTGACCGTTTAAATTTTAACTTTTTTTTTTCGATTTTTTTTTAACAGAAAATTTACATTTTACAATTTTATTTTCAGCTATATTAACATACCATTTTCAATTACAATATCATACAATTTTCAGTTATAATAATATATATACTTTTCAGTTATAATAACATACATTTTTCAGTTATAATAACATTACAAAAACTTAAATGCAATATTGATTAATTAAGGTAAATTAAGTCAAAATTTATGGGTCAACGCAGGTCAACGCGGGTCAAAGCGGGTTAACCTTAATTAGAATATTTATTTTCACTCTAAAATATTATCTTACTAAATGACAAAAACTATGTTACTACAAGACTTAAATTTTATCACTACAAGGCCAAAAGTGTATTACTGCAAATCCAAAAATATTCTGGACACTTATTTTTTTTTTGGCAAAATTACTAAAATAATTTTGAATTATTCGACTACTACATGACTAAAACAATGTTACTACAAGACCAAAATTTTATCACTACAAGGTCAAAGTGTATTACTACATGTTCAAAAATATTCTGAAGACTTTAATTTTTGGTGAATTTGTCAGAATGTTTTGACATGTAGTATTAAATTTTTTGCCTTGTAGTGGTAATATTTTGACCTTATAGTAACAATATTTTGGTCATGTAGTAAACCACATGTTTGCAACCCGCGAATTTTCTGGACAACCCGGATCCAGGCTTATGACCCGCGAATTTTTTTAAATTTACTTAATTTGACTTTTAAGCTTAGGGTTTTAACTTGCCTAATTGGGATGCATTGCATATATGCAATATTTCACACAAGACTGTCCCTAATAACATACATTTTTCATTAAAAACAATGTTACACTTTTCAATATAGTAACAATCACTTTTCATTAAAAAACAAAGATGCACTTTTCAATATACTAACATACATTTTAAAAAAAATCGAAAAAAAAAAAGTCAAAGTTTGAACGGTCAATTGTCAACAGTTGACCAATTAAAGTTCACTCAAGTACACCGTGTACTTGAGTGCATATGAGACTTTGGCTTACAGAAGTAAAATTTTGTTTTTAGAAAAGGTTTTATATGAATCTGGTATACCATACACAATTAATACTAATATTGTTGTGTAAGAATTAATACTATACTACGCTTAATAGTTTCTCTTATTTATAATTATTTTTTGTTATATCTATTATTTTCATATTTTTTTCTTTCTAAATTTACCCCATGAAAAGATCACTTATTTTTCAATTAGGGAGGGAGAAAAATTCACTTACGGTAAATAACATAGTAAAATTTGTGTTTTTTAACTTGCAAATTCTCTAAATTTAGTACATTAATATGAAATTGATGGAGTATAATATTAGATACTAAAATATATAATGATAAGTAATACTCCTTTACCTTTCGTCCCATCTAAATTTTAACACTTTCTATGTATGGACGTCCCACAAAAATTTGCACACTTTTTATGTATGGACATCCAACACAAATTTGCACATTCTATAAAAAATAAAATTCTCATAACTTATATCCTCTTAATATACACCTATTTATAAATATGTCATTGCGTTATTCCTTCGATTTAACAATAATTCTAACAAATTAACAAACACTAAGCCCCTTTAATAAATTAATTGAGTCCATTAACACTAATCATAATCCACACCCATTAACCCTAAACCCATTACACATTCCTTCATTTACACACACTTGAAACCCATTACACATTCGTACGCACCCATTAACCCTAAAATCTTGCTCCTGAAGTCAGACCCGGTCCTAATGTTAGGCCAACGAGGCGATCGATTCAGGCCCATAAATATTTTAATTTTTTAGGGGCCCATATTTTAAGATATATATATATATATATATATATAGTGAAGGGGAAGGAAAAATTAGGAGAAAAAAGTCTAGGCCTAATTCAGTTTATATCTTTTAAAAGTTTTGACTTTTTCAATTTACGTCTCAAATTAAGTGCCAAATTTACATCATTTTTTGTCCAATTTACATCACTTTCGTCAAAAACTTGAGATTTCGGGCAAATATTCAAATTTACATCCTTTAAATTTGAAAATTAAAAAAATAACATTAAAAATTTCTTAAAATTTCATTAAAATTTAAAATTATTCGTATAAAAAAAAATTCTAAAATTGTCTATAAATAAAAAATTCTAAAAATCTCATTAAAATGTCTAAAAATTATAATAATTTTAAAAATCTGAAAAATCTCTTAAAATTAATTAAATAAGTTAAAATCTTAAAAAACTATTAGTTAAAAATTAAAAAATCTAAAACGTGTAAAAAAATCTATATTGTTAGCCCTTTAAAACTTATATATTGTTAGTCTTTTAAAAATTGTTTAACATTATGTTTTATAAGTTCGTATAAAATAAAAAATATGAAGGGATGGGGCCCTTTTTTAAAGTTCGATTCAGGCTCAGATATTTCTAGGACCGGCCCTGCCTGAAGTTAGTCCCCCTCTCTCTCGAAACGTTGTTCTTCTCTAATCTTTCAACAAAAGTTCATCTCTCGCTCGAAATCAAACTCTAATGTCTTCTCTCGATTCTTTGTTTAGTTCAGGTTTTGATGCTTCTATTTTACTTTTTGCTTTCCACTCAATTAATTTTACTGTATTTTCAACACGTATCGTTCTCATTTTTACAAGATATTGATTATTTTTAATATAACATATACTTCATATCAACTATTCATGTGAAAAATTAAAATTGAAATAGATGATTTGACATTACATTGGAGGGTACGATCGAAATTCCGTTTTCATCATTTCTTCTCACACGTCCCACGTACATTGCAATCCACACGAAAATTTTATGAATATAATGAAAAAATCAGTTGAAAAATGATGCTTTAATGCATTGAATCTGTGTGTCGAAATCAAATAGTATGAATAGTGGGCAACTATTTGATAATAAACTTTGCGTAATCATAATCTGAAAATGTTGAAGGTTTGTCCCAAGCAGTCACCTCACACGTGTGTGGTAAAGTGGACACCAGCACGTGTGGCCCTCGCTTTGACCAGCCCATAAACCCTACCCAAGCGAGAGGATAGCCTTGTCGGGCCTTAACGCCAGGCCCAGTTCAAGGCCCCAATATTTGTCGCTTTCTACTGTGGCCAGGTAATACATCCATGTCTCTTTCTATATGTTTAACGAATCTGTCTATCAGTCTATCATCGTAAAAATGAAAGACTGATATGTTAGCTCGATTTTTGTATGAGTTTAACAAACCAATTGATTCAGGTTCATAAATATTTTAATTTTTTAAGAGTTCTTTTTTTAATACTTTATAATATTAATAAATTAATATAAACAAAGTTTGTAGGGCTAATTTTTGTTTCCATTATCTAATAAAAAATTCATGTTAATTAACAATATAATATATTCTAGGGCTAGTCTTGGGTAGATATGTGAGACGTTTTTATATATAAAAAGTGATAATGTTTGATCAAAAAGTGATAGTGTTTAAGTAAAAAGTGATAGTCACTTTTGTTAAAAATATTATCACTTTTTACTTAAACATTATCACTTTTTTTACAAATCAAAATCTGAAAAAAAAAATATGGATTATCCTACCTAAAATTTTAAAATATAGGTTAAAAGGATTCGTCTCACAGAAAAAGATATGTGAGACGGTCTCACACAAGTTTTTGTCTATATTCTATTTTTTTAATTTTTAGACATGTTGAAATCAAGTTAATATAATAAAATCAACACATATTTAAATCTAATATCATTCATGAGAATTAACAGTAGTACGTAGATGATTCATATATATATATATATATATAATATTTTATCTTATTCTTATTTTGCCCTCATTGAAAATAAAAATAAAAAGGAATACGTAAATGGCGCAAAATTAGTCATTACTCAGAAGACACATCAAATTTATAGAAGACGTTAAGGAGCATATAAGTAAAAATTGAGAGAAAAAAGTCTCTACAAGGGTCTAGGTTCACCAGTTCATCGTTAAACATGTATTAGTTGGAACACAATTGTTGTATTATTTTAAGTATTGAATAAAATTATACAGTACTATTTTGTTAGTCTTTCAAAAATTTGTTATGTTAGTATTTTTTATGAGTTCATATTAAGTAAAAAATGTGAAAAAAGGGAGCCTCATTATAAAGTTCGATTCAAATTCAAAATTTTCTAGGACCGACTCTATTCAAACTACAATACTAAAGAAGAAATTGTAGTTACCGGGGGTGGTGATGTTTTCTAGAGGAAGATTTTCTCTAAAGAGGGAGAGTGCTAGAGAGAAGTAGGTAAGTAATTTTGAGGCTAAACTAACTTTTTAGGCCATTTTGGTTTGGAATTCACCCGATCAACTAAACGTGGGACGCTATGTCTTCCATATTTATTCTTGTTCGAGATTTAATTTAAAATCTAAATTTTATCATTCAACTACAACTATCCCTATAATACATATAAATTCTACTATTATAATACTCAAGTCCATACACAATTAATTTAACGTAAAACATGGCTGAGGGAAGGGAGAGAAAGTTGTATCTTGAAAATGTTCACAATTAATTAATACGCGTATATACAACATTTTTTTCATGAAACCGATCATAGGCTCATAGCTTATTAGTAAATGTAGTTCTTGGTGAGCCCAGTGTTATATAATAGTGCTTCAATTACTCATCGATCGATTTGTATCTCAAAGGCTGTCAAATACTAATGGAACTTTAGGGGCTAAGAATACCCTATCTGGACTCTATTTGGTTTGTTGAATTTTAGAGGTCCATCTTTATTTATGGAACTTTAGACACTCGTCTTCATTTATCGGACTTTAGAGGCCCAAATTAATTGAAGGGAATAATTAAATAATTATTAATTATATATTTACTTTAGGAATTAAATTTATTTAAATTCCAACAAATAAATAATAAACTTAATTAATATTTAACCCGTAATTTTCACGCGTGGCAATTTAATTCGTAATAAAATTTTACTCGCCTACAAACAATAAGAAATTAGCAATTTGATCTAAATTTTCCAGGAAATTAAGGTACTAACCTTTAGATTGTGATAATAAACATTTACAATTGTTCAAAGAACAATCAAAGACGTCAATCGGATAATGAACTCTCGAACACTTTCAAGAGCAAAATTTGATATCATCCGTGATCTTTTCAACTTTGAATTCAGACTCGTTAAAACCAAATCATTCCTCATTTAATATTTTTCCTTATAATTATATGTTGTCAAACCATTAATCCAAAAATCTGGACGGTTTGTATTTTCGTTTTTAATTAGATCAATTTTGGACGGTGTCACACATGAATGTCTCTTCAATTTATGAACTAAAATGGTTGTTACAATAAATACAAACAATATTGATTAGTGGCCCTAATCATTAATTTCACATCACATGGATTTGATCTCCAAAATATATGACTGATTCAATATTCTTGGCTTTTTTCGAGATATTTAGAGTGATTAATCCCAGATCTTCATCATCATATCAAAGATTCTGTAACTATTTATTTAACAAATCACATGCAAATTACTGAGTAAAGGCAATCAGCAGGCATTAGAATATCTATTTTAATTTGTATACATACTTCTTCCCATATATTCAAAACAAATGACTTTTTTTTTTTTTAATTCCCGACAAATATTGATTTCTTACCTAGTGATTTCAAATTGTTATAAATAAGACATTAAATGGGTCATGACCCTGAATATATAGTAAAATAGATAAGACACTGAATCTATTAATCTTCTTCTTTTTCTGTAAAAAATAAATAAATAATATATATATATATATATATATATATATGCCACAACAAAAATAATAAAAAAAAAACTATCAATTAAGTATCAAATCTACTCAACGGAAGAAATAAATAATACAATAAAAAAAAATCACACATGCAATTAGAATATGCGTAATGGTTGCCAACCGAGAAGTAAAAAAGGATCACAAATAAATTAGTAAGAACAAGCAAATTAAATTTAAAATGGACAAATAAATATATACTCAAGTTGACTGAATCGAGCAACACAACTTGAAAATCTTTGAATTCCACACTAAAATTGCGGATGTGTCCTAAAAATGTCCAACTCGAACAGGTTAAAATGTAAAAACTGAAGAAAGAAAGATAGAAAGAGCATTAAAAAAATTAAATAAAAAGTTGAAAAAATAAAAAAATATAAAGAGTTGGAATTATTGTGTACTTATATTGGGGTTGCATTTAGATGGAGAAACGTGGCAGAATTGAAGCAAGTAGAAGTTGTGAACGTAGATTGTGCCATGCACGCATGTTCTCAAATATATTTCATCGAATATGTAACGTAACTATCCATTTTAAATGAGGCATCATGTCACGTTATTTTCGTACTCCTCAACTTGTCTACTACTCATTACATTATTAACCTCATCGATATTGTATTTTATGAAGAATAACATCAATACAAAATGAAAGCGTAGTGATCACTGACCGATTTGCATTACTATAGTATGTAAATACAAAATAATATTATATCTATAAACAAAAATTCATTATAAAATTTTCAATAGACCTCATTTTATTAATTTAAATTTAACGAACTTTGTAATATTTTAAAGAAAATTAATTTTAATATATTGTTTCAACTTATAATAAGTAAAACAGTGTTAAAATTTAACGTGCATTCTCGTTGAGACATTAGTCACTATTAGACAAATGTAGAACTTAAAATATACTCCCCTATATCTCGTGATGATTTGCATATCTTAACAAGCTCACTTTTTAAGAAATGTGAGTTTTTAATGATGTTTGAGGTCAAATAAATGAGGAGTATTTTGAGTGATTTAGTGAGATTTAAATGGAATTTAGTGAGGTGTTGAAGCATTTTAATTGATTTAGTGTGGTTTAAAGGTGATCTAGTGAGGTGTACGGAAGAATGTATACCCAAAATGAGTGACAATTTTGTTGGAAACTGCTTACGCCGTGTAAACTGCAACCTGCAATATTGAAGATTTCAGATAACAAATATGATAACACAAATAAGTCGAGTCAAGGGAAACCCTTTTCCCGCAGAACAGAATATGCCCAGGATAGTGCTCGACTGTTACGGCGTTCCGTTCCCAAAGGTAAAACGACTTTTACCTCTTACACAGTAGCACCACTGCATAAGAGGCCTCGGCGAACGTACTTAGTACGAACTGAACACTCTCGGATATAAATCCGGCACAAGAAAGAACAGTGTAAGGCTTTCGGTAGCTCAACACACTGCGTAGGGACGAGAGGAGAGTAGAAGGGTAGAGGGGTGAATTTCAGCGTAAGTTTGGAATGAGGGAAGAGTCTGTATTTATAGGCACAAGAAACCCTAGGAGGTTGTTGAGAAGATCGTGGGAATATTGAGAAAATCGTGGGAATATCACGAAAATATCTCTTACGTGGATAAGTCTTGAAGACTAAATCTTGAAGACCAAGTTCAACAATTAATTTCTCACTCACCTTAACTCGGTTTTGAGATATTAAATATACCACGTTCATCTACTCCGCGAGTAGATCGACTATGTCACGTTCAATTATTTCTTAATTAACGTTTAGTCCATCTAATTAATTAAATTAGATCAGGGTGTCAAAACCCAATTAATTCCCATTAATTCCAACAATCCCCCACATGAGTGAAAATCGTATCTATACAACATCAGACTCAGTGTTCAGTTCGAGTGAGATATCCGTGCTTCCGGATAAGTGGTTTTTGGCCTTGAACTTTCCGTAGCCAAACACTATCGGATATACCGGCGGCTTAGTGGACGCGATGCCTTGAACTATTCCTCCATAGTGTATACCTAGACAACAGTGTCAGCACACTTCAATCTCGTCTTTGTAACGTTCTCACGTTTTTGTCCGTTTTGGCCATGGACGTCCTTTGTGTTCATAAATGTTTGGTCGAAGCGGCCCTCACTTCTCATTTATATAGGTAACTTCCTTTCGAGTATCCCGTTATACTCTAGGAATCATTAAGAGTCGAAGACTCAGCCTTTACCACATCTTACGGGTCGTTAACACTTGAGATAGTGCTGTCCGGAATAGTCGTAATTTTCAAGTGTTTTATCACTAACCTCCACAGCTTCGTTTTCCCATTTAACCAAGTTCTTGGGATCTCCAGTCATCATGGTTGGGTTACCACTGCTTTGGTTTTATTGTGGGTTTTAGACCCATTCCTTCTACCAGATTGTTCAATTGATCTCGGTTTATGCACTTCGTGAGCGGATCCGCTATGTTGTCCTTCGTATTGACATAATCAATGGACATTACTCCAGTGGAGATCAATTCTCTAACGGAGTTGTGTCGACGACGTATGTGTCTCGACTTTCCGTTGTACATGACATTCGTAGCTCTCCCGATGGCAGCTTGACTGTCACAGTGTACCGTTACCGCAGGTACCGGCTTTTTCCAACATGGAATGTCTTCCAGAAAGTTACGCAACCATTCAGCCTCTGCAGCGGCTAGGTCTAACGCTATAAATTCTGATTCCATTGTGGAACGAGCAATACACGTTTGTTTCTTGGACCTCCACGACACTGCTGCTTCTCCAATAGTGAATACATATCCACTGGTGGACAGCGAGTCTTTCGTGTCTGATATCCAATTTGCATCACTGTATCCTTCGACTACAGCTGGATGTCTTGTGTAGTGAAGCCCATAATCAATGGTGTACTTCAAGTATCGTAATACCCTTTTCAACGCTTTCCAGTGCTCATGACTTGGATTGTTCGTGTATTGACTCAACTTGTTTACCGAACATGCAAGATCAGGGCGTGTACAGTTCGTGATGTACAACACACTTCCAATGATCCTTGCGTATTCCAGTTGAGCCACTGGTTATTCTCTATTCTTTTTCAAGTGAACATTGAGTTCCAAAGGTGTCTTAGCAGGTGGATCGTCAAAGGCTTTAAATTGCTTTAGTACCTTCTCCACATAGTGAGATTGTGTCAAGGAAATTCCATTAGACGTTTTCTCTATCTTGATTCCAAGAATCACATCTGCTAATCCCATGTCTTTCATGTCAAAGTTTCTACTTAGCATGTTCTTCGTATTAACTATGATAACGTGATTGTTACTCATGATTAACATGTCGTCGACATATAAGCACACAATAACATATCCGGTTGGTGTATCCTTCACATACACACACTTATCGCATTCGTTAATTCGAAACCCATTTGACAGCATTGTACTGTCAAATTTCAAGTGCCACTGTTTTGGAGCTTGCTTGAGTCCATACAGTGATCTAACGAGTTTGCACACCTTTTTCTTGTTTCCAAGAGCAACATATCCTTCAGGTTGCTCCATGTATATTTCAGCATCCATCTCACCATTAAGAAACGCCGTCTTAACGTCCATTTGGTGTACTTCGAGATTGTGCAACGCAGCAATGGCGACTAATACCCGAATGGAGGTGATCCTTGTCACTGGTGAGTATGTATCGAAGAAATCATACCCTTCCTTTTGTTTAAACCCCTTTTCAACAAGACGAGCTTTGTACTTATCAATAGATCCATCTGCTTTGTACTTTCTTCTAAGGATCCACTTGCATCCTAAGGGCTTACAACCTTTAGGGAGGTCAACCAACTCCCACGTGTGGTTTAAGAGAATAGACTCGTATTCACTTTTTATGGCTTCTTTCCAGAGATGTGCATCTAGTCTTGCCATTGCTTCTTTGATAGTTTTAGGTTCTTCTTCCTCCAAAACATAAGTAATGAAGTCTGAACCAAAATCTTTATCAATTCTAGCTCTCTTACTGCGTCTCGGTTCTTCACTCTCTTGAGTGGAAGGACTAACAGTGTCGTCTGTTGCTTCGAGAGTTCTTTTGCTCGAACAGTCTTCCTCTTTTTCCTTAAGAGGAAAGATACTTTCAAAGAACACTGCGTTCCTTGACTCAATTGTAGTGCCTTCTGTCATATCCGATACTTCGGATTTGTGAATCAGAAATCGATAGGCACTACTGTTTGAAGCATATCCTATAAAGATACAATCGACGGTTTTAGGGCCGATTTTAACTTGTTTAGGAAGTGGTACTTCAACCTTAGCCAGACACCCCCACACTTTGAGGTATTGGTATGAAGGTTTTCGTTTCCTCCATATTTCATAAGGAGTTTGATCCTTAGTTTTGTGAGGAATCTTATTCAGAATGTGGTTAGCCGACAGAATGGCTTCCCCCCACAAGTTCTGAGGTAGACCAGAGCTGATTAACATTGCGTTCATCATCTCTTTTAGTGTTCGGTTTTTCCTTTCCGCAACACCATTAGACTGAGGTGAGTAAGGGGCTGTCGTTTGATGTATAATCCCTAATTCAATACATAATTGTTCAAACGGAGCTACGCACTCTCCACCTCTATCACTACGAATTAATTTAATTCGAGTGTCCAATTGATTCTCTACTTCATTTTTGTAACGTTTAAAAGCTTCTATAGCTTCGTCTTTACTTCTTAAATGATAAACGTAGCAGAATCGTGTACAATCATCAATGAAATTAATAAAGTACTTTTTCCCTCCTCGTGTGGAGCTTTTACTCGAATGTGATTTTTCATGATGAACAAATCCACATTACTTGTGGAAAACATTCCACTGAATTCAACCATTTTAGGTTTTTCCATATTTAGCTTTAAGGTCACACCTTAGCTACCCTTTTCATTCAAACATGTCGACGGAGACCTCTCTCCCTCACATTTGAATGTTTCCATGTGAGGAGATGCATATCCCCACATTCGAGTTACTTGCCACTTTATTTGTGAATTTCTCTTATTCACCAAATTTGGACACAGCCTCGATACATTGAACAATCGATCTTGATTTTTCTTTTATTGGAATTATTTCCAACTTCAAAATTAATTTAATCTTTGGTCAACATACCAAAATTAAATTCAATTTCAAATGTGACTTTTATTGTCACTCGTGACTCGAGCATAATTTTCGATTAAATTATACTAGTCAAAATCTTTTGAACTAAATTCAAAACAAATTTATGCTCTCGAGCACAAATGTTTAATTCCCAAGAATAATTAATAATTAAATTTGGATATTTCTCAGTAGTTATCCAAAGTTTAATTAATTATTAATTTATTTTATTCTATAATTAATTGACAAAGTTCTATAATTAATTGACAAAGTCAATTCTATTCTCAGAATACATCAATTCTGCTCAAGCCGGAGATGCTCCCCACGAAGCCATGCTCCATATCAAATCAAGGAAGCCATGCTCCATATCAAGGAAGTCATGCTCCAACGAAGCCATGCTCCATATCTAGGAAGCCATGCTTCATATCAAATATACAAATATACTTTGATACTCCTGATTAATTGATGTAATTAATCAATTTAATCCTCTCGATTAATTGATTTAATTAAATCCAATTTAATCATCTTTGATTAATTAATTACGTAATTAATCAATTCATCAGCACATCCTCTAATTTAATCATATAGATTAATTGATGTGCAATTCCAATTTAATTTAATTGGATTTCCATGCACGCCCCGCGAGTAAGCGCATGCAGCTCAATGGATATAGAGCATATTTCTATTTTTCTCTTAAACAGAAAGTTCCAAATTCACGATTCACAAAATTTTGAATCAATTCCAATTTAATGATCAAATCTTAATTAATGATGTGGTTAAGTCTAATTTGAATGCTTTCAAAACAGCCCCTTTCGCCAATTTGAGCATCTTGCTCAGAACTGGATTGATTCGCAAGGAAGCCGGCGCCAATTTTAGCATCTTGTTTTTTTTTTTTTTTTTTCAGAACTGGATTGATTCGCAAGGAAGCCGGCGCATTCCTCTGCAACCGATTCGGGTCACGCCGTGACGAATTCCGATTGTTAACCTCTGCCTTGACAACAGGCACAATTGATTTCTTCATAAGCTCGGGTCTCATCACCCCCATCGATGCCTCTCCAACTCCACTTTTTGCTTTTCCGTAAGCCGCGCCCATACAGGAGAAGTCGAGAGCGGCAGCGGCGCCGACGAATTTAGTGTTACCATCACAAAAATTCTCAACTGGAGTCTCGTCTCCAGATCTGTGAGTGATTCCGATATGTGCAGTAATTATTCAAAAATTAATTAATTCATTATCTAAAAATAAATGAATTAATTAGTTAATATCTCTTTTGTAATTAATTAACAGAAATCAATTCTGTTCTCAAAGCCTGCAGCTCAAAACTCAATGGATGGAAACTTTCATATGGAGTAAATTATCCAAAACCCAATTAATTAGTTATCTAAAATAAATAAATTAATTAATGTAATAACCAGAAATCAATCATGATCGGAGAGGGTGAAGAATCAGCGCCGGCTTGAACGTTGGTGATACCGCCTCCATCACTCCGTATTAAATACTATTCTGCTTAGAGAGAGTACCTGATTAAGTTTCGAAATATGCAGTAGTTTCGAAAAACATTAATTAATTATCCGTAAGATAAATAAATTGATGAATTGATATCTATCCAGTAGTTAACAAATTGTTTTCAATCACCAAATCTCATCCCGCGAGAAACTATGGATAGAGCGTATTTTCATAATCATAATTCACAAAATCAGAACCAATTTAATCTGTTTTCTCTCTTCTTCTAATATTGCAGTAATTATTCAAAAATTAATTAACAGTAATTAATTAAGTCAAATAATTAATTAACAATTAAATTTCAATATTTGCAGTTATGATCCAAAGCTTTAATTAATTAATTCATTATCCAATAAATTAAATTAATTAATATATATTCTGTTCTGCGATTGTTGGAAACTGCTTACGCCGTGTAAACTGCAACCTGCAATATTGAAGATTTCAGATAACAAATATGATAACACAAATAAGTCGAGTCAAGGGAAACCCTTTTCCCGCAGAACAGAATACGCCCAGGATAGTGCTCGACTGTTACGGCGTTCCGTTCCCAAAGGTAAAATGACTTTTACCTCTTACACAGTAGCACCACTGTATAAGAGGCCTCGGCGAACGTACTTAGTACGAACTGAACACTCTCGGATATAAATCCGGCACAAGAAAGAACAGTGTAAGGCTTTCGGTAGCTCAACACACTGCGTAGGGACGAGAGGAGAGTAGAAGGGTAGAGGGGCGAATTTCAGCGTAAGTTTGGAATGAGGGAAGAGTCTGTATTTATAGGCACAAGAAACCCTAGGAGGTTGTTGAGAAAATCGTGGGAATATTGAGAAAATCGTGGGAATATCACGAAAATATCTCTTACGTGGATAAGTCTTGAAGACTAAATCTTGAAGACCAAGTTCAACAATTAATTTCTCACTCACCTTAACTCGGTTTTGAGATATTAAATATACCACGTTCATCTACTCCGCGAGTAGATCGACTATGTCACGTTCAATTATTTCTTAATTAACGTTTAGTCCATCTAATTAATTAAATTAGATCAGGGTGTCAAACCCCAATTAATTCCAATTAATTCCAACAAATTTTAAAAATAAAATAATGTAGGGGAGTATTTTGGGTGATTTAGTGAGGTTTAAGGTAATTTAGTGAGGTGTAAAAGATAATTTAGTGAGGTGTAGGGAAGTGTTGGTCCTGAAAGGAGTATATAACAAGTGTATGGGGGGGGGGGAATACACTTGTATGCAATTCTTTTGCTAATTTGATCAAACCAGAGTTCAGCAAGGTTGTCTTGGACAACTCTGCTGAAGAAGATTAACTCTTCTAAGATAATCAAACCACTAAGTACTATTGAGTACTTAGTTGAATAACTATCTAGGGGAGTTATATGTGCGGAATAGTGGTTGGCCCTTTAAGTTTAGACTCCTTTAATTTCTGAAATCACTTAGTCAGTGCAACACAATCCAGTTTTCAGGGAACTTGTCCAAATAGGTTTTTGCACAGTCTTTGAATGTTTATCCTTGAAAGATCAGTTTTGTGTGCAGTGTTGAATGTATGAAAGTACTTGGAATGTAAATCAACACAAGAAGTTATAGTGGTTCAGAGACTCAAGCTCCTACATCCACTTTCCCTGATTTAACAGGATAATTCCTTCACTCTTGGAATTAACTTGTTTTATAGTGCCAAGGTGCACTTGATCAATAACACCACTCCTTGGTGAATTGATCCCTAGGATGTCTAGAGTCCTAGTACCCTCTTCTCAACTCAGAACTGAACTGTTCTTCTCTCAACAGTCAGTTCCTACCACTTCTACTACTACTACAACCTTCTCACTTTCACTCTTGAAAGATGTAAGGGTTGAAGTAAGGTTCCAACTAATGAGATATCCTTTACAATGAAGATCAGTGTATAAGGATAGGATATCTCTCTAAGCTTGTGTATGGATATACAATTGGGTTTAGCTTAGAAGAAGTGTATAAAGACTAAGATAGTCTCTTTGAAAGCTTGAGAGCACTTGTCAACTTGTAGGATAGTTGGATATTCTTGTCAAGGTTGAGGTGCTGTTGGATTGGTAGTTGGTTACTTTCAAATGGTCTTCACACTTCTGTATTTATAGACAAAATGGAGGATTTGCCCGTTGGAGAGGCAGCCCCAAATTGCTATAAATGTCTTCCTTGAGTTCTTCAAACTGGAAGACAGATTCTTGATAGTGACATGTCCTCATTTGGGTAATAAACGGCTTGTAAGACTTTGTCTTCATTCTGCAGCACTTTTCCCAATGTTTGACTTCTTATTAGGACTTGGACATGGCTTCTGAAGGTTGATCCAATGATAGGACAACATTCCTTATCATCTGGACAACTCTCCTTATCACTATCAGCAGTTTTGCTTTTCAGCAAGGTTGGCTTGCTCTTCTTCAGATGACTTGGCTCTTTCCCTTTATTTCACTCCAAGATGATCTTGGCATGTTGCATTGTATTTATTTAGGGTATGGTTGTCCTTAATTCTTCAGCATAGTTGACCTTCAACCTTTAGAGTATATGTTCTGATTTAATCTTGCTGAGACAACTCTTCTGGACAACTCTTCTGATCAGCATATTTGGTCTTTTAGCATCAGAGCATTTTACACATAGAGTTGGCTTCTCTGGACAACTCTCCTGATCAAAAGCTTTTGAGTAACCTTGTCCTTTTGAGCTAGGTAAGCTTGTTCTTGCATATGGACAGCTTCTTTGGACAACTCTCCTGATCAGAGCTTTTGGTTTTCCATAGAGTGTCCTTGTTCTTAAAATGATTGTTCCAGAATTTTGAGCCTTGAGGGGACTTGATCTTGATCATCTTAAAAGTAGGTTCCCCCTCAAATTGTGCATCTAATTGTCTAAGAGCTGCCTAACATTTCAGCTTCTCATCTAGCCTATAATCTATATGTTCTAACATTTCTAGAACATACTTATCTTGACTTAGGCATGTCTCAGGGGGTTTTGGTATTAGATCAAAACATATCTCATTTTATTCCCAAAACCTACACTATCTAAGAAAAAGTGACTTGTCTACACCTATTACATGTATCTTCAGAAGACATGACTAAGGTCAATATTCCTGAAAAGATAATGTGTTAGTGTTTTCACTGTTTTTGTTGCAAGTAGGTTTCAAGATAGGCATAGAGAGATTAGTGTTTCTTGATTCAAAATAAGTTCAACTATCATTCATTCAAAGATCATTACAAGCATGTTGATAGTTGAAATTAACATATCAGAGCATGAATCAATAACACTTAAATACATCAGAGCATTTCATTCTAACAATACAAGACATAAATAAGATTGTCAGCATCAGAGTACAGAGCTTGTATCAGAGCAATTCATAACAAATCAGAGCAAACAGATTAGCACCCCACATCAGCAATCTTGACCATATTTCAGCATAGTTGATTAATCAAGAAAGGTCAGTAGACTTAGCCATTTCAAAGATCATCCTCAGGGGGTGGCAGCATTCCATACTATGCCCACACTCTCCTTTTCAATGCCATGGCTTCTTGGTTGGTTCCCTTAGGTCCAAGAACCATCTTGTTTAGCTTAAGGATCTCATTGAATTCTCTCAGAATTCTTGCTTGGTCAATCCATCCTTCAAGCTTTGGAGGCATGTATATGATTGGCTTGGGAGCTGTGAGTCCAATTCTTGCAATGTCAGCAGCTGCAAGTAGTTGTTGATACAACTCTCTGTAGTATTCTAGCATGAACTCAGTGAAGGCAGAGTTTGCATCTCCTCCATTCCATCTGTCAATGACATAATAGTCATAGACAAACTCCCTTTTGGCCTCTTCCCATGTATCATTCAGCTGAATTGGCACCCATTTATCCAAGTGTGGATATTTGGTGTCCATTGGGATTAGAAGCTGAGGCTTCATCTTGCTATAAGTTGCTCTCCTCCTTCTTGGTTTCTGAAAGTTTGATCTTCTCTCATCTCTTGCTCTGTTGGCTTCTTCCATCAGATCCATTTTCTCTTGGGCCCTCATCATGGCCAATTTCTGTTGTGTTTCAGGGTCTTTGCCATACCCTTCATGAAACAGCTTTGATGGATCATGGGCTAGAACAGTTGTCTTCTTCTTAGGTTCAGGTCCAAATCCTTCAGCAAATAACTCTTCAATGTCTTCAGTGGACTTGGGACCTTCAGCAGTTTTGCCAGATTCAGAAGATTTGTCCTTTTCAGCAGCTTTGGGCTCTTCAGCAGTTTTGGCTTTCTTTGATGTAGGCTCATCTTCATCAATTCTGAATTCAGGTGGAAGATCAAGGCTGCTAGGAAAGTCAGTGAATTTCTCAACTTGTCTCTTCTTTCCTTGGGCCTTCTTGATCTTTCCTCTAGTTTGGACACCTTCAGTATTCTTGTCCAAACCTGATACTTCACCACCTGGTCTTTGTTGTAACCTCATCCTTTCTTCTTGAGCTGAGGCCATATAATTCTTCAAAGCAAGTGCTAATTGCTCTTCTTCATTCAATTCTTCCAAATTCAGTACTTCAGGCTCTTTGCCTTTTCCTTCAGCAATGTTGTCTTTCCCTTTGACTGGGCTCCCAATCACCAAGGCACCTTTTGCTCTAGCTCTTTCCCTTTCCCCCTTTTTGGCAGCATCAAAACACTGGGGCTTGAGGTCACTCATTGTTGAGGCCATCAGGGATTGGGCCTGGTTTAGAGATTTCATTTCTTCCAACAAATATACATTCTCATCATGTATATTTTGCATCTTGTCACTGCTCAAGCTAAGAAAAGCAAGAACAGGCTTCATTTTCTGTTGAACAACCTCCTCCATGGTTGCCTTAAGAGATGCATCCAATTGGGTCTTCAGAAGCTCAGTGAGGTTGGCCACTGCACCTTCAGCAATGTTGGTCAACACTTCTTGGGAAAACTTTTCTGAGGCAGCTTTGACCATAGCTAGCCTTTGCTCTTCAGCTCTTCTCTTTTGCAGTGCAGTCTTCTTTCCAATAGCTTGTTTGACAGTTAGCCTGAGAGCTTTGACATTGGCATTGTGATTGTCTCTCAGCAGCTTTTGCTCTTTCTTGACCTCCTCTGAGATGGCTTCCATGGTTGATTTGGCATTTTGAACTTCAGTGGAGATGGTTTGGAGACCAGATTCCACACCACTGATCCTTGCCTCAAGGGTTGGTAGCACAACATCTTCAGAGCCAGTGAGCCTCATTTCTACAGATGCTAGAGTCCTTCCTTGCTCATTTAATGCTCCTGAGGTTTCAGCATGAGCAGATTTAACTTGATGAGCCAAGAAGTCCAACTTCTCTGATTGCATCCCAAGTAAGGCCTGAGCTGAGCCTGAATCTACTTGGATAGGTGCATCTGTTAAGAATTCATCTGCAAAAATTTGATCAAGAGAAATACCTGCAACATCAGACAAGTCAAACAAGTTAGGAAATAAGCACTCATCACCCTCAATTTCTTTTGTATAAGACTCTGATACATCAGCAGTCTTCTTCTCATTTTCAACTTGTTCTTTTCTCCCTTCTTTAATAATGTTCTCACTCAAGGAATCAGGCCTCCTCTCATCAAGGGATTCTTGAAGTTCAGATTTGACTTCAAGAATAACCTGTCCTTCCTCACTTATTCCACCCTCATATGGTGGTACACTCACTATCTTAGTGATGACTACCTCTCTTTCATCCTCAACTCCCTCTGATTTTTCAACTATTCTCTCCTTTTCAACTCCTTCTCCTAAACCTGCAGCATCTTCACCCTCAACAGGGTTCAAAGATGGCAGTTGTGAGGAGATCACAGTGCTTATCTCAGCAGCCACTGAGTCATCCTGAATGATTAAGGGCTGATCAGTGTCCAACTCTTCTGACACTGAATAGGCCTTAATCAAACTAGCCTCTAGTACAGGAACCTCAACATCTTTAGGCTGTGCCTTGGGTTCAGAAGAACCTTCATTGGCAGATGTGTCTTTGGTTGTGTTACCACCCTTGGTCAACACCTCTGAAGATACAGAGCCTTTCCTATGATAGGTTTTAGGAGGGTTTGAAAGTCTGTCTGCTATAGAAGACTTGGGTTGAAAGAATTCAGGGAGGTTGGCTTGAGGGGTTTCAGGAGGGTTGGGATTTGAAGGGTTTGAGGGATCATCAGGGGAATCATCATCATTGGAGCTACTGTCAGGGTGTTTGATTCCCTTGGCTTTTCTTTCTTTCTCCTCCTCAATCTTATCAGCTACCAGCTTTGCAAAAATCTTCTCATCAATGAGAAATCTTGTCTTTGAAACTCCAGCAAAGTGTAATAATCTGTTTTCCTCTATCTGCCACCAGTTTGCACCCTTATCTTGGATGACTTGTGATATCTCCATCAAGGATTTGTCTTTCACATCAACAAGCATCCTTAAATCATGAAAGGCCTTCTGAATTCTTGGAAATTCAGCAAGTTGTGGATACAAACTGTCCACAATAGCCTTGGCTCCTCCTCTGAGCATACTTTCATAAGTATACTCCTCCTCATCTCCACTTGAATGGGGACTTTGGGTTATAGGGGAGTTGGCTCTGGGTTCTCCTAATAAGGCTTCAGGCAGATTAAGTTCAGGGATGTTGGCTTCAGAAGGGTTAGGTGCAGTAGAAGGATCTTCAGTTGCTTTTGAGAGAAATGGGTCTGAAGGGGCTTTACTCAAGGGGGTTGGCTCATTGAGTGCATGTTCTAAGAGCTTTGAATAATTGAGCATGGATGAGTCAAGGGGAGACAGAAGTCTTGTCTCATCTACTGCTAAATCTGCAAGCACATCAATGCCACTTCTTTGCACATTCCCTTCTGGAGAATATCTCTTAGTGAGATTTACAGGGGTAATGGGTTGGTTGGAAGGGGTGACATGGGTTTCAGGGGAGTTGGGTTCAAGGTTCTGAGTTTCAGGGAGGTTGGCCTCTATAGGTTGACCTTCAGGGACTTTGGATTCTGGAGTTCCAGAACCAGATGAATTAGTCCTTGACATGGATTTGGTCCTGCTTTCAGCTCTGCTCTCCCTTAGAGCCAATTGAAGAGACCTTTCTTCTTGAATCTCCAACACCTTCTCAGTAGGCTTGGCCCTTCTCTTGCTGGCCCTACTGCTTCCACTTCCTTCTTTCTCAGGGACAATTTCCCTGATTCTCTTATCACCCTTCTTCTTTTGCCTAGTCTCATTGTACTTCCTCCTCAACTCTTCTGAGTGGTCAGAAGGCACACTCACTCCCTCTTCTGCCACTGCATCAACTTCAGCTGATGCTCCTGAGGCTTCTCTTGAAGACAATTGAGACATCTTTCTTGTTTTGACAGCCCTGGCCTTTGTTCTCTTTTTCATCTTAGGCTTCTATTCCTCTTGTTCTTCAGCAGGTTTGACCATGAGCATCCTTCTCTGTTCAGTTTTCTTGCTAAGCTTTCTGAACAGGATCTTCTGGGCTGGGAGGGGCTTTGCAAAGGTCTGCATCTGGGAATAGTGGGAAAACCTCTCAATCAACAAGCTTGCCCTGGTGCAATACTTGATTTTCCCTTCTAGCACCACCTTATTGTGGGTTTTCACCTTGAATTTAGCCTTCTCCTTCATCATTTCAGACATGATGAAGGTCCTCCAATCAAACTTAATGCCCTTATCACTGGCATCAATAATGGCAGCCATGATTCTGATCCTTGGATGACTGACCTGTTCTAAGCTTCCAGTGTTGCTTAAGAGGCTCTTAGCAACTACCTCAAAAAGGTTGAGAAACTCTGGCTTGAGAGTTTTCTTGTTTTGAGTTGAGGAGAGAGGGCCTGGAACTAATAGCCATTCTTGGGCTATCTCATCTTCATGGCCAGTACCATACACTTCTGGATTCCTTCCCTCATGAGGCAATCCAAAAGCTCCTTCCAGATCTTCTGAGGAGAATTTTACTTTGTGGAATCTCTCTTCCTCTCCTTCTGCAGTGTAAGATAATCTGGTTGATACTTCACCATCTTCAGATTTGCCTCTCCACTTGAGGAAGGCAAAGAATTCTGCCATGTAGCTCTCCAAGCAAGAGCTTGGTCTTTCCTCCATGAACTTTTGAAGTCCAGCTCTCCTCAACCATCTCAAGGTTGGTGTGATTTCAGGATCCTCATTCTCAAAGGATACTATTGGCTCAAAATGAAGATTGTGTTTATTGCTTAAGTAGCCAAAATCCAGGTCTAGATCCTTGTTAGAGAAATTAACAAGCATCTCAGGTCTAACTTTGGGGGCCATAGAAATTTGCAGAGAGAGCTTTGAGAGAGTTTGAAGAAAAATGTGAGTTAGGGTTTCGAATACTTGGGAAGAAGTGTTTGTGTGGATCTTAAGACTTGTGAATATTCTAAAAAGAATGTTTGTCAATGAGTTGGTAAGGTCTTGAAGCAATTCAAAGATGAGCAAAAATGGAAATCCAAAATGGGCGGCTAGGATTGATTTCAGAGGAGTTGTCCATTTTTGATCCAATGGTCAAAAACCAATGTAACAGTGAAATAACTGTTTTATTCAAAACGTGGGTGGTTTTTAATGTTTGTTTAAGGCTGGGGGTTTTTCGAGATAGATCATGTCCCAAAAAGTTTAATGCAAACAAGAGTTAAATCTTGGCATTTAATGCATGGAAAGTGACCTTTTGAGTGGGAGACAAATTAAATCCCAGAAAGGTGAAAACTGTATTTCAATGGGACAGATTTCGAAATAGGTATTGATCACCAAAAATAGGTGCTTATCATACCAAGATTTGGTTTGATAGCTGGGACAGCTTATCTGACCCCACTTGGACAAGTGTCCTGAAGAGAAGTGGACAAGGGTCCTGAATGTCAATGGACAAGTGTCCTGAAGAGGTAAGGTCATATTTCTGATTTTCAGTAGACTTGACCAAGTCTGCTGAAGTTTGAGTTTATTTCCCCTTCAATCAATGAACTTCTTTGGACTCATTTTTCCAGCTTCCCTGGATCAAGAAGTCCCAACTCTGCTGATAATTCCAGGAATCTTGCCTCTGCAAGTGGCTTAGTTAGTATATCAGCTTTTTGATGGTCTGTGTGAATTTTCACCAACTTGATATCCTTCTTCTCCACATGATCTCTAATGAAGTGATGCTTGATGTCCACATGTTTGCATCTTGTGTGCAAGACAGGATTTTGTGATATAGCAATGGCACTATTGTTATCACAGAAAATTGGCACTTCAGTAGAGTTGACTTTGTAGTCTCTGAGTTGTTGTCTTAGCCAAAGGATTTGAGCACAACAACTTCCAGCAGCAACATATTCAGCTTCAGTGGTGGAGGTGGCCACTGTATTTTGTTTCTTGGAGAACCAAGATATGAGTTTGTTGCCCAAGAATTGACAAGTCCCTGAAGTGGACTTTCTGTCAATTCTACAACCTCCATAGTCAGCATCTGAGTAGCCAGTTAGCTCAATATTGTCATCAGCAGGGTACCAAAGGCCTAGATTTTCAGTGCCTTTGAGATACCTCAAAATCCTCTTTGCAGCCTCAAGATGGCTTTTCTTAGGATTTGCTTGGAACCTTGCACAAACACCTACTGCAAAGGTGATGTCAGGTCTGCTGGCAGTGAGGTAGAGGAGTGAACCAATTATTCCTCTATACTCAGTAGAGTTGGTTGGAATACCACTCTCATCAGGATCCATCTTCCAATTTGTGTTCATAGGGATCCTTACTGGCTTGCTAGTTGTACACCCAAACTTCTTGATCATTTCTCTGGTGTACTTAGCTTGGTTGATGAAGATTCCTTCTTTAGATTGCTTGACTTGTAGACACAAAAAGAAATTCATCAACCCCATCATGGACATCTCAAACTTGCTTTGCATGAGCTTGGAGAATTTCTCACATAGCTTCTCATTAGGGGATCCAAAAATTATGTCATCCACATAAATTTGGACAAGCAAGATGTCCTCTCCTTCAGAGATTCTGAAGAGAGTTCTGTCCACAGTTCCCTTGGTGAATCCATGATCCAAGAGGAATTGTGACAGTGTGTCATACCAAGCCCTAGGGGCTTGTTTGAGTCCATATAGAGCTTTCTTGAGTCTGTAAACTTGGTTTCCAACTTCAAAACCTGGTGGTTGCTCCACATAGACTTCTTCTTTCAAGACTCCATTCAGAAAGGCACTCTTGACATCCATTTGGTACACTTTGAACCTCTTGTGGGCTGCATAGGCTAGAAAGAGCCTTATTGCTTCTAGCCTTGCCACAGGTGCAAATGTCTCATCATAGTCAATGCCTTCATGTTGGCAATACCCTTTTGCCACTAGTCTTGCTTTGTTTCTGACAATCACATCATTTTCATTTTTCTTGTTCTTGAACACCCACTTTGTTCCAATAACATCTTGATGTGAAGGCCTATCCACCAGCTCCCATACTTCATTTCTGGTGAATTGGTTCAGTTCTTCCTGCATGGCTGTGATCCAATTGGCATCTTGAAGTGCTTCGTCAATATCACTAGGTTCTTGTTCTGACAAGAAACAACAGAAGAGAGCACTTTCACCATGAAATCTTCTTGTTTTGACTCCAATACTTGGGTCACCAAGTATTAGATCAGTAGGATGGTCTGATAACCAGGTCCTTCTTTTCCTGATCTCTTCAGTAGAGTTGTCCTCTACTGAAGGTGAGTCAATTTGATCATAAAATTCAGGATAATTAAATGCAGAATCTAATTCAGGATCATAATCAGGGGTGTTGTCCTCAATGTCAGGGACATTGGCATTTTCAACATTTTGAGTTCCCCCTTGATTATTTGACCCATTAACTACCTCAGCAGGAACTGCTTCTTCATTGGTAGTTGTTACCTGGAAGTGAACTGGGATTGGTTCATTCAGTTCACCATTTCCATCTGTAGGGTTTGTCTCAGGAAGGTTGCCTTCGGGATTGTTGTCCAATGTGGGTTTTTCAGGCAGGTTGGCTTGGACAACATCTATGAATTCAGTGTCTTTGTCTTTAAGGCTTAGTCTGGTTGTCCTCTGTGTGATTTCTTCAGGTTCCAAATGATCATTCCTGATCTCAAAGATAGACTCATCAAACACAACATGAGGTGTTTCTTCCACTATAAGGGTTTTCTTGTTGTAGACTCTGAAAGCTCTACTGATTTGAGAGTATCCAAGGAATACTCCCTCATCAGCTTTGCTGTCAAAAGCTTTCAACTGTTCTTTCCCATTATTGTGAATGAAACATTTACAACCAAATATATGAAAATATGACACTTTAGGCATTCTTCCTTTCCAGAGTTCATAGGGGGTTTTGCCTTGCCCCTTAGTGATCAAACATCTATTTTGAGTATGGCATGCAGTGTTTATAGCTTCAGCCCAAAACCTCTTAGGTAAATTTGAATCAGCAATTAAAGTTCTAGCAGCTTCTTTTAAAGTTCTATTCCTTCTTTCTGCAACTCCATTTTGTTGGGGAGTTCTAGCTGCTGAGGTTTCATGAGCTATTCCATTAGATGTGCAATACTCATTGATGTATGAATTAATGAACTCAGTGCCTTTATCAGATCTTATTTTGATAATGCTAAGGCTTTTCTCATTTGACAGTCTCTTTAGAAGTTCAGGTAGTTTGACTTGTGTTTCCTTCTTATTAAGGAGAAATACTACCCATGTGAATCTAGAGAAGTCATCTACTACCACCAATGTGTATTTTCTACCATTTATGCTTGAAGGGGTAATTGGTCCAAACAGATCCATATGTAGAAGTTCAAGTACCCTTTCAGTGGAGATGACTGGTTTACCTTTGAATGAGGCTTTAATCTGTTTTCCTTCTTGACATGGCTTACACACATGTTCTTTAATGAAAACCTCATTAGGCAGTCCTTTAACTAATGCATTTCTAGCAAGTTTATTCATAGATTTGAAATTCAGGTGGTTTAGCCTTTTATGCCATAACCAACTTTGTACACTAGAACTTTTAGCAATAAAACATGCAGCATCAGTAGACTTGTCCCAGTCTGCAAAATACACATTTCCCTTCCTAGTTCCAGTCAATAGAGTTTGTTGAGTCTTATCTTTGATTAGACATTTTCCACTTGAGAACTCAACATTAAAATCTTTGTCACAGAATTGACTGACACTTAGGAGATTATATTTGAGACCAGCTACATAAGATACATTGGTTACTTTGATGTTACCAATCATCAAAGTACCATAACCTTTTGTTGTTGCTTGTGAGCTGTCTCCAAAGGTGACATTTGGGCCTTCTTTTTCAATAAAATCAGAGAGGAGTTCCTTGTTTCCAGTCATGTGCCTTGAGCATCCACTGTCAAGGTACCATGCTGTCTTTTTGTTCATGCTCCTCTTCTTGTGGCCCATTGGTACCTGCAATTAGATAGGTTTAGGTACCCTTTGAGTTTTGGGTCCTGAGAGGTTAGCTGTACCTTTGGGAACCCAAACTTGCCTAATAACCTTGATTGATTCAAGGTGGCTAAGTTGATTTCCTTGTGTGTCAACATACACTGTCTTTCCTTTAAATGCCTTTGGGAAGGTTTGTGTGAATGTGTTAACTCTGTAAGTTTCAGGGGAGTTGACCACTCTCCTGAACTTATGAGTTCTTTGTGCAGCTTGAGGGAATCTTTGAGGAAAGGCTTTCTTTTGACCATTACCCTTTGGCATGAAGGGTTTTGGTTGACTTATTTTATTCTGCCTTAGAGGGTAGCTTTCCTTGGGTCTATTCAGCTGAGGCTTTCTCAGATGAGTTGGCCTAGGTTGATTATACCTTGGATAACTCCTCTGAACATTGTTCAGGAGAGTTGCCCTTCCATTGGGTCTACTCTGCTGACCAATATTCCTCTTGTGTTCAGGAGCTTTGGCCATTTCCTTAGGTTTTGGCCTATTCTCCTGAATCACTTGAGTAGGCATATCATCTATTTTGCCCTTTCCTTTGTTTAGTGGCTGAATCACTTCATTTTCAGTTTGTGCCACTGACTTAACAAAGATTCTCTTAGTGTTACTTACAGAAGCAACACTAAGACAAGGTGAAGATTCAAATGGATCAAAACCTAATCCACTTCTTTGAGCCATAGGTCTTTGATAACTCTGAATTTCCTCTATTGCTCTAGAGGATTTCTTCAGAGCAGACATCTTTAATTTCAGACTCTCTTCACTTGATTTAAGAATATCATATTCATGTGAGAGGTTTTCAAATTTGGCATTGAGAATTTTAAGTTCAAATTCTTTTCTCTTCTGAGAGAGAAGTTGATCATCAATCTCCTTTTGTTGGTCAACTATCCTGAGATTTGCTTCCTCAAGCTCTCTCAAGACTTGTTGATACAACTCAGTAGACTTGACATCAACAGCTACCTCAGTGTTTTTGGCAAGTTCAATGACCAGTCTTTCATTTTCTCTCACACAGTTATTATGAAATTCTTGTAACAAAGTGAAATCTTCCATCAACTTTCCAAGGGAAAGTTTCAAGTTGACCTTACTATTGTTCTGTGAGATGAATGATGGTGAGCTAGAGGTAGAGGATACCTCATCATCCTCAAGAGCCATGTTGCAAACATCATCATCATCATCATCACTGTTGGAGAATAATCCATCAGAAGAGTTGAAGCTTTCAGTACTATCAGATTCTTCACCAGCCATCATGGCTTTTCTATTGGTGAACTTTCTGTCTCTTTTAGCCTGCCTCTCTCTTCTCTCCTTAGAGCTTAATTCAGGGCAGTCATACTGGAAGTGCCCTTTCTTTTTACAGTTATAGCACATATCTTCATCATCATCCTTCTTGGATTCTTCTCTTCTTTTTGATGATGAAGGTTCAGCTCTACTGGACCTTCTCCTATCAGAGTACTTGTCCTCTGATCTTTTCTCTTCAGGCTTTTTGACTTCAGCCTGTGCTTCAGGAGAGTTGTATCTCCTGAATTTGTTGTCCTGGTAGAATTTCTTGTATCTACCAAACCTTGAGTTCAACTTTTCAAACCTTCTAGCCATCAAGGCTAGTTCTTCCTTCATTTCAGTCTTTGAGACTGACTTTGATGGTCTTAGAGTGGGCTGCATCTCTGGTTCAGCTGTTTTGGCTTTGAATGCCAATCCCTTAGTAGGATTTGAAGGTTCCTCAATAGGCTTTCTTCTATTGAGGTCGAACTCATAAGCTTTGAGTTCATAGAAGATTTGTTGCATGGGCATGGTGGAAAGATCTTTGGTGTTTTGCATCATTACAGCATAGACATCCCACTTTTGAGTGAGACTTCTCAAGATCTTCAACCCCACTTCTCTCTTGGTGTAGACCTTGCCCAGTGAGTTGATTTCATTCATCACATCAGTGAATCTACCAGCAAACTTATCAATGGACTCCTCAGACTCCATTGCAAACTGTTCAAATTTCTGCACAGCAACTTGGAGCTTATTCTCCTTGATCTTTTCAGTACCCTCACACATTTCAGCAAGAGTATCCCAAATTTCTTTGGCTGTTGTGCAGTGGTAGACTCTTCCCATGATTGCATCTGGAATTGTTTGATAGAGGGTGTTCATTGCTAGATAATTCAGATTATCCTTCCTCTTTTCATCAGTAGTGAAGTCATCTTCATCTTTGGGAACCAGTTCCCTTATATCTGCTCTTTGCTCATCTGTCAATTTGGGGTTAGTTTGAGTAAACACAAAAGGTCCTCTTGTGATTACTCTAAGCATGTCAGTGTGAAGAGATGCAAGATGAGCTCTCATTCTAATTTTCCAGAAGTCATAGTTGTCTATAGAGAACATGGACAATTTATGATGTGAAATGTGATTGACTGGATTTGTGGCCATATTGTCCAATCCTTGAACAGCAGGTGGAGGAACAGCATTGTTGTTGGCCATTTCTCAAGAGTAATCAGTTAGTCAACAAGTATTAGATTTCAGATAAAGATCAGTTCAGTGACCACTCAAAAATGAGAGTTTTGAAAATCAATATGGATTTTCAGAAGCAGTGGTCTTTGAACCCCTGCTCTGATACCACTTGTTGGTCCTGAAAGGAGTATATAACAAGTGTATGGGGGGGGGGGGGGAATACACTTGTATGCAATTCTTTTGCTAATTTGATCAAACCAGAGTTCAGCAAGGTTGTCTTGGACAACTCTGCTGAAGAAGATTAACTCTTCTAAGATAATCAAACCACTAAGTACTATTGAGTACTTAGTTGAATAACTATCTAGGGGAGTTATATGTGCGGAATAGTGGTTGGCCCTTTAAGTTTAGACTCCTTTAATTTCTGAAATCACTTAGTCAGTGCAACACAGTCCAGTTTTCAGGGAACTTGTCCAAATAGGTTTTTGCACAGTCTTTGAATGTTTATCCTTGAAAGATCAGTTTTGTGTGCAGTGTTGAATGTATGAAAGTACTTGGAATGTAAATCAACACAAGAAGTTATAGTGGTTCAGAGACTCAAGCTCCTACATCCACTTTCCCTGATTTAACAGGATAATTCCTTCACTCTTGGAATTAACTTGTTTTATAGTGCCAAGGTGCACTTGATCAATAACACCACTCCTTGGTGAATTGATCCCTAGGATGTCTAGAGTCCTAGTACCCTCTTCTCAACTCAGAACTGAACTGTTCTTCTCTCAACAGTCAGTTCCTACCACTTCTACTACTACTACAACCTTCTCACTTTCACTCTTGAAAGATGTAAGGGTTGAAGTAAGGTTCCAACTAATGAGATATCCTTTACAATGAAGATCAGTGTATAAGGATAGGATATCTCTCTAAGCTTGTGTATGGATATACAATTGGGTTTAGCTTAGAAGAAGTGTATAAAGACTAAGATAGTCTCTTTGAAAGCTTGAGAGCACTTGTCAACTTGTAGGATAGTTGGATATTCTTGTCAAGGTTGAGGTGCTGTTGGATTGGTAGTTGGTTACTTTCAAATGGTCTTCACACTTCTGTATTTATAGACAAAATGGAGGATTTGCCCGTTGGAGAGGCAGCCCCAAATTGCTATAAATGTCTTCCTTGAGTTCTTCAAACTGGAAGACAGATTCTTGATAGTGACATGTCCTCATTTGGGTAATAAACGGCTTGTAAGACTTTGTCTTCATTCTGCAGCACTTTTCCCAATGTTTGACTTCTTATTAGGACTTGGACATGGCTTCTGAAGGTTGATCCAATGATAGGACAACATTCCTTATCATCTGGACAACTCTCCTTATCACTATCAGCAGTTTTGCTTTTCAGCAAGGTTGGCTTGCTCTTCTTCAGATGACTTGGCTCTTTCCCTTTATTTCACTCCAAGATGATCTTGGCATGTTGCATTGTATTTCTTTAGGGTATGGTTGTCCTTAATTCTTCAGCATAGTTGACCTTCAACCTTTAGAGTATCTGTTCTGATTTAATCTTGCTGAGACAACTCTTCTGGACAACTCTTCTGATCAGCATATTTGGTCTTTTAGCATCAGAGCATTTTACACATAGAGTTGGCTTCTCTGGACAACTCTCCTGATCAAAAGCTTTTGAGTAGCCTTGTCCTTTTGAGCTAGGTAAGCTTGTTCTTGCATATGGACAGCTTCTTTGGACAACTCTCCTGATCAGAGCTTTTGGTTTTCCATAGAGTGTCATTGTTCTTAAAATGATTGTTCCAGAATTTTGAGCCTTGAGGGGACTTGATCTTGATCATCTTAAAAGTAGGTTCCCCCTCAAATTGTGCATCTAATTGTCTAAGAGCTGCCTAACATTTCAGCTTCTCATCTAGCCTATAATCTATATGTTCTAACATTTCTAGAACATACTTATCTTGACTTAGGCATGTCTCAGGGGGTTTTGGTATTAGATCAAAACATATCTCATTTTATTCCCAACAGGAAGAATGTGGACTCAAAGTGAGTGATAATTTCAAAAATAAAATAATGTAGTAAGAGTATTAATTTTGTAGATTATTTACGTATTATAAGTGTGCAAAAAATCTTGAGACGTCTCAATAAAGAAATTGTACGAATAATTACGAAACGAAAAATATATATATGTATATATATATATATAAATATAAGTAGGGGGCCATTGCCCCCTCTGGGCCCTACATGGGTCCGTCACTGGTATTGACGGTATTGTTTAGAGTAGTTGTTCTAGTTGTAACTTTTATTTTAGTAGTTGCAATTTTTCTCTTATAAACAACTATTCGATTCCCTCTTACATAAATGAGGGACGAGATCAAATCATTTTGACCATTTGGTTCCCTTTTCAATTCAATTCCAATTATGTATTTCTTAATTCTCTCAATATATATATGCATTCTATTTAATTTCTTCTTGTTATGAAATTTCACATGGTATCAGAGTCGTGGATCGATCAATTTATGATCGATTAAACAAGTTTGTCGATCTAGGTACGCTTCTGCAATTCGGTTTGAATGAATTTCTTGAGTTCTATACTCATTTCTGTCAAATCTTTGATAGGTTTGGATTTCTACCTTCTTTTTTTTTTTTCGAAATTTCTTCTTTGCGGTTCTATGTTCGTGTCTTCTGAATTCGATTTCATCTTGATTCGAATCAAATTCTATTGTGTTCTTCGATCTACTTTTTAGAGTTCTATACTCGACTTTTCTGCCCTAAAAATTCGGGATTCTCTGTTTTATATATTCTAAATTCTATACTCAACCTAATCTTTTCTTTTCATGTCTATCACAATTTTATAATTTGAAAAATCATTTTCCTCAATGATGACATTGGCGTTTAACTGAAAATTTTGGATCCATATTGTTGTATTCATGTGTTGTCCAATCTCATTTGAAGTCTTTTTTTTTTTATGAACAAAATCAAGATGAGATTGCTTACGACCATCATGCATGTGGGGGTGTGAAGAATAATCAGACAAATGAAAGAGTATTAATTAGAGTAATTGTTCTAAACAAATGAAAGTATTAGATAGAGTAGTTGTTCTAGTTTAACTTCTATTTTAGTAGTTGCAACTTGCAACTTCTCTTTTTTAAACTACCTTTTATATAGAGAATAATGAGAATCATTTTTATCATCTAGTTTCCTTATCAATTCAACTAGTTTCAATTCTATATTTTATCATTGTATTCAATTTCTTCTTATTATAAATTTTTTTACAATATTTCAAAATAGTACTTTATCATTTATGGTATTACGTATGTCACATGTTAAATAATATCAACCAACGACTCACTAAATTGGGACCTTTTAATTTTTTAAGAATTTCCAATTATATATCAAATTGTAAAATTGTTTTTCTTTTCCGGGCTTTCTAGATACAAAATCATTTATTATATATTTTTCTTTTTAATCAAGTTTAACTAATAACCATTTCAATGTACAATAAGATCATATAAATGTAAAGAAAACTTAGGACCATAAACTCACAGGTCGAGAGGCCGGAATGTCATTAAAACTTTGCTTGGGAAAATTCTCCTTAGGGACCATTTTAATAGAAAATTTGATAAAAACACTTTTTTTTTTTACTAAGGAAGATTAGATTTTATTATTATAAACAGGGGTGGATAGCTCAACCACAAAATTCGATGGGTCTATCCAATAAAAAAAATTATTGAATAGACGGGACTCCCTAGCTAAAGTATGTGGCACCAAATTAGCACTACGCCTAGCAAAAGTAATCGTAACATTCGTAAAATGAGTGTCAAGAAGATTTGACATGCCAAAACATAATCACCAAAGCAAGAATTTAGTTTGGCAAGAATCTTTAAAAAGTTATACTTGAGTGCAATATTGCATCTATGCAATTGAAATTTGACTGAGATTAATTGGGTTAAATGTAATTGGATTAAAGATTAAATTGAATAAATTAAACATTAAAATTTAAATGTATTTATAAACTCAATTGCATTGAAGAATGTGTTATCTTTAAATATTTTTTAATGAATCCACATTAATCTTACTAAAACTAACAGGAGATGAGTATTTGCTTTTAAAGTTTCACAATTCACCGATTAAAAATCTTTAAAGTACTAAAAACATGGAAATTAGTTTGAAAATAATATAATAATTAAAGAAGAATAGTTAATTTTATATTGGACATTTTAAGAATATAAGTAATCAAGTCTTTTAGGGAAAACAAATTAATAATGCTAATTTTTAATTAAAAAATTGTAATTGATTTATAATTAAACAAATACTTATGTGTATCAGTTAGACAGTTACACATAAAATATTGTGTAACTAGATCAAATTTTTTTAGATGGATTGGATAATATTTATGGACTATGGACTTTATTTCCCCTTTTTTTTTTAAGTTTACCTTCAATTTTTTAAATTAAAATACAACTCATTAAACTTATAATTGTACACCTAACACTAAGTCACCACCAAGTCACTATCGAATTACCGACGTTGAGTCATCACTAAATCACACATATTATACTTTTTTTGAATTTAAAAAAAAAAAAAATTGCCGAAATTACTATGAATATCAAAATAAGATTACCAAAAATATTATGAATCTCGAAATAAAATTTTCATTTTTTTTTTGGAAAATAACAAAACTTTCGACAGAAGTTTAATGGGGAAAAACAATTTTTTTAGAAAAAATCTTTTGGAAAAAGACAAAAAATTTGAACAAATAAAAAACAACTAAACTAATTTTTTTTTCAATTGTGTTAAATCGTGTGGAAAAATGGGTATTGACAATTTTCGACATGACATGATAGCATGACATGAATTCGACACGAAAACTATGAATTAGTATTTGACCTTATCATGTTTGTGTCGACTCGATAATGATACGGAATTTTTGTGTCGTATTCATGTCGGATTCATGTCAACAAGCACAATAATGATACAATGTTTTTTATAATTTAATTTTTATACATTTAAATGTAATTTTAAATTGAATTATTTTTTTATCGTGTCATTATAATTTTATTATCGTGTTGTGTGTCGTGTCACGTTCATACGAAAAATATTGTGTTGTTGTCGTGTCGACACGAAAATTATCATATTCGTGTCGGCACATATTCTTATTGTGTCATGTCACTATCATTTTGATAAGAAACACGACACGATATCACAATTTATCAAGCCTAATATTAAGTCCATGTTTTTTTTTTGAACGGTTTAAGTCCATGTTAATGGTAACTTTTGTAAAAAAATAAATCATGATTTGTTCATTTACTTTTGATTGTAGACAATAAAGACATATTTTAAAGTTTCAGTATATCAAGGGTATAATCGAAAATGAATATACGAACTAATATTATAACTAATACTGTTGGGAATAAAATGATTTTGATCTAAGATACCAAAACCCCTGATTGATGATGTACAAGTTAGTTGAGATATGCTCAAGTCATTGTTCAGGCAAGTTGTCCCAGAACACTTGATGTGTAGTTTGCTTAAGTTAAAATCTCAGAAATGTTATGAGATATTAGTAATCAGGATAGTTGTCCAAAGCTGAAATGTTAGGCAGCTTGATAGGTCTATAGGACAAAGCTGCTGATCTATTCAAGACAAACTGATCAAATGGACAACCTGGCTGAAGAGTTCAAGAATACTAAAGCTGTGCTCTTAAATGCAAATGATCAAGACAGTTGAAGTACAAATAATCAAGTGGATTAAGTGTCAAAAGCTTACAGAAGACATATTAAATGAAGCATTTATTGCCAATCATGCCTGAACCAAGCATTAAAGACTTAGAGCATTAAAGAGTGAAGCATTGAATGAGTGTAGGAACATTCTAAACTGCAGCAGGAATGTTCAGGGAGCTTGTCCCATCTGACCGTTGAAAGTGTGTAGAGTTTGCCACAAATCAACCTAGGACAATGTGCAAAATTGGAAACTGACACAAGTCTTCCCAGCCGCCTTTGTCAGAAGTCAACACATTCATTCAAGCAACCATTGAAGACCTCTTTTACACAGTGGATAAAAGGATGTCAAGCTTCTTAGCCGTTTCAATGGTGCTGCAAATAGACATATTTGAATTACTAATCCCTCCAACGGTTAGCTGTTCAAATTGTCTATAAATACAGAAGTGATCAAAGGAATTCTGCATCCAACAACAAGCTATCAAACTATCATCAAGCTTACAAAAGGAAACCAAGCTGTTCTCTAGAATTCCAAGTTTCCTGAATCACTTCAAGTTAGCTAAGCCAAATTCTTGTAAACATCCTAGCTTAGCATTGAGATATCCTATTCCTTTACCTTGTTCTTATTGTAAAGGATATCTCTATTAGTTGGAACCAAACCTCAAACCTTATCTCATTTAGTGAAGAGAGTGTTTGTTGTAGAAGTGAGGAGTTAAGGACTGTTAGTGTGAAACACAGTCTTAACTCAGTGAGATTGAGCACTAGGACTCAAGTTATCCTAGGGATCAAAACACTAAGAGAGTGTTGTTGATCAGTGCACCTTGGCACTATAAAACAAGCTAATTCCATTGAGAAGGAATTATCCTGTTCAATCAGGGAAAGTGGATGTAGGAGCTTGAGTCTCTGAACCACTATAAATTTGTGTCTCATTTTCTTACTGCATTCTTAACTTCACTCTATTCAATCATATTTCAAAGATTCATAACTCAGTAAGTAAGAAAATCTGTTTTGGACAAAGTCCCTGATAACCTGTATTTTTCAGAAATCAACTTGGAGTATTTCTTTGAGTAAAGGCCAACCACATTCCGCACTTAGCAACTCTTTTAGATATTTAGCCAACTGATCACTTAATAGTAATCAGTAGGACAAGTATCTATTAAAGTTCACACTCAGGCCAGTTGTGAGACAACTTGCCTGATAGGACCAATTTATCAAAAAGTAAAGAAATTTGCATACACAAGTGCATTCCCCCCCCATACACTTGTGTTATACTCCACCAAGGACCAACAAGTGGTATCAGAGCAGGGGTTCAAAGACCACTGCTTCTGAAAATCCAACTGATTTTCAAAAATCACATTTTCTGTGGTCACTGAACTGATCCAAAATTTCTGAAAAACTTATCTGTGCTCATCTTCTATTACATTTGTTGAAATGGCTAACAATGCAGTTCCAGGAGATGCTGTCAATACCATCAACAATATGGGTCCAAACCAAGTCAATCATATTTCTCATCACAAACTGCCAATGTTCTCAATTGAGAACTATGATTTCTGGAAGATCAGGATGAGAGCACATCTTGCTTGCCAGCATGATGAGATGCTTAAAGTCATCACTAGAGGGCCATTCACATTCACTAAAGCAAATCCCAAGCTCACTGATGCTCAAAAAGCTGATCCAAGGGAGTTGCTGCCAAAAGATGAAGATGACCTTACAGCTGAAGAAAGAAAAAGGCACAACCTGAACTACATTGCAATGAACACATTGTACCAGACAATTCCAGATGCAGTGATGGGGAGAGTGTACCACTGCACATCAGCTAAAGAGATTTGGGATACCTTAGCACTTATGTGTGAAGGTACCCAAAAGATCAAGGAGAACAAGCTTCAAGTGGCTATCCAAAAATATGAACAATTCTCTATGGAGGCCAATGAAACTATTGATCATCTTGATGGCAGGTTCACTGACATCATGAATGAAATAAACTCTCTTGGCAAGTTCTATGCCAAAAGAGAGGTTGCTTTGAAAATCTTGAGAAGTCTCACATCCAAGTGGGACATATACTCTGTCATGATGCAAAATACCAGCAATCTTGACAACATGCCAATGCAGCAAGTATTCTCTGAACTCAAAGCATATGAGTTTGATCTCAATAGAAAGAAGGTGCATGAAGAGCCATCCTCTTCAAACAAAGGTGTTGCCTTCAAAGCTGCTGAAACAGAAAAGAAGATTACTCAAAGATCCTCTCAGTCTGTTTCAAAATCTGAAATAAAGGAGGAGCTGGCACTCATGGCTAGAAGATTTGAGAAGCTCAACTCCAGATTTGGTAGATACAAGAAGTTCTACCAAGATAACAAAACCAGAAGGAGATTCAGTTCTCCTGAACATAAATCAGAGGACAAAGTCTCTGATGAAAAGAAAGAAGACAGATATGCTGATAGGAAGAAATTCAGCAAAGGTGAATCATCATCATCAAGGAGGAAGGAGTCCTCAAGCAAGAAGGATGATGATGAAGATGTGTGTTACAACTGCCAGAAGAAGGGTCACTTTCAGTATGACTGTCCTGACCTCAGTGCAAAAGAAAGGAAGGAAAGGCAAAACAAAAGAGATAAAAGGCTGAACAACAGGAAGGCTATGGTAGCTGGAGATTCAGCAAGTGAGGAGAGTGTCTACTCTTCTGATGATGGGCTGTTCTCCAACAGTGACAGTGATGAGGACTGTCAAATGGCACTTGAAGATGAAGAGGTATGTTCAACTTCCAACTTGTCAATTAACACACATGAATCTAGTGAAATCCATCTTGACTTTGAAAAGTTGTTGGAAGATTTCACCAGAATGCAAGAAGTATGCAATATGGCTCTGAGAGAAAATGAACAGTTGAGGTCTAAAGTCAAAATGTCCAATCCTCCTGAATCTGAAGTTGACATTAAATCAACTGAGTTGTATCAACAGATTGTGAGAAAACATGAAGAAATGTCTCTCAAAGTCTCTGAACAACAAAAGCTGATTGATGAACAAAATCAGGCTCTAAAGAAAAGGGATTTTGAGTCTAGAACTCTACAAGCTAAATTTGACAATCTCTCAAGAGAATTTGATACTCTAAAATTAAGTGAGGGGAGCTTGAAAATGAAAATGTCTGCCTTGAACAAATCTGCTAAGGCAATAGAGGAAATTCAAGGGTTTCAAAGACCATTTGCTCAAAGGGATGGATTAGGCTATAATCCATTTGAACCCTCACCTGGTCTTAGTATTGCTTCTTCAAGTAATTCTAAGATGACTTTTGTAAGATCAGTGGCACAACAAAATGAAATTGAAGTAAATCAACCACTGATCAAGGATAAGGGAAAAGGAATTTTTATACCAACTCAGGTAAACATTGTACCTAAACCCACACCTTTGGAAAAGGTTAAAGGCATTGCTTACAGGAGGAATGAGGTTCAGAAAGGAAGAACCAATGGAAGGCCAACCTATCTGAATCATCATCAGAGGAGTTGTCCAAAATCTGTTCAGAAGAGGCCAACTCAAATGAGGCAACCTCAACTAAATGGATTAAGGCCAATACCCTCTGATAGGTATAAAACATTCAGGAAGCCTGGACCTTACTTGCCAAATGGAAAAGGCCATCCAAAAACCTATCCTCAAAAGTCTTACCCAGCTGCACCTAAGCTTAGTAACTTCAGGAGAAATGTCCCAAAGAAATTTACCAACTCTCCTGAACTCTACAAAGCTAACACTTATACACAAAAATCACCCAAGGCATTTAAGGGTCAAACTGTGTATGTAGATGTAAATGGAAACCAAGTCAGTCACTTTGAATCAATCAGAGTTATCAGGCAGATTTGGGTTCCAAAAGGTACAGCTAACCCTCTAGGACCCAACACTCAAAGGGTACCTAAATTTTGACTTTGCAGGACTGCAAGGACCCCAAAAGGAAGAGAAGCATCAACAAGAAAACAGCATGGTACCTGGACAGTGGATGTTCAAGGCACATGACTGGAAACAAGGAGCTTCTCTCAGACTTCATAGAAAAAGATGGTCCTTCAGTAACCTTTGGAGACAGCTCTCAAGGCATCACAAGAGGCTATGGTACATTAAACATTGGTAGTGTTAAAATTACTAATGTCTCATATGTTCTAGGCCTAAAATATAACTTGCTGTCTATAAGTCAAATCTGTGACAAAGGATATTGTGTTGAATTTGCACCAAATGAATGTACTATCAAAAACAAGTCAACTCAACAGGTGCTACTAACAGGGGTGAGAAAGGGAAATGTTTATTTTGCAGATTGGAGCAAAACCCCTGAAGCAGTCTGTCTTGTTGCCAAAAGCACAAATGAGCAAAGCTGGCTATGGCACAAGAGACTGAATCACCTGAACTTCAAAACCATCAACAAGATTGCAAGAAACTCTCTAGTTAAGGGGCTGCCAAATCAAGTGTTCACCAAAGAACATATATGCCAGCCATGTCAGGAAGGAAAGCAGATCAAAGCCTCATTTAAAGGAAAACCTGTCATCTTAACTGAGAGAGTCCTTCAACTATTGCATATGGATTTATTTGGGCCAATAATCCCAGTAAGTTTAAATGGAAGAAAATATGCTTTAGTTGTTGTTGATGATTTTTCCAGGTACACTTGGGTAGTATTCTTGCTGAACAAAAAGGAGACCCAAGTCAAACTACCTGAATTGATGATGAGATTGAGCAATGAGAAGGGCCTAAGCATTGTCAAGATCAGATCTGACAAAGGCACTGAGTTCATTAACTCATACATCAATGAGTATTGCAGCAAAAATGGCATCACTCATGAAACTTCAGCAGCAAGAACACCTCAACAAAATGGGGTTGCTGAAAGAAGGAACAGGACCTTGAAGGAGGCAGCTAGAACCCTAATTGCTGAATCCAAACTGCCTAAAAGGTTCTGGGCTGAAGCCATTAACACTGCATGTCACACCCAAAACAGGTCCTTAATCACCAAAGGACAAGGTAAAACCCCATATCAAATATGGAAAGGTAGATTGCCCACTGTTGCTTATTTTCACATATTTGGTTGTAAGTGTTTCATCCATAATAATGGGAAAGAGCAATTGAAAGCTTTTGATAGCAAAGCTGATGAAGGAATATTTGTTGGATATTCACAAATCAGCAAGGCTTACAGAGTTTACAATTGCAAAACTCTTATTGTGGAAGAAACACCTCATGTTGTGTTTGATGAATCTATTAATGAGTTCAGGGATAGAAACCTGAATATTGATGAGATAACACAAAGAACAACCAGATTAAGGCTTCAAAGCAAGGAAACAGTATTTGTGGAGGTTGCCCAGCCTGAACTTCATGAAAATCAAAAACTGGACAACCTACCTGATAGCAATCAACCAGTAGACAACCACCCTGAAGGAGAAATTGAACTGACTGATCCCATCCCAGTTCAAAACCAGGTAACAACTACCAATGAAGAAGCAGGCAATGCTGAGGTAGTTAATGGATCCACTACTCAAGGGGGAACCAATGAAAATGTCAACTTATCTGACAATGAGGACAACACCCCTGAATATGATCCTGAACTTGATCCTTCAATTAACTTTCCTGAATTTAATGAATCTAGTGATCCAACTTCAGATGAGGACAATCCTCCTGAAAGGATCAGGTCTAGAAGGACTTGGTTGCATGACCACCCATCTAGCCTGATACTTGGTAATCCAAGTGAAGGGATCAAAACTAGAAGATTTCATGGAGAAAGTGCTCTGTTTTGTTGTTTTCTTTCAGAACAGGAACCTAAAGACATTGAGGAAGCACTACAAGACACCAACTGGATCATAGCCATGCAAGAAGAGCTGAATCAGTTTACCAGAAATGAAGTTTGGGAGCTGGTAGACAGGCCAACTCATCAAGATGTCATTGGGACTAAATGGGTGTTCAAAAACAAGAAAAATGAAAATGACATCATTGTAAGAAACAAAGCAAGATTGGTGGCCAAAGGATATTGTCAATCTGAAGGGATTGATTATGATGAGACTTTTGCTCCAGTGGCCAGACTTGAGGCAATCAGACTCTTCCTAGCATATGCAGCTCACATGAGATTCAAGGTGTATCAAATGGATGTGAAGAGTGCATTTCTCAATGGGGTGCTCAAAGAAGAAGTGTATGTGGAACAGCCCCCAGGCTTTGAAGAAGGAGACAAGGTGTACAGATTAAAGAAAGCCCTCTATGGCTTAAAGCAAGCTCCAAGAGCTTGGTATGACACCTTATCACAGTTTCTTCTAGATCATGGTTTTGTCAAAGGCACTGTTGACAGAACCTTGTTCAGAATCTGTGAAGGAGATGATATTTTGTTAGTCCAAATCTATGTGGATGACATTATATTTGGATCTCCAAATGAAAAACTGTGTGAGAAGTTCTCTAAACTCATGCAAAGCAAATTTGAGATGTCCATGATGGGATTGATGAATTTCTTCTTAGGACTTCAAGTCACTCAATCAAAGAAGGGAATATTCATCAATCAGGCCAAGTATACAAGGGACATGATCAAGAAATTTGGATGTACTACAAGCAAACCAGTCAGAATTCCTATGAATACTAACTGGAAGATGGATCCTGATGAAGGTGGAGAGTCAACAAACTCCACTAACTACAGAGGAATCATAGGATCACTGCTATATCTCACTGCAAGCAGGCCTGATATCACATTTGCAGTTGGAGTGTGTGCAAGATTTCAAGCCAATCCAAAGAAGAGCCATCTAGATGCTGCCAAGAGAATTCTAAGATATCTCAAGGGATCTGAGAATCTTGGGCTATGGTATCCAGCTGATGATAACATTGAGCTTACTGGATATTCAGATGCAGACTATGGAGGATGTAGAATTGACAGAAAATCCACCTCAGGAACTTGTCAATTTTTGGGCAGCAAGCTTATCTCATGGTTCTCCAAGAAGCAAAATACAGTTGCAACTTCAACAACTGAAGCTGAGTATGTAGCTGCTGGAAGTTGCTGTGCTCAGATTCTATGGCTCAGGCAACAATTAAGAGATTACAAAGTAATCACAAATGAAGTGCCCATATTCTGTGACAACAATAGTGCAATTGCCATCTCACAGAACCCAGTGCTCCACACAAGATGCAAACATGTGGACATCAAGCATCATTTCATAAGGGATCATGTGGAGAAGAAAGATATCAAGCTTGTCAAAATTCACACTGATAAGCAAAAAGCTGATATTCTGACCAAACCTCTAGCTGAAGCAAGGTTCTTGGAACTGTCAGCTGAATTAGGGTTACTTGATCCAGGCAAGATGGACAAATGAGGAGAGTAAAACTCATATGAAGGAGGAAATTCATCAAAGTGGAACTTCAGCAAAGTTGACCAACCTCATTGAAGCTGTCAGCAAGGTTGTCCCTGGAGTGATCAGCAATGTTGGTCAGGGGATTTGTCCAAGTGGGACCCAGTCAGCAACTTTGGGACCCACTCAGGCAAAGTAATCAGGCAATTTGGTCAACACAGAAACCAAAGCACATCTCAGGATGTTTGTCCAAATTAAATGGATAATTATTGCTATTAGCATTGATTAGACATTTAAGAGGTTTCTTGGTCTAAGAGTAGGCCATTTTAGGATGGAGTGTGTTATAACGATTTTAAACCTCCAAAAGGCAAATCAGCATTTAATGCAAAAAATCTTGATAAGATTGCATAAATTCTTGAGCCTTCATCCAAACCATTAAATTTCATTCAAAACTCCATCGAACCATTGAGAGTCCACTACCCCACCTTATTCAAACGGTTTTTCCAATTACCCACTGTTACATTCCATTAACCAACGGTTAATAAATTCCCTCCATATATAAACCTTTCAATTTTCACCACCATCCCTACGCACTCATATTTCCCAAACCCTTTGAAGTCTCAAAACCTTTAAACCTGCAACTTTTCTCCAAAAACCTTCCTTCTCTCAAATCTATCCATGGCACCAAAACTCAAGAGAGAAGAACTTGTAGATTTCAATGATTCCTCCCTGGACATTGATTTCTCTTATCTCAGTAATCCAAACTCCTTATGGTTTGAAAAGCTGGTTGCTTTTGACAGCCTAGACAAGGAGGTTGAGCCAGTACTCCAATGGCTTAGGGAAGCAGGCCTAGAAAAATTTCTTGGCACCAAGCCTGACTCATGCCTAAATTCATGTATGGCAGAATTCTTTGCCCATCTAAGATGGAAGGGCAAGAAGGGGGATGTGTGCACAAAGCTCACATATGCTGAAGAAGATGAAGAAGAAGAAACTCAGCATACAATCATCTTCACTGCAGAAGACTTAGAAGCTAGCTTTGGGCTACCTTCTGAAGGTATGAACCCTGAATTGTACAAGGAAGAAGAGGATCAGGAGTTCTATTACTCTTGGATGATAGAACCAAAAAGGGTTGTAAGTGCTCAAAACAAAAACACATTAAAGCCAGTTTTTAGACATCTGTTTGATTGTGTTGTTAAGAGCCTATTGAGCCACTCAGGGAGTGTTGAACAAATCAGTATGCCCAAATTAAGAGTGATGGCTGCTGTGATTGACTCTGCTGAAAAGAGAGTCAAGTTCAACTGGAAGAAATTCATTCTTGACAAAATGATGAATGAAAAATTCAAGTTCAAGGAGGTGAAACACCACAAGGTGGTGGTTGAAGGAAAACTCCAGTTCTGCACAAGAGCAAGCCTACTCTTGGAAAGATTTGCACATTACACCCACCTTCAAGCTAAGCCAAAACCTTTTCCAGCTCAAAAGGTTATGTTTAGGAAGCTGTCTTCTAAGACAGAGAAGAGGAAGCAGGATGCAGCTTCAAAGAAGGCCATCACAACATTACCAGCAACAAGAGCCTCTCCAAGGAAGAGGAAGGCTCAATCACCCAAAGCTCAACCAAAAATGAAGAAGATGAAGAAGATTTTGCATGAATCTTCCCAAGAGAGTCAGCCAAGAAGTGGAGGAGCCACTTCTGAGGAAATAGAGAAGGTTGCTGAGGAAGGAGTCAACCCTCCTGAAGAGGGTGAAGTATTCAGAGAAATTGTCCCCCTACAGCCTGAGTGCATAACTGAATTCAGAGACCTTGATCAGCCAACAAGGTATGAAAGAAAAAGAAGAATCATCAAGACCTCTGAGAAGCAAAGGTTGATGGAGGAAGAAAAGCAAAAGAAAGAGTTCTTCAAGGAGATTAGACAGGCCAGCAAGTCTAATTCCAAGTCCAAACCCAACAGCCCTGAAGCCAACTCTCCTGATATTCAATCTCAAAGAATATCCCCAAGGCAAGAAGAAGAGGAGTGCAGGACTCCTGAAGATGCACCAATTATTGCCAAAAAGGTGTACTCCCCTGAAGGTGCACCTGATAGATCAGGTATTGATGTACTGGCTGATTTGGTCAATCTTGAAGACAGACCCTTTTCCCCACTTGATCCAAGACTCCTCTCTTACACCAAACTTCTTGAAACTGCCCTTCAAGAAGGTGATCAAGTTGGTTTCCCACCCATTCCAGCCATTCCAATTACCTCTTCAGGCACATTGCTCTCAAAAGCACCTGAATCCCAACTTGCTTTAATTTCTCCTGACCCCAACCCTTCTGAACCCAACATACCTGAATCCCATTCCAACCCTCCTGAATCCAACTCTTCTGAAGATGAAAGTGGTGAAGAATACACTTATGAGGGGATGCTAAGGCAGATTGCCAAGGCTAATGTGGATGCACTTTACCCAGGGTTGAAGGACTATCCTAGACTGCAGCAACAGTTCTATGATCTCAGAGCTCTTGTTGAGATCAAGGATAGAACTATGGTGGAAATAGCTCAAGCTATTCAGGACAAAGGAGCAAGCTGGTGGCAAGTTGAAGAGAACAGGCTCTTAAACTTTGCAAATGTGAGGAAATCCAGTGTGTTAACCACTGAGGCCCTGTTTTGCACAATTGTCTCAGAAAAAGTGCAAGCTGAGAAAGAAAGAATTGCTCAAGGACTCAAGCACCCTGATAGTCCATCTGATGATGATGATGATGATGATGATCACACCAATCCCAATCCCCCTGGTATCAACTCAGCTCAGGTACATTACTTGACTTTTCATTCTGTACAGGACTCTGATCATTCAGAGGAGTTGACCAAAGATGGTGACTCAGTCCAAGATGCATTGGCCAAGGATGGTTCCTTTGAACCTGAGGCACAGCTTGACAATGCTGAGACTTCCATAGGAGAAGCTGGTTTGACTAAAGCCTCATCAATGTCAGGCAAGTTGGACATTGACCAGCCTTTAGTCATTCAGGATGACTCAGTGGACTTGGGATGCCCAAGCACTGTGATCTCCCAACAACTGCCCTCTGTGGATCCTGTTGAGGATATAGAGGTGTCAGGTTTTGAAGGAGTTGAAAAGGCTGTGAGTGCTGAAAAATCAGAGGGAGGTGATGGTGAGGACTGTGTGATCACTGATTCTTTGAGTGCACCACAAATAGAGGGAGAGGAAGTAGAAATATTGGGTGCAGCCCAATATGAGAGTCAGGCTATTCTTCAAGTCAAATCTGAACTTGATGAATCCCTTGGTGAAAGGAGGCCTGATTCTCCAGTGCATGTGAGTTTATCTCTTGAAAAGGAAGAAGAAAAGAATAAAGTTGAAAATGAGAGAAAAGGTGCTGATGTATCAGACCTTATGGGAGTAAAAGAACTAGAGGGTGATGAGGGAGTTTTTACTAACCCTATTAGTTTTGCAGATTCAGTTGCTGTTACCCTTGAACAGATTTTTGCAGATGCCTCCCTGACAGATATACCAGTTGAAGCTGCCACTGATCTTCAAGCAGTATCAGCAAATGTGTCCACACTTAACCAAATCTACTTTGAACAAGCCAACACCTCTGAAGCTCACTTTCAGATGGCTACTCAGACTGCATCCATCATTGAAGAGCAGTCAGGGAAGTTGGACACACTGGTCAGGGAAGTTGAGAAGGCTCATGCAACCACTGCTGATACCCTAGATGGCCAAGGGAAGACTCTAGCCTCTGTGGAGATGAGGCTCACAGGGTCTGAAGAAGTGATCTTACCTACTATTGATGCAAGACTATGTGGAGTTGAAACTGGACTGCAAACAGTTTCCACTGAAGTCACAAAAGCCAAAGATGCTATGGGTATATTCACTAAATCTGTGAAGAAAGAGCAGCAAGGTCTCAAAACTTTGTACAAGCACAATGTGAAGGCATTGAGAAAGACCATCAAGGATGCTTTGAGGCAGAGAACAGCAGCACAGAGAAAGAAGGCAGCAGAGTTGAAAGCTGCAATGGTGAAGGAAGCTGCTGAGAAGTTCACTGTTGAACTCATGGCCAAAGTATCTGATCAAGTTGTGGCCAACCTCACTGAACAACTTCAGGCCAAACTTGATCAATCACTGAAAGCCACATTGGATGCCATAGTTTCCCAGAAGATGAAGCCTGTTCACACCTTTTTGAGCATGGCAGATGATAAAATGCAAAACATTCATGATGAGAATGTTTATCTACTGCAGGAATTGAAGTCCCTCACCCATTCCCACTCACATCTCTCTGTCACTATGAGTGAGTTGAAGCCCCAATGTTTTGATAATGCCAAAAAGGGGGAAAGACAGAGAGCAAGGGCAAAGGGAACCTTGGTGATTGGTGAATCCAAGGGAAAGGAGAAGGCCCCTGAAGTTGAGGAGGAAGCAGTAGAAGACATTGGGAAAGGCAAAGGCCCAATGAATGTTGAAGACTTAACTGAGGAAGAGCAGATTCAAATAGCTGTCAAGGAATCCATGGTGTCAGCTATGGAAAGTCAGGCAAGAAAGCTTCAAAGGCCAGGTGGTGAGTCTACAGGACTTGAACCTCAAGAGAAGGTTGCTGAAGTAAGGGGGAAGGTGACAAGGTCATCTGAAAGAAAGAGGAAGGAACTGGAAACCTTCAATGAATTCCCATCCAGCCTGACCTTGCCATCAGAATTTCAAACTGAAGAATCTGCTCCAGCAAAGAAATCAAAGAGAATGAAGAAAGCAGTCCTGATGCCTGCTATTGAAGAAGTTGAAGAGGAAGTACAGGACAAAGAGCCTGAAGAAGTAGTGCCCAAGCTTGCTGATGATCCTTCCAAACTGTTTGAAGAAGGATTTGGGAAAGATCCAGAAACTCAGGAAAAGCTAGCTCTCTTGAGAGCTAAAGAAAAAATGGATCAGTTGGTTGAGGCCAACAAAGCAAGAGATGGGAGAAGGGCAAACTTCAAAGCTCCAAGAAGGAGGGCTTCATACAGAAGGCTCAAACCTCAAATGCTGCAAAGATGGGACACTCAGTACCCTCACCATGATAAGTGGGTTCCAATCTCACTGAATGATGCATGGGAGGAGGCCAAGAGAAGTTTTGTTTATGACTTCTATGTCATTGGAAAGTGGCTTGGTGAGAGTGTGGAAGAAATCTTTGTTCAGTTCATGTTTGAGAACTACAGGGACCTCTACCAAAAGCTGTTTGCAGCAGCTGAGATGGCAAGAGTGGAGTTCAAGGCCCCTGGTCCAATTCTGTACATGCCTCCCAAGTTCAATGGGAACTTGATTGATGAAGGGAAGATTCTGGAGGAGTTCATCAAAATCATGAAGATGGAGAAGATGAAGATAGGCCCTAGAGGCTCCAACAAGGATGTTTGGGAGCTGAAGAAGAGGGTCTGGGCTCAATATGGCATTGCTCCCCAAGATGATGGAACTCTTTGATGAATAAGTTTATTCCTTCCCTACTCTTGTTTTTATGATTGCTGATTCTGTTGTTATTTTTTTAGATTAGTGAGTCCTTTGATTTTCAGTCCTGTAATGGTTTATCACATCTATAAAAGGATCACTACGTTTCTATCAAAGAGATAACAACTCATTATCTCAACTAACCTATCCTGACATATATTACTTGATTTATTGTGCTAACAGTTTCTTTCAGGCAAGTTGACCAGTTCACTCTCCCTGAAGGTAATCTTTAGTTTAAGTCAAGGTCCCTTTGTAATAGGTTTTGGCATCATCAAAAAGGGGGAAATTGTTGGGAATAAAATGATTTTGATCTAAGATACCAAAACCCCTGATTGATGATGTACAAGTTAGTTGAGATATGCTCAAGTCATTGTTCAGGCAAGTTGTCCCAGAACACTTGATGTGTAGTTTGCTTAAGTTAAAATCTCAGAAATGTTATGAGATATTAGTAATCAGGATAGTTGTCCAAAGCTGAAATGTTAGGCAGCTTGATAGGTCTATAGGACAAAGCTGCTGATCTATTCAAGACAAACTGATCAAATGGACAACCTGGCTGAAGAGTTCAAGAATACTAAAGCTGTGCTCTTAAATGCAAATGATCAAGACAGTTGAAGTACAAATAATCAAGTGGATTAAGTGTCAAAAGCTTACAGAAGACATATTAAATGAAGCATTTATTGCCAATCATGCCTGAACCAAGCATTAAAGACTTAGAGCATTAAAGAGTGAAGCATTGAATGAGTGTAGGAACATTCTAAACTGCAGCAGGAATGTTCAGGGAGCTTGTCCCATCTGACCGTTGAAAGTGTGTAGAGTTTGCCACAAATCAACCTAGGACAATGTGCAAAATTGGAAACTGACACAAGTCTTCCCAGCCGCCTTTGTCAGAAGTCAACACATTCATTCAAGCAACCATTGAAGACCTCTTTTACACAGTGGATAAAAGGATGTCAAGCTTCTTAGCCGTTTCAATGGTGCTGCAAATAGACATATTTGAATTACTAATCCCTCCAACGGTTAGCTGTTCAAATTGTCTATAAATACAGAAGTGATCAAAGGAATTCTGCATCCAACAACAAGCTATCAAACTATCATCAAGCTTACAAAAGGAAACCAAGCTGTTCTCTAGAATTCCAAGTTTCCTGAATCACTTCAAGTTAGCTAAGCCAAATTCTTGTAAACATCCTAGCTTAGCATTGAGATATCCTATTCCTTTACCTTGTTCTTATTGTAAAGGATATCTCTATTAGTTGGAACCAAACCTCAAACCTTATCTCATTTAGTGAAGAGAGTGTTTGTTGTAGAAGTGAGGAGTTAAGGACTGTTAGTGTGAAACACAGTCTTAACTCAATGAGATTGAGCACTAGGACTCAAATTATCCTAGGGATCAAAACACTAAGAGAGTGTTGTTGATCAGTGCACCTTGGCACTATAAAACAAGCTAATTCCATTGAGAAGGAATTATCCTGTTCAATCAGGGAAAGTGGATGTAGGAGCTTGAGTCTCTGAACCACTATAAATTTGTGTCTCATTTTCTTACTGCATTCTTAACTTCACTCTATTCAATCATATTTCAAAGATTCATAACTCAGTAAGTAAAAAAATCTGTTTTGGACAAAGTCCCTGATAACCTGTATTTTTCAGAAATCAACTTGGAGTATTTCTTTGAGTAAAGGCCAACCACATTCCGCACTTAGCAACTCTTTTAGATATTTAGCCAACTGATCACTTAATAGTAATCAGTAGGACAAGTATCTATTAAAGTTCACACTCAGGCCAGTTGTGAGACAACTTGCCTGATAGGACCAATTTATCAAAAAGTAAAGAAATTTGCATACACAAGTGCATTCCCCCCCCCCCCCCATACACTTGTGTTATACTCCACCAAGGACCAACAAATACTATACTATGTATAAACTAATACATATTCAAAATAGGAAGACAATAAATTTTATAAATATATATGAACTAAAATTATATTGTACATAGACTAATACTATATTATATATTAACTATTACTATACATTTTTTCAACAAATATTATACCATAACACTTGTAAATTATATTGTACATGAACTAATACTAATATTGTATGTGAAGAGCAATATTATACTTCAAAACTTGAATACATTAGAACTTATACTTATATATACACTAATGTTATTATTGTACAATATGTAAAATAATATTTTATTGTATATGAACTAATAGATATGTGAAGTAATACTATACATTTTCAAGCTTATAACTTATAGCACGTCATATTATACTTCGAAATTCGAAGACATTATAAGTTACATTTATATATGAACTAATATTATATTGGACTAGTTTTGGGTGACACCGTCTCACGGAATGAGATCTGTGAGACGGGTCTCCTTTGACCCTCATGTAAAAAGTGATAATGTTTGAGTAAAAAGTGATAATGTTTAAGTAAAAAATGATAGTCACTTTTGTTAAAAACATTATCACTTTTTAATTAAACACTATAATTTTTTTTACAAACAAAAAATGTAGAAAAAAAATGATTATCCTACCCAAAATTTTAAAATATGGGTTAAAAGATATGTGAGACGGTCGCACACAAGTTTTTGTCTATTATATTATATTTGAATTAATACTATACATTTTTTCAATTAATATTACACCATAACACTTATCAATTGATATCATAATAAATATAAACCAAAAGTTATGTTTAAATTAAAATAAGTTTAAAAGATTTAAAAAAATGGTGGTCAAGGTGGAAAAAATCATTTAATTAGATAAAATGAAGTAAAATTTGAAATATCTAGTTGGAAAAATAATTAATTGATGTGAAATTTTTTTAAAAGGAATTGACTCGTATGACAAATATAGAAGTAAATTTTTTGTAGCTTAGAGATGTGAGATTTTTTAAAACAATAAATTTTTAATGTATATATATATTAGTTAATACTTAAAAAATCAATTAATATTAATTTTTTAAAGAATTTTATTTGACTTTAAAAATTTAGAATTATTATTTATGTCTAAAAGAGAAAAAAAAAGTGATCCATGTAATTTAATATAATTTTATTAAGATTTAAGAAATATAAAAAATAAAAGTGGTCAATTAAAAAGAAGATTTTTTTTTCAAAAAAAGTTAAAAGAATAATTAAAATGAGGAGCAGCGTGAATGTTGCTTAAACGATTCGAACCTCAGCATTGAACCAAAAATATTAAATGTTTACCATTAAGCTGCATACAATATATGTTTAAAACTCCATATAATGTTATTTATACCATATATTCATATACTAAATGAATCAAGTTACGTACATGTAACTAGTACACAGGAGCAATTAATTATAACAATGTTTTATTTTCTTAAAATTAGTCATTTTTCTTTATTGTACCTTGTGTACTAATGATATCATATGGGTCAGTTTTGATGTTCCATTTTGTGTTCTATCGTGTGTGAATGTATTAGGTGTGGATGGTGATAAATAAATTAACATACTTTATATTTTATGCCAATATATTTTAATAATTCAGTAAATGGAACTCAAAGTGAAATATGAAAAGTAACACTTAAAAATCGTAATGAATATATTTTGGGAAATCTAAGTTTCATAAGACTGTATTTGGAATTTTGGACTATTATGTTGCGATTTACTATAGGGAAATATATACTCCGTAGTTGTTATGTGAACGGGCCAAAACATATTATTGGGCTAGTCCAAGTGAATTTTCAAGCCATGTCTGCATTTCGATACTTGTTAAATATAGGGACTTACTATTTACACCTCCATTTCGGTTGGATGCACTCCCCCAATCACTTTATTAATTTAATAATTATGTAAAAACCCCAGAATACCTCTTAAGTAATATTATATTATTAAATGCATTCCACTATTAACTATACCCCTCTTTCAATTTTTAAACTCTAAACCTAATTTCTACAACAATCAACACCAGCGCTGTCACCACCACCACCCTTATTTTTGTTGGCAAGCAAACAAAATAAATTCAAAATTTAAAAAAAAAAACTTAGAAAAATCTCAATTTCTTTTTTAAAGTTTGACAAATCAGGGTCGACCATATATACACTCTCGTCAATAAATTGTTGTCGACGAGAGTGTATATTTTTTGGGGTGGGGTTGGGTTGGGTTAGGGTGGGGGACATAAGATTAGGTTTGTATTTTTTTTAAAAAAAATAAAGGAGAAAAAATTAGGGTTTTGGGCCGGGGGTGTTTTTAGTAAATGATTTTTTAGAGATAAAAGGGTATTTAGGACAATTCGAGGGGGTGCATCTATCCTGACAAATTTGAGGGGAGATGTGCATCAATCGAGGGGTGTTCTCAACACAAATGGAGGTGTAAATAGTCAAACCCTTAAATATACTCCCTTTTACATTTATTAATTAAATATACACTTAAAAAATCTAATTTACCCTTCTACTAAAATATTCATAGATTGATACACCCCTTCTAAATTTAAAACCCTACCCCTAAATGATGGAGCAGCCGTCGCCCCTCTACAAAAAAAAAAACCTAGATTTATTTTTTTTAAAAATTACATTTTTCGACAATGATTTGTTTTTTGAAAAACACTATTGGCGACTAACTTTTATCAAAAGAAAATTTAAAAAAAAAACTTAATTTTCGAAAACTTTTGGTCGAATATACACTATCGTCGACAATAGTGTATATTCTCGACCAAGAGTTTCGAAAATTTAAAAAAAAAGAGGAAGACACCTTGCAGGAGAGAAAAGGAAGAAAAATGGGACAGCGACGGCTAGGGGTTCTGTACGGTATACCGAACCATACTGTGCCATACCATTATCATATTGAAAATTTTGATATAAAAAATATTGATACCGTTATCATACCGAATGTCGTACCGAAGATTTCGGTATACCGAAAATTTGGTATGAAAACTTTTATACTAAATGTCGTACCGAAAATTCGATATATCGTACCATACCGAATTTTTGGTACATACCGAATCATACCGAAATTCTGGTATGCCGAATCATGTCGAAAATTCGGTATGCCGAATCATACCGAAAATATTGGTATATCGATATACCGTTTTATACCATTTCATACCTAAATTAATTATAAAAATCATGAATATGTCAAACACAAATTAAAAGAGAATACGATTCTCGTTCAAATTCAACAATACAAAATACAATTTCATTCAAATTCAACAATACAAAATACAATTTCATTCAAATTCAACAATACAAAATACAATTCTCGTCCAGCTTCAATAATCTCAAAAGACCTGCAAAAGACAAAACTTAATCAATTTCAATTTATAGATATTAAAGTGTAAAAAATAAATATATTCTTACTTTTCAACTTCTTCAAGCTTAGGATTGGATGGTAGATAGAGAACAATCTTGATTAGTAATTGTAGCCACAAAAGAGGAATTAAAAAGAGTGAACAAAAAATATCATAACATAGGAATTTAAAAACAAATATAAACTCTTACCCCTTTCAATTTCTTCAATTTCCTTGTATAATTCAAGGTCATCATCGGTTGGATCTTTATAAAAGTTCATCTCCTATGCTCTTAGTCAATCACTAGTGCACACTAATGCTTCTACCATTTTAGGACTTAAACTACTCCTAAAAGGATCCACAACCCTTTTGTCCAAACTAAAAGCCGACCCACTAGCAACTGTCGAACTTGGAATTGCAAAAATATCATTTACAATAATTGAAAGGATAAGATACCTAGATTCACTCCCTTTCCACCACTCCAAAAGATTGATTAGATCGTTTTTCAATATCATCGGCTAGGTACTTATCCACTTCGTTGGATATCTCTTGAAGTTGTTCTTATTCATTTTATGCAGCCACATCACCATACAATTCATCATAAAGACCATCACCACCACCAATGCTAGTACCATATTCACTAGCATCCATGACATCATTCATTCCCTTATACTCCATCCACAAAGTTACCAAATTCGTTTTCATTGTATCAACGACTTCTTGAACTTTCCATCGATTACCTCCTAATTTTTTGACACTAACCTTGATCATTTGAAGCTTGTTTCTCGAATCCAAAACATTGGGAATAAAAATCAAAGGATTCACGTTATCCCAACCCCTCCAATACTTATCAAATTTAAGCTTCATTGCACTAGCAACCCTTTTAAGAGTTCGATCTGATTCATCATTACTCTTTTTCTCAATCTCAATTTGCAATGCAATCATGGATTGATAAATCAATTGAGAAGTAGGAGTTTTGGTTGCACTTAGCTCTAAAGTGGCATCATAGAACTTTTTCAAAAAATGTACAAAAGCTTTTGAATTCTCCCAATCATCTTGAATTGGAGGTCCTATCATTTCCTTACCTTTTTCATTCTTTTCACGAAAATAATTCATAAAAGGTACTGATTCTTCAGACATCCTATCAAACACCCTTTTAAACTTTAATGCAACATCAAGCATTTTATAAGTTGCATTCCACCTAATTTTGACATCCATAGGCACAGTAGACATATTATTAAACTTGGCAAGCACAACAAACTCCCTAAATTTATTCAATCTTGTAGGGAAAGAATGAATGAAACCAATTGCATTCCTTATGCTTTTAATCGATGTATTAAGCTCTTTAAAAAACCATCCTTAACAATTAAGTTAAGAATACATGCACACCTCAAATGCAAGTATTTCCCATCAAACAACAATGTATTTTCACTTTTCATTCTCTTCTTCAAATAATCAATAGCAATATGATTAGAAGATGCATTATCAACTACAATTGAAAAAACTTTGTCAATCCCCCACTCTCTCAAACAAACCTCAACCATCTTGCCAATTTCTTTCCCAATGTGATTATTAATTTTTTTGAAATTAATAATCCTTTTATATAATTTTCATTCACTATCTAATAAATGAGTTGTGATAATCATGCAGTTTATGTTTTGAATGGATGTCCAAGTATCAGTGGTAATACTCACTCTTTGGATATCAATCACAAATTTTATCTTAGCTTTCTCTACTAAAAATAAATCTTAAACCATACCTGCAACGTTCTTTCGATCGAAGATTTTGAATCTTGGTTGTAATTCATGAACAAAGCTTGCGAACCCATTCCCTTCGACAGCTCGAAAAGAGACCTCATCCGTAATCACGTACTCCGTAAACTTCATTTCACATCGTTTTTTATTAAAATTGTGAGAAACCAAAGCACTTCCTTGTCCCATAACCTCATTCATCAATACCGTTTGACCATTCTCACTGTTACTCTTCTCGTACAATGGGCTTAACTTACACATTTTCTCCAAGTGATTTTTAAACCACTAATACTTCCTTTAGACACGGAAATCTCAGTTTTACAGTAATTACATATCGCTATTGTTTTTATGCTCCCATTATCAATTACTCGAGTCCCCTTCATAACATGCATTCAATATGGGCTCCTTTGTTGTTTAGGAACTACTGAAGGCATCATCGATTCATGTCTTGCTCGTTTTCGACTTGAACAATTTTCACGATCACGTGATTCAGTATTTATTGTATTTGGTGTTTCAGATGAATTTTGAAGTGTGTGAGAAGATTCTGATTCCATCTAAAAAATAAAAGAAATTAATTATTAAAACTGAAAATTATAAAAAATAAAATAAAATCATAAATATTTCATAATCTGTAAAATTATAAAAATATGATAATCTGATATTTCAAAAAAAAAAATTACCAATTATGATTCATGAACTAAAAATTACCAATCTGATAATATAATAAAATCTAATATATTTCAAATTTTTTATATTTCATAATCTGATTCTTAAATAAGAAAATTCTTAAAAACTTTAAAAAATTATCAATTACCATTTACCAATTATGATTCATGAACTCCAAAATCTGATTCAATAATTCATAATCTGATTCATAAAATATGTATTCTGTAATATGAACTCCAAAATTCAAAATCCAATTACCAATTATGAACTGATAAAAAAAAAATCCAAATAAGCATAAAAAATACAAATTATCTTAATAAAAAAAATAGACAGTGTGCATGGGCGGCGACGCGAGCGTGCAGGAGCGGCGGCGATAGGGTGTGGTGCAGCGGCCGCGCCTGAATTGAATGAAGAGTGAGGACTGAAGAGAGAAAGAGAACGTCTATCTATTCGTTTTTAATGTTTTCCTTTTTTAATCAATTGATATCTAAGATGTAAGTTAACTTAAGACTTAACAGTTAAATTTTTTTTTTTAATTTAAAATTTTAATTATATTATTAAATACTCCCTCCATCCACCAAATGTAGTCCCATAGAGGGTGGACACAAATTTTAAGAAAAAGGTAGATAAAGTAGATAAAGTAAGGGTATTGTAGGGTATTGTGGGGTCCATTGTGAATAAAGTGATTGTTTGTGAATAAAGTTGATGACAAATTGAGTAATTAAGTGATGGTTGAGGGGTGATGGTTTCCATAAAGTGTATGAGACTACATTTGGTGGACAAAGAATATGAGGCAAATGGGACTACATTTCATGGACGGAGGGAGTAATTATTTTATTAATATTTCGATATTTTGATATATACCGATATTTTTGGTATACCGAACTTATCAATATTTTCGGTATATACCGAAATACCGCGGTATGGCCATTTTTCATACCGTTATCATACCGAAAATTTCGATAATTTCGGTATTTTTTCGGTACGATAAGCCCGGTATACCGAAATTCGGTATATTTACCCACCCCTAGTGACGGTGGACATGGGAGGGAGGAAGCAGCGGCGTCGTTAGGTGAGGAGGCGGCGCCGCCGCCGCGTGTGCTTTTCAGAATGCAAAAAAAATAAATGTACCTATTTGGTCGGCGTCGACGGCGACGGGAGGAATACAGGTCCTGACGGGATGGCGGAGGAGGAGGCAGCGGCTGGGTGACGGAGTTTAGGGCGAGCGGCGGCTGTGAGCATAATTTTTTTTAAAAAAAAAAAATAAAGGAAAGAAGGGTGGGCGGCGCTTGGAGGCAGGAGGCGGTGGCAGTTGGGGTGTGGGAGGAAGATGAATGGTTGAAGAAAAAAGAAATGGGGAAGAAGATAGGAAAATTAAGGTTAGGAATTTAATTGGGGAGAGTGTGTGTATAATTTAATTTAAATGTTTAAAGGGGTATATTAAGTATTTTAGGGGAAGTATATCTAATATAATCGATTTTAAGGGTAATATAATCGATTTTAAGGGAGATGAATGAATCGGGAAGTATATTTAACAAGTATGGAGGTGTATATAGACTGGCCCGTCTGCATTTGGGCTTGGGCCTTTAATTTAATAGTAAAGAAGTCCAATTAGAGGTTCTAATGGACCACCTATTATATGTGGGGCGCGATTATACACACACCGACTTATTGAGTACACCCACTGAGAATTTTTTTACAAAATAGTTACATGCAAAATGTCAAGTCTACCCTTCAGTTAAAATTAAATAAATTTCTCTGGATGAGTACACCCACCCCATTTCACCCGTCAACATCATCCCCACAGGCCGCCATCACCACTTGTAGGAGGTTTGCGAGAGAGGGAGGAGGGATGCGAGCGGCCGCGTCTCTAGGAGGAGGGAGACGGCGGCTGCGTCCTTCTTGCGGCGGCGGCGCAAGGGCGAGAGAGGAGGCCGCGGCGGACGAGGTTTGCGAGGGAGGGAGGTGGGATGCGAGCGACCGCATCTCTAGGAGGAGGGAGACGGCGGCGCTGCGGCGAGGATGGAGGGGCGGAGGGGATGCCGCGATGTGGTGGATGGGGGAAGAAGGGGAGGGAGAGGGGCGGAGGAAAAGATGGAGGAGGTGCATGGGTGTACCGATTTTTTTGGAATGAATGTATATAATTAGGGTTTTATGTAGGTTAAGGGTATTTTTGAGTTTTCCACGTGGGTGTTCTCATCTTACGGTGTGTGTACTCATTGCAATAGGTAGGTGTGTGTATAACCGCGCCCTTATATATGGCTCATGAAATACCACCATTAAAATTTAGACATGTTAACTTTTTTAAATGTTTGATCGACTTTTTTCATAAATATATCTAGCTCGAAAGCTTCTTAAAAGGTTTTTTTAGTGCATTTCAAAATAAATTCATATAACATGTGTATTATCATAAAATCATAAAAATTAATGTTTTAAATCTCAAAATAAAGGAATAAGAGTAATATTAAATTCATGAAACTCAAATAAAATGTTCATATCAATTATTTTTAACTATTATAAAGGAAATAGAACAAAAAAAACAATTTCTTCACGATAATCTCTATCATATATTGAATATCAATTATTTTTAACTATTATAAAGGAAATAGAACAAAAAAAACAATTTCTTCACGATAATCTCTATCATATATTGAATATTACGTACTATGTATCACATATCTCATTATATATTTATTGTATTTTTATATATTTATACATATATCAATAGAGTTTAAATAGGTTAGCATGTTGAACTTAAAAGACATATTAAAAAATTTATGTCTTACCTATTTAAATAAATATACTTTTAAAAAGACTTGAATCGGACTTATTTATTAAACTCAAACTTTAGTAAACAAAGTTGTAAATATTACAAATAGTACCGACTATCGCGGTGTTGCATGTCCTGATGATAAAAACACTGGAATGTTGATTTTATAATTTACTTTTTATAATTATTGTGTATATATGTAAGAAATACTATATTTGCGTTCTTAAAAAAAGATTTGAAATATTAACACATGGAATGGAATGATAGGATTTCATATCCTGAATAGTTTTTTCCTAGATGAGAGTGACAAATTTTAAATACATGTCAGTCCCAACAATTTTTGTGGAATTTTAAATCATGTCTAATAAAACAAGATTGGTCATTTGTGAAACATTCAGGCGCAAGATCTCCCATTGTCCAGTTCAAATGCTATATTAATATTTTTTGTATTAAGGTTACTACTGTGTAGTAATTTTAATTATGTGTAAAGACTCTAGTGGGTCAAATCAATATTCAATTTATTGTTCCATTTCACGAATGGCAAAAGAGCAAAACAAACTAATACAACTTTAAAAAATAAAAAATAAATAAAAATACTGTTTTTTTTTTTTTTTGAAAGAGCAGAAAAAACTACTTGCATATGAAAATATTCGAAAATATTCCAATACATCCTCGATATATGTCCATTTTTTCACTGTTTTTCGAAATTTATCGATATTTTTTTGACATTTTCTGATATTCTCTCAATATTTATTGATATTAGATTTGATATTGTTATTATCTACCGATATTTAATAAACTAGTCCACTACTACATATATGTATATATGTTTAACCAAAAAAAATGGGTTAAAGATCTTCTAGTGAAATTAAGAGGTTCCACTCAGATATTTACCAAGTCTTGAAAAACATTCAAGGGCTCTGCTACAGAACTCCCATCTTTGTACTTCAAGTTAACTAACTTTCTGATAACAAAAGTCTTGTTCTGCGCATTCTTCCTCTCATACAATTTTTGCAACTTTTTCCACAAATCACACGGATTTTTCTCCTTAGCCACATGGTGAAAAACACTGATATCTATCCACTGTTTGATTGTACCAATTATTTTTCTACTAAGCTTCTCCCATTCCTTGGCTTCCATACTTTCGGGCTTAGCATCTTTTTCTTCAATAGGATCCTACAAATCTTTACAGTAAAGTAAATCCTCCATCATGGGCTTCCATATTGAATAATTTTCTGCAGTCAACTTAATCATCGAGCTATTTCCAATGCCCTCCATGGTCCAAGCCTAGTTTGACCTATGCTCTGATACCACTGTTGTGGAAGGGTCCAAAATCAGAGTCGGTTGCTCGGCGCAACGGAATGCACAAAAGCAACAATCACTTGCACAAAAGCTCAATAGACAACGAACCAAATATGCTAATTAACTATAGAAAATAAATACGCAATAACACCAAGAATTTTTACGTGGAAAACCCTTCACAAGAGGGTAAAAATCACGGAACCCCGTCCAGCAAAATACTCCACTATATCAAATGGGAATTACACAATTTCCTTCTCTATTACAAATAGAGGAATCAACATCAATAACACCAAACTATCCTCAATAATACTATTCTTGGAACACACAATATATATGGGAAGAGAACAAACAAAAATAGTACAATAAGAATGAAATCATAAATTTCTCTTTGTACCTCTTCGAGACGATTTGTGAAAATCTACTCCAACCAAAATGAAGAGCACGTCACCACGAACTTCCCCTCGAAATATGAGGCAAAACGGTGAAGAAACGAGTCCCCAAAAGACAAACCCTTCTTCTCCCTCTCTCTCTTTTTCTTTCTCTCCGTTTTTCCCCTGTTTCTTTTTCTTGGCTACTGTAATGGAAAGGCACGGCTGTTGCCCTCTAACCAAAACATATCCAAAATGGGCCAAAACAATTATTATGATAATTGGTGGACTTCTTTAAATTATTAAATTCTTGGCCCAACTAATATTGGGCAAGCCCAACAATCTCCCCCTCCCAATATAGTTGGCCACATACGTCACATCTACCTCGAGCTCATGCCGGCCAATTCGGCACACAAATCATGCTTCTCACGAGTAACCACCTTAGTCATCATATTCGCAGGATTTTTGTCGGTGTGAATTTTCTCAAGCTTCATAAGTTGTTTCTCCAATACCATTCTAATTCAATGGTACCTCACATCAACATGTTTCGTTCGAGCATGATACATGGAATTTTGGCTCAAGTCAATAGCACTTTGACTATCACAAAAAACCATGTACTCCTTTTGCTTCAAACTCAATTCCTGGAGAAATCTCTTCATCCACATCATCTCTTTTCCAGCTTCGTTCGCTGCAATGTACTCTGCCTCAGTGGTGGATAAGGCAACACACTTTTGTAACTTTGATTGCCATGAGACAGCTCCCCCTGCGAATGTAAACAAGTAGCCTGAAGTAGATTTCCTCCCATCGAGATTACCTGCCATGTCTGAATCTGTGTATCCCATAAGAATCGACTTCAAACTTCCAAAACTCAAGCATGATTTTGAAGTTCTTCTAAAGTATTTGAATATCCACTTTACGGCCTCCCAATGATCTTTTCCTGGATTGGAAAGAAATCTGCTCACCAAGCTAACAACTTGAGCAATATCTGGTCGTGTACACACCATGACGTACATCAAAGAACCAACTGCAGAGGAATAAGGAATTGTTGCCATCTCTTCTCTCTGCTCTCGAGTCGTAGGGCAAGACTTCTTACTTAACTTGAAGTGGTTAGCAAGTGGTGTGGACACAGGCTTAGCATGTTTCATGTTGAACCTCTCAAGTACTTTCTCAGTGTACTTTTCTTGTGACAACCACAATTTTCCAGCTTTTCTGTCACGAATAATCTCAATGCCTAAAATTTGTTTTGCTGAGCCTAAATCCTTTATATCAAAGGATTTGGACAGTTCCCCCTTCAACTTGCTAATCGACACAATATTTTTTCCCACAATCAACATATCATCAACATAAAGCAACAAAATAATGAAGTTACCATCAGGGAAGTGTTTCACATAAACACAATGATCCGCTTCCGTTGTTTTATAACTTTGGCTAGCCATAAATGAATCAAACTTCATGTACCACTGTCGTGAAGCTTGCTTCAAGCCATACAATCTCTTCTTCAATTTGTAAACCAAGTGCTCCTTTCCCTTAACCTCAAAACCTTGTGGTTGATTCATGTATATGTTCTCCACTAACTCTCCATGCAAGAATGTTGTTCGAACATCAAGCTGCTCAATCTCCAGGTTCAAGCTAGCTGCTAAACCCAACACAATGCGAATAGAACTCATCTTCACCACTGGTGAGAATATCTCATCAAAGTCCACCCCCGTCTTCTGAGTAAACCCCTTGACGACCAATCGTGCCTTGTGTCTGATTACCTTATCACGATCTTTCTTTAGCTTGAATACCCATTTGTTCTTCAGAACTCTCTTACCCTTAGGCAACTCAACCAAATCAAAAGTATGATTCTTGTGTAAAGAATCCATCTCTTCTTGCATCGCCTCAAGCCACTGATCTTTGTCTTTGAGGGAATATACCTCCTCAAAATTCTCTGGCTCCCCCTCATCCGTAATCAACGCCAATCTGAACTCGGATACAATGTATTCGGCCTACGATTTCTCGCTGGACTTCCACCATATTCTGCATTTTTTGGTGGTGCATGTTGAATCTCCTGCTCAACATCTCCTAGTTCTTGGACAACTCCGGGTCAAGTGTAGTTGGGTCATCATTTTCCATCCCAACTTCATCTTCATTCTCAACTTATTCTCCACCATTTTCAGTATCAATGGTAGGAATCTCATGAGGTGTTAGATCAGCAATACCAGTAGGCATCAGAGTGGAGGTCTCCCCCTTCTTCAAATCTTCCATCGTCTCATTTTCATGGAAGATGACATCTCTACTCCTCACAATCGTCTTCTTCTCTGGATCCCATAATCTGTATCCGTACCCTTCATCTCCATATCCAACAAATATGCAAGGTGTAGATTTGCTATCTAACTTGCTTTTTTGCTCCTTCGGTACGTGCACAAAAGCTTTGCACCCGAACACCTTCAAGTGGGAATAAGAGGCATTTTTCCCACTCCATACTCTCTCTGGAATATCAGAATCCAAAGGAACTGATGGAGATCGATTGATCAAATAACAAGCAGTCAACACAGCTTCACCCCAAAATGACTTGGGTAGATTGACTATCCTTAGCATACATCTCACTTTCTCCATAATGGTTCTATTTATCCTCTCTGCCACACCATTATGTTGAGGAGTGTCAGGAACAGTTCTTTCATGTCTAATCCCACGCTAAGCACAGTATCTCTTGAACTCTCTAGAAGTGTACTCGCCACCATTATCAATTCGTAAACATTTCAGCAACTTTCATGTCTGTCTCTCAACCATAGTGTGGAACCACTGCAATTTCTGAAATACTTCACTCTTTTTCTTCAAGAAGTACACCCAAGACTTCCTTGAAGCATCATCAATGAAAGTGAGGAAATATTTATTTCCACCCAAAGACTCCACCTCGAAGGGACCACAAACATCAGAATGTATTATCTCCAATACAACATCTTTTCGATTGGAATGTGAACAAAAATAAATTCTATTTTGTTTGCCTAATAAACAATAATCACAAGGGTGGAGTGACTTACTTTGAGCAGTAGGAATCAGAGACTCTTTGGCTAGGATGTGCAATGCTTTCTCACTCATGTGTCCCAGCCTGTTGTGCCACAAATTTGGTGAAGATTCATCCTCGGCTGCAAATAATTGGTCTCGAGCCATCTTGAGCTTCGTCCGGTATAGCGTACAACAAAACTTTCCTTTTCCAACCAACAAGGAACCCTTCACAAGCTTCCAATTACCATTTGTGAATTTTTGCTCGTATCCCTCTCTATCAAGAACATTAACGACAATCAAATTGTGGCGCAACTGTGGAATATGTATCACATCTTTTAGTGTCAGTGTGAATCCCAAATCAGTCTCAACAACCATATCTCTAATACCGATAACCGGTGAAACACTCTTGTTTCCCATGAACAAGTGACCATAATCTCCAGCTTTGTAGTTTCCAAACAACTCTCTCTTCGGAGCACAATGATGAGAAGCACTTGAATCAACTATCCACTCAACGTTGGGATTCTCCACATGGAGACACTTATCGTTAACACAAACTACAGTCTGATCATCATCGGAGTGAGTGACAATGACTGTTGTATTTTTATCTTCCGACTTTTTCTGATTCTCTTTCCTTTGCTCCTGCTTCCAAATTCTGCAATTCCTCTTCATGTGGTTGGATCCACCACAATGTTACTTGAATCTTTCCTTGGACTTAAACCTGCTGTCTCTTGATTTACCACGACCTTTAGGTCCTCTGCTCTTGCTTCTACCTCTATTCTCGGTGACAAGTACTTGCGAAGAGGTAGCCCCAGATTCCTTTCTTCGAGTCTCTTCATTGAACATACTTTCTTTAACCATGTTCAATGTCAACTTTCCATTTGAAGTTGTATTACTGAGCGTCACCACCATAGTCTCCCAGCTATCAGGTAGAGAGCACAACAAGAATAAGGCCTCCACCTCATAATCGAATGCAATATTCATGGTAAAAAGCTGATTTACCAAGTCTTGAGAAACATTCAAGTGCTCTACTACAGAACTCCCATCTTTGTACTTCAAGTTCACTAACTTTCTGATAACAAAAGCCTTGTTCTGCGCATTCTTCCTCTCATACAATTCTTGCAACTTTTTCCACATATCACACGGATCTGTCTCCTTAGCCACATGGTGAAAAACACTGATATCTGCCCATTGTCTGATTGTACCAATTATTTTTCTACTAAGCTTCTCCCATTCCTTGGCTTCCATACTTTCGGGCTTAGCATATTTTCCTTCAACAGGATCATACAAATCTTTACAGTAAAGTAAATCCTCCATCATGGGCTTCCATATTGACTAATTTTCTGCAGTCAACTTAATCATCGAGCTATTACCAATGCCCTCCATGGTCCGAGCCTAGTTTGACCTAGGCTCTGATACCACTGTTGTGGAAGGGTCCAAAATTAGAGTCGGTTACTCGGCGCAGCAGAATGCACAAAAGCAACAATCACTTCCACAAAATCTCAATAGACAACGGACCAAATATGCTAATTAACTATAGAAAATAAATACGCAATAACTCCAAGAATTTTTACGTGGAAAACCCCTTCACAAGAGGGTAAAAACCGCGGGACCCCGTCCAACAAAATACTCCACTATATCAAATGGGAATTACACAGTTTCCTTCTCTATTACAAATAGAGGAATCAACACCAATAGCACCAAAATATCCTCAAGAATACTATTCTTGGAACACACAATATATATGGGAAGAGAGCAAACAAAAATAGTACGATGAGAATGAAATCACAAATTTCTCTTTGTACCTCTTGGAGACGATTTGAGAAAATCTACTCCAACCAAAATGAAGAGCACGTCACCACGAAATCCCCCTCGTAATTTGAGGCAAAATGGTGAAGAAACGAGCCCCCAAGACAAACTCTTCTTCTCCCTCTCTCTCTCTTTTTCTTTCTCTCCCTTTTTCCCTTGTTTCTTTTTCTTGGCTATTGTAATGGAAAGGCACGGCTGCTGCCCTCTAACCAAAACATATCCAAAATGGGCCAAAACAATTATTATGATAATTGGTGGACTTCTTTAAATTATTAAATTCTTGGCCCAACTAATATTGGGCAAGCCCAACATCCTTGATGTTGAGTATGAAAAAAATGTATATGAGGTAATTTATTTTCAACGTTTAACTATTATGTGTAGTCATCTGCTGCACAAAAGAAGGTTGTGAAAGTAATTGATTCCACATCCTTAATTACTGGTAGGGTAGACGATGGTGTCGTCCCTTCCAATTTCTCATTATTCCAACAACACTTCTTTAAGATCCGCTCCAATCAACCAGGCTTTAGTGAAAATAGTAGTTAAAAAAGAATGTAATTTGCGTAAAAGATCCCTAAGAGAACAAAAATAAGAAGCTACATGATTGCCATAAAAACCTATAAAACGTCATCCTTCTTGGCTTGTTCATCTTCAAGATCTGTCTTAGAAACCTCAGTTCTCTGTTTCTTCGGCATCCCCTGAGATACTGAGTCCTGTTGTGTCGAAAATGTTGCTCTCGCCTTCTTAGATTTTTTGGTTAAAAGGGCACCCTATTATTCGAGTCGAGCCGAATATTTGAAGTTTGAGCTCGACTTCGAGCTTTTAACGAGTCGAACTCGGCTCGATTACATTCACGAGTAAAAAAATGAGCTTAAATTAAACTCAGAAGCTGCTCGATTCATTAATAGCACTACTCAATACACCACATTATAGACAAGAAGCAAAGTTACAAAACAATATACTATTACATAATACATTAACAAGAAAACGAAACAATATACATTAAACTAAAGTCGGACATTACATAAAAAGCTTAAACAAGAAAACGGATGGTGGCCAACTGTTTACAAATAAAGTCTAAACAATTTAATTTATGAACAATATAATTTCTTTCACACAAAACAAGAAACAACAATTCCATTATATATATATTCTGAATTGCTACTCTAATACAGTAATACTCATTTGGGCTCTCGGTCTCTATATATTTTGCTACCCACATGAGAAAATGAAGAAATACAAAGGATGAAAAAGTGGGTGGCTGATGAAAATTCAAAGTGGGAATTTACACGCTTGAAACTAACGCAAAAGAGCTTCATAGTTACTTAAGGTGTTTTAATTTATTTATTTTTTAAATATATAGAAGTAATTTTTTTTTTTTAAATATGAGAGGGGGTACAGTTAAGGGTGGAAATAGGCTGGATTGGACTAGGTTTTACATGAAAATGTCTGGGCCTGATTTATAAATACGGGGTCTAACCCTGGCCTATTATCTGTGATATACTTTTTTATAGCTTTGTCCTGACCTTTTAAGTAAATAGGTCAGGCCTACGAGCCTTTTAGAAGTCTATTAAAATATATCCAATATGAAACATAGTTCAATATTCAAAATTGCAAATAAAATTCACGATCAAAACAACGATAAGTTTAAATACAAACATTATAACGATATCTCAAGTACTAAAATAAATTTAACTTGCTTTAATTTAATATTAATGTTAGTACTATATTTTAAGAATTATATAATGTATAATTTTAAATAGGCCGGCATGTTAGGCTTATAAGGCCTCATATAAAGACTAAGTCTAGCCTATTTAACTAAATAGGTTTTTTAAAAAGTTTTAGTCCAGCTCGTATTTTAAATAGCCTAGGCTTGACAAGGTCCTTAATAGGCTAGGCAGTAGGCCCCTGTCAGGTGGCCCGGCCTATTTCCACCCCTAGCTACAGCCCTCCTTAGCCAAGCTGTAGCTAAGCCCTTTGATTGAAAAAAAGGAAAAGGTCACGCTTATACGCCACACAGACTTATTGAGTACACCCACCAAAATTAATTTTTGCAAATTAATTAAGAGCAAAATATCAGTTCTACCCCTTAGTTAAAATTAAATAAATTTCTCAGTGATGAGTACACCCCACATTTCACCATTTCACATCAACATTGTCACCACCATCACCGCCATGCCAAAATTGTCCCCACCATCACCACCTCATTTTTTACATGAGAAAAAATGAAAAAAAAAATCCAAACAGTCTCAATAAAAAAAAAAAAAAATATATATATATATATATATATTGAAATAGGCTAAAGGCAAGCAGATCATAATGTATACATTACAAACGACCTTTTTCGTCGATAGTCGCAGCCGCGTCGTTTGGAGGAGGGGCAACGACAGCCGCGTCGCTCGGGCTTAGGGCTTGGACGCGTGTCAGTGGCCGCTGCAATGGGGGCGACGACGAGGTTTGAGGGAGGCGGTTGTTGGATGGGGGCTTGAGTTTTTTTTTTTTTTTTACAGTCGAGCGGCGGCTGGATGGGGGCTTGAGTTTTTTTTTTTTTTTTACAGTCGAGCGGCGGCGACGGGCAGGGAGAGGGGAGGTCGTCGACGCTGTCGGCACAACTGGGGAGGGAGAGGGGAGGCAGACGACTTGCTAGCGCAGCTGGGGAGGGAGACCGGCCGCCGACGCCACTTGGGGGAGGGGAGGGAAGAACGATAAAAAATTAGGATTTTGAAAAATGAAGTGGGTGTAAAAGTTATTGAAGGAGTATTTTGGAGTTTTCAACATGATTGTCCTCATCCCACGATGTGCGCTCTAAGCCGATGGGTGCCCTCAATAAGTCCGTGTGTGTATAACCGTGCCCAAAGCAAAAAACTTTAAAGTGGTTGGTTTTCTCCTTGTTTTGAAATGTGCGGATACAACTCTCTCACTCGAGGAAATTATTATAGCGCATGGACGTTTGGAAGGAACGCTATAACATGCTTCGCAGGAAAATGTATGGAAGGAAAAAAATATCCCTCCTCATTCTGATCGACTCTCAATCGACCGGGCCTTTCGTTTCTTACAGGGATACCAACAGATTTTGAAAACCTGTTTACATACGAAAATGAGCAATCCAACCACACAACAATCCTATTGTTCGCACCCAACGAATAACAATATATAAGGAAGGCTCTTCTTATGATAAATGCGAGCTTAAATAAGAACAAGTGGACTTTGCATTGGTTAAGGCAAACGATGGGTCAAAATGGTAGGCTTTACAAAGATCAGTTTCTTAAGGCATTCAAAAGTGCAAGATGTATATGCTAGGGGGCAACAAAAAAATTAATTAATTAATAAAAAACACTAATATATGTATATTATTTACATCAAATATATTACTTAGTAGTTAGTATTGTTAAGAGAGCAGTTTACAATTGGTAGTTAATATGTTAGTTACAACTACCCTTTAAACCTCCTTTGTAACTTCTCTATATATATATTTCTCAACACACTTCCAACTCTCACTTTTGAGAGTCTTTCCAATGTACATGGTATCAGCCTAACCACCTGGGCCATTCTTTCTTTTCCCCCTCTCTTCAAGAAACTTGCTCCGATGGCAGATCCTCCAACGACCAACCCCACGTCCGTCTTCGACGCTACTCTCACTCTCCATGCAATGACGCATCTTGTCACTATCAAGTTGAAACCCACAAACTATCCAATGTGGTATCGCCAAGTCTTTCCTCTTCTTGTTACCCAAAAGTTCTTGCCCTATGTTGATGGCTCCTCGCCGGCTCCCCCTGCCACCGTCACCGCGAATGGGGCTTCCACTCCTAACCCCATTTACACAACTTGGTTCTCTCGTGATCAAACTGTAAGTGTTTTCCTAACTTCTACACTAACTGAGGAGGCCATGGCAGTCACCGTTGGATGCTCGACTTCCTTAGATATTTTGAAGGCTCTTGCCGAAGCGTTTAATCAACCCTCCAAGGCTCGAGAACTCCGGCTAAAAGATGAGTTACAACTCATCAAGAAAGGATCAAGATCCGTTTCAGAATATGGAGCAGCTTTCAAGTATCTTTGTGATCAACTCTCCTCCATGGGATGTACTATCGACAACACCGATAAATCTCATTGGTTTCTTCATGGTCTAGGTCCCGAATTTCATGGATTTTCCACTTCCCAAATAAACTTCTCCCCTCTGCCCGTTTTTTCGGATCTTCTTGCTAAGGCAGAATCCCATGATTTGTTCACAAGATCCCTTGAAAATCCCTCCTCATCGGCTCAAAATCTGGCCTTCCTTGCTCGTTCTTCAAACACATCTGTTTTGGGCCGTCCTCCTCCTGCTCGCCAGCAATATGGTTGCGGTCAACCAGCCTCTCGAGGTCGTACTAATTCTAGTCGCGGACGTGGTCGCTTCTCCCCTCGCTGTCAAATCTGTTGATTTGATGGCCACTATGCCACTGCTTGTCCTCAACGCTATGATTCTCAACCTGATCGCCAAGCCAACACCATTGATATGCTTCCTCGCCATGCAAACTTCTCTGACTGGTACGTAGACACTGGGGCCTCCTCGCACATGGTTCCCTCCTTTGCATCTCTTGATACCTGCTCGCCCTATACCGGATCGGACAGAGTTGTCGTCGCAAATGGTAACATCCTTCCTATTACTCATACTGGTACTCGTGTTCATAATTCTCACTTCTCCCTCTCTGATGTTCTGGTCGTCCCTTCTATTACTAAAAATCTTCTATCTGTAAGTAAACTTACAAATGATTTTCCTGTTCGCCTCATATTTTCTAATAACTCCTTTAAAATTCAGAATCGGAATACAGGTGTGGTTCTAGCTCAGGGCAGACTTGATCGAGGCTTATATGTTTTAGATAATTATCATTCTGCTTTTGCTCCTACTTTACGTAATTGCACTTCTATTGGCTCTTTTGAATTGTGGCACAATCGTTTGGGACATGTACCTTTTGACATTGTAAAAATGCTTAAAAATAAAGGTCACATTTTTGTTACATATTTACTTCCTCGCCCAACTGTATGCTCCCCATGTCAAAAAGCTAAGATTACTCGTCTCCCGTTTGTTATAAATAAAAAACGTGTTTCACATGTTCTTAACCTTATTCATTGTGATCTATGGGGCCCTTCTCCAATTAAATCTTCTAAAGGTTTCTCTTATTATGTTGTTTTTATAGATGATCATTCTCGATTTACTTGGTTCTATCCTCTTCGCCAAAAATCTGATTTCTTCTCCATTTTTGTTATTTTTAAAAATATGGTTGAAAACCAACTTACATGCAAAATCAAACGTTTTCAGTCCGATGGTGGAACTGAATTCACTAACAACAAACTTCGTGATTTATTCCTCTCATCGGGCATTATTCACACTATGTCTTGTCTATACACTCCGGCTCAAAATGGACGAGTAGAACGTAAGCACAGATATATAACTGAAATGGGTCTCACACTTCTCTTTCATTCCTCTGTCCCACCGAAGTTTTGGGTAGATGCCTTTGGAATTGCGGTATATATAATGAATTGCCTCCCTACCCCCATTCTAGACAACAAAGACTCTTTATGATATTCTCTTCTCTATCTCCCCTTCTTATGAGAACTTTCGTATTTTTGGCTGTTGTGTGTATCCGTGTCTTCGCAACTATGTTGTAAACAAATTTACCCCTCGTAGTCTACCTTATGTTTTTCTTGGTTACAGCTCGCGTCATAAAGGTTTCTGCTGTCTTGATCCCTGCTCGCACCGCATGTACATCTCACGCCATGCTCGTTTTGATGAGACTTATTTTCCCTTCACTGGTGATCGTCCTCGTTCAGCCATTTCTTCTCTAGACATCTCTGTCTTTGACAGCTCGCCACCTGAAACTCCTCCTTCCTCTTTGCCTGATCGCCCTGGCGACTCCACTGACCCTCCATGCTCGTTATGTCTTCAACCTGACACCACTCCTCCGGCTCCCTTGTCGCCTACCCTTCCTAATCCTCTTCCTCCGATTGCTCGCCCAATTGTTCGACCGGCTCCTCGCCCCGTGCGAGCACGTCCTCCTACCTCTCCTACTCGCATTTGGCCAACTTCCACCCCTACTCATTCCATGTGAACACGATCTCAGGATGGCATCTTCAAACTAAAACACCCTGCTGATGCCTCCCTTGTCACTGTCACCTCTTTGCTCGCAGCCATCCATTCCAATTCTGAGCCAAAGAGTTTCTCCTCGGCAGTCAAGTCTCCTCACTGGTTAACTGCCATGGACAATGAACTTAACGCCCTTCACAAAAATCAAACTTGGGATCTTGTTCCTCCTCCTACAAATGCAAACATAGTTGGCTCAAAATGGGTTTATCGAACAAAATTACTCGTTGATGGCTCCATTGATCGCTATAAGGCTCGTTTGGTCGGTCAAGGTTTCACTCAAGTTCCTGGTTTCGACTACGAACACACCTTCAGTCCAGTTATCAAATCCGCCACTATTCGTGTTATCCTCTCTCCTGCGGTTATGAACAATTGGTTGTTTCATCAATTGGATGTAAATAATGATTTTCTTCGTGGTCTTCTTCAAAAACCCATCTATATGTGCCAACCTCCTGGGTTTGTTGATCCTCTTCGGCCTACTCATGTCTGCAAACTCAACAAAGCCCTTTATGGCCTAAAACAAGCACCTCGTACATAGTTCCAGCGTTTTTGTGATTTTCTCCTCGCCCTTGGCTTCATTGAGAGCAAATCTGACACCTCGCTATCCATCTACGTGTCAGGTCGTATTACTCTTTTTCTACTTGTTTATGTTGATGATATCATCATCACTGGAAATGATCCAAATTTTATAACTCGTCTTACTTCCAGGATCAATAAGGAGTTCGCTATCAAGGATCTTGGTCGCCTAACATACTTCCTCGACCTTGAAGTCACTTACAATGATCACGGCCTCTTCCTCGGCCAATCCAAATACGCCACTGACATCCTCACTCGGGCAAACATGCTCGACTCTAAACCTGTTGCCACTCCTTTATCCACCTCTGGTCTTCTTCGCTTGGAGGGCACTCCCTTTTCTGATCGAACTCTTTTTCGCTCACTTGTTGGGGCTCTTCAATATCTAACAATCACTCGTCCTAATCTCGCGTTTGTTGTTAACAGTGTGAGTCAGTTTCAAGCACACCCCACTGTCGACCACTTTCAAGTCGTTAAGCGCATTCTCCGCTATGTTAAAGGTAGTTCACATCTCGGCCTGACCTTTTTTCCTGGTCGCTCAAAGTTTCTCGCCTACTCAGACGTAGACTGGGCTCGATGCCTTGACACTCGTCACTCCACCTTCGGTTACGCTATTTTCCTCGGCCCGAATCTTGTCTCATGGGCAGCCAAAAAGCAGCCAACGGTTTCTCGATCGAGTTGTGAGTCAGAATATCGTGCCATGGCAACTACTTCCTCAGAAATTGTTTGGTTGTGCTCGCTTCTCCAGGAGCTAAAAGCTCTGCCCTCTACACCTCCGACGCTCCTTTGTGATAACAAAAGCGTCATTTTTCTCTCTCAAAATCCTGTTGCCCACAAACGAGCTAAACATATTGACATTGACTATCACTTTGTTCGCGAGCTTGTCACGTCTTCTCGCCTTATCACTCAGTTCGTTCCTTCTCGGTATCAACTCGCCGACATCTTTACAAAGAGTCTTGCTCGCCCCTTATTTGAATTTTTCTGGCACAAGCTCAACGTCTCTTCACTCCCGCTTCACTTGAGGGGGAATATTAGTTAGTAGTTAGTATTGTTAAGAGAGTAGTTTACAATTGGTAGTTAATATGTTAGTTACAACTACCATTTAAACCTCCTTTGTAACTTCTCTATATATACTTCTCAATACACTTCCAACTCTCACTTTTGAGAGTCTTTCCAATCTACAAAATACATTGATATTAATTAATTAGCATGATTCTCAAATACATCAATATATTTTTAATCTATTAAACTAACTAATTGAAAAAAAAAAAAATATATATATATATATATTAAAAATGATGACGTTGAATTGCAGAAAAAAAAATTGTTATTTTTATGTCGTCTATTATTCATAATTAAAAAAAATACTAAAATTGTTGAACAACGAATATTTTATTTATTTATTGTATTTAATGGAATGTAAATTTTAAAGAAATTAACAAATAATATATTACTAAAAATATTAATTTTTTAAAAAATAAACAAAAAAATTTAATGAAAAATAAAATAAATAAATGTATATAAATAAATATATATTAATAAAAAAATTATTTACATTACTATTAGATGCAAAATGGGAGTGTAATTTCCCACTCCATTCATTTCAAACCCCTAGCTTTCTTTCTCTCACAAAATTGAACCACGCGGAAAATGACTCATAGAAACGAACCACCATTCATTCACGGTGGTGTAAGCATCAGATCTACACTAATTAGTTACCCTAATTTCAATTTTCTCTCCCAATTATTCATTCAAGTAGATAGATATAGACTTGGGTTCGACGGGGCAACGCTTCCATTTTCAGAATAATTGAAAGGGTCAGGGAGAGAGGAAATCGATGGAGGCTTGATGCTAACTCCCAAAATGCAAGACTCCAATTACCTCTCAACATTTCGATTGTTATTCCCCCTCCTTCAATAAAAATTAAATCGCTACAGTGAAGCAGCACTTTCAATTCTCAAATGTTGAGCTAGTGTCATTTATAAAATATCAATTTTGGTCATGTAACTTAGTTCAAGTTCAAGTTTAATCCTGTAACTTTATACTTTCTCAATTTTACTCCTAACATTATCAATTTTAATCTTATAGTACTTTCTCAATTATAGTCCTAAAGGTATCAATTTTAATCTTATAACTTTGTACTTAGTTTCCCAATTTTAGTCCTGACGGTATAAATTTTGGGATTTTTTTTTTTTATTTACGACCCGTAACTTTCACCTTCTTTAAAAACGTCCCCAAAAAGATTTAAAAAAAAAAAATTACATCCCATAATTTTTGTAAATTCATTAATTCACGTGCATTTTTTGTTGGAGACACCAAAACAGTATCGTTTCACTAAAGTTTTTTCACGTGCGCATACAAATTATGGATAATCGACGGAATTTGTCACGTGGACGAGGTTGACTCGTATAGCGTAAAATAACCATTGTTATGTGGATAAAAAAAAATTACAAATCACTATTTACAATTTGTAGAATAAAGAAAAATGATGTAAATTAACCAAGTTACGAAATTATCGAGCGTATCCTTTTTTGGAAGTTTTTTTTAAGGTTAAAAATTAAAATTACGGGATATGATTAAAAAAAATCTCATTATTGGACGTAAGAAGGCGAAAATTAGACGTAAATTAATCAATTTAAGAAATTATGGGACATAAATTAATTTTCTATATTTTTTTGGAATGCTTTTTAAGAAAGGTAAAAGTTACGGGACCTAAATATTTTTTTCTTCAATTTTAGTGCAAAGTTACAGGACTAATATTGAGAAAATGCAAAGTTACAGAACTAAAATTGAACTGCTCAAGTTACAGAACTAAAACTGATGGGATTTTCTTAGAATAGTCCAGGTGTCGCCTGGACTGTTTGGATGTCAAATTGCATCGCTTTGTGTCGTCCTAAGTTGATACCTGTCGCCTTTTTTTAATATTTTAAAATAAATATTTAAATTTTATTTTATTATTTACTATTTTATCCTTTAATAAAATTAATAATAATATTATTTAAATTAAACAATACGAACGTAAAATTAGATTTTTTTTAATAGAATTAAATTATTATTTTATTTATATTTTATCTACACCTGCTCATTTAATTAGTTCACCCTCAAATTATTTTTTTACTACGGCACCCGCTCATTTTATGAGTTCACCCCAAATCATTTTTTAACCATGGTTATCTTCAATCACTCATTTTATAAGTTCACCCCAAAATTATTTTTTACCACAGTTATCTTATTTGTACCTGCTCATTTTATAAGTTCACCCCAAAAGATTTTTTTTAAAAAATAATTAGTACATTTTAAGGACTATATTATCTTTTTATTAATTTACACAAAATATAATAAAATCAACCTTAATTTGTAGGGTGATACTCGGGTACATGCAAGATACTGGTACACATCAATTTTAATTTTAATTTTTGATTTATATTTTATCTACACCCACGCATATAATGAGTTCACCCAAAATCATTTTTTACTACGGTTATCTACACCCGTTCATTTTATGAGTTCACCCCCAAATCATTTTTTTATCACGGTTATGTGCACTCGCTCATTTTATGAGTTCACCCCTAAATTATTATTTTTTTACCACGTTTATCTACACCCCTCATTTTATGAGTTCACCCCAAAATATTTTTAAAAAAGTAATTACATTTAAAAGACTATATTATCCTTTTATTAATTTACAAAAAATATAATAAAATCAACCTTAATTTGTATATTTACAATCTGTAGTCGAGTCATTACCAAGTTACCATCGATTCACCATCAAGTCACCCATATTTTTAGAAAAAAATCTTAAAACATAATTAAAAAAAAAAAAAACTATCGAAATTAGGCACAAATCTTGATTTTTTTTTTCTAAGTTTTCTTCCCCTTCCTCTTTTTCTCCAATTTTCAGTTTTTATTCCAAACTTTTAATTTCTTCGTTTTTTTTCCTTTTACTTTTTTTTTTCCATTTTTTCATGTGTATTTTTTAAAATCTTAATACAAAATAATATTATAGGTATGATTTTATTATAGTCGGTAATACAATAAGTAATAACGAGTAATACCATAAGTAGTAATCAATAATACCATTAACAGTAATTCGTACGAATAAACACTTATCTTATTCAAAGTGAGATGGTCTCATGGCGACACTGCTCATAAATTAGTAGAAATAAACACTTATTTTTTCCAAAGTGTTAAAACGTCATTCTCAAACTATGTTTTGGAAAACAGAATTTTGGTGAAATCAGAATAAAAAAACTTTAGGAAATGTGAATGGAACTATAGAAAAACGTCATGCTCAGACCATCGATTAGTTCAGAATATAATGTTGTTTACGAACATTGACCTAAAGTCCGATTTGTATAATGTAACTAGATTGATTGTTACCAGACTTGAAAATTACATCATTGAGGACACATTTTTATTTTGGAAGGAATGTTGATAGTAAAGTTTTTATTTTTAGAATAATATTGAGTGTTTCGATGACACGGCTCCCATAAAGTTTTAAATAAGATAATTGTTTATTCTATTGTCTTTTGCAATGACGATAAATAAAAGTTAAAGGTTAGTCTCTTTTCATGTTAGGTGTGTAGTGTGTACCTTCTGAAACATGTTCATGCATAGACAATTATATGTTGCAGCCTCTAGAGTTAAGAGTGGATTGAAAAATATTTACCTAGATTCAAATGAATAACAAATTTATAAATTTATACTATGGAGTTGACAAATTAAACTTAAAATATATTATAAATTTATTTGAATTCCTTACGGGCACTAACGGTCCTACGTTGCCCATTGTGACATTGTCCCTCCTTTACGTCAAATAAAGAAAAAATTGTGATCGGGAGCAAACCGAGTAAGTGGAGACTTTTTGGGCCAACAATGTTAGCCCATTTAATTAAAAGTGGAGAATGTTTTGGGCTAGCATTTAATTAAAAGTGGACAGCCCAATTGTTTTATCAAATAAAAGAACTAAATTGATCAACCTATTTCTTGAATTGTGTGTGAGCAATAACAGATGTTCAAAAAAATATATATATATAACATAATGTTTTTTCAACAATTACAACGAAAAAATACATCATTTTTCAAAATAATCTCATCTTCATGTTGAGCCCCTTAAAATATTATAAAACATGCTGAAATTTTATAATGAATAAAAATTTCTCAAAATTATTCCACACAATTGATATCTTTTGTCTTTTCTTTTTAATGACAAAATCATTGTCATTTTTATCTTAGGTATTATTAGATGAAGTTGTGTCTTCATTCTCATGTTGAGAAGACATATCTGCAAAAATATACATTAAAAATAAAATTAATAAATGTCATAATCTTACTAAATTCATAAGTAAAATCCATAAATTTCAAATAAATCTCATAAATCAATAACCATATAGAAATCATACAAATTTATATGAATGACAATTGAAGAAAAAACAAAGTATTAAAGAAACATAGAAAAAAAATCAAAAGTTCAATCAGAATCTAGTAATAGATTACAGATTATCAACAATTTGAGAATACTTCTTTTTAGACGTACATAACAAAATATAAATATAAATCACATAATGTTAACTTGGATAGAGCAGGGATGTGCAAAAAGTGTGCATAGAGTTTTTTTTTTAATGATCGGAATGGAATTTTGTAGGTTTTCCCCTAATTTTAAAAGCGGCGCACAAACCCAAACAAGTTTCTGTTAGATTATATAAAGTATCTTCGCTAATTTTATGATCATAAACATATCAATTATGATCATAAATTGTAACAACTAGTTTTCTGAATTCTGAATAGACGACCAATAGCACATACAATAGGCAATAGCCTAAGAAGTTATATAAGCGCACAATATTTATTTCTACGGGGTTCTATAAGAAGTTCTGTTTCTGAAGAAAAAATTTACAATAGCACAAACTGTCCCCAGTTTTGTGATCTTGGATAATTTTCGCACTGTTCAAGTCAATTAGGCAATGAGAAACTGTTGAACAAAATCAACATATAAAGGATATAAAATAGAATTGTTTCTTTTATAACTACTTTGATAATTTTTTATTCAGTGGTTAGTTAGTAACTACTAGTTGTTACTTAGTCTATAAATATAGATTAGGGTCTTTTGTATTCCTAATGCATTTTATGCATGGTAAACATTGTAACACTCAATCTATGAAATACTTCATTTCTTTGCGAGTTATATCCTAGTAGTTTTATATTTGATTTCATGTTGATTCGAAATCGATTATTTCGTGTTTATCACAATTCCATTTTTTTTGGAATATTTGTGGAATTGTTCGGAGGTTTGGTAATTCTTCGGCGGTTTCTCGGTGGAATTTGTTTGCCGGCGGTTGTTTGCAATTCAGTTTTGCTGATTGTTGTTCGTAATTCGGTGGGTGATTGCGATTCAGGTTTGCTTTTTGGCGAACAAGCTTTTTGGCTATGTTCGCCGGAATTGTTAGCCGTTTTTGCTCACCATTTCTTCTGGTCGATTTCCTGTGTCAATTGATCGCGAATTGTTCGTCGATTGATTTTGTGGTCTGCGGTGGTTATTGCTATTTTCACGACAGGATTGAGGCTCTGTTTTGGCAATTTTTGGGCTCTGTTTTTTTTTTCGATTTGTTCATTGATTGATTTTGCTGTGGTTATTGCGGATCTGTTCATCCCTGTGGTTCGCGGAATTTGCCGGCTTCAGGTTTTGGCGATTCGATCCTGCGGTGGCTGGTTTATGATCAGCGGTGTGCCGTTTGATGATCTGGCCGAGCCGACGAGGTCATCCAACCATCTAAATTTGCGGTGAAGGCATTCTATTTTTAGCATTTGTTTTCAGCTTTCGTTGCTTGGTCCTTTGCTGCTAATTGATGTTCGACTGCCGTGGGTTTTGTCGTCGACAGTTTCAGCTGTTTGTTTTTGGTTTTCTGGTGTTCAGTTTCTTGCGCTCTGAATTGTTCTCAACTTTGGAGGTCTCGGCGACTTGAATTGTTGCAATGATATGGTGCTCAGTTTTATTGCACCTTATTTGTTTGATTGCGCCGGCCACCAGCGGTAAATTGGAGGTTTCTGCATTCAGTAAATAGATTGGAATTTGCTGAGACAGTATTCTCAATGAGATGTTCCTGTTGAAGCTAATGATGTGGCTCTCTCTTCTCATGATGATTTCTTCACTTTTTTTTTTCTTTCACTTGTTAAGCTAAAATGAGGTTGATTGAAATCACTCTCATTTTGAGGGGTGTATAAAGGACATAAAATAGAATTGTTTCTTTTATAACTACTTTGATAACTTTTTATTCAGTGGTTAGTTAGTAACTACTAGTTGTTACTTAGTCTATAAATATAGATTAGAGTCTTTTGTATTACTAATGCATTTTATGCATGGTAAGCATTGTAGCACTCAATTTATGAAATACTTTGTGTTTTGTATTTCCTTCTTTACAATTATAAGATGAGTGTGTGTTTACATCTCTACACAACAAAATATAAATGAAAAGATAAAATTAAACAGCCTGAGCATTAGTGGACTCCGCCGTTCTAACCATTTGTACACCTCCAAAGACTGGGCAGTAAAAAATAAATGTAAAAGTTAGTAGAAAATTTTAATGTCAAATTAATATCTTGAATACTAATTTCAAAACAGAAATTTGTATAAAAAATTCAACTAAATTAATAATTTAACCTAAAATTCATTTCATTCAAATATCTATCTTAAACCCTAGATTTACCAAAACTAATTTGAGTAGAAAATATAGAATTGTTTATACCTGGAACTTTTCTTCAATGGAATTTTCAAATACCTAGATTTACCAAAACTAATTGTAGAAAATATAGAATTGTTCATATCGGGAGCTCTTCTTCAATAGAATTTTCGAATAAAAGAAGAAAATAAGAGAACAGAACAGTATGTACCGCCTAAGTACTAAATTCGAAACAGAAATTTGTATAAAAAATTCAACTAAATTAATAATTTAACCTAGAATTCAATTCATTCAAATAAAAAAAGATAATTTATTGTTTATTATGATTATTAATGATATGAGAATTAAAATAAAAATTATATATTATCAATTAATTTTTTTATTAATCATGTGAGGATAAATTTGTAATTATATATTTAAAAGTGTGATAGGGCGACAAAAAACGATAATAAGTGCAATGCAAGGCGATGAATTCTGCGACCCCAAATGCAACAGGTAGCAGGTCATCAAATATAAGTCATTAGATTTCAGATCTGATGGCTCAAATTATTGGACTGTTGATAGTTCGAGCGACACCTGGACTCCTTAGAAGGCCCCAAAATTGATACTATCAAAACTAAAATTAAGAAAGTATTAAATTATAGGACTAAAGTTGAACTCGACCTAAATTAGGTGACCAAAATTGATATTTTCTCTTATTTCCTAGTCAACAAACAATGTGGTGGGCCATGGGTTACTTTTCTTTAATTCTTGCAGCTTGATTTACTCACTTGAATGGAGAGTAAATGGGCCGCCATCTTGCTTCAATTTTAATTTAAATGGACTATTATTGATAGGCTGAAGGATGGGCCTTCAATGGGCTGAAATCAATGTCTTCAAATGGCTAATGAATTAAATTGTTTCATTTTCCTCTACCCAAACTCAATTTCTTCCTTCATTAATTTCACAAAAAATTAGGTATATGTTTCTTTAAAAAAATGCTCAATTTACCTATAATAATAGCAAACCACAATCTTTTTCATAATCAAGTGTAATTAGTACAAAAGTAAAATTACATAAAAATCTATTAAGATCAAATTACTCAAAAAAATCATACTCCAATTTTCACCCGAATCACAATCTTACAGACTCCTCCCAAGCAGCATAGGCGATCAATAATGGAAAACAATAAAACTCTGCGTGAAGCTACATCTCAACCATTCAGATAGAATTGAACAGGCACCTAGTGTGCGTCGTCACTTATCCCAAGGACCTCTAATAAGTAATATCCGTGCACACGGTCTAGCCAAGCAAACATTCTTCTTTCTTCTTCCTCAAGATTGAAATGGTACATATATCCCGGATAGATTTAGAGATCTAGCTAGTTGTATCTTCTAGCATGACCTTCGTGGACTTTTCTATTTTTCTTCTAAAAAAATTAAAATGAAATTTAATGCAAACTATTACTCCCTCCGTCCGAAATTAAGTGCATCATTTTGTCATTTATGGCATTCCAAGCTAAATTACTTATTTCTATTTTTGTCAACACTCCAACATATCTTTTTACCTTTCTTACTTTCTATCTCTCTCATCATGGTCAGACTATTCCCTCCTAGAGAGAGAATCTCTCTCCAATCTCTAACCCTTTCGCGTGCGCCCACATAAATTAAATGCTGGTTTGGTTTAATTAATAGTAATTAACCCCGGTTTTCCCATCAAATCAATGATAATCATTACTCTGATGGCGTATCTTCTCTAAATTACGCAACCTTTCTTCTCCCGGGCACTAGGCTGCTAGCAGCAATTGAGTGTCTCGGTTCACGGTGATCTTCTTTTTTCTGGGATTGGCCGTTGAGGGCGGTCGATGGGTGTATATGAACCCCCTTCCGGGAAGAGTTTCCACACACAACTCCTCTCTCCAATTAAGAATCTCAAGGTTTCTTCTCTTCTTCAAAGAAACTATCCCTCCCGAATCCATGGCTGAGCAACTGAATAACATGTACCGACGCCTCTCACTATCTGATGAAGTTAATCTGGGCTTAGAGATCAACAACGCAGCCTTGGCAGCGCCCACCCACCTTCTTCTTGGCCGCTTTGTTATTCCTCGACGTTTTAACGCGGCTGATTTGGTAAATACGGTGCGTCGTATTTGGAGGCTAGAAAATACCCTAGTTGCGAACCAGGTGGGAGACAATCTCTTTGTCTTCCGTTTTGGGGATTTGGTGGAACGAAACAAGGCTTTCCACAAACAACCTTGGACGATCAACGGTGGGTGGCTGGTTCTAGCTAAGCTTACGGGGCAGGAGGTCCCAGCTAACATGCAAGTAGACAAAGCACCAGTGTGGATCCAGCTTCATGGTCTCCAACTCCAGATGATGACGGAGCCGATCGGTCGGCTTATGGGAGCAGTGGTAGGGGAAGTTCAAGAGGTGGACATCCAAAGCGATGCATGTACGATCGGAAGCTGCTTGAGGGTTTAGATCTTACTGGATCTGGCAACACCACTAAAAAGAGGTACCACAGTTACTTTGCATGCAAACACTATCTTGGTTTTGTTCTGTTATGAAAAGCTTGGAGACTTTTGTTATACCTGAGGGAGACTTAACCATGTTGAAAGGGACTGCCCGGTCATTTTTGGGGCAGAAGCTAATGAACTAAACCAGGGTGATAAGTTTCCGATTTGGCTAAGGGCGGATGGACAGAATGGAGTGCCTCAAAGGGAGGTGCGGGAGATGGAAAGACTTTTGCGAAGACGGGCAGCTCAGGTTCCGGTTCAACTGAATCCGGAGGTGGTTCAGATGGCTCAGATTGAAGCACCAGTGGTCCCTATACCCCAGATTGAAGCACCTATCAATCAACTTTAACAGCGCGAGCCCCAAGCTATTCAGACTATTAACAGGTCGCAGCTTGCGCCACTTCCACCGCAAATCGGGGTTTGGAATCAACCACCCACTCAGAATATGCAAATGGGGATGTGGAAAGATGCAAATCAGAGCCCAAATGCCTTCAATCCCATCTTTAATGAAGCTATGGCCTTTGAGGATATGTCCCTAGTGTACCAGACTAATCCACGATTTGTGGGGCTTGGAAATAACGTGTACCCTTACTTCCTCCCGGAACATCAGTTAATGTTACCAAATGCAGGAGCGGGAAGCTCAACAACGCGAAACACCAAAGGAAAAGAGAAGATGCAGCCACAAAACCCAAAAACCCAGTTTCACCAAACCATGGCACAAGCAAAATCACTGGCTGAGCAGCTCTACCCCCTGGAGTATGCGAGAATGCAAAAGACAATAGCCCAAGCCTCAAAGAAGAGAAAGAGCTCGAACCCTAAAGCATCAAAAAAAGAAGAGAAGGAGGCAGGGGACACGAACACTGAGGAAAGCCAAAACTCGGAAGCTAATAACATTCCAAAGAAGGCGAAGAGTGATGAAGAGCAAACTGATCCAAAGGAAAAGGTGGTGGTTGAGGACCCTCAACACCGCCAAGGGCCATGAAGTGTGTGTGTTGGAACGCACGAGCTTTAAAAGGCAACCGTGCATTCCACAAACTTAAGAGCCTTGTTAGGGAGATTAAACTCGATATTTTGTTTGTGATGGAGTCCAAAATTTCTGTTAAGTTAGCTGTTGCTAGGAAAGCTAGCCTTAATTTCAGTTTCTGTATGGGGAAAGATGCTATCGGGTGTAGTGGTGGTTTGTTACTATTTGCAGTTAATGAAATTTCCGTTTTGTTGTCGTCTTACTCTTCGGCTCATATTGATTGTGTGGTGTTTGATGGATTAAACAAATGGAGGTTTACGGGTTTCTATGGCCATCCTAGAACCCATTTTAGACACCTCTCGTGGAAATTGCTTAGAACAATCAAACAATCCCATTCTCAAATCGATGAATTACCTTGGGTTATAGGAGGGGATTTCAATGAGGTGTTGGGTCAAAGGGAAGTAAAGGGAGGCCTTCGGGATCAAAGAAGACCTTTGCAGCAAATTGCAAACTTTAACGAAGTGATTAATGAGCTGGAGTTGAAAGAAATAAGAGCTTCTGTCCCTTCGTTTACATGGACTAATAAGAGAAGAGGGAGATTTTTTCTTCAAGAGAAATTAGATTGTTTCTTGGCTAATCAAAAATGGTGGAATCAAAAATTGGTTTTTGAAGCCAAAAATCTGGGCTTCTATGGTTCAGATCACAAAGCGATTCTGCTGCAATACGGAATGAAGGAGAAAGGGGTTCACCCACAAGGGAGACGTCCATTGTATTTTGAAAGAGCATGGATGATTGAAGAAGGGTATGAAGATTGTTTGAAAAAACAGTGGAGAAAGGAGTGCAAAGACAATCTTCCAAACAAATAAAAACAATGTTGTGAGAACATTAAGGAATGGGCAGAGAAAAAAGTTGGTGAGATGTCGGCCAGAATAAAAGACATTGAAGGAAAAATCGACCAAGCACTAGAGAACAACACAACCGTTCATCAGGGTGAAGAAGTCAGAGCTTTGGAGAAGGAATTGGAGAAGCTTAAAGCTCAAACAGAAATCAAATGGCTACAAAGGTCGAGAATAAATTGGATCAAGGAAGGGGATCGAAATTCTGCTTATTTTCATAGATTTGCCTCCGAGAGACAGAGGACTAATAAAATTGAAGGGCTGCACAACAAAGAGAATAGTTGGTGTACGGATGAGGGGGAAGTGATAGAGATTATTGAAGATCATTTTAAAAGTATGAGTCTTTCTACAAATCCGGATGAGCGAGACATTCTGTCAATTATGGAACATATCAATGGGGGCTTAAATGAAGAGATGAAGAATGTTCTAAATCTGCCTTTCACAGCCAAGGAAGTTTATGAGGCTTTGGATCAGCTACACCCGGGAAAGGCACCGGGTCCGGATGGTCTGCCAGCTGCTTTTTACCAAGATGGTTGGGATATTGTTCAAGAGGAGTTGACTCGGGGTATTTTAAACATCCTGAACCATGATGCTGCAGTGGGGGAGTGGAATGACACTCTCATTACACTCATTCCAAAAAAGAAGAAGCCGACTTCTATTTCAGAGTTTCGACCTATCAGCCTCTGCAATGTGAATTATAGAATACTGGCAAAGACTATTGCAAATAGGTTAAAACTTGTGATGGATGACATTATTGATGAAAGCCAAAGTGCTTTCATTTCAGGAAGGCTTATTACAGATAATGTATTCATAGGATATGAATGTATGCACTGGATGCGCAACAACAAGAGTGCTTCGGGGTACGCGGCTCTTAAATTGGACATGAGCAAGGCTTGTGATCGTATTGAATGGAAATTTCTAAAAGCAGTGCTGGAGAAAAAAGGATTCAATGCTAAGTGGGTAAGGATGTTGATGGATTGTGTGTCCACGGTGAACTATGAATTCAAGATTAATGGTCGCATCAAAGGGAAAGTTATCCCCGAAAGAGGGCTTCGCCAAGGGGACCCTCTGTCTCCATTCCTGTTTGTTATTTGTTCGGAGGGTCTTTCGGCAATTCTAAGGCGTATGACAAGGGATAAATTTGTAAGAGGTATCAAGATTGCGAAAGAAGCCCCGGAAATATCACATTTGTTGTTTGCGGATGACAGCTTAGTCTTCTTCAAAGCGGACATTCAGGCAGGGGAAAGGATAAAACAAGGCTTGCAGGAGTATGAGAGGGTTTCGGGGCAGATGATCAACTTTCAAAAATCAACTATTACGTTCAGCCCAAACACTGAAGAGGGAAGAAGAATTCGGATTAAGGATACTTTGGAGGTTAAAATGAATCAGGGACACGAACTTTATCTTGGCCTTCCTACGTTTTCCACAAGAGCAAAAAAGCTGCAATTCGGTTACCTCCTAGACCGGATGAATAAATGGATTGAACAATGGAAAACGAAAGATTTCTCTATGGGTGGAAGAGAAGTTTTGATTAAGGCAGTATTACAACCAATCCCGACATACGCTATGAGTTGCTTCAGAATCCCTACGACTATCTGTGCAGAAATGGAACGCCTACTGGGGAGATTTTGGTGGGGCACGAAGGAGGGGAACAAGAAAATTCATTGGAAGAAATGGGAGGCATTGTGCAAAACGAAGGAGGAATGGGGGATGGGATTCAGGAAATTAGCGCTTTTTAACAAGGCTTTGCTGGCTAAACAAATTTGGCGAATGATGGTTAAGCCAGACTTATTGATATCCCGGGTTTTTAAAGGAAGATACTTCAACAACTTGTCAATTCTTGAGGCAGATACGGGATACAATCCATCCTTTATTTGGAGATCACTCTGTTGGAGCATGCAAGTGATTGAAGGGGGTATGCGATGGAGAGTTGGCAATGGGGAGACGATTCATATATTCAAAGATGCGTGGCTGCCTAGTTTGAATGATGGGAAAATACGATATAGAAGGGCGTCGGGTTCAAAGGTTCAGAGGTACATTAACGGGGAAGGGGAATGGGATGAACACTTGGTTGATCAGGCTTTTCTCCCTTTTGAGAAAGAGGCGATTCTCAAGACCTCGCTGGGGGGAAATGGGAGGCGAGACAGTGTCTACTGGAAATTTGACCCTAAAGGCCACTACCAAGTCAAAACAGGGTATAGGTGTGCGGTACTCTCTCAAAGGGAACAAACACAGAGTGAAGAATGCTCAGATCATAGTTTCAGCAACAATTGGTGGAAAGAATGTTGGCACTTAAATCTCCCGGCAAAGGTACGTATTTTTTGGTGGAAAGTTTGCAATGATTTCATACCTGTGGGGAGTAATTTATTTAAAAAGCACATAGTTCCTGAGCCAAAATGTGATTTGTGTGGTTTCTGGAATGCGTCTACAGTTCACACCTTTTTTCATTGTTTGGTTGTTAAGAAGGTGTGGAAATGTTGGGGTTTGTGGGAGGTTGTGAAAGGAGGGCTTTATTTATCTACCTTGGAATTTGTTAGATGGATACGGGATAGTGTGGAAAAATCTCAATTTGATCAAGTAGTGATGCTTTGTTGGGGGCTTTGGAGTGAAATCTGCAAAAGCAAACATGAGGGAAAACCTGATGAACAGTACAGGTTTTGGCCATCAAATTTGGAATGGGTGATGGGATATTTGAACGAATTCAAAAGGGGGCGGTGTAAAGAGAGGGACAAGCGGAGCACTTCGGGCTCGGCTGATAATGCTTCTGAGGAGCAATTCCAAGGATCTACTATCTTTGTTGATGCGGCCTTCAATGAACAGTCGTCGACCTTCGGAGTGGGAGGCGTAATTTTGGATCAACAAGGTCGAACGATCGATTTCTTCAGTGGAAATATTAAACACCAGACATCGATAATGGGGGCGGAGCTGAAGGCAATTCATGTTGGTTTGGTTCGAGCGAAAGAGGCGTCAATGGCAAAAGTGAGGGTGTTTTCGGATTGTTTGGTAGGGGTCAATTGGATTCTCAAAAAACAAGAGAATTTAAGGGAAGAGGGATTCATTCTTAATGAAATCTGGGAATTGGAAAACTCTTTCGAAGTGTGTAATTTCAAACATCTACCAAGGAAATTTAACCATCGAGCACATACGTTGGCTCGAGGAGCGGTTAACTCTTCGGTTTCTCAAGATTGAAGACGGAGCAGATATTTTGGACACGGAGTGGCTGAAGATGGAAGGGTTCTTTATGATTTATTTATGTTTTAGTCCATCATTCTCTGTTGTCTCAAAAAAAAAAATACTTTCTATCTCTCTCAACATTTTATTTTTTCTACATCTCTCTACTTTTTTCTATTTTCTATCTTCCTCTACCTCAATATCACACTATATATTTAATGCTATTATTTTTTAATAAATGTGCAAACAGTAAATGAGAAATTTAGCTTGAACGGGATGGAGTATTTTTTTAGTAAAATAAATATTTTTTAATTAACAATTAAAATCATTCAATTAATATTTTTTAAAATACATTCAAATTGCACGATTCATTGATTTAATTGTCGCTAAAATGTTATACTCTCTTAATGCAAATTAAAGCTACTTTAACTCTCTTTTTTCGTCCTTCCAATATTTTTTTTTTTTGACAAATCATTTTATTATGTTTTCCCTCAATCACATATTCACATCACCTCTAAATTTTAATACATCTACTTATATTATTATATTCCTTTTCTTGAAAATAAAATTTGAATTAAAACATAATTTTAAGATTTGCACAAAAGTAAAAAGAGAGAGAGATTTAACAAATCACAATAATCGAGGACAACCACAACCACAACGTCTGATTCAGTTGGAAATTTGGAATTAGGGGTGTAAGTTAGTCGAGCCAACTCGTGAGCTACTCGTGCTCAATTCGAAAAAAGATCGAAATTGATTCGAAGTTAATCGAGTCGAGTTTCGAGCTACTCGAGTAGCTATCGAGTTCGAGCTCGAGCTCATAAATATTCAGCTCGAAAGGCTTGCGAGCCTAATCGAGCTTGAACAATATTTACTATTTTGCCATTAATATATAGTTATATTTATATTCAAGTAATCGAGTCGAACTCGATTAATTTTAAAATTATATAGGTAATCGAACTCGATCTTTAAAATTTTAGACTCGACTGAGTCAAGCCGAATTTTAAACTTCAAGTATAACAATCGAGTCGAGTTTCGAGCTCAACACATTATTTATAACATTAAAGTATAGGAGTATTTATTGAAAATGGTATGAAACCTCTCACCTCTTCCATGAATATAGTCATAATTAAAAGTTAATAAAATTTTGGTACCCTATAATTGGATTGGAGTGAGAAATACCCAATCCAAGGACCAGCTTTTTTCACTTTTAATTAAATTCCAACCCCATTAATTATTACGTAGCTACCGAACGCGTAGAAAAGGTGTTGGTCGTGCCAAATTTAGACACCCGTGATCTAAAGGGTGACAACAACCTTCTATTATTAGACTATTTTTATCCACGACCCCAACCCAACCCAACCTTCCAATATAATATTCATTTCTCTCTCATCCACATACACAATCTACAACCCAACCCAATTTCAAATTTTTTTCACTTTATCAATGACACCAACCCAACCTAAAATATTTATTATTTCTTTATTATTTTCTAAAATATATTATCTATAATTAGTTTTTCTATTTTATTTTTAGGTGTGAAATAGTATATAACTATGATTTGATATTCTAAAACCGCAATTATAAATTGGGAAAAAATACATATTCTTAAAATAAAATTACAAACTCAACCAAAATAAAAATTACAAGATAATCAATAGGAACAAATTTTTGGACCAAGATGACATTAGAATTACATCTTCTCTCGTTTCCCACTTCTCGCTTTTTGGCCCATTCCGTTTTTTGTCGGTTGACGTAGTTTCTGGGAACAAATTTCGGGAGATATTTTGTGATGTTTGGATTTGTTCTGAGATAGGAGTCTGATTAAGATCCGGGAAAAACTGAGAATTTTGATCATTTTGGAAGCTCGAAAAATCTCCAGAATTTGAAAAGGAAGAGTTAAGATAAGATCCAAAATTTGGATAATCTTGGGAGTATGGATAATTTTGAGAGTTTGAGAAAATGTTGGGATTATTTGGATCCATAGTAGAAAATGATACAAATATGAGAGAAAGAGAGAAAGAGTGATAATTGATATGTTTTCCAAAATGCATCAAGATTGGACTCTATTTGTAGAGGATTTTTTTTTATGAATTTTGATAAAAAAATTTTTTTTTTTTAAAAACATTATTTTCAATAATTTATCTTATACAAAAAAAAAAATTGAATAACCAATAATAAAGTGACAAGTGTCACCCTATTAATGAATGTCATATGCATGCCATGGAGGTTGGTGGAGCAACCGGTGTCAAGGCTGGAAGGTCACAAATTGATTTTTTTATTATTATATTTTTTTGTTTTTTATGCAATTGGGTGGTGACACTCATTTGAGTGTCACCAATAAACGTAGTCTTATAATCGAAACTTTAATTCAATTTTCATTGAAAAAATAACTACTCTAATTTAGGCCATCATTTTATTAGGGATAATCATTTTTCAAGAATTTGATATCTCAAAATTTTGGTATGCATTTATATATTGACATTTGTGTACCAAAATTCGAAATACCAAATTTTTAGTATAATAGTATGCCGTTTTCATATATTCATTTTTTATACAATATATTGTGTATAACGAAATTTTTGGTTTACCATACTGAACCATCTTTAATCATGCATATGTTGAAAAATATTAATTGTGTCATGTTTTTAAATTATTTGGCTGGCGTTGAAGTCAAGTGTTGACTGATGTTGTGAAAGAGTTACAACGAAATAGTTGGATGTGAGGTGTATATAAATTTTTTGCTCCGTAAATTTTTTAGGCTATTTTTTTTTTAAAAATAACAAAATAAATAAATTAACATCTTAGTTCAATTTTCTATGACAGCAAAACTTTATTCTAATTTTTTATTGGATGAAAGATTTGTTAACTTTTTAAAATGATGGAATAAAATTGTTCAAAATATTAAACGTTGAGATATGTTTGATAATTTGTCATTGTTTCATGTGATATATATAACTGGTTAAATCAGCAGCGCCACATTGTCTTTCAATCCATCAGTAAAGGTTAAAGATTTGAAGTTTTATTGATACTTCATTATGCAATTGTTATTTTTTGTACTAGAATTGTAGAAAGTTTGAAAATTAATTGTGCTAAATTTGTATATTTTGCCTTTATCTAGAGGTAGTATTGACATATAATATTACTTAACAAATACACCCTCCATTCTTGTAAAAGTTACCTATGAATTTTGGACACTGATGTTAAAAAATATGATAAAATAAATAGATGTATCAGAGGTGATGTGATTGAAAGATTGAAGAATATAATTAAATGTGAAAAAGAGTAATTTATCAAAATAAAAAAAATTAAGTACTTTTTACTAGAATGAGAAGTAATTTTCTGCACTCGTTTCACCTCGCAACTCAATCATATATCTAACATTGGTGTTGAAATACAACAATTTTAGTAATACGTGCAAGGTGCATTGTTGTATAGTTGAAATTTATATCTGTACGTATTACTATTAAACAAGACTAGAGACCGACAGGTTGTATGTTCGTATTTTTTGCCATAAATAGAGACCATTGTCTTATCCTTCGATTCCACAATTCTCACTAAACAAAATGCAGGCCATTTGTTATCCAATATATTTAATCTACTTGAACTATCTAAATTTGTATTACAGCACTATTTTGTTTTTATATTTTCATTCAGTGATATTCATCATATATTATACTCCTTTCGTTCCGTAATTACTTTTACACTTTTTTTTCGTAATGTTCCACAATAACTTTCACACTTTTAAAATACAAAATCATTTATAAACTTCACCCTCACAATATCCCCAATTTTACATAAATGTTATTATTTTTTTTCACACATACACAAAAGTCAACTTATTTCTTTACTTTATACATAAAATTTTATAAAATTGTCCCTCAAAATTCAACTCATTATTAATTATACTTTTTTTTTTAATATGCGTGTTCGTCTACGTATAAAAGTAATCCTGAAACGATAGGAGTATATTATTAGAAAGGGTCAATTCGAATAGTTCTCTAGAGCTAGTAACAACTTACCTTGCTTATTCTCTCATTATCAACTGAATTATTTACACCAATTTCGACCGGATGCAATTATTACGTTACTAAGGCATCTCGATCCACATATTTATCGTTCTTTGGATTTGAATAGACTTGGTACACTCAAATGGTTTTTTTGAGGGTATTGGTAAACTCAAATGAATTAAGATGTAATCTATGGTGGTTCTTATAAACTCTATAAAAAAACATCATAATTACATTTTTTTTTAATCCTCACAACTTTAAAAAAGTAATTATATATATATGATGTTGTTTAAATTTTTTGCAAACACACTCTAAATTCATAAATTTTTAAAAATAGTCTTATGCCTTCGAAATACTCTCTTGGTTCATTTTTATAAGTTTTACTTTTCTTTTTCATCTATCTATTTTATAATTCTCAATTTGTTAAAAGAACCACACAATTAAATTTTCTAATGAAAATAATTAATACTCTCTTTGTTTCGCTATAGTCTATAAGTTTCTCATTTGCTTTTTTATACACGAATATTAAGAATTATAGTATAAAATATGTAGGAAGTAGTTGATGTAGAGGGAGATGAAGAAGAAAATGTAAAGGGAGATGTAGAAAAGAAAAGAAAAAATGTAGAGAAACATATTGAATTTTTTTCATTTAAAAAAATTGAAAGTTTATAACAAAAGTCCAAACTAGATAAGTGGAAAGCTTATATCATGACAAAATAAGTACTTCGTTATTCAATAAAATTAACTAATATTGTGTTGTGGAAAAAGTAGTACTCCCTCCGTCCCACAATAACTTTTACACTTTCTTTTTCGAAACGTGTCAAACTTTCACACCCTTAAAATGAAAAATCTTTTATAAACTCCATCCTCACAATATTTTTAATTTTATATAAAATGTCATTACGTTTGACTCACACATACACACAAGTAGGGGTGTGCATCGGTCGGTTCGGTGACCGAACCGAACCGAACTGGCTAAACCGAATAAAAACCGAATTCCAATATTAGTAACCGAAACCGAACCGAACTGATTCAAAACCGAAACTAACCGAACCTATTCGGTTCGGTTTCAGTTAAAAACCGAAAAACCGAACAAAAACCGAATTAAAAAAATTAACAATAAAACTCCACAACACAATCTCAGATCCATAGAAATTCTACATCAAACACAATTTCAATACCCAGATTCTCAACAAGTTTAACACTTAAAAGCCAAAAGTTTAAGAGAAGTTAGAGAGTAAGTGAGTAAACTGTGATTCGTGAATCGCACTATCACCGGAGAGTGGGTCGCACTATCTCATCGCCATGAATCGTAGAACCTCGCATGTGGGTTGTGGACTTGTGGCAGTATGGTTGACGGAGAGGACGACATTGTGGGTGGATGGAGAGAACGACGGTGTGCGGCAGAAGCAGAGCCGCAAAGGCAGAGGGTTGGGAACTTGGGATTTAGAACTTGGGGGGTCTGACACGATCTGGGGGCTGAGATTGTGAAATAGGATTAGAAAATTAGGGTTTTATGTTTTTAATATATATATATATATTTTTTAATTATTTTTTTTGCTTATTCGGTTCGGTTACGGTTAACCGAAATTCTTTTTTAATTAACCGAACACCGAAAATTCAAAAAATGTAAACCGAAAACCGAACCGAATTTTACGGAAACCGAACCGAACTCATATTTCGGTTCGGTTCGGTTTTCGGTCAAAAACCGAATTATGCTCACCCCTACACACAAGTCACCTCTTTTCTTAACTTTGTATATGAAGGTTTACATAATTAAATCTCAAAACTCTACTCATTAGTACACTTTTTTAATTTGCATATTCACCTATACTAGTATTCTACCCGTGCTAGGATAACATTATAATTATAATTATACATTTTTAATAGTAATATGTTATTTTAATGAATGATACTTATATATAATTGAAATTGAGCTTTAATGATTTGTGTTAAAAATTTTGTAGAAAATAATATGATTAATATATTATTTCTAGAGCACGGGATATCATTATAATCATCAATTATACATTTTTAATATTAATATATTATTTTAATGAATGATACTTATATATAATTGGAATTGATCTTTTAATGATTTGTGTTAAATATTGTGTAAATAAATGAGTAGAAAACAATATGAGTATATAAAATGTATAAATAAATTTAAAACAAACAAAACATAAAAATGATTAAATGCATGATTAATAAAAGAAAGACATTAAAATTATTTGAAATAAAAAACTAAATATTTCTAAAAACTTCATGAAAAACAACATTTTTTGTTACATTACAATCACGATTATCATCATGACATAACATTATCTTTAAACCCTTACGATCACTACAAAAAAACTGTGAAATACCGACGGAATTTTACCGACGGATTACCAAAGTCAACCGATTTACCGACGGAATTTGTTTTCCGTCGGAAATTACCGACGGATATTCCGTCGGCAATCCAAAAAAAAAGACTACCGACGGAAATTTCCGTCTCTAACCACAAAATTTAAAAAATTAAAAAATTTGTGATTACCGACGGAAATTTCCGTCTCTAACCACAAAATTTAAAAAAATATTTAAAAAATTAAAAAAATTTGTGATTACCGACGAAAATTTCCGTCGCTAATCACAAAATTAAAAATTTGTGCAAAAATTAAATTATTAATTAAAGAAGAAATTTTTTTATTTAGAAATTTATGATTGATTAAAATATAAAATTTGTTGATTAAATTTGAAACATGTCGATTAAATTATAAAATTGTTGATTAAGTTAATTAGGAAATTATTGATTAAATTATAAAATTTTATATTAAATTAGGAAATTATTGATTAAGTTAGGAAATTTTATATTAAATTAGGAAATTATTGATCCAATTAAAAAAATTTACATTAAATTAGAATATTATTGATTAAATTAGAATTTTTTATGTTATATTGTTTGGACATAATTTCTTTAGTGTTTATATCCATTTAGTTTATATGATAATTAAGTCTTTGTGTGAATTAATAAATAAAATAATTATAAAAAGTAAAAAAAAATAAAAATAAAACTACATTTACAATTTATAAATTTAAAAATAATTACAATAATTACAAGCCACAAATTTAGTAATTAATATAAGTGGAATCATATTTAATCAAAAAAAAAAAATTATACATGTGAATTTTACAATTTTAATTAAAACCAAAAAATTACATTTACAATTTATAAATTAAAAAGTTAATATTACAATAATTATAAGTCACAAATTTAGTGATTAATATAAGTGAAAGAATGTTAATTATTAAATGAATTTGTTGTTTAACTTGTTTTGAATAAAAATATGATGCATGCATACATTAAATTATTAATATACTATTTGAAAATAAGATTCACACATATACAATAGTTATAAGTCACAAATATAGTGATTAATATAAGTAAAAGAATGTTCAATTATTAAATGAATTTGTTTAAAAAAAAGTAAAACATGTATAATAATATGAACTATTTAAAATTTTAATCAAAACACAAAACACAAAAAATAAACAAATTAGATTTACTATATATAAATTAAAAAAATTAAATTTAAATTAGTTATAAATCACAAATTTAGTTATAGTAATATAGAAAGAAATTAATTTTGTGAATTGTTTAAAAAAAATTGGGTCGAAAATGAGTACATATACAATTAATATTACAATTATCAACGAAAAACAGACTTGTCCGAGTGGTGGGCGCTCCTCACTAGGCGCCCACACACCCGGGTTCGAGTCCCACGTATGCTGCTTAAATTCCGCAATTAAGGTTGGGCCCTTGCGGGCCTTGCTGGGTCTGGGCCGGGCTGGGCCAGCCTGTTGGCCTGGACCCAGGTGAAATATATATTTTTTTTAAAATTTTTTTTAACGACGGAATATTCCGTCGGTAATTAAAAAATAAAAAAACAATTAAAAAAAAAAATTTCGTCGATAATTAAAAAAATAACAAAAAAAAGAAAAAAAAAATTCGTCGGTAAGACTTACCGACGAGGTTAGTACTAGGGGTGATCATAAAATTTTAAAAACCGCAAAAACCGACCGCACCACACCGCACCGCACCGTTAGTTTAAAAAACCGCTTTAAACCGCGATTAAAATAATTATACGAAACCGCACCGCTATAACGGTGCAATTTAGATTTTAGATGATTAACCGCACCGACCGCATCGCTAATTTATAATATATATTTTTATATAAAATATTAGAATTATACTATTATATATATTAGAACATTTTCTTAGACATATAAAATTTAATTGATTATATATTAGTATAATTTATTCTGATTAATTAACTAATTCCACTACTACTATCTACTGTACGTGGACGGCGCACATACATTTACTAATACTACTAATGGTTTAGACTTTAAATGTTTGATATTATAATATATTTTGCTCCATCTCATTTTTATATTCCAAACCCTAGCCCGTCCTTCTAAAAGTGTAAAACTCTCTGTTCTCCTCACACGGCGCCTCCTTACGGCTTAGTCTCATACTCTGTGATATACTCCCATTCAATTTTTAACTGCGATAAAGAAGGTGGGAAAGTGTGGTTATCTCTATTCTGTTTTGTGTTTACATATCAGGTAATTATCTCATTTGTTTTAGTATATGTTGGTATTGAGAAGCAGTGAGATTTGATATTAACATGAAACTATTGTTTATAGGTCTTAAATTGGTTCTTTCTGTCCCATCTATTCATGGAGTCTCAATTGAAAGATATTGAATCTTCTAAGGATGTTTCAAATGCAAGTATTGCAAAAGAACCCACAGCTCCAACTAATGAAGATGAACAACTACTCAATGTTAATCCAGGTGATGCTATAATTTCTGTTGAACAAATTAATTCTAGTAGGGAAAATGTTGAGAAAGAAGTGAACAAAGCATCAGGGAAACCACCACTGTCGAAACCACCAAAAAAAAGAAGAACAACCATCCCAGTTGATATAATTAAGAAGGAAGGTTGTAGGGTTGTTTCTGAAATATGGGGTCATTTTAGTAGAATAGTAGATTCTAATCCACCTAGAACTGCATGTAATTATTGTGGTACAAGTTATGCTGCTCATCCTAAAGTAAATGGTACCACTAGTTTGTGGGCACATTTAGAGACTTCATGTAAGAAATATCCATACAAAAAGGACAAGTCACAAAAGACCTTGCATGATTTTGAAAATTTGAGTGAAAAGTTAAAAGGAAAGTCCCTTAGCAATGAAGAACTTAGGAAACTCCTTGCTCAAATGATCATAATTGATGGACTGCATTTTAGATTTGTGGAGGGGGGTGGATTTAAAGCTTTTGTTATGGGTCTTGATCCAAGATTTCAAGTCCCATCTAGACATACTGTTGCTAGAGATTGCTTGAAAATTTATATGGAAGAGAAGAGGAAACTGAAATTAATTTTAAAGAGCCAAAGAGTGTGCCTTACTACTGACACATGGACTTCAGTGCAAAACTTGAATTACATGTGTCTTACTGCACATTGGATATCTAGTGATTGGAAATTGGAAAAAAGGATCATCAACTTTTGTATTGTTGAGAACCATAAAGGGGAAACAATAGCAAGACAGTTGGAAGAATGCTTGCTTGAGTGGGGTATTGATAGAATTTTCACAATCACAGTTGACAATGCTAGCTCTAACGATAAAGCAGTCAATCATATGAAAAAAAAATGCAAGTGGAAAGATGTCATCTTGAATAATGATTACTTGCATGTAAGATGCTCTGCCCATATAGTCAATTTGATTGTCAAAGAAGGATTAGAAGAGCAAAGTGATGTTATATTGAGAGTTAATAATGCTGTTAAGTATGTGAGGTCTTCTCCAGCTAGGTTAAAGGCTTTTAAAAAGTGTGTCGGAAAAGAAAAAATTGCTTCTAAAAGTCTTGTTTGTTTAGATGTTGAAACAAGATGGAATTCAACTTATATGATGCTTGAAGCTGCTGAAAAATTTGAAAAAGCATTTGAGAGGTTAGGGGATGAAGATAAAAAATTCATGGACTACTTTGATTGCTATAAGATTAATCTAGATGGAGAAGGTGAGGGGCAGTTTACAAAAACAAAGAGAAATAAGATTATAGGGCCTCCTAAAGATGTGGATTGGAGTAGTGCGAGAAACTTTGTCAAGTTCTTGAAAATATTTTTCAATGTTACTGTGAAGTTCTCGGGTTCATCATACGTCACTTCAAATATCTTTTTTTCGTGAACTTGCTACTATCCATATGGGTTTGTCTAGTATGAAAAATAAAGGGGATTTTTTAATGTCTTCAATGGCATTTCAAATGCAACAGAAGTTCTATAAATATTGGGGAAACATTGATAGCATTAATATGATGCTATTTGTTGCCATTGTTCTAGACCCAAGATTCAAGTTGAAGTATGTCAAATTCTGCTTAACAACAATGTATGAGAATGATGCTTTGGTTAAAAGAGCAATTGATAAATTGGAAGGAATATTGATTTTGTTATACAATCAATATGTTGATTGTGATGTTCCACAGGTTGATAAGATTGGACAAACTAGACAAGAAGCTAATGCCATGAACATAGATGAAGATGATGATTTGAGTATGTTGTTAGAAACTCAGTTTGCTAAGCATTTGGAAGAAGAAAAGTGTGTTGAGAGTACATCTGAACTTGCAAAATACTTGCTTGATGATTGTGAGAAATCGGATAATGAATTTGACATCTTAAATTGATGGAAAGTAAACAAAATCAAGTATCCTATTCTTTCGAAAGTTGCAAGAGACGTGTTAGCTATTCCAGTATCTACTATTGCTTCTGAATCTGCTTTCAGTACAAGTGGTCGGATAATTGATCCATTTAGAAGTTCTTTATCTCCTAAAACGGTTGAGGCCCTTATATGCACACAAGATTGGCTACGTGAGGCACCTTCTCCAATTAGTCTTCATTCAATAATGGAAGACATGGAACAATTTGAAGATATAGAGAAAGGTAAATATTTCACATTTATATTTCTTTATTTATAAATTCCAGAAATATTAATAGTATGGGTTTATAATATGTATTTTGGATAGAAATTTATTTCAGCAATTTTTTCTGGATAACAATTTATTCCAACAGGAAATCTGCTTAATTTTTTTGTTATTTTGGATAGCAATTTATTTGAGCAGCAATTTATTCAATTTATTTACCTGTCTTTTTTTCAGAATTGATGCTTAGTTAAGATCAGGGTCATTCAAAGCTTGAAACTTCACAATTCTTAAAAGGTATGTATTTTTGGTTTGCACTTTGCAGCTTGTATTTAATTGCTTCCCTTTCTTCATTTGTTATTTTTGGTTTGCACTTTGCAGCTTGTATTTAATTGCAAAGTTTTGATATGCAATTGTTGGTGAGTTGTAGGCGTAGTAGCTGCTGTGATGGAAATTGGAAGAGATGAACATTGAGTGGAATTTGAATTGGAATTGGACATTGATGATCATTATTTTTGTTGGTTACAGTGGAATTGAAATTGGACATTGATGATCATTATTTTTGTTGGTTAAAGACTTAATAGTAGTATAATTTATTTTGTAATGCATTGGATGTTTTTTATTTTTAGTTGAATCTTGAGAATTTTAATGGACATTTGACATTAATATTAAATTTGTATTATTTTAATTTTTTCGTTTGGTATACTATTATATAAACCGCCAAACCGACCGTAACCGTTCAAAACCGCATGTTCATTTTTACGAGATAAACCGCGATTTAGAATTGTATACTAAACCGAACCGCAAGTAGCAAGGCAATTTGAATTTTGTCAAAAAAACCGCCAAACCGCACCGTGATCACCCCTAGTTAGCACCGACAAAATTTTTCCTTCGGTATTTCCGTCGGAAAACACTGTTACCGACCGAATTTTCGTCTCTATTTCCGTCGGTAAAACAGCTCTTTTTTGTAGTGGATTATTAACTCTAGAAACAGCTACATACAACTGACCATGACTAAAAACAGACTTTAGCAAAAATAAACCAACATTAGAAAACGACTGTCCTTGACTTTTATTAATGGACATTGCATATGAAACAATTAACGAAAATTATCTTCGTTGGAATTTGAAAGGTAATCTAGGATTAGAAGGAGTCAATGAAAGCCGGGGTATCAAAGCCAACTCTCCAGAGCTACTGCCAGTAAGAACTTTGCCTTCAAGTACTTTATCACTCATCCTTGTTATTACCAACCTATAATTGAAAAAACAAATAAAAAGATTAAATAAATAATAAAAAAATAAATTAAATATATCAAGAAAATAATTAAAAACAAAAAATAACGCACTTGGTTCCATTACATAAACCCCTTAAGTGATCAATATTTCGCAATAACATTACATGTGTACCAATTTTTAAAATCAATTAATGATCAGGAACACTAGAACACTTCAAACTTTTTTTTTTAAAGTCGTAAAAAACATAAAAAATGAAATATGTGTAAAAAAAAATAAAGAACAATTTAAGGTGAATAATTTAAAGAATGTTATGAATAATATTTATATTATATGAATGTCCATTTATTTCCTTCATAATATCCACCATGTGCCCTTTGATATTCATAGATTGTTCATGTATTTACATTAATAGTGGACCTTTCATTTCATCTTCTCAAACTTGTATTGAGACTTATAAATAGGGGTGCAAATGTTGTAGTAAACACTTGAAGGTGGAATAAAGTATTTATATGTTATCTCTATATCTTGTTTACTTATTTCACATATAGAGTTATACTTTTAAGTTGTTTTACAACACGTTATCAGCACGAAGCTCGTAAAACATTTCTACCGGCGAAATTCAGATAATGCATGATACACTCCAGGTATTGTACGGAGGTATGTATTGAAATGTTTAGAATATATTATCTTACAATATTTATTTGTCATCTCTTATTTCATTACTATTTTGATGATTATGTTATTTTACAATTAATCAATATCTTGTTTATTTGATAGTTTCCAACATGTCAAACTTGACAAAATTTAAATTTGTAGCTCTTGATATTATTGAAAAAAAATTATAATGAATTCTTGATGTTGAAATTCATTTGGATGTCATGGGTCTTGGGGATTCCATAAAAGTGGCAAATCAAGCATATAATAAAAAATATGACCAAAGGCCCGAAGCCATGATTTTCCTTTGCCACTATCTTGATGAAGGATTGAAAGTTGAATACCTCAAGGTGAAAGATCCACTTTAATTGTGGATAAATCTTAAAGAAATATATGATTATAAATTCGTGAGTGAGTACAATTCAATTATGTTCAGAATCACTTCTCAATTGAAATTATGTGGAGAAAATATTAGTGATGATGGTATGCTTGAAAAGTCATTCTCCACATTTCATGATTCTAATGTGATATATTTTGCAACAACAATATTGTAATTGTTGTTAATCCTTAAATGCCTTAACATTATCAACAACATCTTAATTTGACCTTCCGAGATTTTTTCTAAGTCTTTTCTGAAATGCTACATTAAATGTTGATCTAAATGTTGTCGCATTTCTGGCAGGATCTAGAAGCTTCTACAAGGATCTGGAACCTGGAAGATTCCAGAACATTGGAGAACATGCTAGAACGGCCTGGAACCATTTGGAACGACCTGAAGCATTCAAGAAAGATCTAGAAAGATCATGGAAGTTGAGTTCCTAAAAAATAGGACCTCATTGTGGAAGCCTCTAGAATCAGCACCCCACTACTATAAATACCGATGGAAGGCTTCTCAAATCAGTGTACTCTATTCGATCAACTTCCTAGACCGAGCGTATATCCCTGTTAGGAATTGTGGCCAGTAGAACTACCTTTTAGATCATACGTTCGTATCCCACCCGTATGGCTGTGTGTCTTCTTATCTATTGAGAGTGTAATCTTTAGATAGACTAGGCATTTCGACAGTGTATACATTATACACTTAGTTCGTTTTTAGAACAAGGCACCTGCCTCGTTTGTAGTTTCTGTTGTGAATGTTAATGTTGTAACATTTCACACAACATTTATACTTGAAGATAAGTATTGGTTTTCGCCGTAAGGCTAGCATAGATTTTTATTTATAAAATCTATGTGAAAAATTATTTCCATTGTGTCACGTTTGTTTTTAGTGTTTCAAGTCTTCCGCTGTGTTAGTTATAATTTCTGATATTCTGTTAGAGTCAGTGTTGTACCAATTGTCACAACATTTAGTACAACATTATTCTACTTAAACTTAAACACTTCATATATCTACACACCCCACACCACACTTTCAGTTGGTATCAGAGCTGATACCTGACGACACTAGGTTAGATCTTTGGTCAAGTGTGTTTTTAGTGTAGGTTAGCAATGGAAACACATCACATATCCACGACACTTAGGCCACCCGTATTAGATGGATCGAATTACGCTTATTGGAAGCCTAAGATGCGTATGTACATCAAGTCTGTTGATGAACGTGCTTGGAGGACTGTACTTACAGGTTGGGAAGCTCCAAAAAGACCAGCAGACGCAGATGGTGAAATACAACTCAAGAGAGAAGTTGACTGGACGGCTGATGAAATAACAACAGCAAGCTACAAAACTAAAGCTTTAAATGCAATTTTTACTTCTGTTGATGTTTCAATGTTTAAAATTATATCTAACTGTTCTACTTCTAAAGATGCATGGGACAGGTTGCAAGAGCATTGTGAAGGTTCAGAAAGTGTTCGAAGGACTAAGCTTCGAATGTTGGGGACAAAATTTGAGAATCTCCGAATGAAGGAAGATGAAACCATTTCATCCTACAATGAAAGGTTAAGTTAGATAATTAATGAATCACATTCTCTTGGTGACCCTATTTCTAATGTTAGAGTAGTTCATAAGATATTAAGATCTGTTCCAAAAAGATTTGATGCTAAATTTGTGCTATTGAAGAGGCAAAAAATACAGATACATTAAGTCAAAATGATTTAGTGAGTATTCTTAGAACATATGAAATAAACACTAATCAAGTTGATGAAAATGATGCTGATAAGAAAGTTGTGGTTTTTAAAGGAGAAACATCAAACATTTCTGAGATTCAACCTATCATTACTGAAGTTGACTCCGATGAAGAATTGCTTGATAAATGTCTCAAGGATTCTAACAACATTGCCTTACTTACTAAGCACTTTAATAAGTTTCTTAAGAAATCTGTGAACAAATCTAGCAACATTCAGCCTAAGATTCAAATCAACACATCAACACCTCAACCAGAAAGGAGGAAAGGTCAATTCACACCAAGACTGTCAAAGAGTGAAGGTAAAACCAAGGTATGATCCTGAATTTCGAAAATCAGTTCAATGCAATGCTTGTTCTGGTTATGGCCATTATGCAAATGAATGTGCCAACACTAGACTTAAGCAAAAGCTGAACTTTAGTGCTACCTTGAGTGATGAATCTGATGATGATGATCTTGATGAATTAAATCAGAATGAATATTCTAATTTTACCAGAATTGATTATAATGATTCCTCAGATGATGATCTGGATGAAACAGATTCTGATGCTGTACCTGATGTCTCAACATCTACAGCAACATCAGAACAGAGTCACCCAGATTTGAACTGTTTTAATGGTTTAGTTGATGATGCAGGAAAAAGGACTGATGACAAGGAACACCAAAAGTTGTTAGATGATTGGAACAATCAGAAACTCACTTTTAATTCCTTGAATAAAGAGAATGAGGATCTGAAAGACACAATCACCAAGCTAGAGGTTATTCTTACCAAAAGAGATCTGGAAATCTGTAACTTAAAAGAGAAATTGATAAATTCCACCTTATGTTTCAAGAAATATTCCAAGAGTGCTTCTGAGGTAAATAATGCTATAGCTACTGGTAAGTCTAATAATCATGGTTTAGGTTATGATGGTACTACTGCTTCTATTTCTGAGAAATTTAGAAAACCTGTGAAATTTGTGAAGGCAAATGTTGTCACATCTGATGCAACATCTGCACAATCAAATCCTCACAAGGTTAAAAGGAAGTATATCTGTCATTACTGTTCTAAAGTTGGTCATATTCGCCCTTACTGTGTAAAATTGTTTGAAGTACAGAAAACTTTGAAAATGCTGCATAAAAAACTGTCACATTCTGGTAAACAGTTTATGAAATCTGCTTGGAAACCAAAAACTACATGTAATGTTGCTCATACCTCCTTAAAAGCATGTCTACCTGACTCATGGTACTTTGATAGTGGTTGTTCTAGACATATGACAGGTCGTACTGATTTCTTATCTGATTATGTGACCTTGAATAGTGGTAATGTTACATATGGTGGAGGTTCTAAAGGAAAGATTCTTGGTAAAGGAACTTTGAATGTTAAAGGTTTTCCTAAGCTTAAAAATGTCTTACATGTTGATGGCTTACTTGCAAATCTGATTAGCATTAGTCAACTTTGTGATGATAATTTGCATGTGAAATTTGATAAAGATTCATGTTATGTTCTTAATAAAGATGAAGTTTGTGTTATAACTGGTACTAGGTCAGCTGATAATTGCTATCTTATTGGAACAAATATGTGTAACTTGTCAAAATATGATGAAAATGTCTTATGGCATCAAAGATTGGGTCATGCAAATTACAGAGCAATGAATAGACTAATCAAAGCAGACGCAGTAAAAGGAATTCCAAAACTAAATTTTCACAACACCATTGTATGTGGACCATGCCAAAAAGGTAAGCAGGTAAGAATGTCACACAAAATGCTGTCACATTGTACTACACATCGATGCTTTGAATTACTGCACATGGATTTGATGGGTCCTATGGAAACTGAAAGCATTGGAGGAAAGAGGTATTCCTTAGTTGTGGTAGATGATTTTTCTAGATATACCTGGGTAGAGTCTTTGAGAGACAAATCTGAAGCATTTGCTGCATTTAAAATTCTTTATAAGAGGTTCAAAAATGTGTTTAACTTGAAAGTTGGCCGTATTAGAACTGATCATGGTAGGGAATTTGAAAACAGCATGTTTAATGATTTTTGTGATAAAAAGGGTATCTTGCAAGAATATTTATCTCCTAAAACTCCACAACAAAATGGAATTGTTGAAAGAAAGAATAGAACTTTACAAGAAATGGCTAGAGTTATGCTTACATCCAAATGTCTTGCTAAGAAATTTTGGGGAGAAGCATTGAATACTGCATGCCATATTATTAATAGGGTTTTTATTCATTTTGGCACTAATCAAACACCTTATGAGATTTTGAACAACAGAAAACCTAATGTGAAATATTTTCATGTATTTGGTTGTGTGTGTTATATCCTGAATGATAGGGATCAACTTCATAAGTTTGATTCTAAAAGTGATAAAGGTTTCTTTTTAGGCTATTCTAGAAATAGTAAAGCTTATAGAGTATATAACCTTAGAACTAACACTGTTCAAGAATCTGTTAATGTTGTGTTTGATGATGATAAAGGTCTTACAGATGACAAAGATGAAGAAGATGTATCACAGGTTACTGACACTTCTGAGAATAGACTGAAGTCTGAAAATGTTGCACCAAATGTTAACACATCTGGGTCAACATCTACAGAACAGACAGTTGTAACTTCACAGAATGACCAGTACGTTCCCAAAACTAATCCTTCTTCAAGAATAGGTAAAATTCATCCTTCTGACCAGATCATAGGCGATGCTACAGTTGGAGTGCAAACAAGAGGAAGAGTAAGATCAAACAAGGTAGATGTGGTAAGAACAATATGCATGTCTTCTATGTGTAATGTTGTAAATGCTGAATGCTATTTATCTGAAATTGAACCTAAGAGTGCTAAAGAAGCCTTAACTGATGAAAACTGGATTAATGCTATGCATGAAGAACTTGGTCAGTTTGAAAGAAATGAAGTATGGACACTTGTTCCAAGACCTAGTCATACTAATGTCATTGGAACAAAGTGGATATTCAAGAATAAAACTGATGAATCTGGTAATATTGTTAGGAACAAGGCTAGGTTAGTAGCACAAGGTTACACCCAAGTTGAAGGAGTTGATTTTGATGAGACTTTTGCACCTGTTGCTAGGATAGAATCTATTAGATTACTGCTAGCTATTGCATGTTTTATTGATATTAAACTTCATCAAATGGATGTAAAGGCTGCATTTCTAAATGGCATATTGAATGAAGAAGCATATGTTGAACAACCTATAGGATTTGAAGATCCACTATATCCTGATCATGTATATAAACTTAAGAAAGCATTGTATGGTCTTAAACAAGCTCCTAGAGCATGGTATGGTAGGCTTACTGACTTTCTTTTGGAATATGGATTTATTAGAGGAGAAGCTGATAGAACTTTGTTCATTAAGCACACTGAAGGAGATTTACTTATTGCACAAATATATGTTGATGAGATTGTGTTTGGTTCTACTTGTGATAAAATGTTGAGTAAATTTGTTGAGGCAATGACTGCAACATTTGAAATAAGTATGGTTGGAGACTTGAACTATTTTCTAGGTCTTCAAATCAAACAATGCAGTGATGGTATTTTCTTCTCCCAGAGTAAGTATGCTAAGAACTTGGTTAAAAGATTTGGTCTTGAGAATTCAAAACCAATGAAAACTCCTATGGGATCTACTTTGAAACTTTGCAAAGACAGTGCTGGAACAGATGTTGATCCAACACTTTACAGATCCATGATAGGTAGTCTACTATATTTAACCTCTAGTATACCAGATATTATGTACAGTGTGTGTGTTTGTGCTAGGTACCAAGCAAATCCAAAGGAATCACACCTGAATGCTGTGAAGAGAATCATCAAGTATATTTCAGGAACAAGTGACCTTGGAATCTGGTATACTAAGGACACCAACAACATTTTGATTGGTTATAGTGATGCTGATTGGGCTGGAGACATAGATGATAGAAAGAGTACGAGTGGAGGATGTTTCTACATGGGAAACAATCTTGTATCATGGCACAGCAAGAAACAGAATTGTGTTTCACAATCCACTGCAGAATCTGAGTATATTGCTGCTGGAAGCTGCTGCACACAACTCTTGTGGCTGAGCAAGATGTTCCATGACTATGGTATGGAGAATGGTATACTTACTATCTTTTGTGATAATACTAGTGCCATTAACATTTCTAAAAATCCTGTACAACACTCACTCACAAAGCACATTAGCATTAGACACCATTTTATGAGAGATTTAGTAGAGAAGAATATTGTTAAGTTGGAGTATGTACCTACTGAAAAACAGAATGCTGATATTTTTACTAAAGCCTTAGACCATGAGAGATTCTCTATCTTGAGGAAATCTCTTGGCATGAGCACTATCTGAAAAGAATTCGGATGGATGGTGTCACAAATGCGTCAGCATTTGGGACAACATCATGGGTTGTATAAATTTTATAAGTTGAATTTATTTCTTACTTAGTTAAATAATTCCTTTGTAAAATATCTACGAATCTAAGAACCTTGGAGTGCAAAAATAAACGTCTTACACCTCTCAAATGCATAAAAATGAGAATGTTATTAGCATACTAAAAGATGTACCAAATCACTGAGTAACTATGGAGCACGGAGTTCACTACTACGATGCCTTCTTTTCAAAAGGTGATATTTGGTAAAAACATCAACATATTTGTAATCCATTAAGTAAGTATGGGGCACGGAGTTCGCTACTACGATGTACTCTACAGGAACAATGGATCAATACAAATTAGATGCTATAACACAAAAAAAAAAAAAATATGGTGCAACACTAATGAAGCAAATTCATGTAAAAACCGTGTTGAGGTGTTTGTAACAGTTTTGAGCACAACATTGCCTGATTCGAATTTATTTTTATCTGTGTAATTATTTAATTATTTATTGAGATTCCGTTTATTTATTTAATTATTTACTGACCCTTATCTATTTTTTTCAGATTATGCAAAATTAATTCTGGAATCTTCCTAATTATCTAATTAATTTAATTAATTGATTTTTTTTCCCACTAATTAACCATGATCTAGGTTGTGGCTAATAATGTGGAGCACTTTCGAAAATTCTAGATTAATTCTTCTGTTTTATTTTCTTAACCTCCAACTACATTACTCTCTCTATAAATATCGAACATAAGATGCCATTTATTTGCTAATTGTGATTTCTGATTGTGTTGAGTACTAAGATTGCAGAATTGTTATTTGGTTGTGTATATCTCAAAGAAGTGTGTGCAAATTTCCATCCTTACCTTGAAATTCCAACCGCCTAACTTAAATGGCTGGAACAAACTCGAATTCCTCACAATCTCTCTCTGATTCGAAAACCTCATCTCACTCTCGCACAAATCCTCTCGAAATTCTTGCTTCCATGGCTTCACAAAACTCTACCGCTTCAAATGCTGACTCGAATGTCTCTGCAACTCCATCAACAACTGTTCCCACTCCTCAAACCACTCCTCAAACTGCTCCTCAAACAAACTTCCCTCAAGATGCAACTGTTGAACAGGTCACTAGGGCTATCGATGAGGTGTCTGATACTCTTCGAACTACAGGCCATTTGCCCGTGATGACTTTTGGAGGAATCATGGTGGACATATCAAGCTATTTGACTGAGCAAACCGCCCAAATGGCTTCTGCTTCAAAAAGCCCCAAATCACCCTCTGTTCACGAACTGCAAACTGAGAATGTTGAAGCTTCTGTTGAAGAAGAAGCCACTGCCACGTCTGACCCTGAAGACGTTGAAATGGAGGATGCAAACATTTCTGAAGGTACAAACTCTTCACTCTTTGTTTCAGATGAGTCTACCCCCATTCCTCTCAAGAAGAATGCACAAAAAGGGAAAAGACAGAGAAGCCCTATACAAAGAAGGAGGAGATCAAACCGCGTTTTTACTCGTGTGGATTACTCTGAATCCATGAGGAAGAAGAAGAAGGATGGAGCTGATGCTGGTGAACCTATTCAAGTGTTCATAGATTCTGAAGAAGAAGCTCCTATTGTTGCTGAGAAACCAAAGAAAACTAAGACTGTTGTTGCTGAAAAATCCAAAAAGAAGGTTGTTGCTGAAGAGAAAGGGAAAGGGAAGTCTGTTGCTGAACCAAAAGGCAAAGAAAAGATGATCACTAAAGATGAACCAGCTGAGTCAGAGTCCAATTCTGATTCTGAAAGATGCTTGAGAGACATTCTGAAGTCTCTTAGGAAAAATGCTGAGCACTATGCTGCTGCAAAGGAAGCTGCACCAGAACCTGAAGATGGTGGCAGTGGAGATAGCTCTTCCAGTGCAGCAAGCAGCCCTGAACAGAGCTCTGCTAAAAGCTCTACACCAAGCTCAGATGACCTTGCTTCTGAAGAGGGAGGTATTTCTGATTCTCTTGATACACTAGAGAATAGATTGGCCATTTATTCTAAGAGAAAACTGCTGATAGAGAAGAGGATCAATATACCTGATTTTGATAGTAAAGGCATGGTTAGTTTCTTAGAAGAAAGGAATTTGATGCATGCTGTAAAATTTGGTGAATCTTTCTTGACAAATTGGGCATATGAATTCTATGCATGTTTGAAAAAGAGCACTGGTAGGAGATCTTCTAAGTGGTATGGGACTATTAATTTTAGAGGGGGGGATGTACCTTTTACTCCTGAATTGATAAATGAGTTTTTAGAAATTCCCAATGTTGAGGTTGATGAAGAACCTGACATGGATGTGGTCATTTCTGCTATAACTGCTGGTAGGGTAGTTAAATGGACTAGACACATGCTAGCCAAATACCTCACTTCCCTACACTCTGTGTTATACAAACTCATCATCTACAATTGGATTCCCACCACAAATACTACCAAGATCACTAAGGATCAAGTTGTTTTGATATATAGGATTTCTGTGCTTAAGAAGTTTAATTTGGGTCTCACAATATTCCAACATATGATGAGATTTACTGGGAGAGTTTCTGAGAAAGGCAATTTACCCTATCCTGTTCTGATTTCTAATTATTTGAGACATCATGGATTTGTTGCCAAGAACACTGATGTGTTGAGGGGGAGAGTTCCACTTTTGGCCATATCTCCTGCCTTACTCACTGGGGATAGAGTAATTGATCTGCCCTTGCTTGCTCCTGGTACTGAACATCAGCAAAGACCCTCTACTTCTGCTCAACCAGAACCAACCAGACCCTCTACTACTGATCATCCTGAATCATCCAGATCAAGACAGAGAAATGCAACCCCAAATGTTGAGAACATCCGTATCAACATTTCTGGTAATGTGTATCTTTCACAGGAATTCATCAAACTCCAACTCCAACACTTGCAGGACACAATAGATGAGCTTCAGTTCCTGAAGAACAGGTGGACCAACCTACTTTCACCTACAACAGGGGGAGTACCACCACCATCCAACTCCAATGTGGTCATTGAGGAGATTATTGATGATGGAGTTCCAGCTGCTGCTGATGCTGGTGATGGACCTGATGCTGGAGGAGATGCTGCTGTTACTGATGTAGTTGCACACCTTGCATCTACTTACTTTGTTGATGAAGGAGATGATGATGATACTGCTGAGATGGACACCTTGTATGGTGATCTACATGGAGAAAGCTGCTAGACAGGGGGAGATCTGAATTCCACAATGGCTATGGTGCAGGAAGATGATGCTGCAGCTGTTACCACAGCAATATAAGCCATTTATTCAGTTCTACCTTTGTATTAATGTTTAAGTTTTTGAATTCTGAAATTCTGATACATTTGTTTTTTATTGTCTAGATTGTAGGATGTTTATTACTGCAACTTGCTTAATGGTTCCACTTGATATTTGTTTACTGCCTTGCTTAATTTGTTTGCAGATTATCATGTGTCTACTATTGCAGGTTGTGTATAGTGTAGTTTCTGTTTTGTTTATGTTTATGTTTTTGTTTTCTATGTTTGTTGCTCTGGTTTTTTTTTTTTTTTTTTTTTGTTAGTGTCTTACTTAGATTTTAAGTTAATTTCTTCCAGTTTAACTTATGATCTTAATAAAGTTACTTATGTTATGAATAAGTGTAGTGTTTATACTTGTTCTATTTTGGATAAAATTTATCTTGATCTTATGGCACGGATCATTGTAAAATTATCCCTGATCTTCATTTGATTTGATCGAACGGTTACAACAGGTATTGTCTTGACTAGTGCTTAGCAATGATGTTAACCTCAACTAAGTACATAATACTGAGTATGTATAGAAATATATGTGCATCAGGTGTGTTGTAGTCGAAAGGTCAAATTGGGGGAGATTGTAGATGTTGTTAATCCTTAAATGCCTTAACATTATCAACAACATCTTAATTTGACCTTCCGAGATTTTTTCTAAGTCTTTTCTGAAATGCTACATTAAATGTTGATCTAAATGTTGTCGCATTTCTGGCAGGATCTAGAAGCTTCTACAAGGATCTGGAACCTGGAAGATTCCAGAACATTGGAGAACATGCTAGAACGGCCTGGAACCATTTGGAACGACCTGGAGCATTCAAGAAAGATCTAGAAAGATCATGGAAGTTGAGTTCCTAAAAAATAGGACCTCATTGTGGAAGCCTCTAGAATCAGCACCCCACTACTATAAATACCGATGGAAGGCTTCTCAAATCAGTGTACTCTATTCGATCAACTTCCTAGACCGAGCGTATATCCCTGTTAGGAATTGTGGCCAGTAGAACTACCTTTTAGATCATACGTTCGTATCCCACCCGTATGGCTGTGTGTCTTCTTATCTATTGAGAGTGTAATCTTTAGATAGACTAGGCATTTCGACAGTGTATACATTATACACTTAGTTCGTTTTTAGAACAAGGCACCTGCCTCGTTTGTAGTTTATGTTGTGAATGTTAATGCTGTAACATTTGACACAACATTTATACTTGAAGATAAGTATTGGTTTTCGCCGTAAGGCTAGCATAGATTTTTATTTATAAAATCTATGTGAAAAATTATTTCCATTGTGTCACGTTTGTTTTTAGTGTTTCAAGTCTTCCGTTGTGTTAGTTATAATTTCTGATATTCTGTTAGAGTCAGTGTTGTACCAATTGTCACAACATTTAGTACAACATTATTCTACTTAAACTTAAACACTTCATATATCTACACACCCCACACCACACTTTCAAATATCGTGAGAATGGTTTTACTAAATATTCCGAACTAATTTCATATCTCTTGGTGGCTGATAAAATTGATGAATTTTTTTATGAAAAATCAGGCCTCGAACGAGGACGTGGTTTTGACCGAGACATATTACAAAATGATTATAATACTCATCTGAATTTTAAAGGTCTACAAAAGGGAAAGTAAATTTTTGAACATTAAAGAAAAAGAGAAAATAGTTGAAACAAATTATGTGAATAGTGAATTCGATAATGAAATGATTGATATAACACAATTTGATGTTGTTGATGATCTTACCCACTCTAAAGGTGGTAATTAGAGTGTTATAATACTCAATCACAATTTTCTTCGATAATCTATTATTAATGTTTATTTTCTTATATTATGCAATATCTTAATATTTCTCTTCTTTATAATGTAAATGGTTATTGCATTTTCATAAAATAAAAATAATTAGATTGTAAATATATTACTTTTATATTTTTTTTTTAATAAAAGAAATGAAAAATGGTATGACAACATCAATATTTAAGGAAGAAGATGAAGATCTATGTCTCGTGGATAGTGTTACTGCGCACACTATATTCAACAAGACGAAATTATTCTCACATTTAAAATGGAGAGAAGCTAATGTAAATACAATATCTGGTTATACAAAAATAATTGAAGGCTTTGGAAGAGCCAATATTAATTCTATTATCCAGAGTGACAAAATTCATTATCAATGATATCTTATCCTCTGGAAAGTCTCAAAGAAATTTATTGAGTTTTAACGATATTCGTTTGAATGGATATCATCTTGAGACTACGAATGAAGGCAATATTGAGTACCTTAATATTACTACAATTGTTGCGGAAAAGAAATGTATGTTGGAAAAGTTACCTGCTTTGTCCTCGGATATGTATTGCATGAGGATAAGAACAATTGAAATTTATGTCGTAGTAAACCAAAAGGTTACTACCGAAATTAATGTTTGGCATGACCGGTTGGACCATACCGGTTCCATAATGATGCGAAAAATTGTAGAAAATTCATGTGGGCATCCATTGAAAAATCGAACAATGCTACAACCCAATGAATTTTCATGTGCTGCTTGTTCACAAGGAAAATTAATTATAAAGCCATCACCAACTAAATTTGAGCATGAAAATTTTATGTTCTTATAACGAATTCAAGGGGATATATGCGGACACATACATCCGTTGAGTGGGCCATTTAGATATTTTACGATTTTGATTGATGCATCGACTAAGTGGGCACATGTATACTTATTGTCATCTCGCAATTTGGTTTTTTGCAAAGTTATTGGGACAAAATAATACGATTGCGAGTACAATTTCATGATAATGCAATTAAGAGTCTAAGACAATTCGCCTTGAAAATGTTGGTGAATTTTCATCTCAAAGCTTTCAATGTTTATTGTATATCAATTGAAATACATATTGAGCATCTGGTTGCTCATGTCCATACATATAGAACATTTTTTGTTGAATCACTTATAAAGCGTATTCAATTGATTGTCCGACCAATATTGATAAAATATAAACTCCATATTTTAGTTTGGGATCATGTTATATTGCCTACGACAGCACTTGTGCGCATCATGCCAACAAGTTATCATAGCATTTCCCCCGTACAAATGGTTTAAGGTCAGGAACCAAATATATCCCATCTAAGAACTTTTGGATGTGTTGTATATGTACCGATTGCTCCACCACAACGCACAAAGATGGGTCCCCAAAGGAGAATGGGGGTATATGTTGGGTATGAATCTCCGTCTATTATTAAATACTTAGAACCATTGACCGGAGATCTATTCACGAAAATGTTTGGTAATTGTCATTTTGATGAAGACAACTTTCCCAACATTGGGGAAAAAAAGTAAGCAGCTGGAAAGGAATATTTATTGAAATGAATTATCATTGAATTGCATGGATCCTCGTACAAAGTAGTGTGAACTTGAAATTGAAAAGATAATTCATTTGCAAAAGATTGTGAATCACCTGCCAGACGCATTTACTGACCTTAAAAAAGTTACAAAATCTTATATTACAACTGCTAATGCTCCTAATATAATTGATGTCCTTTAAGGACCATCTTCCATGGCAAATGAGTCTACGACACGCCTGAAGCGTGGTAGGCCTCTTGGTTCCAAAGATAAAAATTCTCGAAAAATAAAAGGAGCAAACATTGAGGATGGTCATAATGTGAACAATCCTGTTGAAAAATTTGACATACTACTTAAAGTCCCAGAAAATGATATTTCAGGCGCCAAAAAATGATGAAATATCGACAAATTATGTCAGAACAGGAGAAAGATGGAACCGAAATGAAATCGACGTCAACAATATCTTTGCATATAATGTAGCGCTTAATATAATGGAAGATGATGAGGATCCTGAACCTACATCTATTGATGAATGTAGAAAACGAGATGATTGGCCAATGTGGAAAGACTCAATAAATGCAGAATTTCAATCTCTTATTAAACGAAAAGTTTCGGACCTTTTATCTATACATCTAATGGTATAAAAATCATGGGGCATAAATGAGTAATTGTGCGAAAAAGAAATGAAAAAAAATGAAATCATGAGGTATAAAGCATGGCTTGTCGCACAAGGTTTTGCCCAAAGGCCAGATTTTAATTATGAGGAGACTTATTCTCCTGTGGTGGATGCAATAACTTTTCGTTATTTAGTAAGTCTGGCAGTGCAATAAAAACTTGAAATGCGTTTATTAGATGTCGTTACAACATATTTATACGACTCATTAGAGAAAGATATTTATATGGCAATCCCTGAGGAATTAAAGGTACCGATTATGAAAAACGAGAATTCTCAAAACATGTATTCAGTCAAGTTGAGCAAAACCTTATATGAATTAAAGCAATTTGATCGCATGTGGTGCAATTGTTTGATTCATTCTTGATTAAGGAGGGTATAACAATGATCATATATACCCTATGTTTTTATTAAAAGATCTGGATGTGAATATGTGATTATTGTTGTATATGTTGATAATTTGAATATCATTAGGACACCTACATAGTTATCAAAGGCCGTGGCTTCCCTTAAGAGGAAATTTGAAATGAATGATTTTTGTAAAACAAAATTTTGTTTGAGTTTTCAAATTTTATACTTTGATAATGAGATTTTTGTGCATCAATCCACTTATGTTATGAAAGTGTTGAAACGATTTTATATGGATTAAACACATCCTTTAAGCACACCTATGGTTGTGCGTTCACTAAATATAGCGAAAGATCCATTTTGACCTCGCGAAGAAAATGAAGAATTGTTTAGTCAAGTAGTACCATATTTGAGTGCAATAGGTGCACCAATGTATCTTGCTAGCAACATTAGGCCTAATATATCATTTGTTATTAATTTATTAGAAATATATAATTCTTCTCCAACTCATGGGCATTGGAATGAGGTTAAACATATTTTTCGATACCTTAGAGGGATAATGAATATGGATTTATATTTTTTAATCTCATCAGAACCTTGTTTAGTTGGTTATGCAGATGCAGTTTACTTATAAGATCCGCACAAAGCCCGATCGCAAACAAGTTATTTGTTCTCATATGGAGGTACAACTATTTCATGGCGTTCTATTAAACAAACTTTAATTGCTACTTCATCTAACCATGCAGAGATCCTAACAATTCACGAGGCAAGTCGTGAATGTGTTTGGTTGCGTACCGTCACACAACATATTTGTGGACAATGTGGATTAAACTCAGTGAAAAATAATTCAATGTACTATGATATATGAAGACAATGTTGCATGTGTTGCCCAACTAACGGAGGGATTTATCAAAGGTGATAGGATAAAATATATTGATCCTAAATTCTCCTTTACCCACGATCTTCAGCAAAAGGATGACGTTAGTATGCAACAAATTCGTTCATGTGATAACTTGACTGGTTTATTTACCAAGTATTTATCTACTTCAACGTTTGAGAAATTGAGATACAAAATTGGAATGCGACGTCTTAAGGATGTGAAGTGATGTAATCATCAGGGGGAGTTGACACACGTTTCTTCTCATTTTTACCTAGTAAGGTAAGGTGTGATCGTATCTAATGGACATTCAAGGGGGAGTGTTATGAATAATATTTATATTATATGAATGTCCATTTATTTCCTTCATAATATCCACCATGTGCCCTTTGATATTCATAGATTGTTCATGTATTTACATTAATAGTGGACCTTTCATTTCATCTTCTCAAGCTTGTATTGAGACTTATAAATAGGGGTGCAAATGTTGTAGTAAACACTTGAAGGTGGAATAAAGTATTTATATGTTATCTCTATATCTTGTTTACTTATTTCACATATAGAGTTATACTTTTAAGTTGTTTTACAACAAAGAATCTTTTATATTGTAGAGAATAGTAAAAGTCGTAAAAAACATACAAAAGAATCAATTATTTGGAAAGAGGAAAAAATCAAGTAATTAATATAAATGATTGTCAACAATTTTTTTTAAATAAATAAGGGCTTTAATCATTGAGTAATAATTGCCATGAAATTAATTTAGGATATTAACATAAAAAAATTAAAATATATTTAATTTCATTAAAATTGATTTTTTATATAAATAAAAATTGACCCATTTTTTAATTTTTTTACGAAATTTAGGTTATAAGTAAAGATAAAATATGTCACAAAAATATGCAAATTACAAAATATTGAATATCGAGAAAACTATGAATAAATTAAAATACAAATTTTATATAGAAAAATATGATTTAAATAAAATAAAGAAATTGAACAAAGAACTAAATAAGTGTCATATAATTAATTTACGGATATTAAATTATTGAATAATGTACAATATATTTAATTTGATTAAATGCATCTTGATATAAATAGTAATGATTGCAATAAAAAATTACAAATATAATTATAGATGTAAAGAAAAAAAAAGATGATCTAGGAATTTATAAAAAAAAATGATATTAATGCATTAATAAATTAAAATAAAGGTAAATAGATATGAAAACAAAAAGGTAAAGTCTAGTATGCACTCGAGTGCATGCTGTGCACCCTAGTCAATGTGCATTTTTCAGTTTACTGACTTACACTTTTTGATAAATGGTGTTCCACTTTTCAATTATTACTAAAAATATTATTATACAGTTTAATAATTGAAAAGTGCAACACCATTTACCAAAAAATGTAAGTCAGTAAACTGAAAAGTGCAACATGGACTAGGGTGTACAACATGCACTCGAGTCCATAACAGCCCAACCCAAACAAAAATTAGTTATAAAATATGATTATAGAATAAAATATTACAACTATGTATAATTTTAAGCAAATTAAAGAAGAATAAATATACGGAACTTAACAATTTTATAAAAAAAATTATATGATCTACAATTGTAGTCTCTTTTCATTTTGTAATCACTCTCTCAAGGTTTTCTTGAGATTTTTGCTCTTTTTTTTTTTTTTTTTGGATCAGTAATGATTTTGTCGATTATAATGATATTATATATACTAATAATGTACGGAGTATAAACTATGAATATCAAAAGAAGGTCGATAAAGTATCTAAAACATTTAACTGGGTTGTGCAACTGAAATGAAACAAATTGAAGATGAATTCAAAATATATGAAGATGAATTCAACATTTCAAAATTGATTCTTTATACTTGTTATGATTTTAAGAATAAGACAATTGACTACTAATATTGTGTTCATATTGAAATGCTAATACAAAAATCTTCAAACCTATACTTTATCCTTCAACAAATCTTCATAAATCTTCAAGAGTTAATTAGTTGAAAATCTTCATAAATCTTCAAGAATTCAATCTTCATATATCTTATAATCAGCAGATACAAAATTTTGAACAAATCTTCAAGCTTCACAAATAAAAATAAAAAAATTGAAAATAAACTTTATATCTATAGAAATTAGATAAATACATAATTGATTTCTATCCTAGAATAATACAATAAAAGAGAGAAAAGTGAGAATGAGCTACAAAAAAACTTGAATAAATAGAAAGACAATTGTAACGGTTCCTAGTTTGATGCCATCAGTTCCTAATTTGATGTCATTGATCCGAAAACCTAAATTTCACCAACATATATCAACGATCAAAAAAGCTTTCCGCCAAAACCAAATATGGTAACTCATTGGTGTATTATATATTTATAGATGTGAAAGTTATTTTAAGACAAATAAAGTAATTAATAATGTTCAATGAAAACCAAATTTCATCTTGTACCATATAATCTCACCCATCTCTTGAACAAGAGTACAAAACTCGTACATAGAAAACATGGAGAGAGAAATTGATAGGGTTGGTCCCACCAAGGGCAAATTAGTAAACACAAAAATGAAATCAACTCTTCCAGTTAAACCGGTACTCCTCTTTCTAATCTAACAAACTCTTGCCACTCCATAAATCCCTCATTTTCCCTCATTTTTCTTTTATGGCTTTCTTAAATATTCACCCATCCAAACACGCCCTTCCCCTTCTCCTCCTCTTCTTCATCCTCCTCCTCCCGTCTCTCTCCCTCTGCAACTCCTCCATCCACGATCTCCTCAAATCCATGGGCCTACCACCGGGCCTCCTCCCCAAGGAGGTCAAATCCTACAACTTCTCTGCCTCGGGCCTCCTCCAAGTCTATCTCTACGGCCCGTGTCTAACCAAATTCGACACCATGGCTCTGTACGAGAGTGAGCTCCGCGCTAATCTCACCTACGGCAGCCTCACCGCCGTCGAAGGCCTTTCGCAGGAGGAGCTCTTCCTCTGGCTCCCCGTCAAAGACATAATCGTCGACGATCCTACCTCCGGACTTATTCTTATCGACATCGGCCTCGCGCACAAACAGCTTTCTCTCTCTCTCTTCGAAGATCCGCCCGATTGCAACTCCCGAACCAACAGTCAGTAGTTTCTCTCTCTTTTTCCCCCTTTTTTGGTTAATTAATCGCTTTATTCATGATTACTGGATTTTTCGCTTTAGACAAACATGGTACAAGAGGCCTATCGAATTGCCGGCTTTTTAGAAATTAAAAATTAAAAAGAAAAACTTTTTAGCCAAAATACTATTGATTTTATGTGGAGTAACATTTACCGAACTCTTATAAAGTGATTTGAAATGTGAGTGTGAGACAGGGAATTTTTATTTTATTTAGTCTACTCTTTTTCTGTGCTATTAAATTAACCCAATGTACGTATATGTTCCTTTTGAATTCAAGGGTTTATTTAATGCTGTGGGCTGCCATTCTTTGTTGGCTCTTGAACATCACAGAAGCTGAATGTATCCCTATAAATAATTGTCCAAAATCTTCCAAACTCATAGTACAAATTTTGTATTTATGATTTTCTTTCCAGCATTTTAAGAAACACTGTGGAGTTCACTTGTAAATAAAATGGTTACTTATAAATTAAGTGAATAACAATTTGAGTAAATAAATAAATGATGGTTTACAGGTGAATATTCAAGGTTTAGACTAGATTTAGACTAAGGGTTGGTCTGCTATGGACTCGAGTGCATGTTGTGTACCCTAGTCCAGGTTGCACTTTTCAGTTTAGTGACTTACACTTTGGTAAATGGTGTTGCACTTTTTAATTATTAAACTGTATAATAATATTTTTAGTAATAATTGAAAAGTGCAATATCATTTAACAAAAAGTGTAAGTCAGTAAACTGAAAAGTGCAACATGGACTAGGGTGCACAACATCAACATGCACCCGAGTGCATTCTAGACTTTACCTTAGACTAATTGGGTATTTAAATCAGTTCAACCGTGTACATTTTTATACGTTTTGTGCGTATTTTTAAATAATAGTAGTATTAGTTATTTTGTTTGAACGTGTTAATTGTTGTATTATTAGAAAGTGATACTCCTATTTGCCAAAACTAACTCAATTTTTTGTAATAGTTTGATTAATGGGAAAATAGTGATTAATATTTGTATGGAATGATGCAAAAAATGCAGGTGAATTGAAGGAGGTAAATATTGGGAGAAAAGAGAAGGGATTTGTATTGTAGGGAGGGGAAGAATAATGGCACGTTTTGTTTTGTGAAACTAATTTTGCAGTTAGTGTATGTTAGTAATTGTTAGTATTACGGAATGTATCGTTTCAAAATCGTCACGTGGAGCTTCCGTTTGAATTAATCAAACTTCACCACTCATTCTCATTTTAACAAAGATAAAAATTACTGGAAGATATTGTGAAATTAATTAATAAAAAGAAATACATCGTCCCACCAAATTAATTATATATGTTTGCTTTTTTTTGTTAATTTGACTTAAACTTTTTGGATTAGATTAGATAACTCCAAAGCAAAGCATCCACACCTCATTTCCGCTGTACTTAACAAAGATACAAGTTATGTTTCGCTATTTGTATTTAATTTAAAATTGTGTACTTCCTCCGATTTAAATTAGTTTGCATACTGATTTGGGTACGGAATCTAAAAAAAAAAAATATTAAAGTTACAATCTTTTCAACTATAAAATGTAAATAAATAAATAAATTGAAGGTAAAATTTATTTAAAAAAAAAACTTTCGTTTCTATTAATGTGTAAAAACTAACGTTGAACATAACAAAAATGAAAGTGTAAAAATTGATTGGTAACGGAAGAGAGTAATATATTTTTGCTTTCACTAATAAACAAAATTAAATTTTAGGACTTACTGGAGTATATATTCTTGTAAAGGAAACCACCCTTCAAACTCATTAATGCAAGGAGAGGAGCATTACTGCTTACCCCACCCCCCGCTCACATTTGCTTTCATCACCAAACTGAAAGTGAAACATCTGCGTAGGGCTGCGTAGGAATTAGGGTAATTTCGTGGTAAATTAATTAGGGTTGAATGGGGCGGGTATGGGACGTGTATGGCCTGTCCCAGGACCCGCCCCGCCAAATTGTTTTGGACCCGTTACCCGCCCCGCCTCAAAACCCGTCGAAACCCGTCCCGGCCCGTGAATCCGGCGGGTAAACCCGCCCGCACTCACTTTTTTTTTACTTATAATGTAAATCCTCTAAATTTAAAAGCCATACAAATAAAGTATTAAATCTGCATCAATTTAAAAGCCAACAACCGTACTTAAAAGCCAACAACAACAGCAATTTAAAAGCAAACATCTAACACTTAAAATCTGCAGCAATTGAATATATCCATAGAATTTACAAAAAAAAAAAAAAAAATTAATGTAAACAAGTTTTAAAATAATCAATGGAGATTGGGGCCGCCGTCAATACAGTACTCCAATCTAATTTAGTTAGATTATCTAATCAATTTATTCTAACTTAGATGCCTTACCGTGGTGAGGGAGTCGTAATGGACATGATGCGTGGGTGTGGTTCCTGTTATTGGAATTAAATTTAGAAAATACTTATATATATATATATATATATATGGGTCGGGGTCGGGTATATATAATCCCAGGACCCGTCCCATACCCGGCGGGTATTTGTTGACCGGGTATTTATCCGCCTCGAAACCCGTTTGACCGGGTATTTACCCGCCCCGCACGGGCCGGTTTCATGCGGGTTCGGGTTTTTATCCGTCCCATTGCCAACCCTAAAATTAATCGAGCCGAACGTAATACTTCATTTTGCATTTTTTTCTTATTCGTCTGTCCATAATTATTTTTACATCTCAAAAAAGAATTTTTTTTTTTCCATAAACCATACTCTTACAATATTCACATACATATTTTTTAGTAGTGTTATATTGCACTTTTCAGTTATAATAACTTACATTTTTCATTAAAATATTGCGTTACATTTTTCAGTTATACTGACTTGCACTTTTTAATAATATTGTGTTGCATTTTTAGTTGCATTTTTTTTCAGTAATATTATGTTGCACTTTTTAGTTATAATGACTTACATTTTTCATTAAAAATTGTGTTGCACTTTTCAATAATATTGTGTTGCACTTTTTAGTTATAATGACTTACACTTTTCAACATACACGTTTCAGAGGAAAAAAAATTACCCAAAAAAAAAAAAGTTGATTGGTCAACTCGAATCCTTATAACTTATAAGGACTCGAGTCTATTTGAGACCATGTCAAGGATTAAACCTTGGGGTTTCAATATAATTTCTAGGAATGTCTTTTCACACTACCACGTATCATATTTAAAGGATTTTACAAAATAGTAGTCAAAACAATTAAATGATAAGTAAATTAAATAGGTTTGAAATGATTCAAAGGATTAATTTGACTAAATAAATATGTTGCAGAAAATTAGAAAGGACTCTTGGATTGCAGGCAGCGTGCCTCATTCTCCATCATATCCTTTTTAAACTCCTATATAACACTTGATTTTTGTTAATAGATTGAGGAAGGTTTTACCACATGTGATTGACGATAAGCAAAGCGCATTTGTGCAAGATAGGCAAATTACGGACAATGTGTTGATCAGTTTTGAATGTATGCATTGGCTAAGACACAACAAAAGTCGAATGGGGTATGCGGTTTTGAAGCTTGATATGAGTAAGGCTTACGACCGTATCGAGTGGAAATTCTTACAATCTCAAATGGCCAAGCTGGGCTTCTCTCCAAAGGTGGTGGAGCTAATTATGAGATGTGTCACTTCGATTAGTTATGCCTTCAGAATTAATAACACTGTGGTGGGAAGGTGAATCCTACCTGAGGCCTCAGGCAAGAAGACCTGTTATCTCCCTTTCTTTTTGTGCTTTGTGCTCAATGCCTCTTTAGTTGTATTTCAGATATGACTAGTAACGGGAGGTTGGAGGGCATTAAGAGTGCTAGGAGTGCACCAGTGATCACACACCTTTTCTTTGCGGATGACAATGTTATCTTCTTTAAAGTTACTAAGAAAAATGGGGAGGAGATCAAGGAGACTCTTCGACATTATGAAGAAGCATCGAGTCAGATGATTAATTTTGATAAGTCTTTTATTTTGTTTAGCCCCAACACGACTGATTGTAATAAGTACGAGATCAAAAATATTTTGAATGTTAGGTTGACGCAAGGACATCACATATATTTAAGCCTTCCGAGTTCAGACTTTCTCAATAAGGGGCAAAAGGACACAATTTTCCTTTCTAGTGGATAGAATGAAACGGAAAATCATGAACTGGAAGAATAATGAGTTATCTGGGGGGGAGGGGGGGAATGAAGTCTTAATCAAATCAGTTCTTCAAGCAGTACCAACCTATGTCATGATGTGTTTTAAGGTGTCAAGAGCGATTTGTGATTAGCTGGAGTCCTTGATGGCAAACTTTTGGTGGGGACAACGACAAAATCACAACAAAATGCATTGACAGAAATGGGATGGTTTGTGTAAGCCGAAAGCTGAAGGGGGAATGGGCTTTCGTAAGATGGCTTATTTTAATCAAGCATTATTGGCTAAGAAGTGTGGCGTATGATTGAAAATCCTCAATTATTGGTGGCTAAAATTTTCAAAGAACGATATTTTAAACATTCGGATATCATGGAAGTTGATGTGGGAAATAACCCTTCATTTACGTGGAGATCTTTGTGCGCAAGCAGAGAAGTGTTGCAAGAAGGCATGAGATGGAAAATTGGAGATGGTAATATTATCCATCTGCATAAGGACCTATGGGTTCTTGGCCTGCGGGTGGGAAGATTGAATCAACAATTGCAACTGGAACAAATGTTTCTAGATTTCTCAAGCAAAATAGGGAATGGAATGAGTCGATGGTCAGAATGGCTTTCTTATCTCATGAAGTTGAGGGGATCCTCCAAACGGCAGTTGAAGACGAAGGTAAGGAGGATTCAAGATTCTGGTTATTTGATACACTTGGTAAGTATTCGGTTAAAACGGGTTATAAAGTGGCCTTGGAGGCAATGAAAAGAAAGAGAGACACTCCTATGGCTTCCAATCTTAATGGAGCCCATAGATGGTGAAATTTGATTTGGAACTTAAAAGTTACACTAAAGATTATGATCTTTGCTTGGAAAATGAGCATGGACATATTTTAATCGCCCCAACATGTGGCTCGTGTGGACATCATATGTCTAATACGCTGCATGTAATTTTTTAATGTGCGGGGGTGAAGAAGGTTTGGAAAAATCACGGAGTGTGGAGCACTATAAAGATTTGACACAATTCCTCAACAATTGATCTGCGCCAGGCCTTGAATGGCTCGGTCTCAACTGAGGTTTTTGAGGAAATTGTTATGATTGCATGGGGTATATGGATGGAAAGATGATCGATCTTACATGACCCCGATTATAAAAGGCGGACCATTGATATCAAGATTGCAGAGAGGCTTCTTAATTATCTTTACTCTTTTAGGGAGGCCACTGTGATTGAAAAATATAACGAGGCAAAGAGTGTTGGCAATGATAAAGAAAATGGTACAACTTTCGACCTCGAGAGCGATTCTTTGGAAGTTGATGGAGCTTTTAATGCGAATGAATTGAAGTTTGGGGTAGGAGGAATTTTGTGTTGATCGGATGGAGATGAAGTATTGAGATTTTCTAGAAGGATCCCACCACAACAAGGCCCATTGGAAGCGGAATTGTAAGTTATTGAGATTGGTCTACAAGAAGCTAAAAACCTGAATCGAACAGTTATTGAGGTACAATTTGATTCCATTCAAGCGATTAGAATGTGAAATGGCGGCAAAAGAGGTCTGGGACTGGACTTTGACATCGTGGAAAGGATCATCAAGCTTTCACACGAATTTGTAGTGTGCAAATTCAAATTTACTTCACGGTATTTTACAAGGCGAGCGCATGACTTGGCACAGCTTGCGATTCACTCTACCATTTCTCTTGATTGAAATGGAGTAGTGCGTTTTTTGTTCATATGAGTTTTGTTTTCCTTTCAAATTCGATGTACTCCCTATGTTAATTCCCCTAAAAAAAATCGGGGTATGCTAGGAGACATCTATCTCTCGGTGGGAGGATCACACTTCTGAACTTGATTCTCAGGGCAATGCCATTATACTACATCTCGTTCTTCAAAGCCCATATGAGTGTTATCCAAACCATCAAACATATCCAAAGGATTTTTTTATTGGGGGTGGGGGGTAATGATAATAAGAGACTTAAGTCATTTCAATAAGACTCTTTTGTGTAAGTGGGTGCGAAGATGAACAAGGGAAGAAAAGTCTTTGTAGATTAGAATATTAAAATCAAAGTACGGATCTATTAATTCTTCGGGATTAGACGAGTTTAGGCGTTCCCTCTAGTTGAGGTATCTGTGTAAACTGGCTGGAGGGTCAGAGGGGTCTTTATTCTTTGACAACATGGAATTTAAACTAGGTAGGGGGTCTTCGCGCGGTTAGATTTTGGTTAGATCTGTGGTTAGACGATAAGAGGTGTCTTAGAGAGAAATATCAATCACTGTTTATGTTGTCTTCCAACAAGAGTGGAAGTGTCCGAGATTTCTTTCTACATGATGGGGAAATTTGGGTATTCAATTGGAATATGCCTTTTAATGCTAACGATTTTAGAGAATTTTCATCTTTGTGGTCGTGTATTCACAGGTACAAGCTGGACGGAACAAGAGAAGACTTGTTTAAATGGAAAGGGTCAAAATTAGGGAACTTTAGCACAAAAAGTGTTGGAATATTCATCCTACCCCTAATCTGATTAGAATACATGTGCTTAGTTTTGATGGCCAAAATCAGATCAGTATTCAAAGTGTTATCTAAATTTGTAATCTAGTAATAGGTTACCTAAGCTGTTTTATAAAGCTTAGATGATAGTTCTATATAAGTCTAAGTCTTAATCAGTGGGATCAGCTGCATGTATATCAGCTGATACCACATCTGATCAACACGCGTTCGCTCAAGATTTAAAGAGTAGAAGATTAAAGACTAGAAGACACTTAAAGTTAATTAGTGAAATCGGCTTGAAAGGTTCTTGTATACTTTATCAGCTAGCTACAAAAGATTTGCCGATCAGAAGACCCCAGTAGATGTGAACTTTATCAGATCTTATCAAAGCCTTAAAGACTGAAATTTGCTTTACCAGAAGACATTTACCTATTAAAGGAAGAACAGGCAAACCTAGCGGAAAACAAAGAGAATGTCGGATATCATCTGGCAGACTTAATTAGATGACAAGACTGCAAGTCTAACAACTCAGTTGTCGTGGACCAATTAGAAGATGACAACACAGCTAGTGAGTTTACTTGGACTAGGGGTTACAGAGATCTTCATCAGATCCGTACAAAGCATTTAATGCACGTTCCTTTTTAAGGAAATGTCGTACCAGAATTTCAGGATTCATCAAATCCATGAAGATCTTGCCCTTACTTAGAAGATTTGTTGCAATGGCTAGTTCTCACCAACGACTATTTCTGAGCACATTTCTCTCTATAAATATAAGACTTTGTTCACTTGAACAAGTTTCGAAAACTTACATGCGAGAACTCTATCAGCTGACATCAAGAACATCAAGTCTTTCTGAAATCTTTCTAAGAGTTCCTTAGAGCCTGAATCCAGTTTCTATCCTTAGCTCTAAAGTTTCCGAAATTAAGCCTGATTATATTTCATATCTATAAAGCTTAGAAAGTGTGATTCTTTCACACTTAGTTGGTTATACACATACCTTTACTTTTATTTGTAGAAAACCCAACTTTGTAAAAGTACTTGTTCTTCCAATAACAAGTAGATCCGTATACACTAAGGAAAGTGTATCTCGATCAAAGTCTTCTCTTGGGACTATAAAGTAGCAAGGACCTTTGTTTAAATGAATTAATATCACAACTGAGCTGTGAGAGTGGACGTAGAACAAGTTGTTCGAACCACTATAAATACTTGTGTTATTAACTGTTTTATTGTTTATTTCTTATTCATATATTCATACTATACAAATCACACTAAGTGTTGTACTATTTTTACCATTAGCAGATATCCTATCAGTTGATACCATACATTGTTTGATAAAGTCATTCTTTATTAAAAGGTTTTCATTCAACTCACGAGTCTAAATATTTAGGGCCTACACAATTCCGCACTAGTAGCACATTAGATAGTTTTTCAACTGACCAGCTGATATACCAATCAGTAGGTTCGTTATCTATATCTGCTACTCTACACTCGCACTCTAAGATCAGATCATATCTATTTGCATCAGACGACTAGAGCACATAGCTCATCTGGTTGTCTCATCTGATCAGCACACAAAAAGTTTGAAAATCTGAAAGTCTATTCACCCCCCTCTCTCTAGACTTTCACCAGCATTGATACTCGTTTAGGGACCAACAAAAGTATGTACTGTATTTTGGCGGATTAGACGGAGACACGTAGGTCTTGTTGTACCTTGGTCGAATATTTTGTGGAAATGTATATCGACAAAGGTTTCGGCTCTATCTTGAAAAGTCCTATAAGGAAGAGTGGCTACAACGGACAATTTGATAAGAAGAGAAATTAACCCGAAAGGACTTAGCACCTGCCCACACTACAAGTCCAACACTGAAACCGTGCAACACCTATTTACTACATGTGCAGCGGCTTTGATGGTTTAGGGAGATATTCTTGAGTGGGTGGACAACAGCCTAGTCTCTTCGAATACAATGGGGGAGCAGCTGGAAGAATTATGTAATTCAGGGAATAAAGCTTTCAACAAGAAGATCTTGGTGTTGGTCCCTAAACGAGTATCGATGGTGAGAAAATCTAGAGGGGGGTGAATAGACTTTCTCTATTTTAAAACTTTTTGCGTGCTGATCAGATGAGACGATCAGATGAGACGATTAGATGAGTCTGATGCAAATCTAGAGGGGGGTGAATATTAATTGTTTATATATAAAGTAGACGATTTAGAGGGTATTATGGTGTATTGATCCCCTTATAAATAAAATGATTATATAGACAAATTCTCTTATGCAATTGAGTGTATAGATACACTTGAATTTTAATGTTCAATATACTCAATTTAATCTTTGATCTCAACATTTGACTCAATTTATTCGAACTCAATTTCAATTGTATAAATGCAACCAATTTCACCCAAATATCACTCGAATATTTACGTATAAAATTTGATCTTATAATAAAATTTTAAATATATTTTTATTTTATACTATTAGGTTGTGTTTGGATGGAGGGATATGATTTGAGGAGGCATTTCAAATGAGTGTATTTAAATACATGGATTTCAAATGACCTGATTTTAGTGAGGATTTAAAAATCCTCTCAATTTTAACTAATAAAAGATGCTAAATATTTCAAATCCATTCACTTACTTTTTAATCTAAATAAGTGTATGTTGTGTTTGGATGGAGGAATTTGATTTGAGGAGGTATTTCAAATGAAAGGATTTAAAAATGAGTGGATTTCAAATGACATAGTTTTAGTGAGGATTTAAAATTCTCTCAATTTTAACTAAAAAGTGTGTGAACACAAATCTAAGTATTTAAAATCCATTCATAATCTAAACAAGTGGAATGAATTTGGATTGTGGATTTGAAATCCATACACCAAATTCCTCCATACAAATGGAGCTGTAGTGAATTTGAATTGTGGATTTGAAATCCATAAAACAAATCCCTCCATCCAAAAGAAGCCTTAATTTTTTTGAGAATTTTTATAAAAAAGTCTATTCATAGCCTTACCTTCTTAATAAAAGACCAAGAATAAAAAAATTTAAAAAAAGGACAAAAACACATGTTAATAACCCTTTATGCCCTTATATTTAAATATGAAAATTAATATAATAATCAATCCTTTAATTATATTTTTTTCAAAATTCTAGATTTTACTCAACTGTTCATTCACCATTCTTGACCTTCCTTTCATAATCTCACCTCAATAATTCGAAATTGATTCAGTCAATTCTATATTTCCAATTATACACCGATTCAAAGATTCACAATTATTCTCAAATTCAGTCAATTCCATAATTCCAATCAAAGATGCACAATTATTCTCAGATTTACACCAACTATGTAATTTATCGTCACCGCCCACCGACACGATCTGATTTTCTCCGAGTCGACGTCTCGGATCCAGGTTAATCGGACGGTGGGGACGAGAGAGGGATTTTGGAGAGGCGGGAGAGGGAGTAGGTAGCGGCGGGGATGCGACGGCGAAGGATGGCGGAGAGGATGATTGGATCCGTGAGTGTTCGGTGTGTGCAGACGAAGAGGACGCCGGAGGTGGTGGAGGAGGCGGAGGTGGGCCTTTGACGACGATTTTGTCGCCTAGGAGTGGGACGACGCAGCGTATGGTCCACATGGAACCATTAATCCGGCGAGATGAAGAGTCTTGTCAAGGGTATGATTTTTAATTCCACACGTACACACATAATTTGCTGAGAATTTAGGATTTTTTGAGATGATTTTTCAGCGAGATGATTTTGAGATGATTTTAATTTAGATTCAATTTTGCTCTGTTTTCTTGTAATTGTGATGATTTACGTGCGCGTTGCTGGAATTTAGTTCATGATTATTTGTTATTGGTTTGGTCAATGGATAATGCAGATCTTATTTTGCATATGTATACGTATTTTTGCATAACCACATTATAATATGAACACACCGTACCATTTTTTCTGCATTATTCATTTTATTATGCAGTTTTAGATTGCATTATTCTGCATGTATTGCATCCATATTTCATATTAATTTTCCAACAATGGTCAAGGAAGCAAAAATGTTATTCATTATTAATGAATATAAGTAAGTGACAATGGGTATGGAAATCATTAAGTTTAAATTGCAGAGTTTTGAGGAAAGTTTTTAAATTTGGAAGGTAATCAACGATTTTAATTTTGGGAAGACTTAGTAATTAGCGACTTTGATGTGGTGAGAGATTTGAATTCAAAATTTAAAATTAGTTGACTTTCTCTAGATTAATTTCGAAAATTAGATAGTAAGGGCATGATGGTACATTTATGTTACATTTTGATCTTAATTTGAAACTATTTTAAACCATGTCCTTATTTAAAAAATTATTGGGTGAAAAGATCCAATATGTGAAATCCCCTTTTTTTGCATGTACAGTTTTAACCAAATTAAAACAGGAAGTGTATATGAAGTTAGTTATCAAAAATGTCGCATATATATAAATGTCAAGAAATTAAATAGATGAAAAAGTAAGATTTAATTTTAAACTGTCAACTATCATAATTTATATATTAAACATTTTACCACTAGGTCCACTACTACTTGTACAACTAATTAAATTACAAAATTCGAGTAAATACCTCAAGAATTGAGGTGCTACCATACTAGTATATAAAATAAAGTGTAGCATTAATAATCAATAAAAAGTGCAAGTAATAACTAATAAAAGGTGTAACATTACTAACCAACAAAAATATATGATAAAAATTTTCAGCTACAATTTATCATTAATGTTACACAATGATCGAAACAAACTTATAGATTATCCACTTCACAACATTCCAATGCTCTTTTTCCGAATTAGACAAATAACGACTAACAATACCAACTACATGAGCTATGTCAGGCCTCGTACACACCATCACATATATCAAACTTCCAACAACTGAAGCAAACATAACTCTACTCATAGCTTCATTTTCTTCATCGGATGAAGGACTATGATGAGCACCAAGCTTTAAGTGAGTTGCAAAAGGAGAACTAATCACTTTAACTTTGCTCATGTTGACTCTCTCAAGCGCTTTCTCATTATATTGCTCTTGTGATAAATGCAGCTTCTTATTTGCTCTGTCTCATGAGATGTTGATGCCAAGAATTTTCTTTGCTGGTCCTAAATCCTTCATGGAAAAGGATTTGCTCAACGGCTTCTTCAACCTGTCAATTCTTGAAAATAATTTTCCAACAATCAATATATCATCAACGTAGAGCAACAATATGATGAAATCATCATCAGAGAATCTCTGCACAAATACAAAGTGATTAGCAATGGTCTTTTGGTAACCTTGCTGTCCCATAACTGACTCAAATTTCTCATACCACAATCTAGGTGCTTGTTTCAAACCGTAAAGACTTTCTTCAATTTGCACACATAGTCTTCTTTTCCTTTCACCTCGAAACCTTCAGGTTGTGCCACGTACATTTTTTTTATCAAACACACCGTGAAGAAAAGCGATTTTTATATCCATCTGTTCAACTTCCAAATCAAGGCTAATTGTTAAACCAAGCACAAATTGGATGGAAGACATCTTGACAACCGGAGAGAATAACTCATCGAAATCAATCCTCTCTTTCTGACTGAAACCTTTGACAACCAATCTTGTTTTGAATCGTGGCTTTGATGTGTGCTCATCTTGCTTTATCATGTACATCCATTTTGTTATTCAAAGCATTTTTTCCTTTAGGTAGTTTCACCAGATCAAATGTGGCATTGTTATGCAAAGACTTCATATTGTCTTTCATTGCTTCCAGCCACTCACTTTTGTGTTCACCTTGTATTGTTTCTTCATAACATTCAGGATCTCGCTATTATTTCTTTCTCTTCTAAAGGACCATCATCATTACCAAGATCGGGCTGGTCTTGGTTCTCCTCCTCATCTTCAATTGGACCTTGATCATGATGAACTATATCCAAGTCAATCAAGTCACCACTAGGAGTAGGAACTGGTCTATCCACCTTCTTAATATCTTTTATAGTTTGATCCTCAACAAACACATCATCTTGACTTCTAACAAGTTTCTTTTCCATCGGGTCTTAGAATTTGTATCCAAACTCATCTTAACCATAACCAAGAAACACACACTGTCGAGTTTTCATGTCTAACTTAGACCTTTCATTCTTGGGAATGTGCATAAATGCTTTACATTCATAGACACGCAAATGATCATAGGAAACATCATTTCCCGACCAAACTCTATCTCGAACATCAAAGTCAAAGGACCATATGGTGTACTATTTAAGACATGTACAACCGTACTCAGGCCTCACCCCTAAATGATCTAAAAGCAAACATCTTACTCTCTCGACCAATGTTCAGTTCATCCTTTCAGCAAGCCCATTCAACTGTGGAGTCTTTTGAGGTCGGATGCCATGCTGCTTGCAATACTCATCAAAAGGACCAATGTATTCACCTCCATTATCTGTCCTGATGCACTTCAGCTTCTTGCATGTTTGCCTCTCAACTAAGGCATGGAACTGCTTGAACACATCAAGCACTTGGTCTTTCGTCTTCAACGAGTAGATCCACGTCTTTCTTGAGTAATCGTCGATAAATGTAACAAAATATAGAGCACCACCAAGAGTTCTAGTTTTCATATGACCCACAAACATCATAATATATTAAATCAAGAATACTTGACGCTCTAGAAGGAGTGGACGTCTTAAAAGCAACTCTAATTTGCTTTACTGCCAAACAGTGAACACACTTTTTCAGGGATGCATTCTTTATATCTGGAATGCGATTTTCTTTCTCCAAGATCTTCAATCCCTTCTCATTGGTGTGGTTGAGTCTGCTATGCCACAACTCAATCTTTTCTTCATTCTCAACATCATTTATGGAGCGATCAAGTAGCTTTGCTTGCATTAAGTAAAATGAGGAGTACTTTTGGCCTTTTGCAACCACCAATGAGCCTCTTGTGAGTTTCCACTGGCCATCAAAGAACAAACTGCAGAAACCTTCATCATCAATTTTTTCAACGGATATCAAGTTCAAACGAAGTTAAGGTACATGTTTGACATTTTTCAAAATTAATGTAGCACCATTACTAGTCTGTAAACATGCATCTCCAACACCGATGGTTTTAGCCAAGATATCATCACACATCTTGATGTTTCCAAAGTCATCAGACGTGTAAGATGTGAACATATCTTTCCGAGATGTAGCATGTACACATCCGTGTGAATTAAATCAAGTGGTTCACTATTTCTTTCAATAGTTTGGAAAGATGACAGAGTCATTTTTGCTTCCACACAAATCTCACATTTGTGATTCGTATCAATATGGAGTTTTGGTATGTTATTTAAATTCATCAATTTTCTTAATGAATTAAAATTGACATGTCCCAAACGACTATGCCAAGTAATAGATGACTCAAGTAAATAGACAGAAGTAGAAGTATTATCATTCATGTTATTCTTAACGGTCATTACATTGAGCATGAATTGCCCATCACTCTCGTAGCCCTTACCAACAAATACTCCATTTTTGGATGTCAATATAATCTTATACAGCCCTATTACAATGCGAAAACCATGTTTATTCAATAAAGATTCGGACACTAGATTGTTACGAATATATGGTACATACAACACATTGTTTAGAGTTAATTCTTTACCGGAGGTAAATTTCAGCACCACTTTTCCTTTACCCTTGACGTCGGAAGTGACTGAATTTCCCGTGAAGAGCTTTTCTTCAATCACATTTTCGTCAAGGACGTTAAACAACTCCTTAGACGAACAAATGCGACGGGTAGCACCCGTATCAATCCACCATTCACTTGGGTTTGAAACTACCATGTTCACTTCGGATACCACAGCCGTAAGGTGTTCATCATTCACCATGTTAACTTGGTCCCTTTTCGGTTTTCTACACTCAATAGCTTTGTGTTCGGGTTTGTCACAATTGTGGCAATTGCCCTTTTAAATTATCCCTTTTAGGAGCCAAATTCTCATAGATTTTCTTTTTCCCTTTATCTTTGGGATTGGTCTTCCAGCTTTGTTCAACCACATTTGCTTTGGGCTCGTGACCGTGCCTTTTTTTTTTCTAATTTCTTGTTGTCCTCTTCTATACGAAGATGAACAACAAGCTCTTCCACATTCATCTCCTTTTGTTTGTGCTTCAAATAGTTCTTGAATTCTTTCCAAGCGAGAGGTAATTTTTCGATGATAGCAACTATTTGAAAAGTTTCGCTAATCACCATCCCCTCGGCATGAATATCATGAATAATAACTTGTAAATTCTGCACTTGTGTAACAACGGGTTTAGTATCCACCATTTTAAAATAAAAATAAAAAACTTACCAACGATAAATTTCTTGGCACATGCATCCTCCGTCTTGTATTTTTTATCAAAAGTGTCCCACAACTCCTTTGCAGAAGGCACACCAATGTACACATTGTACAAACCATCAGCAAGGCTATTCATCAAGTAATTTTGGCATAGGAAATCTCAATGTTTCCATGCATCAAGTGCATTCACTGCTTGGACATCAGGGTCTTCGGATAACCGAGGTGGATCTTCCTTCAAAAATCTCGTCAAATTCAATGTTGTCAAATAGAACAACATTTTTTGTTGCCAACTTTTGAAATTCAAACCATTGAATTTCTCCAATTTATCTTGGTGATTAACCGGAATAGTGACTTGATGAGGGGCAAGAGCAGTAGAAGATGAATCAATTATCGGAACAGTTTTTCAAAGGTGCATCTGTAGGGAGGGCAGGGACAACTTCGGTGGTTACATCAGGGTTTGTATCAGACATCTCAACTAAATAATATTATTTTAAGATTGTTAGAAAATATGGCTAAAATAATTTTTTAAGGAAACGAGAAATCGAGGCTCGTGTAAACACGATTTCCTTAAAACAATATTCACCATTCACTTTCGGTGCTAGTGAAAATCAGGACGTCGGTTTTCCATGATACAACGATTAAATAGCAACAATACTAGCACAAGTATTTTACTTACGTCAAACCGAGAAATGTCCTGAATATATATCATCGGTTTGCCAAGTAGATTATAGCAAATATAAAAAATAAGACAACAAAGCAATTGTCGGAATGCGTTTGATCTCTCCAATATTTTCGTGTCTTTTGGGACTGATGGGTTGCAGCTATTTATATAGCCAACCCAAAATTGAAAGCGTTGTTGCAATAAAGATGGCAATAAGAATTTGGACCAAAACTGAAATTGGACCAAAAATGAAACTGTCATTCTAAATTCGAATTTTAAATGATAATTCAATTTTGGGGGAGTTACTCTAAAATTCATTTAACACCTTAATTTGACATTTCAAAAAAATATTTAGAGAAATTGAACATAATTGTACAATTATACCCTTTAATCTAAAGAAAAAGTTGAATATATTTAACAAGTCAACAATTGAATATCAAATTCAAACTAAAATCCCTCGAAAATAGTGCATGCATTAAGTACCTTCCAAAAATCCCAGCTTTTCCAAAAGATGGAGGAACATTGAATTATTCTCGTATCAAAGAAAATCAACACTCCAATTTCACATTCCATTAGAAAAATCTCAAAATTAAACAACACGTCTAGAGATTTTTTTTAGATAATTAAAAAACATTAAAGACATTCTCCGAGTAAAAATTGGTTTTGCATGAATGACAAAAATATATTTGTACGACACAATAAAAACTTTGCATGAAGTAAGTGTTATATTTGCATAAAACAACGGAAAGTTTGCATTACAATAAAACATGATTGCACAAATTAACAAATTCAAACCCGTAATCTTAATTATATATATTTGCAAACTTATTGTGTGACACATGTCACAATTTCATTCACTATCTCAATATATTTCTTCTCAATTCTCTCTAATTCAAAATCCCTTCATTCTCCTTCATTCTAACATTTCAACTCTTAATCTCAACTCTCCATTCTTATTTTTTCGCCTATATAAATCTCAATTCTCAACTCATTTTTACTCATCTCAACCAATCAAGTTTCAATCTCTTCAATATATCCTCTTCGAAATTTGTCGATAAATTTTTTCGATCATTCCCTGGCAAAAACAATTCGGTCATCAATTCCGGTAATCATCTAAACATAGCATATATATGATATATTATTTCTTGCTTCTATGTACACTTGTCAAGAAGAATTTAGTTAGATTAGATGAAGAATATCAAAAAAAAAAAAAATGGCCACCCATCTACATTCATCAGCATATTATGTATTTTTCTCTTGCTTCGTCATTGATTTAGATCGAATGAAAAATATCAAATCGTTTTGATTATTTTGCCATGGTTGGCAAGATTTTTTTTTTCATTAATACCTTGAATTCCCAGATTAGTCTACTTCTAATTATTGTATTTCAAATCTATGAATATAATATTAAACTTACTATGGTGTATAATTTTATAGAGTATTAAATGTATAATTGGTAGAAAAATGCATTAATTAAGTTATAATTAGTAGTATAATTTATTACACAATAAATTAGAATCTTAATATCATATATTTGCAAACATTTTAACAGCCACGTGTTGCAAAATGATTGGTCTATTGCAATCTATTTTTTCTCAAATTTCTCCATTTCAAAATCTCTTTTTTCTCATTAATTTCACATTTTATTAATTTTTTTATAAAATTTAAATGAAACAGAACTTTTGAATAATCACTTCAATATTAATTTGAATAATAAATTTCTCATTAATTTCACATTTTATTAATTATTTTATAAAATTTAAATGAAACAGAACTTTTGAATAATCACTTCAATATTAATTTAAATAATAAAATTTATAAATATAAATGAGTTATTTTTATATTAAATATTAAATCTAAATATCTTAATATATCATAAATTTAAATAAAACATAACTTTTGAATAATCACTTTTCAATATTAATTAATCTTACGTACATTTTTTTTTAATCTCATCTTCACTTTTGAATAATAAAATTTATAAATATAAATTAGTTATTTTTATATTAAATATTAAATCTCAATATCTTAATATATCATAAATTTAAATAAAACATAACTTTTGAATAATCACTTTTCAATATTAATTAATCTTACGTACATTTTTTTTTAATCTCATCTTCACTTTTGAATATTAATTTTGAATATTAAAATTTAAATGAAACCGAATTTCTTCATACGTAAACATCTCAACGGCCTCATTATTTGTACTCTATAAATATCAACACATTTCTTCTCATTTCAATCAATCTTTCATTTCGTTTGTAGTTTAGTATAATTTTTAAGATCTTCTAAATATATTTTAAAATCTTCTAAATATATTTTAAGATCTTATGTGTTTATAATGTTAATATAATATTTTTTTTCTTTTTTTCTTTTTTCTTTTTTCAAGCTTTTTTTTCAGGATTTTTTTTATTGTTGTATTTATAATTTTTTCACATTTTTCTATTTTTCTCTTTTTTTTAGAACATTTATATATATATTGTAGATATGTAATCTTACGTATTTGTTATGTATTATATATATATATATATATATATTTATTGTAGATCTATAATTTTTCTTTGTGCAGAAATTCTAATTCTCATCTTAATTACGTACTATTTGTTATGTACAGTAAAACCTCTCTATAGTCATATCCTTGGGACCACAAAAAAATATTCCTAAATGGGGTTATTCCTAAATAGAGTTATAAGGTTTTTTTTTTTTTTAAATGCATGTATATTATATAATGGTATAATTAGTAGATACATGTACATGATGTAATGTGTTGAACTTAATTGAACTAATTTACTCACGTAATATGAAAAGACAATACTCAAGAGTCACCCACCATAGATGCATGTACTTGCTTTTGATTGCTTTAATTTTTTCATCTATAAATACTATGTATAATACATTTTTTTTATCAATTACATCAAATCAACATTTTCTTCACGCATATAATGGCACCAAAAATAGAAAAGAGAACTCAAATGAGTGAAAAAATATGTATATTATTATGATTTATTCCTAAATGGAGGTGTATTTCTTTATGTTGGGACTTGAAAAAATATGAATTATGACAATATGGAGTTTATTCCAAATTATAATTGGTCCCAAGTTGGGACCATGAATTTTTATTCCTAAAGAGAGTTTATTCCTTAATAGAGTATTATTTTTTAGAGGTTTTACTGTATTTCATATATATATATATATATATATATATATATATATTGGGTTGGTCTGCTATGCACTCGAGTGCATGTTGTGCACCCTAGTCCATGTTGCACTTTTCAGTTTACTGACTTACACTTTTTGATAAATGGTGTTGCATTTTTCAATTATTAAACTATATAATAATATTTTTAGTAATAATTGAAAAGTGTAACACCATTTACCAAAAAGTGTAAGTCAGTAAACTGAAAAGTGCAAAATGGACTAGGGTGCACAACATGCACTCGCACTACAAAAAACGCGCGGTTTACCGACGGATCTACCGACGGAATTGTGGTCGGTAGGCGTGGTTTCCGACGGAACTACCGACGGAATAATTCAGTCGGTTCTAGGCTCGTCGGCCCGGTTTACCGACGGAATTTTTTTTTTCGTCGGTAGTCCCGACGGATTCCCGACGGAATAAATCAGTCGAGTCTACCGACGGATCTCATTCCGTCGGTAGGCCGAATGACCCGTTTTGAAACCGGGTCTGATTTCTGTCGGCAATTCCGTCGGCAGTCTGTCGGTAGTACCGACAGACTTACCGACGGAAATTTATTTTAGAATTTTTTTTTACAAAAATATATCCGTCGGCTTCTGTCGGGAATTTCGTCGGTACTTTCCGACGGATCTGCCGACGGAACTCGATTTTATATTTTTTTAATTCGGAATTATATTCTGTCAGTGCCCGTCGGTGGTTCCGTCGGTAGTAAGGTAACCCAAAAAAAAATTACTGGGGCGGATCGAACCCGACCCGGACCCGACCCCGACTCGATATCTGTTATTAAGGCCACCATTTATTCTGGCCTTGCTAGGAATCGAACCCGGGTGTGTGGGCGCCTAGAGAGGGGCGCCTACCCCTCGAACAGGTGTGTTACTTGTTCGTAATTGTAATATTAATTGTATATGTACTCATTTTCGGCCCATTTTTTTTTAAAAATTCATAAAATTAATTTCTTTCATATATATCAAATAATTAAATTTGAAATCTATAATTTATATTTTTTTAATTTATATATTTTAAAATACTAAAATATTCATATTTTAACTAAAATACTAATATTTTTTTAGTAAAAAATTCATTTTTTTGCTAATTATTTTTTAAACAATTTCAAAAAATTAATGTCATTCACATAAATTAAATAATTAAATTTGTAATCTATAATTTATATATTTTTAAATACTAAAATATTCATTTTGTTTACTAAAATATTCATTTTTTTGCTAATTATATTTTAAAAATTTTCAAAAAATTAATTTTTTTTCACAATTTTTAGTTGTAACTTAATGATAAATATTTTTAAATTGTACATCTAATAAAATAATTAGCTTACATTATATAATTTATTATTCATCTTCTTCTTCTTCATCTTCTTCATCTACATTTTGATTATTTGTCTCATCTTCCTCCTCTTCATCATACTCCTCCTCCTCTTCCTCTTCATTTTCATCATCTTCCTCATTTTCATTATCGTTTTCAATTTCGATCAATTGTGAATTTCCACCCGTCAAGTCTACGTGGATATTCAAATCTCCCGAAAAGACTTCAGTTCTAACCTTTATTTGTTCCGTTTGAAACGGAGAATCATCTTCATCACTCCTGTCCTTTGTAGGGACTTCTACCATTGATCTTGCCTTTACTTTGCAAACAGCGTGCAATTCAATTTTACTACGTGATCGTACTGGATACTTGCAGTAGTATACTTGAGATACTTGATGGGCAAATACAAATGGATCATTCCCGATATAGCTCCTTTTCGGATTAACATCGACGAGTTTGTACTCCGGATGAATTCTTGTTCCTGAAGGGCCTGAATCAAACCAATGACACTTGAACAACACTACAGTCTTTGTTGGATATCCCGGATATTCTACTTCAACGACTTCGTGCAACACCCCATAGTAGTCACTTGCATCAGCATTGTAGTTTGCACTGCTAACGCAAACACCACTGTTGGTAGTCGCTTTTCTTGATGCATACTCAGATGTATGAAATATGTAGCCCTTCACAATATAGCCGTTGTAAGTCTTTACACGACGTAGTGGTCCTTTGCTGAGATCCTTTAAGAATCGATTCCCAAAATCGTTTGACCGTCCCTATACAGTTCAAATAATTAACATTAATTATGAATCATATTTATTTACGTAAAATTTAAGGAAATGGTACTCACACAACGTTGGAACCATCGGGCAAAATCACGTTGAAGACGAGCATCTATATCTGTATCTGAGATGTTTTGTTCTGTTCGTCTTAGTTCTTGAGTATACATCCTAATTCACAACATCCAATCACAATTAATATTAAATTACATAAATGAAGTAATGATAAAAATATGAAATACTTACTCAATGTAAGACTGAACTTCATCACAATTCAATAACACATACGTTTGTGCTATTTCTGCCTCTCTGTTCGACTCCCACTCTCGTTCAGTGAATTTTCCTATTGGTCGTCCCTTAGACTTGAATATAGACAGCATTCCATCAACCTCTTCACCGATATTGTCTGTATCTCTACCACCGTAGTTACGTGGTTCACTTCTCAACCGAGTGTTGACATGGTCTTCAAAATAATAAGAACAAAACATGCCAACCTCTTCATTCAAATATGCATTAACAATCGATGTTTCCACATTTGCTTTTTGTTTAGCATTGCGTTTCAAGTTGTGGAGATATCTGATTTATAATAAAAAAACATACTCCCTCCGTCCCGGAAGTGTTTGCACCACTTTGTGGGCACACTTATTAAGGAAAAGGTGTAATGAGTGGAGTGTTGAGGGGTAATTTTGTAAATTTATATGAATAAAGTAAAAGGAGTGGTTGGAATAAGTGTAAAAGTAATGGCATTTTGTGTAAATATGTGAATTTTGTGAGGGTGGAGTTTATGAAAAAGTTTCCTTTTTAGGAAGTGCAAACAATTGTGGGACGGACGAATAAGGAAAGAGTGCAAACAATTGTGGGACAGAGGGAGTATATTTTAATTCAGTGAACATGCATGTAGTATATATAAAAAATGAAAAATGTAAGAGTTTACCTTTCAAATGGGTACATCCACCTGTACTGCACTGGACCACAAATTCTGGCTTCATACGCTAAATGAACGGGTAAGTGTTCCATGGAGTTGAAGAAGCTAGGTGGAAAAATTTGTTCCAACTTACACAAAATCACTGGAATGTCTTGCTCCAAACGAATCATATCATCGATCTTGATCGTTGAAGATGTTAAATCTCTAAAAAAAAGACTTAATTCAGTGATAGCCCTCCACACATTGAGAGGAACAACGTCTCGGAACGCAATCGGTATCAAGCGCTGCATAAAAACATGACAATCGTGACTCTTCATCCCTGAAACCTTACCCCTGTTTATGTCTGCGCATCGACTCAAGTTTGACACGTAGTTGTTTGGAAAATTCAACTCGTGAATCCAACGACACAGTTGTTGTTTATGTGGCTTATCCAGTGTGTAGCAAGCCTTCGGATATCTACCTGTACTGGGATCCATTTTCAACTCTTCGCGACGACAATAAATGTTCAACTCTTCCCGGGACTTTGGAGTATCTTTCGTCTTGCCTTCTATGTTCATCATTGTGTGGAACACATTATCAAACACATTCTTCTCAATGTGCATCACGTCCAAATTGTGTCGGATCAATAGTGAACTCCAGTATGGCAAATCCCAAAAAATACTCTTTCTATTCCATCCACCTGGGATTCGACCGTTGTGTTCAGCTGCATTTTCCTCAGTAGATTTTTTCAAACCCGTCCACTGAATCTCATGTAACAACGTTTGTCCTGTACGGTAACATTATACTAGAAGAAATTAATAAAACATATACGTATAACATTATACTAGATCAAATAATTGTATAATTAAAATACCGTTTCGAAGGGGCGGTCGATTGTGTGTAACTGTTCTGTTCTTCAAGAAGTTGTTCTTATTCCTTCTAAATGGATGATCTCGAGGTAAGAACTTTCGGTGATTATCGAACCATGTAACTTTCCTACTCTTCTCAAGACTGAAAGCTTCAGAAAAATCCATACAATACGGACATGCTTGAAACCCAGCCGTTTTCCACCCAGACAACATAGAATATGCAGGAAAGTCGCTAATGGTCCACAATACAGCAGCACGCATCGTGAAATTCTGTTTTCTGAACACATCATACGTTTGGACACCACTTTCCCATAAAAAGATCAAGTCTTTTATAAGAGGCTGGAGATAAACGTCAAGTTTATCCTTTGGATTCGACGGACCTGGCACCAATACAGTTAGAAACATTGTTTGAGGTTTCAAGCACATCCATGGAGGAAGATTATACGGAGTCAGAATCACCGGCCACAACGAATACTGCTTTCCAAAGCTCCCAAACGGTGCAAAACCATCAGTACACAAACCTAGCCTCACATTCCTCGGTTCAGAAGAAAAATTGGGATACACGTTGTCAAGGTGTTTCCAGGCCTCCGAGTCCGCCGGATGACGCATCTCCCTAGACTCGGTCGAAGACGAATCTGTTGCATGCCACGTCATGTGTTGTGCTGTGGCAGTAGATTGATACAATCTCATTAAACGGGGAATGATTGGAAGATAATACATCTTCTTGTGTGCCACTTTCTTCTTCGACGACTTCGATTGACCAGCGGGCCCCTTCCGACGTGGCTCTTTGTAACGAGGATGACCACACATCTTACACATGTTCAGATTGTTATCTTCATCACCCCAATATAACATGCAACCGTTTACACAACAATCAATCTTCTCGACCGGCAATCCCATATTTTTCATCATTTTCTTGCTTTGATGATACGTTGTAGGCACCTTATTCTCAGGAGGGCAGATCTCACTGCATAATTATGTCATTTGCTCATATGCCCTGTTAGAAAGCTTGTTCTCGGTCTTGATAGCCATAAGTCGGGCATTAAATGACAGTTCAGAGTGAGAATCACAACCCGGATACAAATCTTGATCGCATAATTTGAGCATTTCATAAAACCGAAATGCTTCATCCGTCGGCTGCTCTTCTACATTTGAAAAACCGGCTTCCATTATCATTGTTTGATACATATTGGGTTCTCCCTCCCCAAACTGTTCTTCCCCACCAAACTGTTCTTCCCCACCAAACTGTTGTTCCCCACCAAACTGTTGTTCATTACTCGTGCCGGCTTGATTACCATATATTTGTCTTTCATAGATACCAGCAGTGTAATAGTATAAAACTTGATCAAAGTTATAAGGCCAACGTCCTTCGCCGTGAAATGTCCAGTTATAATAATTAACAGTGAAACCATTCTTCAGAACATGTACCAAAACCTAGGGGTGGGTAAATATACCGAAATTTCGGTATACCGAGCTTTTCATACCGAAAAATATCGAAATTATCGAAATTTCTGGTATACCGAAACTTTCGGTACGGTATGATATCGTACCGAAATTTTCGGTACGGTAACGGTATGGAAAATGATCATACCGCAGTATTTCGGTATACCGAAAAAAATTCGGTATGAAACGGTATATCGATTACCGAAATATCGAAACCTTAATAAAATAATAATTTTATATTATTTTTAAATTAAAATAACTTTAATTATTAAAATTTAAATAAAATAAATCTTAAATAATTAATTTCGGTATAAAACAATGCTTGAATATTTTCGGTATGAATTGGTATACCGGTATTTTGATATGAAATAATGGTTCAATATTTTTGATATGAATCGGTATACCGATATGGTACGGTATATCGATATACCGTATCAAAAATCCGGTATACCGAAATTACGGTACGATATCGGTATGAATTTTTACATACCGAAAATTTTGGTATACCGAGATTACGGTATACCGAAATTTCGGTACGGTAACGGTATGAATTTTTTCAATATCGAAATTTTTGGTATGATAACGGTATGGTTTAGTATTGTCGGTATACCGTACCGAACCACCCCTACCAAAACCTCATCAATCGACTTAAATATTTTATTCTGACATTTTTTGGCATTACACGGACACTTGATACAATCCCCATGCATGTAATGTGGGTGGAGCTTTGCAAATTCAACAAATGACACAAGTTCATTGTAAAATTCACTATTCACATTTCCTAAAATGAACCTAGGAGTTTCATACATCCATCGACGATCCGGCAATTCCATCTGTTAAACATTTAACATAAAATTCTTACAAACATATAAAAAAATGCACAACTAATTAAAATACACAACTAAACTACAAATATATAAAATGCACAACTAATTAAACTACACAACTAAACTACAAATATATAAAATGCACAACTAATTAAACTACACAACTAAACTACAAATATATAAAATGCACAACTAATTAAACTACACAACTAAACTACAAATATATAAAATGCACAACTAATTAAACTATAACCATATAAAATGCACAACTAAACTACAAAATTTAACCAAGTAAAAAAGAAAAACGTACCGAAATTTGCTTGCTCTCATACAATTTCCACAATTTTTTTCGACTGAGTGAGAAAGGGGAAGAAATTTTCTGTAAATATTACGCGCTACCGACGGATTTTGAAATTCCGTCGGTGCGTACATTTTGAATCTACCGACGGATTATGAAATTCCGTCGGTAGGGTGTCGCCCAAAATTCCGTCGGTAGAGAACTTGGCCGACGAAATTTCCGTCGGCAGACTTTTCCGACGGAATATTTATTTCCGTCGGCAGACTTTATTTCCGACGGAATATTTATTTCCGTCGGTAATATTGGCGGGATAAAATAAAAATCGAAAATAAAATAAAAAATACTTTACTTTATACCAAAATCTAACGAAAAATTATGTATTATGTATAAATTAAAAACAATAACATAAATAAACAATTCATTGACAAACAAGCATCAACCGAAATAAATATGTCCAACGGAAAATTAAATAGTTTGACAGAAAAAATAAATAGTTCGACAGAAAATTAAATAGTTCGACAGAAAAATAAATAGTTCAAATATCAAACATTATACTGATCAAAAAACTCATCATCACCACCACCAATGAAATCTAAGCCGTCGTCTGCCTCTGCATCTGGAGCATTGAAAGGGGGAACTGAACCAACCGGAGCATCGAAATGCGGAGGGGGAACTGGACCAACCGGAGCATCGAAAGGCGGAGGGGGAACGCTCATCGCCTGTTCAAAGCATGTATTTATTTGTTCAGAAGACATCCCCAACGATCGACCCATAGTATCAGTTAGCTGTCGGAAGTAGTGGTTCATCATGTGTACTACGTTCGGGTCCGGAACAGCAGTGGAGGATACAGAGGCCTGCGATGCACGCTGGGACGAACTGGACGACGCAGCTGTCACTGAGCGGCTCATTCGGCCAAGGCCAAGGACCCGTCCTAGATCAGCCGGGGCAACTTTCAGGTAAATCCGGTTAAGATCAGGCGGAGCGCTGGGCCCGGCTTCAGTAGAAGCCTGTGTCGTCTCCTCTTCAATCCTCCGGTTCACATCCAACTACATAATTACAAAAAAATTAAATTAATACATAGTTCAATACATTTAATTAATTAAATATTAAAAAAACATCACAATTTAATTAAACTTACGTGAAGCTGGGTAGTGCGTCCATATGTGGACGTCTGCGAATCTGGATCAAACGGATGAAGAACGTTCAACCGATCCACGTGTGTGGGTTCACGCCCAAGTTCCCGCTCCTATTTCGTACCAAATGAGCATATAAAAATTATTTTATATAATATAATTATATAAATAATTGAAGTAAATTTAGTGAACACTTACTAGAGCAATTGAGTGCTCATACGCTGATCGCCCCCCTCCCCCCCGATGCCTTGACATCCCACCTCCCCCATCACTTATACGGTTGGCTCGAGCAGTTGCACACTTCCTCATGTACTCCGGGCTACTCCAATACGTGGTCAACGTGTTCCACACGTTGACTCCATTTTCGTCCTCCCCCAACGGCTGCACCACGCCACGTTTACGCCAAGCATTCCTCCAGGTGTACATTATCTCATTATACCTAGACTGACATGAAGATAGCCAGTGACGGTGGATATCGTTGTCCGAAAAAAACTCCCTATGCCAATAAGCATGTTTCTGCACATATTCGATCAACATATTTATCAAATAATATATATAATAAATTGTTTATTGATATTTAATTGAATGCACTCAAATACCTGGAATTCCTCCCAGTATTCATCCTTTTTCGTCTGCGGCACCTTCAGCCAAGAGTAAGCATTCGCAACAATCTTGCACTTAGTAATCACCACAGTGCAAATCTTCGATATCTCATTACCAGGAAGTAAGCTGTGACATTATATATTAAGAAACAAACACATTATAAATTAAAAAACGTACAAAAATTGATGCTATAAAATATTGTTAAACCTTAAAATTATTTAATTAATTACTTACTGTACACCCTCAATCCATATTTTCAGTCTGTGTTCTCGGGCCCGCGTGGGATGTCCACGAGCTGCCGACGACTGAGATGACGGTGGCGAATGCTGTGGAACGGATGCCGACGACGTCAACGTAGCAGGCTCAACAGGCCTAAGTGAGCCTCTCCTACGTCGAGATCCTGAGGCCCCACTAGCATCTTGACTCATCTATTTTAATAAATAAAATTTAAAAGTATAATAAATTAATCAATAATTAATATAGTAATGAAATCAATAATTTTCTATTTTAATTAATAACATTTTAGTAATTTAAGTCAATAATTTCATAATTTAATCAATAACAAAATCACGTTACTAATGAAATCAATAATTTACCAAACTAATTAATAATGACTTAATTTAAACAATAACAATAATTACTATATTTACAACACCTCTACTTATAAGAATAATTACTAATTTAATCAACAATAATAACCTAGTTTAATTATAAGAATAATTACTAATTTAATCAACAATAATAACCTAGTTTAATTATCAAAACGAACTAACAAAACTACATTATATATTTGAACTAACATACATTAATTAATTACAATTAACCAATAAAAAATATATAATCCACGTACTAACATATATTTGAATGAATTATACATATATATTCATCAACTACGTACATGAAATTTTATAATAATTAACATGCAATTTAATTATAACCTCTACTTATAAGAATAATTACTAATTTAATCAACAATAATAACCTAGTTTAATTATAAGAATAATTACTAATTTAATCAACAATAATAACCTAGTTTAATTATCAAAACGAACTAACAAAACTACATTATATATTTGAACTAACATACATTAATTAATTACAATTAACCAATAAAAAACATATAATCCACGTACTAATATATATTTGAATGAATTATACATATATATTCATCAACTACGTACATGAAATTTTATAATAATTAACATGCAATTTATAATACAATAACTTAATTAAAATTAATTAAGAAAAAACGTACCGTTTAAATTGAAGAAAATTGGAGTAGATAATCGTAATGCCCTTTGTCGATCAATCCACGCACCACGCACAAGAAAATTCAATCCACGAGGACAGAACAGGAGACGAACAGGGAGAGGGGGACGAAAGCCAAAAAAAAAAATTCCCTTATGGGGAAGAACTGCCTCTCCTTCGGCAGTTCTTATAAAAAACAAAATTTGTGGCTACCGACGGATATTTCCGTCGGTAGCACGCGAATATTAATTAGTCAGTCAAAGCGGTGCGGCTACCGACGGATATTTCCGTCGGTAGCACGCGAATATTAATGTGTCAGTCAAAGCGGGTCGGCTACCGACGGATATTTCCGTCGGCAGTCAAAATTTGAACGACCGACGGAAAAAATCCGTCGGCAAGCAAGGCTAAACAACACCGTTTGGCTGCGGAACTAAATTCCGACGGGAAGTCCGTCGGACGGTTCCGACGGATCTTGGATTCCGTCGGGAGTCAGTCGATTCGAGAATTCCGTCGGCGATCCGTCGGGCCGGCCGACAGAATGGATTCCGTCGGTAGCCTTTCGTCGGCAAACTCCGCGTTTTTTATAGTGTCGAGTGCATACTAGACTTTACCATATATATTTATTTTGTAGATCTATAATTTTTTTTTTGCAGAAATTTTGATTCTCATCTTCGATTATTCATGCAAGATGTATTAAGCGGAGCATCTCAAACCCAACAACAACAATCTGACGCCATTTTCTCAATTATTTTTCATTCACAGTCAATTTATAGATCTACAAATATGTAAATTCTAAAGTAATCTGTAATGTACACATTTCTTTTATATATTTTTTATTTTGTATTTAATTGCAAAAGTTTACATTAAAAAATAATTATATATTACTTGGTAATATTTGTTAATGTCTCGGTATACTTGGTAATTCAAATTTCTTTAATATATGCATTTATTGGAAATATATTTTTATCTGTAAATTCTTTAATTATAATTAAAATTAATGTTTCTTTAATTTTATTAAGAATGTTTGATTGTTTCGGTCCCATGGTAATTCAAATTTTAATAAAATATGCATTTTAATTGTAAATTCTTTAATTATAATTAAAAAAAATTCTTTAATTTTATTAAGAATGTTTGATTGTTTCGTCCCATCTAATTACACTTATAAGTTTAACATTATTAATTTGTGAAACATTAATATAAAAATATTTCCTAATTAATATAAACATCACTGGATTCTTATAATACAGCAATTGAGATGGATATCATTGAAGATTTGAAGAGATAAAAATTGAAAAAAATGTTTATATATTTTCAAGTTTTTTAAATTTACGATCAAATTAGTGATTGTATATAAACATTTATATATCACCAAATTTTGTAAAACATTTCAATTATACGTTTTTTTAAACAATTATTACATAATTATCATAATTATTACGTTGCATCATAATTATGATGATATATATACTCCGTATAGTATAAATTTAGATTAATGAGTTGAATAATTTAAAATATATATATATATATTTTATATTTATCCGATTATGAATTATATTTATTTTATTATAACATTAGTTTAAAAAAAATCTCAACTTTCCCCTTCCTAGAAAAACCCACGCCCAATTCCTCAATTAAATTTAATTGTGGCATAATTGAGTCAATTATGGTTAGATTAGAATTACCAATTCTCAAATCTTATTTTTTATTTTTAGGTCAAATTAAAAATTAATTGTTCATTCATTCCTTAATTTTTTACATTTTGGTAAATATATATATATATATATATATATATATTTAGAAATAAATTATAACTAAGATTCGAATTAATTTTAAAAAATCTTTAAAATAGGAAAAAAAATTATGTAAAATTTTTTTAAAAAAATACTAACTGACGGTTCATATTTTATTTATTAGATTTGATCATTCCATATATTGTCGGAATCAGAATTTAAAGATATCTTTAAGATTTGAAATAAATATTAATTTTGAATATTAAAATTTAGGAGTGTGTTGGTTGTAGATTCTGTAGGAGTTTTTTTGAACTTTCAAAGTTTGAGGGTATTCAATTCGAATTTTTAAAAGTCTAAAATTTTGAGGTATTCAAAACGGATTTTAAATTTTTTTAAGGTATTCAATTCGAATTTTTAAAAGTCTTTAAAAAATTTGAGGTATTCAATACGAATTTTAAAAAGTCTTTAAAAATTTTAGAATTTTAATAATTTATGAATTTTGTTGGATTCTCTTCAAAAAAAATATAAATAAATTACACTATCCAAAATGTCTTCTAAAAACAAGAGATTTCAATGGATTCTCTCAAAAAATCAGGATGACAATATTGACCCGACCTGTGGGTACCCACCCCACCCTACGAGCTTTGGATCAGGTCGGATCCGCCCCGTATTGAGTATGGGTCGGGTTTGGGTCTTATGTCCGACCCGCGGGTATCCGACCTGACCCGAATAAATATATAAACTTCATATAATATTTATATATATATATATATTTTGGTAAAATATTTATATATATATATATATATTATTAATTTAAAAAAAAAAACACTTCACATTAAAAAAAAAAAAAAACTCTTCAAAAAAAAAACTCTTCGCATCAATATTGGTATTCATGAAAAATCTATGTAAATCAATAAAAAAAATTAAAATACGGAACCACATCCTATTAATTTTATCTTCAATTTTAAATTGAATATTAAAATTAAAAATTTATAAATATAAATTTAGTTATACATAGATTAGATAAATATTAAATATTGAAAAAAAATTATGCATATTCGAAGGATTTTAAAAAAATCCTAATAACCAATTCCAGTATATGGCTCCTGTAAAACGTTTTGAAAAGAAAAATGTGAAAATAATTATCCAATGGATGGAGTATTACTTTTGAAAATTTTATTTATTAAGTATTAGTAATATAATGTTAAATTTTTTTAATTTTATTATTAATCTTTAATTTAAATCTAAATTAGATATTATAAGAAAAAATAAATTTTGACCCACAAATATTTATTGCATCAATTATTATAATTTAAATTTTTACTAATAATCCTTTAATTTCGTATTTTAAAAATATTTTTTTATTAATAAATTAAAATTAAAATATATTACTCCGTATAAATTTATTTCAACCCGCGTACGCGAGTATTACACTAGTTTTATATAATTGTGAAATATTATATTTAGAAAATGGAGTAATAAATCGCACAAAATTAGCTTCAAGTATGGTAATTTAAAATCAAATCAATAAGATTTTAAATATCTTATATGAATATATTTTGAAAATAATTGGGTTAATTGCAAAAAAAAATCACAACCTTTCATTCCGTTGCAATTTAATCTAAACGTTTGGAATATTGCAATTAAATCACCACATTTAACATTCTTGGCAAATTTGACTAATGGGCAGCTCCCTTCTGCCCGACTCAAAACGATGCCGTTTCAAATTGATTTAAAAAAAAAAAAAAAAAAACTTAAAAAAACATTAATTATTTCTCATTAAATTGAATGCCTTCTTCGATTAAAAACCTCAGGTCCTCAACTACTGTGTTCCATGGATCTCCATTGATTCTTCCACAGTGTCGCAGAATTTGGAAATTCAATTCCACAATTCCTGTATATGAAGTACACCAACATGAACTAAGAATTTAGTGGAGTTTAACAAATCATGGCAGAAGAACAGAGCTCGACCCGTTTTCAAAACGGGTCACGCATCTCTCTGAAAGATACTATAAGCGCAAGCATTTCAATGGGGAAACTGGTATCAGGGGCAACGAATTTGGATTCAAATTCAAACCTTACATCCTCCATTCCAAAGTATGCAAATCCATTCCGGAAAGAAATAATCGTAATTGCGAAGCGATCGACGATGAATTCAATTAGGGCTCCTAGGCTATTTGGGGCGAGATTCGGTCCAATAATTGTCACAGGAGCCATACTCGCTACGATATTCTGGAAATTGGACAATTCGTCGAAGGGGATTCAAGGGCGATTAGGGTTCTTCGCATTTGCAATGTCGACAACATTCATTCCAGTGTTTCTTCTTCAACGATACATTTTCATTAGAGAGACAGCTTACAACGCCTTATCGAAGATCCTCATACGTTCTTCTCTCTCACGCCCTAATTAATTTCAATTCCCTCTCTGTTAACTCTGTATCTAGCATTCGCTGGGAATCACTTACTTCGCCGTAGGATTAGACGGCGGCGCGACGGGATTTTTATTCTACTTCATGTTCATCCTCGCCTCATTCTGAGCCGGAAGCTCGTTCGTGACGTTTCTATCTGACATCATCTTCAACCTCATGATAGCATACACAGTTGTGGTGGCCATTTTAAATCAACTCGACACGACATCGTTTTGCACTTAAAGAAGCTAACTAGGTCTGCCACATCAGATCGGGCAGAAGGGGAGCTGCCCGAAAGTCAAATTTGCCAAAATTGTTAAAGGCGGTGATTTAATTGCAATATTTGAAACGTTTAGATTAAATTGCAATGGAGTGAAAGGTTGTGATTTTTTTTGCAATTAACCCAAAATAATTACATGATTTTAAAATAGTTGGCAAATTTGACCATAAAACAACATTAACTAAAACGTAATTTTTCACTCTGATTACTAAAATTCCTTGATTTAAGAATTAATGTGGATAGAGAATTAATAACATTTATAACATAATTATGAATGATAAAACTATAAATTCGGGGTAATTAGGTATAATTTTCTATAATTTGGGATTCTCCTCAAATTTAGTCAAGTAGAATTAAAAAATACACAAATTAAGGAAATAATTAATTTATGTTGACCAAATAAATAATTAATTTTACATATTTGGGAAATAATTAATAACTTTAACTAATTTATTAATTAGACATTTTTTTATTAAAAATTTAATTATTAAATTTAATTAATAAATTTAAAGAAGGCAAAATAAAGTTTATATATTAATTCGGGTCGGGTCGAATACCGTGGATCGGACATAAGACCACCCATACTCAATACCTGCCTTCTGAGTTCACGGGTGGGGTGGGTACCCGCGGGTAGGGTCAATATTGCCATCCCTGATTCTAATCTTTTTGCCTTCTGAGTTCTCTAAGAGAATCCGTTAAAATCTCTGATTTTTAGAATAGATTTTGAATAGTGAAATTTATAAATTCACATATTGAATACCTAAAGATTTTTAAAGAATTTTTAAAATCCGTAATGAGTACCTGAAATTTTTAAAAACTTTTTAAAATCCAAATTGAATACCCCAGACTTTAAAAGTCCAAAAAAATCTTATAGAATCTAGAACAAATACATCCCCTAAAATTTCTCAAAACTTCTCAAAAAAAAATCATTAGCAGGAATGAAACATGTGAACCTATGGAGCGTGAAGAAATACCCATAGAAGAATCTCAGTCAATCACGGTAATAGGTCAGTTCTCATGCATCTTTTAGACCTTGTTATTTAACTCAATTATGAATTCATTTCATTGTTTTGTTGGTTTACTTTTTATTTTACAGAAAATGAGAAATACTATATTTTTATAATTATGGTGTTTCATATTGAATTTGTATAATAATTAGATATAGAAACTTATTTCAATTCATTTCCTATTTATAATTAGTGAAGCATAATTTGTGGTGAAGATTAATAGTAAAAGAATTTTCTAAAATTATCCATTCAAGAAAATTTCATTAACTTATTAGTTTCTATCTTCTGAGTTTCTCATTTGCAAACTCATTTCCTAATTTGCAAACTCATTTCCTAATTATCTGAAAAATAAAAAGTAAACCAACAACAACAGGTTTGATTGAATCATGTTCTACATATAGGTTCCACATGTTTGAAAAATAAAAAGTAAACCAACAACAACAGGTTTGATTGAATCATGTTCTACATATAGGTTCCACATGTTTGAAAAATAAAAAGTAAACCAACAACAACAGGTTTGATTGAATCATGTTCTACATTGTTTCATTAATTCTAGAAGATGCATAAGAATTTTTTAACCTATCCGTTAGTATGATCAATTTTTATAGAATACTAGCCCTAAACCCACCGTTAGTATGATCAATTTTTATAGAATACTAGCCCTAAACCCAACCCGCGTTTTACGCGGGATCGATTTATTGAAATAATAAGTTTAAATATTATATTAATTTGTATATTTTTTCATTGTTAGAGTTAGTTAAACTCGATTTATTGAAATAATAAGTTTAAATATTATATTAAAATATATATTTTTTCATTGTTAGAGTTAGTTAAACTTTTTTTTTAATTCTAATACAAAGTTTGTATGCTAGCATGAAATCCTACAAAATACAATAAAATATGAGATTATTTTGAAATCTGAATTTTAAAATCTAAATTTTAATGAGATGTATGTTTTGTGTTTGTTTTAGAATTTAAGTAGGATATGAACTTTATAGTATAAAATTATAAATGTTTATATAGATATCTATATAGAGTTGGTAGATTTTAAAATTCTAAATCTAAATTCGAAAGTAGAACATGAGTGAAATTTTAAATTTTCAAATCCAGAATTTTTCTTCCCAAAATTTAGACTTTAACCAATAATAAACTCTCAATTGAATTAACAATCAATAATAACTTCAATTTTAAATTAATTTGAAGTTTAAAATAAAATGTAAAATACAATCCTTTAAATGCAAATGCAGTTGGTTAAAAAAAAATGCATGAAATTTAGGCATAAAATTAAAGAATTAAAATGAAATTTATCAGCCAATTTTGTGAGCACTTACGTACACTCTATTTCAATCTCCCTCTTTTTAAATTCTTTTCTTATTTTGTATAATATCAACTATAACTATATATTAGCAATATTTCAAAAAAAAAAGTTTGAATCATTCTTACCCTTTAAATTTATTATTTTTCTATAATTAAATTTTTTCTTATTTTCTATAATATCAACTATAACTATATATTAGCAATTAAAAAAAAAGTTTGAATCATTCTTACCCTTTAAATTTATTATTTTCCTATAAAACAGTTACATGTGTTGCATTAAATATTTGTTGCCATCATATATTTAATATTATGATATATATATATATATATATATTTCTTAGTATATATATCCTCCATATAAATCACTTCCACACATTTTAAAACTTTTAAAATTAGAAAAATAACTTACTTCCATATATTTAGAGTCTCATATTAATAAGTCACGTTGAAAGATTAATATAATATTAAAAAATCCATAAGATATAAATAATCTCCATTAATTAGTAATTAACAACATAATAAAATAAGATGATTAAGAATAAATTTGGAATACATTTTTGTATGTATTACTCCATACACACGTTGAAATCCATCCATATACATGATTTTAAAAATCAAATCAATTAAACAACAATAAATATATATATATATTTATATATATTAATAATATGATGAGATTATATAATATTATATTGATAAATCAACACTATAATTTTCTATTAACTCAGTCCAATAACTAACATTGTATAATATTATTTCTTCTTAATCGATTTAGATGTGTCAACTACCACGGTCCAAATTATAAAAAAAATGAATATAAGATAAAATAAAAATGAATATTTAAAAATTGATATATTCAATTTGATTTTAAATACTCCGTATAAATTATGAATCATAAAAAAATTATTGAAGATAATAAATTTTGAATTTTATTTTATATAATTTTAAATAGATTTATATTCATTTGAATTTGAGATGAAAATAATAAAAATAAATCATACTTTAGATATCTATTTTGTTTATTGACCTACCAATCTATAGAAGGGAGAGAGAGGAGAGAACAGAAAAATAATTTTAAAAAATTAGAGAAATTTAAGAAAAATTGTAAAAGCAAAAAAAAAAAAAAAGTAAAATAACGTTGTATATAGAGAAAAATGAAAGAGAACCAAAAAAAAAATTAAAAGAAAGGAAATTGTTAAAAAAAATATTTAAAAAATTGTAAAATAAAACTTTAAAAAAAATGTAAAAGAATTGAAAGAGAGAGAGAAATATCATAATCTAGTAGAAATCTACAAAAATAAATCATACATGTTGATATCCACTTAAAAAAACGATAGAATGAGATTTGTTTAAAGAAGGAGATGATCATTATATAGGATGTAGAATGAGATTCGTTTAAAGATCGAAGGAGATGATCATTATATAGGAAATGTAGAATGAGATTCGTTTAAGGAGGGAGATGATCATTATATAGGAGATGTAGAATGAGATTCGTTTAAAGAAGGAGATGATCATTATATAGGAGATGAGATTGAGAATTTACGGCTGTTTCATTTAAATTTTAATATTAGAAGAATTTGAAATAGATGAGATTGAGAATATACGGAATTCTGTTTCATTTAAATTTTAATATTAAAAGAATTTGAAATGAAAGAATTTTGAAGAAAGAGATTAAAAATAATAACTATGATTTAAAATATTTGAATTATTATTTTGAGATTAAAATAGAAAAAATAGATAAGATTAACATATATATTAAGATTTGAATTAATAAATAATGAAAGAACAGTCGATAAACAAATTAGTAGAATTATAAAATTTTAATAAGAATGCTTGACAATATTGAGATTTTGAAATGAAAGAATTTAAAAAGGGGAGAGATTAAAAATAATAATTATAATTAAAAAAATTTAATTATAATTTTGAGATTAAAATAGAAAATATGTATTTTTTTTAATCATTTTGAAATGGACGATTTTTGTGAAGAGAGAGATTGTGATAGATCATGAAATTGTGAAATATTCTACATTATATTCTCACAAATATAGAGTATTAAGATTAAGATAATAATAGAATGCTTGATAATATTGAGATTTTGAAATGAAAGAATTTAAAAAGGGAGAGAGATTAAAAATAATAATTATAATTAAAAAATTATAATTATAATTTTGAGATTAAAATATGAAATATGTATTTTTTTAATCAGAATGTCTAAGAATGCAGGGATTTTGAAATAGACGATTTTGGTGACACGTGTCCCATTATATGACCAATTTTGATAGTGACTAAATGTGGATGACCAAATATGAAAAGAGGTAAACTTGGATGACCAAAATTGATATTTTCCCAAAAAATTATACTATATATAATATAATAGTTAAACCGTTGTTGATTATTAACGAATTAGCAAATTTTAGGGAAGACAATAAAATATATCATTATGATTTTAGCACACAATTCAAAATGTATTTACTTTTTTTCCTAAAACACGCATGCCAATATTATTTTCATTAAAAATTAGTGAAATACTTTAAATTGTAAGATAAGAATTATGTTTTTCAAACATAATTTTTTTTTTCTTCAAATTATGCTAAATGATGCAGGAGTAAAAAGATAAAATTAATTGTTCTTATTTTCAAAAATAAAAATTTTATAAGGATATTAGAAAATTTTGCAACACTTAAATAAATTTTGAAGGTGACATGAGATTTATAGACAATACTAAGTAAATATATTGATGTAAATAATGTCAAATTTGTACCAACCAGATTTAAATCTCACTAAATTATACATCAAAAAATTTGGTGCAATAATCAATATGATTTACAAGTTATAAAATTGAAATTACAAGTTATAAAATTGAAATTAATTCATATTCCGAATAACACTAATTAAGGACGGGTACCTTTTTTTTAGAACAAGGAACGAGGGGGCTTGAATTTTGACAACTTATTGAATATTGTATCAAACCCATTGAATTTTGACAACTTATTGAATATGTATTAAACCCATATAAAAGTTGAGTAGTGCAATAAATACAAATAAATTAAATATATATTCAAATATATCAACAAATGTCATGATAGAGCTTTCAGAACTATTGTTAGTAATGGATAAATAAAAGATGATTATACGCTTAAAGATGGACATATTATTATAAAATTATTTTATTCCATAATTATATTTTATTATGTATTCATTGCTATCATTTTAATTAATTTATAGTGTAATATGAAAGGGTTAGTTATGTTACAATATATTTTATTTAACTTTATATATGTACATTTATGTTTTTTTTTATTTTTTAGGTATTATTTTATCTTCAATTAACTATAAATGCACACATTAATTTGTAATACTATTTTATAAAAAATAATTTAATGATATTTTCAGTAAATGCTTCTAAACATGCAAGAATGGTTAGAAAATTGATACTTTTGTAAAAACGCTTTTTATATTTTTTTTTTTTTTCTGTGAAATAATTTTATTATAGGAATACATTTCTAGAAAGACCTTCTACACAGATGTTTTTAGTCGGGATATAATTGAAAGAAATAATTTTCTTTTGGTAAACCTTGATATCACTCAAAAACTCTTTAAATATATGCGGACGAAGACTACGAATTGAATTGAAGACACAACTGATGGATTTTGCCAATTATAAAATATTCTTAAATGACAAAGGACTCATGAAGACTGCAAATTTTAATATATTATGCAGATATACCACATATCAAAGTGAATTGTCTTACATAAATTATATCCACATACTCACTTCAAATTTTTTATGTACATTCTTTAAATTTTTATGTACATTATTTTATAAATACTTGCATTTTGAATTATTCACTTATAATATTTACACACAAATTTTAATGCACTCATTTTAATTAGACAGAATTTAATCTATGTCATTATATACTATATACTATTAACATAATTTTAATTAAACTGCTGATAAATGTTCTCTATATTATTCTATAAATATTCTACAAATTTCTAGGACTATAAATTTCATCTCTAATGTTCATAATTGTTATCTAAACAAAAAATAATTTTGTATACTCAATAATATTTCATCACTTCAGGTAATTCTCTTAATTTCAATTTCACCTCATGCACAAGTACAAAAATATTATAGACAAGGACTCACATACAATTCATATAATTTTGGATATAAGGGTCCAACGCTCTCATATTATCTATAAAACATCCATACAAACTAACATATTACAACCATACTCAAATTAGAAAACATTCTCTTATTAAATCTGAACTTATGCATACACAAATGACAATACATTCTCTTATTCAATCTGAACTTATGCAAGAGTGCATTTTGTTGTTATCGGTATTGTTGAAGATGACATGATTTATCAACTACATTAATTATCATCAAATATATTTTAAAATAATAAATTAAAATCTTATTAAATAATAATATTATTTTTTCAATTCCGCGAAATTCGCGGGTCTTACCTAATTTTTACTAAACCTAAACCCAATTTTTTTTTACAAATTCTAAACCAAAGTAAAACCTAAAGAACAAAAGATTTGCATTACAATAAAACGCCATTGCATAAATAAATAAATTCAACTCACGATTAATTACACGAATTCGAAATCGAGAAAGTTGCATTCAAAAAATGATATACATTTTGCAATAGAAAGTCAAAAGAAATTAAGGTATTGTGCGAGAATGATATGAATAATTAGAAATAAAGGTAATGTTTGAATTTCATATTGACCAAAAATAAGAAAGGGTATATTGTTTTTTTTTTTTTCACTAATTTTAACCTAATTGTTTTATAGTCTAAGGAATTGAACCTAATAGTAAATAAACTCTTTAATTTTTTGGATGTAACCTCAAGCCATTAGTGTATGTTTTAATGTTTTGAATAAATTTCAAACTTGGACTGAAACTGTCACAGCCCCAATGGCACAATTGTAACATTCAACCAATTAAATTCAATGTTTAATTTTCGAAAAAATAACCTCCAACAATTCGATTTTTGAAACTGTTCTAAGTATATCAGCAGTTACGAAAAAATTCGAGGCAAAAAGTAGTTTGTCAATTTGCTACCAAATCGGTGCGACATTCGTGTAATATTAAAAGCTACTAATGAGTTCATACTTGTATACTCACTTCCTCTTTGATATTTCCAATATAGGACAAAAATCACTTTGTTTTTTCCTCAAATTTTGGTTACAACAATTATTTGAAAAATAATTTCACATTCATTCCAACTTCAAAATGGGTGAATAAGATAACACGATCAAAGCTCGCTTCAAAGCACATTTTACAACAGTCACAATAACACAATCACTACAACAATAACATGAACATTTTTTATGTGGAAAACCTCCTCAATGTGAGGGGTAAAAACCATGGGACCGTAGTCCACCCAAAAGCTTCACTATGAAAAGAATCTAAGTATTACAATTTGTCACAATAAATATTCAACCACAAACTTATTAAGATACACAATACTTGATAACTACAATGAGATAAGAAAGATCTCACCAACAACACCAAATTGTATGTCTACTATTCCAGACGTTCAAAAGCTCAAAACCCGATCTCCACCATCCAGCATGAACTAAAATGCCTCCTGAACATTCTTTCCAAGTTACAGCTCAATCCAATAGTTGGTTTGTCAGAAACAACCTCTTAAACTCGGTTGCACAAACGTGAATCGCTCAGAAAGTATACCCTTATATTCGTGTCTATTCCCGGCAATACAGATCTCCAACTATGATCTCCACCATTCATAATGTACCTCAACGAGTCCTAAACGTGTTGTTCAAACTTTAACTCGATCCAATGGTTGAAACTCAAGATATTGATTCTGTAAAAAATTTACTCTTGGAATTCTCTAAAAAATGTGAATGTCTTTTTTCTCTCTATTTTTTCTCTCTCTATCTCCCCCAATGTCTTCTAGGGTAAGTTAACTTTAAATGTTGAGCCTGCTTGGGCCTCCCAAGTATGTTGTCTATTGGGCTTCTCCACATGTTGGAAACCCAACCCAACACCCAGCTCCATATACGCGTTGTTTTTAATTCATCAACTAAACTATCTACAATTTTCTGCTCTTTTTCAAAAACAATTTTTTTCTAGATTTTCGTAATAACCAAACGATGCACTCTCAGATGCTCATAGTTTTCGCCCTTCCTTTTTTGCCCTTCATAAATCTATTAAAATGTGTCAGGCTAGTGATGGGGTTCGAGGATAATGCTGTCTTGATACCCAACCACTTGATGATTTTCATCCAGGCTTGGTACGTATGCGAATGTACACTCGAATAATACATGTTGAATTTTCTCGATTGTCCTGTTGCAAAACACACATTTCACATCAGCCCCCTCCGAAATAATTCTTCTTTTTTGCAAGTTTGATTTAGTCGGTAACCGTTCCCACAAGACTCTGGTGACCTCTTTAAAATCATGACATACAAAAAAACATGTATCCCAACTTGTATGCCTTTGAAGACCACGTAGTATTTCTCATGCTTTTTTTGTGGGGCTAAACATCCTTTAGGGGATGTTTGTTTTGGGATGGAAAATCCGGATTTAGAATTTTGAAATCTCACTCATGTTTTAGTTTGAGATTTAGATTTAGATTCAGAATTTTAAAATCATACCCTACAAATACCTATAAATCATATAAAAGTCAATGCTATAAATACCTATAAAACCTATTTATATATATATATATATCCTATAACATAAAGTTAAACTCAACCCTATTTAAGGGGGGTTTATTGGTTGTGGAGTTCGTAGAATTTTTTTAGACTTTCAAAGTTTAGGGGTATTAAATCCGAATTTTCAAAAGTCTTTAAAAATTATGAGGTATTCAATACGGATTTTAAAAAGTCTTAAAAAATCTTTAGGTATTCAACCGTTTATGGATTTTAATACTCTACGGATTTTCTTTGATTCTCTTCCAAAAATATAAATAGATTTCACTCTCCAAAATCTCTTCTAAAAACTGGAGATTTCAACGTATTCCCTCAGAGAAATCTGAAGACGAAAGGTCAAAAGAAGAAAAACCTTTGTTGTTCTTCTAACAAATGTACTACACAAATCTTTTGCTGCTCTTTATTTTGGATTTTGAGTATGAATTGGTTGAAACTATTTGCTATTACTTTGCCATTTCGTTTTGGATTTTGATTATGAATTGGTTGAAACTATTTGCCATTGCTTTGTCATTTTGTTTTGGTTGATTTTGGGGTAGGTGTGTGTGTGGAGGGTTGTAGGTGAAAAATGTTTGATGTGTAGAAAAATTGTTGTTGGTTAGGTTAATAATCTTTTCTTTGTTTAATTATTTTGAGTGATTTTTCTCACAAGAAAATAGCAACTCACGGTTTGGTAGAATTGTTTTTGTTTTGTGATGGAGATTCGACTGTTAACCTACTGCATTTTTCATCGTCATCGATTTTGATTACTTTGCTCCTTGTACAAAGATTTGGAGAATGTTCTGATTATGAGGACTTGGAAATTGCTATAGGAAATGGTGTTGATGTGTGGTAGAGATGTATGCATAGAAGATTTGACTTATGATGCTGAAATTGAGATGTTTGTAGGACTATCTCAAAATGATTCACCATTTGGTTTCACACCACCTTTTCAGGGTTCCCTAAAGTGTTCGAGATTTCCACTCAATAAGAAGTGATTCACGTGTTATGCAACACTAAAATAAACAACCGCAAGTGTACGGTGTCTATCGTAGCGTGATAAGCACGAGGTCGATCCCACGAGAAGGTTAAAGCATAAAAGTGGAGTTTGCTAGTCGAATTCTAAGTAGACGTGATCGAAATTTTGAATAAAATATTTTACACTAAAGTTACCTACCAAGTGTCACGAATAAGCAACAAAGAGCAAAGATAAAATCGATCAAATGGCATACAAATCACAAAACGAAAGTAAAATGGATATAAACTCAAAGAGAAAAGGTGGGTTCCAAGGCAATTGTAGTATTTAGACGTCCGTTTATAAGAGTTATCTCGTTTAAATGGCCATTAAGGTTATCTCAAATAGGGTGATCACACAAGAAGAACTAATCGATCTCTCGATACAAATTAATCCAAAGACGCAATGTAATATAAGCTCGTATGTCTACATCACAAACATTACACCATCTAAAATAGCTCCTAAGACCATTCGATTCCCTCTCCGATAATTAATCCTCTCTCGAGATCATAATAATACCGGGTTGCACATTCGCATACGATTAAATGGAATAAATCTCTCGATACTACCCCAATTAACAATGAATCAAGCAAATCATTATGGCCACTAACAACATGCTTTGCAATGGATAGTTGAATATGCAAATAAGAAATAAACACCAATTAAAGCAAGAATTTACTCATAAACATCAATCCAAATCTCTACAATGCCTTAGAACCACAAGTTGTTTAGCTACTAACTAGCATAATGAAATTACAAAATCCAAGTGAAATAACTAAATAAAAAGGAAAATAAAGAGAAAGCTTAGTCTAGAATGTGGTAGGGAATGGAATTTGGGGGCTATTGCATCCTTTCTTCCTTGATTTGGTGAAGAATTGATGAAGATATGGCCAAAGCACCTCCAAGTATGTGTAACTATGTGTGGATTGGGGGAGAATGGCTTGTAATTCAAGAAATGAGGCTTATATAGTGTTGGGGTAGGGTTTGAATGCCAAAATTGCAAGTTGGTCCTTCAAAAATGGCCAAAATAGGAGATAGGCACCGAAAATGGGATTGGCACGGCCGTGCACGGAGCACGGTCGTGCAAAACGGCCTTTTAACTTGCAGGTGCTCGGCCGAGCAGGCGGCTCGGCCGTGCTCGGCGGACAGGGGAAACGGGGGGTGCTCGGCCGTGGCTGCTTCTCGGCCGAGGCGTGTGGAGCAGGGGCAATGGGGTGCTCGGCCGAGCATAGTTCTCGGCTGTGGCATGTGGTCGGCCAAGTCTCTCGGTCTCGAGGCTGTCCTCGTCGAGAGCAATGCGCGGCCGTGCGCATGGATTGATCTTGACAGCAGCTCGGCCGAGCAAGGTGCTCGGCCGTGCCCTCTCTTCGGCCAAAATCCTTCGGTTTCGAGCACCTCTTGCTCGAGCACTCGTCTCGGGCGTGCTCTCGGTCGGTCGACTTCGGCCCTTTCTCGTTTCGTGCATATCTTTCGCCTCGGGTGTCGGATTGACTCGATTCCTTTGGCTAATCCACTCCGTTTTTCGAGACGAATCCAACCGTTCACTCCTCTTCCTGATCCAGTGAGGTATGGTTGGTGTTTTGCTCCAAATTTCATCGTATTTCCTACAAAATCGACAAAACACAACCTTTCTCTCATTTCGACTTAAACAATCATATTCCATGCATAATTCAATGAAATCCACATCAAAACACGCTTAACATGTGCCTCTAAAACGTGTAAATTCCACCCGAATCAAACTCCCCCAAACTTAAAATGTTGTTTGTCCTCAAACAACTAAGCACTTAAAATAATGAGGGTGGAATGATCACAATGGAATATTCAATGCAAATCACACATGCAAAGTAAGAATGTAGTGATATCTCTTTCTCAAAGTGCATTTCTCAATGAAGATCATAGGCTCATTATTGCAATTCACATTCATGAATCAAAGAATGCACAAACACACAACACATTGTGAATGGGAAACACAATCCAAATGCTCAAGTCCTCTACTCACATGATATAGTGTTTCTCTCAAACACACAAACAAATTGAGGATATTAATGCACTAATCAACCAAGTTATGTTATGCAATCACCATATGCTTGCCCAACTTCTACTTGTCACCACACTCAAATGCTCAACAATGTGATCAATAGGACTTAATCAAGGATGTAACATTGGCTCTTTGGACAAGGTAGGATGAATTTGGGAGTTTGTGACTCTTCTAGTGGAGGACAAAGCTTGTTGTTTTACAATGTGTGCTTTCACTTTCAAAGCTTACAAACTTCATCCTCACTTTTCTTTTTCCATTCTTTTCAAACATTCATCACCTTATCTTTTGAACCATTTTTCTTTTCAAGCTTTTGGGGCTCTTTTGTCCCTCTTTTCTTTTCCTTGATTTTCTTTTCATCTTTCTCTTTTTCTTTCAACTTTTCCAACTTTTCTTTTCACCAAAGATATTCATTCAATGCACATGCTTTCCACTTTGTCTTTTATCCTCCACTAGATGTAGGAATCAAAAGGCTCAAAAAGGCTAAGTGGTTAACATTGTAGTTTGCCAAGAAAATGAGGAATTAAGCTCAAGGGGCTAACTACGGAAAATTACTTCGGTTTTGGGAAATTTTGGCTAAGTGACTCTTTTAGAACAAGATGGCCTATATCACATCACAAAGTTTCACACAATCATGCTTTCAAACAAGAACTTGGGCAAGTTCTAGGATCACTAGCAATAACCTAGTCCACTCTCAAATGAACTAAACCGGATTACATGCTCGATTTAAGGCTCAATTCTCACCGGTTTATTCAATAGGACTCTCACATTCGTCAAATGTCCCCAAACAACAACACATCATGCATCCATGCTATCAAAGCTCACAAATATGAACACAACATGATACCATATTCCAACACCAATCATGCATACATTCAAAGCAAATAGACATCACCACAACTACTCAACAATGGATTCCAATGACTATTCATGCTCACATTTCACCAAATGTCTACTACCCAACATATGATCAAAACCAACTTAAACAACAATAAGCATATGAAAGCGAAGTGTGCGCCGGTGCAAAATGTAACACAAGTAGAATGACGAACCGGTGCAAGGGTAACAACTAGTAGAAAAATAAAAGAAAAATAACTCCCCCAAACTTAGAATTTTACTATGTAAAAATTCTAAGTTTGGGGCTACAAGTTGTTACCTCCCTCCTTGCACATCCAATGCTTCTTCAAAGCTCACCATTGCAACACTTGCTTCCTCCTTTCCAAAGTTGGCTTTGTTTCTTCTTCATTCTCCAAGACTTGCTATCCATAGTACTCTTCATCCATACCTACAAAATAAACCAAGCTATCAACACTACTAAAACAATAAAAACATGAAAGCAATAAAACCTTGGGTTGCCTCCCAAGAAGCGCTATTTTTAACGTCCTATGCCGGACGGTCTTTCTTTGAGGCGAATATCAAGTCACCCCATCATCCTCCTTGTTTTTGACCTTCTTGGCCCAAGCAACCTTCTTGAAACCATTAAAGCATCCACTAGCCACTCCATCCGGCTCTTCAATCATGTCATAGGAGGTTGATGCCTCATTCATCCCCAAGTTCGTATAAGTAACTTTTCTTGATTTGGGGGAGTTTTTGAAGAAAACTCCCCCAAACTTGGCCTTCTTGCCCATCTCTAACTCCTTGTCTTACACCTTGGGGTTCTCCTCCACAATATTTATCTTGGGCTCTTCTTCCACCTCCTTTCTCATGGGTATTGGGGGATACTCTCCCTTAGGAAACCCATACTCTCCAGTCTCATCGTTTCGGAGTTTGATAGCTCTAAACATGTCAATCGTAACTATCTCTTGATTCATTCGAAGCTCCAACTCTCCATTCCTCATATCAAGAATAACCCCTCCGGTTGCCAAAAATGGTCTTCCCAATATCAATGGAATGTTTTTGTCTTCCTCCATATCCAAAACCACAAAGTCTACCGGAAAAAGAAATTTGTCGATTTTGACCAATACATCCTCCGCTATACCCAAAGGGTATGTCATAGACCTATCTGCCAATTGGAGGTTCATTGTGGTTGGTGTGAGCTCTCCTAAACCAAGTGACTTGAAGAGTGACAATGGCATGAGGTTGATGCTTGCTCCCGAATCACATAGAGCTCTTAATGTACCTCCATCTCCAATAGTGCATGATAAAGTGAAGGATCCGGGATCCCTAAGCTTTGGAGGTAACTTAGCTTGAATTACGGAGCTACAATGTTCGGCTAAGTGCACCGTCTCATATGCCTCCATTTCCCTCTTGCTTGACATTATCTCCTTCAAGAATTTGAAATAATGTGGTATTTGTTCAAGAGCTTCGGCGAAAGGGATGTTGATATGGAGTTTCTTGAACATCTCCGCAAACTTGACAAACTTGCTATCCAAGTTCTTCTTCTTCTTCATCCTTTGCGGATATGGGAGGGGCATTACATTTTTACTAAACAAAGGAGGGATTGCCTCCCCACTCTTCTTCTCCCCTTCTTTCTCTTTCACTAAGCCATCATCTTTGTCAACACCCTCGGGTGCCATTACCACTTCCTCCTCTAACGGCATCTTGGGCCCTTCGTAGCTTGTCCCACTTCTTAGCCTTATGGCTTTGCATTGCTCCTTAGGATTTAGCTCCGTGTTAGAGGGGAATTGCCCCGGAACGTGTTGCTTTCCAATGATGGTAGCAAGTTGACCTATTTGCTTCTCTATAGCCTTCATGTGGGTGGTCACATCTTTGATCATCTCACCATGCTCATCAAGTCTTTGCCGAGTTATGTTTGCATTCTCCCTAGTTTCTCTCATGAAGTTCTTTGTTTCCCCCATGAAGGCACTAAACATATCCTCCATTGATGGCTTTGATGAAGACTCCACAATAGCTCCATCTCTAACATTAAAATTTGGAGGTGGGATGATGGCATTCCTTGTGTTGGCATAGGAAAAGTTCTCATGTTGCCTCAATCCGGGATGATATTGATTCGGATTAAGAGGTTGCCTCTCATTCCAACCTCTTTCTCGAAAATAACGGTCCCGTTGGTTGTTCATGAAATGGGCCTCCTCATATTGATCATTATTGGGCTCCACTAGTGCTTTGGCCGTCATCAAAGAGATTAGCTTGTCCACTTTGTTGGATAAGTTGACACTTTCTTCCGAATTTTGAGTGGAAGCTACTTTCCGGGCTTGCCTTCTCTCGGATGGCCATTGGTTTCCGTTCTTTGCCATCTCCTCTAGGAGCACATAACCCTCATCCGTCGTCTTTCCTAGCAAAGAACCTCCACCGGCCGAGGCATCCACCATCCCTCTCGTTCGATGGTCCATCCCGTTGTAGAAATAGCAAATCAATTGGTCTCTTGAGAACCCATGTTGAGGACAACTTCGTATGAGATCCTTGAAACGCTCCCAAGCCTCGGCTAAAGACTCATCATCGTCTTGCATGAAAGAAGAAATTTATCCTCTTATCTTGATGGTCTTACTTGGAGGAAAGTATTTCATAAGAAAAGCATCTACAAGATCGGCCCAATTTTCGATTGTCCTTAAATCAAGAGACATGTACCATTGCTTAGCACGATCACGTAGAGAGAATGGGAACAATTGGAGACGGATGTAATCTTGAGGGACACGATTGATCTTAACCGTTCCACTTATCTCTAAGAATTGAGATAAATGGAGGTTAGGATCCTCCTTTGACAACCCTCCAAATTGGTTGTTTTGAACCATCATGATTAGGGCCGGCTTGAGCTCAAAGTTATGAGCATCAATGGGTTCCCGACCCGCTCCTCCATATGGCCTCGGAATTGGGCGGAAATGATCTCTTAGTACCCTTTGTGGTCGATTTCCCCCATTCCCATTCGGTTCCTCAAATCCATCTACCCCTTGATTCTCAACCTCCTCCTCGACCTCTTCTACAACCGGATTCTCTCTTCGATTCATTCTTTCCAACTCTAGTCTTCTCCTTTCGGCGTTCCTTCTTCGACAATTGGCCTCAATCTCCGGATCTAAAGGTAGCACGTCTTGGTGGTTCCTCCTAGATCGTGTGATCATAAACCATGTCTATCAAAAGAACGAACAAGAGTGAGATATACAAATAAGCTCAAAGTAACAAACACAAGTATTTTTGGATTTTTGCAAATAAAGAAAGCAAATAAATTGTCTAAACTAAAACTCTTCTAGCCTACACTCTAGAGCTTATAAAAACCTCCCCGGCAGCGGCGCCATAAACTTGATTCACGTGTTATGCAACACTAAAATAAACAACCGCAAGTGTACGGTGTCTATCGTAGCGTGATAAGCACGAGGTCGATCCCACGAGAAGGTTAAAGCATAAAAGTGGAGTTTGCTAGTCGAATTCTAAGTAGACGTGATCGAAATTTTGAATAAAATATTTTACACTAAAGTTACCTACCAAGTGTCACGAATAAGCAACAAAGAGCAAAGATAAAATCGATCAAATGGCATACAAATCACAAAACGAAAGTAAAATGGATATAAACTCAAAGAGAAAAGGTGGGTTCCAAGGCAATTGTAGTATTTAGACGTCCGTTTATAAGAGTTATCTCGTTTAAATGGCCATTAAGGTTATCTCAAATAGGGTGATCACACAAGAAGAACTAATCGATCTCTCGATACAAATTAATCCAAAGACGCAATGTAATATAAGCTCGTATGTCTACATCACAAACATTACACCATCTAAAATAGCTCCTAAGACCATTCGATTCCCTCTCCGATAATTAATCCTCTCTCGAGATCATAATAATACCGGGTTGCACATTCGCATACGATTAAATGGAATAAATCTCTCGATACTACCCCAATTAACAATGAATCAAGCAAATCATTATGGCCACTAACAACATGCTTTGCAATGGATAGTTGAATATGCAAATAAGAAATAAACACCAATTAAAGCAAGAATTTACTCATAAACATCAATCCAAATCTCTACAATGCCTTAGAACCACAAGTTGTTTAGCTACTAACTAGCATAATGAAATTACAAAATCCAAGTGAAATAACTAAATAAAAAGGAAAAGAAAGAGAAAGCTTAGTCTAGAATGTGGTAGGGAATGGAATTTGGGGGCTATTGCATCCTTTCTTCCTTGATTTGGTGAAGAATTGATGAAGATATGGCCAAAACACCTCCAAGTATGTGTAACTATGTGTGGATTGGGGGAGAATGGCTTGTAATTCAAGAAATGAGGCTTATATAGTGTTGGGGTAGGGTTTGAATGCCAAAATTGCAAGTTGGTCCTTCAAAAATGGCCAAAATAGGAGATAGGCACCGAAAATGGGATTGGCACGGCCGTGCACGGAGCACGGCCGTGCAAAACGGCCTTTTAACTTGCAGGTGCTCGGCCGAGCAGGCGGCTCGGCCGTGCTCGGCGGACAGGGGAAACGGGGGGTGCTCGGCCGAGGCGTGTGGAGCAGGGGCAATGGGGTGCTCGGTCGAGCATAGTTCTCGGCCGTGGCATGTGGTCGGCCAAGTCTCTCGGTCTCGAGGCTGTCCTCGTCGAGAGCAATGCGCGGCCGTGCGCATGGATTGATCTTGACAGCAGCTCGGCCGAGCAAGGTGCTCGGCCGTGCCCTCTCTTCGGCCAAAATCCTTCGGTTTCGAGCACCTCTTGCTCGAGCACTCGTCTCGGGCGTGCTCTCGGTCGGTCGACTTCGGCCCTTTCTCGTTTCGTGCATATCTTTCGCCTCGGGTGTCGGATTGACTCGATTCCTTTGGCTAATCCACTCCGTTTTTCGAGACGAATCCAACCGTGCACTCCTCTTCCTGATCCAGTGAGGTATGGTTGGTGTTTTGCTCCAAATTTCATCGTATTTCCTACAAAATCGACAAAACACAACCTTTCTCTCATTTCGGCTTAAACAATCATATTCCATGCATAATTCAATGAAATCCACATCAAAACACGCTTAACATGTGCCTCTAAAACGTGTAAATTCCACCCGAATCAAGAAGTCAACCCAAAAGAAGTAGAGCTTAGTATGAAATAAATTTTAGATGGCCTAAAAATATCTGGTCTCATGGAAGAGATTAAAAAATTAACAAGCAATTTTGAAGGAGTTCATAGCCTCTTAGAGCATCTCCAATGTAAAATATAATAATAAAAAAAGTGTAGATAAAATATATTGTCTAATTTAAAAAAAAAAAAAAGTAGTATGTGGAAGGGTCGCAAACACCTCACGCGAGAGGGGGAAAGTGGCTCTCACACACCAAAGCAATCTATTTCTCTCTCCTCAAGTGAAAGTCACCTCCATTTCCTCCACTCTCACTTCTCTTCCATTTTTTTTTCCTTTCACAGGAAAGCATTACTCCTTCCTCATTCCCCCTTCCCTTGCCACATCACCAAACCCACAATCATACCTTCCTATTTTTATTGAAACAGCACGAAGCATAGCATACAAATACACATTTTTTCAGCAAATTACAAAGCTGCTATGTCTGCTAACCAGATAGGAATCTCTTCATTGCTCCAATCGCGAGAAGAACGAGAGTGAGCGGCTACTTGCGCTAATTCATGTGCCGCCGCATTTGAAGTCCTGGTGTATGTAGTACTTCGCACACTACGAAGTCCTTTGCTATGTTCTGTATCCTTTCCAGGACAAAGCCTTCCCAACTCCAAAAAATCTTCTTTTGCCTCACTGCTCTTACAGCGTCCATAGAATCCGAGAGGACCTTCACCCGTGTTATTGCGTTGTCCCTGCACCATTGTAGCCCCTCCTCTATGGCTCTGAGCTCAGCTCCCAAAATCGTCCTTGGGTTTGTGAAGTGCCTGTAGCAGGCCCTGAATATGTTTCCTCCTCGGTCCCAAAGGACCCTTCCCATTCCGTACATATCATTTTCCTCCTTAAAGGTTGCATCTACCTTAAGGGAGAACATATCAGCAAGGTTATCATCCAGACTCAATTGGCCATTTGCTTTTATGCCCCTCCCCAATTTTCTTCTACTTTCTTGGTAATCTTTCAGAAAGATTAGTGCCCACTCCATATTGGAGAAACACTCATTGCGTTTGTGCATCAAACCATCTTCATGTAGAAGCTTACATCTTTCCTTCCAAATCCCCCAAGCAATATCCACCAAACTCTCCCAATTCTCCTGCATCCCTAGCTCATCTAACCGCAACAATATATCCCCCACTGAATCCCTATTGCATACTTTTAACATATTCCACCAACCATGCAATTTTCAGATATGTTTGATTAAAGGGCAGTAAAAGAGGACATGACTAGTTGATGCCATGTGATTCTTGCATAAAGAGAACGTACCTGACACTGGAACATGGTGCCTGTGTAAGTTACCCTCCGTCGCAAGGATTTCCCTTACCACTTTCCACCAGAAAAATTTGAGTTTTGGTGGAACATTGAGGCGCCAGATCTGCTTCCATCTAGTCGCGAAGGAATTTCGGTCTGAGACCGATGGTCTGCTCTTATCCTTCTCCTCCATTCGGAGTGCTTCCCAATACCCCGATTTGACCGTAAATTTCCCCTTCTTATCTGGCTTCCAAAATCTTGAGTCGATACAGTCCTTTCCCCCTATTGGTGTTCTTAGAATCGCTTGGTATTCAAAAGGTAGGAAGGCCTGCTGAATCAGGCCCCTTTCCCATGTGCCCTGAGTATTAATAAATCGACTCACAGAGGAGCCACTTGCAATTCTTGAGAAAATCCGTCCTCCCAGAAGGCCGTCCACCCATCTATCTTTAAAGAGCATAACCTGCTCCCCATTCCCAATCCTCCATTGCATACCACTTTCCAAAAGCTCCCTACTCCAACACAGTGATCTCCATACAAATGAAGGGTTATGACCAATCCCTGCCTCAATTACATCCGAGTGTTTAAAATATATTGTCTTAAGTACTTTGCTCAACAAAGAGTTGGGATACTGAATAACTCTCCAAATTTGCTTGGCCAATAAGGCTTTGTTGAAGTGCACCAGACTCCTGTAGGCTAAACCCCCAATTTCCTTTGCTTCACACAAAACGTCCCATCTCTTCCAATGTAACCTCTTTCCCTCCTTTTTCAAGCCCCACCAGAAATCAGCTAAAAGCTTCTCAATGTCCCTACAGATCGTAATTGGAACCCTAAAACAGGTCATGGTGTATGTAGGAATTGCTTGAAGAATGGCCTTAATCAACACCTCTCGTCCTCCTTCCGAAAATTATGTGCATTTCCATGTATCTATTCTCTTTGCTACCTTATCCCTCAAATAGCCGAACTGAATTCTTTTTGTTTTCATAGTAAAAGTCGGTAAGCCTAGATACATTTCATGTCCCCCCGTAAGCCTAAGTCGCAGAGTATCTCGAACCAGCCGTATGTTCTCCTACTGTGCCTTTGGGCTAAAGGTCACCGATGACTTTTCATAATTGATCCGTTGTCCCGAAGCCCTCTCATAATTAAGGAGGGCAGCTTTGACCGCTTCGCAATCCTGCCTTGTAGCTTTGAAAAATAAAAGGCTATCGTCTGCGAAAAAAAGATGAGTTATTGGTGGTGCTCCTCTAGCCACTTGAACTCCATTGATGAGGCCATTCGTCGCTTCCCTTTTCAGATAAGATGACAACCCTTGTGCACACAAAACAAAAAGAAAAGGTGATAATGGATCACCCTGCCTTAACCCCCTTTGTGGTTGCAAACTCCCCACTATCTCTCCATTGATCTTAAAAGCATATCTTACAGATTTAACACAGTGCATAATAAGTGTTACCCATTTCTGTGAGAAACCCAAGTGTAGTAACATTTTTTCCAAATAGGTCCACTCCACTCTATCATAGGCCTTGCTCATGTCTAGCTTCAAGGCTGCATATCCGTCCCTGCTTTTATTGTTACGTATCCAATGCATACATTCATAACCAAGAATGAAGTTATCTGAAATAAGTCTCCCCGGAGTCAAGGCACTTTGATTGTCATCAATCAGCTCCCCCATCACATGCTTTAGTCTGTTTGTGATTGTTCTGGCAAGAATTCGGTACACCACGTTGCTCAAGCTGATCGGCCTAAAATCCGCCACCACCCTCGGATCCTTCTTCTTTGGTATCAGAGTGATCCATGTTTCATTCCATGTCGATAGGTCCCCTCCATAATTAAGTATATCCAGAATTTCTTTCGTCGTATCCTCTCCCACCGTGTTCCACATTTGATGACTCACATGAGATTTTTCCTCCCATTGGAAATGCTCTTGGAGAAAAGAGAAAAAGTTCATACAACTTGGAATGCTATCAAAAAAATCCCAAATTTGGATGAAGACATTCTCCTTATGTATCAGATATTATGAATGCTATCAAAAAAATCCCAAATTTGGATGAAGACATTCTCCTTATGTATCAGATATTATATATTTTGTTGCGGATCTTGTTAAAACTTTTTTATCACTATTTTTGCTGCGGATCTTTTTAAGAATTTCTTTTGATTACATATTTGAAATTAATGAATTCTGTATTTTTGTTATTATTATGAAAAATTGTGAAATGTTGGAAATCAATAAAAAAAAATGTATTCTACGATCCTGTCAAATCTATAAAAATTCATATAAATTAATAAAAAAAAACCAGTCAAGCATGAACTCTATGAATTTTCTAAATTCACGTACTTTTAAAATTAAAAAAAAATATCAATATAATCTCAATTGAATACACTCCTAAATTTCAAAACAAACACAAAATTTATAATTCATTAGAATTTTGAAATTCACGAAATTTTGACATTCGAATGTCAAAATTACAAAACAAACATCCGCTAACAGAAAGGGTGAGAAGATGAAGTTATTAAGGTAAGAAGTTTGGTTAAAAAGAGTGATGAATGGGAATAATTAAACTAGTTTTGTAATTATTGTTGGTTTTAAAAATGTAAAGTGAAAGAATAGAGAATCAGATTCCAATATCAAATTCGAATCTTTTTACTTAATCACTAATAATTATTTATTAAAAGTATATTATTTATTTTAATACCACTTTAAATAAAATTGTTCAAACTTTTAATAAGTCTATTTTTTTTTTTTTTTGATTGGTTCAAATTTAATAGGTACACTTTTATAAATAAAATATTTATTATTTTAACACATTAATAAACTATTATTTTTTACTTTACTCATCTACTCTATATATAAATAATTAATATTTTTTAATCTGTTTTTCTTGTAAATTATAGTTGGTCTGACTGATATAATAATACGATGAGATTTGAGTACTTTTGTACTTAAATTTATTTATCTTATTTTTACTTTTCAAAATAAAAATAATTAATTTTTTATAAAGCAATAAAATCTTTTTTCTATATATCCAAAATCTGTATTTTTTTGGCCACCCAATTCATATCCCTATCCAAAGTACACAGTCCAATATTTATCTTCGAAATGAATGTTACACGTGTCATCTCCTGCTTTTCCCACGAAACTGAATCGCTTCTTTTTCTCTTCACTTTTTTTATATATTTATTCTTTCTTCTTTCCCCTCTCAACTAAGTAATCAAATTTACTAGGGCTCAAATTTCTTGTGATTTTCATTTTCAATTACCCTAACAGAATGGGAGGCGGAGCGATCAGGTCTGCGGCCAAGGTCGCGGGGATGGCCGCGGCAACTGGCGGCGGCCTCCGCGGCATCACGGCGGAGCATTTGATTGTCTCCTCCGCCGCCCGAATGGCCTCTTCAGGCCGTCCGGTGGATGATTTGAGGCTGGAGGCGTCGAATTCGGAGAGTAGTGTCGTGCAGAGGCCTGCCATGGTGTTCGATGATTGGGTCGAGGTGGAGAGTGATGCTTCTGAGCCGATGCCGAGGGTTGTCTTTGGTGGCCCTCCGACTCTTCAGGAAGCCAAACAGGCCACTTCTGAACTATCTATCGCACTTGAAAAGTAATTTCTTTATTCTTCATGCTATACGCTTAAATTCAGAGTATTAGAGTACCAATTCTTTTCTGAATTATCTATTGCGCCTGGGAAGTCACACTTATATCCATGTTTCAAATTAGTGCAGATATTTCACTTGTGTTGTATGCGTTGATTTTGAACTTGGGTTTCCTAGGACTTACATACTTGTTGGAGGTGTTTAACATTAGGTGGTTTGGCCGTGATTGGGTTTTTATTTATTGTTATTATTTTGATTGCAATTAGACTAGTAATATCTGGTTTAGTTGATTGCATTCCGTGTATGTTGATATTATTCTGAGGAATTCTAGTCTGAGTAAAAACACGAAAAAAGGGACCTGACGAGTAAGCATCATTACCTCATTGAATTTTCCTGTAGTATCTACAAGCTCGAGTATGCAGGCCTTATGTTACTACAAAGTGATTCTTGGTGTAGTTTTGTCAACTTTTGTTTTCCAGTGTTTGCTTGCTAAAAATGAAACATCTGTTAAATTATATAATAAAAACCTGCAGGGCATATCTATCACCTTCCAAATCAGTTGGATATGAAAGTTCCGATGTAGCAGATCAGGGCTCTAGTATGTCTCTTTCAAACATGGAGGGTATGGAGACCAAAGCATGTGTAACCACTGAGATTGTTGGTGCTCCCTCACTTCCTGCTTCTGCTATAAGGGCGTTTAAGCTTCTTCATGAAAGTTCCGTAGCCAAGGTAAAAGCTTACTCATATTTCGCGTTGTGATTATTCACTTTTTGATACAAAATTCAACTTCTCCCCACAATTTAATACAACCACTTTTAAATGTGAAATGTGAATGTGAAATATTTGGTGTAAATGTGAAATGTTTGTTTAAATGTGAAATGTACTAGAAAGTGATTGTACTACATTGTAGTAAGGAATCCCCAAATGTACTAGAAAGTGATTTCCCCTATTTCGTTCAAGAGTATTGTCTCTGTCTTAATTCATTAGTGCAACTTGTCGAATGAGTGATTTCTGGTTTCTTTTCTACTGAGTGCACACTTTACGATATTTTGAGGTTGGTATGAACTCGATGACATGAGAATTTGACTTGTAGGGCAAAATTACAGTTTCATGTTGGTTTCCGGCCCTAATAATCTTCCATTGGATATGTTGTTGGAAGTTGGGACATTAACATACAGCATAGTATTTACAGCTTTTCTATACATCCATATTAGCATGGAGGGTTTCTGCATTAATATCAACTGATTTAGTATATAGGACTATTGAACAAGGTTATGTGAGGATTTCCTTTTGATTGTTGACCACGTTTGCTTAGTGAATTATACAAGAGTTACTGCTTGCTACTTATTGTCAGATTGATGTTATTGTGTTTTTAAAAGGTATATATAATGCAGTAGCATAGGTTGTGTTAACAGTCTTTCAGCTCATGGATTGATTGACACAGTATGGACTCTAGCTTTAGATGTGCATATATATATTTATATAGTGCACCAGTTTTTAACGGTGGAATGTAACTATGGAATCTCTTGTCTGATACATTTTTGTAGGATGTTGTTGCCTCTATTGCCTCTGATCTGAATGTTTGGACTGCTGTCTTGCAAAATAAAGATCTTCAGAAATTTTTGGAATCAGAAAAGGCTTGTGAGTACCCTTACTTTCCAATTTATTGGTCAGTGATTAAACTTGTTTAAGTCAATTCACAGCAATGATTTGATTTTTATTTTTTTTCAAATGAAGATGTTACCTGTGCTGGTACTAATGTTAGTATGGAGTATGCTGGCGATTGTGATGCAAATAGCGAAGCTGACTCAGCTGAGTATACAGAATCAGGCGGGTTTAGTGATTTTTTCCACAAGATGAAAAATGGAGTAGTTAATATGCTGAGCAGCTTGTCTGATTACTTCAAAGATCTTTTTGGAGGTAAGAGCGACGGTAAAATTGGCGATGTTACTATGGAACGATCGCTTATGGGGTTGGCTGTGATGGCTATACTTGTCATTTTGCTCAAGAGAGCTTAACCATCGTTTGAGCGTGGAGTTGAATTTGCCGAAGCTACTGAACTTTGTAAATTTTAGACTTTCTTCTTTTATGTTTATAGCGTTTAGGGATGAATAATGCTAGTTTTGGACTATGGGTTGACGTGGGTGAGGATGTTGTCTTTAAATTTTGAAAATCATATTTATGTATGAGCCAAAAAATGAAGTTACTCTCCCCATTCTACTTTATTTGTTTTTTTAAGGATCTTTAACAATAAATATATACATAATGTGAGATTGCTACTCTTTTATTTAAAGACATGAGTATTATTAGATTAATTAATGTAAGTTGACAATTATTTTGAGTAAACAAAATTTCGACAAATAAGATGGGTCAGAGGTAATACGACAATGCGTACAAACTTCAACGCGTCGACAGCAGGTTGTTGTATGTGAACAGCGTCCCTCCCTAAATTTTTTCATACTTTTTATTTTTGTTTCTCAAAAGTTTACCTATCCATAAATGAAAACAATTATTACAATTCTCATCCTCACAATATACAAATACTTATGTCACCATCATTTTTTTTATAAAAGCCAAAGTGTTAAATTAAAAAGTGAAACACAATAACATAACTGAAAAGTGTGAAAAGTAAAAGTTCAATACAATGAAAAGTGCAACACAATATTTAATGAAAAGTGTAAGTTATTATAATTGAAAAGTGCAACACAATATTACTGAAAAATGTAAATACATATAACTAAAAAGTGCAATAATATAACATTATCAAAAAGTGTACGTCAATATAATTGAAAATATTATTGAAAAGTGTAAAGTCACTACAATTAAAATGGTCAATAGTTGATTGTTGACTGGTCAACTAAAGTTCTTATATAGACTTGAGTCTACACAAAATCAACTCATTAAAAAAATATTATACTAAATTACTATATGTTGAATACTTATAAGTGAAAATGTTTAAATAAAATGTAATACTATGTTTTTAACAAAAGAAATAGTAACTTTTTATTTAATGTCCAGCCTAAAAATCTAGAATATGAATCAAAAAAAATCTCCACCAAAAAAAAAAAAAGTCTCATATAAATTTTTAACTATCAATATTATAGGTGATGTTACTATGTTAGTAAGTTCTGCTAATTGTATTGAATATTTTTTTTAGATAAGTTGTCCCTTGCAGCTTTTGAAAAAATTGGACTCTAAAGCTATTTTTTATGGAGTTTAACCGTTTCATTCCGAATCACTACCGAAACTCATATACATTAATGATATATTGATATAACAAAATAGATACTCCTACTTAACTAATTTTATACTTAACAAAAAAAAAAACTATTTTATACTAAAAATCTCAATATACCAAAATATTTAGTATTTTAATAATTCCTTATACTTAATAAACTTGTGATTGAATAGAACTCCCTCCCTTGTATCGTCCACCCTCTATACACAAACTCTACGTATTCATATTCGACCCGACATCTAAAATAAAATCTCAGGTGTCGCGCCAACAATGCAAAACGGCAATAATCCATAGAAGCGTTTTGAAAGATAGGAGGCAGCATAGGATGGCGACTAGTCCCATGAAAATCAGTCACCAATTATATAAGTTACACTGGAACAGCAACATAGCATCCAACCTAATTAAGGTTTATTTAGCTCTCCCAACAAAATGTTCGAATGTTTACAATAAGTAAAAACGAGTTTGTGTTGCACTTATACTTGCTCATTTATGTACAAGATATCCTCCTTAGACAAGTTCATCTTCCCCCTGTCCCGTCTAGTGTTAGCTCGGGTTTGATCCGGCTGTCCTCGCTGCAAAAGATGCAAGAATATGTTACTACAAGTCCTTAATTATCAGACAAAAGCTTTTATGAACTTAGTTTACACAAGTTTATGGTGAACTCGGTAATACTACTTACTTAATAGAATATGAAGGAAGTATTACGGTTTAGTGAAAATAAAATATTTATTAAAATGTAATACTTCGTATGCTGAACAGTATTACTTTGAAGAAGAGAGTTCACGTGAACTTGGTCCACAAGAAACCTACTCTAATTATCGAGGTTTGACCACAAATATTACTGAAAAAATAATGAACATAAGCGAGATGAGTTACTATAATGAATGAACATTTGCTATATAAAAAAAAAAAGGGTAGATTTCTACCTTTTTCAACACGAATGAACAATATAAGTAGGCCACCTCCCATTCATCTGGAGACAATGTGCCTAAAAGCACCATTTTTAACCAATCAGCTAACAAAACATGTTGTCTCTAATTGAAACAAAATAGTTGTCCCATTTCGAAGTTACTAATAAATTTGGATATTAATGGAAAGATTTAATGCTTACTTTGGTCATCTTTACCATCACCCAAGGCACCGAGTCTTCTCATGAGCTCAACATAGTCGGGTCTTTTCAAGTACTCCTCCACAAATACATGTGAATTTTTTACAAAAACTAACTCCAAATCATACTGCATAAAAATGAAATTAGATTAAGCTTGTGATTAAGCTGATAATAAAGCTACGACAGGCAGTCTCTCTATATGTCGAACATTTTCTTTTTCAATCTGTAACAAGAACATTTGTTTGCATATATACCTTAAAGATATTGCTATCACAGAAAATGACAGCGTAATCAAGAGGCAGAACATTAATACCTCTTCAGCGAGTGATTTGAAGACATGAAAAGGGACGATCCACTCAGGACAGTCCACAGCATCCTGTAAAAAATTACCGCATAGACTTTTTAAAACGAAAACTAAACAGTTTGATTAAAATATTCCAGCAATTTTAAGTTTGACCATATCCAGCATCAGGGAAAAAAAGGTGATAAATTGGATGAGTAAGGATCAAATCATGGACAAATTATGTACCTCTAGATGGAACTTGTACTTGATGCCAAAGGGACTTGAAGACTTAAATTTCTGGAAAGAGGACAAAATGGTCAAAAAGAGAATATTGCAACTAGAGACCAGCTAACAAACTTAACTTTTCAAACACAGCATTGTCTGAGAATGTAGAAATTCACCTTGTTTTCGAATTCTTCATCGAAACTTATCCAGTATACACTATTACCAAACTGCAGCTCCTTAGCTGCATTAAAAAGAGATATGTTCATACACAAAAATCAGAAAATATATTTAAAATAGAGAAAGCTTTATGTGAATTATAGAGTAATAAATCCTTTCACGAGCTACAGTAAGTGCCCTATAATTTGTCAAAATTTCAATAATCAGGGCTGCATCAAACACCACTTATCCTGAATAAGACTATACTTGGATTCCCTTTTTCCGGCTCCTAGTCCATTCGTAAATTATCAATCAAATTAGAAAGTGATGAAGCAAGATTACAAAGATGCATTATCCTTGAAAATTAAAATGTATACAAAATTGAGTGGTAATATAATTCATTACTGTGAACACGCATAAATTGCCCCCATTGATCAAAAGAGTAGATGTGTGGGTGGGGGTGGGGGATGACAAAAGTAGTATCATCAAGAAGGCGTCACCTATATTATTCCAAAAAGGCATCTTAAATATAAAACAAATAAATCTATTATCCTCCCAACCATCAATAAGGTAAAGAAAAGAAGAAAAGCAATGTGTTCAGTAGCTTCATTAAGATTGAAGGTTTTGCAACTAAATACAGCTAATCTAATGATCTTTCAAATTGCAAAATCAAACAAAGTAACAGGTGAAACAAAAGAAACGTCTCAAAGTAAGAATAAGAACACAATTTCCACAACCATGCAAGTCCAGAAGGACTAAATTTCATCACTATTATGGGAATGGAATCCGAAAATAATCACGTCAGGGCAATATAAATCTCCATGATAGCTTCACTATAGCCAATTAAGAAATACTACTAGTGAACTATTATTAGAATATAACTGGCAGCTAATTTACACAGGGAGAAAAAAAATTATACGTAAAAAAAAATAGATAAATTTAATAGACAAAAAAAAAAGATAAATCTAATAAATAAATAAAATATTTAAGTTAAAAATAATAATTAACAATACAAATTCAATTTCATCATATAACTATTCAAAATAAAAAAAAAAATAGTATATCAAATCACACTCTTTTTCACCAGACATGTCACATAAATTGTAATCATTACATTTTTTTAACATCCAATCCACCTTCTCATTTTTCACAATTATTCATCCAAAAAAATTTCCACTCTAAATTTTCATGAAAATTGGAAAAGCAAAAAATGAATGCAAATCCAAGCACATCCTTAGCCCCTAATCTTATCGGTGAGGATCAAATAAGCCCATATTCTTAATAAAATTGGGCAAACGAGTCCTTTCAGTCAAAAGTAAAAAAGAAATACTATTTGACATATTTGGTTGTGAAATTCATCCTCAATTCATTTTGCTTCTGAAACAAAGTGAAACTACGATAATTCAGACTTCAATTTTTTTTCTTTTTCGTACTCAAAAATCTATGTCTAATCCTCTCTCGTTCATTCAGACCCATCAAGAACCCCATTTTCCATAAACACTATGTGTCTTTCAAACTTGCATGATCCCTCCAATATTAAAATTCACATTTTTGTAAATATTAACATGATCAGAAACTCCATCGAAGCTTTCACAGCCAAAAATGCCAAACACTGTTTCTTTTTAATTTGATGGAAATGACTTGATTGCCCGATTTCATTAAGACTAAGGGCTTATTTGATCCTAATTGAAAAGAGCAAGAGTTTAGATGTACCCAAAAAAAAAAAGGTTAAGAGGCCTGTTTGATCCTCATTGATAAGATTAGGGGATAAATTGACCCTTTTCCCCATTTACAAATTACTATTTTCAAGAGAAAATATTAAATTTAGGTTAAGCGAGCAAAAATGTTAATAGCATAGACAGAAAAGGAACCTTCTCTAAGCTTCTTGACAATGACATTGGCATCTGGCATTGTTCCAATGAAGACACCTCCTGGCCTTAGTAAAGCTGATACGTTGGCCAAGGCCCGCCTAGCACGTGCCTCAGTAGACCATGAGTAATGCAACGCAAACTGCATAAATTCAGTTTCAAGAAATTAATCCATAACTTACAAAATTGTGTAGTAATTGTAATCTTCAATCATCAGTTGCAGAACTTAGTCTGAGCTTTGAAAACAACCAACACATATAAGCAGAGCAGATTTTAGACAAAATAATTATTTCTCACAATATAAGGTTTACGTGATCTAGTAATTTGAAGTCAGTGTGCACAATATTATCTATTTGAAAAATAAAGGCACATCGTTACTAATAGGTTGAAAATATTGATATCGATAGAAATATCAAGACCTTAAGTTTCTAGAAGATCAATGGATATGTGGATATCGATAAATTGAAAAAACTCTGAAAATTTGAAATTTTAACATGAAATTTCAGTACATTGAATAAAGAATTTGAACAAATTAGAGATTTGTGATAAATATACATAATATAGAATTTATAATGTTAACTCATATGCAGTCATTTGTCCTTGTACAGTATTATTTACTACTTTTAATCAATATTTTCCAATTTTTTTTGACATTTCCCGATATTTTCTCAATACTTCACTGGAAATTAGGCTCGATTTGTACAAGAAATAACTGATTTTGATATTGATCGACATTTTTTACAAATATTATTGAAAAATCGGTCTCCCCACTATCAATATCGGTAACCACATATAGTCAAGAGGGAAAAGGGAGAAACTATTTGAAGAGAATAGAAAGTACGGATATCTGAAACTAAATTATTGAACCAAACGAACACAAATGCTAAGATATAAGAAATAAAAAAGAATAGTTACCTGACAGCTACAAATATCAAATGGAGCATCTTCTGCCAAAACCTTATCTAGCGGAACCTGTAGACAATGACACAACATTTAACTTCAGCTAATTCTGCATACTACAGCCCAAAACTATACAGCTTATTAGAAAATTATTTTGATGTGCACCCATATGCTTGGAGAATTCGGGTAATTTAATGGAAAATGGGATAGATTCATAACAACCCATGATGGATTTACCTCATAGCAGTCTCCACATATGAGTCTGGCAGGAAACGAGAATTTTTTACGACGCTGGTGATGGTCTGCATCACCATTATAACGTGTGCGACAGTCTTCTATCTGCAGCCATCTTCCTTATCAACATTTATGACAAAAATATCTATGTTGAAATATTACTTTACGAGTGATCTTTCTCATTTGAAACAGATGGCCTTACTTTTAAGTAAACTCACTTTATTAAGAATAGTAACTTGAGAACATGTTGGTGAAATGCTAGCCTCATTTTGGAAATTGATATGAGCCTTAAACATCTTCTAAGAATTGCGATAATAATCATAATCATGTTTAGAGATACCAGATACTTATGTTCTGTTTGGTTCTTCAGATACCTAATACAAATATAGACCTGTTCAATTGCTCAATCAGCAAATTTTATATATTTTCCATAAATAATTCACTTATCTTCTCATTTTTTAACAGAAACAGGATGTTCAAACCATAGTTGTCAGAGGCGAGAGGCACTCTGCTTTTGAACAAAGGCAGAAAAGTTTTTAGAAGAAAAATAATACCCATGCCTATTTTTTTAGAAATAGCCTAAAATAAATCAAGATTTGTCAAATCTTTTGCTATGGAAAGAAGATAAAAATACAATCATATCTAAATCCAGATCTGTCAAATACCTTGCTAGGGAAGGAGATATTGAGTTCTAAACACGGCGTAAGTCATAAAAGAGATTTAAGATTCACAAAATTAAAAGAGAAATGACAGCGGATGTTCCTTCTTTTCTTTTACCAAGTTCCCCCTAAACTCTAGGCCAGAATTCAGCGTCGCTATCTAGTTTATGATTCAGTTGCTTTTTACCGAATTTAAATATCTAAAACTTGTTTTATATCTTCAAATTTGTCAAAACGTGTTTTGGGATGAGGAGATCTGCAGAGTTAAGAGGTGCAGAAAAGGAGTAAAAGAGGCACTTTCCCTGAGAACTGTGCCACGCGTCACGGGCACGCCTCTAACATTATGGTTCATACTACGCAAAAAGTTACATTTTGCTCACAAAAAAAACACTCTATTGCTGACAGGAACAAAATGTGCGTTCAGAATCAAGCTACATTTTGTAAGAAAATTGTGCGTTTGAGGAAGTGATTTAATTTAGTAATTGTGAGAAAATGGCTTATTAATAATAAGAGTCACACTTGTGTGCACCCAATTGCATGGTGCAATTGAACCATAATTTTGATCGGGTTCTAATGTGGTGAGTCAAAATTCAATTAAACAATTGAGAATATATCAAAATCAATTAAAATCCAATTGCATACAGGAATTTGCCTAATAAGAATGACATATGTTTGCAAAATTTATAAGTGTACAGTGTTTTATAAAAAGATTATAATAGAATTACAATATAAGTGAGAAGCAAGAATCAGGTAGAAGCATACCCCTCTCAGCTTCTAGATTATGGATTATAGACGATTATAATTTAAGCAGAATCATTCAAATGGAAAACACTCAAAGTTACTTTTACACACAATTCTACATAATTATAATCACTTACGGAGTATAATTTATTTATTTTTAAACCCACAAAATCCCTTTGGGTTTGAACTTTGAAGTTCCCTAAATTTGTTTACACATCACCACCAAAATTCATGAAAATCAAGAGTTACCGAATCCATTATTTAGGGAAGGGGTACGAAGGAGGATAACAGCACTTAGAATGACATAAAAGGACAACATGTTCGACAGCAGCCGAACATTAAGTACAGCTCAGCATTAATGAAAAAGCAAACCGAATTCAATTTCACAAAAAATAATGACAACTGAGCAACAAAAAGTAGTTAAAGGATCAAAACTTTACCGAGCCCTCGGCTATATCAATGCCAACATAATAACCAATCTTTGCTTTGTCCCATTTGATTAGGTCACCACCCTGTTTGAATTAAAAGACAAAATCGAATAATGAGCTTATACAAATGTTCAACAATTTTGAGAATTCAAGCTCTTGTACCACCTTTCCACAAGCCAGATCAAGAACTGCATCTCCTCTTTTTGCATATAGTTGAATTAAGACACTCTTTATCTGTTGAACAAAACACAACACGCAGTAACACTCAGCTGCATATAAACTTTCTTACTTTATGTTTCACATTAAATTTTAAAAACAGTTTATATAACTATGTTTCACTTGGTAATAAATTTCAGTGAGTACCCAGTTATTGAGTTTCTTCAAGTGAATAATAGGACTCGCTTCTCGTTCTTCAAGCGTCTGATTCGTTCTTGCACTGTAATGATCAGCCACTTTCCTTGCATATATCTTGTTATTATCATCCTCCAAAAACTGGGAATCACCTAATAACAGCAACAACAACAACTTGAAATATCCCAAGAAAAATAAAAAATTACAACTCACAACAGAGCAACACAATGTAGCAGAAAATCAAAACTTATTTTCCTTTATCCCAACGCCAAATTCCTAAACCTTGACACCCAAGTCCACAAAAATAAAAAAAAAACGTCATAGATATCGTTAGGTTTTCTTGAAAAACCCCCAATTTAATTGCAATCCAAAATCAAAATCAAACTAAAAACCCACGAAATAATCCTGAAACCCAGTTCCTTTTCAACAAAGAAACGAAAAAAGGGAATATGCATCATCACCCTAATTTCATATTGGAATAAGAAGGGAAATACCTTCAGGGTTGTGCTTGACTTTGGAGTGAGGAGGGCCATAAGAACCCGAGGGTGAAGAATCTTGATAACCTCGCTTCATCTGTATATGTAACAATTAATGGAGAATGATCCGGAAAACTAGCAGCGATGAAGTGTGTTGTCCGAAAAGGAAGCAAACACGAGGATTTGCAAAAATATTTCAGGGTTGTTCTCCGCCGCTTCTATGTATTTTCAGATGGGGAGATTAAGAGCACAAAGATTAAACAATTTTTCTACCCATGTAAAAAATTTCTTGCCAATTTCGTTAAAATTTACTATTTCTGATTATTTATTGTCGGATTCGGATCTTTACTCGTCGTCTCGTACTAGTGCTCGACAAGATTTCGTGAAAATTAATTACTGTATTTTTTTAAATAAGGTAAGTAAAGTAATTTTTTTTTTTAGGTAAGTAAAGTAATTGTTTAATCATTATTTACTACATTTTGGAGATAAGGAAATAAATAATTAGAAAGAAAAAAAGCATCTAATTTATATTTTTCCGAGAGCTTATTGATAAATTTCAAATTTTATATTTTTCCGAGAGCTTATTGATAAATTTCAAATTCAAGGGTTTAAAGTTAAACGACAATGTAATTTGATACTAGTGACAAACATAAATTAATTTAAACAATTAGTTATTTGTTTGTGCATGACCCTCGTCTGTAGGACCTCAATTGATTAGTCACAGCACCTGAATAAGTGTCATCCGCGTTTTCTTCTCCACATATGATGGTGGTTTTCCTTATTTCTTACTTTGGCTTCGCACTTCTTTCAAAAGAGCCTGCGAAGACACATGTATTCGTTCAGGTTCTTGGGGACCTTTAGCTAGCAACCTGCAGCCCGTGGAGGTATTGTACATCCCTCACGAATAACCAAAATGCTCTCCACTGCTCTCGCCACCAATATCCAATTGTTTTGTGGTGAGGGCAGTTGTTTCGGCACCAATGGCACTCGTGTGTCCTCGATCACTTTATTCATCCCATGGGTACAAGTACAACCGATGTACTTGTCACGTCTTCAATAAAACTAGGGCAACATTTCTAGCACATCCAGATAACACTAGAGCCCCTACGGGTGCGGTTGATGGATCCACGGTCAGTGATGCACCCCTACCTGCAACATAGTAGGGGTGCATCACTAATGAGGGCAAAAGAGAGTAGTTGGTGGAACTCACATGCCATTGGACTACCAACCTCAATAGGAATAGATGGTAATGGTACTCCATTTTCTTCCTTAATTCGTTCGAACTCTCACGATCACCTCTCATATTAAAATCTCACGTGTTAGATCTTTATTTTCACAGACGACGTCTTGATGCGTCCAAATCAAACACACAATGAATGAACAATACTAACCTCAATTCGCTTGTTAAGAAAGAGTAAGGTAAGAAGTTGCTCACGGCCAACACAAGCTCTATTACTTGCAAAACGTGCCGAAGAGATCTCCGGCGTGAGGACTCTAATGCTCAAGTCATAAAACTAACTATCTCAAGATAAACACAAATAATAGATGATCACGATTGAGAGTGATTGTATTCAATGCAACGTGTATTTCAACGCTTAGTGTGTGAAAACTCGTGTTTTCAGGTATGACGTGTATGAGCATAATAATGGCGTGTGAATGTGTGACTTCTCTAATATCATACGTATAATGATGATGATGAATGTTATGATAAAAACGTACTAGGATAGGAAATAAATCAAATAATTGATTCCCCTATCCCATATCTCTCTTCAATAACTTGCTTCGAGATTTCCGTGAAGCTCCCGGTTCTATCCCCACTGACCCAATCAAATGATTATCTCATTTATTCAATGTCTCATTCGATTCGTTCCACTACTCCCTAGCTAAAAAACTTGGGACTGGGGTGAATGAGTGGAGACACTATATGGACTATAACCGCATTGCATTTTCACTGATGGGCCTAGGCCAGAATTTCAGTAAATTTGTATAAACGTGAGCTCCGGTCCTTAGGCATCCCAGGGCCTTTGAGTCCGGGAGAGCCCGCAGTACATCTATTCACTAAATAAGCATGATAACAACTTATATGACCCAAATCATAATAGAAGGGTCAGATATCATGATAATCAAATATAAACGATATAACAGTATAAATTAAAAAAGAATAATATAAAATGATACTATTCCATCATAAAATCTAAAGGATATTATCGTCCTCTATATTCCACGTGCCATATTCATATGAAACGACACATTTTGTCCACAATTTGCCTTATATATATATATATATAATGTATCATTCGTCCCGTAATAACTTGCACATTCTTTTTATGAGAATATGCACACTCCAAAAATATAAAACAATCTATAAATTACATCATCACAATATTTATAATATTACACAAAATGTCATTACTTTTGAATTCACGCATGCACACAATTCAACATTTTTTCTTTATACATAAATGTTCACGAAATTACCATCAGCGCCAAAATCATTGTTTTTTTTTTTTTAATGTCAAAGTTTGAGTGAAAATTAGTCGGACATATGGAGTATTATCTTATGGGTCAGATAATTTACCCTTATTATTAGTAGATACACACTTTTAATTTTATGTTATTTAACTATAATTGTGAAATATAAAAGTCCTTATTGATTAAAGGAATGAACTAATTCAAACTAAAGTTGTAGAAGTCGAAAATCGGTAGTCAAATGGATTGACGTCGTTTAGCGCCTGACCCGTCGTCTACAATATGTGTTTTTTTTTTTTCATATATATTTTATTTGTAAAATTTTCAGTCAATAAATACGATAATTTAATATAACAAAAGTAAAAAATTGCAAAGAGGTCTCTAACGAAATTAAACTTGCAAAATCCGAAAATATTGAAATGTAGTTTTCACCCATCTTCATCCCTTAAAGGCTTAAACGATATAATAAAAAAAAAAAGGTTATACACTATGACAAATTAAAGCTACGTGTTTTGCTCGAAGCGTTGATTCCACTTGAAAAAGTGTTTTCGATCTCTCGAATCGGACTTCGACACCGGGAAGTCAAAATAAAATAAAGGCGCCAAATTGAAAATTATTAGGCGGGTGGTAGACCGGCGTCTAGCACCTAGGAGCCGACTTTTACAACATATTTTCTACCCCTCTTCTCTCTCATGATCACAATTTTTTTCTTCTCTTCCATTCACCACTACAGGCTACAACACTACACCACCACTAGGGGTGTAAATGAGCCGAGTTGAGTTGAATAGTGCTGAGCTCGAAACTCGACTCGACTCGGTCGAGCCTAAAACTTTAAATATCGAGTTTGAATTAATAAGAAACTCGATATATTCGGACTCGACTCAACTTGACTCGATTATCTATATAATTTTTAAAATTAATTGTAAAACATATTTTTTCTAAAATAAACTCGAGCTCGGCTCGACTTGACTTGACTCAATTACTTGTATATAAATATAAATTACATATTAATAACAAAATAGTAAATATTGTTCAAGCTCGATAAGTCTCACGAGCCTTTCGAACTGAGTATTTATGAACTCGGTGCTGGAACACGCCGGCGAAGGCAGTCCGTCATTAGGATTGTTGTCGGATACCAAACGTGCAAAAGATAAATAAAACCTGAACATGCATCTAAAGCAAAATTTAGATTTGTTACCCTTGAAGATTGAGGCGTTGATTTCACTACGAATCTTCTAGTCTGTCTCCCAACCTTGTTCGAACACCTAGTGGACGACGCGATATCAAACGTGGAGAAAATGTCTTTAGTTCAATCTCTTTGAAACTCTAACGACGTGATTGGTATGATGGAATGATATTAGAGTTGAATGGAATGAACTCGATAATTGAATGATGATGGGAAATGAATGAAATAAGAATAGTGATTCTTATGATTGGTATTGTGAATGAATGAAAAAGATATTACTTATGTGATTTTAATCTCATGATTGATATGTTACAATGAAATGTAAGGAATTTTTAAAATTTATCGTAAATGACTAAATTATCATTGAACATGTATTATTTTTTAAAATATATAAATTAATTAAAAACTATGTAATTTTTTTAATAATTTTACAAAACTTAAATTTCCTATTATTTTTTACATATTCTTCTACGTAAATTATTTCATATTTTATTATAAAGTTATTTGTTAGCTTCAAATTATGATTAGTTGTTAAATAATTTCAAGTAATAAGTAAACCAATTACAATTTTTTATGCCAAGTAAAGTAAATTATGAAAATAAAGTTACAAAAAAATATTGCGAAAAAATAAGGTTGCTGCTTCTATTGTTCTGTATATTACGTGTTGTTATAGTTAAATTGGGGTTGAGGATAATTATGTAAACTTAAAAAATTAATGAATACAAATTAGTCAAAATAATTAAAAATAACTTTTCATCACATAATGGAATACATAAAACAAGGGGGGAAGGAAATGAATCACTATTCTTAATTTTTTTGGGAATAATCATTCCATAAATATTCAATACAATAAAACTTACCAATCATAAGATTATGAATATAATTAAGAATGCACATTCCATTCCCACTTCATTCCTTCGTACCAATCATGTCGTAACCGTTTTCTGTTTTTTCATGTGTGCAAGAGTTTTAGACTAACTCAAAACTCCTTTATATACTCTCCAGACTAGGGATCCATTAGATGGTATAGAGCCTGGGCTTCTTATAGGCCCAAATACTCTTATGTTCAGCCTAGAACATATCATTTGGCCTAAGAACATTAATTCATTCCACTAGAGAATTAATGTTGCACTCTCGTCCTATCCCGAACCGAATCAGGGCTTCAATTAGACTTTATATATTGCACGTCCACTAATTATTAAAGATTGTGACTACTTTAAATAATTAATGTCTATAATTCCTTGAGTAGTACCACTCAACCTTGTTGTCGTACGGATTACATCCACATGTAGGGTTTAATACGACAATCATTTATGAGTTACCTCAAGGGGACGTCATCAGCCTGAATGTCCAGGACACGGTGCCCTAATGCCAATAAATATACATCATGCGAGCGATGTTACTACCCAAAATACGGAGTGTGAAGAATCTATCAAGATTCTCCATATGGTACATCAAAGTAGTGAACAAGCGTCCCACACATCTAAATATCACATTTAGGGTTAAGAATTATAAAAGTCACCAAGACCTCTAGTTCTTCATAACAGTCATAATAGAAGAACATGTCTTATCTGCGATCCATTCAATACGTCACAGCACTAGTATAAACTAATGATGAAGACAAGCCACTAACAAGTTTATACTACAACTTAAACCAACAGTTATGTACATAACTATCTTAGTACGTTGTGAATACTTTTTATATCTTACAATGAACTGACAATGTGATCTTCTGTGTGACTACAAACCCTCCACATTGTTTACAATGTAAGATAAGCAGACGTACAAACAATTAGTAAGAATGCAATAATGTGAAAACCCATTTATTTCAAATAATAAGAAAATCGAATATACATCCACAAAAGTCCACTAAAAGTTTATTTTACAGTATACACATTACGCCAACACTCGATACATATTCGAGTAGCTCGAAACTTGAGTCAATTTTGATATTTTTCCGTCGAGTATGAGTGGCTCGCGAGTTGGCTCGACCCACTTACACCCCTAACCACCACCATAGTTCAGACTTTAGAAGGAGATAACAAGTAGGATAGTTTAATATAGTTTATTGCTCTTGTTCTTGTTTTTATTTTTTTATATAGTTTAATGTAATGTAAATATATATTTTGAATGTTGATTTTTAGTTTGTATTTTGGTGTACGGTGCATGAGGTGTGGTAATTTTGTCCTAAAAGTAAAATGAAAATGGTAGGATATCATTTTTGCGACTTAAAAAAATTTCGGCACTAGTTTATCGATTTTTTTGGCAAATGTTAGCATGTTAAAGTATATTTCGGGTGACAAACATTAATTTGTTAATAGATTAATTTGAGCAAATAAATTAAACGATCAGTTACTCAAAAATAAATAAATTTGTTTAAAAGACAAACACGATCTAACTAAATAAGGAGACGTTTGTTTAAATAAATTAAACCAATCACAAAATTTAATAGTTTAAACGTGAAGTACATGAACTAACTTCCAAAATGAAATAAGGGTTTAAAATAAAAATTATGTAAACACTTGAGGCAATCCACTGACTCTCCATCGCAACTCCTTAATCTGTAATTTGTAAAGTGTTAATAGATTGGGGTGAGCAAAACAAGTAGCTCAGTGGGTACCCGCTTGTCAATGTTAAATACAAATCATGCAAACAATTATCGAATACTACAACACACTGTAATTTTAGCAAGGACACACAAGTGATCCAAGCTACTATAGAAACTGTTTAACATAGTTGTTGACTGTTGACTATGCAATGTTGCATTTAGACAATAACAATTCACATTCGAAGCATTTAATAGAGACAAACGTAAACTGAATAGAAATTCCCACCTCGATTTTTATGTTGTGGATGCGATGCATGCAATGAAAATAACTTTGATCTTCTTGGAGTCGATTTCCATGATTTCAAAGTAGAATAAATAAATATTATGAGAATATTTTTATGTGTGCTTTTGTTTTGTCAATAGAGTCTCTATTTATAAAGGAGAAAGTAGTTTTGCTTTTGAGAAAAGTTAGGAATTTAAATGTATAATAAAAATGAAAGTTTGATTACGGAGTAATATAGATTTGAGAGAGGTAGATTTAATTTCGAAATTTATGGAATTATAGAATAAGTAGGCAGATTTCTGGCTCAGAGATTATTCTCCAAATTTTATTTCAAACAACTCAAATGAAATGATTAGTGACGTGGGAAATTTCATATATATATATATATAAATTTCTAGAATAATTAAATAAGGAAACATATATATATAATTTAATAATAATATTAATAATAATGATGATAATCACTAAGGGAAAAAAAAAGGTCGAACCAATATTTAAGTTTTGATCATATTTTGAAACTAAATCATATTAAAATCAAAATCAAAGCAAATCATCATGATAATCATATTTATGTTTTGATCTCGTTAAGAAAAAAGCAATTGATTATTTTAATTAGGGAATGGAGTAGTAGTATTTAAAATAGAGATTTTTACACCAAAAAATATGTTATCCTAAAATAATATTATATTTATAAGAAAAAGAATATTTAAAAGCATAATTTGAAATTTTAGGGGTGTTAGTGAGTGTTACACCTAACCACCACCATAGTTCAGATTTCGAAGGAGATAACAAGTAGAATGGTTTAATGGAGTAGTTTATTGCCCCTGTTCTTGTTTTTATTTTTTTATATAGTTTAATGTAATGTAAATATATATTTTGAATGTTGATTTTTAGTTTGTATTTTGGTGTATTGTGCATGAGATGAGGTGTGGTAGTTTTGTCCTAAAAGTAAGATGAAAATGGTAGAATGTCATTTTTGGGACTTAAAAATAATTCGGCACTAGTTTATTGATTTTTTTTTGCCAAATGTTAGCATGTTAAAGTATATTTCGGGTGATATTTGCCGAAAAATAGTTCAATTGTCAATAAGCCTATTTTTAAGTATATTATGAGTTATGATTAACATTTGTCAAAAAATGTTACAGTAATTTTTTTACAAATTAATGTCAAATTTGAGGGTTATTGTTGGTGTGATGCGTTGACCATTCGTCCAAGAAGGGTGGGTGAGTATATATTTTTTGTTTTGTGGGAATGGAAAAATAGGATAATATTCACAGTTCATGGAGGTAAGTGAAATAATCCCAGAGGTGTATCTATTAATAATGGGAAGCGAATAACCTGACCCAATATCCCAAGCCTCATTATTATTGGGGCATCATTTGAAATGGACATTTGAGCCCAATATTCGAAGCCCATTCATAACTAGGGCAAACAAAGCCTACAATGCTATAACGTTAAAACCCTAATCCTCCTCCTTTTCATATCTCATTTCCTCATTTCTTCGCCGTTCACCTACACTCGCACACACATCACTCGCCGGAAATGGGTCGTGTGATCAGAGCACAGCGTAAGGGAGCGGGTTCCGTATTCAAATCTCACACCCACCACCGGAAGGGCCCTGCCCGTTTCCGCTCCCTCGACTTCGGTGAGCGCAACGGATACCTCAAGGGTGTCGTTACAGAGATCATCCACGACCCCGGCCGTGGTGCGCCCCTAGCTCGCGTCACCTTCCGCCACCCCTTCCGTTTCCAGCACCAGAAGGAGCTTTTCGTCGCCGCCGAGGGTATTTACACCGGCCAGTTTATCTACTGTGGTAAGAAGGCCAATCTTGTTGTCGGAAACGTCTTGCCCATCAGATCTATTCCAGAGGGAGCTGTCGTTTGCAACGTTGAGCATCACGTTGGTGACCGTGGAGTTTTCGCTAGGGCTTCTGGGGATTACGCCATTGTCATCTCCCACAATCCCGACAATGGAACGTCCAGGTACAATTTGGGAAATTTTTATTTATATTTTTTCAGTATAAAACAATTGTGTTTATTCGATGTCGATTTGATTATGTTATTTAACCTAAGTAAATTTTGTGTTTGTCAATAAGTTCAATTTTGTGCGCAGCCAGATTATCGTGATATTTTTTTACTGCATTTGTTTAACCTTTAGGGTAGTACCTTTTCGTTAAGCATTATGATAAAAGATGAAATCCTATTTTAGTCTTCTTTGTTTCAGAATCATTTCATATATAAATTATTTGAATGATTTGTGGAATGGAAGAATTGTTGATTTGGCTTCTTGTTTGAGTAGTATGGGCCATTGAAATGGAATGTATGGTGTATTTTACTTTTCTTGATAATTAATGTAAGGGATGAGATTGTCTCAGTTGGATTATAATTAATGGTTTTAATTCTCTCAATACACATCGTGTTCACATTTTTTTTATCTTTGAGTTCACAATGTATACAAGTAACCCTCCCTATTTTTACCCTTTCGGATTGACTAATAAAAATTGAATCTCCTTGTTTGCTCCTAGGATTCTGGTATCTTTCCTTTTTTCATGTATTGTGTTGGACTTAGATAAATATTGATTGGTTTGACCTAAAAAGATTGAATCTTCCTTGCCATCTTTGCTCCCTAGAAATCCAATATCTTCCCTATCATTGTACAGTATGGTGAACTTTTTAACGAAATTTGCACAACTATGTAGGGTACTCGTGACATATCCTGACCCTTTGTAAAGTTCTAAATGTGTTAAATGCAAATCTTATAGCTTGTAATATTTTCATGGCATTACCTTACCATTTAAAATTTTCTTCATTTATTGATTCAACAATTTGTTTTTGGTGATAGAATCAAGCTCCCATCTGGAGCCAAGAAGATAATCCCAAGTGGGTGCCGTGCCATGGTAGGGCAGGTTGCCGGTGGAGGACGAACTGAGAAGCCTATGTTGAAGGCTGGTAACGCTTACCACAAGTTCAGGGTGAAGAGGAACTCGTGGCCTAAGGTTCGTGGTGTTGCCATGAACCCCGTGGAGCATCCCCATGGTGGTGGTAACCACCAACATATTGGGCACGCCAGTACTGTTCGTAGGGATGCTCCACCCGGGCAAAAGGTGGGTCTCATTGCTGCCCGAAGAACTGGAAGGCTCCGTGGTCAAGCTGCTGCCACAGCTGCTAAGGCTGATAAGGCTTAGACGATTACTGTGTTTTAACTTTATTCAAGTTTTTCTTGTTTTTGTGTTAGAAAAATGAGTTATGATACAATACTTTTTTGTGGGATTATCAAGATTTTGTTGTGTTTGCTTCCAGTGAAGATTATCTATATTTTTGATGGATTGATTCTTACTTTGTTGTTATTACATGTTCTTCAGTTTTCTAGTTAATCACATTAATCTGCATTTCTATAGATTTTAATTCTCCAATGTTTAATTCCTAGTTCAATTTTTCTCCTTTCAAATCTGATTTATTTCAATTAAAGGTAATGTAATATTATGTCGGTGTTTAATTTTGGGAGTTTCTTTTTGAAATCAAGTAAACAATGTATTACAGTAAAAACAAGGGATGTTAATACCTTGACTAACGAGCCTTGTAGACTCGACTTAATTCACCATGAAATAATATGTTAACTGATTAATTTAATAAAGTACTGTAATTGTTTACGCTCCCACAATTAATTACTTTACCGTGCAACGGTGCAAGTGCAAGTGGTGCAACACTATAGGTCGAGTTTAAATACAAACTCAAGTACTGAAATAAAATACAAACATTATAATGCTTTAAAAATACCTCATACAACGCCTAAGCCCTATTTAGCGACTTTTTAAAAAGTTTTATTCTGACTCGTATTTAAAATAGATTAGACTTGACAAGACTCTTAATAGATTAGGCCATAAATCCATGTCGGACCATCCCTATATATGAGTCATGTGACCCTCAAGAACTTAATTACCATTGTAATAAATACTAGGAACTCCATAAATGCCGACCCTGAATTGACCGCAGATGTTAGCGGCAATGAGCGACTAATAGAAATCCTGGATTTTGTTGCACGCGTTTTTCACAATAGACTAGAGGGAACACGCAGAAAACAAGAAACTAAATAAAGAGAGAGAATACTGTAATTTCAAATTCAAAGAAAAACTATAATTTCTTATTGTACTTGAAACTGAAATTTGAGAAAGACCGGTGGAAATTTGAGCGGCGAAATTCCCTGGCGGTGTAGACAAAGAAATTTGACGGAGCCTCGCTAGTAGGAACACTGAACGCAGAGCAGTAGGAGCGAAAAAAATGGTTTACAGATTCCTAATATGCGGCGCCACGTGTAACTCGTTTACCATCCTCTTACCCGTGTGTGTTGCACCTGCCACCTGCTTGGCAACCGGAGACCGACAAGAAACTGACCCATTTTAAGTATAGCCCTCTTTACATCGTAATTATTTAAAACGTTCAAAATTCCACCTCCATTGAGGGAAGACTGCATATAAACTATAGGACGCGGCTAAACAAACCTCCAGTTCTATTGTTGTACACACTCCAACTATTATACATAACATACCCAATATAAAATACATAATTTATTTTAACATTACTATCCGCGCCTCAATTTTAGATACTTATATCTCAATTCTAAAAAAACAAATAGAATCCTTTTCTTTTGACTGGAATGGAATTCCTGCAGTGCGTTTTCCGTGGATTAGAAATTCGTCGCAGCCTCTCACTATGTTGAAGCAGCAGTCCTTCCTTTTGAAGCATCGTATGTAGTAGTGTCGACTTGATTAAACAGGTGTATCGGTTCTGCTAGTGTATTTACTGAATTAATGCTGGTGTTAGCTTCTTCTACCAAATGTCCTTCATGGATTGAAACACTTTTTTTGATTCAAGTTAAAATATCTCATTTCCAAATTCAGTACTGATTTGCTTCTGGTCTAAGCAGTTTGCTTTCGAATTTAAACTCAAATACTCAATCCAAAAAAAAAAAATTCAAATTGGAGAGCACATTCAATCAATTAGTAAGGCCATCTCCAACCACAAACTTTCAAATGAACATCTCTAAACTTCAAAATACACTTTTTCACACTCTATTTTAAAATCCTTCTCCAACCATGAAACTCTATATCTTACTTTATTTATTATTTTAATCACTTTCAATATATTACAATCATTAAATAATATATTTATCTTCGTATTTAAATTAATTTATACAATTAAATATTCAATTAGTAAATTAAGTTATAAATTAAATATTATTAATTTTATCAAAATCATAAAATGTAAATAAATTTGTAGTTTTTCAACATTCCGCCGTACTAGTGTATAATTTTTTATTATGTGTATTTGTATTTCTTTTCAGTTTGTGTTCACTTATTTTAATATGTCCGTGTTATAGCTAGGTAATGCATGTATGTCCGTTTTAATATGTAATGTATTTAATATTTAATATATAATATACGTTTTAATATGTAATGTATTTAATATTTAATATATAAGTATATGTTTTATTGTAATTTACGTTATTTTTTTTGTAGGTAATAATAATACACAAAAAGAAAATTAATTACACAATTAAAATTAAATTATAAATTAGTATAACAATAGAATTGTAATTATATTTAACAAATTATTAATATAGAATTGTAAATATTAATAAAATAATAGATATAAAATATAGAGTTTTGAATAGTAAACTCAATATATAGAGTTTACTATTCAAAACTCTATTTCAAATCTTCAAAATAGAGTACGGTTGAAGGAAGCAAAACTTCATAAATGGAGTTAAACTCCATTTATGAAGCACCGTTGGAGATGGTCTAAGAAGCAAAAATTCCTATGGGAAACAAAAAATCGAAATGAAAGACATACAACTACTCACCCACTTTAATTTAATCCTCCAATTTGATTTACAAATTCACAACCATACATAATCAAATTTTACTCATCAAATCGGTTACACTTTTCTCCATCACATCTTTATCAGATTAATCTAAAAAGACCTCTACTCAACCAACCAACACCAAAAAATACAAAATGTAGTAATAATTTTCTTGCAAGAATTAAACAAGGGGCATATTTCTAGCCTGACCACAACTTTCACATTCAGAACAAAAAGTATTATAAGCTACAAAAGCATTTTATGTCTTGACTTCTCTTTCATTCTCTAAGCCGTAAAACGCCTTCCCTCGAATCTATTTTCTCATCTATATAATGTAATTCTTGAATGCTGTTATGACCTTTGGTGATAAAAGAAGAAGGAATGCTAAGATAGACCCGAAGAACAATTTGACAGCATATCCCAATAAATCATTGTCAGCTTCTTCTAAGGCAGTAGTGGTGGATCCTGATATTGCTGCGGCTGAAGGCAGGGCTTCGATTACTGCATCAGCTATATCAGAGATGAAAGATGATGTACAGTTTAGAGCAGGGACGCGGCCCCAGTTAACAATCCCTGATTCAAGAGCCAATTCTCTGTACTCCATATCGATTTCTTCCAATGTTTCTATATGCTCACTCACAAAGCTGAAAGTTTAAGGCATCATCATTAATAGATATACAACACCTAAGTTGACATATATTACATACTTTATAATGCATATGATTCGCTACATATAAACGGGACTAAATACTCATCAATCCGTAAATGCATTTATAATAATGAATTCTAAATCATCCCCAAATCAATCAATCTTATTCAATCCTCAATCTTTGGAGAAACAGGAGTGTTAGGCGAAGAACCATACCTCACTGGAACAGCCAGGAGAGATTTAACACCACGTTCGCCAAGCTCGACAAGAACTTCATCAGTGTATGGCTTTAACCATTGCACGGGTCCTACACGGCTCTATTTAAAAATATATTTAAAAATTATTACTATAATCTTAAAAAACAACATACAGTTTCATTAGTGAGAATTGAAAGTTCAATAAATCTAACCAACCTGGTAAGCCAAAGTGTGATCATTCTGAATTCCTCTGGACTTGAGTTCTTGCATTATCAAGAAAATGCAATCTTCCATCTGATCTCTATACGGATCACCTGCATCCTCGACATAACTAACAGGAACTCCATGGGCGCTGAAGAATATCATCGTCTACAATACCAAACATGAAATAATCTTTATCTATATAGTAAAAAAGACTGAAACACTTAAAATTATACACTTTCTCATTTGAGCTTTCAAAGCATATGAATCTACCCTACCTCTTCTGGATTTGCGAAAGTTTGTAACTCCTTTTCTATTAAGTCAGCCATAGACTTTAGATAACCTTCCCTTTGATACCATGACTGTATGATCGCGACAGGCAATCTTGACAAATACGAGTCATCCCTGATACAAGACCAAATTTATTAAGGATGCTAAAAGGAGCTGATGTGAAATTGCTCCTGATCATAGTGGAATGTATGCGAAGGATTGTATTTACCTAAACATTTCTTGGAGAACACGGATGCTTGACCCTGTTGTTGAAATAGAATACTGAGGGTAAAGTGGCAACACTACAAGCCGCGTAATCCTGTCTCTCTTAATCTATCACAAAAATAGAATAAGAATTAAGACAATTCGAATAAGTTGACGAAGAAAGAAACTGAAAACATCAGCAAAGGCACAAGTAAGAGACATTTATACAAAACTTTTTTTAAAGCAGTAGTCCGAAGTTTCCAAACAGGACTCCATTTGATCATGTAATACATTTTAACATAATTTTTAGGCCTAAATAACATATTCTGGGCAAACAGAAATAGTGAAAGTCATGAACTAGCAAACAATTAAGTCGAAATAACCATTTTATTCTTATGAGTTACCTGATGAACCGCCTCTTCAGTGAATGGGAACCAATAACGCATTGCCACATAGACATTAGCTGCAACTTCCTTAGCTTCTAGAGCCAATTTTATTGCATTTGCCTACAAAATGAATCAAATTATGTGAGCCCAAGACACAGCTTTATAAATACACAACATAAAAATATTAATGCAAGCAGAAACAATCAAAACCGTGTAGCCATATCACCTGCTCATCTGTTATTTTACGCAGAGGTGAACCACCTCCAATGGCAGCATACCCTTCTTTACTTTTGGGAGCTCTCAACACTGAAATTAACTGCGCCAATGGACGTTGAAGGAATCGAAACAACCTGGGAAGACGAATGATATCCTGTAATCATCAAACAATATCAATTAACAAATCATTTCAAACAAAATAATTTCAGATATGAATTACTGTCATAAAACATACGGGATCAGCAAACAAATTGAACAAGAAAGGTTGAACATCTTGTAGAGTCTCTGGCCCTCCAAGATTCAAAAGAATCACTCCTATTTTTTCCTCTGCTACTTGGGAATGTGACTCAATAGCATTTCCAGGATAAGTAAAAACCCCAGCTGAGCAATTTGTTCTCCCAACAATATTTTTCTCAACTGAACGGCTGATAGATAGCCCTCTAGAAGCACTATTTCCCATACAGTTTGATATAGGTCGAATCGAATTTCCAGATGTATTGAAGAAAGCTGATATAGATTTAGCTTCAGGACGTAAACTGCAAAATGAACACAAGTGATGAGACTTGTTTACTTCTTTTCATATCCAACATCATTTCCAGCATATCAACAAACACCATATACGCATTAAGCCTAGCTTTTATAGCTACGATAAGTTCTAGTATCGCTGGCTCATAACTTGTGTAATGTTAATAGGCAACTACTAGTTTTATGACATTTTCTGAACTTGTATGTAAAGTTTACTTTGCTAATTTTCTCTCGGAAGACAAGATCACAAATTGGGGAGCCAAGGTCTGAGTTCGTAGTCTCACCTAAGTACTAGATTGTCTTTTACATATTCACAATTTCAATGTGAAGACTTGTTTCTCTATATTTGCAGAGGAATTATCACATTAGGAATGGACACTGTGCCTTTTCTGCAGGAAAAAAACTTATATAGTTCTCGACTTTTTTTTCAACATTTGACATGTTTAATTCAGAACAACTTTTGTAAAACATAGACTCATCGAGACTCCTCACACACGCGATGAACTCCTGATCCGATTGAATTCAAAAAACAAAAGCCGTCCTCCATACATAATCAATCACACGTAAAAATGCAGAAAAATAAAACAATAAATTGCTTACGGTGCAGAATTCTTATTAAAATTCATCTGGGGAAGAACACGAGAGCTCATCGCCGCCTCCATCTTGTAGGGATTTCAATAAGTCCAACTTGAATCTCTAATTTAATCAGCCTATATGATAAACTGCAAAGAAAACATTTAGATCAAGCTATCGATATTTTTTTCTTCTTTTTTAAGAATCTATATTGAAGAAGCAGTTGAAATTTTTATAGGGGGTTCAGTAAGATTCTATGAAATTGGAAAAGAGAACAAATGAATAATATAAAGAGTTTGGTCAACGTGGGGACGTGTTCAACCCAACACTGCAAGTTCAGCAATGGAGGAACTTAAACCTCACCTAACAAGTTGTTAAGTGGGTCAATCATAATAATTAAAGCTTAATTACAAATTAAATTAGCACATTTAATTTAATTGCGATCTAATAGTACCAAAATTGAATCATAAAATACCGACCGGAGTGGTGGAGGTGGGCGGTGGCGGGGCCGTGCGAGCGCGCTTGTGGCTGGATTAGGGTGGAAGACGGTGGACGGCGGATTAGTTTAGAGACTTTTCTTTGTTTTGAGGGCAAATTAGTAAATTAAAAAGAAAAAAAAAAGTGACAGGCGACGTTCGGCCCGACGGACCAATTGAACCGTGTCAAACCGGACCGGGTTATTTCGGGCCGACCTGTTAGTCGGGCCGGGCTCATTTGGACAACCCTACATATTTAGTATTTACCCCCCCTGTCTAGAAAATAGAAATCTCTGTGCAGTGAATTCTAAAACCCAATAGCTAAAACCCCAAATGGCCATGAAAGCGGCGACGGCGGCGGTTTCCGCCAGTTTTCACATGGGAAGGGGGATTAGGGTATTGGGCTCCAATTTTTCGAGCTTTCCCTTTAATCTACCCCAGAAAAACGTGGAGAAGCCTCCTCCAGCTGAACCCTCCACCAATCTCTTCGTCTCCGGTACACCTACACACATTCAAGTTTTCATTTCATCCCCAGTTTTAATGGATTATATAATAATTAGCAATGTCTTTGCCTTGTGTTGTTTCGTAAAGTTACTATCTGTCACGGTTATTTTGTTTTGCGTTGGAGTTTTTGATTCATAACTCATCATATTGATTTATGCATTCTTTTGAAATTTAATTTTCCAAATTTAACTACTTGTGAGCCAGTTTAGAAGGCTTTGGGGGTGGTTGCGAGTGTTCTTCCTTCCTGCACCCATTGGTGTTGGATCCATGAATTTGATATCATCATCTTTGTGATTATTTTCTCTCCATTCTTGGTATTGCTCCTTGTTGCAATCCAACATACTCTTTGATACTACAATATTTCTGGGCTACAATATATGTCTGTTCATACATTTTAATACTATGATCTGCAAGACCTCTTGAGCTACACAGCACTACTTTAGTTGCCAATTTTTCCCTTTAGCGGAGTAGTATCATGAAACACATAGTATTAAAGAAAATGTGTATAAAAGTGAAATATTTACTCATCTTTTTAATAATTCATGTTACCAATTAAGCATTTATAAATCTTTTTCAATAATAAATAAGTACTTGCATAATTTGCCGCATCTCTTTGAAACAATGATCACTGATCAGTTTGCATAATTTATTATGCAAGTACTTAAAATCGGAATGGTTAGGCAGAAATGAGATTAGGCGCAGTTGAGTTGGTTCTACGCAGCTGTTTTTTTTTAGAGTTTATTAATTAAAAAAAAAAAACTTAAAATGTAAATAGTAGAGAACCGCATCGGCCATGTTTTTTAGGGATTATTTTAACATTTCATCCAAATTCACATATTCATTTGTATTATCTTTTTGTCTTTTCTTCTTTATTCAAAGAGATTACTATGATTATTGTTTTTTTCTGATACAAATTGAATGCATAAAACATTGTAAAATTAAAATGTTTACCTTTAGTTTAACTTATTATTAATTGTATGTCTTTCCCTGTGCCCGTATCCAATTTCAGACCCCCTTTTATTTGTGACTAAATTCTAGAAAATGGGAAGTTGATCCTGTATATGTACCTAAAGTTGTTATTCGAGCCGAGTTCTTGAAGTTCGAGCTCGACTCGAGCTCTTATTGAGCCGAGCTTGGCTTGTCTCGATAACATTGACGAGTAAAAAAATGAGCTCAACTCGACTCGTTAACGAGCCTAATGAAATTAAAATAATTTTTTAGATATCGAGCCTTCATGAGCCGAGTCGAGCCGAGGTCACGAGCAACTCGGTTTGTTTAACAACATTATATGTACCCATGCCAGATATTCGCTCCTTCCCTGAAAAACATAGCAGTTACTTACTCCATTAGTGTTTTTAATGCCTTTGTCTTTTTTTTTTCCTTATTCACATTCTTGTTTTTCTGACTGATTTTTGTGATCCTAATGCATCTTGAAACTTATGGTGTCTAGCCAATGGGTAGTGTTCTCATTGAACTTGTTTTCGTCTTATGATTTTCAGGACTTAGCAAACGCACGACAAATGATGGCCTTCGTGAAGCCTTTGCTAAGTTTGGTCAAGTGGTCAGTGGTATGTACTTTTTCTATTTAATAATATGTGGGGTTTGAAGTACGATACTGGAAAACCTTAAAGCAATTTGTCTGATTTTTGCCTCTTTTTGCAGCAAAAGTGGTGTCTGATCGTGTTTCTGGCTACTCAAAAGGTTTTGGTTTCGTTCAATATGCAACCCTAGAAGACGCTGAATCAGGGATAAAGGGCATGGATGGCCAGGTGAATTCAATACTTTGTGACTTTCTGTATTGTTTGGAAAAATAATATAAGTAGACTAAAGGAAGCTGGGTGGCAAAAGTCGTGTCGTATGTTTTGTTGGTTGCCCTAAACCTAATAAATAAGATATGCATGTACTTGTTATTTTTTGGCACAATAAGTGTGGTGTAAAAGATCATCACATATAATTTTATTTACCTAATGGCCAATGGGGGAAATCTGATCGAGCAGTTTCATTAAAGATCCACATAAAATATTGTGTGGTATAGGAAGATACATATAAATATCATGCGGATGACTATGGGTATTGTTGTATTTTTTCCTAGATAGTGCACATATATGTTAAATAAAATATGGGCAGATAATAGTAAATTTAGTATCATGAAACATATGGTGGGAGAAGTTACATTTGTTTCATCCAAGTATATTATAATTATATGTGTCTCCATGCTCTCGCGCATAATAGGCTGTATTTTTAACTATGTAGAAATCTGCACAATTTTTTTTACAGAATATGTCAAACGAAATCTGTGCTACCTGATATATCTAGATAAAGAAGTCTGGTTTGTTTCCTTATCTAATAGTTATTGGTTTCAAGAATCATCATTAGCAGTTTAATTAAGTTGAGGTTAGATCTCATGTCATCAACCGCTGGTCTGACTAACATTAAATATTTGGAGGAAGCCGGAAGGGGATCGTAAACTTTGCTTTTCCCTAGATTGTAATGGTCTTCATAGGCCTTATGCCCCCGCACATTTGATTTGCAGAAGACTCATTGATAAAGGAATTGCTTATAATATTTTACTTAGAGACCAACTTTAATTTCTCATGGGTGATGTGAATTGAAGGAATTGAGTCATAGTTAGTTAAAGTGCATCATCCCAGTGTTATACTATTTCATAAATGTTTGTTTTGTACAATTGTTTTTGCAGTTTTTGGATGGTTGGGTTATATTCGCGGAGTATGCTAGACCGAGAGCTCCTTCACCCCCTCTGAACAATGCAGCGCGCCAGGGTCAATGGTGAGGGTTGCAGAAAGAAAGCTCCAATTTTATTTGAGTATGCGGATTTATCAAAGTAAACAGTGATACAAGGTATTGATTGATGTTATAATTCAAAACCGAAGCATTAATATGTAATTCTTCTAGTCAATCTTATAAACTTGTAGAGCACCACTTAAGTTATGTAGTTTGTTTCTGCTTGGTCTCATTGTCTTAGTTACTAAATCAATGGTGTTGGAAAATGCAAAAACATAATCAGACCTATGGATTGCTGTTGTAACATTTTATTTTATGATATGGGATGAAACACCTGTCGACCATTAATCCAGATGGTCGCGAATCAACCCCACCTTAGTATCACAATCTTCGACTGATAGAGTGTGAATGCATTGGATTCGAAGTTGGATGAATCTTCTAGTAATTCTGATGGGACCACTGTTAACTTGTGCAATGTTGCTGCATTAGTCTGATAAGTCACCCATTTCCATTTGTACCAAGAATTGCCACACAAATGTAGACATAAGTTTCAGGAATTACACGTGGCCGGCCAGCCAATCCCTGAGGAGCATATGCCATTTTGTACAAGTAATTAACTAACAATGAAAATAACTTGACAAAAAGATGGATCAATCACGCTCATGGATCAATCATTCATTTCTCATACACTTGGTTGGAAGTTGCCAAAATCCAAACTACATGCGTCTGCGTTTCTTCACTATTTGAGTTTGGTTTGGATATTGTTGTAGATAAATAGTTTCTTGGAAAACAACTAAACTTTTCTTTTAATATACCAAGTATGGATGGAGATGTGTGACGATAAGCTTACTGACGATATCAAAGCTAGACTATGAAGTTGTATTTTTAAAAAGGAGATAAGGTATAATAAATTTAATTTTATAATTTACGGGCAATTTGATTAACCAAATAGTCCATTGTACACTAGAGAAGGTTTGGGTATATCTTGTACTAAACCTTCTCTATGTATATCTTGTTCTTCTATTTTAAAACAAGTTTCATTTGACTGAACAAAAAAAATTAATATTCATAACCAACAATTATTTTTTGTTTCCACTTATTTTAAAAGTATTTAAAGTTGAAATATTTCGTACATAACATGATCAAACTCAAGTTGAAGAAAAAAATTGGTGGAAGAAGGAAGTTTCTCTTTATACCAACCTTTGACCTTTAAAAAAATCAATCATATTTAAGTTTTATCAGTACATCTAAATATGTGGTCAGTGCACCTCTCATACACTATAGTATTATTGGATTCATATGTTAATTTGATAATACAAGTAAATTAAAATATTTTAATTTCATGATAAACATTTAAAGCATGCCCACACGAATTTATTTAGGTTCTGAGTCAATTATTCCCTCAATTTTTATATTGGCCACATATACATAATTATTAATTCTAGGAGGAATGGGTAAGTTTATTTGTCCATCAATTCAAATATATACACTAGTTTAATATTTTAATTTATAAATGGAACAATCTCACTTAATCATATCATGACATTCTGTCTAACAAACCAAAATAACCTTTTAAATTTCAAACATCTTACAAGTTACATTTAAATTGTGTTCGTAGACGACTCTTGGATGAAAAATTAAATAGCTGAAAAAATCATTTGTGTTGGTTGTTCCCTCGATTGGAGTTTATGCTACAGTGCTACGCAGTCGCCTTCATCTTCAATTCTTGATCAATCTTAATTTTGTAAAACCATTTGTGAGCGGTTAGATCGATTGTATTTGGATAATTCTGATCATGAATGAAAATTATACTCCCTTCCCAGAATTTTCTACATAGGTGGTGAGACACGCAAATTTTAAAAATTGACTTTGGTGATGTAAGAAGTTAAATAAAATATGAATATTTTTGATAATTTAGTGAAGTTTAAATGAGATTTAGTGTGGTATATATGAAATTTAGTGATGTGTCATGTGTGAGCTAAAATGTGGATTCAAAATGAGTTACAATTTTAAAAATATAATAGTGTGAGGGTGTCAATTTTGTGTGTTATTTTCATATTGAGAGTGCAAATAATTATAGGACAAACCAAAAAGAAAAAATTGTGCAAATAATCACGAAACATGGGGAATACTAACAAACTAATACTCACTTCGTTCAAAGTTAATAAATATGATTCATTTGACACGAGTTTTACAGAATATTAGTAATTGTTTATGTAAAGTAAAGTGAATGATGTATTAGTGTGTTGAAGAAATCATTATTTTTATTTGTGAAAGTGTGTATATTAAGTTTAGACGGACCAAAAATGAAATTAGACTTAGTAGGCTTGGATAGAGGAAATAATTGTTCTTATTTAATACAATTTTTTAAATGAGTGAATGTTATTTATGAGTTAGGGTAATATTAGTTTAAATAGAGTATAATATTAATTCAAATACAGATAGTATTAACTCACATATCATATAGTATTAGTTTAAATATTAAATAGAAACAAGTTACATGTGTAAGTAGTACATAAGAGTGCAATCCAATCAATTGTCTAACTGGATTTTAATCCATCAAATTAGAATCAAATAAAAATTGTGAATTAATTACACGTATAACTCCAATTAATATCATTTAAAAATACACCAATTATCCTCACATTTTTATATTTATTTTTTTTGAAGAAATTAGTTGTCACTTGTCACATTTAATCCAAAATGAAAACAAATATGGAGTAAATCAATCAGCAGACATCAATATCTTTTAATTACATCAATTTACAGAAGGTAATGATGCAATGGATAGGATTAGGATTAGGATTAGGATTAGGATGATTGGAATCCTTCTTCAAATGAATATTCCTTGTACGAATCAGCGAGAGATCAGTTACCTAGGGGCATAGCGGTAATTACACATGATAGCGCATTAATCGCCCGATCCATGTATATCTATTTATACAACACTTTGATCGCAAACGGCACACACAACGCATGATTCTTCACACACACAAACAAACAAGGGGAGAGAAAATCAAACAAATGCACCGTTCCTGGTGAAGATTACCCTAATCGTCTAGCTCCAGTTTCAATGGCGTACTAGCAATTCATAGTGCCCATTCAAGCTCCAGCTAGCTGGATTTCTCATCCTTAATTGATTTTTCTCTTTTCGCACTATGAAGTTCCTTTTGGAATTCGTCACGTGTTGCACCTCATCCTCATCCTCATGCCCCACGGAGCCTCAGCCGCTCCCGGTGGAGACGAAATATTTGGTATTGCAGTCGGAGGAGCCTCGTCGACGTTCGCGGAAGCATTGGAGGGTCAGGCCGGGCGTCCGCCGCTGCGAATGGCGCCCTTCCCTGACGTCAATTTCGGAAGATGTGTTGACGGCGGAGGATGTCAATAATATTGAGGAGCGCCCGGTGCGACGGTGGCGGTGGAGCCTCAAGAGGAAATTTGCCTCAATGTCGCAAAGAGATCGTCGGAGCCGTTCCTTGGATCACAAAGAATGCCGGTAATTTCAATCATTTAATTTAGATACGAATTCATTTTCCTTGAATGAATAATTACAATTTTACACGAATTTGAATTTAATTATCCTGATCTAGCTTCCCCGACTTTTCGAATTTCATGCCATAATTTTAGCTGAAAAATTGCCAGTATATCGTGTGGTAGGGGAAAAGGGATATAATGAATTCTTTTACTTCCTCGTACGATCATTTGGCTAATAGAAATGCTGCGATTTATAATTGTTTCATTTTGCAATTCTTATCGGCATCCCCTGACTGAATAGAAACAGTGTTAACCAATACATATAAATTAGTGTTCATCCGCGCCAGGCCATATGAATAGTCGAAATAGAAAATAGAAATAAAAATAGGAAATATAAGTTGAAGTTATTTTGGTTTTTGCATTCATTTTCCTCCTCCTGTGAGTAACATAAGAATGTATCGTAAAGGTGCTCTGTCTTTGTCCTGACGATTATATATTTTAAAATGAATGCAACATGCATTCTACCTAATTCAAACGGAAAGAAGTCAACAACAGATTCATGTGTAAGATGCATAGTTTGAATTCTTCTTCTTTTTTTATTTATTCATAAATTTTGATCTATGTCACATGAAACTCTCTCATAAAAATTGTACATGAGATGAGGTTTATTCATGAACCTTTCTCAAGTGACTCCATCTTTTTAACTAAGAGGATATATATATATGAGTACACCGTCTCACGGTAACATAAAACATAATTTGAAAATAACGTTTTAAACTTTGGAAAAGATGGGTGCTATTTTGTGCTAATTTATGAATGGTGTGTGAAACCATGTCATGCAAATCTTTGTCTACATATAAATGTGTCTTGGAGTAATTTTTAACAAGAATATTAATTCTGTGAATTATATGGTTTGCAGGAGTGCTCCACTTTCAGTCCTAATGCAATCTCCAACACCCTTCATGTTTTGAAGATCTTCTTCCAGGCCACTCTTAGGAGGTTTAGAGGTAGTTTAAGTTGTGTACATATAGAAAGTAGAAACTACGTACATATACATGTTTATAAAATACAGCTTCCATTAATTAGTGCATGTACAGTTGGTGTAATTCCTTAATTTATTTCACAATATCAATCACTGGTTGCCACCATTAGTCCACTTTCTCTTCCCCTAGAATTCATTTTTTATGCATGGATATAAAAATTAAGGAACACTTGTTTTAAATCAAAAACCTCAAAACAACAGCTAGGAGAATCGTTGTTGAACAGCAACAGCTCAATATTTTAATCGCTGCATATGTATTTTTGCGGGTAGTACTTGGGTACCCAAGTGCGCTCATGCAATTAGATTTTAATTTATCTGCACCTGCTAATTTTATTTTTTACCACACGACGATCTGTACCCGTTCATTTTATGAGTTCACTTTCAAATCATTTTTTTATTATGGTTACCTGCACCCACTCATTTTATGAGTTCACTCCCAACATATTTAAAAAAAAATATATATTTAAAAGACTATATTATCATTTCAACATATTTAAAAAAAATATATATTTAAAAGACTATATTATCATTTTATTTTTATTAATTTACATAAAATATAATACAATCAACTCTAATTTATACATTTACAATAAAATATAATACAATCAACTCTAATTTATACATTTACAATGTGTAGTTGAGTCATTGTCAATTTACTGTCGATTCACCACCCAGTCACCCATATTTTTAGAAACAATCTGTAGTTGAGTCATTGTCATCACCCATATTTTTAGAAACAATCTGTAGTTGAGTCATTGTCAATTTACTGTCGATTCACCATCCAGTCACCCATATTTTTAGAAAAAAATCGTAAAATTATAATTAATTTTTTTAATCAAAATTAGGTACAAATCAAATAGGAACAATAAGTTTAAACAATTTCTATTAAAAATGAAATTAAAAATCCTGTTATACCCTTAATTTACAAATGCTCCAATATTTTGAATAATAAATATTATTCCAAATTTAAAATTCCATTTATGCATGGTGAAACACATATTTTCCTTCTTTTCAAATCATCTCCTCCTCCTATTGTCTCAAAAACCTAGTCAATTCCTAAATCCTAATCCCCACACCCTCACTATGTGCGATTTACACATAGTGAGGCACCACCCTCCTGCTCCAAGCAGGGGCGGATGCAAGTATAAGCTGGGAGGGGCCTTGGCCCCCCTCAAATTAATTCCAACTTCTATATATTATAGTATTGATTAGATATTAGATGTGTAAATTTTTAATTTAAAAACCCTACTTAAACGTGTTTAAAGACATAACAAGACTATAAGTAATTTATAATTTATTCCAAGAATGGTTGAAACTTTAAAATTAATTATTTCAGTTAATTTTTCTTATACAAAAACATATTTTATGTTCCTATAATTAGTTTTTTTATTCGAAAATTGTGAATTAAGTAGGGGTACTTTATAAAAAATAAACACTTTGACTCGTTCTAGTAGAAGCTTTCTATTACTTTTAGCACATAAATTAAGAAATATGATAGAACAAGTAGGTAAAATAATATAATGGGATATGAGATAGAATAGTCTACTAAAAAAGAAAAGAAAAACTTTTTTTAGAATTGACGAAAAATGAAATGAGGAGCTTTTAGATGTCAAATAAGCCTATGATGAAAATCATGTTTATTATTGTTGGATTGGGATGGTATTATTAAGTAATACAATTATTTTTTTCTTCTTATAATTGTGTGATAAATATTTATTACTCACGAATTTGGCCCCCCTCTCGAGTTAATTCTGGGTCCGCCCCTGGCTCCAAGGCCGCCGCTCCACCTGCTCCACCCTCCCACTTGTCCGCCTTTCTGCATTCCGTCTGCCGCCGCCCGCTCCACCTGCTCCACCCTCCCACTTGTCCGCCTTTCTGCATTCCGTCTGCCGCCGCATTTTTCCAAGCCTTCAACCCTTTCGCCCGCCCACTGCGCCGAAGACGGTGAGTTTCTCATGTAATGATTACCATTGTTTATGTGATTTATCGAGAGGATGTGTTTATAAATTTAGAGGGTGGAAAGTTAATTACTTTCTCAATCCCCCTTTCATTTTTCGATTTGTCCTTGTCCCCCGTTGCCGGATTCACTTCCGTCCTATTCTCTGACTTCAACGAACTCAAGATCCAGCCGATTCGCTCCTCGGTCAAGCTTAGATCGACTCGCAAACTCGCTCCCCATGGTAGTAGAATCGTCTGCGAGGCACAGAACACCACTGTTCAAGGTTTGTACTTTTTCGTTTTTGGTAGTGCTACGAGCTGGACAATTTTTTATCTGAGATTTTTGCTTATTGTTCTGATTCTGGTGAAATTTTGCTTGCATCCGACTTCAGTGAGGTAGCAGGAATGCAATTAATTGATGAATTAGCTTTATGTTTATGCAGTAGCAAGATCTTTGTTTGAATTGTGTGCAGTGGCGGATCCATGATTTAAGATTTGAGTTACGAAATATATTAAGTAAAACACTACTCCTTTCATTTCGGCGAAAGTTGTTTGCTTATCTTTATCTTTAGTCGTTGTTGAGAGAGAAAAAAATCTTATATAATAAAAGGAGGAAAGTCTCTCCAGTTTTGCGCCAAATGTCATTTTTTACACGTGTTAAATTTGAGATACATGTCATCTTTACCGGACAATGAAACGTTTGCAAGGTTTTACACATTCTCTTTTTTTTTTTTTTTCATCCCCACTGGGAACCGTCCTGCTTATTGAAGTTTCTGTCGCCACCATCCGCTGACTCCACCGCTCGAAGGACGCCAAAAACTTGAAGCGCTATGCGATGACTTGGAGCGCTATGCGATGACTTGGAGCGCTATGCGATGACTTGGCGTCGCGAGAGTCGTTCCGGTCTATCATCTTCGTCTTCTCGGTTTCAAAAGTGCCCGAAGCGTTTATGAGAATCTATTTTTCAAAAAAATAAATAAATTGAAGGTGCTCAATCAATGGATTCTCATTTGACCCTCGAAATCAAGAATCTCGATTATTTTGGTTTCCTGACTGTGATTCACAAATTTCTTGCAGGAAATTAAAATTTCGGTAAAGAACAGACGATAAGCATTGCTAATGGAGGAGTTAAGCTTAGGCATTCTCATTGATATTGTGGATGATGAATGGATGAGAGATGCCTTGGATTCCATTATTTTGTTTCATTTTTGTTAGATTTCATGTGTTAAATTCATCTCTAAATTTAGGATTTCAATCCAGTGTAGTTTTCTCAGATCTCCCATTTATGCATATCACTTCTGCAGATTGAAGTTTCTGTCGATCGGCCGTCGTTTCAGTTGTGAGACTGCAGTCTGGCCGTAATAACGCTGCCGGTTTGCCGAACCGAGAGAAATTCAAGTTGAGAGCTATTGGTGTGAGTTTAATTTTTTATTTTTCTTGGTTGATCAATTCTTTTAGTACCTTAATGGATCAGGTCCAAATTAATTTTACTTACAATTCTGATTAACTCAAAGTTTCTGCAAGTCTCCCATTTTGAATTCTGCTATTATAAAATTGTTCTGTGGGATTCTGATGTGGCTAATCTATTCGTGGATAAATTAGTACGGTGATATTTGGAGCCCCTTATCGAAGGATCCACTCAGGTAAATTGGCTTGATTAGTCTTGGAATTTAATAGCGATATCAGAGAGAATAAGTACTTGAACCTGATGCATATAGTTCATGATTGAATTGTTGTAGCAATTAGCACTATAATTATTTTTCTCCACAATATGAAATCATGTTTATGAAAATCTCATTTGATACAGGCTGAAACCATTTAAATTAGAGTTACAGTTATAGGATTACAATAGATGGATCCTCCATAAATCGTTTGAGATTGCTTTTACTTCATCCACGTGCGCATTACAAGAATAAGAGATGGAGACCCTCAAAAGAATAGGAAGATAGAAAGACTCTTAAATCTAATTGGGTCGTGTTTACTCCTGTTTCGCTGCATACAAAAATTAGTTCCATTACATTACTCTCAAATAAATTGTGCTGAATCAGGTTGTTGGCAAAGTGGCAAACTAAATCGCTGCTTGCTCCTCCCCCGCCTCTTATAGTTGAACAAGTGTATTCCATTCTCCGGAAGATAAGGTATGCATTTCATTATTACGTACGGGAATTCAATTGGCACATAAAAAGATGTGATCCTGTAATGTTTTCTTTTAAAGGATCTCAAGGGCAAATGCTTCAATTAATTTCCAAACTGTGGGTTGATGTATTTATTAATTAGAAGCACACATGTGTTTTGTGTGGAGCATATAGTACTCTATAATTGTTGTGTTATTCTGTTTTTTTTTTCTTCTTTTGTTGTTGAAACAATACCACATTCTTCTTTTATGTGTTCTGAATTGTTGGATCTTTTGTTCATTAAATGGTGAAAGAACGGAAAATTCTAAGGTTCTTTTGTTTGATGCTGATATTGTTCTTTTATGTGTTCTGAATTGTTTGAAGGTCATTTTAGCATTCAATTTGAGGCATTTCTGCGGTGCATTCATATGAAATGGAGTATTGTTTTTTTAATATGTCTTCATTCAGTGGCTTATTCATTTTCTTTTGGTTGGTTTATGCAGCATATCAAGGCTATTATTACCTCTGACGAGGTGAGTTTCTTATAATTGAAGTCAGATATAATTATAAATTTGCGCAAAGTTTAAATAGGACAAATGACTTTGTTTAAATATTGATTCCAAGTCAAGGATTAAACCTCTTACAACAGGTTTTTGTTGTTCTTTTTATGATAATTCAGTTGCTGGTTCTTTTCTTCCTAAATTTTCAATTTTTCTAATGTTGGTGATTATTTGTTCTGCAGACGTTGAAGAATTTTACCAGTAGTATATATGATCTTGGTGATTTTCTATTTATTTATTTTTTCTTTCTAAAATTTGGATGCTAAAAATTCCTATCGCATTATTATTGGAAATTAATGGCTAAGACACCTGAAGGAATTTTGTGAAAATAGATTATAGTTGCTGGATGCTAAAAAACTACAAATGCAGTTTCATGCTTTACATAGATTTTGAGGAATGAATTAAGGGATAGTTTCTCAATATAATTGGTAAACAATAATGAATATTGTTCAGGTGATATGACATTGTTGAACAACAAATTTTATGGCTCATTGAATGAACGCAGGGTCAGAAGCTGACAAAAGTGAAGGATCTCTGCATGATTGAGGTATATTCTCGAAACTAATTGTATACTATTCACTTGAATCAATTTCTATACAATAATTTGCTTTACTAATGGCCTAACAGGTGGGAGTTTATTGTAGCTACTCTATTTAAAGCTCAATGTAGAAGATACATTCGATGTTGTAGCTTAATGGAAGTTCGCTACAGTTTTCTTCATCTTTGGAACCAACAGCTAAGGAGATGATTGAAAGAGCTTCTTAATGAATTGAGATAACTTTTGTAGCTGAGGGTGGCACAAACATCTTAAGATCATTTGAACCAGGTATTCCAGAAGAATGTCTTTCAGGTAACACTTCCTGTTCTTCCTTTTAGTTTTATGTAAATCTTGTAAATTTTGTATTCATGTAGAAAGAATAGTTACCTTTAATGACATGAAGAGTTTTTATAGGCTGAAAAATATATGTGTGGTTGGGCAAAGTCTTATATAACCAATTTTATCGTGCAATTGGCTTACGTTTTATGTGTATTTTTAAACAACATTAGATGTTTCATTAGAACATATTAGTTTGATAGTATTAGTTGTATCTTTAAAAAGTAGTATTAGTCATTTTACTATAAAGTGAAGGCTAGCCCTAGGCATCTGTTAACTGTAATGATCGTAACATCTCTATTACGATTTTTACTGGAAGAGTAATTCTTCTCTAGGCCACTTAATATACTGATACTCATAATCTTGTGTGCAAATGATACATCAACTTCCCAACAAGTCCTTGGTGTTGTCTTTTGTAATCAAAGTACAATATTGATCTACCTATAGATTGAGAATTTAGTTTCTTTGAGAAACATAAATCCTTTTCATATGTAGTATGTACAAAACCGCCTCAATGTTAAGGAAATAATAAAGATCTCTGAAACCCTTTTTTTTATCAAATTTGTTGGCTTTTCTTTAAACTGTCTCTTCACTCTACAAACCTGTCACACTAAGATCAGGTGGGAATTAAAGAATCTTGAACCAAAGATAATCTTGATTCTAGATGCTGATAAGATTCCCAAGTATGAATTGACCATGGAGGATGGGTGAAGATTGGCTAAGGATTATAGTAGGGTACTCATGAGGAAGCATCGAGCAAGGCAGGCTGTAGACTCAACTGCTGAGGTTGAAGAAGGAAGCCATTGAGGCATTGCCCGAGGGTCTAAAAGCAGCTGCTTTAGTCCCTGATATGACTCCTCTTCCAATTAACAAGTACATGGCTACACTAACTCCTCCAATTGAAGGGCATATGGATAGAATCAATGAGGCAACAATGAAGAGTGTTGGATAGAAGAAGAAGATGAGATGATGTCATGCGAGGTTAGAGTTTTTTTTTTTTTTTTTTTTCTGATTTTTTGATCAGTTTTTATGTCGCTTTATGCTTTTATAGATCAAGTTTAAGCCATTACAAGTTTTATACAGTATTAGTGTAGACAATACTGATCAAGGAATTGATGAAATTTCGATTTACGTTTCTTTCAAGTTCTTATATATTTGTTAAAAGTTTCCTTTAAAAATAACTCAACAAGCAATCATTTACTATTATCTAAGTTAAACTCCATGACAACTGGAGTTTCCTTTATGCTTTTATAGATCAAGTTTAAGCCATTACAAGTTTTATACAGTATTAGTGTAGACAATACTGATCAAGGAATTGATGAAATTTCGATTTAAGTTTCTTTCAAGTTCTTATATATTTGTTAAAGTTTCCTTTAAAAATAACTCAACAAGCAATCATTTACTATTATCTAAGTTAAACTCCATGACAACTGCTAAATGTATGTGGGACCAGGGTATGCCAATTCTCTGATGAATATCTGCGCGGCATAGCTATGGTGCACCGTGCTCTGAAGATTTCTGTTGGAGTTGAAGCTGTGTGAAAGCTCGCAACTTAATTATACTTTAGGTTAGTTTTTGAGGTTTACGAACTAGATAACTGTTTTTTGTTTTGAGATTTTTTTCAGTTGAGTGTAACACATTGACTACTTGATATGGTTTCTGATGTATTGCTAATATATATCTTAATCCCTTCGGCATCACCATTCATCTTTGTGACATGATTCATTAAACAAATAGAATCTCTCAACTTTACTATTAAATTCCCATTCTCATTACAAACTTAGTTTCTTGATAAATTATATTCTTTGTAGTTCTCTTTATTTTAGTTCGTGGTAATTTTGTAATTGATTACTTAATTAATGTTTTATCATTGTTATACATTCACTGATATTGTTTTTTATGTTCAGAAATGATTGTTTTGTATTTCCTCTGTTTTATGCATCAATCTGGCAGAAGATTTGCACGACTTGCATAATTTTCTCAGGGATGCTACTAAATTGATGGTTAACTGTGAAATTTCTTCAAGATAGAGTCTAATTGCTCTGAATTTGTATCATGAAACCCCTGCGGGAGCTTTTGCCCCAAACGAATTGCAAGTTGATTTATTTTACCCCCAACCTAGACATTGATGGGGATTATGTGTTAAATTTCTTATACCTAAATAGAACTCTTATCAATATGCACAGGAGAACAGGCAGCCGCTCCTTGTGTTGTCAACAAGATGATGATGATAAGGAAGAAGAAGAGGTAGTAGGTGAAGAAGATAGAGGAGAATTATGAACAAGTATACTTGAGTATACTGACTTTATTTATTTTCTTTCAAATGTTATGTTTGTTATTTTGTGGTAATTATCTGTTAATCCACATATAGTGTTGCCATTCACTACTCTTGCAGAAAATTCACTTTGTCTTGCCTGAAAAATTAATTATTTCATAGACTATTTGCAAATTCATTTATTTTGAACAATCATTGTTCCTAGATTGAATTTTTATTGGTGCACAATTTAGGAACGAAAAATTAGTGGGGACCTGTAAAAGCTTTGGCGGATGCAAGTTTCATTAATGGTATTGTAGATATGAAAGGACACCATCCAATTTTTGTTTCAGTTTTAATCTACATCTTCAACTTCCTTTAATATGGAGTAGTATATAAAACAAATTGTCCTAATTTTATTTTTTTAAGATATGTGAATGGTCACTTATTATTACAATCAAGATATATTACACATGTGTATACACATATTGAAATCTTATTTTGTATTACTAATTTGATTGTGATTGACATATAAATGAAGAATATATATACATATATGTTTGTATCCTTAAGGCAAGGGAAAAACAATTTAATAGAACAGTACAAAAGAAAATATCAAACAATTGCTACACTACTCACATGAAAAACACAAATTTAACAATAACTTAAAAAAAGACGACATTTTACAAAAACCGTTAAAAAATAGGAACAATAGGCCCGTGCATCGCACGGGTAAAAATTTAGTATATTAAAATGTGAGAGAAAGTTGTTTGCCAAAACATGAGTGAATAGTTTTCGTTGGGACAAACAAAAAAGGAAATTTTGATTAGCTTTCACTAGAACGGATGGAGTATTTGATAATAAAAGTAATACGACTTGATGCAACTTAAATAAAAAAAGTTGTATAACGTCATTTAGCCAGTGAAGACTGAGGAGTAATTTGTGTTGACTTCTGAGACTGTAAGAGAATTTAAGCAGATTTAGAAAAATTGGACCTGAATCTTATATTTTAGTAGGAGCAAAAAGTTGTTACTGGACCTTTTTAATATGGATTGAGAAATGAAATGGGATGCAGTTAACAAAATTTGGACAGCAATTAATTAATTATTTTTTATTTTTACCTAAGATTAACAAAAAAAAAATAAAAATTTTAGCGTACAATTGTACCTCATGTTCTACATTAGATCTGACCCTGATTGTGTGGAACAAGAAGTGTAATTTGTGAATTTTTGCCTCGTACTATCTATTCTAGGTTCCGGACTCTGCAAACATACACTACTTTGGTAACAAACAAACAAATTGAGTCTTTAATCCCAAATAATTGGGGGCTTATACAATCGCTTTGGGTCGCTTGCACAAATTAGTCTTTAATCCAAGATAGATGATTTTTTTAGTGTGTTGAACTACTTTAGCTGTATAATTAAAAATGCTAAAATTGTGATACCAATATACACTTGAGGTAAAACATTCACAAACGCATCTAGTTGCCTCAGAAATTCTAGGCTTTGGCGATCTTACCTATGAAATAAAAGGCCTGTGTAGTGATCCCATCACTACTCTTGAAATCCATGTATTTTTTTGTATAATTTTTGAATAATAATTGAATGGATAGAAGGAGAGATTGAGAAAGATAGAATTTAGAGGGAGAGATGTAGAAGAGCCGAGAAGATGAGAGAATTTGAAAATATTTCTGTTTGTATTCTATCTCCTTCTTTTACCTATTTAAACATAGAAATAACCCTAAATTGTTAATGGGCTTAAATACAAGATACAAAAGCTCAATTGAAACTAAATAACTAAAATGGATTATTCGCTTAACGTTGGGGTAGATAATAGCCCAAGCCCAAATGTAATTTTCAATTGTTTGTGACTGCAACTCTTGGGTAATATTCTCATAACTCATGCCTATATATGACAGCTTGCTAGGTGATCGAAATCACTCAGACTAGTGAGGATTGGATTTTTCAATTGGATTTATGTACATTTGATTATGGATTTCAGTGCATTTGATTGTAGTGAATCTATCTTATTTTTCAATCGAACCATTGTGGTGTTAAATCTGTAACATAGCTATTATTGAATTGTGCATGTAATATTTGATTGTAGATATGATTTGTTTTCTTAATTTATTTTTAATGTGTGCTTTTAAATAATGTAATGCTAGCATTGATCTTGGAGAAGGCCTTCTCTAGAGTCGAAATATGAATCACTTGTATTAACTTGATTAGTTTTATGACATTCTATTCTGTTAATAAAAAAAAAATTAAAAAAAAAAAAATCCTGAATGTGTTCTAGATAAATAAAGAGGTGTTTTGATTGGTTAGGCCTCGTACGCATGTTGTATGTAATACTTATTTTAAACAACTTTACATCTGGTAGAATGCATATTTGTCATCATAGCAGGCGGTGAATGCAGCTAATGTTTGCTTGATGTTACTTGAACTTCATAACACATATGTTGCGTTTAAGTTCTAACCTGGTGTGTAGTACACAATTGTCCTTTAGCAAGAGGCAGGGTTAATTAAACGATATTGGGATTTTTCTGTGTGGGGTATTTTTGTTGAATTCAATTTGAACTACTAATTGACAGTCTTGCGAGTTTTATGACTTTCTGAATAACTAACTTTTTTTTTTTTGAGGGGGTTACAAGAGCAATATGATATGATCAATACAAAATAACCCACAAGATCATCTTCAACCCAGAATGATCAAACCGAAAGCTGCTCCATTCCAATCGTGAGGAAGTAGAGAGACGAGTGTAACCTATGCCCACCGTACGTCCAGATCTCCATTCTCAAAACGAGAAAAATACCCCACACTAAGGTATTCTCGTGTCAAGAAAACACAGAGAAAAAAAGAAAAGACAAAGGTCCACTTAAAACCACCAGATCCAACCGCCATGAACCAAACGAACAGGCACAGAGAAGAAACCAACAGAACCGCACAAGGCGAAGAAAAACTCACAACTAGAAAAACTAGCGGAGGAGAAAACAGAAAACAAGAACAAAAAACCGAAACTAAAAACTAGGAATCTAAGAACAAGTAAAAAACAAAAAAACGAAAAAGCTAAAAATTAAAGGGGGTCAGCGGATCGATCTACCAATCGGTCACCGCATAAGCGGTTCCGTTGGAGAGACCGAACCGTTGGCCCGAACACTTACACCAAGAGAAGCTCCTGGCGACTAACTAGCGTGATGCACCAGTGTCGAGAAGGAAAGGGAGGGGAGTGGTGTTGAAAGCGGTGGTGGAAAGGTGGAGAGGTGGAAGTGGTGGGGGTGAGGGAGAGAAGTGTATAAAGTAAGTTTTTAGAGAGAAGTGGGAGTCTCTCTTTACCTATCACTAGAATGAACATGAATAACTAACTTAATTGTGGAGGAAACACAAGATCAAAGAAAGTTTAGGAATGGGGGGTTTAGATGGTATGTACCATGTTTGCTACTACATTTTTAATGTTTTATAATTTTGTCAATTATTCTTGTAATTGTTTTCATCTCAGCAATATTTACATTCTATTCTACTTTGCAACTTGGTGTTAAACTGATTTGTTTTGTACACTGTGGAGCTGTTATGTGATTTGAATTATGTATAACGTGTTAAACTGATTTGTTTTGTACACTGTGGAGCTGTTATGTGATTTGAATTATGTATAACGTGATATGCAATATAGTTATCATATTTCAATCTAATTTTAGAAAATGATTTGAATTATGCCTAACGTGATATGCAAAATAATCATCATATTTCAATCTAATTTTAGAAAATGATTTGAATTATGTATAACGTTGTTATATACAAAATAATCATCATATTTCAATCAAATTTTAGGAAATAATTTGAATTTTGAAAATTTAATTAAAAGGTTTGAAATGCAGAAGTTTGTAATTATAATATAATGATTAGGAAATAATATTAATTAGCGTGATTTCAGGTGAATTAATTTTTGAGATTCCATTTTATGATTAATTGCAAATTTTGACTAAAATAATGTAATTCAAAAAAAATTAAATCAAAAAGGGTAGATTGGTCAATTTATGTCCAATTTGAACCTAATAGAAACAAAAAAAAATAAGCTTGATTCTATTTGTAAAAAATAGGAGTGAAATGAACCTAATACTCCCTCCGTCCTGTAAAATTTTACTCAGACCCATTTTTGGGTTCACATAATATATATTTATTCTATTTAAATAGTTTAACTTTTGAATATTTTTTCTACTTTATTAACAAGATTGAGTATGTACCAACAATATTCTTACTCGTTTATCCCACATATATTTTTTTATAATTAAAATATGATTTTTTTTTAAAACATGTATAAAAAGAAGTGAGCAGAATTTTACTGGATAGTCGGTAATTCAATAAGTAATACTCACTCTATCTCATGATTATTTGCACACTTTTCTTATCGGGACGTCCCAAAATTATTTGCACACTCTTAATATGGAAATACCCCACAAAATTAATACCCTCCCAACATTATTTTATTTTCAAAATTGCCACTCATTTTTTACATACATTTTACTTTACTCCTCGTCAAATCCACTTTACATCTCACCAAATCACCTAAAATACTACTCATTTATCTTACATCATCAACCACTAAATCCTCTTTTCTTAAAAATTGTACCGGTCAAACCGTGCAAATAATCCCTGGACGGAGGGAGTAACCAGTAATACCATAAATAGTAATCGGTAATATCATTAATAGTAATTAATAATATCTTGTACAATAACAAATAAATCCACACCTCTAAATGTATTCAGTAATACAAAAAACAATTATAGTAATACCACGAACAATATTAGTAATACTTTTAACAGTAATTAGTAATACCATGAACATTGATCAGTAATATCTTATACAATAACAAATAATTTCACACATATAATTATATTCAGCAATACCAACAATAATTATCAATAATAACATGAACAATAATCAGTAATATCATGAACAATAATCAATAATACCCTGAACAGTAATCAGGAATACCATGAATAGTAATCAATAAAAATTTATACAATAATAAATAATTCCACACATCTAATTATATTCAGTAATACCAAAAATAATTATTAGTAATATCATGAACATTGATCAGTAATATCTTATACAATAACAAAAAATAATTCTACATATCTAATTATATTCAGTAATATCAAAAACAATTACCAGTAATAACATGAATAATAATCGGTAATATCATTAACAGGAATCAATAATACCATAACAAAAATCGGTAAATTTTATACAATAACAAATAATTATACACATCTAACTATATTCAATAATACAAAAAATAATTATCAGTAATACCATAAAAAATAATTAGTAATCAGTAGTCGATTATACGCACACACGAAATTTTAGCGCACACCCCGTACGATTAGGACACACCTAGAGCTGGCAAATCGGCCCGCCCGATCCAGCCCAACCCAGCCAATCGGGCCAAGTGATGTTCGTGGGCTAGGCCGGGCCGGCCCATGAATTGGTCGGGCCTATAAAATTGGAGCCCAGCCTAGTCCATCTGGGCTACTGGGCTAGCGGGCCAGCCCAGCCCATTACATAATTTTTTTTTTTAAATATTTCTTGCAAAAATTATATACTAACTAGTAACTACACATAACTTATAAACGATCATAACCATTATTGCATTAATGTACACTGTAAGTCCCACCCCATGAGTTAAAAAAAAAAATATTTCTAGCAAAAACTATACTCTGTATATATAAACTTATTATGTATTGGTCACATTCTCACATATTTTTTTTTATTTATACAAATAATTATAATTTAAAATATACATTACTAATATATTAATTATACATAATTTATAAACGGACATAACTAGTACGGAGTATAACATTACACTATATATCAAGTTCAAATAGAATTATAAATAATTCATAAGTTCAAATTTTAAAGTCAAAATAAAATTAATAACATAATACTAATATTTAAGTATATAGTATTATAATAATTATAATTGTTTATTTACCTTAAAAAAATTGATCGGGCCAAACGGGCTGCCCATGGGCCGTCGGGCCAAAATCAGCCTAGCCCATTAGGCCCATCGGGCCTATCGAGTCGGGCCAAATAGGCCCAGTTTTATATGGGCCTATAATTTCAGAGCCCAGTCCATACTAGGCTTCAGGTTGGCCGGGCCGGCCCATCGGGTCGGACCCAAATTGCCGGCTCTAGACACACCCCATGAAAGATCGAAAATACCCTTCTCCTATATAACTATAATTCTTCCCTTATTCTCTCAAACCACATATCGTGAAAAAACAAAATACAGCGCTTAGGACACCCACTCCTCTTCCAATCTCGTCGGTCGCCGCTCAAAGCCTCGCCGCCACAACCTTTCTTCGTTGCCGCACAAAGTCTCGCCGCCATAGCCTCGTTCGTCATCATCGCATCTGTTTCGTCGATTTCAAGCGCATCTACTTCGCCGTTTGTCCAGGCCTCACCTTTTGTCCAAGGTTGCATCCCAAGCCGTCGTTGTCCGTCCAAGCCCCCCGCCGCTTCTTTCTCCTTCCGTCGCGTCCCAAGCAGTCTATCCCTCGTTTCTACCGCCCCTCTTTTGTCAATTTTCTTCTAGATCTCTCAACCTCAAAATTCAGATATGTAAGTATTTTTTTTTCAATTTTCTTTTAGAACTCTCAATCTCAAAATCATTGATTTGTAAAATAAATTGGTGGGTGTCCACATCAATGTTGTGTGTGCATATAATCGCGACCTTTCATTAGATTCATGCAACCTATTAATTGTCTACATCGAAAAAAGTAAATTAAGCCCAAATTTTTTTTAATGAAATTAAAGAGTGTATATACACGCGAGTGTATATAAGAATTTGCCCATATAAATTAGGATTGATTGTATTATATTTTGTTCAAATTAATAGAAGGACACTATAGTAATTTTAGGTGTAATTATTTTTAAAAAATAATTTGGGGGTGAAGTCAACAAAAGCGGGGTTGTAAATAACTGTGGTCAATTGTTTATATATAATAGAGATAATGTTAAATAGTATTATTTGTTAGAGATTTTATTGTATTCTTAGAATATATCTTTTATGATTTGGTCTTCCTATAATTGTGGAAGTTTGTTGTATACTTTGTAAATCTCACTATTATATATTTCAGAATACTCAATCACCAGATTACGGTGATTTTCCTCTCAATTATTCTTTTCCAAAATATGTATTCTACATATTCTGTTATGGTATCAGCCTAATATTACCGATCCTAAACCCTAATTCTTTTCTTTCGCTTCTACATCCGATTCTCTCTTCCTCCCACTGCACGGACTGGTAGCCTCCGTCCAGTTTTCCTTCTCGTCGAGTGTTATATCAAGGACTGGTCCCCTCCTTCATCTCTCTCGATCGACAAGATGACATCCTCCGCCACCGATCCTCTTCCGGTGACGACGATGATTAATATGATGCAAATCAAGCTTGAGGCGTCCACTTATCTTATGTGGCGTCGTCAAACTATTCACATGGCCGAATGCTTCGATATACTCGGGCATCTTGACGGCACTTCTCCCTCTCCCGCGGCCACTGTACCGGCGGTTGCACCTGCTGTTGATCCGACACCGAATCCGGAGTATACGACATGGCGACTCAAGGACAAACGGTTGCTCAGCGTTTTGTACACCTCTCTATCCCCTGATGCCGCGTCTGAAGTGATTGATTGCACCTCTGCAAATCAGGCATGGGTGGCGCTCGAATCTGTTTATGCCTCATCTTCACGATCGCATCAATTACGTGAAGAATTGTTATCTCTCCGTCGCGGTGATCTGTCTGTGGAGGAGTATGGGCGCAAGTTTAAACATCTCTGTGACCAGCTGCAAGCAATTGATCGTCCGATTGATTCATCTGATAAAGCTCACTTGTTTTTACGTGGGTTAGGACTTCAGTTTGCGGGTTTTGCCGATACCCGTATGGCTATGTCTCCGATCCCCGCGTTTCGTGACCTTTTGCACCAGGCTGTGCAATTCGACATGATGATGAAGTCGATGGAAGGGCCTTCTCATGCACCTGCGGCGTTTTCTGCTACTCGAGATGGGCAGCCTTCTTCGGCTGGGTCCAGGCAGGTGTCCCGATCCCAGAACCGTGGCCAATCTCAGTCCCAGCAGCAGTCCAGGCCGTCAGGTTTTTCTGGTAATGCGGGTGGCTCTGGCAGGCGTGATGGGCAGCCCTCTGGAGGTGGTTTCCGTCGTCCTTTCGTGCCTAAATGCCAACTCTGTCGTGGGGAGCACTACGCAGATAAATGCCCCAGGTATCTGAATGCTATTGGTTCGAACTCTGCTGCAAATCTTGCTGAAGCTTTCACCTCGACTTGCAACGTCTCAAACTCTACCCCTGATTGGTATCTCGATTCCGGAGCCTCCGCTCACATGACGAACCAACTGTCCGCCCTTGACTCTCATGAGTCTTATTCTGGTAACGGTTCTGTTATAGTTGGTAATGGTAATGCGTTGAATATTTCTCATATTGGCACTACTAAACTTTCAGACGATGTTAAGTTGTTAGATGTACTTGTTGTACCTCATATCACAAAGAACCTCCTATCTATCAGTAAATTAACTGCGGATTATCCTGTCGATGTTGTTTTTTCTGATAAATTCTTTGCGATCCAGAACCGACTCACAAAGAAAATACTGGCTCAGGGAAGGTGTAATCAGGGGCTTTACCTACTTGATCGGGGTGTTCCAGCTTTGGTTACAGCAATTCGGGTCAGGAGATTGAAAGCTAGCTTTGACTTGTGGCATTTGCGTTTGGGGCATGTCCCGTTTTCAGTTATCTCATTGTTACATAAACAGGGTTGTTTATCTGTTACTTCAGTTTTACCAAACCCTCGTTTATGCTCTTCTTGCCAGTTGGCCAAGAGCAAACGTTTACCATTTATGTTGAATGAAAAACGAGCTACTGCTGTTCTTGATTTAATTCATTGTGATTTGTGGGGTCCAGCACCTGTTTCTACATCTGATGGCTTTAAGTATTATGTTGCCTTTGTCGATGATTTTTCACGTTTTTCCTGGATATATCCATTACGTGCTAAGTCAGAATTTTATGATGTATTTGTTCGATTTCATGCCTTTGTCTGCAATCAATTTTCTCGAACTGTGAAGATATTTCAGCCTGATGGTGGTACTGAGTTTGTAAATGGGAGGGTTCGTCACTTTATGCACGAGCATGGTATACATCATCGAATTTCATGTCCATATACACCTCAACAAAATGGCAGGGCTGAACGTAAACATCGTCACATCTCTGAAACTGGGTTGTCCATGCTTTTTCATGCACATGCTCCAGCTTCTCTTTGGTTTGATGCCTTTGCTACTGCAGTATATGTTATTAACAGGCTTCCATCTGCGATACTTGATAATATTTCTCCCTTTCAGGTATTATTTGGATACTCGCCTAGTTATGATACCTTTAAACCATTTGGATGTCGTGTTTATCCTTATCTTCGGGATTATGTTGCTCACAAATTAGAACCTCGCAGTCGGCCGTGCATCTTTCTTGGGTATAGTAGTACTCAGAAGGGGTTTCGTTGCTTTGATCCAGAGTCTTCTCGAGTTTTTATCACTCGCCATGCTCAGTTTGATGAGCTCTATTTTCCATTTTCTCGAGCTCCATCTCTCACACAGGTCACTGATTTGGATATCTCGACTTTTCTCGACATCTCCTCTGATTCCCCTTTGGCTCCTGTTTCGGCACCTATCAGACAACCGCATCGGTTTTCTGTTGATCATGATACTCGTCCTCCCTCGCTGGTTCATGATGAACTGGTTATGCCGCCACATGTGCCTGATCCTATTATAGCGCATGTTCCCGACGTTGGGCCTCCTGTTCCGCCTCCAGCTCAGGACTTGCCACTTGTATCCACTCATCCCATGATCACCCGAGCTCGTGTTGGGACATTTAAACCTCGTTATCCAGTCGACTTCGCTTCTTCGGCTCTACTCTCTGCACTTGTTACCACCTCTGAGCCTCGTGGTTTCAAGTCTGCTGCTAAGCATTCCCACTGGCTTGCTGCTATGCAAGAGGAGATTGATGCACTTCGTTCGAATTCCACTTGGGATCTGGTGCCTCGTCCATCTGGAACGAACATAGTTGGTGCAAAGTGGGTTTTTCGTACGAAATTTCTGGCAGATGGTTCGATTGAACGTCACAAGGCTCGTTTAGTGGCGCAGGGCTTCACTCAGATTCCTGGTTTGGATTTTCATCATACATTTAGTCCTGTTGTGAAGGCAGCTACAGTTCGGATAGTCTTGGCATTATCGGTTCAGCATGGGTGGCCTCTTCATCAGCTTGATGTCAAGAATGCTTTCCTTAATGGAGTTCTTGACAACCCTGTCTTCATGTCTCAGCCTCCTGGCTTTGTTGATCCTCAACATCCTGATCATGTTTGTCGCCTTAAGAAGGCTCTATATGGCCTTCGCCAGGCCCCTCTTGCCTGGTACCAGCGTTTTAGCACATTTCTGTTCAGCTTGGGCTTCTCTCAGAGTCGTTCTGACTCGTCTCTCTTTCATCTGCATCAGGGTAATTCTATTATTTATCTCCTTTTGTATGTTGATGATATCATTGTTACAGGCAATGATTCTGCTGCCCTTCGTCGCTTTATTGCTCGTACTGGTGACGAATTTGCTATCAAGGATCTTGGCTCTTTGAGTTATTTCCTTGGCCTTGAGGTCTCCTCCACTGACGCTGGTTTGTTTGTTGGCCAGACCAAGTATGCACTTGACATCCTTGAGCGTGCAGACTTGGTCGAGGCTAAACCTGTCTCAACTCCCTTAGCAACAGGTGAATCACTTGTCAGCACAGGTCCTACGTTCAAGGATCCCACCCTATATTGATCGCTTGTTGGTGCTTTGCAGTATTTAACTATCACTAGACCTGATCTCTCGTATGCTGTAAGCTCTGTGAGTCAGTTCCTCCAGTCTCCAACGGAGGACCATTTTCTGGCAGTTAAGCGTATCCTTCGCTACGTGAAAGGTACAATTCATTTCGGTTTATCCTTCACTAAGCGCTCGGATATTTCCATTCTGGCCTATTCTGATGCAGACTGGGCTCGCTGCATTGAGACTCGTCGTTCGACATATGGGTACTCTATTTTTCTTGGAGGTAATCTTGTATCCTGGAGTGCCAAGAAACAACCGACTGTTTCTCGCTCTAGTTGTGAATCTGAGTACCGTGCTATGGCCAATGCTGCGGCCGAACTTGTTTGGGTTATCAATCTTCTGAAGGAACTTCGAGCTCTTCCTTCTACTCGGCCTACTCTGTTATGTGATAACAAAAGCGCCATCTTTCTGAGTCAAAATCCTGTTGCACACAAGAGAGCCAAGCATATAGATTTGGATTATCACTTTGTTCGTGAGCTAGTGTCTTTGGGCAGAATTTCTACCGGGTTTGTCCCATCTCATCTACAGCTAGCAGATATCTTCACTAAGAGTCTTCCGCGTCCAGCCTTTGAGTTTTTACGTTCCAAGCTTTGCGTGTGTCTTCACCCCACGCAGCGCTTGACGGGGGCTAATAGAGATAATGTTAAATAGTATTATTTGTTAGAGATTTTATTGTATTCTTAGAATATATCTTTTATGATTTGGTCTTCCTATAATTGTGGAAGTTTGTTGTATACTTTGTAAATCTCACTATTATATATTTCAGAATACTCAATCACCAGATTACGGTGATTTTCCTCTCAATTATTCTTTTCCAAAATATGTATTCTACATATTCTGTTAATATATAAATTAGGATTGATTGTATTATATTTTGTCTAAATTAATTGAAGGGCATTATAGTAATTTTAGGTGTAATTTTTTAAAAAATACTACTCACTCCGTCCCGAAATTACTTGCATAGTTTGACCGACATAATTTTTAAGAAAAGTTGATTTAGTGGTTGGTGATGTAAGATAAATGAGGGGTATTTTAGGTGATTTGGTGATGTGTAAAGTAGATATGATGAGGTGTAAAGTAAAATGTATGTAAAAGAGGGTGACAATTTTGAAAATAAAATGATGTTGGGAGAGTAATAATTTTGTGGGTATTTCCATATTAAGAGTGTGCAAGTAATCTTGGGACGTCCAAATAAGGAAATTGTGCAAGTAATCATGGGACATAGGGAGTAATAATTTGGGGGGAGGGGGTGAAATCAACAAAAGCGGGGGTGTTAATAATCGTGGCCAATTGTTTATATATAAATTAAGATTGATTGTATTATATTTTGGGTTTGACTATATGCACCTCCATTTCGGAGGGATGCACTCCCCCAATTAATTTATTAATAAAATAATAGGGTGAAAAACAAAAAATACCCTTTAAGTAAATTGTTGAACACCAAATGCACCCTCTATTATCATTCCTTCCCTCTTCTCCCTAAACCACCACTTCCGGCTGCCGCCGGCACCATTTCCGGTGACCACCAAGCCAAAAAAATCCATAAATTACAATATATATTTGAAAAAATCACAAATTTTTTTTAATAAATTTCGACCAACCAGTGTCGACCATATACACTCACGTTGACAATGGTTCGTCGACGAAAGTATATACGGTCGACACTGGTTGGTCGAAAAAAAATAAAAAAAAATAAAAATTCGACAGCTTAATGTTGACCAAACACAATCTCATCGACATCAATTTGTCAACGAGAATGTGTTTGGTCGACATTAAGCGGTCGAAAAAAAAAAGAGGATAAAAAATTGCGAATCGAGATCGAGGGAGGGAGAGGGAGACCGAATGAACAAACCTAAATGGAGTGGCCAACATCTGGGACAAACAAGGAGGCGGCGGCGAGCGGGAGGCCGCCGAACGGGGAAGACAAATACAGAAAAAAAGGTAAGAGGCCGGGCCGCGACAACCCAAGGCAGCGGCGAGGGCGGGGCCAACGAGGGGGAGGGGGCGGCCGGACGGGGTTGGGGGAGGGGGAAATTTACAGAAAAGGGGGAAGAGGGAGGGCGACGGTTGCGCCCGAACGGGGTTGCGGCGAGGGCGGGGCCAACGAGGCGGTCGGCGGTTGGGATAGTGCGGCTGCGAGAGGGCGGCGGGGTCGCGTCGACTGCTTTGAAAAAGGACCACGAGCTTGTTCGCGTGGGTGGTGGGGGAAGGGGGGAGAGGGAGGTGGCGGCGGGGGTGGTGGTCGTGGGGGCGGCGGCGACAGAGATGGGGGAGGAAATGAGAGAAATGAGATGAAGGAGGAATTAGGGTTTTGATATGAAAATTAGGTTTAGGGGGGGTGTGAGTAGTAATAAGAATTTATAGAAGAAATGACATTTATGACAATTAAGGGAGGGTGTGTCCAATTTTAGAGGGAGTGTATAAATAGGGGGGGTGCATCCCTCCGAAATGGAGGTGCATATAGTCAAACCCTTATATTTTTTCTAAATTAATAAAATGACACTATAGTAATTTTAGGTGTAATTTTTTTAAAATAATAATTTAGACGATAAAAAAAAAAAAGCGTGTAAATAACTGTGGTTAATCATAAAATTAAAAAAATTGATAAATTAAAATCTGAGGTATATAGGTGCACTAGGGTCTATTTTCGCATTTCAACCTTTTTTTTTTAACTATTAAAACTTGATGATTTAATAATTGCATAAACCCAGAATGTATTATATTTATTTTCTACATCTTTAGTCATTATTATCTATTTTGATTTATGATTTTACTTCTACAATTAAATATTTAAATTATAAAAAAATAAATGCTTCATATAATTAATACTAACAAATTATTATTGAAAATTTTATTCGGAATAAAATAAGATTTACAATATAAAATAATATAACTGTAAATATAAGTTAAAATAGCAATTGAAAATTCAAAACTCTTCAACATTTTGGGGATGTTGTGCCTTTACTTATACCTTCCTCAAATAGTAGGGGGGTTCACCGTAAGGCACATAGTGGGAGGAAATGTTGCAACTACCCACAGAGAAAAAAAAATGTTGCAGTTAGACACATTTTGGACCTTGAAATGACAAGTCTAACCCTTAAATTAAATTAGATTTTAAAAAAGTAATAAATCAAACATTAGTTTTTTATCTTCCCAAAGCTCTATCCCCTACCTACCTTCTCCGTACTATTCCGGCAAACCCCCCCCCCCCCAAAAAAAAAATCATTTAAGTTCCGACGGTGGTGGGGTAGTTCTATACAAAACGTGAAGCGTCGTCGCCACACGGGTTGCCAGAGGTACTGGACCGCCAGTGGGGCCCTAAATACAGGTCTCGCGCGCCGCCGGATAAAACTAATGGGCCATCGCCTCCATTGCAGAAAAGAAGAGGCAGAAACAATGTCAGTTTTCCGGCCGAATATCTTCAAGGAATCGCTGCATCATTTGTGTAAATTTACGAGTGTTAAAATTGGTGCCCAAGCTTTTAATTATCTTTAGTGCAATTGTCTTCCCAATTTGGTTTGTAAAGTGAAACTCGATCGGCTCCCCGATGGCAGCGAAGCTCCATGTCCGACGACCTTCTTTCTTTTTCGTTATTTTAATTTTAGGATTTTTAGGTTCTGCAATTTTTTTATTTGAGTTTCAATGGCTGTATTAGGAAGACCCATTTGAAGTAGTTCTCTGAGTTTATTGAGTTGTTTTAATCTCAGAAATATTGCCTTTCACGTGTTTGATGAAAGTTCTCAGTGAAGCCTGAAAGTTAATTACAGTAAGGCTTGATTAATGCTTTAATAGATGATGAATCTTTTTCTTGCTAATACAGCCATTGAAACTCAAATAAAAAAATTGCAGAACCTAAAAACCCTAAAATTAAAATAACGAAAAAGAAGGAAGGTCGTCGGACATGGAGCTTCGCTGCCATCGGGGAGCCGATCGAGTTTCACTTTACAAATCAAATTGGGAAGATAATTGCACTAAAGATAATTAAAAGCTTGGGCACCAAATTTAACACTCGTAAATTTACACAAATGATGCAGCGATTCCTTGAAGATATTCGGCCGGAAAATTGACATTGTTTCTGCCTCTTCTTTTCTGCAACGGCGGCGATGACCCATTACTTGTATCCGCCGGCGGCGTGCGAGATCTGTATTCAGGGCCCCACCGGCGGTCCAGTACCTCTAGCAACCCGTGCGGCGACGACGCTTCACGTTTTGTATAGAATTACCCCACCACTGCCGGAACCTAACATCCCACTATAAATCTGCTTTGAGAATGGTGAAAGGATGAGAATGGTTGGTGCTGAACACTTTAATGGAGTGTTTTGGGAGATGAGAGAAATGTGAGATTTGAAGGTTTAGAAAGATGTGAAGAGGAGAGAGAGTGACTTGACTCAGGGCACAAAACACTCCATTTCTCAAATCTTGATTTTTTGTCCATTTTGTATTTGAAGGGCACAAATGACATTTATCTTTGCTTTTTGTGTGTAATTGCAACACAAAAAAACTAGTGTGTGTATTTGCTATAATTTCTAAAATCATGTGCCTCATTGTAAATTATCTCCAAATAGTATGGGCCAAACGCGTCATTCGAAACGGTGATGATGTCGGCTGCAATTTGTTGGGCAATGGGGTGTATCTATTAATGATGTATAACATTAACTAAAAGGATATTGGGAATGAACATTATTAAAATAATAAATAAAGGAGGGGAGTGTGTAAAACAAAGACGGAGGTGCAAATAACCGTACCCTTCCCTCATTGTTATCTTAAAAGGCCTTGTCCAGCTCCAATCCATCACATTATTGGGCCTTATGAGTAAAAGGTTGGCCCATCTTAACCCTCTTATTTTTCTATTCCCAAGTGCCAAATTAGGCATGGGTTATATACCCATTCAGCGTTGTTAAATATACCCCTCCACTCCATTTATTAACTAAATATACATGTAAAATATCAAATTTAACATTTTAGTAAAATATTAATTAACTAGATACACTCTCCCTCTAAGATTAAAAATCTAACCCTAATTCTTGTAACCGTCGCTTACTTCCACTGTCGCAGCCGCCAACGACAATTATCGTCACCGCCCTTCGCTCCGACACTACCACACCTAGACATGGGCAAAATCGAACCGGAAAACCGTCGAACCGGCCAAACCGCCGGTTACGGTTTATAAACCGAACCGTAACCGAAAAATGGCGGTTCGGTTACGGTTTTATATTTTGACAAACTGCGAACCGACGGTTTGGGCGGTTTTTTTTTTTTTTAATACACAATTCTTCTATTTTCTATGTATAAATTTAAGTTATATAATTTTTATTAACGTAAAAATAATATGATTCTCATTGATCTAAATGATTTGTACATGGAGTATATATATACAGATTACATTCACGAATTCCATAATGGAATTGTAGTCCCTAAATTAGTGGGATACAAGAAGACCAAATCTCTTAATTCCTAAATTAGTGGGATTTTAAATTATTGTCAAATCCATAAATTATTTTATACTATCATCCCCCCTCAAGCGAGACGTGGGATGTGGGCCAACGCGAAGCTTGCTCCGAAAGAACTCAAAAAGTGAACGAGAGAGACCTTTCGTAAAAATGTCCGCTAGTTGCAAGTCCGAGGCAACAAACTGGGTATCGAGGCGCCTGGAGGAGACAAGCTCACGAACAAAGTGATAGTCAAGATCTATATTTTTGACCCGTTTGTGAGCGATTGGATTTTGACTAAGAAAGATGACACTATTATTGTCCGAGTATAGGATCGGGCGAAGAGGAATGGAGACCCGAAGCTCACGAAGGAGATTTATCACACAAACAATTTCTGAAGCAGCATTTGCCATGGCGCGATACTTGAATTCACAGCTAGAGCGAGAGACCGTTGGTTGCTTACGAGCACTCCAAGAGACAAGGTTACCACCGAGAAAAATTAAGTATCCATAGGTTGAGCGTCGTGTCTCAACACAACGAGCCCAATCAGCATCAGAATAAGCCGTAAGAGAGGGCAAAGATCCTCGAGTAAAGGAAAGGCCAAAGGAGGGAGTGGATTTCACGTAGCGAATAATGCGCTTAACAACCTGAAAGTGATCGTCAGTAGGATGCTGCAAATGCTGACTAACAAGATTGACAACAAACGATAAATCTGGGCGTGTGACAGTCAAATATTGCAGGGCCCCAACTAAAGAACGATAAAGTGTCGGATCATGGAATAGAGGACCATCGGAGGATAATTGACAACCTGGAACCAACGGAGTAGAGACTGGTTTGGAATCCTCAAGGTTTGCCCGCTGCAGAATGTCTCGAGCATATTTGGCCTGGTTCAGAAATAAGCCAGATAGTGTGTAAGTCACCTATAAGCCCAAGAAATAGCTTAGCTTGCCCATATCTTTAATAGCAAACTCCCGACCAAGGTGATCAATGAAAGATGAGAGCACGACAGGTGAGTTACCTGTCAAGATAAAATCGTCAACATAGACTAACAGGTAAATAATGGAAGAACCGCGGAAAAATATAAATAGAGAGGAATCTGAGCGACTACAAATAAAATCAATGCTCAATAAGAAATCACTTAGCCGTTGAAACCAAGCACGAGGGGCTTGCTTGAGGCCGTACAAGACCTTCTTAAGGCGATAAACATGATTTGGGAAACGAGTGCCAATGAAACCGGGCGGCTGCTCCATAAACACCGGCTTTTGAAGAACACCATTTAGGAAGGCATTTTTAACATCTAGTTGATGGAGAGGCCGATTGTTCAATACAACAAGTGACAACACAATCTGGACCGCGGATGCACGAACAACAGGGCTAAATGTGTGAGAAAAGTCAAATCCGGGAAGTTGAGTGTAGCCTTGAGCAACTAGGCGGGCCTTGTGGCGATCAATGGAACCGTCTGCAAGAAACTTGGTACAAAACACCCATTTGGAGTCTACAACATTTGTATTCGAGGGACGTGGAACAAGATCCCAAGTCATATTCTGAGATAAGGCACCCAACTCTTCGTGCATAGCAGCAACCCATTCCGGACGTTTTAAAGCGGATTTTATTCCACGGGGCTCATTAACAATAGTAAGAGCTTTAAACAGAGTGGTGCAGGCATAATTCGAGAGATGCCTAGACTTAAAAATTCCCGATCTTGCTCGAGTTTGTATGGGATGACTCGATGGAGGGGGACCTGGAGCAGCGGGTGGAGGCGGGGGACTTGGAGCAGCGGGTGGAGGCGGGGGACCTGGAGCAGCGGGTGGAGGCGGGGGACTTGGAGCAGCGGGTGGAGGCGGGGGACCTGGAGCAGCGGGTGGAGGCGATGTAGCTGGAGGCTGCACAGGAGCAATAGGGAGAGAAGGCGGGCCATCAGAGGGACACAAGGAGCAGGGTGAGGAGATTGGCGACATATGGAGAGGCACCGTCTGGCGAGGAACAGGGTCAGCTAACCTGTGAGGTTCAAAAAATTCGGATATGGGCAAGACAAAAGAATTATCAGTAGTAGAAGTAGTGGTAGAGACAAAGTGGGATAGCTCAAGTGGTTAGAGCACCACTACCTAGGCCTTAAGGTCCTGGGTTCGAGTCATGGGGAGGGGAAAAAAAGGGATGGGTATTTAACTTTCCATCAAAAAAAAAAAAAAAAAAAAAAAAGAAGTAGTGGTAGAGTTGAAGAAAGGAAAGAGAGACTCATCAAAATTTTGCATGACGAGAAATGTAAGTGCAGAAGTGTATAGGATCATAACAACGAAACCCTTTGTGAGAACTACTATAACCCAAAAAAATACAGGCAGTACTACGAGGATCAAATTTATTAGACGCGTAATCACGGAGACATGGGTAAACTAAACAACCAAACAGATGAAAATTGGCATAATTAGGGATGGTGTGAAATAAAAGTTCATATGGTGATTTTCCATCGAGCACCATAGTGGGCAAGCGATTTATAGTGTAAACAACACTACTAAATGCTTCTACCCAAAATTTTAGAGGTGTGTTTGAGTGAAAAATCATAGCCAAACCTGTTTTAGTTACATGTCGGTGCTTGCGCTCTACACGACCATTTTGGGCCGGAGTGTGTGGACATGAAAGAATATGACGAATGTCGTGTTCACGAAAAAATAATTGCACTTTATTATTGGTAAACTCTGTACCACCATCACTATGAAACGTTTTAATATCACATGAGAATTGATTACGAACAAAAGCACTGAATTGAAGCAAAACATCATAAAAATCCGACTTTTGACGCAAAGGGTAGAACCATGTAAATCTAGAAAAGTCATCAACAAAAATCACATAATAACGATAACCAGAAATAGAGGCAATCGGGGCCGGGCCCCATAAGTCACAGTTAATAATGTCCAAAACAGAAGATGCACGCTTATTATCTAAAACAAAAGGCAACCGTTTACTCTTTGCTTTTTCACATGAGTCACAAAGTATAGGTTTTGGTAACAAAGCATTGACAGAAATAGATCCAAGTTTTTGCAATAAAGAAATAATATCAAAGGGAATATGGCCAAGTCTCGAGTGCCACAACTCAAACGAGGCTTTGGGTAATTTATTTGTTAGTAAAGTCACTGAAGAAGACGAAGAAGACTGCAAAACATAAAGGCCTTGTCTACGGATTCCTTGGGCCAGAGTTTTCAGTGTGTTTCTATGCTGAATAAAAAAAGAGTCATTAGTAAAGTTAACAATAACAGGCAAATCCGAGGTTAATTGACTCACAGATATAAGATTTTTTGTGAGACCTGGAACAACTAAGACATTAGATAAAGAAATAGAGTTGGGAAATGTAATTGAACCAATATGAGAAATATGTAAAACATCACCGTTACCCACAACAACCGAATCCAAACCCGTGTAAGCGCAGGAGGAGTCCAGGAGAGCCGTAGACGAACTTATATGGGCCGAGGCTCCTATATCTAGAAACCAGTCTGAGGAGGGGGCCTCGGAGAGGGAGCAACCGGCTTGGAAAGCCTCGGCAAAATGGGTTGTTGGGGCCTCAATTTTCTCTGTTTTATTAGTGGGTGCCATGGCAGAAAAGAGAATAAAAGAACGATAAGAGGGAGGGGCAGAAGAGCAGAAAGAGGCGAAATAAAATTTGCGTAAGAAATAGTAGGGTTTCTTGTTTATTTGGCTAATACCATATTAACGTAAAAATAATATGATTCTCATTGATCTAAATGATTTGTACATGGAGTATATATATACAGATTACATTCACGAATTCCATAATGGAATTGTAGTCCCTAAATTAGTGGGGATACAAGAAGACCAAATCTCTTAATTCCTAAATTAGTGGGATTTTAAATTATTGTCAAATTCATAAATTATTTTATACTATCATTTTTTATTAAATTCTAGTAATATATTTTCTAAAATAGGAGTTAAAACGAATAAAAAATGAGCGAAAACGAGCAAAAACGGAGAAAAAAAGAAAAAAAAAAAGAAACAAACCGCCGGTTTCTAACCGAACCGCCGGTTAAAAAACCGTAACCCTAACCGCAGTTTGGCGGTTCGGTTACGGTTTGCGATTTCTCCAAACCGTAACCGGCGGTTTCTAACCGTTGCACATGTCAAGCCACACCCAAACATTTAAAAAATATTACAAATTAAAAAAAAAAACTTAAACTTAGAAATCTAAAAAAAAATTGACATATTTTCAACACTGATTTATCAAAAATAAGGTATATGGTAGACAATAATGTGTCGAAAAAAACACTCTCGTCGACAAGATTTCGTCGAATGACAAAATTGAAATTTTTTCGACAAAAATTGCTCGTAAATAAACATTATCGTCAACATTTTTTTAAGAATTTAATTAATAAATATAATTACATATTTAAGAAGAGATTATCTATTCAATTGAATGAGAAACGTGCTGATAATGTTTTGGATTTAATACATATATTGGTCCTTATGTGGTCCTGCACCTATCTCTACGTTTGATGGCTATCGTTATTATGTTGTCTTTATGAACGATTATTCTAGATTCATGGATTTATCCCTTGCGCACTAAGTCTGAATTTTCTGATATCTTGGTTCGTTTTCATACATTTGTGTGTACTCAATTTTTCCGTAAAATCAAGATCTTTCAGAGTGACGAAGGGACTGAATTTGTGAATTCAAAGGTACGAGAATTTATGCATTTAAATGGTATTGAGTGGGGGGGGGGGGGTTGTGATGACTCAGCTGCAACCATTTCTGAAAGCTAACTTATTTGAACATTGGAAGAGGTGTCTTCCTTACTAAGAATGGTTTCCATCACCTCACTCTCAGCTTGGATCAACCCCAATACCTCCGGATTCGAAATCCATCTTTGGCAATGACTTCAGTTGATTGCTCAATATCCATCTCTAGCTCATCTGATGTCTCAACTTCATTGCCAGTTTGCTTAGAAGAACTCCCTCCTAAGTCAAGTGTTTGGTCAGCTGATTCCCCTGCAACTGAACCACCAACTTTGTCCTGTGAAAGATTTTGGTTGTTAGTTGCTTTGTCATTAATTGGCTTCGGACCTTGGTCCATCATTTCCATGATCTTCATGATCCTCAGCAGTGTGCTGAGCTGATGAACTAGAAAGTTTTCCAAGCTTTCTGTCCACCAGCTTAGCAAGTGCTTTGTCGGAAAGAAGTTCGACAAAGCTTCGAACCTGGGCAGATTCCTTCTGCTCCATCTCCCAGTCGAGGAAACAAGATATTCCTCATATGCCTTGAACGACTTCATACATATCATCTTCATCATCCCTCATTGGGGAAACCCAAGTGCAGATCCTCAAAATTCGTTCGAATGGGGTTGAGGACTCGTCTACATCAGGGTAGGAAGCGAAGATCAACTTGGTGATCTTTCTTCTAATAACATTTTTCCTTGTGCACATTGGATAGTGCACCATCTCAAATTGGGCTTGAGCTGTGTCGACTGGGTCTGGTCGCACAGTCTCATCTGAGATGTTTGTTTGAATGATATGAGAGTGGAGTGGGGATGATAAAGTGTAAGTTTGGGCGATTTGGACTGTGGTTTCTATTGGGCCTGGAAGCTCGAGAATGGAGTCGAACCGTGGCGAAAATTATTTGGGCCAACAATTTAATTGATGGCCCATTTAATTATTTTTTACAGCATATTAAAAGAATTGAAAGTTCATCTATGAATATTCTTTCATGGTTAGTTGTACACGTGAGAAATCAAATGGAATAGTAAGGGGGGACCCACCTCCATCTTTTGACAATAGTCGTCCACTTTAAAGCAAGAGGAGTTGTCATCTCATGTTAGACAACCAGCTGCAAGGTTTCGAGCCCAGCTATGCATGCACGTCAACCATGAGAGAGAAATTGTGTAGCTGTGTTATTAAGTGATAAGTTTCACCTGATTAGAAAGGAGTAGGAGTTGTCAATTCAATTGGTCGAGTGACTCGACCCAGCCTCCTTCATCTTCCATGCATGCATTCAGGCCGGGTGGACTCCAATTTGGGTTTGGGGGAAAAAAGTGGTCCAAATTCAGATTTTGAACCAAAGAGCTCTTTATACACATTTTACACTTTACACTGACTGAGGCCCGAGGGCCCAATTTAAGAAAACTCAATTCACTTCTCAGTTCGGACGATCCGTCGGCGCGTCCAGCAGCAGTTCCACCAAAAGGTACAGCTTCTTCTGTTCCTAAGTCGCCATTTTCTTCTGCCCATATCTCAGTCATTGTGAACTGGGGACATATTATGATGAATTGTATATCATCTTATTTTCTCTATCGGCATAAGTTGAGAAAGTTTTCTCTAGCTTATGACAAAGTGGGATAGCTCAAGTGGTTAGAGCACCACTACCTAGGCCTTAGATCTGGGTTCGAGTCATGGGGAGGGGAAAAAAGGGATGGGTATTTAATTTAATTAAAAAAAAAAAAGTTTTCTCTAGCTTATTGTTTCTTGACCCACTAGGCCTTCTCCCTGGCTTGAAACATGACATATTATTGTGTATATCAACTTAATTTGAATTTTATTGTACAAATATTTCTTGAATCGAAACTGCAGCAAACGCAGGAAAATGGAAGCTGCGGTGGCGCTGCACCCATTGGCACTGAAGCGGCTGCTCCACATTGCTGCCTTTTCTTCCAAAGCCAATGGAAACCCATTCAGCCGCTCTTCAACCACTCCTTCCCCACCTCGCCTCAACCACAAGCTTACCTTTGTTTCCACTTCCACCATCTCCTTCGTTCGAGAAATCCGTTTGGTCTCTTACATGCTAACGAGTGTGAAATTAGATAATTCAGTAACGTTTTCATGATCGCTTGAAAATTTAGAAAATTGGGCTTGGCTAGTAAAAAATTAGAATTTTTGGCAATGCTATAATTTTCTTGATTCAGATTTTAGAAGTTATATTTATATACAGTTTAGTTGATTTGTTAAAGTTGACCACATTTCAGTCACTGCAGTTTTACGGTATCCAGTACCGAAGATACTATGCCAGCACTGAAATGCCAATCTCTTCTCAAATTACTTATTATGTTCGCATGGGAGAAATTGAAACTGCAAGAAAGTTGTTTGATCAAACTCCCCACAAACAAATTGGTTCTTGGAACTCTATAATTTCTGGTTTAAGGTTTATAAAGAGTATGAATAGTAAAAGTGTGTGCTTGTTTTGAGATTTTAATTTATGTCAAATCAATTGGTTTAAGGTTTATAAAGTGGGTTGTATTTGATTGAGTAATAATGGTTGTAGACTTGTAGGTTGATTGAGTGTGAGATATGAAATTTGATATTTTAAATCTTTAATTTACCTTTAAATGGAAGCGAAAAATTGCAACATGTAATTGAAGTATACTTGATTTGACTTCAATTTAAACATTTTAATGATATGGCTGTAAATGAATCGAGCCAATTCGTACTTCATATAGTTCAAACTTGTTTGAATGTTACTGAATTTTAAAAATTAATGTTTGTTCGTTAATTAATCAAACTCGAGTAGTTTGATATTTTTATACTCTGTACTTGATTTATCCAATTTTACTCATCGAACTCAAACTGAAACCTAACTTTAAATTGTAATCAACATAAATATATATTTAAACTTGTTTAATATTGATGTGAAGTCGAACTTAAAATTTAAATTTTAGGTACTTTTTTTATATCATTTTTGTTCAATTATAGTTTCCCTCGTAAATGGCCAATTCCCTCACCATTTTACAAAGATTTTAAATATACTCGACAATTTTCTCAACATTCAGTGAGAGAATATGTGCTGTCGCTAGTTTCCCTCTCGATTTTGAACGAATTTTGTTGTGATCTTTGTTTCCTCCACATGTACTCTATCAATGCCGCTGCCCAACCAGATTCGTGGCAAATGGACATGCTTCTGGAGTAGATAAGATCATATATAACTAATAATAGTGATGATAACCTCACAGGTTTGAGACGGGTTTAATCCATCTCATCCTGCTTAATTTTTTAATTAATTTTAATATACACAATATTTTTATTTAAACATTAAATAATTTAAATTAAAATATATTACTATTATTTAAAATAATCTTATACTGAAAAAACTATTTATAAAAGGTGAGTACTTGAGTGAACTTTGACTGGTCAACACTATTGACCGTCGGTCAAACTTTGACTACTTTTTTCTTCGAATTTTTTTTCGAATTTTTTTTTTAACAGAAAATTTACATTTTTCAATGTTATTTTCAGCTATATTAACATACACTTTTAAGTTATAATATCATACATTTTTCAGTTATAATAACATACACTTTTCAATAATATATGTAGATGTTGTTAACCCTTAAATGCTTTAACATTATCAACAACATCTTAATTTGACCTTCCTTAATTTATTCTAAGTCCTTTCTGAAATGTTACATTAAATGTTGTACTAAATGCTCTCACATTCAGGCACGATTCCAGAAGGTTCTACAAGAGTCTGGAACATGGAAGATTCCAGAATGTTGCAGAACGTGATAGAAGAGTTTAGAGTATTGTAGAACGACCTGGAAGATGGAAGAAGGATCTAGAGAGATCATGGAAGTTGAGGTCCTAAAAAATAGGATCTCATAATGGAAGGATCTAAAACTTGGCTATTTCTCTATAAATACCGCTGGAGTCTTTCATTTCAAAGTATGCACTATTCGAGTAACACCTTCTTGAGAGTTCAACCCTAGTTCGGAGTTATGGTCAGTAGTTGTATCGTTTAACGTACGCCGAGGGATACCACACCTTCTAGTGTACTTAGTTCTAGTCTTGTATCGAGTGAGAGTGAATCATAGATCAGATTAGTTCTTTAGACAGTGTTCTTACACTTAAGTCTATTTGCGGATTCAGGCACCTGCCTCGATCGTAGTTTCTGTTTGTGGAATGTTGAAGTAATTGCTGAGACATTTCACACGACATTTTTTTATATAACTTAGGAACTAAGTTATTGTTTCGTCGTAAGGCTTAGCATAGGTTTTGTTGTTAATAAAATCTATGTTAAAAATTATTCCATTGTGTTTTAGTGTTTTAGACTTCCGCTGTGTACTGTGTTTACTTTCTGTATTCTGTTAGAATTAATGCTACACTAATTGTCACAACATTCAGTGTAACATTGTTCTGTTTTTCACTTAAACACTAGATATTACCCCACGCACACTTTCAGTTGGTATCAGAGCCAACACCTGACGACACTAGGTTTAGATCCTTGTTTAAAAGTGTGTTTTAGTTTATGTTAGCAATGGAAACACATCACATATCCACTGCACTTAGGCCACCCGTTTTAGATGGTTCAAATTATGCTTATTGGAAGCCTAAGATGCGAATGTACATCAAGTCAATTGATGAACGTGCTTGGAGGACTGTTCTTACAGGTTGGGACGTACCAAAGAATCCAGCAGATGCCGATGGTGAAATTCAACTCAAGAAAGAGGTTGATTGGACAGCCGATGAGATAACAACAGCAGGATACAATTCTAAAGCTTTAAATGCTATTTTTACTTCTGTTGATACCTCTATGTTTAAAATTATATCTAACTGTTCTACTTCTAAGGATGCATGGGACAGGTTACAAGAGCATTGTGAAGGTTCCGATAGTGTTCGAAGGACAAAGCTTCGGATGTTGGGGACAAAGTTTGAGAATCTCCTAATGAGGGAAGATGAAACAATTTCATCCTACAACGAAAGGTTAAGTGAGATTATTAACGAATCACATTCTCTTGGTGACCCTATTTCTAATTTTAGAGTAGTACATAAGATATTAAGGCCTGTTCCTAAAAGATTCGATGCTAAGATTTGTGCTATTGAAGAGGCAAAATATACTGATAAAATGAGTCAAAATGAATTAGTGAGTATTCTTAGAACTTATGAAATAAACACTAATCAAATTGATGAAACTAAAGATGATAAGAAAGTTGTTGTTTTTAAAGGAGAGACATCAAACAAATCTGAAATTTATTAAAATGCTTTATAAACTTCTTACAAAGCATTTTAATAAATTTCTTAAGAAGTTTATGCATAAATCTAAAGGAAATATACAACCTAAGATCCAAATCAACACATCAACACCACAACCAGAAAGGAGGAAGAGTCAATTCACACCAAGACCATCAAAGAGTGAAGGTAAACCAAGGTATGATCCTGAATTTAGAAAATCAGTTCAATGCAATGCATGTTCTGGATATGGTCACTATGCAAATGAGTGTGCCAATACCAGACTGAAGCAAAAACTGAATTTTAGTGCTACCTTGAGTGATGAATCTGATAATGATGATCTTGATGAGTTTAATGAAAAAGAAAGTGCTCATTTTACTAGAATTGATTATAATGATTCCTCAGATGATGATCTGGATGATACAGATTCTGATGTTGCACCAGATGTCTTCACATCTACAGTAACATCAAAACAGAGTCACCCAAATTTGAACTGTTTTAATGGTTTAGTTGATGATGCAGGAAAAAGGATTGATGATGAGACATATCAAAAATTGTTAGATGATTGGAACTCTCAGAAACTCACTCTGAATTCTTTGAATAAAGAGAATGAGGATTTGAAAGACACAATTGCTAAACTAGAAGTCTTACTTACCAGAAGAGATCTTGAAGTTTGTAAACTAAAGGAGAAATTGATCAACTCTACTTTAAGTTTCAAAAAGTTTTTCAAGAGTGCTTCTGATGTGAATGATGCTATAGCTGTAGGTAAATCTAATAATTATGGTTTATGTTATGATGATGAAACTGCTTCTATTTCTGAAAATTTTAGAAAACCTGTGAAATTTGTGAAGGCAAATGCTAGCACATCTGATGTAACATCTGCACAAACAGATTCTCACAAGGTTGAAAGGAAGTACATTTGTCATTATTGCTTTAAATATGGTCATATTCGTCCCTTCTGCTTGCAAATGGTTAAAGATATGAAAACTGAGTTTGTGCTATCCAGAATGTCTTCACATCCTAGGAAACATTATGTGAAATCTGCATGGAAACCAAAAGTTACCTGTAATGTTGTTCACACATCCTTGAAAGCATGTTTACCGGGTCTATGGTATTTTGATAGTGGTTGTTCTAGACATATGACAGGTCAAATAGACTACTTATCTGATTATGTGACCTTGAATGGTGGTAATGTTACATATGGTGGTGGATCAAAAGAAAAGATAATAGGAAAAGGAACTTTGAATGTTAAAGGTTTTCCTAAGCTTAAAAATGTTTTGTATGTTGATGGCTTACTTGCTAATCTAATTAGTATTAGTCAACTTTGTGATGATAATTTGCATGTAAAATTTGACAAAGAGTCTTGCTATGTTCTTAATGAAGATGATGATTGTTTAATGACTGGTACTAGGTCTGCAGATAACTGTTATCTTATTGGAACTAATGTATGCAATTTGTCAAAACATGATGAGAATGTTTTATGGCACCAAAGGTTAGGACATGTAAATTACAGGGCAATAAAGAAACTAATCATATCAGATGCAGTCAAAGGAATACCTAAACTGAGCTTCCTGAATACCACTGTATGTGGATCATGCCAGAAAGGTAAACAGGTAAGAGTGCCGCATAAAATGCTGTCACATTGTTCTACACATCTATGTTTTGAATTGTTGCACATGGATTTGATGGGTCCTATGGAAACTGAAAGCATTGGAGGTAAGAGATATTCCTTAGTTGTGGTAGATGATTTCTCTAGATATACTTGGATTGAGTTTTTAAGAGATAAATCTAAAACATTTGCTCCTTTTAAAGTTCTCTATAAAAGGTTCAAAAATGTGTATAACTTGAAAGTTAGCCGTATTAGAACTGATCATGGTAGGGAATTTGAGAATAACATGTTTAATGATTTCTGTGATAAGAAAGGTATCTTGCAAGAATATTCATCTCCTAAAACTCCACAACAGAATGGGATTGTTGAAAGAAAGAATAGAACTCTACAAGAAATGGCAAGAGTCCTGCTTTTATCTAAAAGTCTTTCTAAAAGATTTTGGGCTGAAGCATTGAATACAACATGTCATATTATTAATAGAGTTTATATTCGGTCTGGTACTAATCAAACACCTTATGAGATTCTGAATGTTAGAAAACCAAGTGTGAAATATTTTCATGTATTTGGTTGTGTGTGTTATATTCTAAATGATAGGGATCAACTTCATAAGTTTGATTCTAAAAGCGATAAAGGTTTCTTTTTAGGCTATTCTAGAAATAGTAAAGCTTATAGAGTTTATAACCTTAGGACTAACACTGTTCAAGAATCTGTTAATGTTGTGTTTGATGATGATAAAACTCTTACAAATGATAAGGACGAAGAAGATGTATCACAAGTCACTGATAATTCTGAGAATACACTGAAACCTGAAAATGCTGCACCAAATGTTAACACATCTGGAGCAACATCTACAGATCAGTTAGTTGTAATTTCACAGAATGATCAGTATGTTCCCAAAACGAATCCTTCTTCAAGAATAGGAAAAATTCATCCTTCTGACCAGATCATAGGCGATGCTACAGTTGGAGTGCAAACAAGAGGAAGAATAAGATTGAATAAGGTAGATGTGGTAAGAACAATATGTATGTCTTCTATTTGCAATGTTGTGAATGCAGAGTGTTACTATTCTGAAATTGAACCTAAAAGTGTGAATGAAGCATTAACTGATGAATATTGGATAAATGCTATGCATGAGGAACTTAATCAGTTTGAAAGAAATGAAGTTTGGACACTTGTTCCAAGACCTAGTCATACTAATGTCATTGGAACAAAGTGGATTTATAAGAATAAAACTGATGAGTCTGGAAACATTGTTAGGAACAAAGCTAGGTTAGTTGCATAAGGCTACACCCAAGTTGAAGGAGTTGATTTTGATGAAACGTTTGCACCTGTTGCTAGGATAGAATCTATTAGATTATTGCTAGCAATTGCATGTTTTATTGACATTAAACTACATCAAATGGATGTAAAAGCTGCATTTTTAAATGGCATATTGAATGAAGAAGCATATGTAGAACAACCTAAAGGTTTTGAAGATCCACAATACCCGGATCATGTGTACAAACTAAAGAAAGCATTGTATGGTCTAAAACAAGCTCCTAGAGCATGGTATGGTAGGCTTACGGACTTTCTTTTAGAATATGGATTTATTAGAGGTGAAGCTGATATGACTTTGTTTATTAAACATACTGGAGAAGATTTACTTATTGCTCAAATATATGTTGATGATATTGTGTTTGGTTCAACTTGTGATACAATGCAGAACAAATTTGTTGAAGCAATGACAGCAACATTTGAGATGAGTATGGTTGGGGACTTGAATTATTTTTTAGGTCTTCAAATCAAGCAATGTAAGGATGGTATTTTCTTCTCTCAAGGTAAGTATGCTAAAAACTTGGTCAAACGGTTTGGTCTTGAAAGCTCAAAAGTAATGAGAACACCTATGGGTTCTACTTTGAAACTTTGCAAAGACAATGGTGGAAAGGATGTTGATCCAACATTGTATAGATCCATGATAGGTATTTTACTTTATCTAACCTCTAGTAGACCTGACATTATGTATAGTGTGTGTGTTTGTGCTAGGTACCAAGCTAATCCAAAGGAATCTCACCTAAATGCAGTAAAAAGGATTATCAAATATGTTTCAGGTACAAGTGAACTAGGGATATGGTACACTAAGGACACCAACAACACATTGATTGGATACAGTGATTGGGCTGGAGATATAGATGACAAAAAGAGTACTAGTGGAGGATGTTTCTACATGGGGAACAATCTTGTGTCTTAGCATAGCAAGAAACAAAATTGTGTTTCCCAATCCACTGCCGAGTCTGAATACATAGCTGCAGGAAGTTGTTGCACACAGCTATTGTGGTTAAGTAAGATGTTTCATGACTATGGAATTGAAAACTATATCCTCACAATTTTCTGTGATAACACAAGTGCTATTAACATATCTAAAAATCCGGTACAACACTCACTCACTAAGCACATTAGCATTAGACATCATTTTATGAGAGATTTAGTGGAGAAGAACATAGTTAAGTTGGAATATGTGCCTACTGAAAATCAAAATGCTGATATTTTTACTAAGGCTCTTGACCATGAGAGATTCTCATTTTTGAGGAAATCTCTTGGTATGTGTAATATCTGAATAATTCTTGAGAGGATGTTGTCACAAATGCGGTAGCATTTGGGACAACAGCCTAAGGTGGTATAGTGATTATAAATTTGATTTATTTCTTATTTTCGTTGAATAATTCCTTTGTAAAATATTCTTGAATCTGAAATTTGTTTGTGCAAAAATAGACATTTACTACACCTCTCAAAAGCTTGAAAAAAATTGAGAATGTTACAGCATACTAAAAGATGTACCAATTCACTGAGTAACTATGGAGCACGGAGTTCGCTACTACGATGCCTTCTTTTCAAAAGGTGAATTTGGTCAAAACATCAAGAGGTTCGTAATCCATTAAGTTAGTATGGGGCACGAAGTTCGCTACTACGATGTACTCTACAGGAACAATGGATCAATATGAATTAGATGCTGTAGCACAAAAAGAAGAAATGCAATGAAAAGAAAAATGCTGAAAAATTGGCTACATTGGATAGGTAAAACCTGTGAAAAACCAATGTTGAGGTGTATGTCAAATCCTTGAGCACAACATTACATGATTTAACTATATTTTTATAAGTAGTAATTATTTAATTAATTGTAGGAATTTATTTTATTTACTTATAATTATACTAACCACGTTCCTTTTATTATTTCAGATTATACACATTTTTTATTCTTTAATTAATTCTAGAATATTCTTAATTTAATTAATTTATTAATTAAGATTTTACCCCACTAACTCACCCATGATTTACTTGTGGCTGAATTTGTGGAGCATTATCAATTTAATCTAGAATTTTCTTTAAGTCAAGCCTTAATCCCACGTACAGTATTCCAACTACTAGCTCTCTCTATATAAATACTCCCATTTCATGTTTTTGTCTAAGCTTTGTAATTAATTGAGTAAGTTGAGTATTAATTTTGCAGATTTATTATTAGCTAACTGTGTGTCTCGATTCTTGTGATAATTATCTTTTCGAATTCTTGAGGTTAAATGGCAGGAAACAAGAAAACCCACTCACACTCTTCAAACTCACAACCGTCATCTCCATCTCTCTCAAACCTTCACACTCTAGCTTCCATGGCTACTTCGCACGAAAACTCACCCCAACTGCCGCAACCGTCACACCCATTCCAGCTACTCCGACAACCATCCACATCCCAAACCAAGCTACACTCTCCGAGCTGAGCTAGGCGGTTGAGAATTTTTCTCAATCGATGAGATCACCTAATCCACCCATCCTCACGATTGGTGATTTGTCTATTGACATCTCACACTACTTGCGTACCCAAGAAGTCATCACAACTGCACCCTCTTCTTCCACAGCTGAAAAGCCCCAAAATCCGAGCCCTAATGTTGAAACAGAGGCCCCGACTGCTGCCTCTATGGGGGAGAACGAAAGGGAGATCGAAGAATCCCCTGTTGCTGAGTCAAAGGAGCCGTCGAATGCGGAGACATCCGACAATGAGGACGCTCAAATGGAGGATGCTGAAGAATCCGACAAAACTGACCCTGACATCTCGAAGTCGGACTCTGAACCGATTCCTTTCAAGAGGAATGCTGAAGAGAAGAAGAGAAAGAGGAGCCCAGTTCCAAGAAGACGATCAGGTCGAGTTTTTACTCAGACTCTTTGAGGAAGAAGAAGAAGCTAGGTGGTGATATTGTTGAACCGATTCAAGTATTCTCTGAATCCGATGAAGAAGTGGTGATTGAGAAGCCAACCAAGAAGAAGGCTGATCCAAAAGGGAAGGGAAAGGCAAAGGTTGATGCTGTTCGAACAATGCCTGAAGAACCAGAACATGATTCTGATTCTGAAATGGAGGTTTGTCTTAGGGATATGCAGCAAGCCCTGAAGAAGAATGCTGCCTCACATGCTGAATCAAGTGCTCCAGCACTAGAACCTGATGATGGAGATGATTCAAGCAGTGCATATTCTGACAAAAACTCTGGAAAAGAATCTGATTCCAGTTCTGAGGAGGAGAAAGAACCAAGCTCTAAGGAAAGTACTTCTGAGGAAGGTAATTCTGAACCTGAGGTAGATTCTGATATTGATGGTTTGGTGGATAAAATTACTAGGATGTCTAGGAGGAAACTGTTAATGGAAAGGAGAATTCATGTTTCTGATTTTGAGAGTAAGAATTTGGTTCAATTCTTAGAGGATAGAAAACTGATGAAAGCTCTGACTTTGTGTGATACTTTTGTTTCTGATTGGGTGTATGAATTCTATGCTTGCTTGAGGAAAAGTAATGGTAGGAGGAGTTCCCGTTGGTATGGGAATATACAGTTTAGGGGGAGTACAGTTCCATTTACCCCAGAGTTAATTAATGATTTCTTAGGCATAGAACCAGTACTTGATGATGATGAACCTGATTTGGATGTTGTTACTGTTTCTATGACTGGTGGTTTATTGACTAAATGGAAGAATGGAATGTTGGCTAAGGACCTTACATCTCTTTATTCTGTATTGCATAAGCTGATTGTTTATAATTGGATACCCTCTACCAACTCAACCAAAGTGACAAAGGATCAAGCAATCTTGCTCTATAGGATAGTGGTTTTGAAGAAGTTTAACTTGGGATTGACTATTTTCCACCACATGATGAAGTTTAGTGGTGACATTTCTGATAAAGGCAACCTTCCATACCCTGTGCTTATTTGTTCATACTTGAAGATGCATGGTTTTAGCCCTAAGAAGACTGAAGTTCTTAGAGGTAAGGTTCCTTTATACACCATTTCACCTGCTTTACTCATTGGTGAAAGAGTGAAAGATCTGCCCTTGCACAATCCTGGAAGTTCTTCTCAAAGACCAGCTCCTGCTCAACCTCAACCCACACCAGCACAGAGACCTGAACAAAACACAGCTGCACCTAATGCTGCACCAGATGCTGAGAACTTTGGTGGTAATTTTGATACCATGTTCTCTGTTCCCAGATCTTTTATATTATTGCAGGTACAACACTTACAGGACCAAATTGATGAACTCCAATTCATCAAAGACAAGTGGACCAGGCTACTTCCCACTACAACAGGGGGAGTACCACCTTCCACTTCAGCTAGAACTTCTGGAGTTGTTATTGAAGAGCTGGATCCTGAAGTTGGAGGTGTACCTGATGCTGCTACAGAGAATGGAGGAACTGCTGCTGCTAACAATGTTGTTGCACTCTTGCTTCAACTTGTTTTATTGAGGAACCAGAGGGTGATGAAGACAAGTTTGCAGATGCTGCTGAAGATGATGAGGATATGGAAATCCTCTATGCTGACATCTAGAACAGATGATGCAAGACAGAGGGAGTACTGAAGTACAGATGGCACATGTGCAGGACTTCGATGCTGCTGCTATTATTATAGCAATTCATGCCATTTTCAGTCCTACTTTTGTTTTTGTTATTCTGTTGTGTTTAAGTTAAATTCTGTAATTCTTATACAATATTTATTATTTCTAGTTGATAGGATGTTTATATTTATCTTGCTTAAATTAGTTTGCACTAATGATATTTGGTTACTGCTTCTTGCTTAATTTGTTTTCTTATCATTAATTGCTTACTGCATGATGAATATACCTTGTTTTGTTTTATTTTCTTCATGTTTTGCTATGATTATTTTGTTTGTTTTTTAGTCTTACATGAGTCTTAGAACTAATCTGGTGTATATTCTTATATGCTCTGATTTGATCTTTGATTTTTGTAAAGGTATATGTTTTGTAAACAAGTGTACTGTTTATACTTGTTTTGGTTTTGAATAAGATTACTTTGATCTTATGGCACAGATCTCAGTGAAATTGTCCTTGATCTTCTTTTGATTTGATCCAACGGTTACAACATGTATTGTCTTGACTAGTATTTAGACTTGATGTCAACCTCACCTAAATACATAATACTGAGTATGTATAGAAATATATGTGCATCAGGTGTGTTGTAGTCGAAAGGTCAAATTGGGGGAGATTGTAGATGTTGTTAACCCTTAAATGCTTTAACATTATCAACAACATCTTAATTTGACCTTCCTTGATTTATTCTAAGTCCTTTCTGAAATGTTACATTAAATGTTGTACTAAATGCTCTCACATTCAGGCACGATTCCAGAAGGTTCTATAAGAGTCTGGAACATGGAAGATTCCAGAATGTTGCAGAACGTGATAGAAGAGTTTAGAGCATTGTAGAACGACCTGGAAGATGGAAGAAGGATCTAGAGAGATCATGGAAGTTGAGGTCCTAAAAAATAGGATCTCATAATGGAAGGATCTAGAACTTGGCTATTTCTCTATAAATACCGCTGGAGTCTTTCATTTCAAAGTATGCACTATTCGAGTAACACCTTCTTGAGAGTTCAACCCTAGTTCAGAGTTATGGTCAGTAGTTGTATCGTTTAATGTACGCCGAGGGATACCACACCTTCTAGTGTACTTAGTTCTAGTCTTGTATCGAGTGAGAGTGAATCATAGATCAGATTAGTTCTTTAGATAGTGTTCTTACACTTAAGTCTATTTGCGGATTCAGGCACCTGCCTCGATCGTAGTTTATGTTTGTGGAATGTTGAAGTAATTGCTGAGACATTTCACACGACATTTTTGTATATAACTTAGGAACTAAGTTATTGTTTCGCCGTAAGGCTTAGCATATGTTTTGTTGTTAATAAAATCTATGTTAAAAATTATTTCATTGTGTTTTAGTGTTTTAGACTTCCGCTGTGTACTGTGTTTACTTTCTGTATTCTGTTAGAATTAATGCTACACTAATTGTCACAACATTCAGTGTAACATTGTTCTGTTTTTCACTTAAACACTAGATATTACCCCACGCACACTTTCAATATATAACTTACATTTTTCATTAATAGAACATATTCTTTTCAGTTATAATTACATACATTTTTCATTAATAGATCATACACTTTTCAGATATAATAACATACACTTTTCATTAATATATAACATACACTTTTCATTAATAGATCATACACTTTTCAGTTATAATATCATATACTTTTCAGTTATAATAACATACATTTTTCAGTTATAATAACATACATTTTTCAATAATATAACATACACTTTTAAGTTATAATAACATACATTTTTCATTAAAAACAATGTTACACTTTTCAATATAATAACATATACTTTTCATATAAAAAACAAAGATGCACTTTTCAATATACTAACATACACTTTTTCAAAAAAAAAAATTGAAAAAAAAAATTGAAAAAAAAAATTGGAAAAAAAAATATAAAAAATAAAGTCAAAGTTTGACCATTGACCAGTCAACGATCAACAATTAACTAGTCAAAGTCCACTCAAGTACACCGTGTACTTTAGTGCATACAAGACTTTTGCATTTATAAAATATTTTTACATAAACATAAATACATTAATATATATATATGTATATATGTGTGTGTGTGTGTTGGAAAAATTGCACCATAGATGGTTAAAACATTTTTTTTATTTTTTTTTAGAAAACGAAGAATCGAGCCTTGTGTAAACACAATTTACTTAAAACAATATTCGTCCTTCACTCTCGGTGCTAGTGACTATTAGAACGTTTGTTTCCCAGGATACAACGATTAAATAGCAAAATACTAGCACACGTATTTTACTTACGGCAAACCGAGAAGTTGCCCAACATATATCACCGGAGTGTTGATTCACGTGTTATGCAACACTAAAATAAACAACCACAAGTGTACAGTGTCTATCGTAGCGTGATAAGCACGAGGTCGATCCCACAGGGAGGTTTAGCGTAAAAGGGTAGTTTGTTAATTGAGTTCTAAGTAGACGTGATCGAATAGATTGAATGTTGAATTACCCCTAAGATTGCCTAATAATATGTCACGAATAGACAACGAAAGAGTAAATGCAAAATCGATCAAATACCATATGAATCAAGAAAACGAAAGTGAAACAGATATAAACTCAATTAAGAGAAGGTAGGTCCTAAAGCACATGCACTACTAGTGAATCCATCTATGATTAACTATCTACTCAAGTGGTATTCATTCTTTGTCTATAAGATTGATCGCAATATAATGAATTAAAAGTCCTTTCGATCCAAGTAATTCAAAGGAAATACTACACAACTTAGTATCTCTACCTAAATTGCACAATAAGACCCAATAAAGCTCCTAAGATCATCATACATCTTCCTAATCATTGATCATCTTTCAATCTCACAATAAAATTAGGTTAAATGCTTGCAATCAATCAACCAAACTAGATTTCTCAACCTAATTCAATTAACTATGATCAACACATCACCATTGTACACATAATGACATGTTTTGCAACAAAAACCAAGCATCCAAATAGAATTAAGCCACACAAACACCAATTAAGCAAAACATTAATTCATAGATATCATCAAAAGTATGTACAAGGCTTTAGAACCAAAAAGTGTTTAGCCAACTACTAGCATAATGAAATTACAAAATCCAAATGTAAAAACTAAATCAAAAGAAAGAGAACAAAGAAGCTTAGTCTAGATTGTGGTGGGGAATGAAATTTGCAAGCTATTGCATCCTTTCTTCCTTGAATTGATGGAGAATTGAGAGAGGAATGGCCAAATCACCTTGGAGTATGTGAAACTATGTGTGAGAATTGATGAATTGTGGGTGAATGGCTTGAATTTCAAGAAAAGGTGTTTATATAGTGTTTGGGTAGGGTTTGGATGGCATAATTGCAAGTTGGTCCCTAAAAAATGGCCAAAATGTGGAAAAAGCACCGAAATTGAAAATTGGCTTGGGTGGGGCTTGGCACTCGGCCGAGTTGGGGTCACTCAGCCGAGTGCGCAGTAAAATTGAAACTCGCAGATTCGGCTGAGTTGGCTCACTCGGCCGAGTGATGCTCAAATCCAGGAGCTACGGCATTCAACTTGACTCGGCCGAGTTGGCTCACTCGGCCGAGTGCGCTGTAATGTGCAAACTCGCAGATTCGGCCGAGTTAAGTCACTCGGCCGAGTGCGCAGTAAACCCAAAAGTCTCAGATTCGGCCGAGTTGGCTCACTCGGCCGAGTTGCCTTGTTCTTCGATTTCGGCCTTTTCTCGTTTCGTGCATATCTTCTGCCTCGGGTGTCGGATTGACTCGATTCCTTTGGCTAATCCACTCCGTTTTTCGAGACGAATCCAACCGTGCACTCCTATTCCTGATCCAGTAAAGTATGGTTGGTGTTTTGCTTCAAATTTCATCGTATTTCCTACAAAACCGACAAAACACAACCTTTCTCTCATTTCGGCTTAAACAATCATATTCGATGCATAATTAAATGAAATCCACATCAAAACACGCTTCACATGTGCCCCTAAAACGTGTAAATTCCACCCGAATCAAACCCCCCCAAACTTAAAATGTTGTTTGTCCTCAAACAACTAAGCACTTAAAGCAATGAGGGTGGAATGATCACAATGGAATATTCAATGTAATTCACACATGCAAAGTAAGATGTAATGATATCTCTTTCTCAAAGTGCATCTCTCAATGAAGGTCATAGGCTCATTATTGCAACTCACATTCATGGATCAAAGAATGCATAAACACACAACACATTGTGAATGGGAAACATAATCCAAATGCTACAGTCCTCTACTCACATGACAAAGTGTTTCTCTCAAACACACAAACAAATTGAGGATATTAATGCACTTATCAACCAATTTATGCTATGCAATCACCATATGCTTGCCCAACTTCTACTTTTTATAACACTCAAATGCTCAACAATGTGATCAATAGGACTTAATCAAGGATGTAACATTGGCTCTTTGGACAAGGTAGGATGAATTTGGGAATTGTGACTCTTCTAGTGGAGGACAAAGCTTGTTGTTTTACAATGTGTGCTTTCACTTTCAAAGCTTACAAACTTCATTCTCACTTTTCATTTTCCTTTCTTTTTCAAGCATTCATCACCTCATATTTTGAACCATTATTTTTTTTCTTTTCAAGCTTTTGGGGCTCTTTGTCCCTCTTTTCTTCTCCCTTGATTTTCTTTTCATCTTTCTCTTTTTCTTTCAACTTTTCCAATCTCTCCTTTCACCAAAGACATTCAAGCACATGTTTCTCCACTTTGTCTTTTATCCTTCACTAGATGTAGGTATCAAAGGCTCAAAAAGGCTAAGTGGTTAACATTGTAGTTTGCCAAGAAAATGAGGAATTAAGCTCAAGGGGCTAACTACGAAAAATTACTTCGGTTTTGGGAAATTTTGGCTAAGTGACTCTTTTAGAACAAGATGGCCTATATCACATCACAAAGTTTCACACAATCATACTTTCAAACAAGAACTTGGGCAAGTTCTAGAATCACTAGCAATAACCTAGTCCACTCTCAAATGAACTAAACCGGATTATATGCTCGATTTATGACTCAATTCTCACCGGTTTATTCAATGAGACTTTCACAATCATCAAATGTTCTCAAACAACAACACATCATGCATCTATGCTATCAAAGATCACAAATATGAACACAACATGATACTATTCTCCAACACCAATCATGCATACATTCAAAGCAAATAGATATCACCACAACTACTCAATCATGGATTCCAATGATTATTCATGCTCACATTTCACCAAAGATCCACTACCCAACATATGATCAAAACCAACTTAAACAACAATAAGAATATGAAAACCAAGTGTGCGCCGGTGCAAAATGTAACACAAGTAGAATGACGAACCGGTGCAAGGGTAACAACTAGTAGAAAAATAAAAGAAAAATAACTCCCCCAAACTTAGAATTTTACTATGTATAAATTCTAAGTTTGGGGCTACAAGTTGTTACCTCCCTCCTTGCACATCCAAAGCTCTTTAAAGATCACCATTGCAACACTTGCTTCCCCTCTCTAAAGTTGGTTTTGCTTTCTTCTTCATTCTTCAAGCTATGACATCCAAAATGCTTCTCATCCATACCTACAAAATAAACCAAGCTATCAAAACTACTAAAGCAATAAAAACATGAAAGCAATAAAACCTTGGGTTGCCTCCCAAGAAGCGCTATTTTTAACGTCCTATGCCGGACGGTTGCTTCTTCTTTCAAGCCTCATCCAAGCGAAGCGACTCCACCATTCGAAGTTGCTCATTTCCGAAGTAGTGCTTCACTCTTTGTCCGTTCACCACAAAGGTTGTTCCATCCTTACCAATAAGTTCCACATTTCCCATGGGCGTCACATTCTTAATTACAAAGGGTCCCGACCACTTTGACTTCAACCTACCCGGAAATAGCCTCAACCTTGAGTTGAACAACAAGACTTGTTCTCCAATTTGGAACTCCCTCCTTTGAATCATCTTGTCATGAAACCTCTTAGCTCTTTCTTTGTGAATCTTGGAATTCTCAAAGGCTCCATTCCTAAACTCATCAAGCTCATTAAGCATCATCTTCCTTCTTTCTCCGGATGCCTTAAGATCAAGGTTCAACTCGTTAATAGCCCAACGAGCTCTATATTCCACTTCCACGGGTAGATGACAAGACTTGCCATACACAAGTTGATAAGGAGATGTGCCCAAAGGTGTCTTGTATGCGGTTCGATATGCCCAAAGAGCATCATCCAACTTGATGGCCCAATACTTTCTCTTTAACCCAACGGTCTTCTCCAAAATTTGTTTCACCTCTCGATTAGCAAGCTCCGTTTATCCATTAGCTTGAGGGTGATAAGGTGTGGTCACCCTATGCTTCACTCCATACTTTGTCAAGAGTTGATCTAGCCATCGGTTGCAAAAATGTGAACCACCATCACTCACTAGTGCTCTTGGAGTGCCAAAACGAGTGAAAATGTTCTTCCTCAAAAAGTTGAGGACCACCTTGGTATCATTTGTAGTGGTTGGAATGGCCTCAATCCATCTTGAAACATAGTCAATGGCCAAAAGGATGTAGGAAAATCCATGAGAGATGGGGAATGGCCCCATAAAGTCTATCCCCCACACGTCAAAGAGTTCCACCTCAATCACATTCTTCATAGGCATCTCATGCCTCTTTGAAATGTTCCCCATCCTTTGACACTTATCACACTTCTTCACAAAAACCTCACAATCCCTAAAGATGTATGGCCAATAGAAACCACTTTGAAGAACTTTATGAGCCGTCCAATTTGCTCCAAAGTGCCCTCCATAAGGGGATGAATGGCACTCTTCAATCACTTTTTCCCACTCATTTTCCGCTAAGCACCTCCTCATGATCATATCCGAACACCATCTATAGAGGAATGGATCCTCCCAAACATAGAACTTGACATCATGATAAAACCTCTTCTTTTGATGGAATGAGAGGTTTGGTGGTGGTGTTCCGGTGGCTATGTAGTTCACAAAGTCGGCGAACCATGGACATGTTTCCTTGATGGCAAGGATTTGCTCATCAGGAAACCACTCCTTAATAGGGACTTGGATGTCCTTTTCCTCCACATTCTCAAGTCTTGAGAGATGATCCGCCACCACATTCTCACATCCTTTTCTATCCCTTATCTCCACGTCAAACTCTTGCAAAAGAAGTACCCATCGTATCAACCTTGGTTTAGCCTCTTTCTTCTCAATCAAGTACTTGAGAGTCGTGTGATCCGTATACACTATGGTCTTAGCTCCAACCAAATAAGCTCTAAACTTGTCAAAGCTATATATCACGGCTAGCATCTCCTTCTCCGTTGTGGTGTAATTCTTTTGAGCCGGATTCAAGGTTTTGCTTGCATAGTAGATCACACGAAATAGCTTGTCTCTCTTTTGGCCCAAAGCTACTCCAATGGCATAATCACTAGCGTCACACATGACCTCAAATAGTTGACTCCAATCGGGTGTCACCAACACGAGAGCTTTGATCAAAGCCTCTTTCAAGATTTCAAACGACTTCACACACTCTTCACTAAAGATGAAGATAGCCCCTTTTTCCAACAATGCACACATGGGCTTGGCTATCTTTGAAAAGTCCTTGATGAATCTTCTATAAAAACCGGCATGCCCAAGGAAACTTCTCACTGCCTTCTCATTGGTTGGTGGGGGTAACTTCTCAATGGCTACAATCTTTGCTCTATCTACTTCAAGCCCTTTAGCCGAAACCTTGTGCCCAAGCACAATCCCTTCCTTCACCATGAAGTGACATTTCTCCCAATTGAGCACCAAGTTAGTATCTATGCATCTTTGCAAAACACAAGAGAGGTTACGTAGACATGTATCAAATCAATAACCAAATACGGAAAAATCATCCATAAACACCTCCATTATATTTTCAATCATACCATGAAAAATAGCCATCATACATCGTTGGAAGGTGGCGGGAGCATTGCACAATCCAAATGGCATTCTCCTAAAAGCAAAAGTACCATAAGGGCAAGTAAAGGTTGATTTCTCTTGGTCCTTAGGATCAATCAAAATTTGATTGTATCCCGAGTAACCATCAAGAAAGCAATAATACTCATATCCCGCCATCCTATCTAACATTTGATCAATAAAAGGCAAAGGAAAATGATCTTTCCTAGTGGCACTATTCAACACACGATAATCAATGCATACTCTCCACCCCACAATGGTCCTAGTGGCAATTGCCTCTAAAGCATCGGTTGTAACAATAGTCATGCCCCCCTTCTTAGGTACCACTTGTGTTGGACTCACCCACTCACTATCACTTATGGGAAATATTATATCATTATCTAACCACTTCAACACCTCTTTTCTCACTACCTCTTGCATTATGGGATTCAATCTTCTTTGACCTTGGGCTTTAGGCTTAATAGACTCATCTAGTCTAATTTTATGCATGCAAATATGAGCCGGTATACCCTTCAAATCCGAAATATCCCAACCAATAGCCGATTTATACGTTCTAAGCACCCTAAGTAATTTTTCTAATTCAAGCTCATGCAAGTGTGAAGAAACAATAACCGGAAAGAGGTCACCTTGTTCAAGATAAGCATATCTCAAGTGATCCGGAAGTGGTTTCAAGTCTAGCTTCCTCCCTTTCTCTTGAGCTTTTGGTTCCTCTTTAGCTCCATCTTTTGGTGATTCCAATGAGTAACATGAGGGCCAAGTGTCAAGATTTTTGTTAGGAAATCTTTGACACTCTTCAAGTAAAACCCCCCCAAACTTGGCTTCTTGTCGTATCTCCATGAATTTCTCCTCCTTTTTGATTGGAAGTTCCTTCAAAACATCAAGAGAAGACATGTATTCAAACAATTCTATATAATTAAGCTCATCAAAATTGAAATCAAAAGGAATAAGAGAAGGAGAGGTAAGAGAGTTTCTTATGCAAAAGTCAAGTGGATCCTTTGAGTTGCTCTTCTCCATGTGCATATCCACAAAAGCTTGCACACTATTGATCATGTTGCACTCAAAAACCTCATCCTCATCATCTCTAAACTTGATGGCCTTGTAGATGTTGAACAAAACTTTTTCATTGTTCACTTGAAGCTCTAACTCCCCTTTCCTCACATTTATGATAGCTCCACCGGTTGCCAAGAACAGCCTTCCCAAGATTAGTGGAATGTACTTGTCTTCTTCCATATCCAACACCACAAAGTCCACCGGGAAAATGAATTTGTCCACCTTAACCAACACATCCTCTACTATACCCAAAGGGTACGTCATGGATCTATCCGCCAATACAAGACTCATTGTGGTTGGTGTAAGCTTTCCCAAACCAAGAGTTTTAAATATGGATAATGGCATAATATTGATACTAGCTCCCAAATCACACAAGGCTCGAAATGTACCTCCATCCCCGATGACACATGGCAAAGTGAAAGATCCGGGATCTCTAAGTTTTTGAGGCAACTTGGCTTGAATAATCGAGCTACACTCCTCGGTCAAATGCACCGTTTCGTACTCCACCATCTTCCTTTTGTTTGACATGATCTCCTTTAGGAATTTGGAGTAGTGGGGCATTTGCTCAAGTGCTTCGGCAAATGGAATGTTAATATGAATCTTCTTGAACATTTCCACGAACTTGGCAAATTTGTTATCCAACCCTTTCTTCTTCAATCTTTGAGGGTATGGAAGAGGTACCTCCTTTTTGCCTTTGTCTTGAGGAGGGATTGCCTCCTCACTCTTCTTCTACTCTTCCCTCACTATCTCATCTTGCTTTTCTTCCTCATGCCTCTCTTCTTTATCAACATCTTTGGGTGCACTCACTATTTCCTCCTCTTGTGGCATACGTGGCCCCTCATAGCTTGTCCCACTCCTTAGCTTGATAGCTTTGCAATGTTCCTTGGGGTTAAGCTCCGTGTTTGAAGGGAATTGCCCCGGAGTATGTTGGCTTCCAATGACATTGGAGAGTTAGCTTATTTGTTTCTCCATAGCTTTCATGTGATTGGTCACATCTTTGATCATTTCTCCTTGTTCGTCAAGCCTTTGCCAAGTCTTGGCCACATTATCCCTCGTCTCTCTCATAAAATTCTTGGTTTCCCCCATAAATGCGCCAAACATGTCTTCCAAAGACGGTTTTGATGAAGACTCCACAATTGCTCCATCTCTCACATTGAAATTTGGAGGTGGGATGATGGCATTCCTTGTATTTGCATAAGAGAAGTTCTCATGTTGCCTCAATCTGGGATGGTAATGATTTGGATTAGGAGGGTTTTGCCTCTCATTCCAACCTCTTTCTCGAAAATGACGATCCCTTTGATTGTTCATATAATGGGCCTCTTCATATTGATCGTCACTAGGTCTCATTAATGACTTGGCCGCCATCATCGAAGTCAATTTGTCCACCTTGTTGGATAAGGTAGCAAAATCACCCGATTCTCTTGTGGAAGCAACTTTCCGGTTTTGCCTTCTCTCGGATGGCCATTGGTTCCCGTTCTTTGCCATCTCTTCCAATAGCACATAACCCTCTTCCGTTGTCTTCCCCAACAAGGAACCTCCACTGGCCGAGGCATCTACCATTCCTCTCGTAAGATGGTCCTTCCTGTATTAGAAATAACAAATCAATTGATCCCTTGTAAATCCGTGTTGAGGACAACTTCTTATGAGGTCTTTAAAACGTTCCCACGCCTTGGCTAACGACTCATCATCGTCTTGCATAAAGGAAGAAATCTCTCCTCGTATCTTGATGGTCTTGCTTGGAGGAAAGTACTTCATAAGAAAGACATCTACAAGGTCGGCCCAATTTTCGATCGTCCTTAGATCAAGAGACATGTACCATTGTTTTGCACAATCACGGAGGGAGAATGGGAACAATTGGAGACGTATGTAGTCTTGAGGGACACGGTTGATCTTAACCGTTCCACTTATCTCTAAGAATTGAGATAAATGGAGGTTGGGATCCTCCTTCGACAACCCTCCGAATTGGTTGTTTTGGACCATCATGATTAGCGCCGGTTTGAGCTCAAAGTTATGAGCATCTACGGGTTCCCTACCCGCTCCTCCATATGGTCTAGGGATGGGACGGAAATGGTCTCTCAAGACTCTTTGATTCCCGTTTTCCTCATTCCCCCGTTGCTCTCTATCTTCTTCCACATTGACATTCTCTTCCATCCTCCGGTTGAGGTTATCTCTCAAGCCTCCTTGTGGTCGATTACCACCATTCCCATTTGGCTCTACTATGCCTCCAATATCCTCTTGATTTCTTTCTTCTTCCACAATCGGATTCTCCCTTCGATTCATGGCTTCCAATTCAAACCTTCTTCTTTCGGCGTTCCTTCTTCTACAATTGGCTTCAATCTCCGGATCCAAGGGCAACACTTCTTGTTGATTCCTCCTAGATCGTGTGATCATAAACCATGTCTAGACAAAAGTTCAAAAGAAAGTAAGAATCACAAGTGAAATCAAGGTAAAACACACAAATATTTTTGGATTTTTGCAAATAAGGAAAGCAAGTAAAATGTCTAAACTAAAACTCTATTAACCTACACTCTAGAGCGATAAAACCTCCCCGGCAGCGGCGCCATAAACTTGATTCACGTGTTATGCAACACTAAAATAAACAACCGCAAGTGTACGGTGTCTATCGTAGCGTGATAAGCACGAGGTCGATCCCACAGGGAGGTTTAGCGTAAAAGGGTAGTTTGTTAATTGAGTTCTAAGTAGACGTGATCGAATAGATTGAATGTTGAATTACCCCTAAGATTGTCTAATAATATGTCACGAATAGACAACGAAAGAGTAAATGCAAAATCGATCAAATACCATATGAATCAAGAAAACGAAAGTGAAACGGATGTAAACTCAATTAAGAGAAGGTAGGTCCTAAAGCACATGCACTACTAGTGAATCCATCTATGATTAACTATCTACTCAAGTGGTATTCATTCTTTGTCTATAAGATTGATCGCAATATAATGAATTAAAAGTCCTTTCGATCCAAGTAATTCAAATGAAATACTACACAACTTAGTATCTCTACATAAATTGCACAATAAGACCCAATCAAGCTCCTAAGATCATCATACATCTTCCTAATCATTGATCATCTTTCAATCTCACAATAAAATTAGGTTAAATGCTTGCAATCAATCAACCAAACTAGATTTATCAACCTAATTCAATTAACTATGATCAACACATCACCATTGTACACATAATGACATGTTTTGCAACAAAAACCAAGCATCCAAATAGAATTAAGCCACACAAACACCAATTAAGCAAAACATTAATTCATAGATATCATCAAAAGTATGTACAAGGCTTTAGAACCAAAAAGTGTTTAGCCAACTACTAGCATAATGAAATTACAAAATCCAAATGTAAAAACTAAATCAAAAGAAAGAGAACAAAGAAGCTTAGTCTAGATTGTGGTGGGGAATGAAATTTGCAAGCTATTGCATCCTTTCTTCCTTGAATTGATGGAGAATTGAGAGAGGAATGGCCAAATCACCTTGGAGTATGTGAAACTATGTGTGAGAATTGATGAATTGGGGGTGAATGGCTTGAATTTCAAGAAAAGGTGTTTATATAGTGTTTGGGTAGGGTTTGGATGGCATAATTGAAAGTTGGTCCCTAAAAAATGGCCAAAATGTGGAAAAAGCACCGAAATTGGAAATTGGCTTGGGTGGGGCTTGGCACTCGGCCGAGTTGGGGTCACTCGGCCGAGTACGCAGTAAAATTGAAACTCGCAGATTCGGCCGAGTTGGCTCACTCGGCCGAGTGATGCTCAATTCCAGGAGCTACGGCATTCAACTTGACTCGGCCGAGTTGGCTCACTCGGCCGAGTGCGCAGTAATGTGTAAACTCGCAGATTCGGCCGAGTTAAGTCACTCGGCCGAGTGCGCAGTAAACCCAAAAGTCTCAGATTCGGCCGAGTTGCCTTGTTCTTCGATTTCGGCCTTTTCTCGTTTCGTGCATATCTTCTGCCTCGGGTGTCGGATTGACTCGATTTCTTTGGCTAATCCACTCCGTTTTTCGAGACGAATCCAACTGTGCACTCCTCTTCCTGATCCAGTAAAGTATGGTTGGTGTTTTGCTCCAAATTTCATCGTATTTCCTACAAAACCGACAAAACACAACTTTTCTCTCATTTCGGCTTAAACAATCATATTCGATGCATAATTCAATGAAATCCACATCAAAACACGCTTCACATGTGCCCCTAAAATGTGTAAATTCCACCCGAATCAAGTGTCAAGGGAATTTTTGCAAATATAAGAAGTAAGAACAACAAGGCAAATGCCGGAATGTGTTTGGGATTGTGGAATGCAACTATTTGTAGTCAACTCAAATATTGCCGCAATAAATATTGCAATAAAATTGGACCAAAACTGTCATTTCAATTAAATGACAACTTTTATGATTTTTTCAAAACTCACGTAACCTCCCTACTTTCTGGTGTAACCTCTCCATCATTCAACTTGATGTAATTTCAGGGTTTTAAAATTCAAATTGAAACTGCCCAATTTTTCACTTTATTTTGACGGTTTCAATTTAATTTATTTCGGCGGTTACAACAATTGTTTGAAATTCATTTCGCATTCATTCCAACTACGAAATGAGCGAATGAGATATCAAGTCGAATCTCACTTCGAAGCACATTTTCCAACAACCCCCACATGAATGGAAATTAATACAAACACTAAAATATTTTTGGTGATATAAATCGACGTTAGAAACTTGCATAGGATAGGTAGGTGTCACCCTTTGAACCTTCCCTATGAAAGTACACTTACTTTACTAGTTAGGTTGTAGACGCGATGTCTTTGAACTGCCAACTGTTTTGTGTAAATGATAATGCACTCCACTCAAGTTCTTTCTAACAACTCTCAGTTCTCATGGTTATGTTCGTTTTGGCCATGAACATCCGCCTGGTTCTGCAAGAGTGTTTAGGAATATGCCTTACAATATTCCCTTCGAAGCGGCCCCACTTCTCTCTTACATAGGTGATCCTTGCAAGAATTTCTTTCAAATTCTTCTTGAATCATTAATAACCATTTTGCTAATCCTCATACTATATCACTGTAGCATCTTTAGGCAATGGACTTTTAGGGTTTTAATTATCCACCACATGACAGTGATTTACGAGTTAGACAATTAGGTTGTTCTTTTGAACCTAGTTCTTGGGATCTCCAGTCATTTAGGTAAGGTTTTCCTTCATCTCAACTCATCTTTTTTAAGGCTTTTAGTCCCATTCCTTTGGATGATGTCATAACTAACTCTCGATTTAACCCTTTGGTTAATTATCCTTAAACCTCACGTAGTCTATTGAGATGACTCCAGATTAAATTTGAGGGTATTACGTCTACGACAAATATGTCTAGACTTTACCATTGTAAAATTGTTGTGTGCCCTCCAAATTAAATTTGAGGGTCATACACAAGAAACAAATTGTTATGTGCATTGTCAATGAATACATCATTAACAGTTTAGGGCCTATTTTCATTTTCTTAAGTGGTGGAATAGACACCGTTGCTAGACACCCCCACACTTTCAAGTGTTTCTAGGATAGTGTTCGACTATGCCATAATTCATATGGACTTTTGTCTATTTTCTCTTGTGGTACATTATTTAAAAGGTAATTTGCAGTCAACATTGCTTATCCACACGTATTCTGAAGTAACCCCGAATTTAGCAACATTGTATTCATTTTTTTTTCAATGTTCGGTTTTTGAAAAGCATGAACTTATCAAAAGTTTCATCTTTATTCTTTAGAAGATACACAAAATAAAATTTTGTGCTATCATCTATAACCATGGAAAAATATTTATTTCCACCACGCGTTTGCACGATTTTTAAATCACATACATTTGTATGAATTAAATCAATTGGTTCACTATTTCTTTCAATAGTTTGGAAAGATGACCAAGTCATTTTCGCTTCCACACAAATCTCACATTTGTGATTTGTATCAATATGGAGTTTTGGTATGCTATTTAAATTCATCAGTTTTCTTAATGAATTAAAATTGACATGTCCTAAACAACCCATCTCTCGAATTTTGGTTCAAAAACCATTTTCGAGTCAACCACTAAGAAGTTTGAGGAACCGTCCGACAATAAATTTCTTCATTTCGGCATCCTTTATTTTATACTTCTTGTTTAGAGTGCTCCACCATTCTCTTGCGGACGACACTCAAATACACACATCGTAGGATGCATCACCAAGATTTATTTATCGAATAATTTCAAAATTTCTTGTAGCATCGATTGCAACTATTAATCTTCTTGATTTAATTCTTGTCACGGAAGAATACGTATCAAAGTCAAGAAATCTTTCGGATTGAATCCAAAATTCAATTTGCCTCTTCAAGCACAAATATAATTGTTTTTTAATTAAACATAAAAATCATCATTTGATGCTAACGATCAAGTGATATGATCCAAGATTCTCACATCTTTCATATCATTAAAATAATCTAATTCACAAGGCGCTCATGAACTCTATCATAGGCTCAACCTTTGATGATTTGACCATTTCAGTCCACTAGACCAACTAAATGGTCTAATTATTTGATTTAAGGATCCATTTAAATCCAATCAATTAATCAATTCCAGATCACAAATTTAAAAATTATACACTATGCTAAGCCTTCCAAATGATAGTCATATTTTATAAAATTTGGCATATTATGAATCAACATAAAATCAAGTAAAAGAATGACATTCTCACCTTTGATTTACAATACACTTATCAACATAAACATACTCTTTTGAATAAAAGATAGTTTTATGTCATTAAACATTCTTTGCCAAGAATAATTGTAATTAACACAAAAAAGGAGCAAATATATTCATGAACCTCTAAATCATCACCTCTTTGTATTAGCCATCTCGAAGAAAATATTGTTTTAAGTTGTTGGAAAAATTTCACCATAGATTGCTAAAATATTTTTTTATTTTTTTTAGAAAACGAAGAATCGAGACTTGTGTAAACACAATTTCCTTAAAACAATATTCGTCCTTCACTCTCGGTGCTAGTGACTATTAGAACGTTTGTTTCCTAGGATACAACGATTAAATAGCAAAATACTAGCACATGTATTTTACTTACGGCGAACCGAGAAGTTGCCCAACATATATCACCAGAGTGTCAAGGGAATTTTTGCAAATATAAGAAGTAAGAACAAGGTAAATGCCGGAATGTGTTTGATCTTTCCAGAATTTCATGTGTTTGGGCTTGTGGAATGCAACTATTTATAGCCAACTCAAATGTTGTCGCAATAAATATTGCAATAAAATTGGACCAAAATTAAAAATGGACCAAAACTGTCATTTAAATTAAATGACAACTTTTATGATTTTTTCAAAGGGTTGGTCTGCTATAGACTCGAGTGCATGCTGTGCACCCTAGTCCATGTGCACTTTTCAGTTTACTGACTTACACTTTTTGGTAAATGAGTAATAATTGTAAAGTGCAACACCATTACCAAAAAGTGTAAGTCAGTAAACTGAAAAGTGCACATGGACTAGGGTGCACAGCATGCACTCGAGTGCATACTAGACTTTACCTTTTTCAAAACTCACGTAACCTCCCTACTTTCAGGTGTAACCTCTCCATCGTTCAACTTGATGTAATTTCAGGGTTTTAAAATTCAAATTGAAACTGCCCAATTTTTCACTTTATTTTGGCGGTTTCAATTTAATTTATTTCAGCAGTTCCAACTCCAAAATGAGTGAATGAGATATCGAGTCTAAACTAACCTCGAAGCACATTTTCCAATAATATATATATATATATATATATATATATATATATATATATATAGAGTAAGCTCGAAGATGGATTCCACAAAAATCACTACCTGACTTCCGTCCCATGCAAATCAGAATATTTATTTTTAATTATGACCAATTTTCAATCTGTTTTTCGAGAATAATTGTAAGCAAATATTTTATGGCTTTCGAAGTAAGCCAAATAAGCTTAACTATTTTAGGTCAACCAAAACTGAGTGTACGTCAACACTAGGGCCACCTCATGTAAATATATATTTTTAAAAAAAATAAAAATCAAAGAGAAAATCAATCTATGAATTGAATTTAATACATGTTCATCACCGAAAAAATGGATGACGTTACATTGATATGTATAACGATTACTTTAAAAGTAGGTAATGTTTTTATGAGACTACGAACATCCACAATTACATACCCCACCGGTTCTACAAACTTATCGTTTTACGATTTTTGTTTATTTTGTCTATAAATTTTTCATACTTTTTTTGCTAAATACTAGGTGTATTAATTATTTAAATTTATATCCTTACGTTCTCCCTTTTTTTTTACCTATAATAATATTAATTTTTATCTTTATATCTTATTTTTTTCTCACTCTCAATTATATCACTTATATTATATCTATTATTTAATCATTCATCTCACCATCTCACTCTTTATTTCTCAAAGCAAGGTGAATGAAGTATTTTAGTATTTTTTGGATAAAATAAAAAAGAGGTAGTATGCATTGATAAATTTGTTCTTAATCAATGATTTAGTTTACTCCGTACCATACATAAGGGTAAGGGTAAGGCCAAGGGTAAGTTAAAAATAAAAATATAATTTAAAATAAAATAAAAAAAGGTAAAATTTTTAGAATAAATCATATAAAAAAAAAAAAACTAAAACATCATTAATTGTATACTATAAGAATAAAATGTTAAACGAAACATTTATTGTAGTATATGTAATAAAAAAATATGATTACATGTGATCGAGGCATTAAAAGAGGAAAGAGATCATATCATATATTGTTTGATTACTTATTTCATCATATGATTTTTTATTTTTTAATATAGGTACATGCGCTAAATCGTTATTTGCTTTTTCATTTATGTAATAAAGAATCGAAAAAGTAAATTGATAATACCGTGTGGGGCTGGAAAAGGGTGATCAAGACTCAAGAGGTCCTTACAAAATGAAAAAGGAAGTGCAAATTAATGACCGCTAATAATGTACAAAACTAGTACTCTCTAGTTCAAATTTATTAAAAAAAAAAAAAAAACTTCAATAGTTTATGCATAAAGTCGATTTTTTTTTTTTTTTTTTTTTAGAATATACAAGGAGTATACAAAATTTAAAGATAACATATCTCCTTAATATATTGAGGAATATCCTTTGCAGCCCAAAATTTAAAGATATGTTATCTTTAAATCCCTTCAATTTCCAAATATCTTTCACTAAATCATTCTCCATCCCTTCCGGACACAAAGAAGCATTAATGGCTCCAATTGAATCAGCATAATCCATTCTTAAGCTTGATATCTGGATTTTATGTTTAATGCAACTTTCCATTCCTTTCTTAGCTGCAATTAATTCTGCTGCAACCACAAATCCTGGGTTCATAATGCGCTCCCCCCAGCTAATACAGCAGTACCTTTGCAATCATACACAACAAAGCCTACAGCAAAAAAATCCTTCTCAATGTTAAATGCTGCAATCAGTAAACAAGGTACCTTGTCTATGCTGGTTGAAGCCTTCTTTTCTTCCTCTACAAATCCCAGATTCCTTCTCCATTTCCAACCAACCCAGGTTATGAAAATCATTCCAATAATCAATTGCCCATTGCACTTTAAAGATTTTACAACATGGTTTGGACTGGTTCATAACAGCATCCGAATGTAACCAATTACACCTCTCTCTCCAAATTGCCCACGCAATAATAATAATCAACGAAAAGAACTGTTGATCAAAATTCTCCATAATATGATACAATAACTGAAAAATTGTACCTTTGGTCAATCCTTTAATCTGCTCCCATATTCCTTGATCCTTCCACACACGTTTAGCCAACGCACAATGAAAAAAAACGTGCATGGTATCAGCAAAATACGCTCCATAGCACAAACATGATGATGCAACTGGAACATGATGCTTCACCAAGTTACCTTCAGTTGCTATAGAATCATTCAAAATTTTCCATCCAAAAATACGCACTTTCGGAGGAATTTTCAATTTCCACAAATGATTCCATAGCAACTGAGCATGATTGCGACCAGATGAACTTGGCATAGAGTTAAGCCAAGGTTTTATAGAGATGCTAGATATAAACTGATAACCCGAGGCCACCGAATAATTACCCGAAGCCTTAGCTGGCCAAAATTGTTGATCATTTTGATGAATCCCAAATAAAGGAATTTTCAGAATTGCCTCCGCTTCATTTGGCCAAAAAGCTTGACGAACAAGATCCCAATTCCATTCAGAAGTGGGCAATATAAATCGACTAACTGAAGATGCGCTGGCAACTCTTGATTTTATCATACCATCCTCAATTCCCCCAACCCATCGATCTTTAAATATATGCACCCCTTACCATTGCCAATATGCCATTGAATGCCTTTTTCCAAAACATCCTTACTCCACATCATAGACCTCCAAACAAATGATGGATTAGACCCCAAGACAGCATTCATAATGTCCGATTGCCTTAAGTATCTTGCTTTAAAAATTCTACTAACCAGGGAGTCCGGACGAAGCAAAATCCTCCATACCTGCTTTGCCAATAGAGCCTTATTAAAAAAATACCATATTACGAAAACCCAACCCACCTTCCCCTCTTGATTTGCATAATTCACTCCATTTTTTCCAATGAAGCTTATTATGTTCCTCATTCGTACCCCACCAAAAATTTGCAATCATCTTTTCCAAGTCCCTACATATCGAAGTTGAAATTCTGAAACATGACATCGCATAACAAGGGATGGCTTGCAAGACGGACTTAATAAGAACCTCTTTTCCCCCTTCCGAATTTTTTTTGTGGCTCCACGAGTTAATTCTCTGTCGTACCCGATCCACCAAATATCCAAACTGATGACGCTTTGTTCTGATAGAGAAAGTAGGCAAACCCAAGTAAATGTCATGGCCATTTGTTGAGCGAACACCCAAAACCTACTTCAATACATCTCGATTCGCCATTTTAGTAAGAGGACTGAAGGTAATGGCTGACTTATCAAAGTTAATCAATTGGCCAGAAGCAGCTTCATATGCCCGAAGACATCCTTTCAAAATTTCAGCCTCCTGTTTGTTAGCCTTCAAAAAAATCAAACTGTCATCTGTGAAAAATAAATGAGAGACGGAGGGAGCTCAGCTCCTCTTGCAATCTTGATACCAGCAAATGACTTCCGTACCATTGCAGCTTGAATAAGAGACGATAACGCTTGAGCACAGATAACAAACAAGAAAGGTGAAAGCGGATCACCTTGCCGAAGACCCCTGGAGGCGTGATGGATTCTGTAAGTGATCCATTAACACAAACATTGTAGGAGACCGAAGAGATACATCTACATATAAGCTGCCTCCATTTAAGTGAAAAACCCATTTGCTGCATAACCTGTAATAAAAAAGGCCATTCCACCGTATCATATGCCTTACTCATATCCAATTTCAAAGCAGCATACCCTTCCCGGCTTTTCGACGAACGTATCCAATGTAAACATTCATAAGCAATCAGAATATTGTCCGAAATAAGCTGTCCAGAAACAAAAGCACTCTGAGAAAGATCAATGATATCATTCATAACAACCTTGAGCCGATTCGTAATAACTCGTGAAAGAATCCGATAACTCACATTACAAAGATTGATGGGCCGAAATTGTAAGACATTAATAGGATTCTTTACCTTTGGAATAAGAACTATTGTAGTATGGTTCCAGGAGTTTAAAGGTTTTTCACTGTTTAAGTGCACCAAAATTTGCTCACCAACCTCCTCCCCAATCGTACTCCAATTGACTTGATAAAACGAAGCTGGAAATCCATTTGGTCCAGCAGCCTTCCACGGGTTAAGGTCCTTAATAGCTTTATTCACTTCATCTCTGGAAAAGGGAACATCAAGCAAGCTTCCATGTTCATTAGAAAGCTGACTTCCCACCTCATTTGTTGCAGCATGAATTACATGAGGGCTAGGGTTGCATGATTCAAAAATCTTTACAAAGTACTTAACAATTACCTTCTTGATTCCATAGTCGGCATATACCCAATATCCAAAATCATTCTGAAGCTTAGTGATTCGATTTGTGCTTCTCCTCTGATTAGCCCGGCTATGAAAAAATTTAGTATTCCTATCACCCTCTTTAATCCAGGAAACCCTAGACTGCTGTTTCCAATACCATTCTTCTTGTGAATACAGATTCTCTAGTTCTTTCTCCAGCTTCGTCACCTGTGGCATATCGGGAATACTGTGTTCATTATCCAGTTGGTCCTTAAGTTGGGATTGAATAGTACTAATCCGATTTTTCAACGTGCCACCCTTTTCAGTTGCCCATCGTTTAATTGCACCTTCACAATGCTTTAAGGCTTCAGGCAAATCCGACTTCTGTCCCTTAACAACCCACACCTTTCCAATCATTTGCTTGAATCCCGATTCTTTTATCCAATGATTTTCAAAGCGAAAGCCCAGTCTTTTATGATCAGAAATAGAATTCGTATTCACATCACAAGTGATTAAAAGAGGCCGATGATCAGAACCCATAAAATCAAGAACTTGTACTTCATAGTTAGGAAATAATTGAATCCATTCATTTGTAGCCACAAACCTATCTAACTTTTTTTGAATTAAATCTGTTCCACATCTCTTATTCATCCATGTAAATTTTGATCCATTTGCCCTAAGATTAAACAACCGATTGTGATTAAGAGCATCTTGGAATTTCAATAATCTGGACAAAGGTTTTTTAACTCCCCCCCTCTTCTCAGAATGAAACAAAGTTTCGTTAAAATCCCCACCCACAAGCCAAGCTTTATTAGCAAATTGAGAATAGCTACCAAGTCTTTTTAGCAATTCCCATGAAAACCTACGGTCTTCCAATTTCGGATTTCCTTAGAATCCCGTAAACCTCCATTGAAGATCTTGAGAAGAGATTAAACAATCAATATGTGCTGAGGAATAAGAGACAATATCAAGCACTATATTCTTCCAAAACATCAACAAACCACCAGAAAAGCCTCTTGCATTAACAGAAAAACAACAACTAAACCCAAGTTTGGATTTCAAAACATCGGCTCTGGCCGAAGAACACCTAGATTCGGAAATGAACAACACAGAAGGACGAAATTTAAATACTAATCTACTAACATTATTGAATGCCCGAATCCCACTAACCCCCCGGGAATTCCAACAGATCACAATCATTCTCTATGGCGGGGCTGATTCACTTCAGCCTCCGCCAGATCCCGAATCACGAGAGGTGCCCCATACATTGCAAGCATACTTCGGGCCCTCTTGCACGTACCTGCCGTCTCCCTCACCAGTTCACCCTCGGACCATCCTTTGCCATCCCCCCAGAATTCCATTACCGCACCTGAAGCATCTGCCCACGACCGCTTCTTGTAAGGGGCCACATAACTATTCGCCGAATCTGCCTGAACCGGACCCTCCTGATCTTGACCCCCCCTATCACTTCCCAGAACTGCATGCTTAGGTAAAGCTATTATTTCATAGACCGGAGCAAACGGTTTTTCTCCTTCATGGATGATTTCAACATATGAAGCATAGTAAGAGGTACTGAGATCTTTTCCAACAAAGTGAACCACCCGATAATCACTTCCATTCTCCACACCATGCAAAGGTTCCTTCAGAAAACAATGTTGGAAACCCATAGGAACAGTAAAAGAAATCGGATCCAAATACTTACCTGTCCTTGGATCATATCTCCCCTTCTTATCTGGCATGCGGCTACAGCGACCCTCCTCCACTCCATTCTGTTCTGGCATAAGGTCATCAAAACATCGAACCATCTGCCTTCTTTGTGGACCAATCTCCAATCTAGTCTCCACCTCTTCGTGTTCCTCCACCACTGCCTTACCTTTCATTGCCCTTCTAGCCTCCTCCTCAGGATCTGGAGACAAATGGTTTTGCTCCCCATCCCCAATCTGAAGAAGATGAAAAAACTCGTTCAACTCATCCACTGTTGGACTCTTCTTCTTGTCCGCCTGAAGCCACAACGGGAAGAACCTACGAGCTTTACACCATGCATCAGATTTGCCACATGCAATCACACAATCTATTTCTGAATGATCCATCATCCCACACAGAGTACAAAAACTTGACAAACGCTCATACCGAAAGACCGCAGTTATTGGTTCATCTTCAACCGTAATATAAAAAAACCTACAAATAGGCTTAGAGACATCCACTAACACCCGAATCCTAAGACATTCCCCCCAAGCCTCTTCTCCGTCCTTAGCATCCACTTCCACAACATCCCCCACAATGCTACCAATTTTAAGACCAAGAATCTTACTCATAGCAAATAGCTGAAGTCCATGGACTTGAATCCAGAAAGGGACAACATTTAGCTTGAGTTGGGATAACCTTTCACCCCTATGCATCCTCTCCAACACGACCAACAACCTTCTCACATTCCAAGGTTGCTGAAGTAGCACCTCCTTCATTTTAGCAGCTTCTGCAAAGGTGGGAAGAAAAAGGCCTTCCCCAGCAGTCACAATTCTCAAAGGAGCACGCAACCGCCAAGCTCTGCCCAAAATCTCAGTCAACTCTGCAATACTAATTGGACGCTTCGCCACAAATCGCATAACCACCGTATTCCTCGGGACCGCCAGCTCATTCCGTTGCGCTACCAGATGTGTGGTTTCCTTTAGCGAAATGCGAAAGTTATCCATCATTTGGTTGATTGATTCCACCATAGAACAACAAAAAGAAGGATATTTGTAGAGAGAGAACTTGTAGTGGAAGAGTGAGTGAGAAATAAAACCTTCAACCCAATATATAAAGGAGGAGAAGCGAACAGCCGGTGGTAAAATGAAAACCACAAACACAAAACCATCAAAATTCCCCAAGTCATCATTGTAAAAAAGGGAAAATCCCCCGTATTTTTTTCGGCCAATCGTCGTTTTGCCCCTCAAAAAATGTCTCCCAGAAAACTTGTGCAAGCCCAACCCACCCCCAATCTAAGCGCGAGTAGTCTATAATTTTGGGCAGAGAACCTTCTCTCCCAAATCTAATGATTAGAAAATGCGTTGTAGAAGAAAAGATATATAATTTTGGGCAGAGAACCTTCTCTCCCAAATCTAATGATTAGAAAATGCGTTGTAGAAGAAAAGATAAACGGCTTCCAAGAAAAACAATCAAATATCTTAAAAAGGACACCAGAATTCGAAGCGGTGGAAAAGTTTTCGAAAAAACTTCGGATATCAAGAACACCCTCAAAAGGAAAAGTTTTCGAAAAAACTTCGGATATCAAGAACACCCTCAAAAGGAAGAGAGAATTCTTGCAGAGTATGCATAAAGTCGATTAATTTTTTTTTTTATGGTTATGGAAGTTAAATACCCATCCCTTTTTTCCCCTTCCCATGACTCGAACCCAGGACCTAAGGCCTAGGTAGTGGTGCTCTAAGCCTCTAACCACTTGAGCTATCCCACTTTGTCGCATAAAGTCGATTGATATGCTCAAAATCCATACCTAAATTTGACAATTTTTTAAGTTGGGAGAAAAAGCTGATTTAATTTCCCCCTAAACAAATGAATAATTGTCAAATAAAAGCTAATAATATAAAAAGAGAAAATATATACATATATAGATCATAAGATCACATGTACATCTAGAGACAGACTCATTAAAAATCTTGGTAAAGGGGTGAAAGAGATTTCTCTCTCTAAAAAATAAAACCCTAGCACACGCCGCCCCCTCCACCACACAGCCTAACCTCCGCCTCCTTTCTTCTTTTTCCTCCTTTCTCCTCCTCTTCCGTGTAGAAATTATGTAGATCAGGCGGCGCTTATTCAGATTGGTCCGTCGGCTTTCTACGAATTTACTCCCGCCGACCGTCGCCCGTCCGTCTTCTGACCGCCGACCAGGCACCGCCGTCCAGATCCGCTCGTCCCGTCAGTTTTATGTTTGTCTTATGATACATTTTATGTAATTCTTTTATAGGATTTAGTTGGGAACAATGGACAGTCTATCCTAACGGAGCTACGGTGACCGTTTGGAGGAGTGTTCCGTTGATTCCGTTTTATTTTTCCGTTGATCAAGTTTTTTTTTATGGTTTTTCTAGATAGTTTTCTTATTTGCGTTTTCCCTTTCATTTCAGTTCCTCTATTTGTTTTCTGTCCTAGTCTTAGATAGTATGTTATTTCTGTTTCTATAGTGTATTATAGTTTTATGGTTTTTATGTTACGGTACTGTCGGCTTTGTCCGACCCCTCTACGCTATATGCGTCCTGCTTCCCTTCTATGGGACCCTGTTTTCCCTCTTCTGGGACCCTGTTTTTTCCTCTTTTGGGACCTGGTGGTGATATTTGGGATTTGGATGTCCCTTAAGAATCTTGGTGCTTGGTGAGCCTTTGACCTCATGATTTTATCTCCATTGTTTTGATATGCTGGTACCTTAGTGTGGGGTGTCTCGTATTGAGATATGAAGATCTGTGCTCTTTTGGTGGACAAAGGTTTCACTCGTTTTCCTCTTCCTCACGATTGGATGGAGCAACGATGCCGAGTTGATTTGCTGTGGTTTGAAGATCTAGAATTTAGAATTGTATTATCTATCTTTCATGTATTGATCTTGTAAACCTTTTCAAAAAAAAAAAATCTTGGTAAAGGAGAACCCTCCACGATGACAAAACCATCTGACAAGAAAATAAAACTGCTGTAAAAAAAAATATGCATATTGTAAAAAAAAATGAGTAGTTGTATATAGCAATCGATTGGAATTTCCTAATATTAGTATTACATTGTAAAAAAAAATAAAAAATTGTAAAATAAGTTAATCCTGCTCCAAATAAAATAAAATACATATTGCAAATCGATTGGAATTTCCTTGTACTGTTACTACTGTATTTAGTTTGGAAAAGTGGATCAATGCTGGTTATAGGAAATTCCATAAATGAGCTCATCATTAAGAAATCAAAATTACTAGCTAAACATAAATTAATTTACCTTTCAATGGAAGCAATAAATAAAACCTGTAATTGAAGCATGAACCAACGAGGGGTTCCCAATTTTAATTGATTTGAATTCAATTTAAATATCTCAATGAATGATTTGAATGTTATCTAGTTTTAAAAATTAATGTTCGTTAATTAATCGAGCTTGAGCAGTTTGATATTTTAGATTGTAGCTAACGATAATAACATCGTGTTATCACATTCTCCAGTTTGCAAGCGAACAATTTATTGTCCAGATTAATTAACAGAATCATAATTAGCAAATATATTAAAGATAATAACGAAAATAAAAACAAAGCAAAAGTGCAAAACTCAAAAAGAAAACCCAATTTATTTATTAACGCACGATACGATACGATTCCTCTCTGATGCCACAACCAACCAACAGGTCCATGCAAAGAAAATCGGAGACAATTTCCGCAATTTTTTTTTCCTAATTATTACTGTATTCTCCCTTCTTTTTGGTTTCTTCAGATGGCTTTTTGATTTCTACAGTTGTGGCTTTTGTTTCTTCAGCCTCATCAGCCGATTTTCCACAGAAAAAGTCGGAAAATGTGGGAAGTTTCATCTCACCTTTATACGACAACGGAATGGTAATATTTCCGATAACCGGCAGATCTATAATCAGCCCCAATTCCAAGAGGTAATCGATGTCCCAATCGCCGCCGATGTCACGGACCAAGCTCACGACGGCGCTGTGCGGAATCTTCACATTCACTTCGAGCAACGTGGTGTCGTTGGATTTGAGAGATCCGGGATCGGGAATAGATCCGGAGACGATCTGCCTCTCGGCGCTCTTCACTTTGTAAGCGATTTCTCCGATGGGGATCGGAACAGAGTAGGGGTTGGAAACGGTGACTTTAGCGAGTAAAGTGATTCCGTCGAGGCCAAAACCCTTGAAATCGACGTCGGCGACTGCGGCTTCCGGCATCGGCATGTTGGCAACCTTATCGGCGACGTAGTTCTTCGCTTTGTCGATGTATTCCATTTTATTGATTTCGAATTGGCGTGATTGTGTGCTTGATTGCTGCTAATCGGATTGGAATGAGGGATGGATGGATATATATAGGAATATGCTTATGTGTGTGTGTGTGTGTGACAGTGTGTGTAAAGAGGACGCGTAATTTATCTTTATAAAAATGGAAGGGATAGAGGAGGGTGTGAAATCCGCGTTTTGAGATCTGCAAACGTGATTAGTAATTGCCCTCATATTAAATTACAGTATATTTCTGTCCCATAAAATTCAAAATGGCAAAATATATATTTACACTCCAGTGAAATACTTAAAGTTCGAGCTCGATTCGAGCTTTTATTGAACAGTTCGACTCCTCATTTAACAACACTAATTTGAATAAATTAATATTCTCTCTATGAATTAATATTCTCTCTATTTCATAAAGTTTGTTATTTTTATTACATTGTACTATAAAATAAGAAATGTATTTTTTTCACACATTTATTCCTAGTTAATGCTTATCTTTCTTTTCTTTTCTTTTCAATTGTTTTTTTTTTTCTTTTCTTTCCTAACATTCCTTATGAAATGAGGTGAATGTCAACTTATTTATGAAAGAGAGAGAGAATGAGATACAAAATATGGTAGAAATTACATATGAACAATTTAGGAAGGTTCATGGTAAAAATAGTAAAAACGACAACTTTTTAAAATAAGAAATAAGATTAAACCCAAAAAAGTAATAAACTTTTTGAATCAGAGAATATTATTTTTGTCAAATATTAAAATGTTGTACTAAAATTATATCCAATTTCAATATCACAAGTTCGTCTACCTAAACAAAGAACTTCTTCCCCAAACCTCACTAATTTTTTTTAATCGTCCAACCTTCATCATGTTAGTCGGTTATAATATACAGATTTATAAAAATTAAGATTTTTTTGTATATTACGAATTATGAATATTTTAGTTTACATGTTAGGAATTAGGATCATTTTAGTATATGCTTGGAATTAGAAATATGTATATAATTTTATAAACCTACAAAAAAAAAATGTATACAATTTTATAAGGATGTGAGGATGAATTAATTGGAGACGGATAAATTATTTGAAGGGTGAAACCCAAAAAAGTGGAAAATATTAATAAAGTGATCTTAAAAGTTATATTTTAAATAAAGTCTTTATGGTTTTATAATAAAATTATACTCCGTATATTTTGAAAAGTTATTTTTCTTCTAATTTTTTATCTTAAATATGTTATCAAAAGTATAGATCTAATTCACTCCATGAAAACTTAAAAATGAAAGATATAATAATATTCTATAAAGCAAAAGTGTATTTTTTAAATATTGAGTGATATTTGTGACATTATGAATATGCTTGATCATTGAATTGTATTTTACAGTTTTACTCATAACTTTATTAGACCCCTATAGTATATTTAATCAAATTAAAAAAAATATTTTTATTCAATACTTTGGGCATTGAAAATTGTGAATATATTTTAAACTATTTAAAATTTAACATGGATCCGTTGAGATATTTCAAACCAAACAACTAAGTACAATGAAGTTTTCAAAATACAGTGGAATCTTGTCAATTTTAAATACTCCCTCCATACACTTATAAGGTTTCCATTTTATCATTCTGATATATTCATCTATAAACTTTTTATAATATTTTTTTAAATATATTTTAATTTTTTATTCTTACACATCATTTTAAGTTTTGCTCTATCTCTCTTTCTCTCAATAATATCATTTGTAATATATCTATTATTTAATTTTTTTTTAATTCATGTACAAAAAAATAAAGCAAAATTTATAGACAAAATAGGGGAAGTAGTTGCTTTCAATCGATTTTGCTTTAAAGGACAATGTGAGTACATGAGTAGTTGTTACACTTTTACATGTGGAGAAATTATGATAGTACTATTTATATTGTAATTATTATATGAAAATTTATAAAATTGCCCCATAACTCTTGACTTTGTACATGGTGATGGTGTCGTGCATCGGTGCATGTCGGCAAAATTAATCCATGGCTCCCATTTTCTTGTCTCAGTTTAATGAATTTTCGCAATAATTTTCAACGGAAATGTAAAGTTTCTGGTGAGATGTGATGATGTGGTCATATGTATTAATTAAAATTGTGATAAGTATGAGCAATTTAAAAGGAATAAAATGTCTTTTTCTTGCTACATGAAAAATTGATTTGATTTAGCAATTTATTCATCCATTCTTTCTAAATGTTTAACCCTCACTTATCTCATCCAGGGATCAATAAATATTTTCACCATCAGTGAGCATAACATAAAGCATATCATCTATCTATCAAAGAATTCTTTTTACTAAAAATCAAGCTTAAAATGGAAGTTTGAGCTTGTACAATGGACATTGGGATACAAGTGTACATCTGTACCTCCAAATTCCAATTTTTATTTTTTTATTTTAGGTATAAAAAAATTATGGTTCAATGTCTTTTCACAAACATACGTCTCAATTCCACAACTAAACAACTCAAATTAAAGGCCCAATAAAAATCAATAAAAGAAAAAGTCCAAATAAAGTTCACATCCAACTTTCAAACTGAATTCAATAGTTCTATTCTCCTTAATCTAGATTAAACTTGTTTCTTTCTATCATTTTCTGTTCTATGCGACAGCTTAAAAACGTACTCCGACTAATTATTTAATTTATATTTTATTTAATTACTACATTTATTTATATTTATGGTTTATTTGGTTATTATTTTTAATTATGAATGAATTTATTAACTTATAAGTTAGGAATTAGAGTTTATATTATAATTTCTAATTCACATATGTTAAATTAATCTAATTGAAATAGACAGACAGTGGTTTGAAACATTGAAATTTGATTATTATTATTTTTTTGTAGATTTTTTTTTTATATAATTTGCTACCTTATAATTGCTAATTCACTATATAATTTAATTAGAAAATGACGAAAGATAAACGTATGTCAAAGAAATTCAAGACAACGAAAAAATAATTCGATCTTCGAGAATTTTTTGTACCCCCGAATTTCAAATCCTTGATCCGCCACTGCATCATAGGATGCTAAGACAAGTGCTAAATGGGAGACGATACATTTTTTTACTTGCTTTCGTTTTTTTTTTTTAATACCCGAATGATATTACATCTTACACAATTACGTAATTAAATAAACACAGAAAGCTGCCTTCTACCCGAGTGATTTTACTTGCTTTCGTTTATTTTTGTTTGTAAGTATTTGATTTTATTCTTTTCGATTTTTGTTTGTTTCAAGGTTGTTATATGCACTAATATCGGGATGATTCGGATGTGAACTATTTGTTAGTACGATACAAACATGTATTATGATCGGGGGTTATTACGTGTTTGAACGGTTTATTATGATGATTAATGAAGATAATATGAAGAAACAAGCAAGAACAATGGATGTAGCTTCTTGGAGAAGCTAAAGCTTTAGAAGCTTGGGAGAGTTTATTGCTTAGGTTTGGGTGATTTGGTGGAATGAAGAACTTGTGTGTTACAATGAGCCTTTTAGGCATTATATAGTGGTTTTTGGGGTCTGCCCGCCCTTTACACGTGGCACAACCTTACTGGACCTGTCTTCTGCCCGAAAAGGTGATGGGATGGCGCATTTAATGCTAAACCGTCTCGTCACTCGCCGCCCTGGTCGCCGGAGAGCCTGGTCGCCATGTCTCATGTTGTCACCCAAAGCTTCAATACTTGCCTTCTCTAGCTCAGACGTATACCTGCTCGCCAACATCTTTGGGCGGGCAGTTCACTAGAATGTGCTCGCCAACATATTTGGGCGAGCACTCACATATATTAAATACAATAATTATATTACATTTTCTTCTTGTTGACTGGTCGTCGCTTGACTTTGTTGACTGGTCCTCGCCACGTAAGCCGGTGACTAGGATTGAATTGTCAAAGATTGACCTCTTTGACTAGGTATAACATTTGCCCCCTGGTCGCCTTTCTTCGCATTCGTAGAATGGTAAGGCGAGCAGTGTCCTCATCTTCTTAGAATTGTCTTCGACAAGCAAATCAATTTTGAAATCTTAGTGACGTAAGTTGGAGGCGGTCGCCTCGTATCCCACGCCGAGCACGTTTTTTGAAGCGTTAGTGATGATGGCTGATGTGACATGTGTCAGGCGCGTGATCGGCGCCCGAAATTTTGAATTACGCGCGTGGGGCGCGTGCCGACCTCAACGGTCGCGCGTGGGGGTCACTTTCCGACCTCGATTTCGGAAATGACCCCAAAACTTTCGGAAAATTGCGATTTTGACACCGTTTTTTGCACATTAGTCCCTGATCGATTTTGCCTATAAATATGGGCTTCATCTTCTTCACAATACTTTCCACTCTTTGCACTCTGAAATTTCTTCTCGAGTTTCCTTCCAAGTCTTCTTCTTCAAGCTTTCCCGGTGACTTTGGGTGGTTTCCGATCGACGAAAAGGTAAAACTTACATTTCTTTCTTTAAAAATCTTCTTTTCCCCCATTTCTTAAGAAAAAATGGAGGTTGGTGGTGGCTCCGGTGGTAGTCCGCCGCCGTTGGACGGTGGGGTCGTAAATTCCGGCGAGGCTGGTCGACTGACCTTAGTTTTATCGGAGAGGACAGCCTCTTCGGACTCTAGGATCCATTCCCCCGAACCCTTCAGCGTGGGAGTTCGCAATTTTAGACCGGAGGTGGTCGTCGACCTAGAAGAGTACGACGAGACTGATAGGGAAGATGCCGGCAACGATGCCGAGGAGGATGGTGATGAGACCGACTCTGATCTGCGCGATCAGAGTCTAGATAGGGGGTGGGCGAACAGATCGACCCTGCTCGAGTCGAGGAGACTTTGTCAAGTAGCCTCCGCGAGGACCATGAGGAGGTTGTTCGTTATGCGGCGAGCATAAGGGATATTTTGAGTGGTCGAGAAGGGTTGGATGGTGATGAACTCTCAAGGGAGACATTTTACGAGTATTACCGCGATTACCCGCCTAGAGAGGTTCCTCGCCCGTACCGAGCAGCCTCTGGATCGATGTATGCGGCCTGTGAGTACGCGAGCAGCGTCTCCTCGACCCAATTGGAGAACTCTCGGAAGAAGTATCAATTGCCAGCCGATGTGTGCTTCTTCGTTCCTCGCGCCAACGAGAGGGCCGACCAGCCACCAGAAGGGATGGTCGCCGTTAATATAGGCATGATGGAGGCAGGGCTGAGGTTCCCCCTGCACCCCGGAGTCACAAACTTCTTACGCTTTCTGGGGGTGGCCCGTTCTCAGATATTGCCGAACGGTTGGTCGAATCTGATCGGGCTCCTCACGCTGTTCGGCCTGATCGCGGTCGAGAATGGTTGTCGAAACACTTGGCTGAGCTCGAAGGAGATCAACTACTTACTTCAAGCGGCCGAGGTCGGAAAAAAGGTGGGCTACAGTTTTTACTATGTAAAAAGCCGCGACAACATCAAATTGGTCGAAGGGGTCCCCAACAAGATCCGTGATTGGAAGACCAACTGGTGTGGGTAGCCGGTGACTGGAAAAGTGCGGTCAGGCCAGACGGATCACCTGATCGCATTCTCATCGCCACTGAATATCAGAGAATTCGTGGTAAGTCATTTTATTTATGCTCGTTCTTGTCTATACTGAATAACTCCTCGCTCTTGCAGGTGAACTTGCTCGCACGAGGACTGTCGAGCACCGTCTCACTACCCTCTTCCACTATCACATTTGCTGCGCGCTTAATCGTTGTTATTTGGAGAGGTCCTGCCGCTTTTTGAACAGGGAGTGTATGCGCGAGCGAGCAGGCCTTAGAGTACCTCCTCACCATATCACTCGAGAGTTTCCTCCAGGTATTAGAAATATTTCCAAGTCTTTTTTGCAAAAAAATCTTCTCTTTCTAATACTGATCCTTTGCTTTTAGTAGTGGTTCTTGACAAAGTTATCACCTACCTTCCTCCGACCCTCGATCTCAACCGAATCATGTCGAGCAAGATGATCCGAGCAGCGAAAGCTCTCCGCGAGCGACAGATCGTCGACGGCTCGGGCAAGAGAAAGAAGCCGGAGACCGCGGCGGCGCCTCCGAAAAGGGCTGCAAAACAACCCCGAGGGGGCCCTTCTCGCCCAAACGCTGCCGAGCAGTGGCTAGGGCCAAACGTCGAGGGGAACGTCTCGCCGAGGGGTAACTCGCCCCCCCCCCCCACTGGCCGTACCCCCACCAAGGCCATCTCCTCCTCGCCGAAGCACAAGGACGCGAGAGGTCGCTGGGAGCTCATCCACCGGACAACGGGCCCCTGGTGATAATACACTTCTCGGCTGGGACGCCGTCAGGGTTGCCAAGTAAGTTTTCTGAGAAAATGCCTTTGAATATTTTCTAAGTACCTTTTCTAAACTTACTCTCTTCTAAACTAGACTTGTCGAGCACCCGGTCGTTGAACCGTTCAACGAGGAACTCCTCGGCTTTTACCGTTCGCGGGATCCGCAAGACGAGGAGGTGTACCCCCAGCCCTTGGTCAGGGCCATGAGGAACATGCCACGCTCGTTGACTACGAACTTTGTCGACGAGGTCGACAATCAAAATTCCTTGGAGAATGCAAGGCAGGTCGCCATTGAGCATAGTCGCGCATCCTTTGCTGCCGAGAAACTCTGCATCCAAATCTACGAGAATTGTAAGATCAGCGAGGAGAGGAGCGTGAAGCTCGCCCGCCTGGCGAGGGATAAAGCGGGCGTAGACAGGCAGCTGGCTATCTCAGAGGAGAAAGTGGTCGATCTCGAGACCAAACTGGCCGAATCTGAGGCCCAGCTTGAGGTCGTTCGGAAGAAAGATCAGGAGGATCTTCAAGTGATCGAAGATCTCCGTGCTCGCCTCAATGCTGCCGAGAACGAGCTAAAACAGAAAACTGCCGAGGTGGGCATTCTTCAAAATGATGCTGCAACTGCTGAGGAAAACTTGGCCAATCTTCGGCAAGAGCTGGTCGCCGTATCCGAGGAGAGAGATGAAAGCAATGATGTCGCCGCGTGCGCAACCATTCTATCAGTTGCACTCACCGCCCATGATCTCGTTCTCAAACTCAAAGAGGCTCAACCAGATGTGGACGTCACTCTGCTCGACGGCTTCATAGACGACCTCCTCATGGATGAAAATCCCAAGGCTGAATCAAGTTTGCCCCTGCTCCCTTTGCTGAAAATGGGACTTCAGTTCCCTCGTCTCTTGGGCATTCCAGTGTACTTCAATGACCCCCCAGCTGAGGAGGTTGGAGGCGAGCAGGTGGCGCCTGCCGAGGTGGCGGCCGCGGGCGAGGAAGAGGGTCCTGCCGAGGAGAATGCCACTTAGACTTAAATCTCTTTTCTTTTTATTTTTTATGACTGTCCGGCCACTAGGGCCTTTTTGTAATTTCAGCCTTTCCAAGGTTTTTTTTTAATGAATGAACCTTTTTGCTTATGATGCGTTCGTTTTTCCTTGAGTGATCGTCCTTGTCACTGCTTTTCAATTTATGTTATTTATTTTTTGCAAGCACTTTTTAATAAATGCTTTTTATTTTTCTTTCATTGGTTTAAGTTCGTCGTTGTTATCTTGCGAGCATCTTTAAGAAAGAGTGCTCGTCTTTCCTTTGCGAGCCTCTTTAAGAAAGAGTGCTCGTCTTTCCTTTGCGAGCCTCTTTAAAAAAGAGTGCTCGTCTTTCCTTTGCGAGCCTCTTTAAGAAAGAGTGCTCGTCTTTCCTTTGCGAGCCTCTTTAAGAAAGAGTGCTCGTCTTTCCTTTGCGAGCATCGTTAAAAAAGAGTGCTCGTCTTTCAGAGTTAACCATTCGTCGGTTGAACTCTTTTATCTTAGGTAGTGATCGTCGTCGCCACTACCCTGCGAGCATCTTTAAGAAAGAGTGCTCGTCTTTCCTTTGCGAGCATCTTTAAGAAAGAGTGCTCGTCTTTCACAGCTGGCTACACAGAGCCCTATCTAAAATTTCTAAAACTTATCCAACACTTTGATGAAATTTACAAACTTTCTGATAGACACTTGGTACAAAAGATTTGATGAATTGAAACATGACTAGATACAAATTATACAAATATAAAGAAATTAAAAACATACTGATAAAATTTCTTCAACTTGACTGCATTCCATGGGTACTTGCTCGGTTTGCCCTCGAGATCTTCTAGCTCGTACGATCCGTTCAGGAGTGTGCGCGTTATTCGGTACGGACCCTCCCAAGTCGGGCCAAGTATGCCAATGGATTTCTCCGTCGCCCGCCGAAGTACGAGCTGGCCGATGGAGAATTGGCGAGCACGTACTTTGGTGTTGTAGTAGCGCTCTGACCTTTGTTTGTAGACCACATTCTTCTCGTCCGCTGTTAGTCTTCGCTCTTCTAGGAAGTCCAAATCGGAGAGCTGTGCATCGTTATTCAACTGCTCGTCATAATTTGCTACTCGAAAAGTGGCGACCTGCCCCTCTGCTGGTATGACAGCTTCGGTTCCGAACGCGAGTGCGAATGGTGTCTCACCTGTAGAATTCCTCGTGGTCGTCCGATATGCCCATAGAACCATGTGCAGCTCGTCCGCCCATTTTCTCTTCAATCCATCTAGCTTAGCTTTCAAGGTGTGCTTGATGATTTTGTTGATTGCCTCTACTTACCCATTTGATTGTGGATGATAGGGTGTTGAAAAAAATTTCTTGATGTTCCATTTTGAGCAGAATTCCAGCATGTCTTGACTCGTGAATTGACGTCCGTTGTCGGTCACTATCGCTCGTGGTAGGCCGAACCTGCAAATTATATTCTTCCAAATGAAGCTTGTCATCTGGCCCGTTGTGATGGTCTTCAATTCCTTTGCCTCTGTCCATTTGGTGAAGTAATCGACTGCTACGACTATGAAAGTTACTCCCCCAGCAGCTAGTGGGAAAGGTCCGATGATGTCGATCCCCCACTTTGCGAAAGGCCACGAACTATACACCGAGATGAGCTCGTCTGGTGGTGAGTGAATGGCGGGAGCGAAGGCTTGACATCTCTTGCACGTCTGCGCGTAGTGGATTGCATCCTTCTTCAGTGTTGGCCAAAAGTAGCCTTGCCTTATGATCTTTAAAGCGAGCGCTTGGCCCCCTGTATGATTTCCACACACTCCGTCGTGGATTTCATACATGACGATCTTCGCTTCGTCTTCTCCGAGGCATTTCAATAAAGGCATTGAAAAACCTCGTTTGTACAGCTGGTCGCCAATAATAGTGTACCTTGCGGACCTGAGCTGCAGTCTGGTCGCCTTCACCTTGTCGTCCGGGAGCTCGCCGGTCTTGATGTACTTGGAGATCGGCGTCCTCCAGTCCTCGTCACTAGTCGCTTCAATCTGCAAAATTTGACCTCTGCTTACTGATGGGGAAGAAATCTTAGTGATGGTTGCTTCTAAAAATATTGCCTCCCCCTCTGAAGTGGCCAGCTGAGCTAAAGCATCTGCTTGCGTATTCTCCTCCCTAGGGATTTGCTCGATGTGAAACTGATCGAATTGCTCGAGCAATCCTTTCACCAAGTCTTGATACTTCAACATTTGATCGCTGCGAGCCTCGTACTTGCCCGTTATCTGACATACCACTAGCTGAGAATCGGAAAAAAATTTCAGTTTTCTGGCGCCCACGGCCATAGCCATCCTGATTCCTGTGACCAGAGCCTCGTACCCTGCCTCGTTGTTCGTTGCCCGATATTCGAACTCAATCGCCGAAGCAAAAGTCTGTCCGGCTGGACTGGTGAGGACGACTCCTGCCCCTGCTTTGGTGCTCGTCGAGGAGCCATCGACGAACAGTGTCCAAGGAAGCTCGATTTCCTTGTCCAATTTCTCTGGGAAAGTGAGTTCCACAATGAATTCTGCCAGCACTTGTCCCTTGATTGCCGTTCTGGGCGAGTAGGTGAGCCCAAATTGCCCGATTTCCACCGACTATTTCAAAAGCCTTCCAGTGGTGTCCGGACGATGTAGTGCTCGTCGAAGAGGAAAGGTCGTGAGGACGACCACCTCGTGGTCGAACAGGTATTGCCTTAGTTTTCTGACGCTCATGACCAATGCGTACGCCAATTTTTCCATTGGTGTGTATCTCAACTACGCTTCTCTCAGTGTCTGACTTACATAATAGATTGGAAGATGTGTGCTCCCCTCTGCTCGGACGAGCACTGAACTGATCGCACAGTCAGTGGCCGCCAAGTAGAGATACAAGATTTCTCCGGGGACTGGCTTAGATAGGACCTTCGGATCCGATAAATATTCCTTTAGCTTGTCGAAAGCTTTTTCACATTCGTTTGTCCATTCGAACCTTTCTTTTTTCAAAGCATCGAAAAAAGGTTTACAACGATCGCCCGTTCGTGCTATGAATCTGTTCAGCGATGCAAGGCATCTTGTCAACCTCTGCACTTCTTTTACGTTTCTTGGGCTTTGCATATCGATGACTGCTTGAATTTTACTCGGATTCGCCTCGATGCCCCGCTGGCTAACCAAGTGCCCCAGAAATTTCCCGGAGATAACACCAAAACTGCATTTCTTTGGATTTAACTTCATGTTGTATTCTTTCAGAATATCGAACGTCAAGGAGAGGTGGTGTAGGTGATCTTCTTTTCGTAAACTTTTGACAACGATGTCGTCGATGTAGACCTCCACCATCTCGCCGATGTGTTGCTCAAACATCTTATTTACCAGTCTTTGGTATGTTGCCCCCGCGTTTTTCAAACCGAAAGGCATTCTCTCCCAACTGTACATGTCTGTTGCGGTCATGAAAGCCGTGTGTCGCTGGTCGTCGGGGTGCATAGCAATCTGATGGTACCCCGCGAAAGAATCCATGAAAGTTAACATCTCGTGCCCCGCTGTATTGTCTACCAAATGATCGATGTGGGGCATCGGAAAGTGATCTTTGGGACAGGCATCGTTTAGATCTGTGAAGTCTATACACAATCTCCACGACCCGGTCGCCTTTTTGACGAGCACTGGATTTGTCAACCACTCAGGATCAGTTCCAGTTTTCTCAATTAATTTATTGTCGATCAATTTCTTGACTTCTACTGCCATAGCCGCATACTTATCGGGCCCAAATTTTCTTCATTTTTGGGTGATGGGTCTTCTTGTTGGATCAATATTTAACTTGTGGCAGGCGTGGCTTGTTTTGATACCTACCATGTCCTCATGCGACCATGCGAAAGCTCCGACGTTTTCTTTCAAAAATGCGATTATATCGGACCGCAAATGTGCTGGTAAATTTGAACCTATGAATACCTCGAGTTCCGGACGAGCATCGTTTAACTGAATAGTTTCAAGGTCCTCCGCTGAAGTTGCCCGCTCTTTAGGCTCCTTCCAACGAGGATCCTCGATTCCGAACTTTGGCTCAAAGCCTAACCTAGGCTCTAGATCTGGAATGTTTTCTGGAACCTGGTCGTCGGGGATCTGGTCGCCCGAATCTATCTGCTCGTCGATCTCCATTTGGGCGTGGTCGTCCACTTCCATGGAGGCGTGTTCGTTCGCCTCTATTTGGTGGTCGTCTAGACGCCGACTGCACTCCCCAACTTCGATCTTTCCGTACTTGCAAGGAAGACCTTATAGGTAGTTCATTTGTTCTTTTTGTTTTTGACACTCAATATACTGGCCAATCATAGGAGTTTCTTTAGAATGGCGCTTAGCAAAACGGACGAGACACTCCCTCGCCCGTGTCTGGTCGCCCTTGACGGTTATAACTCCCGCCAAGGTCAGAAATTTTACACAGTAGAAATAAGTAGAAGCGGCCGCCTTGAACTCGTTGAAGAAAGGTCGGCCGAGGAACACGTTGTAGGATGATGGCATGTCTACGATCAGGAAGTCGAGCTGCCGAGTGTGATGCATTTTTGGCTCTTTTGACGATGCCAACTCCAGGGAAAGTCTGATTTTTCCGATTGGAAGGTTGTGCGTGTCCTCGAACCCTACAATTATATCGTCGCAAGGCTCAATGTATTCTGCATATCCACCGAGGGCATTGAGAGTATGCTTGAAAAGGATATTGGTGTATGCCCCGGTGTCGACCATCATGCGATGGACAATGGTTCCCATGATTTTCCCCGTGATGACCAAAGCATCATTGTTTGGTTGCACCACGCTATTCAGATCGTCATTTGTGAAAACGAGCTGGTGGGATGGGGGCTGCTCGGCAGCAGGAGCGATGCACACTTGATGTACGTTATTGAGTGCTCGCATGTCGCTCTGCTGTCGGCGAACAGACAGAGCTTTCCCGGACTGAGTTCCCCCTAGGGGGCCTTCCAAAACCATACAACCTCCACCAACATTATTGATGTCGCCCGGTGGGTGGTTCGGCATGGGGGGAGCTAGTTTCTGGCGATTGAGCTGTTGGCGAAGGTCGTCGCGACGCTTCTTGCCCCGGTTGTCGCCATTTCCTCCTCCGGACTTGATGAACTGGGCGAGCTTGCCCTCATTGTACAGCTTGAAGAGATTTCTCACCAAGTCTCGGCACCCATTTTGGTGTGGTGGCCGACAGAGTTGTGGTAGTTGCAGAACTTACTACCATCGAGATTTGCATCGCTCGTATGCATTGGCTTTGCTTGGGGGAGCAGATTCTTTCCCCTGATCGCATCGTAGATGCCCCTGGGGTCAACAGTGAGGGCTTCCCTGAATTGGAGGATCTCAGGAGACTCCTCGAAAGGCCTGAAGTTTGATGGGCGAGCACTGCCACCCTGAGTGGTCGCCTTTTTGGGCTGGGAAGACTCCCCAGTGTTAGAATTTTTCTTTGGCCAAACTCTTTTGGCCGCGTCCGGCTGCTCGTTAGCCTTGGCGGCGTCCATAATCTCTTCCATTTGAATGAAATTTCCCGTCCTACTGCGGAAATCCGCATAGGAAACGGGGAAAGAGGTATGCATAGATTCCCATAGCTTGGAACCTATTCTTAGTCCGGAGATAGCCGAGATTAGCTTTGTCTCGTCATTAACAGCTTCTCCGTCGATCACCAACCTATCGAAACGTTCGATAAAATCCTTGCCTGATTCGGTTGGTGTTTGGCGAACGTTTGCCAAACGTTTCTTTGAGGCTGGGCGAGCAGTAATAGACCCAAAGTGAGTCAAGAATTGTTGCCCCAGCTCTAGGAAAGAGGTGATGGAACCGGCACCCAAGGTGGTGTACCAGCGATGAGCTCTATCTCCTAAGTTAAAGGAGAAGTTTCTGCATTGGGTGGCGTCCGTTGCCCCGATTGAGGCCATATAGCTCGCATACTTCGAAAGATGCACCCTTGGGTCGGACGCCCCATCGTAAGCTGCCATAGAAGGCATTTGAATCTTCCTCTGATTGGGGGCAGTGAGAATCATAACACTTAAAGGTGGATTGGGCAGAGTGACAGGTGGGGCAGTGCCTTGCTTTGCTGCGACCACCTCTGCTCGCAAAGTCTCCATCTCCAACTTCATTAATTTTTGAGTTTCGAGGAACTGGGCGAACTGCCCCTCCTCGTCGGTTTGTGGTCGGGGGACGACGACCTCGTCGCGTCGGCTCCCGCGAGAAGCGGTCGGGTGATCACCCTGGTGTGATCGCCTGGGAGAACGCCTCTCCGACTGATGGCTGTGGTAACTCTTTGATTGAGCTCGCCCACCACCTGGCCCTACTCGATCTAGGGCGGAGACCCTGTCTCCTTTCCTTCTACCACGATCTCTGTGGTCGTCTTTGGCTGGTCGTCGCCCAATATCAAAGTGTATTGGGCGAGGAGCGTTTCGTGGGTCCTTGTCGCCCACTCGGTTGAATACGGAGTTCCGTCCGTATGATTCTCCCGTATGACTGTTATGGGAGCGAACAGGTGCCTTGTTTTTCTCCCCGTCGTTGGGACGAACATAGTAGGAATGATAGGAGCGGCCGTCCTCCTCATTGTCATTTACCCTCGCCTTGGCCTTGCGAGCTCGATCAAAGTCCTGATCTTTGGCCTTCTCAGCCTCTTCGACCTCGAGTAACCTCCTCTTCTCTAGGAGGAAATCAGAGAATTCTTTCATATATTGGGGGTTTTTCATGATGTCCCCCATGTCCAAGTTTGCAAAAGGGTTTGCCGGTGGAACCGCCGGCGCCGGAGGGTGCTCGTTCCCTCCGGGCGGTGGGGTTCCAACATGATGAGATCGTTGAGACATCGTTTAAAGAGTGTCTTTTCTAAAAGATTACAAAGTAATGATCTAGGTACGAAAGATTGAAGTTCTTACGCAGAAGAACGTGCTATTACAACTACTGAACTTAGCAAAGTAATAACAGAAGCTTGAAAACACAAATACAAGGAGATCAAACTCCAAAATATGCTACGAAAACTGAAAATGTTCAAGAACACGAAGAACACTAACAAGCGTAAATAATGCTTTAAAACGGTAGATCTACCGATTAAAACTTAAAAACAAGAGTTTGCTAGCCGATCGCTCGATGATCGGTTGAAACCTTGATGATGAACACGTAAAAGGTCCCCTCCTTCTAGCGCCAAATGTTGTATGCACTAATATTGGGATGATTCGGATGTGGACTATTTGTTAGTACGATACAAACATGTATTATGATCGGGGGTTATTACGTGTTTGAACGGTTTATTATGATGATTAATGAAGATAATATAAAGAAACAAGCAAGAACAATGGATGTAGCTTCTTGGAGAAGCTAAAGATTTAGAAGTTTGGGAGAGTTTATTGCTTAGGTTTGGGTGATTTGGTGGAATGAAGAACTTGTGTGTTACAATGAGCCTTTTAGGCATTATATAGTGGTTTTTGGGGTCTGCCCGCCCTTTACACGTGGCACAACCTTACTGGACCTGTCTTCTGCCCGAAAAGGTGATGGGATGGCGCATTTAATGCTAAACCGCCTCTGGTGGTCGTACTCGGCGAGATGCCGAGGATGAGGAAAACCGTCTCGTCACTCGCCGCCCTGGTCGTCGGAGAGCCTGGTCGCCATGTCTCATGTTGTCACCCAAAGCTTCAATACTTGCGTTCTCTAGCTTAGACGTATACCTGCTCGCCAACATCTTTGGGCGGGCAGTTCACTAGAATGTGTTCGTCAACATATTTGGGCGAGCACTCACATATATTAAATACAATAATTATATTACATTTTCTTCTTGTTGACTGGTCGTCGCTTGACTTTGTTGACTGGTCCTCGCCACGTAAGCCGGTGACTAGGATTGAATTGTCAAAGATTGACCTCTTTGACTAGGTATAACAAAGGTGTTGCTCAATGATGTGCTTGCAAGGAAGTTGGAGCTTGATATAATTTCAGTTGGAACTTTATATAATTTTAGAACTTTTGACAACAGATTAGTAAACATCTTATGAACAGATTAAAAAAAAAAAACAATTGGCCTGTTTTGAGAATGCATGCATCATAATAATAATTTCAGATTAAATCATGAATGAGGTGGTGGCAAAGTGGCAAACCATTTGTCTTTAAACTTAATTTGCTCGTCTATTCCGCTTCAAGCCTAGCTACAAGAACAATGAGCTATCAAGGTACAACACCTTTCGTCAGTTCTTTCATTGTTTTTTTGTTTAGGACTTGGACGTACTGCCTTGGAAACATTCATCAAATGCTCTAGAGATTTATCCCTCAAATCATCTCCTAGAAGCGCCCCCTTCTACATTCAATATATGTGATCTCTTATTAGGAGTATCCTTTCATACCCCATGTAACACCGTATAATGATTATTAAAAGCAAATGTTTAACCTCCAATGAAAAGGCTTATCACTCTTTCACCACGGGAATAGACTAGGAACTCTTTTCCTGAGTGCTTTGTTCGACTCCACTTCCCCCACAATTCGATTGTCCATTGGGCCTGCAAATTGGTGTTTACAATTCAAGTTGGGTTGCCATCATGGGTGGTAATCAATTTTACGGGTGTTAAGATTAATGCAATATTGGTAGTCATCCGATTCTATCTATCAGAAGAGTTGCTAGTCGTCTGGTTTTGGAGTTCAGCAAAGTTGAGTAAGGTGTACTCAACTGATAAGGTTTAGTAGTCTGATCTAGGGGTCAACTAATCTAATGAGAGTTTGGACAACTCTGCTGATGCAAGTCGTCTGAAGCCAGATCAATACGTACAGTTGGGTCCAAGTTTGCTGATCCCACATCAGCTGAGACAAGTCTGCTGAAATTCTAGTTTTCAGAGTTAGTTAATTCTGTTATTTCTGTTAGTTAGTCGGTTAGTGGCAGTTATCCAATGCATTGTACATCTATAAATACACCATCTAGTGCATAGGTTGTGGGTTAGATAATTCAGAGAGTTTTGAGGGATCAAGCTTAGTGAATACTTGTAATCTGTAACTTTCATTTGAGTTTAGTGAAGAGGGTCTTCTATCCTCCATGGACGTAGATCATTTGATCGAACCGCGTAAATCCCGTGTTCTTTCTTTGAGTTCTTTATTCGTTTCGATTCTTTGTGTTTCTTTGTTGTCTTGATTTATCATTTGTGAGTAGTTGCTTTGTGGATACAATTTCATAACAACGGACTTCAACCTCATCCCCTTCAATGAAAACTCAACTTGGTCTCTTGAATACCTTTAGTTAATGGACTCGCACTATTTTTCTTTGAATCTCACAAAATTCAAAGTTATAACACTGATTTTTAAAAGATTTTACATGGATATATGTTTTCGACGTATATGCTGAGACTTCCCACCATACCCATTATTGTGTGGTCTTTCAATAGGTGACAAACTATCAAAATGTTAGCTAATTAGTGGCACCGAAACTACAAAGACACTCAACCTTTTATGTAGTTAGATCCATAGGTATAAACTTTGATTTCATAGTTGATCTGAAAATGCAAGTTCGATTGCACCTCTTATTTTTTAAAATATAACCACTAGTGAATTTTATGTTCTTGGAGTTTGAAATCCAATTCGCATCCGTGTACCCTACAAGTACAACGGAATATCTCATAGTTAGAGATGTTATCTCAAATATCGATATCCAGTGCTTTCTCTTTCGTATGTCTTGGTTCTTCAACTTTCCTATACTACTACTTGAAAGTGCTTCAATATTTTACTTGTCACCCCCACACTTGGAGATAATTGTAATAATTATTTCTTCAAGTATTCTTCGTTAGCTTTTTCCCACATTCGAACATACCCATGTGGTGAGATTAATTTTTCATATTCGAGTTGCTTGTCCCGTCCTTTTTATTTAAATATTAATTTGAACCCAACCTCCAAATGAATTTTAAAACATGGCTGAATTTTCACTTAATTTTCATTATTGGACTTTAAAATCTAAAATTTCATTAGTCCAACCCCGAAACTTTTAAAACTTAACCAAGATTTAATTTCAAATGATGCCTTAAAATGGCCACTAATAACCTGTAAATACAAATTATGCGAATCAACATTTTGAATTAAATCCAAATATGGACTTTCCCAATAGAGGAGAATTAATATATAAAGGGAACAACAAATCAAACGGCCCAATCTATACATGTAGCCACTTCAGCCCAGCAGACCAACTAAAAGGTCTGTAAGACACCCTCCCTATTAATATACTCCCTCCGTTTTTAATTAAGTGTCACTTTGCCTTTTTTAATATTTTCAAAATAAGTGTCATTCTACACGTTTTTCTTTAATTTTGACAATTTTACCCTTATACATTAAACTCCCTCCATTTTCTTTACCTTGATTTAAATTTTTTCCCTTTAAATATAATACTATAGCATAAATCATGGGTAAACTTTAATTATTGTATACATGAATATCACCTACAATATTGACCACATTCATTACTAAACATAAATTTAATATTAAAATTAATTATCATTAATGAAGGGTAAAATGGTTCATGATTATATATCTTAATTTGTTGAAAATTGTTAAAATGACACTTAATTAAAAGTGGAGGGAGTATTATTTTAAAAATATTGTAAAATATTCATAATGTCAAATTGTCATTAGTAAATACACTCTCCCTAACATTCAAACCCTAATTTTTAATATTTTTAATTTGTCAAACTTTGATTTACTCTGCAAAGTCTAAATTTTGGGGGTATTTGTTCTTTTTTTTTAATAGTTGGAAGCTTGTGTGTTTTGTTCTTTTGAGCGTAATAACTTGGTATTTTCACTTCAACACAAACAAGGTATGAGCTCTCCTACGTTGACTTTAATACTATTGTATTGTATTTCCTTGTTGACGGTGTATTAATCAATTGAAAAAAAAAATTTACGTGAAAAAAATAATGACATTTAATGTAATTTTGAAATTTTTAAAAGAGATAATTGAAAAAAATAAAGTTACATGTTTACCATTTTTTTAAGAGGCAATCTAATGTGGAATGGAAGGAGTAATATGATTTGTTAGAAAAGCATGAGTAGTATTATATTAATTCTCCACCTCTCTACAAGTTCCAACTTTTAGATGAGACTAAATTCTTTCATAATTTATTAACAGAATTTATTTACTTAGCTAAAATTTGTTGTTTAACTTGTTTGAAATTTAATTTTTGTGGAATTGTAAAAAATGATAGGATGTAATTTTTTTTTTAATCGAGTCACCTAAACACTCCATCAACGTCAACGTGTGGGGCTTCATTGTTAGTAAAATGGTGAGGGAAGTCTTGATAATTGATTTTGATTGGTCAATGTGAGAAAAGAAAGGGTAAAAGAAAAAATAAGAATAAAAAGGGTTGAGAAATAATGAGCTTGTTGGAGAAAAATAAAAAGTGAAAACAACAAAAAGAAACAAGATTCCTAGAAGCTCAAATGAACAAAAGAAAAATGACTCGAAAGTAGCCAAAAGAAAAATGGGTGAATTATTGTTTCATTTTGTGATGTTTCTTTGTCCGCAATAATGTAAATATACTAAAACTATATAATTTTTGAAATTGTAATTTATAAAAAATATTATTGAACAACTAGAAATTACAAGATGTCTAACAAGTTTTGTTTTTTTTTTTTTTTAATATGTGATTTTTAGTTTGGATCTTTCAATTTTTGAATGGATAGTTTTTCATCTTTCAGGTAATGAATGATAAATTAAATCTTTTAAACTCTATATTGATAGTTTTACTTTTTTCTCAACGGTTTGATTTTCTATTACACCTTTTGTGTTTCATTCTATTGAATTTTTAATATAGGACGTTAATTATTTTTTAATATAACACATGTCAACCATTCGTATAGTTGAATAAAATAAGAAACGCCAAAATTAAAACAAGTAATTTCATTCCATCTAAAACTCATTCTTCTTGAGATTGAACGGAATTATATCACTAGCTTTTTTTCTTTTTTTTGGGCATTCCTTTCAAAACTAACACGAGTCTGTCTGACTCCAAACTCACTATTGCCTATGTAACTATATTGCTCACAATTCATAGTAAATATGATGCTAAAGAAAATAAAACTCAATCATCCCAATTTTATATATCTGATGGCCTCTCTGATGATTACTCCATATATACACACATACATACTAGTTATACTTATCACACTGTAACAACGAAAATAAGATATACCACTACTGTATAAAGAATAAAATAAAACTCAATCATCTCAATATTCTTCAATGCCAAGCTGATGCTGAGATCAAATTCCTATCTTTCCATCCTAGCATTGTAGCTCCATCAATCTCCCGCAACGTATAATGCTCCGAGTAACATTTCAGCAACCCCCTAATCACCGAATTCACGTAACCACTCAACGGAAGTTGCCTAAAACCAGCCATCATAAACCTCGATTTCCACTTCCCTAACAGCTCATGGCGCTCCACTCTCTCCCTCCCTTCGCATGCTATCACGTTCACCATGTCTCTAGCCAAACAATGCTGCTCCATATTAATCCTGTCCTTACTCTCCCTCTGTGCACTAACATCAATCGACTCAAACATGGCCGTGTAGAAGTCCAACGCTTCCACAAATCTTGGAAGAAAAGCTGTTGTATTAGTGTTCGATTCTTGTTCCATCAAAGTAACAACCTTCGGAGACAGCGATTTCACCATCCGGATAAGCCCGTCTCTAGGGTTAGACTCATCCACACTCTCGTCAGGCGTGTGGTGAAGTTGCAACGGGAAATTCACCGCCAAGGCTTCACCTGGCCTAATATCGAGCATCTCGCGAGTTATATCAGGAGGATAAACAAGAACAGCATTGAATTCAACAGGGATATTGAATTTCTTGGAAATAGCTTTGAATCTTTCCCCTACTGCTGTTAATCCAACCCCTCGAAGATATTTCGAAGTCGGATCTTCAATCCCGGTAATACGAACATGTGGGGCCCCACCCGGTCGTGCTGCAAGTGCTTGCAACAGAGTCATCCACTGCCTACCCTGTAAAATCTGAAAATCGATGATGTGGATTCGATCCTCGTTTTTGCATGCTTCAGCGATGGCCCCGTTTGCAGCTAAGTAACTGAATTTCCAATAAGGATATGTTGTATACAGAAGATGCATGTAAGCCTGTATATCTTTGCTATCGGGCTCGGTGCCCTTTAAGGCTCTGTAAATGTTAGTACCAGATGATTCTTTTCTTGCAGTTAGCCCTTCTAGCATGTAAGCCCCTAGACGCTGAATTGGCTCTCCGCTGATAGATACAGCAGCACGCGCTTGCTCGACCAGATATTCAAATTCGAATAACTTATTCTCAAAAAGAGATTCAGCACACGCGATCAGCAGCTGTTTAAGAGAAGGAGGGGATGCGCTTTTGTTGAGTTTCTTTATACGAAGCTCGTTGTAAAACCAGGAATCACGAGAGGGCTCAGATGTGATGACTTCCTCATCACCATCTGCAGCCATGAGAGCACTCTCCAGCTCCTGTAACGCGTGTCTTATGTGCTCATCGTCGTCTACACTGTTGAGAAACGAAGGCGTGGTGGGCATAACCGATGAACTATCTTGAAGGCTGATGGGGGAGGGTTCTGATTGGTTGAAATAACTGGTGTAATCCAGTGAAGAATTGGAAGAAGGGGTGGCTTCAGAAGCGTTATCTGTGAAGAGGGTCTCGTCGGTATCATAACGAGTAGGGAAAGGTCGATTAATGGAGTTTCTGGAATTGAATTCTAGGGATCCAAAATAATTTGAGCCCATAGAGTTAGCATTAGTAGGATATGAATTGTAGGATAAGCCTGCACCAGTGAGACCGTATTCAAAGTAGTGAGATTCCATCCAAGTATTTTTCTACAAAGTTTGAATCTGCACAAGAGAAAGAAACAACGATAAATGAAGCTGTTGAGTCCATGAGACGAAGCCCCAATCTAAATTTATTATTGAATGATGCTATTAGGTTATGGGACACTAAGTTTTTGTGCAAATCCCTATCATTTTACTTGTAAATTCACAGAGAAGCCTTGTGCAAAGTAAATTACTAGTCGTGTGATTTTCTTGAATCCTAATAAGAAGGTTTGGTTGGACAGATGAAGAAAAAGAAACGTAGGGAATAATTACTAAGAACCAAAAGGGCAACTAAAAAAAATCGACTTTGGGGCAATACAACAAACACTTTGTGTTCATGTTTCTTAATTCTTAGTTTTAACAAATTGTAAGCTGAAACCAGAAATCAAGAAATAGGATTGGTAGGAAAATGGAATTACCTGAAGGTGTTGACCAGAGAAGAGTCGAGAATCTGAATTTGAGGTTCTGGAAGGGGATGAAGGTCGGTGAGTATGAAACTCCTTTAGAATGAATTGAATATGAATTCAAAAGAGAGTGTGAAACGAGGGCGGAAAATATATAGAGATGGGAGTTGTTGTGAGGCGGAAGGAAAGTGAGAGAGAGTTGACTGTTTATCTCGCTTGAAATTGGTTGTGGTCTGAGTTCGACCACACGTTTTGAGTTTGACGCTACTAGTTTGAACCATCGCTGCTATTTCTCATCACACGTTTCATTAAATAGTGTCTAATACTTTAAAAAACACATATACTCCCTTCAACGTTTATAAATTTCTCGTTGAGAGAAAAAGTAATACTCCTGTATAAAAGAAAGCGTAAAAATAAAAAATTAAAAGATGTTGGTCAAAAATGATATAAGAAACTTATAGATTTATGTATCAAAATGACAAAATGAAAAATTTATAGGCGGATGGAGAGAGTACAAAATTACCCCCTCAACATTTCACTCATTACATATTTTTTCTTAAAAAAAGTGTATATTTTGTGGTGCAAACACTTAGACTATGTTTATCCATGTCTGGTCATGACCGGATCATCAAATATAAAATTCATTTATCACTCTTCCATCTACACATTTTACACCACAACCCAAAAACTCATCTTTTTTCACACTTTATCCACCACAACCAACATTTAATTTAATTGATTATTTCTTTTATAATATAATAATTATATCTATTATTAATTTTTTATAATATTTTTACAATATTTAGAAAAAATATACAATTATTTAATATTAAAAAATTCATAACTATAATAAAAAATTACTATACACTTAAAAAAATTACAACATTCAATAATAATATTAAAATATGGAATTGTGATCCAAAACATATCAAGATTGATCTCTATTTATATAGAGAATTTAATTTTATGAATTTTGGTATATTTTTTTTAAGTAGATAAGTGAAAATCGAAAATTATTTATATAAAATATAACCAACGAGTAAAAACTGAACACGTGGCATACTTAAATTTTTTGGTATTAAAAAATACGGAGTATCTCATCCAAGCTTTGTTTGTTCTCGGTTGTACTACAATCATGGTCATCAAAATATATTTAATTTTTTTTTGTTATCCTATATGGACGATCTGGGCGTCAACCTACCGATAAACATAGTCTTAGGCTACATTTATCGGTGCATGGATGACCAGATCATTCATATAGGACAAAAAAAAAAAGAAAAAGAAAAATTAAATATATTCCATGACCATGGTCTTCAAACAACCGAGAACAACGAAGAGCAACCAATTTTTTAGTGGAATATTTTTATTCCAAAAAAAAATATAAGCATGCCACGTGTTAATTTTTTACTCGTCGGTTATATTTTATTTAAAAAAAATTCGATTTTCACTTATTTATTTTTAAAAAATAAAAATAAAAAATACTAAAATTCATAAAATTAAATTCTCTATAAATAGAGACCAATCTTGATATATTTTGGATCACAATTTCATACACTCTCTTTTCTCTTTTTCTAATTTTTCCCTCTTCTAAATTGTGTTAATTTTTTTTATATATTTTAAAAAAAAATCTATTAAATAATTGTATATATTTTCTAAATATTGTGTAAATATTATTAAAAAATTAATAATAGATATAATTATTATATTATAAAATAAATAATTTATTAAAGATTGGTTGTGGTTGTGGTGGTTATGGATAAAGTGTGAAAAATATTAGGTTGGGCTGTGGTGTAAAATGTGTATGTGAAGGAGTGAGAAATGAATTTTATATTTAATGACCCGGTTGTGGCCGGGCATGGATAAACATGGTCTTATAGGACCAAGGAATAAATTTGTACTCCCCTAGGGGATGTTTACTTTTGGTTTTAAAAACCAGGTTTTGGATTTCAAGATCCAAAACCCGTTTTACTTCGGGATTTAAAAATCGGTTTTCAAAATCCACTCAAAACCACCTCTATCAAACATATTGATTTGACATAAAATTATATCTATATAATATTACTACAATCATTATATTATTTCTCAACAATAATATAATAAGGGCTAGTCTTGTATGAAATATTGCATATATGCATTTCAGATGTCCACACACATGTTCTTTATAAATACACCCACAAGCTTAATTCACACACACATTTTTTATAAATACACCCACAAACTTAATTCACACACACATTTTTTATAAATATACCCACAAACTTAATTCACAAACACATTTTTTATAAATACACCCACTGACAACTTAATTCGAAATTTTTAATCCGTTTATTTTACTCTTTTCTGTGATTTTTTTATCTTTTATTTTATTGTCGATCGCGGGATATTAAATGTAGTAATTCAAATTGTAATATGTAGTAATACACATTATTTTATATAGTAATAACACAAACTATTTATATAATAATACAAATTCTTTTATTTAGTAACACGTTTTTTTTAGTGTTTTTATTGATGTAGTAAATCACATTATAATATGTAGTAACATATATTATCGAATGTAGTAAACGCAAAATCATGTTGTAATACAAAATGTTTTATTGCAGGATGATGCGAAAAATATTAGATCATTTGATAAAGTTACATATAGTAACAAACGTCTATTCAATGTAGTAATTCAAACTGTAGTATGTAGTAACATATAACTTTTTATGTAGTAAAACAAATTATTACATGTAGTAATAACACGATTTTATATAGTAATACTGATTCTTTTTTTTATTGATTAAGTAAGCCACATTATAATATATAGTAACATATATTATTGCATGTAGTAAGATATATTATTGCACGTAATACAAAATAACATTGACCCATAATAATTAGTATTAAAGAATATTTAAAGAAATATAAAATATTTAAGGATTAAGGTCATCGTAAATTGCAGCGTCCGACCGCGGTCAGAGGTGACCGAAAACTGCTCGGAGAAGACGACCATGTTCAATTTCTATCAGTGGGTGCATTTAAAAAAAATGTGGGTGTGAATTGAGCTGTCAATGGGTGTATTTATAAAAAATGTGTGTGTGAATTAAGTTTGTGGGTGTATTTATAAAAAATGTGTGTGTGAATTAATCTTGTGGGTGTATTTATAAAAAATGTGTGTGAATTAAGTTTGTGGGTGTATTTATAAAGAACATGTGTGTGAATGATTGAAATGCATATATGCAATATTGCATATAAGTTTTTGTGATATAATAATACAATAATATAATACATTTAATCATTACACAATCACCTAATCATTATAATCTTACAAAATAATAATATAATAATATAAACTCATTAAATCTTACAACTTGATTTGATATAGAGTTAAAACCTCCACTATTCCAAAACACAAAAGAAACACTCATATTATTATTTATAGGGATTTCAAAAACCCGGTTTTTAAAACCACCCAAAGCCCAAAGTAAACACCCCCTACTGTTTGACTCATTACACATTTCAGAATTAATTAACATTAGTATAAAAAAACTTTTAGATAAAAAAAAAAAAAAGTAAAATTTTATTTATTTATTTTAATTAATTAATTGAATAACTATAGAAGAATGTGGAAAGATTTGAATAGGGAAGGTGTATTGAAGGAGAAGTGATTTTAAAAGAAGTTAAAATTCAATTAAATGTAAAAATTTAGAAAGATATCAATATTTTAAGTGAATTTAAATAATTTATCGAGTTTTGTAACAAAAAGACTCAACCAAAAGAATGTGTCTGATCAGATTTTTGAGGTTCAAATTTTGTAATCAGAGGAGTTCGAATTTTAGACAGGCTCATGTGGCTCTTGTCTCTTGACTCCAACGTGCCCTTCTACAATTGTGATTTTTTTGGCAAAAAAACCATACTCAATAGATGTGTGGATCTTTTTTAGGATAAAATTACAGATAGGAATATTTGAATACATTTCTCGAAGAAATTCTATCAGAAGGATCATTCTCCAAACTCGATCGTGAGAGAGTGGAAAGAAACATAGGCTTACCAGCATCCATCGAGACGGCTAGATCTAAGAAAATAGCAAATCTGTTCCATAAGGAACAAATTGTCGCACACTACGACTCGCGCTACAACCTCCCAAACCATAAGAGCACTGCCCCGAGGACCACCAGTTCCATCAATCGCAACAGCGACCCACCATGGGGAAAAATACCCGTAATCGGGGAGAAAAACCCATAATACTAGGGGAAGGGGGAGAAAAACAACAGATCCCAGCAGAAAACTAAAAGTATAATGAAAGCAGAAAACTAAATTAAAACGGGAGCAACGGATACTCCCCCAAACGGTCACCGTGGCTCCGTCAGGGAGGTAAATAGATGTGTGGATCTTAGTCAAAAGAAATGTATGAATCAAGTAAAAGAATGCCCTTTCTTTTATGAATCTTAGCGGGTAATTTATTCATTTTTTTTTTCATCCCAATATTTACTGATTAATATTGAGATGAAATTTAAAATTGTAATTTCAATTTGACACATTTATCCACACATGGCCCATGAGTTACTTTTTTGTTTTTGAGGATCCAGACTTATACTAGCATGTGCAAGTCGACTCGGGAAGGCCTTCCACAATAGACGGAAGCTCGACCCAAGTATACGGATCGATAAGAAAAATTCCTAGCCGATCTAGCCAAAGTATGCGTCAAAATGTTGGCTTCACGATTAACCCAAACAACTCTTTGTTCCGGAAGTAGACGGAAGTTACTTTTTTGTTGATTAATAGTAATAGTATACGGAGTATAATTTGTTTATTTAAGGGTTGGTCTGTTATGGACTCGAGTGCATGCTGTGCACCCTAGTCCATGTGCACTTTTCAGTTTACTAACTTACACTTTTTAGTAAATGAGTAATAATTGAAACGTGCAACACCATTACCAAAAAGTGTAAGTCAGTAAACTGAAAAGTGCACATTGACTAGGGTGCACAGCATGCACTCGAGTGCATACTAGACCTTATCTTTATTTAATTTTAAATGTTAAATTATATCTTCAATACCTTGTCTTCTATTTTAATTAGTTCTAATAATTATTCTGATTTTATTAATATTTTTTCAACCTGTAGAACAAGTTGTATTTATATAATTATTTTTAAAATATTTGTCACGTTACTTTAACTATAACAGTATCTTTTTAAATATTATATAATATCATATTAATAAACATGCTTTATCATCCAGTAAAAAAAAAACTACTTTTTGCCTACTTCTTTGCATTAAAAATAAAAATATATTTTTTTACTATATATGATATACTTAAATTTAAAAATTACTTACAGAAGTACAGGAGACTGTTAGTGTCACTCATACAATACTTCCTCAAATATTGAGCTAGAACAAAACTAAAAACATAACATCTCACGTTCAATAAGTGAATCCAATAATCGATCACCATTTATTTGATTCATGTCTTATTGTTAACTTGTATTCAACTCCAAAATAAAAATCTAAATTAAGAGAGGTTTTTCCTTCTGTCTACTCCTCAATCTCCAGAAAAATTCAAGCCAGATTTGGCTCGACGGACCATGGTAGCCCGATTGGTCCGACTAGTTTTTTTTTTTTTTAATTTTCAATCGATAATTTTATAATAACATTAAATTATCAAGAGATTTGATCTTGATTTCATACCGATAATTTTGAAATTGATTTAGTTGACGAATCTCTCGTATAGATTAGGCAATTAAATCCTTGTTTAATATATTTTATATATTCAGTAAATTGTAATTTCTTCATCACTAAGAAAAAATATATATTTTCTTAGTACTCTACAAAAATTAATTATTACTTTTGACAATCTCAGCCACCCAACTAATTATTCACAAAATCTTGAAACGATGTCTTAAATTTTCTAGATTGTTCATGACTCTCATTTTACCAAAAATATTTTTTAAAAAATCATATCATGGACCGGGTTGGCCCGCTAATCTATTGAGCTCACATTTTGTAGGCCCGACCCAACCCTTGAACATCGCTTAGCCCAATGGACTAAGCTGGACTAGGCTGGTTTGGACGGTCTGAATTGTCAGTTCTACTCATAGCCACAATTTAGGTTTGGTAGTTCTAGCCAACAAGTTCAATCTCTCCAAAAGGCCCCGTCCTTTCAGTGATCAATTGGTGGATCGATCACTTGACCTCTTTTTTATTTCTAATTTATTTTTTTTGTTTTAGTTTGTAGCTTTTTTTTTTTTGTCTCGTTGTATCCAGTATTTAGTGAGGCTTTTAATGTCTGGTGTAATTCCCTCCCTTCAATTGAACATGTTTTCGTCAACTCTTTTTCAGACTTGTTTTTTTTCGGATCTTTGGTAGATTTTTATTTTTCCCTTCGTCTCTAATTTTTTTAGTGTAAAAATATTTTTAAGAGTGTTATCTCAGTATGGAGAATTGAGATTTGTGTAAGTACTAAGTAGTAGCATTTTTTAGGTTAAAGATCTAGCGCATAATGTCACATTCATCTTGTAATCCTTTATGGAGTATATATATATATTACTACTTTTTACTCCCTCGGTCTCTTAGTAAGTTTCTCACTTCTTTTTATTGTTTTTATTAAAGAATATGATAAAATATGTAAAGTCTAGCTAGTATGCACTCGAGTGCATGTTATGCACCCTAATCCATGTTGCACTTTTCAGTTACTGACTTACATTTTTTTGGTAAATGGTGTTGCACTTTTAAATTAATACTAAAAATATTATTATACAGTTTAATAATTGAAAAGTGCAACACAATTTACCAAAAAGTGTAAGTCAGTTGTGCACCCTAGTCCATAGCAGACCAACCCGATAAAATAATAAATGTAGTACAAGTGATGTGATGGTGAGAGAGAAAATAATAGATGAGTATGAGATTAAATAGAATAAAATAATAGATAAAGTATAAATGATGTGATTGAGAGAGAGAAAATTATATGCCAAAAATTAAAAAAAAAATGAAATGAGAAACTTATTATGGGACATCCATAAAAGGAAAGTGAAAAATCTATGGAACTGGGGAAGTACTATTTAAGAAATTGTACGGTTCGAATGAAAAATAGCGTCGACACTTTTTGTGTTTACATTCTCGTCACGTGTCATCCCACTTAAAGTTACAATGATAAAGATTATTTTTTGTTGAACTTGGAGAAAAGTATTGTTTACGAGTAGGAAAAAAAGTTGCCTTATTGGCGATAAATAAAAAGATTTGGATAACTAAGAAAAGATTGTGAGAAGATAGCTTACAAAAAGTAAAAGTAGCTGCTAATCAAATTGTAATTGTGGGATGCATGAACCCATTGCCCACCCTTGTAGAGTCATTATGATTAATTATGCTCCTTTGATTTGGTGAAATGTCATTATCTAATCACGTTTTATTAGTAAATCTCTGAATTGCAACTTAATAATTTGATGGGACTAAATAAGTAATTAATCAGCTCAACACGTGGTATTGGTATCTGTTGGAAAACATTATACTTCTTCTTCCGCTCAAATTTATATAGATTAATTTATTATAAAGTAAAATATGTTAGAGGTACGATGGGATATTATGGACGTGAAATCCACTTATAATTTATAAATAAAGCGATTGTTTTTTATTAAAGTTAATGATAATTGTGAAAATAAGCAATAATTAGATGGTGTATACAAAATAGTGTGAATAGTATTATTTTTAAAAACATAAAAAAAATGTATAAATTATAAAAGAGAAAGAAAACCATAAGCTCACACACCGAGCTAAAGGCCGGAGTGCCATTAAAACTTTATCTGAAAAAATCCTTCTTAGGGACAAAACCTGAGATCAGGCAAAAAGGTTTACTCCTCTAAACATCAATGTCTATAAAAAAATGAGCATAATGAAATTGTATAGTAAAAAAAATGAAAGTGAGAATAATGAAATTGAACAGAGAAAATATAATATAAAGACAAATTCCTGTATGCGTGCAGTTGAGTGCATATCATGTCATTGAATTTTAAGTGATTTTGTGAGTGTTATCTCATAATCTCAAAATCAGCACAGTAAAGTACTGAGCTGATAGGATCAGATAAGATAACTTAGGCCTTATCAGATGAGTTGAAGGGTTTCAATCAGATGAGAAGGTGATGCTTAGAGTTCAGCACAGTTGGGATCAGCACAGTAAGATCAGCACAGTACTGGACTAAGATCAGTACTTCAGCAGACTGGACTAAGATCAGTACTTCAGCAGAGTGTACCAAGATCAGTACTTCAGCAGAGTAGATCAGCTCAGTACCAGATCAGCACAGTACTTGGGTCAGCACAGTACCAGGTCAGCACAGTACTTGGGTCAGCACAGTACTTGGTCAGTGTTGGTCCTGAAAGGAGTATATGACAAGTGTATGGGGGGGGAATACACTTGTATGCAATTCTTTTGCTAATTTGATCAAACCAGAGTTCAGCAAGGTTGTCTTGGACAACTCTGCTGAAGAAGATTAACTCTTCTAAGATAATCAAACTACTAAGTACTATTGAGTACTTAGTTGAATAACTATCTAGGGGAGTTATATGTGCGGAATAGTGGTTGGCCCTTTAAGTTTAGACTCCTTTAATTTCTGAAATCACTTAGTCAATGCAACACCGTCCAGTTTAGCTTCAGGGAACTTGTCCAAATCAGTTTGGCACAGTCTTTGAATATGTATCTTAGAAAGATCAGTTTTGTGTGCAGTGTTGAATGAATGTAAGTACTTGTAAAGCAAATCAACACAAGAAGTTATAGTGGTTCAGAGACTCAAGCTCCTACATCCACTTTCCCTGATTTAACAGGATAATTCCTTCACTCTTGGAATTAACTTGTTTTATAGTGCCAAGGTGCACTTGATCAAGAACACCACTCCTTGGTGAATTGATCCCTAGGATGTCTAGAGTCCTAGTACCCTCTTCTCAACTCAGAACTGAACTGTTCTTCTCTCAACAGTCAGCTCCTACCACTTCTACTACTACAACCTTCTCACTTTCACTCTTGAAAGGGGTAAGGATTGAAGTAAGGTTCCAACTAATGAGATATCCTTTACAGTGAAGATCAGTGTATAAGGATAGGATATCTCTCTAAGCTTGTGTATGGATATACAATTGGGTTCAGCTTAGATGAAGTGTTTGAAGACTAAGATAGTCTTTGAAAGCTTTGAAAGCACTCTAGCTTGTAAGAACTTTGAGCTTAGTTGGATTGTGTTGAGGTGCTTTCAAATGGTCTTCACACTTCTGTATTTATAGACAAAATGGAGGATTTGCCCGTTGGAGAGGCAGCCCCAAATTGCTATAAATGTCTTCCTTGAGTTCTTCAAACTGGAAGACAGATTCTTGAAAGTGACATGTCCTCATTTGGGTAATAAACGGCTGTAACAGTTTTGTCTTCATTCTGCAGCACTTTTCCCAATGTTTGACTTCTTGTTAGGACTTGGACATGGCTTCTGAAGGTTGATCCAATGATAGGACAACATTCCTTATCATCTGGACAACTCTCCTTATCACTATCAGCAGTTTTGCTTTTCAGCATGGTTGGCTTGCTCTTCTTCAGATGACTTGGCTCTTTCCCTTTATTTCTCTTGAGGATGGTCTTAGCTTATTTCTTTGAGGACCTTTAGGGACTGGTTGTCTCAAATTCTTCAGCATAGTTGATCTCAGGCTTTCAGAGCACTTGATCTTGATCAATTTAGCTGAGACAACTCCTCTGGACAACTCTCCTGATCAGTATATTTAATCTTTTTGCATCAGAGCACTTTATGCATAGAGTTGACTTCTCTGGACAACTCTCCTGATAAAAACCTTTGAGTAGTCTTGTCCTTTTGAGCTAGGTAAACTTGTTCTTGCATATGGCTAGCTTCTTTGGACAACTCTCCTGATCAGAGCATATGAATATTTTCTCTGGACAACTCTCCTGATCAGAGCATCTTCATTGGACTTGTCCTTTTGAGCTTTACAATCTTGTTCTTGCATAAGAGCATCTTCTCTGGACAACTCTCCTGATAAGAGCATCTTAGATTTCATAGAGTGTCCTTGCTCTTAAGTGGTTGTTCCAAAATTTGAGCCTTGAGGGGACTTGATCTTGATCATCTTCAAAGCATAGGTTCCCCCTCAAATTGTGCATCTAATTGTCTAAGAGCTACCTAACATTTCAGCTTCTCATCTAGCCTATAATCTATATGTTCTAATATTCTTAGAACATATTTATATTGAGTTAGGCATGTCTCAGGGGGTTTTGGTATTAGATCAAAACATATCTCATTTTATTCCCAACAATTTCCCCCTTTTTGATGATGCCAAAACCTACACAATCTAAGCAAAAGTGACTTGTCTACATCTATTACATATATCTTCAGAAGACATGACTAAGGTCAATATTCCTGAAAAGATAATGTGTTAGTGTATTCACTGTTTCTGTTGCAAGTAGGTTTTAAGATAGGCATAGAGAGATTTGTGTTTCTTGTTTCAAAATAAGTTCAACTGTCATTCATTCAAAGATCATTACAAGCATGTTGATAGTTGAAATTAACATATTAGAGCATGAGTCAATAACACTTAAATACATCAGAGCATTTCATTCTAATAATTCAAGACAAAAATAATATTTTCAGCATCAGAGCACAGAGCTTGTATCAGAGCAATTCATAACAAGCCAGAGCAAACAGATTAACACATCAGCAATCTTGACCATATTTCAGCATAGTTGATCAATCAAGAAAGGTCAGAAGACTTAGCCATTTCAAAGATCATCCTCAGGGGGTGGCAGCATTCCATACTGTGCCCACACTCTTCTTTTCAGTGCCATGGCTTCTTGGTTGGTTCCCTTAGGTCCAAGAACCATCTTGTTCAGCTTAAGGATCTCAGTGAATTCCCTCAGAATTCTTGCTTGGTCAATCCATCCTTCAAGCTTTGGAGGCATGTATATGATTGGCTTGGGAGCTGTGAGTTCAAATCTTGCAATGTCAGCAGCTGCAAGTAGTTGTTGATACAACTCTCTGTAGTATTCTAGCATGAACTCAGTGAAGGCAGAGTTTGCATCTCCTCCATTCCATCTGTCAATGACATAGTAGTCATAGACAAACTCCCTTTTGGCTTCTTCCCATGTGTCATTCAGTTGAATTGGCACCCATTTATCCAAGTGTGGATATTTGGTGTCCATTGGGATTAGAAGCTGAGGCTTCATCTTGCTGTAAGTTGCTCTTCTCTTTCTTGGTTTCTGAAAGTTTGCTCTCCTTTCATCTCTTGCTCTGTTGGCTTCTTCCATCAGATCCATTTTCTCTTGGGCCCTCATCATGGCCAGTTTCTGTTGTGTTTCAGGGTCTTTGCCATACCCTTCATGAAACAGCTTTGATGGATCATGGGCTAGAACAGTTGTCTTCTTCTTAGGTTCAGGTCCAAATCCTTCAGCAAATAATTCTTCAATGTCTTCAGTGGACTTGGTACCTTCAGCAGTTTTGCCAGATTCAGAAGACTTGTCCTTTTCAGCAGCTTTGGGCTCTTCAGCAGTTTTGGTTTTCTTGGATGTAGGCTCATTATCAACAACTCTGAATTCAGGTGGAAGATCAAGGCTGCTAGGAAAGTCAGTGAATTTCTCAATTTGTCTCTTCTTTCCTTGGGCCTTCTTGATCTTTCCTCTAGTTTGGACACCTTCAGCATCTTTGTCCAAACCTGACACTTCACCACCTGGTCTTTGTTGTAGCCTTACTCTTTCCTCTTGAGCTGAGGCCATTGAGTTTTTCAATGCCAATGCTAACTGCTCCTCTTCATCCAATTCTTCCAAGTTCAGCACTGCTGGCTCTTTTCCCTTTCCTTCAGGGACTTTGTCCTTCCCTTTCACTGGACTCCCAATTACTAAGGCACCTTTTGCCCTTGCTCTTTCCCTTTCCCCCTTTTTGGCAGCATCAAAACACTGGGGCTTGAGGTCACTCATTGTTGAGGCCATCAGGGATTGGGCCTGGTTTAGGGACTTCATCTCTTCCAACAAATACACATTTTCATCATGTATATCTTGCATTTTATCATTGCTCAAGCTAAGAAAAGCTAGAACAGGCTTCATTTTTTGTTGGACAACCTCCTCCAAGGTTGCTTTGAGAGATGCATCCAATTTAGCTTTCAGAAGCTCAGTGAGGTTGGCCACTGCACCTTCAGCAATGTTGGCCAGCACATCTTGGGAAAATTTTTCTGAGGCAGCTTTGACCATAGCTAGCCTTTGCTCTTCAGCTCTTCTCTTTTGCAGTGCAGTCTGGCTCCTCCTCTGAGCATACTTTCATAAGTATACTCCTCCTCATCTCCACTTAAATGGGGACTTTGGGTTATAGGGGAGTTGGCTCTGGGTTCTCCTAATATGGCTTCAGGCAAATTGATTTCAGGGATAATGGTCTTAGAAGGGTTGGGTGCAGTTAAAGGATCTTCAGTTGCTTTTGAGAGCAATGGGTCTGAAGGGGCTTTACTTAGGGGGGTTGGCTCATGAAGTGCATGCTCCAAGAGCTTTGAATAGTTGAGCATGGATGAGTCAAGGGGAGACAGGAGTCTTGTCTCATCGACTGCTAAATCAGCAAGCACATCTATGCCACTCCTTTGTTCATTCCCTTCAGGAGAATACCTCTTAGTGAGATTTACAGGGGTAATGGGTTGGTTGGAAGGGGTGACATGGGTTTCAGGGGAGTTGGGCTCAAGATACTGAATTTCAGGGAGGTTGGCCTCTATGAGTTGACCTTCAGGGACTTTGGATTCTGGAGTTCCAGAACCAGATGAGTTGGTCCTTGACATGGATTTGGCCCTGCTTTCAGCTCTGCTCTGCCTTAGAGCCAATTGAAGAGACCTTTCTTCTTGAAACTCCAATACCTTCTCAGTAGGTTTGGCCCTTCTCTTGCTGGCCCTGCTACTTCCACTTCCTTCCTTCTCAGGGACAACTTCCCTGATTCTCTTATCACCCTTCTTCTTTTGCCTAGTCTCATTGTACTTCCTCCTCAACTCTTCTGAGTGGTCAGAAGGCACACTTACTCCCTCTTCTGCCACTGCATCAACTTCAGCTGATGCTCCTGAGGCTTCTTTTGAAGACAATTGAGACATCTTTCTTGTTTTGACAGCCCTGACCTTTGTTCTCTTTTTCATTTGAGGCTTCTCCTCCTCCTGTTCTTCAGCAGGCTTGACCAGTAACATCCTTCTTTTCTCAGTTTTCTTGCTGAGCTTTCTGAATAGGATCTTTTGGGCTGGGAGAGGCTTTGCAAAGGTCTGCATCTGGGAATAGTGGGAAAACCTCTCAATCAACAAGCTTGCCCTGGTGCAATACTTGATTTTCCCTTCAAGCACCACCTTGTTGTGGGTTTTCACCTTGAATTTAGCCTTCTCCTTCATCATTTCAGACATGATGAAGGTCCTCCAATCAAACTTGATGCCCTTATCACTGGCATCAATAATGGCAGCCATGATTCTGATCCTTGGATGGCTGACCTGCTCTAAGCTTCCAGTGTTGCTTAGGAGGCTTTTAGCAACTACCTCAAAAAGATTGAGAAACTCTGGCTTGAGAGTTTTCTTGTTTTGAGTTGAGGAGAGAGGGCCTGGAACTAATAGCCATTCTTGGGCTATTTCCTCTTCATGTCCAGTACCATAGACTTCTGGATTCCTTCCCTCATAAGGCAATCCAAAGGCTCCTTCCAGATCCTCTGAGGAGAATTTCACTCTGTGGAATCTCTCCTCCTCCTCTCCTTCTGCAGTGTAAGCTAACCTGGTGAATACTTCTCCATCTTTAGTGTTGCCTCTCCACTTTAGGAAGGCAAAGAATTCTGCCATGTAACTCTCCAAGCAAGAGCTTGGTCTTTCTTCCAAGAACTTTTGGAGACCAGCCCTTCTCAACCACCTTAGGGTTGGAGTTATCTCAGGATCTTCACTTTCAAAGGAAAGTATGGGCTCAAAGTGAAGATTGTTTTTGTTGCTAAGATAGGCAAAATCTAGATCTAGATCCTTGTTGGAGAAATCAACAAGCATCTCAGGTCTAACCTTGGGGGCCATTGAAAGTTGCAGAGAAAAGTTTGATGAAGAATGAGAGAGTTTGAAGAATTTTTTTGAGTTAGGGTTTCGAATACTTGGGGAAGAAGTGTTTGTGGGTATCTTAAGACTTGTGAATATTCTAAAAAGAATGTTTGTCAATGAGTTGGTAAGGTCTTGAGACAATTCAAAGGTGAACAAAAATGGAAATCCAAAATGGACGGCTAGGATTGATTTCAGGGGAGTTGTCCATTTTTGATCCAATGGTCAAAAACCAATGTAACAGTGAAATAACTGTTTTATTCAAAACGTGGGTGGTTTTTAATGTTTGTTTAAGGCTGGGAATTTTTCGAGATAGATCATGTCCCAAAAAGTTTAATGCAAACAAGAGTTAAATCTTGGCATTTAATGCATGGAAAGTGACCTTTTGGGTGGGAGACAAATTAAATCCCAGAAAGGTGAAAACTGTATTTCAAGGGACAGATTTCGAGATAGGTATTGATCACCAAAAATAGGTGCTTATCATACCAAGATTTGGTTTGATAGCTAGGACAACTTATCTGACCCTACATGGACAAGTGTCCTGAAGAACTGTGGACAAGTGTCCTGAATTTCAAGGGACAAGTGTCCTGAAGAGGTAAGATCATGTTTCTGAGTTTCAGTAGACTTGACCAAGTCTGCTGAAGTTTGAGTTTGTTTCCCCCTTAATCAATGAACTTCTTTGGGTTCATTTGTCCAACTTCCCTGGATCAAGTAATCCCAATTCTGCTGATAATTCCAGGAACCTTGCCTCTGCAAGTGGCTTAGTTAGTATATCAGCTTTTTGATGGTCTGTGTGTATTTTCACTAGATTGATATCCTTCTTCTCCACATGATCTCTAATGAAGTGATGCTTGATGTCCACATGTTTGCATCTTGTGTGCACGACAGGATTTTGTGATATAGCAATGGCACTATTGTTATCACAGAAAATTGGCACTTCAGTAGAGTTGACTTTGTAGTCTCTGAGTTGTTGTCTTAGCCAAAGTATTTGAGCACAACAACTTCCAGCAGCAACATATTCAGCTTCAGTGGTGGAAGTGGCCACTGTGTTCTGCTTCTTGGAGAACCATGAAATAAGCTTGTTGCCCAAGAATTGACAAGTCCCTGAAGTGGACTTTCTGTCAATCCTACATCCTCCATAATCAGCATCTGAGTAGCCAGTTAGCTCAATATTGTCATCAGCAGGGTACCAAAGGCCTAGATTCTCAGTGCCTTTGAGGTACCTCAAAATCCTCTTTGCAGCCTCAAGGTGGCTTTTCTTAGGATTTGCTTGAAATCTTGCACAAACACCTACTGCAAAGGTGATATCAGGTCTGCTGGCAGTGAGATAGAGGAGTGAACCAATTATTCCTCTATACTCAGTAGAGTTGGTTGGAATACCACTCTCATCAGGATCCATCTTCCAATTTGTGTTCATTGGGATCCTTACTGGCTTGCTAGTTGTACATCCAAACTTTTTGATCATTTCTCTGGTGTACTTAGCTTGGTTGATGAAGATTCCTTCTTTAGATTGCTTGACTTGTAGACCCAAAAAGAAGTTCATCAACCCCATCATTGACATCTCAAACTTGCTTTGCATGAGCTTGGAGAATTTCTCACACAGCTTCTCATTAGGGGATCCAAAAATTATGTCATCCACATAAATTTGGACAAGCAAGATGTCCTCTCCTTCAGAGATTCTAAAGAGAGTTCTGTCCACAGTTCCCTTGGTGAATCCATGATCCAAGAGGAATTGTGACAGTGTATCATACCAAGCCCTAGGGGCTTGTTTGAGTCCATATAGAGCTTTCTTGAGTCTGTAAACTTGGTTTCCAATTTCAAAACCTGGTGGTTGCTCCACATAGACTTCTTCTTTCAAGACTCCATTCAGAAAGGCACTCTTGACATCCATTTGGTATACTTTGAACCTCTTGTGGGCTGCATAGGCTAGAAAGAGCCTTATTGCTTCTAGCCTTGCCACAGGTGCAAATGTCTCATCATAGTCAATGCCTTCATGTTGGCAATACCCTTTTGCCACAAGTCTTGCTTTGTTTCTGACAATCACATCATTTTCATTTTTCTTGTTCTTGAACACCCACTTTGTTCCAATAACATCTTGATGTGAAGGCCTATCCACCAGCTCCCATACTTCATTTCTGGTGAATTGGTTCAGTTCTTCCTGCATGGCTGTGATCCAATTGGCATCTTGAAGTGCTTCCTCAACATTACTTGGTTCTTGCTCTGACAAGAAACAACAGAAAAGAGCACTTTCACCATGGAATCTTCTTGTTTTGACTCCAATACTTGGGTCACCAAGTATTAGATCAGTAGGATGGTCAGACAACCAAGTCCTTCTTTTTCTGATCTCTTCAGTAGAGTTGTCCTCTACTGAAGGTGAGTCATTTTGATCATAGAATTCAGGATAATTTAATGCAGGATCTAATTCAGGATCATAATCAGGGATGTTGTCCTCAATGTCAGGGACATTGGCATTTTCAACATTTTGAGTTCCCCCTTGATTATTTGACCCATTAACTACCTCAGCAGGGACTGCTTCTTCATTGGTAGTTGTTACCTGGATGTGAACTGGGATTGGATCATTCAGTTCACCATTTCCATCAGTGGGATTTGTCTCAGGAAGGTTGCCTTCAGGATTGTTGTCCAATGTGGGTTTTTCAGGCAGATTGGCTTGGACAACATCTATGAATTCAGTGCCTTTGTCTTTTAGATTAAGTCTGGTTGTCCTTTGTGTGATTTCTTCAGGTTCTAATTGATCATTCCTGATCTCAAAGATAGACTCATCAAACACAACATGAGGTGTTTCTTCCACTATAAGGGTTTTCTTGTTGTAGACTCTGAAAGCTCTACTGATTTGAGAGTATCCAAGAAATACTCCCTCATCAGCTTTGCTGTCAAAGGCTTTTAACTGTTCTTTCCCATTATTGTGAATGAAACATTTACAACCAAATATATGAAAGTATGACACTTTAGGCATTCTTCCTTTCCAGAGTTCATAGGGGGTTTTGCCTTGCCCCTTAGTGATCAAACATCTATTTTGAGTATGGCATGCAGTGTTTATAGCTTCAGCCCAAAACCTCTTAGGTAAATTTGAGTCAGCAATTAGAGTTCTAGCAGCTTCTTTTAAAGTTCTATTCCTTCTTTCTGCAACTCCATTTTGTTGGGGAGTTCTAGCTGCTGAGGTTTCATGAGCTATTCCATTTGATGTGCAGTACTCATTGATGTATGAATTAATGAACTCAGTGCCTTTATCAGATCTTATCTTGATAATGCTAAGGCTTTTCTCATTTGACAGTCTCTTGAGAAGTTCAGGTAGTTTGACTTGTGTTTCCTTCTTATTAAGGAGAAATACTACCCATGTGAACCTAGAGAAGTCATCTACTACCACTAATGTGTATTTTCTGCCATTTATGCTTGAAGGGGTAATTGGTCCAAACAGATCCATATGTAGAAGTTCAAGTACCCTTTCAGTGGAGATGACTGGTTTTCCCTTAAATGAGGCTTTAATCTGTTTTCCTTCTTGACATGGCTTACACACATGTTCTTTAATGAAAACCTCATTAGGTAGTCCTTTAACTAATGCATTTCTAGCAAGTTTATTCATAGATTTGAAGTTCAGGTGGTTTAGCCTCTTGTGCCATAGCCAACTTTGTTCACTAGAACTTTTAGCAATAAAACATGCAGCATCAGTAGACTTGTCCCAGTCTGCAAAATACACATTTCCCTTCCTAGTTCCAGTCAATAGGGTTTGTTGAGTTTTATCTTTAATTAGACACTTTCCACTTGAGAACTCAACATTAAAATCTTTATCACAGAATTGACTGATACTCAGGAGGTTATATTTGAGACCAGCTACATAAGATACGTTGGTTACTTTGATGTTACCAATCATCAAAGTACCATAACCTTTTGTTGTTGCTTGTGAGCTGTCTCCAAAGGTGACATTTGGGCCTTCTTTTTCAATAAAATCAGAGAGGAGTTCCTTGTTTCCAGTTATGTGCCTTGAGCATCCACTGTCAAGGTACCATGCTGTCTTTTTGTTCATGCTCCTCTTCTTGTGGCCCTTTGGTACCTGCAATTAGATAGGTTTAGGTACCCTTTGAGTTTTGGGTCCTGAGAGGTTAGCTGTACCTTTGGGAACCCAAACTTGCCTAATAACCCTGATTGATTCAAGGTGGCTAAGTTGATTTCCTAGTGTATCAACATACACTGTCTTTCCCTTAAATGCCTTTGGGAAAGTATGTGTGATTGTGTTAACTCTGTAAGTTTCAGGAGAGTTGACCACTTTCCTGAACTTATGAGTTCTTTGTGCAGCTTGATGAAGTCTTTGAGGAAAGGCTTTTTATGACCATTACCCTTTGGCATGAAGGGTTTTGGTTGTCTCATTTTATTCTGCCTGTGAGGGTAGTTGTGCTTAGGTCTATTCAGCTGAGCCTTTCTCAGATGAGTTGGCCTAGGCTGATTATACCTTGGATAATTCCTCTGAACATTGTTCAGGAAAGTTGCCCTTCCATTGGGTCTACTTTGCTGACCAACATTCCTCTTGTGCTCAGGAGCTTTGGCCATTTCCTTAGGTTTTGGCCTTTTCTCCTGAATCACTTGAGTAGGCATTTCATTCAATTTGCCCTTTCCTTTGTTCAGTGGCTGAATTACTTCATTTTCAGCTTGTTGTGCCACTGACTTAACAAAGATTCTCTTAGTGTTACTTGTGGATGCAACACTAAGACAAGGTGAAGATTCAAATGGATCAAAACCCAATCCACTTCTTTGAGCCATAGGTCTTTGATAACTTTGAATTTCCTCTATTGCTCTAGAGGATTTGTTCAAAGCAGACATCTTTAATTTCAGGCTCTCTTCACTTGATTTAAGAATATCATATTCATGTGAGAGGTTTTCAAATTTGGCATTTAGAATTTTAAATTCAAATTCTTTTCTCTTCTGAGAGAGAAGTTGATCATCAATCTCCTTTTGTTGGTCAACTATCCTGAGATTTGCTTCCTCAAGCTTTCTCAAGACTTGTTGATACAACTCAGTAGACTTGACATCAACAGCTACCTCAGAGTTTTTGGAAAGTTCAATAGCCAATCTTTCATTTTCTCTCACACAGTTGTCATGAAATTCTTGTAATCTAGTGAAATCTTCCATCAACTTTCCTAAGGAAAGTTTCAGGTTAACCTCACTAGTGTTTTGTGAGATGAATGATGGTGAACTAGAAGTAGAGGATACCTCATCATCCTCAAGAGCCATGTTGCAAACATCATCATCATCATCACTGTTGGAGAATAATCCATCAGAAGAGTTGAAGCTTCCAGCACTATCAGATTCTTCACCAGCCATCATGGCCTTTCTATTGGTGAACTTTCTGTCTCTTTTAGCTTGTCTCTCTCTTCTTTCTTTAGAGCTCAATTCAGGGCAGTCATATTGGAAGTGCCCTTTCTTTTTACAGTTATAGCACAGATCTTCATCATCATCCTTCTTGGATTCTTCTCTTCTCTTAGATGAAGAAGGATCAGCTCTACTGGATCTTCTCCTATCAGAGGACTTGTCCTCTGATCTTTTCTCTTCAGGCTTTTTGTCCTCAGCCTGATCTTCAGGGGAGTTGTATCTTCTCCTGAATTTGTTGTCTTGGTAGAATTTCTTGTATCTACCAAACCTTGTGTTGAGCTTGTCAAACCTTCTAGCCATCAAGGCTAGTTCTTCCTTCATTTCAGTCTTAGAGACTGTCTTTGATGATCTGGGAGTGGGTTGCATTTCTGGTTCAGCAACTTTGGCTTTGAATGCCACTCCCTCAGTAGGATTTGAAGGTTCCTCAACAGGCTTTCTTCTATTGAGGTCAAACTCATAGGCTTTAAGTTCTGAGAATATTTGTTGCATGGGCATGGTGGAGAGATCTTTGGTATTCTGCATCATTACAGCATAGACATCCCATTTTTGAGTGAGACTCCTTAGGATTTTCAGTCCAACCTCTCTCTTGGTGTAGACCTTGCCCAATGAGTTAATCTCATTCATCACATCAGTGAATCTACCAGCAATTTTGTCAATGGACTCATCAGACTCCATTGAGAATTGTTCAAACTTCTGCACAGCAACTTGGAGCTTGTTCTCCTTGATCTTTTCAGTGCCCTCACACATTTCAGCAAGAGTATCCCAAATTTCTTTAGCTGTTGTGCAGTGGTAGACTCTTCCCATAACTGCATCTGGAATTGTTTGATAAAGGGTGTTCATGGCAAGATAATTCAAATTATCTTTCCTCTTCTCATCAGTAGTGAAGTCATCCTCATCCTTGGGAATCAGTTCCCTTACATCTGCTTTTTGCTCAGCTGTCACTCTGGGGTTAGTTTGAGTAAACACAAAAGGTCCTCTTGTGATTACTCTTAGCATATCAGTATGGAGAGATGCAAGATGAGCCCTCATTCTAATTTTCCAGAAATCATAATTGTCTATTGAAAACATGGGCAGTTTGTGATGAGAAATGTGATTGACTGGATTTGTGGCCATGTTGTCTAATCCTTGAACAGCAGGTGGAGGAACAGCATTGTTGTTGGCCATATCTCACAAATAATCAGTTAGTTAACAGATGATGGATTTCAGAAGGAGATCAGTTCAGTGACCACACAAATATGAGAGTTTTTGAAAATCAAGATGGATTTTCAGAAGCAGTGGTCTATGAACCCCTGCTCTGATACCACTTGTTGGTCCTGAAAGGAGTATATGACAAGTGTATGGGGGGGGGAATACACTTGTATGCAATTCTTTTGCTAATTTGATCAAACCAGAGTTCAGCAAGGTTGTCTTGGACAACTCTGCTGAAGAAGATTAACTCTTCTAAGATAATCAAACTACTAAGTACTATTGAGTACTTAGTTGAATAACTATCTAGGGGAGTTATATGTGCGGAATAGTGGTTGGCCCTTTAAGTTTAGACTCCTTTAATTTCTGAAATCACTTAGTCAATGCAACACAGTCCAGTTTAGCTTCAGGGAACTTGTCCAAATCAGTTTGGCACAGTCTTTGAATATGTATCTTAGAAAGATCAGTTTTGTGTGCAGTGTTGAATGAATGTAAGTACTTGTAAAGCAAATCAACACAAGAAGTTATAGTGGTTCAGAGACTCAAGCTCCTACATCCACTTTCCCTGATTTAACAGGATAATTCCTTCACTCTTGGAATTAACTTGTTTTATAGTGCCAAGGTGCACTTGATCAAGAACACCACTCCTTGGTGAATTGATCCCTAGGATGTCTAGAGTCCTAGTACCCTCTTCTCAACTCAGAACTGAACTGTTCTTCTCTCAACAGTCAGCTCCTACCACTTCTACTACTACAACCTTCTCACTTTCACTCTTGAAAGGGGTAAGGATTGAAGTAAGGTTCCAACTAATGAGATATCCTTTACAGTGAAGATCAGTGTATAAGGATAGGATATCTCTCTAAGCTTGTGTATGGATATACAATTGGGTTCAGCTTAGATGAAGTGTTTGAAGACTAAGATAGTCTTTGAAAGCTTTGAAAGCACTCTAGCTTGTAAGAACTTTGAGCTTAGTTGGATTGTGTTGAGGTGCTTTCAAATGGTCTTCACACTTCTGTATTTATAGACAAAATGGAGGATTTGCCCGTTGGAGAGGCAGCCCCAAATTGCTATAAATGTCTTCCTTGAGTTCTTCAAACTGGAAGACAGATTCTTGATAGTGACATGTCCTCATTTGGGTAATAAACGGCTGTAACAGTTTTGTCTTCATTCTGCAGCACTTTTCCCAATGTTTGACTTCTTGTTAGGACTTGGACATGGCTTCTGAAGGTTGATCCAATGATAGGACAACATTCCTTATCATCTGGACAACTCTCCTTATCACTATCAGCAGTTTTGCTTTTCAGCATGGTTGGCTTGCTCTTCTTCAGATGACTTGGCACTCAATTGCATAGTTGTATGCACTCATAGTTGTATGCACTCAATTGCATGGTGCAATTGAGTTACAATTTTAGCCTGATTTTAATTTTATTGATCAAAAATTCAATTGAACAATTAAGACTATATTCAAATCTCACTTAAAATGCAATTGCTTGGATGCATTTAACTTTATTTTATAATCATATAAAATATAATTATAAATTCACAAATTATATAATATAATTGATAAGGGATTGCATGAAACGATTTTATACATAAATATTGCTACATGTTTTTGTAATACTTTATCATAACATATAAATTTTTGTGTATATGCTATGAAGTCGATCTTGTCTTTACTTTTTGAGATGGTCATCTATAGTATTTAAAATAAATGTCAAATAATTTACTCATATGTATTATTTGGGCAAATAAAGTTGTGTATAATGGAAAAAAAAATAAAAAGAAATTTAAAGTTATAAGTTTACAAGTCGAATCAGGGTCAAATGTTATAAAAATCGTGCCCGAAAAAATTATCCTTAGGGCATGTTTGTTTTGGGATTTTGAGGATTTTGAAATCCGGATATCAAAATCTAGTGGATTTTAAAATCCTAATGCTTTTTATGTTTTGTGTTTGTTTTTTGATTTATGTAGGGTAGGATTTAACTTAATAGAATAGGATTATAGGTTTTATAGGTATTTATATAGGGTTTGTAGTATTTATAGGGTTGACTTTTATAAGGTTTATAGGTATTTATAGAGTGGGATTTTGAAATCCTGAATCAAAATCTCAAACTATAACGGGGGTGGAGTTTCGAAATCTCAAATTCGGATTTCCCATCCCAAAACAAACATGCCCTTAGGAATAAAATCTGAGGCGAAGGAAAGAGATACACCCCTTTAGACCAAATCAAAACGATAAGAACTTGAAATAACAAACCAAACCTAAATTGACTGAAAATAAGAGAAAAATAATGAATTGCGTCCCACTAAAGAGGCACGGGATATCATGGTGGATCGAAAGCATCATCCCATCGTTCCTTATATGAGGCTACAAAGGACATTTCATTGGTAAATAGTGTCGATGAATAAATAGTGAAGTTTCTGAGGCAATAAAGTTCAACTTATTGATAACATTGTCCGATGTTTGCAGTTGTGATGCACCCGTCCCGGTCAAACATTGGCCTTTGTCAAGCTTCTTCAAGATAGAGTGGGGCGGCTTCTCGGGGATGGGCGGAGGGATAACCGTAAGAGTTAGATCCGAGGTAGGTGGTTACTTTAAGGAGTTCATGGTGGTCGGCTCCAAAAGTGCGGCAACCATCTGTTCCCGAGCGTTGTCCAAGGACTCATATATGATATCGTCCGAGAGGTTTGAGAAATAATTGTCCACAAGCACTGGAGTAGAGGAATTGTTCACTGGGACTGAAGAGAGCACAATAGCCAGATCAGGATTCTCCACCAGAGGAGTGTGATCCGTCTAAGGTACACGAGTCGAAGATGGACGAGGTCCCGATGGGGCAGACCTAGATGATCTTCTATGAGGGTGGTGGGAAGAGCTTCTACAACATTGGCTCGAGGGTGGCAGGACATTGCCCTTGTTGCACTGGGCAGTTAAGTGTCCAACAATCTCATAATGTATACAATATTTCGGAAGCCTCTCATTTTGCACCTCCACAATCACAAACTAATCACCACGTTCCAGCACCAACCGCTCCAAAAGTGGTTATTTTGTATCCACCTCGATCAAGATTATAGTATATTTTGCCATTGTTTTTGTTGAGGTGTGACCGCCCACATTAACAAACGTGTCAATAATTGAGGTCGCTGCAGAAATAATTTTGGGTTGTCAGAGTTCAATCGGAAGTCTAACCATGAATATCCATGTCTGAGCAATCGAAGTCTGAACCTGGTTCGAATTCGTAGATGGATAGAGCCCGGAGCCAACTGCTAAATTCATCACTTAAAAATCTCATCACGCTCCTCCAAAAAGTGAAATTAGAGAACTACGAATCTCTTTCAGATTGGAATAACATATAAGTTTCCTTGAAGGGACCAAATCTCGATGAGCCTCTTAGATAGATCAACATATGGGATCAGAGATTGGCCCTGTGGAGTGAGCAATATTTCAATCAAAACATCCTTAAATTCATGAACCTCAGCCTAATATGTGTTGTCATCAATCGAAATAGTAAAGTTTCACCATTTTCAAAAGACGCATATGATCCGAAAAAGCAACTGAAGTCATGGGAGTACATTCAGTAAACGACGAGCCTGCCTTGACAACATACGAGGGGCGTGCAATCTCCGGAGGGACACTAGATGTCGTGGCAACATGTCCAACCAAATCTATAATATTATTTTAGGTTGCCGACTCTGTGATACCGAGAATGGCATTTGATAAAGAAGGCGTCCCCGACTGTGTACCAACGAGGGGCTCAAGAAATGGTAGAAGCCTTGGGAATTGTGCCTCCAAATCAGCAAGGTGGTCTCGCATTGTGACGTCCGTGTTTAGTGTGGAAAAATAGTCATCAAGGTTTGGATATTGATCAATAATGGAACATGCCATGTGATCGGGGATGCAGAGAGAAGGTTGTAGGGTAGGGACGACAGGTGACAGTGAAAATATTTAGAAAATGTATTTTGAAGGATAATTTTGTAATTTTTTATGTATTAAAAAATAAATGAGTTGACTTGTGTGTTTGTGTGACCCAAAAAATAAATGAGTTAACTTTGTGTTTGTGAGTAGAGTTGTCAAAACGGACTAACGGACGGGTAGATCCACAACCCACTTCAACCCATCATTTTGTGGACTTTGGCAGGCCGATCCACGGCGGGGAAGGACTGATAAATACTCAACCTAACCCATGACGTGTTGCAGCCTAGCCAACAAATTTTTTTTTTATATATTTATTTTTTTACTTTTTCACATGTATTATTATAATAAATTTTAAACCGTATATGAACAATTAGTAAAAAAATATTAAAAATAAAGTGTAAATAATTTTAGATAATCATTGATTAAATCCACTCAGCTGCGTAAATAATTTAATCTCTTTACAAACATAAAGTATACCTCAAATATAATTTTTTTTTTTGGCAAATCAATCGAACTAAAATTTAAATTTTCAAATTATTTAAATTCTTATTGCTAAAAGGCCATAATCAATATGTAATATTTAACAAAAGTTTAATTGACAAATAACCTCAACTATCAATAGCAATATCAATTTGTGAAGACACGTCTTACCACAAACTTTCTCAATCTACTCATGATAGTTATGTATTTATAAAGAGAAAGTTGAAAAAGAGATTCAGATCTACATTAATTATCAAGTCTCTCCCCGGAAATCTATGAATACATGGGCGACACCAATGTGTATTCTCATTTTCAAATCTCAATTTTATTTAATATACTCCCTCCGTCCCAGGATTTTATGCACACTTTGATGGGCACGAAAATTAAGAAAATGGAATAAAGTGATGTGTAAGATAAAATAAAGGGGGGAGGGGTATTATTGGTAATTCATTGATTAAAGTGAGGGAGATTTGACTAAAGGGAAGAGAAGGTAAAATAAAAGAGGGGTATTATTGGTAACAATTAAGTGAGTTGTTTCCTTTTTTGAAGTGTGCAAAAAATATTGGGACGCCCGTTAGGGAAAGTGTGCATAAAATTGTCTCGGTTGCTGCTCTGCCTCCGTTGTCCTTTCGCCTCCGATCTGTAGCCACTCCGCCGGAACGCCGTCGCCAAGCTTCTCTCCGATCTCATCTGTTTTTTTGTTTTTCGCAAGATCTAGGTAGCAGATCCTCAAATCTACGTTGTTTTAGACCGTCGTTGCCGCCGTTCCGGGTGTTCCAATTTTTTTTACCTCCTTTTATCACTTCGTTTCTTGGTTGAGATCAACGTAGAAATTATCTTTAACGGAGCCACGGTGACCGTTCGGGTATTTCTTCGTTGATCCTATTTACTGTTTTTATAGATAATTTTTTTTTTTTTGCTTGCATAGTTTAGTGTTTTAGATGCTGCTGGTTTTCTGTTGCGTCTTGTTCCTAGATATGGGACTCTGCCGTGGTTGTGAGACTCTTTTTTTTGTGGTTGAGCTCCTTGAGATAGACTCGAGAACCCTTGTTTTGTACTTAGTATCTAGTACTTGGTGGAGCTTTGTCCATTTTTTCTGTTTCTTATTCTTGACATGAGTACACTTTAGTGTGAGGTTGATAGACAGTAGTACGTGAGAAAGAGAGATAGGGCTAAATCGGAATAGCAAGAACTGTATTGAATGATAAAACTCCCTCGAAAGGGCCACAGCGGAATTATCCAACTGCCACAAGCCAAAGGCTGCAAAGATTACAATGATATTCGATAACTGCTATCTAACTCCTCACCCCATATATATAGAGGCCTATGAGTCTAAGACATACTACTAACCGACTTGAAAGGAACTAACTGCTGTGATGTTTGTTTCTCCCTTCTCTTGTACACATTAGTAATCGGTGGTCTATCAATTGCCGTCCCGTTCGAAACAACCTTGTCCTCAAGGTTGTATTCTGGAAACTGTCCTCGAAAGTCACTCTCGTCCATACAAGTACTTAACGCGTCATCTTGATTTTTCCACTCGACCAATAGCTGTTCGATCGGCCCGTCGTTTGTGGTTATCTTGCACCTGCCCAGAATATCCGATGGAAGGTATACGTCGGTGTCAATACTGAAATCATCTGGTAAAATGGTGGTTGTCGCTGCGTCTCCAATAACTGGTTTGAGAAGCGATACATGAAACTCTGGGTGAATGCGACAACCCTCTAGTAGGTGGAGCTGGTACACCATATCTCCCTCCTGAAATCCCACATGCCGACGATGATGCCATTTCAGGTTCTTCAGGGTCTCGTCTCTCAGCTGCAGTAAGCTTTCGCATATCATACACGAGTGCGGCAGCGGTGGTGGTCGCCAAACAGTTTCAAAAGGTGTCATCCTTGTTCCCGTGTGAAATCCAGCGTTATAGCAAAATAGCCCACTACTCCTATACACTTTATTTGCAGGTCTATCACTTGCCTCTCCCTCTGAAACAGGCTTGCCCTCAAGGCTGAGGTCTGGAAATTGGCCCTGCATAACTTCCACAGTTATCCCCGAGTTACTATCCGCACCACATCCTTGCCAACGAACAAGAGCTTTCTCAATCATCCTCACGCTACCAGCAATCCAGCGATGCTCCCTTACTTCTCCCGGCACAAGCGAGTCGTTCAAAACTGTTGAATCCGGCAATTTAGAATAAAACGAATGTGATGTTGCCCTCTTCATCTTCTCAAATTTCCCCTGTTGAATCTTCCTGAAAGGGGAAAAACTCCCTCCGTTAAACAAGCAGCCCTTCTCCTCTGGGCATTTTATCAAACACGTGGCGGGCACTATAGAGGGTGGATCTTTTACCTCCTCTACAGTCTTGTTTTTCCAAAATTCAGGTGGTCGTGAGCAATGAAAGTCCTTCAACATTGAAGATAAGGTAGGGGGCTTACTTGGAGACGGTGAAATGGACCTCCGTTTTTTAAAGCGAATTTCGATGTGAGCAGATCGGTGTGAATTAGTGAACCCTGCATGATTAATGGCGAGCCTCTGCTCAAGAACGGTGAAGTCCCTAGCCTGTGGTAAGAGTGTTTCAACGTTCTTATCATCGTCGCTATCCGAAAGGAGTTCTGTCTTTTTCGTGAAGAAGTCGTCTCGGGGTAGTTCCCTTTTTGGCCACTCTGGATTGGTTGTCGTCGGAGGCAGCAGGATTGGGGCGGTGTTAAACGATGGGGGTTTACCGGATGCAGCCGGTTGGGCCGCAGGGCTAGGGTTTTGGTTGGTCGGCCATGAACTGGTCGTGCGCACGAGAAAGGATGGACGCCAGGGAAGGGACTTAGCCGGTGTGGACGGGAGTTTGGCTGGATGGTCAAGACGTTGGGCTGCAGCACTAGAGGCGAACACGTCGGTCAGCTCGGTGTCGTGCCTGAGTTCGCGGATGGAATCTTGGAGGGCACCCAACTGGTTGGTCGTCGCCCAGGGAGCCGGTTGTGGGGTAAGAATTGAGTCAATCTTTTTCAAGAAACCCTCGAAGCGTTTCTCCAGGTTCGCAATGGATGAACTCAGATCCGCAATCGTGGTCTGAAATCCTTCCAAACGGAATTCCAAGCCATGGATAGAGGCCGAGACGTCGGACATGGCACTCTGAAGTCTGCCGACGGTGAGTTCCATGGAATCGAGTCGCTCTTTCTGCGTCATGATGGCAGAAAGCGGCAGGTCTGGGGCAGGTCTGGACCACTTGATAGACAGTAGTACGTGAGAAAGAGAGATAGGGCTAAATCGGAATAGCAAGAACTGTATTGAATGATAAAACTCCCTCGAAAGGGCCACAGCGGAATTATCCAACTGCCACAAGCCAAAGGCTGCAAAGATTACAATGATATTCGATAACTGCTATCTAACTCCTCACCCCATATATATAGAGGCCTATGAGTCTAAGACATACTACTAACCGACTTGAAAGGAACTAACTGCTGTGATGTTTGTTTCTCCCTTCTCTTGTACACATTAGTAATCGGTGGTCTATCAGAGGTTATCTCGTTTAAAGATTGGAGACCTAGATACTTGTTAAAGGCAAAGGAAAACTCATCTTTCCTCTTCTCACGATTGGAGTGGACGGAGATACGCCGATACTAGTGATCCACTTTGGTTTGAAGATCAAGATCTTAAGCTCGTGATTTGTAACTTTATTTTATGATCTTGTAAACCCTCCATAAAAAAAAAAAAACCTTAGAAAATAAATAAACTAAAAAATGAAAAAAGCTCACGGACCAGCCCATCTGTGATTCGATTCGTCAAAGCCCGCAACATGTGTGGTTTGGCTCGTATAGGCCCACCCTTTCAACCCACCTTTTTTATACGCATGGGCTGGTGGTCCCAACAAGCTTGACCCATTTTGACTCCTCAAATTTTAAGTGTGGAGTTTATAAAACGTTTTTTCATTAATAGTTGGGAAAGTTATCGTGGGTATCCTTAAAAAGAAAAATGTAAAAATAATTATAGGACAGAAGGTGAATTTTGACTGTGATCACAAAAAATGAAAATTATATTGCACAAAAGTTTATATAAATAAAATTTACCATCTAACTAATTTGCATTTTATGTGTATTTTATAGAATATTAGTTGTTTTGATTAAAATGTATTAATTTGTTAGTATCATTGTTACATTTTGTTTTACAATAAGACGATAGTTACAAATTAGTTTCATAATTTATAAAAACAACTCTTTATATATGCTTTAGGAAAAGTCGGGAAATTTAAGTATCTTAATATATTACACTTTTCGTTCCACTTTAACTGTTGGGGGATATTTCAAAATATTTATCTTTTTTTATGTTTCAAGACATCAATTTTGTCCCTTTCTTGATTTTTGTGATAGGTGGATAAATAATCATAGATAATTAATTAGTAACATGTAAGGGGTCATACTAATCAGTTCATACAAATAATTATTAATATTAAATAATTTTTTAATATATTCAAAACTCAAAAGTGAAATAGAGTGAATGAAATACGTTTTTTGTGCTCAAATGAAATAGTTTATCTTAATGAGTTTTTCCCTCGGTTCCATACATATAGTCATGATTTAAATTGCAGTCTCTTTTATATTGAATGTATGTAAATTATTTAAAATACTGATGTTTGTTTTGTCATTATTATTTTTATATTTAATACTGTAAAATGTAAATAATTGTATATCAAAATTATAGTTAAATTTTAAAATAAATTATATTTTATTAATTTATCTAAAACTCAAAAGATAACTATAATTAAATTTTCGTGGATCCGTGTGTGATCCGAGTGCAATTTATTTTACACAATATTTGCCACATGGAAACTGGGTATGGGGAATATGTCCACCGTGTAATTAAAAGACAGGGACTTATTGACTTAAAATTGTGTTGTAAAAATAAAATAAAAAGTCTAAATTGCACGTGTGTTTTCTAATAAAGTATTTATAGGTACAAATTACACCTCATACAGTTGATTCATTTTTTTACGATTCATATTACCACAACATATTCACATACGCTTCTGTAGTATTATTCCATCTGTCGAATATGCCAAATATCAATTTGTACTCTTTAAAAAAAATCATAATTCTCACCCTCAAAATATATACCTATTTATTCATATGTCATTACATTTTCACATTAAATCTACAATTTTTTTATAAATATTTGCAAAACCATCCCTCAAAATATTATTCAGTACACATTTTCTTACCAATTTCTTAAACTTTGTGTCATCTCGAGGATGTAAATTCTCTTGGAACGGAGGGAGTAATATCGTAACATTTTTCACATAATTCAATGTATTTGTATTGTGATATTAATTTATAATTATAGTAGTATTACTTGATAAATAATACTCTATATAATATTACAAAATGTAAGAAGTTGTACGATGCAATTGATGTGTGTAATACTTATAAATATTGTTGGCTCATGACTCATGAGTTAGGGTGGGAATGAGTCAAATTATTCAATAGGGCCCTACGGCTCAACCTACTAAAACTCGACTCATTTAATAAACATGTCATGTTCAGACTTTTTTAGAAGCTCATTTACCTAATTGGCCACGTTTAAATTTTTTTTGTACGTCTTCCTTACTCGAAAGTTGCTTATTTACTTTTTACATATTAATTAAACGAATATAATATTATTTGAGGTAGACAGAGATAAGAAAGGAAAAAAACATAGAGATAGTGGGTGTTGTAAAAACAATAAATGGATGACTTTTAGTGACAAGTCTAAAATGATAAAATGAGTAACTTTCGAAGGAATGAAAAGATTATACAATATAAAAATGTAATAAAAATACAATATACGTGATATAATTGGGTTATTAGAATTTTTTTTTTTTTTGAAGGTTTACAAGATCAGACTCAAATACAAAGATATTTTTTAAAGCTCCAGATCTTCAAACCAAGTCTTCAAACCAAGACAGAATAAACTGGTGTCGCTACCCGCTCCAATCGTGAGAAGTGGGGACGCGAGTGTACTCATTGCCCATGAGAAATGCACAGTCCACTATTTTAACAACAAGACAAACCCCACACTAAGGTAGTCTATATTAATTGTTATGATAAATAGGGAAAATAAAAGGACAAAAGCCACCAAGAACCGTAACATTCGATTTCAGCACCGCAGGGACATAAACAAACTCCACGAGGGACAGTCTCCACAAAGGGACTCCACGAAGGGACGGCAAGCTCCACAAAGGGAGAGGAAAAAATGCAAAATGCGCCCAGAAAAGCAGAAAATGAAGAAACTACACGCAAAAGACAGAGACTAAACAATCTAATCTAAGAAAGCAGGAAATTAACGAAATGCAAAAATAAAACTAAAACACCATAATCTAAGAAATCAGAAATAGCAAACAGAACAATAAACGGGATCAATGGATCGCTCACCCGATTGGCCACCGTAGCGCCATCGGGGAGGGAAGACCCATTGATCCCACTAAAAACCGAAACAATAAACTTTAAGATCCGAATAAGTCTGAAAAACAACGGTAGAAAAGGGAGTAAAGAAGCTCAACAGGCAGTGCAGCGGCGCAACAAGCGGTGCGGCGGTGCAATAAGCAGTGCGGTTGCTTTCTTCTTCTTTTTTTGGATATATAGAAGGTGGGCGGCGGATTATTTGGCGGTGGAGGAAGCTTATTTTTTAAGCAAGTGTAGAGAGAAGGGAGACGACTGCTCTCTAACTTAACTTTATCATTTGATTATTAGAAAATTATTAAATAGACAAAAAAAGTAAGAAAATAGCATATGATTAGTATTTTTTAGAACATTTGATAAATTTGTTATTGCTTGTATATCTTTATTTTGAGATTTAAAAAGTTAATTTTTATAATCTAATAATAATACAAGTGAGGAATTTTTATTTTTTAACTGCAATAAATAAGTCGAAAATGGCCTTTAAAAGACTTTCAGACCAGATTTATTTATTAAGGTGAAGTCTCAAATAGACTCAAGCGCATACATGCACTCAAGTTGACCCGATCAACTTTTTTTTTTTATTTGGTAAAATTTTAACATTTTTTTTCTAAAACGTGTATGTTGAAAAGTGTAAGTCATATAATTAAAAAGTGCAACACAGTTTTTAATGAAAAGTGTAATTTATAACTAAAAAGTGCAACACAATATTATCAAAAGTGTAACAGAATATTATTAAAAAGTGCAAGCTCAGTATCACTAAAAAGTGTAACACACAATATTACTGAAAAGTACAAGTCCATATCACAATTTTTAATAAAAAGTGTAACACAATATTAATAAAAAGTGTAAGTCACTATAAAAGAATATTTATTGTAAAATGTAAGACACTACAATTGAAAAATACAACACCATATAACTAAAATGTGTAATATAACATAACCAAAAAGTGTACTGAAAATATTATTGAAAAATGTAAGTCACTACAATTGAAAAGTACAATATCATTAAAAAAAATTAACAAAAAAAAAAAGGAAAAAAGTTGACTCAGTCAATTCGAGTCCTTATATGGACTCGAGTCTACAAGAGACCAACCCGTTTATTAAAAGGGTCAGACCAAACCTCTAAAATAAGTCTATAACAGTTCATGAACCAGGCTTGAGCCAAAATATTACTCCCTCTCTCCAATTTCATTATTACCACTTTTTTTTTTAATTGTCCAATTTTATTATGCCCATTCTCTTTTTGGAAATAATATTATTCACACTACTTTATCTTAACCCTCCAACAATCACTTATTTACTCAAATTGGGGAAAATATATTTTTCTATCCCTAAAGTTGTTTGAATTTTGATTTTTGTCCTCTAAGTTTCTCAACTTTGAAACTAGTCCCTAATGTTTACAAATTTTAAGATTTTTGTCCTTTAAATTTTTCGATTTTGAAATTAGTCTCTTATGTTTACAAATTTTAAGATTTTAGTCCTTATTACCTACAATCGAAGGTAAACATCATGCGAATCGTTGACTTTTTGTCGTTTATTTGTAGATACCCGATTGAGGCTGAATGTGCATGTAAACGACAAAATCAACGATTTATAAATAATTGCATGATGTATACCTTCGATTGTAGGTAATAAGGACTAAAATCTTAAAAAGTGTAAACATAAGAGACTAATTTCAAAGTCGAAAAATTTAGAGGATAAAAATCTTAAAATTTATAAATATAAGGGACTAATTTCAAAGTCAAAAAATGTAGAGGACAAAAATCAAAATTGGCATAACTTAAAGGACAAAAAAATGTATTTTCCCCTCAAATTGCCACTAACTTTATTCATAAAAAATTACTTTACCAATTAATGGACCCCACAACATCCCATCATACCCTCAACTTATCAACTTTATATACTCCCTACGTCCGCTTATAAGTTTCCCATTTTACCATTTTGGTCCGTCCGCCTATAAACTTCTCATACCCTTTTTGGTAAGTACTTTTTCTTACACATCACTTTATATCTTACTTTTTCTCTCTATCTCTCTCCGTCTTCCAATCACATCACTTGTACTATATCTATTATTTAATCACTTTTCTTAATCTTTGTGCCAAAAAGTAACAGAAAGCTTATAGACGGACGGAGGGAGTATAAACTAATCAATATTCATTAAAATTTGTGTTCGAAGAGATTGGCATAATAAAATTAAATGGGGGGAATATATACTAGGTTCAAGACTTTTTTTAAGTCTGGTCTAACCCATTCTCACCCATAGAAAAAAAAAAAGATGTAATCAATTAATTTACCCGAGTTTACAAAAGATTCTGTAACTTTTACTTTTTCATTTTAATCATTTCGATTTTAGTCCTTTGTGTAACAATGTTTAGAAAGGGGTTAGGGTGTAACTTGACATATACGAAAATATAAAGTTGATATAAGCATATTCTTTTGGTGCATGTTTTTTTTGGGATGGAAAATTCGAATTTGGGATTTTGATTCAAGATTTTAAAATCTCACCCTATAAATACCTATATACCCTATAAAAGTCAATCCTATAAATACCTACAAACCACCTATAAAACCTATAAGGGCAATTCTTACCATAGTCACATTTTACAAAGTGACTACATAGTCACTTTGTCGAATCGCGCCACGTGGCGTCGTAAACGTCGTAACGACCTGCTACATGTTACTATACAAGTTTAAGTTATTTATATCATTTTTTAAATTGTATTTTGTTATTTACTATATTACCCTTCTTTTATTTAAATTATTTTTAAAATATATACACACATATATATATATATATATTAGGTAAATTTATTGTTCTAACCTTTTGTAATACAATTATTCTTATTTTAAAAATTAATGAAATCAATCCAAATAATAATTAAAAATAGATTTGTTAAATTAGTAATTAGGTCTTTTGTCTTCCTCAATTCAGTCTGCACATTCTTAAGAGTTTTCAAAAATTAGTGATCCTTGTCCCTTGATTCGCTATTAACAAGCAGGTTTGAAGCATTAGGTTGGAAGCAAGAATGGATCTTTCTCATTGATTCTACTTTTCCTTTCTACAATCGAACTCGCTCACTCCAAGAACAAGAAGGAGCTTTTCTTCGAGGGTCGCTCAATTAAATCCGTCTGATCCTTGATTCAATCTATTATCAGGTTTGAAGCATTAGGTTTGAAGCAAGAATGAGTTTTTCTCACTGATTCTGCTTCTCCAATCTACAATCTCGACTCGCTCACTTCAAGAAGCAACAAGGGGCTTTTAGAATGTAGTCATTTCAAATTATTCTTTTTGCATCAAGATTACTAATAAGGATACCTTTTTAAAATATTACAGCCTAAAAACAACGTGAAATACATGTCTTGAAATTTAGAAAAAAAGAATAATAATACCCCGTTCAAATATTGCGGCCTAAAAATAACATAAAATACATGTTTTAAAATTTAGATAAACACATGTTAGGTTGTAAAATTTTCGAACACGTTAAATTTGGGGTTAACCATGTCGTTCTATTCTTAAAAACATGTTTAGGTTGTAAAATGATGATATCGGGAAACTTAAGTTTCATATTTGAAACACGAAAACGAGATAACGACCCGTGTGACATTATAACGGAACGAAGGTCGTTACCGTCACTAACGACACCTTACCGACCATTCTCCTAGATCCATGTGATATTTTATACGAGTACTGTGTAGAACATGGATATAGACGTATAACATGTGTTGAATACAACGATAAACGAGAGAACGACATATGTGACATTCTAACGGAATGAAGATCGTTATCGTCACCGACAACACGGTACGTTGTGTTTAATGTCGGAAAACTTGCATGACCATTATTATTATGGGTATAGAGTGAATATTTGCGTTTCGGTTGCCATGTTCATTGGACAGTTCACCATTGATTAATAATCGGCCTGTAAACACAAATTCGTGAATTAAATATAAAAACTCGAAAATGCGAAACAATTTTATTTAATTTCGGATTAAAACCGAGTATTTGTAGGTTACAATCTCTAATTTGCTCCTCTGATTCTCTCTTCTTGAAGTTCTTGAGCACTTTTGGAACTTCTGGAGTTGGATCCGCAGCTGAATCCTATCCGATCTTGTATTTGGGGCTTTATAACGTTAATCCAAAGATTTAGTACCGTATTTTGGATTAAACGTTGAATTTAGGAACTTTTGTGATGAACGTCGTTGAAGATCGTTCTTGAATTTGGGACTTTGTAACGTTAATCCAAGGGCTTGACGCCGTATTTTGGATTAAACGTTGATTTTTGGGACTTTTTGGGACTTTTTCGGGACTTATTCGGGACTTTTCGGGACTTTCGGGACTTATTCGGGACTTTTCCGAGACGAACGCCGTTGAAGATCCACGAAGCACCTCCTCCTTGAAGAAACGCCGAATCGAAGAGGCTTAGCACCTTGATCTCCGCTCGAGCACTGCTTTTCGCTGCTTTGCACGAAAAACGTCTTGAAGAAACGCCAAATCAAAGAGGCTTAGCACCTTGATCTCCACTCGAACACTGCTTCTTGCCACTTTGCACGAAGAACGCCTTTGAAGCTCCTCCAACTGCTGAAGAACACTCTAAAATCTCTGCAGAGAATTTTAGAGCCTTGAATGCTTCTGATTTCTTGATGTTGAAATGAATGAAATGAGGCCTCTATTTATAGGTGTAGAACCTAGGGTTTCTTATGGGCCAATGAGATATTTGTGCAAGTGGTTAGGGCTTAATTCAAATTTAGAATTACTTGGTGGGCTAAGAATACCCTATTTGGGCTTGATTTGATTTGTTGGACTTTAGAGGCCCACCTTCATTTATGGGACTTTAGAGGCCCATCTTGATTTACTGGACTTTAGAGGCCCATCTTGATTTACTGGACTTTAGAGGTCCAAAGGAATTTAAAATTTAGGTGTCTACAAATGCCCCCTCGCATTTCGTTCACAAGAACGTTTGTCTTCGAAGTGGACGAATTGCGAAATTATTTCAAATTATGGAGCAACAAGTAATTTAGGCTCGTGCGTTTATGGAGCAATAAGCAGTTCAGACTCGTGCATTCTTTGAGCAACAAGCAGTTTAGGCTCGTGCATCATGGAGCAACAAACAGTTTAGGCTCGTGCGTTTATGGAGCGACAAGCAGTTTAGGCTCATGCGTTTATGGAGCGACAAGCAGTTTAAGCTCGTGCGTTCTTGGAGCGACAAGCAGTTTAGGCTCATGCGTTTATGGAGCGACAAACAGTTTAGGCTCGTGCATTTATGGAGCGACAAGCAGTTTAGGCTCGTGCGTTTATGGAGCGACAAGCAGTTTAGGCTCGTGCGTTTATGGAGCGACAAGCAATTTAGGCTCATGCGTTTATGGAGCGATAAGCAGTTTAGGCTCGTGCATTTATGGAGCGACAAGCAGTTCAGGCTCATGCGTTTATGGAGCGACAAGCAGTTTAGGCTCATGCGTTTATGGAGCGTACTTGTTTTCTTTACGCATAGTAGCGTTTAAAAACATTCCATTTATGGGACCAATGTATACGCCGTCTTCAGAAATCAATTTGTAGGCGCCATTTGCGTAAACTTCCTTAATTTGATTGTCTTCAACTGTGACGTGATTCGCCGTTGTTTCAATTTCTTCTAGCAAGATCTTCCCTTCTTTGGCTAGCCGCATAATTTTCTCTTTAAGTATAAAACAGTCTTAGGTTGGATGTCCTACCAATCGATGGTACTTGCAATATTTGGGGTCGTCCGTTCGCCCAGCCTCATCGGGTCGTTTCATTTGTGGTAGTTCAACGAGATCATTCTTGATCAAGTCATCGAAAATTTCGGGGATGTTTGAGTCTAGAAATGGATATTGCTTTCGTTGCAACTCCTTCAAACTCGTTTTCCTTTGCCCCCACTCTTGAGATAGCGGCCCTTCAAATCCACTTGTAGGCATGCTCAACTCCATGTCATGAGCCTTAGTAGCCAAATTCTCGAATGATCTTGGTCAAATTGCTTGAAGGATATATCGAAGACCCCAATGCATTCCTTGGATGCACATCTCGATACCTGAAGTTTCAGTCAATCTATCCTTACAATTTAGGCTTAGATTTCTCCATCGATTTATGTAATCGGTCACCGACTCTTCCTTTGATTGACGAGTGTTCGTCAATTCAAGCATACTAACCGTTCTTCGAGTGCTGTAAAATCGATTGAGAAATTCCTGCTCCATCTGCTCCCAACTGTTAATCGAGCTAGCTTCCAAATCGGTATACCAATCGAATGTGTTACCCTTTAAAGAGTGTACAAATTGCTTCACCAAATGATCTCCATAAGTGCCGACATTGTTGCAGGTCTCCACGAAGTGAGCAATATGTTGCTTTGGATTACCCTTGCCATCGAACTGCTGCAACTTTGGAGGTTGATAACCAGCTGGCATCTTCAAACTGTCAATCTTCTTCGTGTAAGGTTTGATGTAGGTGAATGAAGACTTAGGACTTTCCTCGAACTTATCTTTGATCGCCCCGAGTATGATTTCTTTTATCCAGTCAATGGGCACCAAACCATCGGGAGAAAGTTGTAACTCCTTAAGAGTTGGGTCAATTTCAATATGTTGACGTTCACCAGACATCTCCACATCATGCCCCTCGACTCGCTTTTCTTTTACTCGACTTGACTCCCCTTTGTCTGCATTGCTCATTAGCCTAGCAATCTGAGCATCCTGTTCTTGGACATGTTTCGTGAGTCCTTCTATAGCTCTAGTCAAGCTTGCCAATTGCTCCTCAACAGTTGTGGTATTTGTCACCATTGCTGAAACTGCACTTGAATCTAATGAGCTCGTCGTGGAATGAGTAGGGGAACATGCTGGGTTGTTCTCCTCATTCGCAGTGTTGGGTGGTGGACCCTCTGCAGTAGCTTTCCCTAAAGAAGACGATAACTTCGAGCTTCTTGACATACTCCTCGTGACTACGTTCACGTCTTCAAGGTCAAGACCAGCTGACCCGGATGCAACACCTCTCTTGATCTTAGTCTTGATTGGCGACATCGTCTTGACTTGATTTAGAAGAGTAGAGATGAGAGGTAGAGATTGTCCCACTGGGCGTGCCAATTTGTAAACACAAATTCGTGAATTAAATATAAAAACTCGAAAATGCGAAACAATTTTATTTAATTTCGGATTAAAACCGAGTATTTGTAGATTACAATCTCTAATTTGCTCCTCTGATTCTCTCTTCTTGAAGTTCTTGAGCACTTTTGGAACTTCTGGAGTTGGATCCGCAGCCGAATCCTATCCGATCTTGTATTTGGGGCTTTATAACGTTAATCCAAAGGTTTAGTACCATATTTTGGATTAAACGTTGAATTTAGGGACTTTTGTGATGAACGTCGTTGAAGATCGTTCTTGAATTTGGGACTTTGTAACGTTAATCCAAGGGCTTGACGCTGTATTTTGGATTAAACGTTGATTTTCGGGACTTTACGGGACTTTCGGGACTTTTCCGGGACTTATTCGGGACTTTTCTGGGACGAACGCCGTTGAAGATCCACGAAGCACCTTGATTTTGCGTTTCGGTTGCCATGTTCATTGGACAGTTCACCACTGATTAATAATCGGTCATTTCACTCAATCACTATATTCTAGGTTATATAAATCATGTGTTCTTTATCAATCAGACCATCCATTGTTTTCAAACACGTTAAATTTGGGGTTAACCATGTCGTTCTATTCTTAAAAACATGTTTAGGTTGTAAAATGATGATATCGGGAAACTTAAGTTTCATATTTGACACACGAAAACGAGATAACGACCCGTGTGACATTATAACGGAACGAAGGTCATTACCGTTACTAACGACACCTTAACAACCATTCTCCTAGATCCATGTGATATTTTATACAAGTATTGTGTAGAACATGGATATCAACGTATAACATGTGTTGAATACTCTGATAAACGAGAGAACGACTCATATCGACTTCTAGACCGTGCACAACTAAATTTTGGAAATAATTGTAATTCTTACAAATAATTATAAATATCAATTATATATGGTAAATTATTGGTAATGCACGACTTCTACGCTGTGCACACTCTAATTTTGGAAATAATTGTAATGCATACAAATAATTATAAATATCAATTATTTATGGTAAGTTATGGGTAATGCACGAATTCTAGACCGTGCACACTCTAATTTTGAAAATAATTATAATTCTTACAAATAATTATAAATATAAATTATTTATGGTAAATTATTGATAATTATAAATTGATAAATCATATCCTTATTTACAAAACAAAAACTTTCATGTTTGACACGTTCTCTTTAATAGAAAATACAAATTTATGACAGATTACGACAATACATACCGTAAAATTTACAAAAGGTAACAGGTTATCAAATTTAAGTCTTTAGATTAGATTTTTAATGGTTTAGATTAACTGACTACGGTAGTCATTACGACACCCTGACTACATGTAAAAGGTCCCAACCTATAATTTTAAATCATATCCTACATAAATCCCAAAACAAACACAAAACACAAAAAAACATTAGAATTTTGAAATCCACTAGATTTTAAAATCCGGATTTCAAAATTCCAAAACAAACATGCCCTTGATGAAATTAAGCATCATGGGACGGTCTGAAAGAATTATGTTTCATCTAAAAGTTCGAATTATATGTGAGCGTAAGCCTTTAAATTTTGATACTATAAGACCTAGTTTGGTTTGCTTGATTAGGTTGAATTAGACTTGATTAACTTTTTATTCCCAACGAATCAAATGTTTGGTTTAATTGATCATGGTCCGGGATTTATGCAAGGCCCGACAATTTTGTACTATTTTTCATGCATATGTAGGATTATTAATCATAGGGGAGGAGTGAATTAATTTATCCAACATTATTTCATCCATCAATCCAAACTAACCCTAAAAGAATTATATTACATCTAAAAATCTGAACTTATAGAGAGGTGTGAAATTTATTTTTGTATATTAATTCCTAATACGGTGAACATGCTTATTCTTTAATGGCTAATATATATTAGTGAAGAAAGTATTTGCATAGTGAACATACATATCAAATTGGAGGGAGTGGTTGAATTTGAGCATAGGAATCATCACGATCTCAAACATCAATTAGCTCGTAACTCGAAATTACAATCTAGACTTCAACAGGATTATTCGAGGAAGATTTTGTCTTGTAATTTTTGTAGGCGAAAATTCTATAGTCCATAAACATTGAAAGGACAATGAGAGAGGTGAAGTAAGAATGAAGAGACGATTACTGGAGATACTATATTAAAAGGAAAAAAAAAAATTCAAAGTTATAAGTTGACAAGTCGAGCCAGTCCTAAACGGAAAACAAAATCTTGAAACGCTTCACTTGAATTGAGGGAAACTCTTATTTGCAAAGTTTATAACTTTATATGAAAGCGGAGGCCCAAGTCTCCTTTTAGCCCGATGCCGCAGACGCAATACTATAGTCAGATGTTCGGACCTTTCAATATGAATATGGAGAAGAACAAACAACTTGTTCACGCACCGATGAATAATCCAGTAAACAAGAGTGGGGGAGGGAGCTCAAAAACTCAGAAAGGAGCATCTCAACCGACAAAGAAGAGAACCAGAACAGTCAAAGGGGTCGAGGAGAAGAAAAATGAAGATGGACAAGGCTCGGATGGGAAGAAAGCGAAAAGTGACGAGGATGGAGAAGAAGAAGAATCAAAGGCAGGAGCTGGAGTGCCCCAGCCCTGCCTCAATCCATGATCATTATGGTTTGGAATGCTCGGGGGCTACGGGGGCGCCGGGCATTCCAGAAATTGCAGCTCCTTGTAAAGGAGCAAAAACCTGATGTCCTTTTTATTTCTGAAACTAAAGTTAGTGCTGTTGTGGGTAGGAGATGGAATTGTTCTCTTAACTTTAAAGTCTTTTTAGGGGTAGATGTTGTAGGAAATAGTGGAGGTCTGTTGCTTTTTGCTAATGATGTGGTTGATGTTACGCTTTGTTCTTATTCTAAGGGACACATTGACTGTTTAATGAAGAATGATTCCGTTAGTTGGTGGTTTACTGGTTTTTATGGTCATCCTGTTACTTCTATGCGCAAGTTTTCTTGGGATCTATTGAGAAAGATACATAAATCACATGAGGGAGGGGTGGTACCTTGGTTGATCGGGGGGGACTTTAATGAAGTGATGGGGCTACATGAAATAAAGGGTGGAGACTCGGACAGAATCCGACCCTTTGTTCAAATGGAAAGCTTCAGGAATGTACTCGGGGAGTTGGGAATGGAGGATCAGGTAGCTAAGGGGCCCTCGTTTACTTGGTGCAATAGAAGGGGAGGATCCAAGTGCACCTTCGAATGGTTGGACAGATTCGTCGCAAATGGTGATTGGGTGAACCTATATCCGTGGGGGGAAACTACAAACATGAACTACTATGGATCTGATCACAGACCAGTTAGGCTTGTCACCGAGCCTAGGGGCAATGTCCACATCAGAAAGCAGAATAAGGTGATACATTTTGAAAAAGCATGGGTTTTAGAGGGCGACTTCGAGGATAAAGTGAAGGACCTGTGGAGAAGTATGGGGGTCAGAAATAACCTTCCAAATAGTATGGAAAACATGGTGAAGCAGCTGGCTAGCTGGGCAGATGAGAAAGGGGGCTCCCTCTCAAGGCAAATCAGAGAGTGCAGGAAGGTGATCAATACATTACAGAATAATGAGACCAAGAATTGGGCTAAGGAAGAGATAAATGCTGCCGAAAGGGAAATGGAGAAGTTGTTGTCTCAACAGGAGTTATGGTGGCAACAAAGAGCAAAGAATAAATGGATAGTGGATGGGGATCGAAACACAAGTTACTTCCACAGACAAGCGACATGTCGGAGAAAACAAAACATTATTGTTGGTCTCCGAGATGAAAATGGCCTATGGTGTGAGAGTTCAGAGGATGTTGCGAATATAGTAACAAAGTTTTACACACATCTATTCACCAGCACCAATCCAACCGAGCAGCATGTGAGGGAAGTGGTTGAACTCAGCCCAAGGGGTATTTCCGACAACCAACGAAGGTTTCTGGAAACAGATTTCAGTGAGGTGGAAGTTAGAAAGATAGCTTTTGAACTTGGCCCGCTAAAAGCACCAGGTCCGGATGGTATGTCGGCAGACTTCTATCAACACTCATGGGAGATTATTGGACTAGGTGTTACAAGACACATTCTGGATGTCCTTAATAAAGGAAGTAGTGTTAGGGAGTGGAACAGCACACTGGTCACGCTTATTCCGAAGGTCAATGCGCCGCAAGAGATGAAGGACTTTAGGCCTATCAGCCTAACCAATGTGTGTTACCGAATACTAGCCAAGACGATCAGTAATCGTCTCAAAACGGTTATGGGGGATACTATTGATGAATCCCAAAGTGCCTTCACTCCAGGGAGACTCATCACGGATAATGTCATTGTGGGTTTTGAATGCTTACACTGGATAAGGCAGAACAAAAGTAAGAGAGGATACGCCGCACTTAAACTAGATATGTCAAAGGCGTATGATCGTGTTGAATGGCCATATCTAAAAGCCATTTTGATACAAACGGGTTTCAGTAGGAAATGGGTGGACTTAATCATGGACTGCGTAACCACGGTTTCTTACTCTTTCAAAATTAATGGTGAGGTTAAGGGATGTGTACAACCAAATAGAGGCATCAGACAAGGGGATCCTCTATCTCCCTTCTTATTTGTACTATGCACGCAGGGAATGTCAAGCATCATCCATAAGATGGCAGAACAGAGGCTCATTAGGGGGGTAAGGGTGGCAAGAGAGGCACCGGAGATCACACATTTGCTCTTCGCAGATGATAGCCTGCTCTTTTTCCAAGCGGATGATAAAAGTGGAGAAATTGTTAAAGACGGGCTGCAAAGATACGAAAGGGCGTCTGGCCAGATGATAAATTACGAAAAATCATCCATTACCTTCAGCCCCAATGCAGGACAGGAGGCAAAAATTAGGATAAAAAACCAGCTGGGGATTCGGATGAGCCAGGGCCATGAGATATACCTGGGCTTACCAACTTTTTCTCTCCGAACGAAAAGGATACAGTTTGCGTATATAAAGGACAGAATTGCAAACAAACTACTGAGCTGGAAAACTAGAGAGTTTTCGGAAGGAGGGAAAGAAGTCTTGATAAAGGCGGTTATTCAGGCCATCTCGACGTACGCTATGGCGTGCTTTAGACTGCCACACTCACTATGCAAAGAGATAGAACAAATGTGCGCAAAATTCTGGTGGGGGAAAAACGAAGAAGGGAACTCAATGTACTGGAAAAAGTGGAAGGACATGTGTTCATCAAAGAGAGATGGAGGAATGGGATTTAGACAGATGGAACTCTTCAACAAAGCAATGTTGGCGAAGCAATTGTGGAGATTGATCGCGTATCCACACTCCTTGGCAGCACGAGTTCTTCGAGCCAGATACTTTAAACATACACATGTAATGGATGCGGAGGTGGGATCTAACCCATCATACGTATGGAGATCCATGTTGTGGAGCCGTGACTTGGTGGATGAAGGTATAAGATGGAGAATTGGGAATGGACAACAAGTAAGGGTCTTTAAGGACAGGTGGGTTCATGGCCTACATGGGGGAAGGATCCACTCAAGAATAGCTAGTGCATCAAAAGTAAGCTGATTCATTACAGAGGCCGACGATTGGAATGAAGAGCTAGTTAAGGCTGTTTTTCTGTCTTTTGAAGCGGAAGCGATACTCCATACTCCTTTGGGGGAGAGAAACTATGAAGATAAACCATTCTGGGGAGAGGAAACGAAAGGGTCATACTCAGTCAAAACAGGGTACAAATTGGCAATTGAGATAAAGGCAAAGGAGAATGAGAGAGGGGATGGGACAAGCACCGGCAAAACACATGCTGGGTGGGGGAATTTTTGGAAGCTCAACGTCCCACCTAAAGTTCGTATCTTTTTGTGGAAGGTGGCGTGGAATATACTAGCGATAGAGGGGAACTTAACAAGACACCATGTCCCGATGCCCCCCCCCCCATTGCTTCCTATGTGGCCGCCACGAAGCAACCACGGTACATGCCCTTTTCCTTTGTCCCTTTGTTAAACATGTTTGGAAAAATGTGAGCCTTTGGTGTACTGTTAAAAGAAATGAGGGAAGGGAGACCATCGATGTCTTGGATAGCCTGTGGTGTAATAAGGTGGGAGTTTCGAGTGAGGTGATAGCAATTCTTATGTGGGGCATTTGGAGAGAACGTTGTGCGATAAAAGTTAAGAATAGAGGGAATGCCAACGGAGGAAGGGCTGGGGGCTTTACGGACTTAAATTGGGCTCTTGTCTTCCTAGAAAACTTCCAGAAAGCAAAACTAAGAGACAAGCCAGGAAGGATGAAACCTTCACCATTCCTTCGGAGGGCAGGAGATTCTGACAACCGAGAATGGGGGAGAGTCTAGACTGATGCAGCTACGGGGGCAGAGGGAGAAATCTATGGAATCGGTTTTGTTATCTGGGATGCAGATGATACAATGGTGATGGCGGGAAGAAAGAGAATAGGCAAACCAGGCTCAGTTATGGCAGCCGAGATTCTGGCTATGGTGGAGGCGCTAAGAAGATGCAAAGAGAGAGGACTGGAAAAAGTCAGAGTCTTTTCGAATTGTTTGAATGCGGTTTCAATGATACGAGACCAAGGAATATGTTCGACGCCGGATGGATTTGCAGTGGATGAGATGAGAAGGGTGATGGCGGACTTTGTAGTGTGCGAGGTCTGGTACATACCAAGAACGGAGAATACGAGAGCTCATCGACTGGCACGAGAGGCAACAAACTCTCCTACCCCTCGAGATTGGGACGGAGTAGATATACCAAGTTGGTTAAGGGATCAGTGAAGCCTATGGGTGTTTTATTGTACTAGTTTTGACCCTCATGGTCTTACTGGACTTGTAATAGAATAGTCACTGCACCTTTGTCAAAAAAAAAAAAAAAAAAAAACTTTATATGAGTCTCAACCAATTCTTTTATGGGAACAAAACTATATGTGAGTATTTGGTGTGAAAAAATAAAATAAAAATAGTAATTTGAGTCTTGATCTCCCATTTTATTAAAATCCTCATTAAGATCTCTACATCATTGATATTTTCAGAAGAAAAATCACAAGAAACCAATCTTTAACAAAAGTGCAGAGTTTCTAGAAGAAATAATAATGGAAGAGTTAAATTAAAGACGTTAGAAAGTAAAGTAGAATAATTTTTTTTTTTTTTTTTAAAAGTAGAATAATTAAAAAAAGGTTTTAATTAAGATGCTTTTAGCTTTATTTCAGTGGATATTTTGTTCGAAAGAATAAGGTGATACATTTCTGTTTACACCTTTTTCGCCCTAAATATCCAATATTTATTTTGATAAGATTCGAATTAAGCGTTTACTATAATATAAGAATGAAATAATTTTGATTCGATTCGATATTTGAATCAATTGGAAAGGTACTCATATACTAATACGAACATCATTGTATTTGATGCGATATTCGTGAGTATTTAATTAACATATTTATCTATAATTTAACAAATAGTTATAGTAGTATATATTATTAATTTAATGGGTAATTAATAGTATACATAAGTTCTGAATGACATATTAAGTTTAGAAAAATAAAATAAGATTTCAAAAAATATACTCGGATGCTATTTAATGCTATCGAATTGGGAATATAAAATCACATAAATTTGTACTAGTATTTTATTTGTTGTTTTCAATCATGGATTTCAAGATGGGATGGGGTATATACCCCTCCAGCATTGTTTAATACACTCCCCCACCACTTTTATTAATTAAATATTCATGTAAAAGGTATGTTTTGCCCTTTTAATAAAATACAATTAAACTAAGCCTAATCCTAATTATAATCCTAACCCTAATTTATTTGAGTGGTATTAGCCGCCGCAGCCCACCCTCAGGCATCCACCGCCGCCGCAAATAAAAATTCGGAAGTTAAAAAACACAACTTAGAAATTAAAAAAAAAAACTTATTTTCGACAAATCAGAGTCGATCAAAATTTCAAATTTCTCCCGTCGATACTGGTTTGTAGACCAAATACACTCCGGTCGACTTTGGTTTGTCGACCAAAAACACTTTGGTCAATAAAATTTTTTTGATCGACAATATTGAGTCGATCAAAAACACTCCCGCTGATAATATTTTGTCATTGGGAGTGGTTTTGGTCGACTCCATATTGTCGAAAATTTAAAAAAAAAAAAAAAGCAGAGGAGACGGGACGGGAGAAACTCAACAGAAAAGAAAAAAAGAGACTTACCTGGGGCGGACGAGCGGCCGAGGCTGGACGAAGGGGAGGACGAGCGGCGCATCTTGGGGGGAGGGGCGAAGGGCGGCGGCGCTAGATAGCTGCAGAGGCGGCGGCGGCGCTAGATAGCTGGAGAGGCGGCGGCGGGCCGGCGGCATCTTGGGCAATAGAGAAAAAAGAAAAAAAAGGCTTACCTGCTGCGTCTTCGTGCGGCGGCGACGGTGGACGAATGGCAGCGACGGTGGACGGATGGCGGCAGCGACAGGCGGATGGGCGGCGGCGACGGTGGCGGATGAAGAAGGGAGGAGAAGAATGAGTGTGGGGGAGAAATTAAAGGAAAAAAATTAGGGGTTTAGAAAAATTTAGGGCTTTAGTGGGGGAGTGTATTTATCTTAAAAAAATTTAAGTGAAGAGGGTATAAAAGGTAATTTGGAGTGAGTGCATGTATTTTTTTTGTATAAAGGGGGGAGTGTATTAAACAAAGCTGGAGGGGTATATACCCCATCCCTTTCAAGATTATGAAATTAATTCTTAACTAAATTATGGGCTAGAACTTGGGCTTAATTCAAGAGTTGGCCTAAGCCTCTTTATTTGGGCCTCTGGTCATGCTTAATGGGTTCAAGTTTAAGAGTGTAGGAATGAACTATTTTCTAAGTCCAAAAAAATTAATAAAAATAAAAATACATAAAATAATACTTAATTATTTTGAGAAGAAAATAAAATAACGAATTAATAGTTGGATAGTACTTACTTACTAGTTACTAGGAAATATACTCCTTCGTTGCACCAAATAATTGAGTTAATTAACCAAAATAATGTAAAGAAGGCATTAATCATAAATATCAAAACAATTGGAAGGAATTGAAGTCAGTATTAATTGATCATTGTTCAAAAGTTAAATGAAATTATACTCTAAAGAATGTTCATTACTGTTAGAAGGAATTAAAGTTTATCGGACTTTATGAAACCAAAATTCATTTTTCATTTCACAAATTGTAAAGAAAATGCATACAATTATACAAAAAATATTCATTTTTCAAAAGTTAATCAAAATTCTTCGGGGCACTTTCTTGAATCAAATGGCTGGACTTGGACCTTGTTGAAGGAGACAGCTAAATTTGCTGTAGATGCAATCAACTCTCTAAAAATACATGAATGCTTGTAAGTCTTTTTTTTTCTTTCGTAAAAAAGAGTGTCAACTTTATCGTGCACGAATTTGTTAGAGTTTCTCATGATTATGAAAACTCTTTTTGTTGGACTGATTTTGTAGTTGGATTGCCTACATTAACTTATTCGTGCTACAATGAAATTAAGCTAAGTGTTTTTGGGTTAAAAAAAGTTAATGAAATTATTTTCTTTAAATATCATTAAACTCATTATTATTTGATTATTCAAATTAAAGGATAATGAAACTATATTGTAAAGAAGGTTCATTACCATTAAAAGGAATTCAAGTTTATTAATTCGTTGGCAAGCATAAACCAATACTCCCTCCGCCCACCAAAAGTCTCACTTGTTTTTTTAGGTCCACAAAAAATACGTTTATTCTATTTAAATAGTTCACTTTTAAATATTTTTTTACTTTAGTAACAAGATTGAGTATCTACCAAATATATTGTTTACTCGTTATCTCAAATATATTCTTTATAAATAAAATATAATTTTTTTAAAATATGTATAAAAAAAAGTGAGCACACTTTTAGTGGACAAGAGAGTATTATATTAATATTTTTTTAAGAAGGTAGTCGTAAATCTTTTTTTTTGGCTATTCAAACTTAAAAAAATACTTAACTTTCATTATTTCATTATTGAATGAACAAATACTCTACAATATATAGCTCAACTATAAAGTTTGATGAATCTACCCCCACAAAAGAATGGCCAAAGTGACAAGAATTTCTAACAAACTGGTGTGCTACATCATTGATCCTACTAAATAAACTCTCCAAATAAAACAATATTTTTGTAATTATTGTAACAAACTCACGGTGTATGATTGGTATATGGAATACAACGAATCATTATTTATGGATCTATTCCAAATTTTATAATTGGTATGATTTATGGAATAGAATCAAAATTTTAATAAATCATGTAATACAAATTAATAATAATAATATTATTTAATAATAATAAAAAAATGATACTCCCTCCGTCCCGAAATTACTTGCATAGTTTGACCGACACGTTGTTTAAAAAAAATGAATTTAGTGGTTGATGATGTAAGATAAAGGAGGGGTATTTTTGGTAATTTGATGATGTGTAAAGTGGATTTGATGATGTGTAAAGTGAAATGTATGGAAAAAAAGGAGTAGCAAATTTGAAAATAAAATGATGTTGTGAGGTTATTAATTTTGTGGGGTATTTTCATATTAAGAGTGTGCAAGTAATTTTAGGATGTCCCAATAAAAAAAATGTGCAATTAATCACGGGACGGAAGGAGTAATATTTAATGAAAATATTAATATAATATATAATCTAAAAATAAAAATATAATATAATAAATTTAAAAAATATAAATAATAATAATATATTAATTTTAACGATAATATTATTTTTTAATAATATTAAATTATAAATATAATAACATAAAAAATAATTTAAATTTTTAAAAAAATATAAATAATACGGAGTACTATATAGTATATACAATATATTATTTTCAATAATATAAAATAATAGTATAATCATTTTTGATAATATAAAAAATAAAAATATTTTTTTAATTTATTTAGTATTAAAAATAATGATAATATTATTATTCTAAAAATAAAAATATTATTTTTATATAAAATATACATTTATTATAAATAATAAAATTAAAAAAATATATATTAATTAATAATAATATCTCTTCCGTCAACAATGATTATTAAGATATTAATAATAAAAATAATATATTTTTAATAATAAATAATAATAATAATTTTAAATAATTGTAAATAATTTCAAAAAACCTTTATAAATCATTCATGTAATAGCTAGTATAGGAATTATTAATTTATAATTTATATGAGGTCTATAGAAATTAAAAAAAATGTATTATCTTATAATTTTAGCGAGTTTATTAATTTAGCACCCTATCACCGAGTCAGGACCGACCAAAATTCCACGGTATACCAATCATGTTATTCCATTCAAACCTGGTTTTTTAGATAATTCTTCAATCACATGCAATCTATATATTTATGAAATTCAAAACAATAATTAATTCAAGTCTCAAATTTATTTATCCTTGAAAAGTTGAAGTTGAGTATAGGTGAAGATTGAAGTTTGGGGCAATTAGCTGTAAATTTGCACGTGATAATATGGCAATGTTATGAATGAAATGGAGCACAAAGCACGTGCATCCATGTGATAATTCGTCCTGATTAGTGACTCCCATCGTGCCTTTTTCCAATTTAGTTCAATATTACTACTAATTTTTCCTTAAACATGATTGTTAAAGTGGTCTAATAAAAATTATTTTGATACTTTTGCAATTGAAATTATTTGTGAACTTGAGAATCATATCCCAATATCTTATTTTCAAACCCTAAGAATTTTACCAATTTTATTTAAATAGTTTATAAGATTGTCTTGTAAAGAATTTTTGAGAAAGACGCGGTCAAAAGCTCTTAACTCTTTTTGAATTATTGAATATATACTCTCTATCCCATAATTATTTGCACTAAATTTTTAGCACATAAATGTATAATTAGTAAAGTGTTGAAAGAATATATATATATATATATATATATATATATATATATATTTAAAAAAGTAAATAAAAATTGATTGAATTGAATATAAAGATAATGACACTTCTATAAATATATTGTGTGAGGAACTGAGGATTGAGTTTATAAAAAAGAGTGGGGGTGTACAAATAATCAATGACGGAGGCAAGTGAAGCCCAGAGGGGGCACTGGGCCCCCAAGAATTTTAATTTTTTTAATTATATATATTAAGTAATTCTATTTTTTCCTTTTAAATTAGAATTGTAGAAGCAAATTATTTAATTGTTAATGGTTTAACTATTTAAACATATTTTCTAAATTTTTGCAACCACCCGAAATTTGTTCTAAAAGATTTATCATTTAAGTATTATTAAAAAAAATTGAGTGTTAGTTTTGTGTGTTTTAATTGAAGATATTTTTTTTTATTTTTTATGATATTAATATTTTAACAATTTCGATATTGTTTCATGCTTTATGAGCCGGAACAATTAAAATTTCTCTAAAATATAATGGAAGTCGATTTGTTCACTTTAAAATAATGAAATGAGATATATTGACACATTTTGTTATTTTGGTCGTTTCAACTAAAGTGATTCGTTTTCTAAAATGTGAACATGTCACCATTTCTCTACATTTTCTCTTTTCCATCTCTCTAAACCTTTATCATTTTTATTATTTTTCACTAACTCAATGACATTTTAATACCTTAAAACATGTAAAAAAAAGCGGGTCAATTACACAGGAGTGGCGAGAGTATTATTTAGTTTTTATAGTAATATTAATCGGGCTCCCATTCATTCAAATTTTCTGGCTCTCTCACTGCAAATAATTGTGTGAAAAAAAATGGGCATGGCTTCTATGATACTGGTGAAGCACATGCTAAATTTCCTCACTTCTATCATTAATTAATTATTCAGCCCAATTGAATTTCAAATATTTGAATGTGGCAATTGATTTTATATCCTGTATTAATCGCTATTGTTGAAATATCTTTTAACATATCTAAGTATAACATGATATAAAATTGATACTTTAAATTTATGAAATGTTCAAAGAATAAATTAAGCTTAAAAGAGGAAGTGGTTTACTACTGGATCGTTCGAAATTTAACTCGAATGAATTTCTATTTTTTTTTTCATCATTCCTTTTAATCTCGTGGTTTTGGTTTCCAGGAACTAAGTTCTGGATTAGTTCACCCAAATCAGAGCTTTGTTAAGATTGAAACAACTTTTTGGCGTAAGCCCTTCATGTCAATTAGTTTAGTAAAGAAATAATTTAAAATTCATTAAAGCAACTAATTTAAACTTTGGTTTACAGAATTTGGGGTTTTCTTTTGAACCTATAATTCTTTGTTAACAAATCTTTTCACGTATTTATCTCCTAAATTTCCAAAAACATTTTTTTTATTAATTAATTTAAGAAAGAAAAAAGATAGTGGAGGTTCTAAGGAAGGATCATTAATGTATTGGTACTTGGTAGGGCAAATACAATTTGAAATGCAAATTGGCCGGAGGCACCTTTGCAGCTCGTGCTATTCTTTTAAAGTTAAAAAAAATGTGCACGACGTAGCTTTCTTAGATTTAAAAAAGGTTGATGAATAAACAACAAAAAGAAAATCTAATACATATGGATGAATGAAATTTTTTTTTCTGAAAATTAAAATAAAATTATATGTCGCCTAGAAATGCCTAGACCCGTTTTCCCTCAAAACGAAAAATTATAAAAAAACGGATCGATCAGTGACCACTTGAAGGAATTTATTAATGTGGAGTACAAAAAGGGAGAAAAGCAAATTCTAATAATGGTGCATTAGCATAGTAATCGAGGCGATTGGTCCCCTCTTTGGGAAGCAAAACTTGCAACTTTGGCAATAATCCCGCCATCAAAACTTCAAAATATTCGGCCACACAAAAAAAATACTCCCTAAATTTCATTTTGTTTCCTCACTTATTGTTTACATGTAATTTTATGTGGAAATTGTTTATTAATACTCCCTCCGTCCGCCTATAAGTTTCCCGCTACTTTTTGGCACATAAATTAAGAAAAGTGATTAAATAATAGATATAGTACAAATATTGTGATTGGAAGAAGGAGAGAGATAGAGAGAAAAAGTAAAATATAAAGTGAAGTGTAAGAAAAAGTACATACCAAAAAGGGTATGAGAAGCTTATAGGCAGACGGACTAAAATGGTAAAATGGAAAACTTATAGACGGACGGAGGGAGTAATAAAGAAGATAGAGTAAAAGTATGAAAGTGTTTCCCCCTAAAAAAAAAAAAGTATGAAAGTGTTTAAGGAATGGTGGTGCTAAACATCCAAAATCTGGATATCCAGAAAAGGGCATTTTAGTAATTTTCTGTTTTAAATTGTGTTAAAATGACAAATATACCCTCAAATGTAAATTTTATATTTTTCGAATTAAATAATAAAATCCGACACTATTCTCTCAATCTCTCTCTTTATATTTTCAAAAAAATAATAATTACACCAACACATTTCAATGTTGTATTTAATTACACTCTTTTATTTCTTTCATCTCTATCTTCCTTCCTTCGTCCTTCCTTCCTTCTTCCTAGATTCCTCGAAGGAAAAACTTCATCTTTGTGCTGGAAAAAAAAATTCGTCTTCTTTGTATCTTCATATCTCAGAATATTTAGCACAACGGGAAAAAAAGTTGAAAAGTTTTACGTCGTCTTCAAAGGCGTGCGAGTAAGTATATATGATAGTTGGAGTGAATGTGCTCCTCATGTCCTCGAATTCAAATGATCCTTGTACAGATCTTACCGGAGTGAAGAAGAGGCTATCGATGCATACACATCCTATTTCCCGCAGAGGTCGTATGGAGATGATTCCTATTTCCAGCAGAGGTCGTATGGAGATGATTCAAATTCGAATCTTGGATTAAATGTGAATGAAGATTAAACGAAGGAGACCTTTTCAAGTTCTTATCAACCGACAAAAATTGTAAATGGCCTTATGCAATATTACTAGTGTTTAACCATTCTTGTTCCTATACTTTTGTTTAATTGTTTTGTTTCTGGAATCGTAGGTGGTTTTTCAAGTTTGTTTTTTTGGTGTTCATTCTATAATTGTAAAATGTAATCTGCATTTTTAGCCCTCAAGTTATGCAATGTTATTTTTACAAGTGTGTTGTTTGTTAGATTAATTTGGATTTCGATTTCCTCGATTTCGAATTAGAATTTGATATTTTTACAAGTGTGTTTTTTGTTAGATTAATTTGGTGAATTTACTGGAATTAGTTGGAATTTAAAAGAATCGACGATTGTTAGTGAAATTGGGGAAGATTACAAAATTCAAAAGTTAAACCCTAAAATCCTACCCTACCCTAATCGTCGTCATCATCACCACCATCTTCACCACTTTCTTCCATTTCACCGTCTTCCTCGCCACTTCCACGGCCGCCATCTCCATTGCCGCCGCCACCACTAACACTTTCAACACTTACTGAATATTTTTCAACGAAGTCTCGAACACTGGAGTTGGGCAATGGAATCCCCCTTGTCCTATTTGCTTTGAGAAAATACTCGTGCATTTTGTGCAAAGGATCATCGTCGCCCACATTGATATCGTTCAAGCATCATGGCGTGCAGTGAACCAATAACCTCTTCATGAAAAGCTTGACTTCTACTTTCAATTCATGATTTTCTCTCTTAGTGTATTCGTACATTGACAATAGGCTTTTGTGGGAGGAAGACACAAATTCTTCAAACTTTCTAGAAGGTGTTCTTGCCATTTGGAATTCGTATGTGGAGGAGAGGATGAGTGAATTAATTTACATGACTAGGTGTTATTTATAATCCCCCATTGCAACGGTTGCCATCCTTCGAAACATTCATCTGGACGCAACCTTTCGGCCACACACGACTAGATCTATATTTTTCAAGTGAGAGATTTGTTACGATTAATTTGGTGAATTTATTGGAATTAAATGGAATTTAATACAATCAAATCAATTTGTTATTTGTGTTTACAAGTGAAAGATTTTAATTTGTTACGATTAATTTGGTAAATTTATTGGAATTAATAAACTTCAATCAAGATTACATCCCAAAATTTGTGTTAGTGGTTGTAATGGTGTTGTTAATAACTAAAACCCATTTCATTAATATTCGATTGAAAAATGGGGGAAGATTACATCCCAAAATTTAAAAGACAAACAAAAAAAAGGTAAACTTAAACACCCAAATAGTAAACCCTAAATAGATAAACTTAACCATCGTTATCATCACCGCCACCCTGAACACTGTCTTCCATATCGCCATCATCGCCACCGACACTTGCAGAATTTTCTTGGTCTCAAACGGTTGAATTAGAGAGCACAATGACTGAAATTTCCTTGACCTTATGAGCTTCAACGAAGAACTCATAAATCTTATGTAAGGGATCCTCGTCCAGGATCACATCGCTCAAAGATTGTGGTGTGCAGTGAACCAACAATCTTTTCATTAAAAGCTTCACTTCCTCTTTTAGTTCTTCGTTTTGCCTATTTGTATATTCGTACATTGACAAAAGACCTTTTGGGGAGGAAGGCACAAACTCCTGAAATTTGCCTGACTTTGAAGGTGTTCTTGCCATTTGGGATATTTAGGGTTTAGGATTGAGGATGAATGGATTTACATGGCTAAATGTATTTATATTGTCATCCCAACAAAGCTTTTGCAACCTTTGGCATCCCCCAAATCATCATCATTACGCACAATTTCTAGACGCAACATACCCCCATTCGGCCATGCATTCACGCGTTCCAAAAAAATGATCATTGCCTACATACATAATTTATTCATTAAAGTATTTTATGCGGTTCATAATTATTCATTAATTAAAAAAATAAAATTAAACTTAAAGTCATATTCACTTAAAAATAATATTATTCATTAATTAATTTTGTACAAAATTATTTAAGAAGAAAATAGATGAAATTAATTAGAGTATTAATAAATGAGAAAGTAATTACAAATTTAAGAAATATTTAATATACCTTGAACCTAAATTAGATTGACATGCGCAAAATTTTCAATTTAAACCTAAAGTCGTATTTACTTAAAATTAGCAAAAATTAAAGTTTAATTACATTTGGTAAGATTTAAAAACCGACGTATCAATTATTTCCATAATATAAAACCTCTTAAAATATAATTTGCTTGTAATTATGGATTTGTCGAATATTAGAATTTACCTTATAAAAATTTATTATTTATAGACTAAATTGAACATTTATATTCTTATTGATCGACGCAAATGTATCCATGTTTATATTACTTAGTGATATAAATTAAAAATAAAAGTGTAAATTAAAATACAAAATAACATATAAAAGTTGATATTCACTTCATTAACAAAAGGGGAAAATTTCAACGGATCAAGGGCCATATGCCCATACAACCTAAAACATAAAATTAAAATACTTAAAAAGTGTCCATCATACTAAAACATAAAATAAAATAAATATAGACATAAATACAAACATGAACAAATAAAACAAACGGAACGACCCTTCCACTGCTCCACCTTCAAAACCCAAAGTAAATCTTGTGCTGAGCATCATATGCAGCAATCGCTTCATCCAGATCAGCCTTCGCCTCCGCACGTAGGACCTCATCCTCTATGGACATGACCCTACACTCCAGAGCCTGGCAAGCGTCGAGTAAACTTTGAAGCCTATCCCAACGCTGCCTTAGAAAACGCCTTTCGGTTTGGTGCCTCAAGCGCAACTGCTGCAGTTCATGGCGGTTGTTCTCAACGATTTTCATTAGGCCAGTGAAGTAGTCCTAGAAATACAAAACAAAAGAAATTAATTAAACAATAGAAAATAATGAAGAAAAATAAACCATACCACCCCCTTAGACATTGATTTTTGATGATGAATGTTAGATGAGATCGAAGTGAATGTGTGTTTTAACATTGTGAGTGACCCAATTTATATGAAGTTGAAATGAAAGGGTGCATTGTACGTGAAAGGGTGCATTGGCCGGATATGAAAGGTTAATTTAATTTAAATCAAAATTTAATTTAATTTAACTTAACTTAAGTAAAGATAATATTAATTTAATTTAACTTATGTAAAGATAATATTATTCGAATGAAGATAATTTTAATTTAATTTAACTTAACTTAAGTAAAGATAATATTAATTTAATTTAACTTAAGTATATTATTCGAAGATAATGTTAACTTAATTTAATTTAACTTAACTTAAGTAAAGATAATATTAATTTAATTTAACTTAAGTAAAGATAATATTAATTTAATTTAAAATTAAATACTTAGGACTCAATAAACTTATTTATTTTAATTATGATGTTAGTGTGAGGGTAAAGTGTTTAGAGTTTGGGGTTTATGGTTTAGGATCCGATTACTCGTTTAAATGTGTTGACTACATTAAAATCAAATATTTAGGACTCAATAAACTTATTTATTTTAATTATAATGTTAGTGTTAAGGTAAAGTGTTTAGGGTTTAGGGTTAAGGTTTTAGGGTCCGATTGCTCGTTTCAATGTGTTGTGTACATTAAAATCAAATACTAATGACTCAATAAACTTATTTATTTTAATTATAATGTTAGTGGTAAGGTTTATGGTTTAGGGTCCGATTACTCGTTTCAATATGTTTAGGGTTGTAGGGTCCGATTGCTCGTTTCAATGTGTTGTCTACATTAAAATCAAATACTTATGACTCAATAAACTTATTTATTTTAATTATAATGTTAGTGGTAAGGTTTATGGTTTATGGTTCGATTACTCGTTTCAATGTATTTAGGGTTGTAGGGCCTGATTACTCGTTTCAATGTGTTGACTACATTAAAATAAATACTTATGACTCAATAAACTTATTTATTTTAATTACACTTAGGTTTCCCTAAATTTTTTTCTTTTAAGTGTAGATTAATTAAAATTAATATTGTACAATTACACTTAGGTCTCCCTAATTTTTTTTTCTTTTAAGTGTAGATTAAGTAAACTCAATGTTGTACACTTACACTTAGGTTTCCCTAATTTTTTTTTCTTTTAAGTGTACACTAATTAAACTCAATGTTGTACAATTACACTTAGGTCTCCCTAATTTTTTTTCTTTTAAATGTAGATTAATTAAGAGAATAATCAGGGTATTAGTACAAGTTGGAAAAATCCAATCAGGAGTAAGTCCCTCTCGTTTAGGGTTTGGTCTCCTTGAGGGAGTGTGCGCCGCCCCTGTTCCATTGGGCCATTTTCTTCGACAATTCCAGTTGTTTGGAGCTCCTTTCCACCATCCTGTATTTTCTCTTTGTTTTCTACGCTCTCCCTCCCCTTGTTTATTCATTGACTTCTTTCCTCAGGGAGTGGGGTCGTATTTAGGGGTTTGTGCTTTTCCTAGGATACCTCTGTGTAAGATTTCCTCACGTTTTTCCCCTGTTTGTCTTTGTGGTGTTTTCAGGTACCATTTTCAGTACGAGTGACCTTCACCTCCACAACACAGTCCGCCGTGGCCCCCGTCGTTCCCAGTAGTTTGGGGTCGGACACCAAATCCCGATGGAGAAAATAGATCTGGTTCAAATTGAGGACGAGGAACTTGTAGGGGAGAACACTTCAACTCGATGCCTCATCGGTACCGTTCTCAGAAATAAGGCCTTCAATGCCTTTGGCCTGCTCGAAGCCATGAAACGAGTAATGAAACCGTCGAAAGGCTTTACAACTAGAGAGGTGGGCAAGAATCGTTTCTCTTTCCATTTTAACTCGGAAGCAGATATGAGAGAGGTGCTCGAGAGGGAACCCTGGCATTTTGAAAAGAATATTCTGGTGCTTAAAGAGCTGAAGATGGGGGAACAACTTTCCCAGGTCACCTTTAAGTTCACCCCCTTCTGGGTGCGACTGTACGACCTTCCTGTAGCGGCCAGAACGCCCTCCATTGTTGGAAAACTCGCTATAACCTGTGGAGAAGTTTTAGAAATTGACAAAACATCTCTGGATGGGCTCTCACGAAGCATTCGAGTTCGTGTTTTGGTGAACATAAAGCAACCGCTTAAAACGGGAACAAATATGCAGTTCAGGGCGTCGACTCTATGGATCCCGTTTGCCTTCGAGAGGCTCCCTTCCTTTTGTTATGTGTGTGGTATGTTGGGACACATAGAGAAGGAATGCGAGACCATTGAGGAGCTGGCTGACATAAAAGATATCCCCGATACAAAGCTTCCTTACGGAGAATGGATGAGGGCATCTCCCATGAAAAAAACAACTGTGACCATCAATGACAAAAGGGGAAAACAGGAGCCAGACCGTATGCATCTATCGCGAAGAAATCTGCTTGAATCTTTTAAAAAGAAAGGGGACCTCGAATGGGATGAGGAAGACAATAAAACAGAGGAGAAACAGGACAGATATAAGGACCAAAAAGATGTTGAAATAGTAAGGGAAAATTTAGCAAGAGTGGTCGTTCGTGATAAAGAGGTGAAACGGGAGGCGAATGAGCTGGAACACAAGAATTTAAAGGAGGAGACAAGCCAGAAATCAGGGAACATTAAAGTCTAACACCCCTATGATACGAGCAGAGGCAACATTGATGACAATTATAAGGAGCCCACCAATACCCAAATTCCTAAACTCATGCCAATGTTTGAGATCATTAAATTGTGCACACCTACTATGCAACCCCAATCCCAAACAACCTCACTACCCCACCAACCAAAGAACTTTAATCAACTACAGTTACAACTCCATACCAAACTCAACCTCCACATCCCATTGTTCACCCCGGCGACCCCTACCAAACAACCCATACTGACCCCCTCCCTCTCACTGTCAAACACACCCCCATATTCACTCAACCCAAAACCCAAAGCACCCCCCAATACCAACCGAGCCCCGGAAGGCTGAAAAGCTCCTGCAACCTGAATCGAACCCCACCATATGCTCCCCAACTAAGCCTCATCTGAATGCAAATAAACCAAAAGTCCAAATAAAAACAAAGTCCAAAACCCCAACTATAACCCGACGACCCACCTCAACACAGAAAATTCCACAACTCAGACTAGTCCAACAGGCAAGAAAACAGAAAGCCCAGGGAGAGACGGAAGCAGATCGAACCGGAAAAGTCAGTAAGATGGAAATTGATCAGGAAGTTGAGAAACTATCCAGCCTAACGGCGGCGGCTGCGGTGCAGCCCCGCCGATCAAAATGATTGTCCTAAGTTAGAACTGTCGCGGGCTTGGGAATCGAGCGATAATCCGAGCACTAAAGAAGCTCCTACATGAGGAAAATCCGAATATAATTTTCCTCATGGAAACGAAATTGAAATGTATCCAAATGAAAACTCTAAATTCCCGTTCCTTGCGTTTTGAAGGCTACTTCCCGGTGGATTGTGAAGGGGAGGGAAAAGCGAGAAGAGGAGGCCTGTGTATGTTATGGAGGACCAAACTTGTACTCTCCCTCTCATCCTTCTCAACAAATCATATTGTCGTTGGGGTGGATGCGACTGAAGAGTACGAAGCTTGGTATCTCTCGGGCCTCTATGGGTGGCCGGAAAGCCATAATCGGGGGAATACGTGGAGATTGCTAGAGAATATACGCCCTCATCAGGAGTCTCCTTGGCTGTGTGTGGGAGACTTCAACGAAATCCTTTGGTATCATGAGAAAAAGGGCGGAAACTTTAGACACAATGCAAATATGGATAAATTCAGAGATATCCTACATGAGCTTAATCTATAGGATCTGGGATATGTTGGATACGGCTTTAGATGGTCAAATGGAAGATCAGCGCCCGACAATGTCCAAGAGAGATTAGATAGGGCTCTTGCTAACCCCCGCTGGAGAGCAATCTACCCTACCACAGTCGTCCACCATCGACCCAGATGGGGCTCAGATCATGCACCGATCATGGTTCATGGTCAGAAACACATGATCGATACAGGCGAGACTCCAGAGAAGAGAGTTAAAATCTTCAGATTTGAAAAGATGTGGATGGAGTATATTGAGTGTCGTGAGATTATCGAGCGCGCCTGGGGTGGAGAGGGGGGAAGCAGGGGTTTTGTGGAAAGAATTAAACACTGTGAGAACAACCTTTCCATCTGGGGTCAGGAAACTTTTGTCAATGTGAGCATGAGGATTAAGAAGGTTAAGAACTAACTGGAGAAGCCGCAATCCGCCTCTCAATCTGAAGAAGTAATCGCCAAGGCTAAAACTCTTGAGACCAAACTTGACGAGCTTCTAAAAAATGAAAATATTTAGTGGTGCCAAAGGTCACATGACATGTGGATAAAAGACGGTGATAGAAACTCTAAATTTTCCACCAAAAAGCCTCTCAGAGAAGGGAACGCAACACAATCCGTCAACTAAGCGATGGTAATGGAGGGTGGATTAGAAAGGAAAAGGAGGTTGTGAAGGTCTTGAGAGACTGACTTGAACGAATTTTAGGCAATATATTTTGACTAACTACTTCCCCTCAAGCATAAGGGATCGCAGTAGTATACACGTAAGTATTTCGACCAAGTAGTATCGAACCACGGGAGGTGGGCTAGTGCAATGGATCCCTAGAGTTATATGTTGTCATACCTAATGTAGCTACGGTTTCGAGAGTTGAATGCAAAACTAAAACAAAACAATAATCTAAAGACAATAAATTAAACTAAACACAATCCTAATAAGTAAATTAACTACTAACCAAGAAAATAAGATAATGACAATTAAAAGCAAATAACAACTACGAATGAAATTCGAAGAAGTGCAAGTGTGAGAATGCTTCAGGTGTTCTCTACCTAGTGATTTTTTTTTTTACTTTGTTTATGCTTCAATTAAGATTTTCTAAGAGCATCTAGATGCTAGGATGAAAATTGTTTCCCTTCGGGTACTATAGCCTTATGTAGGCCCCTAGTTGAGTTAGATAATATTGAGTAAGCTAGGAAAATGTCTATAGGGGGGGTGAATAGACTTTTCAAAATCTTTCAATATATCAGAATACACAATGCAGAAATATCAGAATTAACAATGAGCCCAATCAATTATACACAACTAACTCGCGAACTTCTGTATGAACACTCTACTTGTCTTGTTCTTATATGCAATTAATCAATTAAACAATTAATCAATCAAACACAAATAAAACAGTAAAGTAAACAACACAAGATTTATAGTGGTTCGACAACTTGTCTACATCCACTCTCACAACTCCAGTCGTGAAATTCTTATTACTCTTCTCTTCGAGTAGTGTGTTCTTGTGGCTTAGAGTCCCAAGAAATAAGACTTCAATCTTTTCGACTACACTTCCAAGTGTATCTTCGATCTAACTAGCTATTTTACAAGTAACTAGCAACTTGAACAACAATAACAAAAGAAAAACTTCTCTTTAGTTCAGTAGCAGTCTTCTCAAATTCTTCACTTGTCTTCTGACTTGAACTTTCTGAACTTGAACTCTGAGAGTTTAATTTGCTTCGAATATCTCTTTAATCTCTTCGTAAATTTTAGTGCTTCAGTAGTGTATCAGTAGTCTTGAATCGTTGAATACACCAAGGTATTTATAGACTTCTGAATATCAAGAACTTTATGTTATTTAACCAACTTATCTTGATAACCAACTTCTAACCGCTTCTTCTTATCCTTCCACGCGTTTCTTCAGTTAATCAGTTATTCCATAACGAACTCTTCAATACTTATCTTCATACGCATTTCCAATTCAAGTAGTTTCTTCTTTCAACTTGCCGCGCACCTGTCTTGTCTGGTTTCAACACTTAGACAAAATCTTAATCATTCTCAGCACTTGTCTTGTCTTGCACGAGTCTTCTTCAGTAGACTATTCTATACTAGTCCTATCATCTATCTTAATAAGACTATTACATTACTTTAAGCTTTATAACTCAGCTTAGTCACCTTAAAACTATACATCAATAAACAATTACAAACAATATAAACAATGAACTATGAGCTTCTATACATCGTTTAACTAGCTGAGTACAAAACCTAACAAATATAACACAGTACTTATAAAACGTACTTGTCTTTCAATCATACTTAAACTTTTCTTTTTGTACTCTTCTTTTATACTCTTCTTTTGTACTCTACTGATCTGCTCAAGACGACTTACATAACTAGACTAGATCAGTCAACACTTAGAAATTATTCAAGTCTTCTTTTGGCTTATCAAAACTCAACTCATCTTTTCATCATTTATGACTTGTATTAGGATTCATATCCCAACAATTTCCCCCTTTTTGATGAAGCCAAAACTACTTGAATTATTTCGTGTTAGTAGACTAGTTAAGTAGTTATCTTCTCAAAATGTGTTTTCTTTTTCATTCAATCAAATAAGATCAGTAGATTACACTTACTTAGACAAAATAAAAAAACACTAAGTAAAGTACTTACAATTACTCACTAATGGTATCAGCATCTGGATTCAGAATCTTGAACGCTTCAAGGATTCTTCTGTGAATGTCTGAAATATGATCTTCATTGTCTATCTTTCCCTTTTCGAGTAGTTCCTCTTCAAACTTCTTCACATGATTCATATTGATTCTTTTTCCAGATCCTAACATTGGTGTTTCCCATTTCGGAAAATCAGGCACCAAAATGTTATAACCAACAGCAGTTGCGATTCGCATTATCAAGTTCCAAAGATTCTCATCTTCAGCTTCCATGAACTTGTCAAATACTGCGAATAACTCTTCTTTACTTTCTGCATCTCCAAACTTCCTGATTATCCAGTGATCTAGCTCCCATTTCATTTTAACACTCAACCAAACATCTCTATGCTCGTTGTCTATGAATCTATCAATGTGGGAATCTTCAATCATATCTGGACCAACTTTCATCTTTTGCAGCCTATGAATGTTTTTACCTAACACTTTCTTGTTAGCATAATGATCATTCTCTAGATTCTGCTTCTTATGAAGAGCTTCGACCTCTTCATCACCAATATCAGCAAGGATTTCACCTAATCCTTCTTTCTTCTTCTCAAGATCAAGTTTCCTCTTGACTTGTCTTGTTCTGGGTTGAGTTTCTTCAATCAAAACACCTTTTCCTTTAATCAGACGATTCTGCTCCTCTGCACTAGCACTGACCTCTTCAAGATCTGCTTTCTTGACTAGCCTTCTTCTCTTTGGCCTACTAGTCTCTTCTTGTGCAGCAACAGTTGTTGTTTTCTTAGATTCAACAATTTTTACTTCTCTCATCTCTTCCCCCTTTTTGGCTTCATCACTAGCCTTGAGAGTGAATAGTGAGGTAAAACGAGTCATCTCTTCTTGAACAGCTTGCCTCATCATCTCAGCAGCTCTGTCAATATCTTTCTGCTGACTCTTGGCTTGCATTAACTTGTCTAGTTGAGTAGCAACTAACTCCAACTCCATAGTAGACAAATTCAGTTCATTTTTGAAATGATTAGCAGTTAAATGAAGTAACCTGTTTTGTTCAGTCATTTCAGTCATCAGAGCTCGTGCTTGCACCAACTGATCTTGTGCTTCTCTTCTTTGAGCATCTGCTATCTCAATCTTTACACGATAAATCCTTTCCATTTTCTTTGATTCTTCAGCTAATGTTCTAGCAAAATCTATCGAACACTTTTCTGAATACTTGATCTGGCTTTGCAAAAAGTCTTCTAACTGAACATACATTTCTTGTCTGAAGGTTGAATCCATCTGGTTCACTTCACTAACAATCAGATCTTTTGACTTATCCACCAGAGATTGATTTTGTTCTTCCAAAACACGCTTAACATCAGACTTCAAGAATTCATCTAGACGACTGAACTACTTGCCTTAAATCCATTTTAACTCGTCTAAGAATTCTGTTGAAATAATCTGAGTAGCTTGAGTAGCAACAGTTGGATTCTCAGCTTCAGGAGCAACATCAATCATGAGCTCATCCTCATCAAACATTTGAGCATCAACCAACTGATCATCCAGATTAGTAGACACGACCTCGTCTTCTACTACTTCTTCATCTGGAATAACACTTCCTGCTATGGCTTTCAAATTTAACGGAGGAGAATATGGAATGATAGCTAACCTCGCTCTTTGTTCAGCTTCCTGTCGATCTTTCAACACCATTTGAACAAGCTTCGCAGTGAATGCACATGTCTCTGATGGAAAATACTTTTCCACTTGTCTTGTGATCTGGCCAACATTTCTCCTTGGACCATGAGCATGTTCTACTTGGAATTCGAACACAAGACCACGCATCTGATCTGACACATTTTCAAGATCAGTAATAGGATCAGTAGACATCAACTCTACTGGTTCAGCTTCTTGCATCAACTCGTCTTCTGCAAGATCTGCTTCAGAGACTTGTATTCCAACATCTGACTTGAATTCGGACGGCAGAATCTCATCAGAAATCACCAACATTCTCTTGACAAGAGCAGTCAAAGCTTACGGTGGGAGGAGTTCAGAGTGATCCTTTACTCCACTGTTCTCTTGCTGCTCCATCTCCCAATCTTGAAAATTCGCAATACCACCCATTCCATTGATAACTTCAAACAGATCTTCAGTTGGACCTTTCTTCAATGCAAGCCATGTGCATATTCTGATCAACTTCTCATACGTCTCAGAAGACGTGTCGATCTCAACTGATGGTAGCATCTTTTTCAGATTTCTAGTCATTTGTGCACGCAGCCTCTTCTCGCGTAAACACATTGGATAATTGACTAGGGCTTCGAATCTATTAACGGGAGTGGTCTGAGTAAGTGGGGTCCTTAGCTTAGTTGTTGCAGTGGCAACTAGTGGAGTTCCCGAAATAGATGGGTTAAATGGGTCAACATATTCTGTTGAGGTAGTGATATTTTGGATTGTGGTTTCTGGGGGCTGTGATGTGTCTTGGTTTGGTTTGACAACTGTCGGAGTATCAGTTGTATCAAATATGGTAGTATCTTTGGTAACGTTGGATCTCAGCGGTTGTACTGCCAACGGTGAGGTTTTGGGTACAGGTCTGACACGAGATCGTAGTGATCTTGCCTTGGTTTTCACAGGGAGATCAAGAGGAATTGAAATAGGTCGAGTAGAAGTACTAACCTCTTCAGTCGACTTGTCTGGTGAGGGACTCGACTCGACTCTCACCAGTCGATAAGTTTCTCCAATCTCAATAAATTTCCCCTTGTCTGATTCTTTTTCTTCCGAATCTTCAACGGAATCTTTCATAGCTTCATCAGACGCGTACTGAACCAATGCACCACTGGTTCCAACTTCCTCCTTGTCTTCTTCTTCACTAGAAGAGACAGCTTCCAACATAGCATCTCGTGGGTTAATCTAAACTTGCCCACGTTCAGCAGCCCTTCCTTCCGCTTGTCTATCGAGAGCACCTTTCTTCAAATAATGCTTCAAGACATGAAATGGCTTGCCTTTGCTCCAACTCGTCTTGTTCGGCAATAAGACGGGTAGCAAAATACTTAGCTTGTTTCCAAAGCTAACAGCCGCAGACACGATCCATTCAGCCGAATCTGTGTCAACTCGCACATTTCTTTCAAAGTACATTAGCCTATCCAAGAACAACTTGTACCAATTTCCATCAATGATGTCGTCATAGATTGCGGCCATCACTCTTGTCTTTTGAAGAGTCACAGAGTCGAAACTCCCAGTAACTCCAAGAAACATCTTGGATGCAATATCAAGAAGCGTCTTGTACTTGTCTAGCAGCTCCTTCTTCTTGACAGACGGGATCTTTCCATCTAGATTCAGCTTCAATTTCTTGCCACAGAAAATGTTGAGATACCTCAATTCCTGCCCAGCTCCATACAACTCCACATCAATCGTACCCGAAGGTAGTTTCAATGTTTCGAACACAATTTCTCGAGTGATTTCCACTCGGCTTATTCCAATGAATGCTTCGATTGAGTCACCCTGTCGAGTAGCAGTGGCATAAAACTCGAGCACCTCTTCTTCAAACACCACCTCTGGAAATGCTTTGATAAGAATTTCTTTGTTTCCTTTTGAGTGCCTTCCATTGAAGAACACCGATCCTTCCACATGCACCTTGCCTTCTGTCGTGTACTTCCCTAAGTCAAATCTTGCCTGCATGTTATTTCTCACATCGAACATAGAAACAATCGACATTATAGAAGTAATGAGTGTGATATAATTTGCAGTTAAGAAATTTGCAAGAAATTAGGAATGCTTGAGAGTAGGATAGCAAAGTGAATCGTGAGGAGTGATTTTAGGAGAGAAGAGTGGTTTTGTTACAAGAACAGTTTGAATCAACGACCACGATTAAGAGGTTTGATCCAACGGTGGGGACTTTTGAAATTCAGTTGCGTAATCGAGACGATTATGTGATTTGATTTTGTAAATTTTGGAATCCACCTTTTCTATTGGTTAGGATAGAGGAGTGTACTCATATGACCTAGCGTAGTAGAAATTAGGCGGGAACTAGGTGTATACACCTCATTTAACTGGAGTGTATTCATCCAATTCTAGATTTTCCAAATTTTTCATAATCAAATTACTTTTATATCCTTAATCAAACAACTTTAAACACTTGTAGTATTTAAAATCACGAGTGAGCTTATCTTATCGGTTCGAGTTCATCAGAACAGATCAGTAGACTTGTCAGCACCAGACGAGTTCCCCCTTCGACTGTGCTTTGTCTGTTTGAATGTCGAATTACTTCATGTACCTGTCTCATCTTATGTGATGTGTGAATGTAGGTACAAGTAGTATAGTAGAATAATTAATTCAAATATCATTTTAATACAGCAATCAAGGTTTCGATCAAGATGACTTTTAACACACTTAAGAGTTATCATAAGGATATTTAAGAAATCATAGATTCCCCCTTAAATGTTTATTCCCTTAGTATTACCCTCAGCTTTATCAGCTTCCTCATCGGGTTGTTTGGTCATCTTGTCTGACCTTGTTTACCTGTCTTATTGACGAGTAGATGAGTGCTCTGTTTTTGTGGTAACTTGTCTCTTCTCCTTTCTTCCTTTTTGATGTACCTGTCTGGTTAGTACACAACTACATACTAGTAGGGTTTAGATCAATTAGTCCTAGACAAATGCATAATTCACGAAAACGAGCCTTAGGTAATGGTTTTGTGAAAATGTCAGCTCTTTGAAAATCAGTTTGAATCTTTTCCATACGAATATCCTTCTTTTCTACATGATCACGTATGAAATGACGTTTCACATCAACATGCTTATAACGTGTGTGCAAAACAGGATTTTGTGTAATGGCAATATCATTGTTACTGTCACAGAAAATAGGAACATTTGATTCACAGATATTGTAATCTCTAAGCTGTTGAATAAGCCACAATAATTGACTACAACAACTACCAGCAGCCATGTACTCGGCTTCAGTAGTAGAGGTAACAACACTTGTCTACTTTTTCAAAAACCATGAAATAAGTTTTGTGCCTAAGAATTGACAAGAACTAGATGTAGATTTCCTATCTATTCTACAGCCACCAAAATCAGAATCAGAGTAGCCACTTAGGGATAAATCATCATTTGAAGGATACCATATACCACGATTGATGGTTCCTTTAAAATATTTCAGTATCCGTTTAGTGGTTTCCATATGACTCTCTTTTGGATTAGCTTGAAATCGAGCACATACGCCAACAGAAAATGCAATATCAGGTCTACTAGCAGTTAAGTACAGTAATGAACCAATAAGACCACGATAATGTATTTGATCCGCAAACTTACCGTTCTCGTCTGGATCCATCCTGTAGGTAGGTAGCATAGGTACTCCAGAAGATTTACAAGTCTTAATACCATACTTGTCTAGTAGATTACGAGTATACTTGGCTTGATTTATGAAAATCCCATCGGGAGTTTGTTTTACTTGAAGTCCAAGAAAATAAGTCATCTCTCCCATCATTGACATTTCAAACTTACTTTGCATGAGTGTTGAAAAACTTTCACTCAGCCTTTTGTTGGGTGATCCGAAAATGATATCATCCACGTAAATTTGAACAAGTAGGATATCCTTACCTTCTTGTCTTCTGAACAAGGTTCTATCGACCTTACCCTTAGTAAGACCATTTTCTAATAGAAATTGAGAAAGAGTATCGTACCATGCTCTGGGAGCTTGTTTTAATCCGTATAAGGATTTCTTCAACTTGTACACTTGGTTGCCTTTCACTTCGAAACCTGGAGGTTGTTCAACATACACTTCTTCCGCAAGAATACCGTTAAGAAATTCACTTTTAACATCCATTTGATATATAGTAAACTTCATATAAGCAGCATATGCAAGGAACAATCTAATGGCTTCTAGTCTAGCAACAGGTGCATAAGTTTCCTCATAGTCTATGCCTTCAGCTTGTGAATAGCCTTGGGCTACTAGTCTAGCCTTATTTCGAATGACTACATCATTCTCATCTTTCTTGTTCTTGAAAATCCATCGTGTGCCTACTACATTATGATGTTTAGGTCTATCGACAAGTTCCCAGACGTCGTTTCGAACAAACTGGTTCAACTCGTCTTGCATAGCAATGATCCAATTACTATCAGTCAATGCCTCATTAATGGTTTTAGGCTTGATAGATGAGAGGAAACAACACCAGCAAAACAAAGATGGACTAGGTTGTTCTTGTGACTCAAAGAGTTGTCGTCTAGTCTTCACACCAACAGTAGAGTCACCAATGATATTTTCAGTATCATGAGCAGATTTCCATGTTTTTCTAGTCTTAGTAAGCATATTATCATCATCTAGATCAGTTATAACATCATGCATTTCAATATCATTTACATTAGAAGATTTAACAGGAGTAGACGAGTCGACTAGTTCAGGCATGTCAACTGGTCTAGTGGATTTACCTTGAGCACTTACCTTCTCCTGATCATCAGACTCGAGAGCTTTCATGAACGGGTTATAAGCTTGAACAGATTCATAAACCTCTGATTCTTGGTCAGTTTGGATCGATAGATCAGTTACCTTCTTACTGATCTGGTCGGTAGGTGAGTCCTGTAGAGATTCATCGAAAACTACATGTGGTGTTTCTTCCACACATAAGGTAGAGTAGTTGAATACTCTGAATGCTTTACTAGTCGAGGAGTATCCCAAGAATATCCCCTCGTCTGCTTTAGCATCGAAAGCATTCAACTTGCTTTTCCCATTATTATGGATAAAACACTTACAACCAAATATATGGAAATATGAAACTCTGGATTTTCGACCTTTCCATACCTCATAGGGCGTCTTACCTAGTGCTTTATTGATAGCACTTCTGTTTTGGGAATGGCATGCAGTATTGATCGCTTCTGCCCAAAACTTCTGAGGAGTATTATACTCTGTCAGCATGGTCCTGCAGGCCTCCTTAAGAGTTCTGTTCCTTCGCTCTGCTACTCCATTTTGTTGTGGTGTCCTTGCTGCACTAGTAAGGTGCTGGATGCCACGCTTGGAACAAAATTCTTTAATATAGCAGTTAATGAATTCAGTACCCTTGTCACTACGGATCTTGACAATGGACCTATTCTTCTCAACTTGTATCTTCTTCAACAAATCAGGTAGGAGTGTTTGTGTGTCACTCTTCTTGTGTAAGAAGACTACCCAAGTAAACTTAGAATAGTCGTCTACCACAACAAGTGTGTACCTTCTACCGTTCAGTGTTGGAGGAGTTATTGGGCCATGTAGGTCCATATGTAGAAGTTCAAGAACTCTACTTGTTGAGAGGGATGGAATGGATTTAAATGAACCCTTTACCTGTTTACCTTTCTGACAAGCATTGCATACATGTGATTTGTAATAAACTTCGTTGGGTAAACCTTCAACAAGGTAATCTCTTGCGATCTTATTAATCACCTTAAAGTTCATATGACAAAGGCGTCTATGCCAAAGCCAACTGATCTCTTTGGGTGTCTTAGTAAGAAGACAAGTGTCCCGCGGACAGCTATTCCAATTCACAATGTACACACTGCCTTGTCTTATGCCGACAAGTAGTACGGTTTGTGTCCTCTTGTCTATGATTTCGCACTTTTGACTTTTGAACTGCACTTTGTAACCTCGATCACAAAACTGTGAAACAGATAATAGATTATATTTCAAACCTTCTACGTATGATACATCTTGTATTTCTACATCGCCATTTCGGATATAGCCAAAGCCTTTTGTGATGGCTGTAGAGCTATCACCGAATATAACCTTTGGTCCTTCTTGCTCATAGTAGCTTGATAGAAGTGCCTTAGTACCAGTCATGTGATGCGAACAACCACTGTCTATGTACCAAGTTTCTCCTATTGAGCCACCCTTCTTGTATAGATCGAGTCGACCCTGCATTAGATGATATTTCATAATTTAGGTACCCTCCTTGTCTATTGGGGTCCTGGGGGGTTAGTCGAGTTCAATGGAATCCAAATATACATTGGAGTCCTGAACAAGTTTGATCTTCTAAGCTTTCGACCATATTTGTTGCAAAATAAGACCCTGTTGTCCTTGTCTGGCCTATCCTCAGTCCTTGGGTCTACTCGTCTGAGGTAGCCTCTTGGCTTGACCTCTACTTGAGTAGGCACAGGTCTGTGATAGTCAGAGTAGGGCTTGTATGCATTGGGGCCATACGGTTTATAGACATGTTTAGGTCTTTCTTCTCCTTCGATATCATACGATTCAGGCGGAGGATATAAGACTGGTTGTATACGATGTTTTGGAGCCATATTCATAGGCCTAGACGAGTATAGCTGAGACTGCCTTATTAAAGGAGGTCTAGGCTCTTTCCATCTAGTTTGTACTTGTCTATCATTGGTCCTTTTCCTTTATCATTAGTCAAAGAGCTTGAGATGAAAATAGTAGGGTTCTTAGGAACTTGAGTAGACGAGTTGGGTGTCTCAGCACCTATGTCTGTCTTGTCAGCAGGAACCCTATACCTATATGACAATTCAAGGTTAACCTTAGAGGAGTTAACCAGGTCAGTAAGTTTAAGGTCTAGAGTGACAACCTCAGTTTCTAAGAACTTATTACGTTCTTCAAGCTTTTTGCACTTGCTTTTTAAAACATTGAATTCATGTTTCTCAGTAGCATGTGTCTTAAGTAGGTCTTGATACAACTTGTCTGTCAATGCACACTTGTCTTTGAGTTGACTCAACTCTTCTTGCAAGCGTTCATTTAGGACTGTTATATTAGGATCTACCTTAGACTGAGCTTCCTTAAGATCAATGATTTCTTGTTTTAAAATGATGTTTTCGTCACTGACTTCCATGAACGCCTTATTAGCGAGTAGGAGGTCTTCTTCAGTCACACCAGTAGAGTGATGAAGACTACTCCCTACTCCACTATCGGTTGTATCACTTTCATCAGAGTCTGATTCATCACATTATTGAAATGAAGTTGTAGATGATACCTCTTGTTCAATTTTGGCCATGCAGCAGAGTCCATCATCTACTATGAATGCTTCATCTTGATCAGACGGGTAGCTAGACGAAGACGATGGTAACTCGTCTAAGTCCGTTTCAGAGTCATTATTAGCCATCATTGCCTTCTTACCCCCGTTGTATCTTCTTTCCCTTCTTGCCTTGCGCTCTTCACGATCATTAGTGCTCAGGTCTGGACATTCGTAGATGTAGTGACCTGGTTTCTCACAGTTATAACATAAAGGATCGTTAGTAGACCTTTTAATAGGTGATTTATCTCTGCGCTTATCTCGTCTATCAGAACGATGAATCTTCCTATCATCGGACTCTCTATCTCGTCTGTTACTTTTCGAGACTTCGTCTCTCCTTTCAGACGAGTTTCGGTCTCGTCTGGTCTCAGACGAGTTCTTAGAAGTCGAACCTCTATAGTCTCTATAGAACTTTTTATATCTACCATATCGTTTGTTTAGTCTGTCGAACTTCCTAACCATAAGGTTCATCTGATCTTTCAGACTTAGATCAGACTTGTCTAACTCGTCTCTTATGCTAGCAGGCTTGGACCTGTCTACTCTAGAGCTCTTAGACGAAGTAGACTTGAAAGCAACATTCTTCGACACGGCTTTTTCCCTATCACTACTGGCAATTGGTTCTTCCTCGTCTAATTCGAACTCATGCGCCTTAAGAGTCTGGAACATGGTTTCTGAGGGCCACGAATTAATATCTTGTGTGGATTTAATGATCATGTTGACCATTTTCCATCTTTCATCCAAAACCTTCAAGATTCTCAGGTTAATCTCTCTTTCAGTGTAAGTTTTTCCTAGTACTTCAAGATCTTTCATGATTTTAGTAAATCGAGTATCCAATTCATCAATGGATTCACCTGGCTTCATCTTAAATGTTTCAAACCTTTGGACAGCTGTGGACAATTTGCTTTCTTTGATCAGTGTAGTGCCTTCACAAAGAACAGCTAGTTTGTCCCACATTTGCTTGGCAGTCTTACATTTTAACACTTTACCAAGATACTCGTTTGGAAAGGTGTGTAAAATATAATTCTTAGCAAGAGTATCCAAATTGTTTTGACGCATTTCTTCAGAAGTCAATTCTGACCTTGGTTTAACAATCAACTCTCCAACTTCTTTGGTTTGGTCTAGTGTAGCAATATTTCTGATCATGGTAACAACTGGTCCTTCTTTGATCACAGATACCATCAGATCATGAGTTGAGCTGAAAATGGCTTCCATCCTCAACTTCCAGTAGTCGTAGTCCTAAACAGAGAACTTGGGAAGTTTGTTAGCGCTTATCTCAAGAGACATGTTTTAGCAGTTTGATCAGATATGATAATAGCAAGAAATCAGGATACAGATATATCAAGAAAGTGTGGTATGAATCAGAACAGAAACGAACCAAGACTTCACCCAAAGTCTTTAAATGTTATCAAGAAACAACAGTTCGACAACTACTGCTCTGATACCACTTGTTGGTCCCAAGTTGTGTTAATAATATTGAGTAAGCTAGTAAAAGTCTAGAGGGGATGGGTGAATAGACTTTTAAAATTCTTTCAATATATCAGAATATGTAATGCGGAATTAATCAAAGTAACAATGAGCCCAATTTAGTTTATACTCAACTTCTATTCGTAATTCGAACTTCTGTATGAACACTCTACTTGTCTTGTTTAGATAAGCAATTAATCAATTAAGCAATTAAACAAACAAGAAAGTAAATCAACACACAACGATTTTATAGTGGTTCGACAACTTGTCTACATCCACTCTCACAACTCCAGTCGTGAAATTCTTATTACTCTTCCAATCGAGTAGTCTTGTGATTTTAAGTCCCAAGAAATAAGACTTTGATCTTCTCGAAAACACTACCAAGTGCCTCTTCGATCTAACTAGCTATTTTACAAGTAACTAGCAGCTTGAAAACAAAAACATAAAAGTAAACTTCTCTGTCTTTAGTAGTAGCCTTCTTGTTCTTCACTTGTCTTCTGGCTTCTTTCTGAATCTTCAAACTCTGAGAGTATTCACTTCACTTGAATGTAGAATATTAATGCTTCAGTAGTTTTTCCAGTAGTCTCTAATGAATGAATACCTTGCGGTATTTATAAGTTTCCAATCCAAGAACTTTCAGTTGTGTAACCAACTTTTCTTGAAAACTAACTTATAACTGATTCTTCTTATCCATCCACGCGTTTCTTCAGTTAATTAGTTATTCCTTAACTAACTCTTTAATCCTTATCTTCAATACGCGTTTTTGTAACTAACTCATTAGTTCTTCTCGTCTTGTCTTGTAGTCTCGCGCACCTGTCTTGTTCACCAGTAGTAGACTTCGTCTTCTACTTGTCTTGTGCAGTAGACTTCTTCAGATTACATCAAGAACTAATCTAGTCCTATTATCTAATCCTAACAAGACTATTACATTACATTAAGCTCTTGTTATAAAGCTTAGAAAACTATACATCAATATACAATCAATACAATCGAAATATGAGCTTATATACATTTCAAATAGCTCAATATAAAACCTAACAAATATACACAATACTTATAAACTGTACTTGTCTTTTTATCTTTCATACTTATCATGTTAACTTTACTTGTCTTATGAACCAGTACTTGTCTTGTGAACTCTACTGATCTGCTCAAGATGACTTTATAACTAGACTAAATCAGTCAACACTTAGAAAATATTCAAGTCTACTTTTGGCTTATCAAAACTTCATCTTTTATCTTTTATCATCATTTAGGACTTGTCTTTAGGATTCATATCCCAACATGATGCGTTGTGTTACTTCAGTTTCATACTCTCTTCTTGTGAATGGACAGCCTTTGGCCCCTTTCACCCCTCAAAGGGGGCTCCGTCAAGGGGACCCCATTTCCCCTTACCTTTTCCTGATTTGTGTAGAGGATTTCTCCACTCTCATTCGACGAGCGAAAATGCGAGGGAATATTACAGGTTTCAAGGTCTCGAAGAACGCCCCTCCGGTCTCACACATCTTCTTCGCGGATGATAGTATCCTCTTTTTTCGAGCCGCTCAAAGAGAGGTGGACGAAATCACTGACCTTATTGAGATCTACGAGGCTGCCTCGGGGCAGCTAGTAAATATGGAGAAATCGGAGCTCATTGCTAGTGAAAATGTCTCGGTGGAGCGGAAAGAGGACTGTGGGAAACAACTTGGGGCAAGAACAGTCGAGAGTTACTCGAAATATTTGGGGCTCCCTACTCCCTTCGGAAGGTCCAAGTCCCAAATTCTCCGAGTTGTTGTTGAAAGAATTCTGAACAGGTTAAAAAGCTGGAAAGAGAAAACACTTTTTAAGGCAGGCAGGGAAATTGTCATCGAAACTGTGATTCAGTCCATTCCGACATACATTATGAGTTGTTTCCTATTTCCTCGTATGTTGTGTGACGAAATTGAGAGAGCAATTGCAAGGTTTTATTGGGGGCAGCGGATAATGGGAAGAAAACTCACTGGGTAAGTTGGGATAAGGTTACGCGAACTAAGCGTGATGGGGGCCTTGGTTTCCGGGAGATGTATTATTTTAACCTCGCTTTGGTGGTAAAACAATTTTGGAGACTCAACCGATCTCCGAACTCCTTAGCCACCAAGATTTTCAAAGTAAAATATTTCCCTCGAGGGGACATGGAGACAGCATGCCATGGATACCAACAAAGCTTTGCTTGGCGTATCTTACTAGAATCTCGTGGTCTTGTTCGAAAAGGGAGTGCTTGGCGGGTGGGCAACGGAGACTCCATTTGCCGTTTTGAGGAGAAATGGGTCTGGAATGAACACTACTTTAAACCCCAGATGAAAGATAGTGCATATCACAGCCTCTCTTTCGTGGCTTACTTTATTGACTCGGCCACCCACTCTTGGAGGCTGGATCGGCTGTTACAATGCTTTAAGGAGGAAGATGTTAGATGCATTGTGGCCATGCCTCTCAGCAACCGAAACGTCCCTAGCCTAAAGATTTGGAGCGGCACAAATAATGGAAGATTTAGTGTGAAATCAGTGTACCATATGGCAATCAATCTCTTCTCATGTAGAGGACGAAACCTCCTTTCCGACAGCCAACCAACAAACTTTTGGGACAAGTTGTGGCAGCTGAAAATCCCGCCCAGTACACGTCACTTCATGTGGCGAGCATGTTTGAATGCCCTCCCGTGCATGGAAAACTTAGTGAGGCGAGGGATGGGTGTCCGTCCTGATTGCGCCATCTGTGGTGAGGTGCGTGAAACCACTGTTCATACGCTTCTGCTGTGCCTAAATGCCATCCAAACCTGGGGCTCCTCCCCTATTCATATCGACTTCCAAAATATTCCCACATCAAGCTTCAAAGGTGTTCTTTGGGATATGTTGGAACGGCTTCCAGCCCTTGGAGTGGCGATCTTGGCTATTACAACGAACAACATTTGGAATGCTAGAAACAAATTTATTTTTGAGGGCCGACCTCTAAACCCGCTTGCTGCAGCAAGTCGTGCTACAAATCTGGCCCATGAATTGAACCCCCATTTGCCTGCATCTTCACTAGACTGTCAGAAGCAGCGCCGAGAGAGATGGAAGTTGCCGCCACCCGGAAGGAACAAATTGAACTCAGACGCCGCGGTCTTTAAGGATGGATTAGTGGGGCTGGTTTTGTAATCAGGAACGACGCTGGTAAAATTTTGGTCTCGGGCAACCGAAGAACAACAGCCTCCGGATGTAGTGTGTTGTTCGAAGCTATGGCAATGAGATACGTGCTGAATCGGGTTGTTGAGTGTGGAATCGGCAATATGGTGGTGGAAACGGACTTGGAGACACTTGCTAAGGCACTGGATTCCCAGGTCGAAGCTGATGTGCAAGTGATGTTGGTTGTTGAAGATATCTGGGAGCTTGCTCGAAGAATGAATAGCTCTTTTTTTAGTTTCGCACGTCGAGAAGCTAATAGCGTTGCCCATGCCCTTGCACACGTGGGCCCGCATACGGAATGAGAAGAGGTCTGGATTGAAGAAATTCCGAACAATTGTATCTTGTTTGTTATCAATGATGTAAGGCGAGAGCCTAATATTTTCACTTAATGAAATTCTATTTTCCCGTAAAAAAAAAAAATTAAACTCAATGTTTTACAATTACACTTAGGTCTCCCTAATTTTTTTTCTTTTAAGTGTAGATTAATTAAACTCAATGTTGTACAATTACACTTAGGTCTCCCTAAAATTTTTTTTCTTTTAAGTGTACATTAATTAAACTCAATGTTGGGTCTCCCTAATTTTTTTTAAGTGTAGAATTACAATTACACTTAGGTCTCTCTGGAATTACATTAAGTTAAATTAATGTGAATTAAGCTATGATTACGGATTGTTAGGATTAAATTAAGTTAAATTAATGTGAATTAAGGTCAACCGACTCATTCACGTCTTTAAACCCCCCCTATCCCACTTAATTCAAACTAGAGTAATTCAAATCAAATCAACATTACATCGCATTTAAACATTCCTCTCCCACTTGTCCACGTTCAACCCCCCACACTCCTCCACGTCATTATTTACTCGGATACGTTTTCCATGGCCGACAATAGTAATCACTGCAAGCTGTATTCCATGGCCGACATAATTAACATCGATTTTCAAGGCGTAATGATTACATAAACTCCCTAAAACCATTTACGCAAGCTGTATTCACTACACTGTTTAAATGAACGATCAAGATTAATGTGAACAAATTTAATCAATGGTTGAGATGAATTTGGAGAGGATCAAGGAAGAACAGAGAATATTTGGGCAAATCAAGCGATGTCTTTCAATTGACACACATAAACCCTAGCCATAAATGGATAGTTGACAATTTAAATCGTAATTAAATCGTAAATTAAAAGTTAATTTAGGTAAATTAATTAAAAATCGTAATTTAAAAGTTAATTAAGGTAAATTAATTAAAACTAAGTAATTTAAAATTTAATTTAGGTAAATTAATTTAAATCGTAATTTAAATCTTAATTTAGATAAATTAATTAAAACTAAGTAATTTAATATTTAATTTAGGTAAATTAATTTAAATTGTAATTTCAATCTTAATTTAGGTAAATTTAATTCAGACATGCATACACCCCTTCCGGCTTCCGCCCTGAATTCGATTACATTTACACCCAAACACAACTCTTCACGCATACACCCCTTCCGCCCTAAATTAATTCTATCACAAACATATGTTCTTGAACAACACTTTTCTCCCCCAAAATATACTCTCTCTCTCTCTCTCTCTCTCTCTCTCTCTCTCTCTCTCTCTCTCTCTCTATCTATCTCTCTCTCTCAAACATGCCAAAAACAAGACCAGCCTCAAGAAAATTACGATTTACCATCGAAAACAACCCTGAGGAGATCGCCCATGAATTTCGCATAATCCACATAGATTTTTTACTGTCAAATGCAAGACAACTGAATGCCACAATCGTTTGGTATTTTGTTCCGCATATATTTTCAATGTTATTTATTTTTTAAGGTTGTAGGTCCCAAGTTGAGTTAATAACGAGTAAGCTAGTGAAAATGTCTAGAGGGGTGAATAGACTTTTCAAAATTCTTTCGAAATATCAAAGTACAATGTGCGGAATACGAAATTATCAATGAGCCCAATTCAAGATTATACTCAACTTATTTTCGAGAACTCTGTTCTATACTCAACTAGTCTAGATCAGTTAAGTAGTTAAACCAATTAATCAATTTAAACAATCAAAACTGTAAAGTAAATCAAACACAAGATTTATAGTGGTTCGACAACTTGTCTACATCCACTCTCACAAACCCAGTTGTGATGTTTCCACTAAACTCTTCCAATCGAGTACAAGTGTATGTTCCTGTCTTTAAAGTCCCAAGAAGAAGACTTAGATCTTCAATCAGACTATACCTCCAGATATGTCTACGATCTTACTAGAAATTTTACAAGTATCTAGCACCTTGAAAATAACAAAACAAAACTAAAAACTTCTCTGATTTTCAGTAGTAGCCTTCTTGATTCTTCACTTGTCTTCTGGCTATCTTTCTGAACTTCAATCAACTCTGAGAGTAAACTTCGATTGAATCTTCAATAACGTTTGTAAGTAGTAATTCTTAATATCTCAGTAATCAGTCGTCTTCAACCAATGAATACCTTGGGGTATTTATAGACTTCAAATTCAAGAACTTTCAGTTGTGTAACAACCTTTCTTGAAAACTAACTTGTAACTGTTTCTTTTATTCTTCCACGCGTTTCTTCAGTTAATTAGTTATTCCATAACTAATTCTTCAATTTCATCTTTAATACGCGTTTCTTTACCTAACTTTAAGTTAACTTGTCTTGTGTAGTCTAGTAGATGTACTTGTCTTGTAGTCCACCTGTCTTGAGTAGTAGACTGGTCTTCTCTTCTTGTGCAGTAGACTTCTAATAAAACTAATCTAGTCCTATCATCTAACCTAACAAGACTATTACATTACTTTAAGCTTTTATAATACAAGCTTAGTCAACTTATAACTATACAAAGAATCTAATCTATTACATATAGAAATCATGAGCTCTATACAACATTTAAATAGCTCAGTAACAATCTAACATATATGAAGTACTTATAAATCGTACTTATCATTTAATGAATACTTTTCTTTTGAATTCTACTGATCTGTTCAAGATGACTTCAACTCAACTAGACTAGATTAGTCAACACTTAGAAAATATTCAAGTCTTCTTTTGGCTTATCAAAACTTTATCTTTTATCTCTTATTCATCATTTAGGACTTGTTCTAGGATTCATATCCCAACAATTTCCCCCTTTTTGATGAAGCCAAAACTACTTGAATCTTTTCTTATTAATAGACTAGTTAAGTAGTTACCTTGTCTTTTAACATCAAATAGTACTTTTATCTTTTCATTCATTCAAAATAAGATCAGTAGATATTACAAATACTTCCAAAATAACAAAATATCAGAGCAAAAACAACTAAAACAAACAACTAATCTGAAAGAGTACCTCCTTCCGGGTTTGGAACGCAGAATGCATCAAGGAGTCTCTTGTGAATTAGACATATATGGTCTTCATCTTCAATCTTCTCTTTATCCAGCAGCTCTTCTTCAAACTTCTTGATTTGATTAACATCAACCCTTTTTCCTGAGCTTGTCATGGGACATTTCCATTTTGGAAATTCAGGAACAAGAATATTGAAATTAGCACCAGCAGAAATCCTTAGGATTAAATGCCATAACTTCCTGTATTGTCCTTCCATGAACCTGTCAAATAAAGAGTATAATTCATCTTGGCTTTCAGCATCACCATACTTCCTGATGATCCAATGATCAAGTTCCCATTGACTCTTCACTTCAATCCATTCAGCTCTATGCTCATTATCTATGAAGTGATCAATGAACTTGTCTTCCATCTTGTCTTCATCAGCTTTCAACTTCTGTAGTCTTTCAATATGCTTCGTAATTTTCTTCTTGCTTGCATAATGAATCTCGTCATCTGCAATTCTTTGTTTCTTCTCAACTACAGCAGCAGCAGTATGTTCTTCAATACTCAACTTCCTCTTAACTCGTCTAGTCTGAATCTCTGCTTCAGGAGACGATGCAACACCTTTACCTTTCTCTAATCTCATCTGCTTTTCAGTTTCAGCGTGCTCTAGATCTGCCTTCTTCACTAATCTGCCTCTTTTAGGCCTTCTTAGTTCTTCAATTGCAGTAGCAGCATCTTTCATCTCCGGTTCAGCACTAGCAGACTTAGCAACTTCAACTAGACTGGTCTCTTCCCCCTTTTTGGCTTCATCACTTGCCTTAAGAGTAAAAAGAGAAGTAAAGCGAGTCATTTCTACTTTCAAAGCTTCCTTCATAGCTTCAGTAGCTGACTCAACGTTCTTCTGAAGCAATTCCACATTGCTCATCCTGTCTAAGCGTTCAGTAACTAGTTCCAACTTCTGTGTACAGGAAACTAGTTCATCTTTCAGTTGAGTAGCCGTTTGTCTAAGAAGAGTATTTTGTTCAGTCAGCTCATGTAGAACAGCCCGAGAACGCACCAACTGATCTTGTGCTTCCCTTCTCTGTTCATCAGCAATGGCAACTTTAACACTGTAGAGTCTTTCCATTTTACTTGACTCTTCAGCTAACGATCGAGCAAACGAGATTGATCTCTTTTCTGAAACATCAACTTGTTTCTGCAGAAAATCTTCAACTTGAGCAAACAACTCTTCTCGGAAAGTGACGTCCATCTTGTTGATTTCACCAATAAACAAGTCTCTGGATTGGTCAACAAGTGACTGATTCTGTGCAATTAGCACATCCTTCATTTTCAAGTCCAAGAATTCATCTATAGCAGTGTGAACAACACTTCTCAGATCAGTCTTTAAATCACCCAGAAATCTGTCTGGCATAGCTTGAGTCGAACTGGAAGTTCCAACAACATTATCAACTGCCTTGAGTTCTTCTTCATCAAACATCTCAGCATCCAAAAACTCATCATCTTCTTTTCCAATCATGAGTGAGTCGACTTCATCTTCATCACTATGAACAATTTCTTCCAACTGTTCTGAAGTCTGGACTGCTATCTCAGCTACTTCTGGCTTGATCTCTTCTTCAACTAGATCAGTCTGAGTTCCAACGTCAAAAGCAAACACATCCTCAATAACACCATCTGGAATGTTCAAAAGCTTCTTGACTAGATCAACCAAGGCTTTGCGCGGGAATAGTTCGGAGTGATCCTTAACTCCACTATTTTCTTTCTGTTCCATCTCCCAATCCATAAAATTGGAGATTCCGCCTTTGCCTTGAATGACTTCAAACAAATCATCTGTAGACGACTTCTTCAATGCGAACCATGTGCAAATCCGGACTAACTTTTCAAACTGTTCGGATTCATAGTCTACTTCTATAGTCGAGAGAGTCCTTCTCAAATTCTTGGTCATTCGGTCACGAATTCTCTTCTCTCGTAGACACATCGGATAATACACCAGGGATTCAAATCTAACAACAGACGGGTCCTGAGTAGATGGGGTCTCCAACTCAGTTGTTGCAGTGGCAACTGGCGTCTTGTCTGAAGTAGATGGGTTGGGGGGTTCACCATATTCTGGTGAGGGAGAGGGAGTGAAGGCACTGGTTTCAATGGGCTTTAATGTGGCTTGGTCAGGTATGACAACTGTAGGAGTATCAGTTGTATCTTGTTTAGAAGTGATTTGGGGATGACTGGCTCTAAGCGGTAATGCCGCCAGTACATGAGAGGTTGGGGGTAAAGGACGAGGCCTAGATCGATGTGATCTAGCCTTGGTTCGAACAGTAGAGAGAGAGAGAGAAGGAATTGACAAGGCTTGTGAAGAGGTACCAACCTGGTGACTCGACTCTTCTGGTGGAGGTGGGGTTCCAACTCTCACAAGAGTATACATCTCAGGTACTTGGTCACTCGACTCCTCCTCTTGAGTCGTCTCTTCATCCGATTGAGTCTTCTCTGAGTCGTCTGCACTAGACTCGGCTTCCTTAGACCCGGCTTGTGAAGAACTATCCGAATCCGCATACGGCAATACTTCAGATTCATCAAACTACACCTGTCTAGGAGCAGCTGACCTTCCAGCAACCTGCTTCTTCAGAGCCTCTTTCTTTAGATAGAACTTCAACGGATGAAATGGCTTTCCCTTGCTCCAATTAGTCTTGTTGGGCATCAACATTGGGAGTAATATACTCAGCTTGTTTCCATATCCAACTGCTTGAGAGACCACCCAATTTCGGGTATCAATATCCACCCTAACACTTCTTTCAAAGTGCATCATCCTGTCAGCTATTAACTTAAACCAATTACCCTCGGTAATTCCATCGTAGATGGCGGCCATAATTCTTGTTTTTACTTGTGTGACTGAGTCAAAAGATCCAGTGGCACATAGAAGCATCTTGCTAGCTATGTCCAGTAGAGTGCGATATTTTTCTAGGAGCTCACCCTTCTTAGCTGTAATAGCTTTGCCATCAGGTTTCAGTTTCATCTTCCTTCCGCAGAAAATGCTTAAATATTTCATCTCTTGCCCTTCCGCATACTTTTCCACATCAATCGTTCCGATGGGCAACCTCAGTCTTTCAAAAAGAGCTTCACGTGTGATTTCCACACGATTTGAACCAATAAAAGATTCGATGACATCTCCTCTTCTGCTAGCATTAGCATAGAATTCCAGAACCTCCTCTTCCAGAACAATCTTAGGAAATGCCTCCAAATAGGGTTTTAGCCCGCATCTAGTGCACTTGGTCAGAATTTCTTCATTACCAACTGTGTGATGTCCACCAAAGAACAGGGACGGTTCAACATGCACCTTGTTGTCATTGATGTATCTGCCTAGATCAAACTGTGCCTGAATGTTGGTATTAACATCGAAAATAGACCGAATAGACATGTTGAATGATTTGAAACGAACAAGAAGGTAGATTATGCAGAGAATCACTGTTAGCAAGTAGTAGAGAAGTTATGAAACGTGAGGCAAGACGTGTGCAAGTGTTGGTTTTTGTTTAAAACAAAATTTTGATCCAACGGTCAAGATTGAAGGATTAGATCTAACGGTGAAGACCTTTGGCATTCAGTTACGGAACCGAGAAAAAAAATGTGAATTGATTTTGTACAAATTGAAATCCACCTTTCTTATGTGCAAACTTAAAGAGTGTATTCATCTGACCTATTTAGGTCGTGTTTTTGGCATGAATTGAATATGTACACCTCATTAACTAGTGGTGTATAAATCCAATTCTAGGATTTTCAAATTTAAACACAATCTTATTACTTTAACATTGTTAATTTGTTTTGAGTAAACATTTTGACACATATTCTATGTAAATCAATGAAAACTTAGCTTGTCTGTTCGAGTCCATCCAGAACAGATGAGTAGGACTAAGCTTCATAAGGCGAGTAGGTTCAATGGCACAAGACGAGTAGTCTTATGTCCACCAGATGAGTTCCCCCTTCGACTATGCTTATCTGTCTGAATGTCGAACAGCTTTATGTACCTGTCTTCTTTAGTACGACAGATAGTCGAGTAGAATTTATATGACGAATATTAATTTAAATCAATGATCAAGGTTCAAACAAGATGACTGTAACCAAACTTAAGAGTCAACACAAGGATTTTTAAGAATTCAAAGATTCCCCCTTAAATGTTTATTCCCTTAGTATTACCCTCAGCTTTACCAGCTTCCTCATCGGGTTGTTTGGTCAACTTGTCTGACCTTGTATACCTGTCTGTTGCGTGAGTAGACGAGTGCTCTGTTCTTTTGTGGTAACCTGTATATTTCTCCTTTCTTCTTAGGACTGTACCTGTCTCGTTAGTACATTACTACATACTAGTAGGATCAAGATCAATTAGTCCTAGACTAATGCATAATTCATGAAATCGTGCTTCAGCTAATGGTTTTGTAAAAATATCAGCTCTTTGAAAATCAGTATGAATCTTTTCCATGCGAATATCCTTCTTTTCTACATGATCACGTATGAAATGATGTTTCACATCAACATGCTTACAACGTGTGTGCAGAACAGGATTTTGTGTAATGACAATTGCACTGTTACTATCACAGAATATAGGAACATTTGATTCACAAATATTATAATCTCTAAGCTGTTGAATAAGCCATAATAATTGACTACAACAACTACCTGCAGCCATGTACTCGGCTTCAGTAGTAGAGGTAGCAACACTTGTCTGCTTTTTCGAAAACCATGAAATGAGTTTTGTGCCTAAGAATTGACAAGAACCAGATGTAGATTTCCTATCTATTCTACAACCACCAAAATCAGAATCAGAGTATCCACTTAGAGATAAATCATCATTTGAAGGATACCATATACCACGATTGATGGTTCCTTTCAAATATTTCAATATCCTTTTAGTGGTTTCCATATGACTCTCTTTTGGATTAGCTTGAAAGCGAGCACATACACCAACAGAAAATGCAATATCAGGTCTACTAGCAGTCAAGTACAGTAATGAACCAATTAGACCACGATAATGAGTTTGATCAGTACACTTACCTTGTTCGTCTGGGTCCATTCTGTATGTAGGTAGCATAGGTACGCCAGCAGACTTGCATGTCTTAATACCATACTTGTCTAGAAGATTTCTAGTATACTTTGCTTGATTTATGAAAATCCCTTCAGGGGTCTGTTTTACTTGAAGTCCAAGAAAGTAATTCATTTCACCCATCATAGACATCTCAAATTTACTTTGCATGAGTGTTGAGAAACTTTCACTCAGCTCTTTGTTAGGTGAACCAAAAATGATGTCATCTACGTAAATTTGGACGAGTAAAATGTCTTTCCCTTCTTGTCTTCTAAACAAGGTTCTATCTACCTTGCCCTTAGTAAAACCATTTTCTAATAGAAATTGAGAAAGAGTATCGTACCAGGCTCTTGGAGCTTGCTTTAGTCCATATAAGGCCTTCTTTAATTTGTATACCTGATTACCTTTGACTTCGAAACCTGGGGGTTGTTCAACATATACTTCTTCCACAAGAATACCGTTAAGAAATGCACTTTTAACATCCATTTGATATATAGTAAATTTCATGTAAGCAGCATATGCAAGAAACAATCGAATGGCTTCTAGTCTAGCAACAGGAGCATATGTTTCATCATAATCTATGCCTTCAGCTTGTGAATAGCCTTGGGCGACTAGTCTAGCTTTATTGCGAACAACTACATCATTCTCATCTTTCTTATTCTTGAAAATCCATCGAGTTCCAACTACATTATGATGTTTCGGTCTATCGACAAGTTCCCAGACGTCGTTTCGAACAAACTGATTCAACTCGTCTTGCATAGCAATGATCCAATTACTATCAGCCAATGCCTCATTAATGGTTTTAGGCTCGATAGATGAGAGGAAACAACACCAGCAAAACAGAGATGGACTAGATTGTTCTTGCGACTCAAAGAGTTGTCGTCTAGTCTTAACACCAACAGTAGAGTCACCAATAATATTTTCAGTATTATGCGCTGATTTCCATGTATTTCTATTCTTAACAATAATACTATCATCTATATCATGTACAGCATCATGCATGTCAACATCATTATCATCAAAAGATTTAATAGGAGTAGACGAGTCGACTAGTTTAGGTATGTCAACTGGTCTAGTAGAGTTACCTTGAGCACTCACCTTCTTCTGGTCGTCTGACTCGAGAGCTTTTATAAATGGATTGTAAGCTTGAACGGATTCATATACCTCTGAGTCTTTGTCAGATTCGACAGTTGGCTCAGTAGCTTTCTCACCGATCTTGTTGGTAGACGAGTCCTGTTGAGATTCTTCGAAAACCACATGTGGTGTTTCTTCCACACAAAGAGTTGAGTAGTTGAATACTCTAAATGCTTTGCTAGTCGAGGAGTATCCTAAGAATATCCCCTCGTCTGCTTTAGCATCGAATGCATTCAACTTGCTTTTCCCATTGTTATGGATGAAACACTTGCATCCAAATATATGAAAATATGAAACTCTGGGTTTTCTACCTTTCCATACCTCATAGGGCGTCTTACCTAGTGCTTTATTGATAGCACTTCTATTTTGTGAGTGGCATGCAGTGTTGATAGCTTCTGCCCAAAATTTCTGAGGCGTATTATACTCTGTCAGCATGGTCCTGCAGGCCTCCTTAAGAGTTCTGTTCCTTCGCTCTGCTACTCCATTTTGCTGTGGTGTCCTAGCTGCACTAGTAAGGTGCTGGATGCCACGCTTAGAACAAAATTCTTTAATATAGCAGTTAATGAATTCAGTGCCCTTGTCACTACGGATCTTGACAATTGACTGATTCTTCTCAACCTGTAACTTCTTCAATAGATCAGGCAAAAGTGTTTGTGTATCACTCTTCTTGTGTAAGAAGACTACCCAAGTGAACTTAGAATAGTCGTCTACCACAACAAGTGTGTACCTTCTTCCGTTCAAAGTTGGAGGAGTTATTGGGCCATGTAAGTCCATATGTAGAAGTTCAAGAACTCTACTGGTTGAGAGGGATGGAATAGATTTAAAAGAGCCCTTCACCTGTTTACCTTTTTGACAGGACGTGCATACATGTGACTTATAGTAGACTTCATTGGGAATACCTTCCACAAGGTAGTCTCTGGCTATCTTATTAAGAACCTTAAAGTTTAGATGACAAAGGCGTCTATGCCAGAGCCAGCCAAGTTCTTTAGGATTCTTAGTAAGTAGACAGGTGTCCCTCGGACAACTGTTCCAGTTTACTATGTACACACTTCCTTGTCTAATGCCGACCAGTAAGACTGTGTGAGTTCTTTTGTCAATGATTTCACATTTCTGACTCTTGAACTGCACCTTGTATCCACGATCACAAAATTGTGAAACAGAGAGTAAATTGTATTTCAAGCCTTCAACATACGAAACATCTTGAATTTCTATGTCACCATTCCGAACGTAACCAAATCCTTTAGTAACAGCAATGGAGCTATCACCAAATATCACTTTTGGTCCTTCTTGCTCATGGTAGCTTGATAAGAGAGTCTTGGTACCAGTCATGTGGTGCGAACAGCCACTGTCTATGTACCAAGTTTCTCCTGTTGAGCCACCTTTCTTGTATAGATCGAGTCGACCCTGCAATAGATGATATTACATAATTTAGGTACCCTCCTTGTTTAATGGGGTCCTTGGGGGTTAGTCGAGTTCAATGGAATCCAAATGTACATTGGAGTCCTGAACAAGTTTGACCTTCTAAGCTTTCGACCATATTTGTTGCAAAATAAGACCTTGTTGTCCTTATCTGGCCTATCAGTCGAGTTCGGGTCTACTCTTTGGAGACAGCCTTTTGACTTAATCTCTACTTGAGCAGGCACTTGTCTATGATAGTCAGAGTAAGGTTTATATGCATTAGGTCCATACGGTTTATAGACATGTTTAGGTCTTTCTTCTCCTTTGATATCATATGACAAAGGTGGAGGATATAGAACAGCTTGTGTACGATATTTTGGACCTTCCTGTCTAGGTCTAGACGAGTAGAGTTGAGACTGCCTTATGAAAGGAGGTCTAGACTCTTGTCGTCTAGTCTGTATTTGTCTAGTACTAGTCTCCTCAGGATACCAGTCCTCGTATCTGACCTGATTTGGTCGTCCACGATTCCTAGTCCTTTGTTGACTTGTCTTAAACGGAACAGGCTTGTAGTTAACTTTCTTTTTACCACCTTTGGTAATTGGAATGTTAACTTGAGCTCGTTTTGGTACAGTACCTTTTGATGGAGTGTCAATATCGTATATCAATGGTTCTTTTCCTTTATCATTAGTCAAAGAGCTTGAGATGAAAATAGTAGGGTTCTTAGGAACTTGAGTAGACGAGTTGGGTGTCTCAGCACCTATGCCTGTTTTGTCAGCAGGAGCCCTATACCTATCTGACAATTCAAGGTTAACCTTAGACGTGTTAACCAGGTCAGTAAGTTTAAGGTGTAATGTGACAACCTCGGTTTCTAAGAACTTATTACGTTCTTCAAGCTTTTTGAGCTTACTTTGTAAAACATTGAATTCATGTTTCTCAGTAGCATGTGTCTTAAGTAGGTCTTGATACAACTTGTCTGTCAATGCACACTTGTCTTTGAGTTGTCTCAACTCTTCTTGCAAGCGTTCATTTAGGACTGTTATATTAGGATCTACTTTAGACTGAGCTTCCTTAAGATCAATGATTTCTTGTCTTAAGGTGATGTTTTCGTCACTGACTTCAATGAATGCCTTGTTGGCAAGTAGGAGGTCGTCTTCAACTGCACTAGTAGAGTGCTGAAGACTACTCCCTACTTGGCTACTGGCAGTGTCACTTTCATCAGAATCTGATTCATCACATGATTGAAAGGAAGTAACAGATGATACCTCTTGGTCGATTTTAGCCATGAAGCATAGACCATCATCAACTATGAATGCTTCATCGTGATCTGGTTCAGACGGGTAGCTAGATGAGGATGATGGCAACTCGTCTGAGTCAGAGTCATTATTGGCCATCATTGCCTTCTTACCACGGTTGTATCTTCTTTCCCTTCGTGATTTGCGTTCTTCTCGATCATCAGTACTCAGGTCTGGACATTCATATATGTAGTGACCTGGTTTCTCACAGTTATAGCACACAAGATCATTAGTAGCCTTTTTAATAGGAGAGTTGTTCCTTCGTTTATCACGTCTATCAGAACGAGTAATCTTCCTACTATCAGACTCTCTATCTTGTCTGTTACCTTTCGAGACTTCGTCTCTCCTTTCGGACGAGTTTCGGTCTCGTCTGGTTTCAGACGAGTTCTTAGAAGCAGACCCTCTATGCTCTCTATAGAACTTCTTATATCTTCCGAAACGTTTATTCAGCCTATCAAACTTTCTAACCATGAGGCTTACCTGATCCTTCAGACTAAGATCAGTATCTATCTCGTCTTTCACAGAAGCAGACCTAGTCTTAGTCTTAGACCTGTCTATCTTAGACGAACTAGCCTTAAAAGCAACGTTCTTAGATACAGCATGTTCTCTGTCACTACTTACTATGGGTTCATCTTCGTCTAGATCAAACTCATGAGCCTTTAGAGTTTGAAACATAGTCTCTGCTGTCCATACGTCTATATCTTGGGTATTCTTAACAAGCATTTTTACCATCTTCCATCGACTATCAAGGCTTTTGAGAATCCTAAGATTGATTTCACGTGGAGTATAAGATTTACCAAGGACTTCCAAGTCATTCATGATTTTAGTAAAACGAGTATCCAACTGGTCTATTGTTTCACCAGCTTTCATATGAAATGATTCGAATCTTTGGACTGCAGTGGAAAGCTTGCTTTCTTTGATTAGGGATGTCCCTTCACAAATGATAGCTAAGCGATCCCACATTTCTTTGGCAGTTTTACATTTTAACACTTTTCCCAGATACTCGTTAGGAAGAGTGTGTAAGATGTAATTCTTGGCCAAGCTATCCAAATTATTCTGTCTCATTTCTTCAGAGGTTAGTTCTGACCTTGGTTTCTTGACGAGAGTACCCACTGGTTGATTTGGATCAAGGGCAGCAGTATTGGGGATCATGGTCACAATTGGACCTTCAGTGACGACGGAGATCATTAAGTCGTGAGTGGAGCTGAAGATGGCTTCCATCCTTAGCTTCCAGTAATCGTAGTCCTGTACCTGGAACTTAGGTAGTTTGTTGGCGCTGATCTCAAGAGACATGATTTCAAGAAATAAGTGTTAAGTAGAGTTATGATCAAGAACAACAGATAAGTCAAGAACAGGGAGTACGAAACACAGATGATACAAGAATATGATCAAGAACACGTATACAAGAACAGTCAAGGACCAAGACTTCACCCTAAGTCTTGAGTCGGTTATCAAGAAACAGCAGTTCGTAAACTACTGCTCTGATACCACTTGTAGGTCCCAAGTTGAGTTAATAACGAGTAAGCTAGTGAAAATGTCTAGAGGGGGGTGAATAGACTTTTCAAAATTCTTTCGAAATATCAAAGTACAATGTGCGGAATACGAAATTATCAATGAGCCCAATTCAAGATTATACTCAACTTATTTTCGAGAACTCTGTTCTATACTCAACTAGTCTAGATCAGTTAAGTAGTTAAACCAATTAATCAATTTAAACAATCAAAACTGTAAAGTAAATCAAACACAAGATTTATAGTGGTTCGACAACTTGTCTACATCCACTCTCACAAACCCAGTTGTGATGTTTCCACTAAACTCTTCCAATCGAGTACAAGTGTATGTTCCTGTCTTTAAAGTCCCAAGAAGAAGACTTAGATCTTCAATCAGACTATACCTCCAGATATGTCTACGATCTTACTAGAAATTTTACAAGTATCTAGCACCTTGAAAATAACAAAACAAAACTAAAAACTTCTCTGATTTTCAGTAGTAGCCTTCTTGATTCTTCACTTGTCTTCTGGCTATCTTTCTGAACTTCAATCAACTCTGAGAGTAAACTTCGATTGAATCTTCAATAACGTTTGTAAGTAGTAATTCTTAATATCTCAGTAATCAGTCGTCTTCAACCAATGAATACCTTGGGGTATTTATAGACTTCAAATTCAAGAACTTTCAGTTGTGTAACAACCTTTCTTGAAAACTAACTTGTAACTGTTTCTTTTATTCTTCCACGCGTTTCTTCAGTTAATTAGTTATTCCATAACTAATTCTTCAATTTCATCTTTAATACGCGTTTCTTTACCTAACTTTAAGTTAACTTGTCTTGTGTAGTCTAGTAGATGTACTTGTCTTGTAGTCCACCTGTCTTGAGTAGTAGACTGGTCTTCTCTTCTTGTGCAGTAGACTTCTAATAAAACTAATCTAGTCCTATCATCTAACCTAACAAGACTATTACATTACTTTAAGCTTTTATAATACAAGCTTAGTCAACTTATAACTATACAAAGAATCTAATCTATTACATATAGAAATCATGAGCTCTATACAACATTTAAATAGCTCAGTAACAATCTAACATATATGAAGTACTTATAAATCGTACTTATCTTTTAATGAATACTTTTCTTTTGAATTCTACTGATCTGTTCAAGATGACTTCAACTCAACTAGACTAGATTAGTCAACACTTAGAAAATATTCAAGTCTTCTTTTGGCTTATCAAAACTTTATCTTTTATCTCTTATTCATCATTTAGGACTTGTTCTAGGATTCATATCCCAACAAAGGTATTCTTAACATTGATTTCATTTCGCATATTGCAGAACCTACCGAAGAATGCTCCTGGCCTGTTGGGGTACAAGGGGAAGATGATTATAGTTTGTGCAGGGTACTCAGGGATTGAGTTTCAGAGCAGGTACGAATTTCATCGGATTGACGCACATCCAAGGGGAATTAGTCGATTGACGAGTGGTTGGACCAAGCTTGCGGATACATTGAGAATTAGCCAAGGAGATACTCTTCACTTTCAGCGTGATGTCCAGGTTCCCTTCAAATTCTATGTATCTGTCGTCAAGCATGACAACGCAATTAAGGTGGAGAACGAGGGTTGGATTTAAGGTTTAGGGTTCAATATTTATGTTTAGTATTTTCAATGTTTATGTTTAGTGTGTACTGGTATTTTCAAATTTTATTATTGAATTGTAGACAATAACACTGAATTTAGCATATATGAATCCGATTATGGTTTAGCATATATAAATTCATAAGTCATAACATTACAACCCTTACAAATGTGAATGAAAACATTAAAACCTTAAACTCCCTTCTGATACATTAAGATCATCATTTAAGTCGAAAAGGAATTCCTCGTTGTTTTCTTCTTGAATTGTTGATCCCCTTCCACGTCCTCTTCCCCTTGTAGCGGGTTCACCACGTGCCCTTCCCCTTCCACGTCCCTTTCCCCTTGTAGCGGGTTCACTCCTTCCACATCCACGTCCACGTCCCTACCACGTATTTCCGAAGCTGACCTATAACGATTAATTCTAGGTCTTCCTACTGTTCTTGCAATATGGGGGTTTAGTAGTGGAGCCCCCTTATCTCCGGACTTGGTGATCTCCTTGAGGGACCATCATCATCATCATTCGTTGTAGTTGTAGGAGGGTTCCAATTAAGCAATGCATTTTTCATCTCATTACAACTATTTTCAACAAACTCCAACTTCGTTGTGTTCCCCATTGTCAAATCCGCAGCCTACTGAAACAATTTTTCAATTCCTTGATATTGCTTGTACTCATCAGTCATGTGAGGATAACCTCCTTCGACAAAAATATGGCAATGTCGTCGGTTCACATCTTTTCTCCATCGATATAACAAATACCTTTCGTTCACAATTTAGATGTCCTTTTGTGCCAACAATTTCGTTATATGAGGATAAAATATCCCCTTAAACTCAATCTTCTTGCAATTGCAATTGATGTATTCTCCCATTGGCCTTCACTCAACCTTATATGTAAATTCCTTGACATAGAAATTGTTCACAATGCCCCTTTAAAGAACTCCAATTCTTTCAATTCCAACATCATTCAAATCTTGAGCTGCCTCTTCGTCAGTTGGTGGAACAACATGACAATAAATCGTCCTATTTAGTTCTTCTTGAACACGATTGAAAATAGAATTCGTGTATGCCCGTTGAAATTGCTTCTCCCATGGAAAGTGAGAAATGCACTTAATGACCTTATTCTTCGACTGGAAGTCAGCCATAAACTCCTTATGAAACTTATTACCGATAGCAATATCGTATTTGTTCCATGAATTGTTTGAGCGTGCTTCTGGAGTGAACAAAATCACCAAAATAAGCATACATTCCCTCACTTCGTTGTGTCGAAATCATTCCAACCCAAAACGTGTGGTGCAAGTAAACTGGAACCCATTTCTCCCTTTCGTTGTACAAACTGCTTAACTGTAACACCTCGTCCCAAATTATAATAATGAATAATACATAAATAAATTAAATAAAAGAGAATTCAATTTTAGCATATTTTACTTGACGAATTTTGGGTGTATATGTTTCGAGATTTTGAATTTTACAGGAATCAGACGAGCATTTTGAGTCAAGCGCACTCCTAGCACTTTAAAAGAATATTTTAATCATAAAATGTTTAAAGGAAATTTTTTAAATTCCATTCGTAGAAAGAAATTGAATATTTCGACGAATTTGGAATATCATTTAATCAGGAATCAAGTTAAAGAAATAATAAATAATTTTGTCTCAAAACGCGACGGTCAAATCGCTAGAAATCCTAAATAATTAATTCTAACTATTCCGTAAATTTCATTTAACAAAACTACGATATTAAAATACACGTCCCCAAATATGGGAGAAATTAGAAATATCTCTTCGCTTTGCCGAAGGGTCACATAACAGGAATGGGTGGGGGAACTCCACGTCCCCAATAACTGTTTCCCCACACCTCTGAAGATGCGCTATATAAAACACCCCCCCTCCCAAACAATGAATTTCTCACAATAGATTTCCCCTGAAAACATGCCCAAGCTCTGTCCAAATGATGTTCAAAGATCAATCTCCACTGTAAGAGATAAACTAGTTCACCTTGGTGGGTTCTTCCTCAACCTTCCACCGTCCTCGTCAAGCTCCGGAAAACAGTACCCCCCCCCCCCCATTCAGTTATATTCAGAGTAAAGGAATCGCAAGGCCTGGTTCATACATCCAAGCAAAAGTAAGGAAAACACCGCCCCTTTCTTTTACTTCTCCCCCTGCTTCATTATTTCAAGTCCCACCTCTAAACTTTCCGTCATTTTCCTTGCAATAATAATGAAGGAAATCTTGTCGACTCCATCCTCAATCGATCCTCCAAGCTCCCACACGTTTCTAACTCCAAGGCCACAGTTTAAGCCAGAAACTACACAGGTTTTTAACACACAAACCTTTTATGTGCTAATTGCGAAATTTTGATTTACGATCATAACTTTCGGTGCTTGAATCTAGTGGGATTTGTGGTATACGTGTGTTATGGTGATAAAGCTATGTGTTCGGCATGTTAACTGGTTGGGAACACGAATTTAATGTACACAAAACGTTTTTGAAACCCAGCAAACAAACTGAAATTTTGATGTTGGAAACAGCAACTTTAGGAGCCCACATCTTTTAATAGAAAAATGATTTCGACATAAAACCAAAGAGGGAATAATCTTCATACAGTGGGGAGTCTAAATACAAAAATGGCTCAAATTGGGAGATATTAGTTTTTGAAAACGTGATAGTAATCTGGGAAAAATCAGAAACAGGACAATTGTGTTCCAGGTTCAAACTTTGGGGCCGTTTTTCCCCGACTTTGAGACATGTTTTGCACGAAACGTTTTATTGTCATTAAACTAGAAATAATGCAGTTTAATTACCTCGAAAAAAAATGTTTTTCGGGTTATCCGTCTGGCGGGAATAAAATCACGAACATAGGAGAAAATTCAATTATTCTATGCCCTTTTACCAACTAACAAGGACCAGTTTTGGAAATTTGCATAAAATACACTTTCTGTTTAATTGCCATACGTTCACAAGTAATTTTCTCGACCAAACAGCCTGTGACGAAGTGTTTACAAAATCACGATGTCCACATGGACGGCTAGGACCAGAATTGATAAAATGCGAAATAACACCTTTTTTCATTATAAAGCCTAAAGAAAGAGATTGTGAGGGATATCCTGCAGATCACGGTGCTTAGGGGACCTGACAAACGTATTTGGGAGGGCTCCCTTTCAGGAGAACTCTCCTCCAGCATGGCATATGATTTGCTCAGACCACCCTTACCCAGGCTTGGTTGGGCATCATGGATTTGGGGCACCTTCATACCAATGTGTCGATCCACTGCGATTTGGAGAGCAGTTTGGGGTAAGCTGCCCACGGCGGATTGGCTCTCGTCTTTTGGGATTTAGGGTCCGTCGATTTGTGTGCTGTGCCGCGGGAATTCTGAGTCGCTAGACCATCTGCTTGCCCATTGTCCGTTCACGTTGGAGATTTTACGCAGCTTGACTCACATGTTTGGGATCACGATTCACACAGGGGTCAGCTTCCTAGACATCTTCCTTCAGGCCACTAGAGTTCAGTTGGGTCCGCAGTCTTTGGAGTTGTGGAGGGCGGGCTTCGTCACTGCTATTTAGGTTGTTTGGACTCTGCAGAACAGGGTAATATTCGATGGGGTTTCGCCCTCTGTTAAGAGATGTATGGCTCAGATCATTTCAGGCATTAAGGAGGCCAACAACATAGCTAGGGGTTTTTCGGACGACACAGTTCAGGATCTACTGATTGCTAGGGCTCTTGGTATTTCGAGCAGACACAGGCCAACGAGACAAGGTTCATCTGTGATTTGGTTCCCGCCTGATCCGGGTTGGTACAAGGTTAACACGGACGGTAGTGCCTCTTCTTCCCCGGGTAATCTGCATGCAGGGGCGGTATTCAGGACCTTCAGGGGATTTTTCGTAGCTGCGGTCGCTACTAAGGTGGGTTGGGGTCTCCCTTTTGAGGCTGAGTTGGCAGCGGTACTTATGGCCATCAAGTATGCACATGATCAGGGATGGCACTTCCTTTGGATTGAGTCGGATTTGACACTCACGATTGACACTTTTATGAGCACCAATCCCTCTATTCCTTGGCGTCTGCAAGGCCTTTGGAGCCAGATCCACCCTCTTACACAGGACATGCACATCAGATACTCACACGTCTTTAGAGAGGCCAACCAGGCGGCGGATGTTGTGGCCAAGACTGGCCTTGATTGTGTCTGGAGAGGCTACCCACCAGACTTTTTACTCTCATTTCTGCATAATAATTTATATACTGCTTTCTATAGACATTGATTTTTAGAGGAGTGTACCTTTTTCCTTGGCCTGGGTTTTATCCCTAAGGAGGGTTTTCCCAGGCAAGGTTTTAATGGCACTCCGGCCTCTGGCTCGACATGTGAGCTTATGGTCCTAGATTTCTTTTCTTCTTTTATATGATCTACCTTTTATTGTCCTAAAGAAAGATATTTAACGTTCTCGCTAAATTCTCAAGTGACCAAAAAAATATTTAAATATACTTGTACATATTATTCCAATATTTTAAGACCAAAGAAATAATTTTTGCTTCGAAAATGATTATATGCATTATTACGACAACTCTTAAAAATTATAAATAATCGAGAATGAAAAGGGGATCATTAAAATACGAAAAAATTGTGCTAGGTGAAGTGCGACCCAAAATCAGAGCTCGGACGGTCCCTGCGTTGTGGTTGCTAAAATATAATCAAGGAGTTTGTAACTTTTCTTTAAAAGTTAACGAGGTGGGTGTCACTACTGTATTGCCGATGTAAATGTTATATGGACTGTTGGTGTATTTTGAACTAAACTAAACCTATACGAACGTCTAATTAAGAACACGAGAATACAACAATAATTATTATATGATGCTATAATATTATGATATATGAATTAAGATTTCACGGAGGTGGTGGGAAAGTGTTTATGGGGATTGCATGTGGTAGAGTCGCTACCAGTGTTCCAAATATGAGTTTCACGATGGAGGTGGGAAAGTGTTTATGGGGATTACATGTGGTAGAGTCGCTACCAGTGTCCCAAATATGAGTTTTACGAAGGAGGCGGGAAAGTGTTTATGGGGATTGCATGTGGTAGAGCCGCTACCAGTGTCCCACATGATATATGATAAGTATGACATATGATTTATGATAAGTATGATATATGATGATTAAATAAGAATATACAATGAATCCTCAGTGAATAACAAATTCACTATCCAAAAGAATAAGAATTATTACAATAAATTACTAATATTCATTATTTCGGCATACTGCCAATCTGTATAACAGCGTACATGATATCCACTGAGATTTCTATCTCACACCCCCAACATAAACCTTTTTTCAGGTTTCAACTTCGAGGGGTCGGAGCTGTAGTAGGGATGACATGGAGTTTCCCGATAAATAAAATGCTATGAAACTTTATACTATTCATGCTTATTAAAATAAATGATGTCGCTTGCATAAATACGGTTTTATTCGTATGCCGAGTAACAAACTTTCCTAAAAAGTTGCTCGTTGATTTATATGTATGTTTTCCATAAAACATTTACTAATCTTATGGATTCTAAGTTTTAAAATGGGCACACACTACTTCTATTGCAACTTATATCTGTCTTTAAATTATTTCCGCTGCAAAACTCTCATCATTTCACTTGTGTTATTATATACTTTAAAGAAATTTTCAAGCTCAGTTTTTCGGTCACTAAGTAACGACTCGAATTTAGAGTGTTTGAGCCACTAGGGCTGCATTCCGGATTCGGGGCGTTACATTAACCATTCGTTATTTTCCAACTGGTATTTCACCATGAACTCATCCCATTTCCTCTCAAATATCTCGATGGTTATGCTGTCGTACACAAGTCCTTTAAATTCAACAATGCGTGATTTAATATCATGAACCCTTTTGAACTTTTCTCCCACTTTTGATAAAAATGTCATATGCAATACCGATGAATAGTGTTCGGCATCAACTCCCATATGTTATAACTATTTTAATGGTTTCAGCTTGGTCCATAATTATGGCAGTGGGGTGAATGCCACCCATTGCTTCTAACCAAATCTAAAAAATCCACTTATACGTATCTGCATTTTCATTGCTCACCAACCCACACCCTAGAAAGATCGAATGACCATGATGATTAACCCCAACGATTGTTGCAAATGGCATTTTGTACCTATTTTTCCAAAACAAAACAATTTCGAAATATTAATGAACGAACGATCTTATGTCTTTTATATTGACTGTAAACCCAAAACCAATCCTTAAAAAAAGTTAATGTAAACAACACAACCAAAAAAACTCATAAACCCTAATTAAATATTAATGTAAGCATTCCAAAATTAATTTTGTACCTATTGACGAGATACGTTGTGTCTAAACTCACGACGTCATGAAACTCTTTGTAAGCAACTTTACTTCTAGGATGGAACCACAAAACGTTGCATAGCCTATTATCATCGTCAATATTTATCAAATGAAAAAAAAAGTGGTATCCCTCACTTGAAGTTTAGCAAACATCTTACGGATTGCTTCTGCGTCTCCCTCACCTAATCTCAGCCTTCTTCTTTGTTCAATGAAATTCCTACAATCCTTAGGAAGGCACCCAATATTTTCTGGGCCACCCGATTGAACTTCACATAATCTTACATTTTTGCATGTCCTTATTCCCGAAATATCATTTGCTTCTGGTTGCCTCTTCATGTGGACACTCAAATGCATATGAGCCGGCATTAACGGGGAGAAGACTTGATCAATTTCATGGTTGTGGGCATGCACCATTTTACTAACAGTCCAAGTTCCATCGTCGAGTTTTTTCGCATTCAGACGAGTTTTGCAATCAACTTTTTTCGACGCCTTATTTGCCTTAGAAACCCCAGCCTTATCACAAATCATCAAAGCATATATGTATTGTGATTCATCCCCTTTCACCAATGTCCGTTTTAACAATGCTAAAACCCTTTCTTCTAGCATGTTCCTGATAAGCTTTAAACAACTCACCAATGCTCCCATAGACCATTCCAGTTTCTACAACAACTTCATCGTCATTAACATTTTGCTCGTTGTTAACTGTCGAATGAAGTGGTGGTGAGTGACCTTGAATATTCTCTTCGTCGTCGTCGGAATCATCTCCAAAAATTGATTGAAGTAATTCACAGTCTGCCATTGTTGAATGGAGGATGGAAAAATTGTTCAGAATTCGTGTTTTGATGGAGGTAATGGGGTTGATAATGGCAGAAACTTAATTTTTTTTTTTTTTGGTTTAACGGATGAAATGATGATAATGGTGGAAACTTAAGTTAACTGTTGTAATGGTGGGAGAAATTAATTTGATGGAAGGAGAAGAAAACTTACCATTTCAAACTTAATCATGATAGTGTGTCTTGGGAGAATAAATGCCGCTGTCAGCGTGTGTTGAGAAACGAGAAAAAAAGTAATTAATTATGGCGCATGCAATTTAATTAATTAATTATAATTATCACTAAGTAAGGGTAGAACAATAATATTGTAATTAATAAAACATTAATTAATTAAGAAAAAGATTTCTAGATTTCTGGATATCCATTGCCGTTTAAATAATAAAATATTGTAAATAATAAAATACAATAATAAAGTAATAATATATGTCATATAATATGATTTTGAGATGTTTAAATTATATAATTTAAAATGAAAAAGTTGTTTTATTATAAAATTAAGAAAAGATGAATTTAATTTTAACATCCATTTTTTACAAAATAATGAATCTAAAATAAGGTAGAGGAAGTACAAAATTCCAAACCTATTCTGCTACTTGTATTATTTTAGTATACAATTTCATACAGGTTTGATTTATTCATAAAAAACAATGAAATATAATTAATTCATACAAAAGAACCTTATTACTTTTCGATCGTTTTTCTATGATTCGAAAAAATATATTAAAAAATAATTTATTTAATTTTTAAAAATTAAAATTGAGTTAAAATTACACTGACGTCGCTTATGCGCAGAAATATTACTCTACACTTATTTATTTAAAGTCACAAAAATTACAAATTAATGATACCATTTTCTTAGGATAGTACGTAGGCAAAAATAGAAAGTTTGTCAATGATACCAGCTTATTTATTATTTAAATCACGTACAAAAATTAAAATTTACTACAAATAAACCTTACAAATTATTAAATTAATCACAAAAATGGAAAGTTTGGCCCAATACCTCTATAACGGTAGGATAGTAGTCATAATATTACTTCCTCCTCGTAATACCATGTTTGCCATTTATAAAAAAAAATGAAAAAAAAATTTATACAATTTTTATCTTTAATCAATTTTTATCTCTTAATCCTCTCTAAAAATTTCACTACAAAAAACAGTCAATTTAAAGAGGGCAAAGGCGAGGGATTCACCATCTTTAAATGGAATGGCGACAGTATAGGCGAGGGGGACTCCCTCGCCAAAGTGCTCCTCGCTAATTTATTGGCGAGGGCACTGTCGCCAATTAAAGAGGGCGCCACCCCCCCCCAAATTAAAGAGGGGGGCCCACTCGCGTAAAGAGGGCGCCCCCCCCCCCAAATTAAAGAGGGGGGCCCACTCGCGTATTAAAGAGGGTAAAGGGGACTCCCTGTCGCCAAAGTGCTCCTCGCTAATTTATTGGCGAGGACACTGTCGCCAATTAAAGAGGGCGCCCCCCCCCCAATTAAAGAGGGGGGCCCACTCGCGTATTAAAGAGGGTCTTTACCCTCGCTAATTTAATTAATTTAAAAAATTGTGGAATCTGGGTTTGGAATCCCCACCCCACATCCCCACTCCCCCCGCGAGAATCGAACCCGGGACCTCCGGAACAAGAAGTGTTTATGCGCTCCTTGTGTGACGTTTAGGCTAGAAGCTTTAATCGTTATACTTTGAATGCAATTAATATATATATACATATATATTATAATTTTAGTTTTTTCTTTCTTTCCTTTAAAGTAACTTGTTTATTTTTAGATTGTCAAAACACATTTAATATATTTATTTTTAAATGTGAAATTATAATATTATGTGTTACAAATAATTAATTATGTTTATTTTATTTTTCAATTATAAAATTAAAGTTTCTTGTTTATTTTTAAATTGTCAAAACATATTTAATATATTTATTTTTAAATGAAAAATTATAAAATTATGTGTTACAAATAATTAGTTGGGTTTAATTTTGTTCTCCAATTACATTTTTTTTAATTCATGATTATTCATTAATTATGTCTAATTAATTTTCTCCATAAATATATATATATATATATATATATATATATTTCAAATTTGTAATTAAATCATTGTTAGTAAAAATTATTTGAATATATATACATTCAATATAATTAAAATTTAACATTAAAAATAAAAATCAAGTATCATTAATAATCAAAACTTAAAAATAAATACACCATTAAAATTGAAATTAAAAGATAAATATTTAAAAATTAATTAATCATTTTTTTAATTTAATTTTTTTAACTTGATTAAAGTTATAATCAAGTCGTAACACACATTCTACAAGAAGAACAAGCACATGCTCATCCTTTCAACTCTAACATCATCATATTTCTATTTAATAAATTAAATTACATTTAACATAAATTAATAACATAATTAAATTATCAAAACATTATATTTATAATTAAATTATATTATTAACAATATTTAACTATTAATTAATCTAATAATGATAATTAACTATTAATCTATTAATTAATATCTAATACTAACTACTAATACAGTAACTATACTTATTCCCTCGTATCTAATACAGTAACTATATACACCTATTCCCTCGCCACCTTCCAAAAGCAGCCGTCGCCATTTCGCGAGGGGTATTAATTTCCCTCGCCATTTTGCGAGGGATTTTGGTACCCTCAGGGGCGGATCCGGGATTGGTATTGAGGGGGGGCCAATTTTATATGTTCGTTAATAAAATTTAAATATTCTATATTTGTATATTTCTCTGTTAAATATTTAAAACTCTATAAATATTTCAAACTCTATAATGTGATTTTGCTACTTGTATTGTAAACTTGTTAACACGAGAAAAAGAAACTTAACTAGTAAAAAATAAATTATAATCACTAATTCACATCATAAAATATAAGCAATTGAAATGAGACCCATCTACATTATATGGTGCAATTTTAATTTGGTTCTAACGGTTGATATTCAATTGAATAATTAATAATATTTATTAAAAATACGTACACTCAATTGTATATAAAAAATTATCAATAAAAATATATATGTGGCCTTTTAAAAAATTATTAACTTGTAACATTAAAATATAAGAAATTAAAGTATATTTTAATATTAGTATTTAGATAAGAGTTACTTAAAAAGTGGAGAACAGTCTAAGTAATAATCCAACTAATAATTAAGGAATAAATTTATTTATAATAAAATTAATTAATTTAATAATTAATACCTATAATATATATTAAAAAAAAAAGTTGAGGGGGGCCATGGCCACCCCGTGGTGTGCCTAGGTCCGCCCCTGGGTACCCTCGCCAACGCGCTTGTAAATTGGCGAGTGCATCTTTTTTCACTCGCTAATTCGCGAGTGTGATTTAAATTCCCTCTTTATTTGTGCCCCTCTTTAAATCTCTCGCCAAATAGCAAGGGTTTAATCCCCCTCTTTAACTCCCCTCTTTATTTCAGCAAAATTTTGTAGTGTTTATTCATATTACCATTATAATTATTTATATCCTTTATTACACAATTTAGGCGAAATCGATGAAACTAAAGCCAAGGCAGGCTGAACTCTCATATCGAACTTGAACGAGATTCTTAAACAATTTTAATTTGAGACGATGTAATATACTGTACTATATATATCGGTTTAGGGAGTTTTTTTTTAAATATAATAATAAATGATTTTCGATAGAGTACAAGTAAGACATCAGTCTGAATTTCTTTTATGAATAACTTTCTTTTGGATTTTCCTCCAAATATGTGTCGTACTAATTACAGATATATTGTCTACATTTTTTTGTAATACACGATGAAGGGCATTAATTTATTTTACTATCTTAATATATTCGTAGAGTATTCATTCATTTTTTGTCCAAATTTTAAGGAATATTATTTATTTATATATAAAATAAATAAAGTAGAAAGAAATAAAGTGTGGTATGCAGAATTAACTCAATTATTATTATTATTAATGTGTGTTTGTTCACTATTTAAAGGAAAATTTCAAGATGGGGCAACATAAACATTAATACATGACCTAATTAACATTTTGGTAGTTGAGTTATTCATGAAAGTGGGGAAAGAAGGTGATGTGAATTTATATATGGTCGTAATGAAATAATTGATTGGTAGATCCTTAATACCCATCATGGACACTGATTGCTTAATTTGCATGAGTTTTGAAGCATATACAGTATATAGAAATTAAATAAAGTAGTAACAAATACTCCCTCCATCCACTAAAAGTGTGCTCAGTTCTTTTTTTGAGTTTACGAAAAATATGCTTATTTAAATAGTTAATTTTTGAATATTTTTTGTACTTTACTAACAAGATTGAGTATCTACCAAATATAAAAAAAAGTGAGCACATTTTTTGTGGACAAGAAAGTATAGTTTTAACATCTCTCTTTTTCATAATCTCTGTCAATTTTACTCTATTTTTAACTTTAAAAAATTACTCTCAACAATTTATAACTTTAAATTAATATCACTACGCCTTGATTTGTGACTAATTTTTTATTTATTAATTTTTTTAATTATTTAAAATTAGCGATGAAATTTATTGAGAACTCAAGGTGCTTAGTGTGGTCTATAAAACTATAACCACCTGGACTAGAAGATCTTTTGTTTAATTCTTGATATAATTATATAAATGTGCATATTAAAAAAAACATCGCAAACAAATAAATATAAAATTAAAAAAAAAAATTGTGGCTAAATCCTTCACTAAAAAAACGTCACAAAAAAAAAATCGCATATTTGAGACGACTCGAACAACCGTTGTAAAACCAGTCGCAAATTTTGTTAACTTCATCAGATTTGTCAATTCCATTGCAAATCCTGAAATCCATATCACCTCTACGGCTCTACCCTTTGGAAAATATCTACCAAGTGAACAATTTAAATGAGTGGAGTTGCTTTCAGCATAAATCAAACCTAAGTCGTGATGGTGTGAGCCTTGAGACTCTAATATACATCATAAAATAATTCCGTCTCATTTAAGTGTCCGAACTAATAGAGAGGTGAATAATTATTCTTGTATATTAATTTTATATATAATGATTGGATTGATAGTGGGATCTCAATTCTCAACTCTCAAGTATAATTAATTGTATTTGATGAGAAGAAATTGTCGATCGTCTTAATATTAATAATTAAGTCAAACCAAACTTTTAAATACAGTATATCTAATTAGGCTTGACCTTGTTTCTCAGCTCTGATAATTAAGAATTAATCTGTACAAGTTTAAGTTAGTTAGTTCACCAAAGCGTGATTATTACTCCTTTTTGTACATCTATTAAAAAAAAATTACTCCTTTTTATAACATAAATTTTCATTTATTTAATTAAATAATTACTTGCATTCGTAGATTATATATATACTTGATTCTTGTAAACAAATATGCATGCAACTCCAATTTTGGAAAATGTCAAATGCCATTTAATTCCTGCATATCAGTTTGATTCATCCTACACTTTTCGCGTTCCACTCAGTATTTCATATTTTCATCTATTGAATATTTAACACGTGTCCTCAATTTTATATAATTTTAATTATATTTTAATAAAATATATATATATCAACTATAATTATATATTGAAATAACATTAACACCAAAATTGAAATGGGTGATTTCTACGTAGCAATTGTGCCTGAGTCAAAACAAAACGTCTTAGAATCAAGATTTATTTTTAATGATATTTATAATTAAGAAATTAGGAGTTAATTAGTTTATTCGAGATTTAATTACCAAATATATAAGTTAATTAAAAAAAATCAATGAAATTCTGAGTCAACCCTAATAATTCTTTTCAGAATAAAAACCAAAGGTGAATATATTATTTTTTTGCATTTAGATACGTACATCAAATAATAGTAGTATAACATTTGTGTCCACTAGGACCACTACCTAGCTAGCTCGTAATTTCTTTTAATTGAATATTTTACTACTTGTAGCAATTAAACTGCCAAAAATGATTTTCTCCTTAATGATGTGGCAAAACATTAATTAATCTCACAATGCTTAATTGATCGACTTCGTTATCAGTCGATTAATTAATAGTATATTAATTAAAACACCATATTTATTACTCCATATCTGAATCGAATATCATCAAATTAAATCCTTTAATTGTAATAAAGAAAAATAATAATAATAAGTATAGGAATAGGATGATGACCTTCCCGCACGTCTCAAATAATAGTAATTGATTATCTCATGCCATGCATGTACTTCTACCTAATATACATTAATATTAATAATAAGTCTAGTTTCATTGAATTAATTAATTAATTTTTATGGTTCATCAGATCTACAGCAAAGTAATTGATATTTATTTTTTAATTTAATTTCTCAAGTCCCAAGGTACAGCAGCATGTTTGTGCAAGTTTTACTCCAACTACGTACGAGGCTGCTGCAAACACGATACATATAATTAAATACTAAACACACATTTAATTTTCTAATGTTCTATATGTATTGGTGAAGTTAATTGGAGATCATTTGAAAAATTACTAACATTTATCGTTAAGAACGAGATAAGTCCTAGTCCCACCCATTATTTTTTTCTTCTTGATTCATCAATCAATTATTTACCCTAATCACACCTACCTAGTATATATATACACATTATAATCCATGAAAATATAATAATATAAATATTGTTATTGTAAAACAATCTTAATTTTACGGAAATATTGATACATATACATGTATATATATTAAAAAAAAATTTAAAAAAAACTGAAATTTTATTAAAAATTTAAAAATTTAACATGAAATTATATTTTAAAAATCATTATAACATAATATTATTTTTTTTGGAAACGGCAAAATATTATTAATGGGTATCAGGAATACCCAAAAGAAACAGTTACAAGTACATCAAGAAATATAAGTCAATGCAGCATATAAATGAAATCTAACTCAAACACAATAATGGTTCCCTGTTCCAATCCTCAAAAGATGACCATTGGTGAATATATAGTATGGTTAGCCTTTAACCATCTAAATGTGGTGATTTTGATGTTGTCCACAATCCTCTCGTCGTTGGGTTACTTTCCTTTGAATGCCGCTTCATTTCTACTGAGCCAAATGTTCCAAGCAGTTCCATGCCATATACTTTCCAAGATACGTTCTTGTCCTTTGTTCGTAGTCTCCTTGTGCTTCTTGTAGTGATCCAATTTTGACAATCCAAGAGGGATAGATTTGTCAAGCCAGTCGTGAATCTTCCCCCCACACCCGATAGAAGAATGGGCATGAGAAAAAAAGGTGATCAGTGTCCTCCGGATCAGTGGAGCACAATTTGCACGATAGGGAGAAGTTCTCGTTGTAAGCCCCTCTTTTCCTGAGATTTACAAGTGTTGGGATCTTGTCTTGCATCAATCTCCAAGAGAAAGTCGTCGCCTTGCTGAGGATTCCTTTTGTCTAAATGATTCTCAGCTCGTCCAACTCCGGCTTTTCCTTGTAGTGCTCCTCCTGCAAAATTGAATACGCAGATTGAACAGAATACTTTCCATCCTTCTCTCAGTTCCAAACCCAATAGTCCTCCTCTAATGAGTGTTTAATGTACCTGTTGATGATATCACAAATATTGAACACAACAAAGTTTTCCCTATCCAGTAGCCTACGACTCCAACTCCACTCTAACTTCTTATTCCCTTCCAACCACCTAACTCTATCAGATACCAAGCACATTTTATCAGTCTTAAGTCTATACAACCTAGGAAATAGATTCTTCAACTTCTCACCACCCACCCAGTTATCTTCCAAAAATTTTGTTTTTCTCCCATTGCAAATAACCAAGGAGATATTATTGTTGAACCACTCACTACTCCCTACACATTTGACTATATGCTAGCCCACCAGTTTGACCAATTCTTTTGACCCTTTCCCGACCTCCTGTAATACTCGACACACCCCCTAAAAGACCCATATTTAGATTCCACCACCTCACTCCAAAGATATTCCTCTCCCCTAAGACACCTCCACCCCCATTTTCCAAGAAGGACACATATATTCCATTCGAAATCACAAAATGTATATATAAAATAGATTATATAAATATCAATTGACGAAGAATAATTAATTAAAAATCACTAAATATATTAACTGAATTGAAAATATATTTAATTGCACGATGCAACATCAAAAAAGATTCACTAAAAACAAAACAAAAAAAAGTGTAATTTAATATATATATATATATATATATATATATATATATATATATGTAAAATGAGCTTCTAAAAAAAATGGGATTTTTTTTTTCAAATATTGTGATAACGTGCAATGTTTTTACAATTTTTACCTTTTTTATTTCCGATCAATTTTACACTATGGCTTAACAATATCGATCGATATATTATATGTTGACCGTGCAAGCAGTTACGGAGTAGCTTAAGTGTGATTATTGTTCCGCCCTTCCAATCAATATGCCTTTTGAAGTTTGCACGTAGATTGTGAAAATGAATAAGAAGATTACGTGATTTCCTTTCTCTCTTTTCACTCTTTTGTTTTGAGTTAAGACCATTTTAATTTTTTTTATTATGGTAGTTATCATATATGTATATATGGTTTGATTTCTTGATCTATAAAATACTTCCTCTTTAATATATATATATATATATATATATATATATATATATATATATATTAGACCAAGCACTACGAAAAATGTCAACATCATGAGATTGCGTTCAAGTTTCAATTGATAACAAAGTGTGTGGGTACTTTATTTTTATAAAATTTGCACTCCTTATTCTTTTTTTCTTCAACTTATTAAGATTTAAAAATACAAAGTAAAATGTAAGAAAAAAGTTAGAGAGTAAACATGGGTGACGTGGCTCTATGCTTTATCAGGCCATATTTTATTGTCCAACCAAGTCAACAGTTTCAAACTCAAATTAACATTGTCTTGTTGTGTGACATTAATATTTACATTAAATTATACAAGTTGAATTAGCTTAACATTACATTTCTACTTCCATTACTCCATACTGCAACTAATTCAACCATATAACATCAACTTATCATCTACCCTTTTCTTTAATTTTTTCATATAATCCTAAATCTACTTCAGGCTCTGGAAAAAAATAATAATCAGTATTCACAATAATTTAAACACATAAATTAAGAAAAAGTGATAAAGTATAAGTATTGAAATTCTTTCAATTTTCTTAAAGTGATAAAGTAAAAATATTGCGTAAGAAAAATAATTACATAACACGTAAATACGGAGTAAGTGATAATTTTAAAAGAAGGATTTGTGAGATACTTCATTTTTTTTTTTAAGTGTGAAAATTAACATGGAATAAAAAAAAAGTGTGAATCTGATTTAAGACAAAGAAAATATTTTGTTTCTTCTTCTATTTAGAAACTCACGTGTAATACAATTTCATGTAAGATATATCAAAATCCATTAATTTAGGTTCTTATTTTGTAAATCTTACATGTTTTTTTTAAAGATATTTGTTCAAATTTTGGACATTGAAAATGCAATTATGTATTGTGTAATGACTATTTAATCTTTAATGAAATTTAATTTTTATTTCTTCAATAAAAGACATTTTAAATAAAACTTTTCATTAATAGTACAAATTTGTCATTTTTCAAATATTCAAATTTCTACATAAAACTTCAAATTTTGCATTATTTATAATAATAATTCAATTTCTTCAGCACACTCAAGTGGCTAAAGAAGGACATTTGTTTTTAACTTTAACGGTCTATTATATTGCCAAATACTATATATTTTGTACTTTATTAACGTACATGCCCACTAAAATTTTCAACAACAGAAAAAAAGAATAGTTTAATTTTACACATCAGTATCAGCTGGTTGTTTAGTAGTTAGTACACATTTAATTACTTGTAAAACAAAACAAAAAAACATGCAATGCCCAATTAAGGAGACAAAATCTCCATTTCATGGAAATATCAAGTACAGCAATAAATTGTAAAAAAAAAAATCAAATTCAGGAATAAATGGCATTCTATAAACATGTATATCATATGTGATTAAATGTATTAAATCCTAGAAAATTTCTTGCTCAATTTTGACACTCATGTACTCCTAGATATTGTTTGATAGCTAAGATCGAGATTCGAGTGATATCTAAAATTTTAAAATTTAAAAGTATAATCTACTTTTAATCTTAACTATCAAACGGTCAAAGATGAAGTTAATCTACTCTTAACCTTAACTATTAAACAAGATCTTATACTATTATTTCTGATTTACAAAACAAAAGATTTTACTTTCAAAATCTTAATGAGTGTTTGTTTATACATCATAATCGTAACCTAATAATATTTGAAAAGGCCACACACTCTCACATTCTATTCCTTACCATTTATTTTTCTCCATAAAACACATCTTTATTTTTTACAATGCAATAATCTCATTTTCTTAAATAGCTTTCTACCTTTCCATTTACTATCAGTATATATGGTAAAAAAGATTTTAATTCTCCAAGGTAATTATTGTATATAGATTTGCATCACACTACTATTGTGAAAATTACATAAAAATGAAAAGTTGTGTATAATTGTGATCTAATCATGTTAGGATTTTGCAAAGTATTAATTTCTAAATATATGTGTATTAATTTACAATGATACTTATTTTATAAGGAAATAATATGATGCAACACCTTACCATGTATGTACATCCTCAATTCATAATAACTTTTACCTATAGAAATTTGAAAACACTTTACAAACTATATTCTCACACTATTCACAATTTTACACAAAATATTACTTACTTTTAGATCCACACTGTTCAATTTTTTATTTATCATCCATTAACTTACTTAAAAAAATAAATAAAAAAATGGAGGGTATTTAGGGAAATAAGAAAAAAGCACGTTGATAGAAGGAATTGTATGAAACAAACATCCACGCGCGTTGCCAGTTTCAGACTCGGCGGTTCCCCCGGGGCCATGGAAAACCGATTTGAATAGGTAAAGTAAAAACAACTCATTCTCCTTCGTCGCCATTGTTGCTTCTTCTCTCCCAAACAACTCTCATTTTCGCCTCTCAAACTTCCATAATACCTGAATCTGTTTACTCACTGTCGCACCAGATTTCTTTCTCTTCCTGCATTTCTCTGCTTTTATTGCCGAACAAAATTAGTATATCACAACTGGTGGAGGAAGAAACACCAATTCCATTCACTGTAAATTCCGCAACATAATGTTGTGAGTTGTTATGTCTCTGCTTTGCGTTCTTAAGCTTTCCAGATTTCTGCTACTCTGCTTTTTTATATGCTTGTTACTTCTGTTTTTAGCAACGATCTCTCGGGGGCATTAGATTTAGTTTTTATTTTTTCAGGATTTTTAACAAAATTTGGTATGGCTTTTCTACTTCTCGATCTCAAGTGTTCACTTGGCTTTCTTTGAGTAATCCTCTTGATATTTTCAAACTTTTTTTGTTGAAGAGAAATTTGACTTTTATTATTTTGGCAACTACATGGAAGTTTTGACGAGAATCTCCCAGTTTATACATTTCGCTGTAGTTTGCTGATTTTTTTCTCCTAGTTATTTCTATACGTTCAGATTTTCAACGCTTTAGACCACAATTCTTAAGTTGCGTATTGCTGCTCATTTTTTTTAGGTGAGATTTGTTCATTGGCATGAACCTTTGGCTCAATTCATAAGCATGTATGGATTAAACCATTCTGTGTTTTATATTTCGTATAAGGTCTTGAAATTGTTATTTGCAGCCATGAAAGGATCCCTGCTGAAGATGCTCATTTGAAATAGCGATTTCTAAGATTTTCATGAATATTCTAAGTCCTAAGCTATCAAATTAATTTATCCTACTTCAACCTTGCAGGTTTATGGATGAATTATATTTGTAGATGATGCTGTGAAACTGAAAATAAGAGATGAGAGGGGAGTCATCAGGCTTGATAATTGGGCTATCAGTTGGAGTGGTGATAGGAGTGGCTTTGGCTATAATAGCATTTCTTTGCTTTAAGTACCATAGGAAGCAATCCCAAATAGGGAATAGCAGTTCTAGGAGGGCTGCAGCTATGCCTATTCGTATAAACGGGGCTGATACTTGTACGGTATTGTCTGATTCATCGATTGGTACTGAATCTCCCAGGTCAACGATACAGAGTGTTTTGCCGTTATGGCCTCGAAGGAATAAGAAGTCCAACATAGTGTCTGCATCAGGGATACTAGAGTACCCTTACAAGTAAGTATTCTATTGTGGACAGATTTTAGGCTTGAAGCTATTTACTACATGATCTCATGTGACTTATGTTTGAATATGAAGAACTCATCATTAAGCCATTAGCAAGTATGTTCAAGATATGCTCTGCTCATTACAGCACTAAGGGAGATTTTAGATATAAAGGGAGGAGAAGAAGGGTTTATAGGTCGATTTCAAACCTTCCTCAACCAATCAAAAATAGCTTCAGATTAGATTTTAAGGATTTGAATTGTTATACATTAGCAAATTTATATAGTACTCCCTCCATCCATGAAATGTAGTCCTATTTGCCTTATATTCTTTGTCCACAAAATGTAGTCTCATACACTTTATGGAAACTATCACCCTTCAATCATCACTTAATTACTCAATTTGCCATCAGCTTTATTCACAATGGACCCCGCAATACCCCGCAATACCCTTACTTTATCTACCTTTTCCTTAAAACATGTGCCCCACCCTAATGAGACTACATTTGGTGGATGGAGGGAGTAGAACATTAGGACACTTGTTGACCTACTCTCTCCTGCCTCCTAGAGGGAATCTTTGTTTCTCCCTTGGCAGAAATGCTTGAGTTTCTATACAAATGCTGTTAAGGCTGGATTGAATTTTATCTGTAAAGGGAATGCAAGTTGGAGAGAGAATCTCCCTGCACTTCCATAAGTTTATAATATCAAACAAAAAAGTCCACTGACATCTAAAGAAACTTTTCGATTGCATATGGCGAATTAGATGATGCAATTTTCATATTTGATGATTCATTATCTTCTCTTCACATTTGTACAAGTGAAATGTCTTTACATAAGTCCACACGTTTGTTTTAGCTTATTTTCATTATGATATTGTTTTGGTTGATGTATGAGCAGGGACTTGCAAAAAGCTACCTTAAATTTTACAACAATAATTGGTCAAGGGGCATTTGGTCCTGTCTATAAAGCTCAGATGTCGACTGGAGAAACTGTTGCAGTTAAAGTGTTGGCAACTGATTCAAAGCAGGGGGAGAAAGAATTCCATGCAGAGGTACCGTTGTTTAACAGTTTACATATCTCGCAGTCAAAATGTCTTCTCATTTGTTGATTTAAATCAACTTAATGGCCTCGTGTCATATTAACAACACCTTATGTAGCCATTTAACAGTAGTAGCAAGCCTATATTTGCCTTAGATATGCTTCCTTGTGTTGCATGGCCATGCATCACTTTAGGAATTCCACCTCCCCAGCATCACAACACACAGAACATGAGTGCATAAAAAGAATAATGACAAAAGTCTTCAACAACATTTGGACTAACAAAATGTATATATAATTGTTTGGCTGGGAAAATGAGAGAATGTTGTGTGAAATATCTGGACCAACATATTTATATATGATTGGTTGGCTTGGGGAAACATAATATTGCAAGGGAAAAAATGAAAATTCTTGATTTGGCCATTGTGGAGATTATGTTTCCTCATGTACTTCTCCAAACCAAAAAATTGTACAATGCATGATTAAAAGTTTTTTGTGACTCCACTACACATATTTATTTATAATCTACTTTTAATTACCAGGTCATGTTATTAGGAAGGTTACATCACAGGAACCTTGTGAATTTGGTTGGATACTGTGCAGAGAAAAGCCAGCATATGCTTATATATGTCTTTATGAGCAGAGGAAGTCTGGCTTCTCATATTTACAGTAAGTTGGCTATTCATATCTGTATAACATTGAAGTATGACAATTTCTTGGATCAGGTTGTCCTGTATTTTTGTTTGACCATCCTGTCTCTTAAGTGGCCTTTAATCTTACATGTTAGCCATTATTTTGGATCCATGACCATGACCAGAGTATGTTGTATTTGATGGGTGAGACCCACCTAGGTTCTTCACTTTGGTTCTTAATGTTTTGATTGTGAGCTGATGCAATTTTTTCATGCACATATTAATATACGTATATTCTACTATAATTAAATTGAATCTGGAGCTCTATTTCATTTATTTGTCCAAACAAAGATTAACATCAGTTAATAAAAAGTTGGAGGAAGAGGAAGATTTATAGGACAGGAGGGGTGCAGTAGCTTCCTTGGCTAATCCTGGGGAGGAGAATGGACCCTGAACTTTAACCTTTACACATCCTGTTGCTTGACTAACTTCCAGAATCTGGATTTACATGGTATAAGATTGACAATGTATACTATATTGCACATAGTTTAATTGCTTTTTATTCCAATCAAGTGGTTATTTAAAAACAGTTTATTGCTGTTGGAGTATTGGACATTTCAACTCTCCTCTTAACCCTAAACTTGTCAATACTCATATTCTAATTTTAGAATGTAGTTGCTACCTGGAATCTCTGTGTTCCTTTTTTTTTTTTTTTTCCATACGTTTATATTTTTCACCGCTGCTTTCATTCATTACATTTTCTTTCCATGTGATTTCAGATGAGACTTTTGAACCATTGAAATGGGATTTAAGGGTTCAAATAGCTCTTGATGTGGCTAGGGGCCTGGAGTATCTTCACGATGGAGTAAGTTATGAAACTTTATTCTTATGTAAGCTAAGAGTAGTCATGTATGCGTATAATGATTATTCACAGCCTTGGTTGTCTTTCATCCTTTGTTGTAATCACATGCTTATGTTGTTTCTCTTTTGGAATATTTTGATAATTTTAGGCAGTTCCGTCTGTGGTACATCGGGACATCAAGGCCTCAAATATATTATTGGATCAGTCTATGAGAGCCAGGGTAATTCTGTAGCCACATGTTTCTTTTAAAAACAATGAAAATAAACATAGAAATGAGCATTGTATGATGTTCTTACTCTAATGCAGGTGGCTGACTTTGGACTTTCAAGAGAGGAAATGGTTAACAAGAGAGCAACCAATATTCAAGGGACTTTTGGATACCTTGATCCTGAATATGTATCAACACGATCATTTACAAAGAAAAGTGATGTTTACAGTTATGGGGTGTTGATGTTTGAACTAATTTCAGGAAGAAATCCTCTCCAAGGTCTTATGGAGTATGTTGAGCTTGTAAGTTGATTCCCCTAACCTGTGTTTGCATAATTGCATTAGGCATGTTAGTAAATCCATATAAATATATTACCGAATTAATAACTTTGACTCCATCTTCAGCTTAATAGCTGACATTGACCTTGCATGGGATGATAACATAGGAATTAATTTTCTCAATTAAGTTCCATAATTTTTAAGATGTTTTTTTTTTTAAAAAAAATTTAATTCTTGATTTTTTTTAATTGAAATTAGCATGTTGGGGTCTCATTATGCCACACAAGCGACACCAAGTAATTAGTCCGATTGTTATATAGAATTTTGACAGCTCATGTGTGGCACGTGCAAAAATCCTGCAATGTAGGACTAAAATTGCATCATTCTAAAAGTTACATGACTTAATTGAAAAAATGATTCATATGAGACTGAAATTGCCAATACCCAATAGATACAGGACCAATTTTGCAATTTACTCAGTACTCACATATTTGTGCATGAAGCATGAATCTACTACTTTCAATAGATATTCTTGTTATAAGTGATTCATGTTTTATCATATTTCTTGAGCATGAAAGCTAAGAATGGTATTACCGTGACTATGAATTAGAGTTTGATTAATTGATTGTGTAGCTAAGTTGGTGTTTTGATGAGCATAGGCAGCCATGAACACTGATGGAAAAGTTGGGTGGGAAGAACTTGTTGATCCTCGTCTTGATGGGAATGTTGATGGGGAAGAACTGAACGAGGTGGCTGCTCTTGCCCATAAATGTGTGAATCGTACGGCTAAGAAAAGGCCATCAATGAGGGACATTGTTCAGGAGCTTTCAAAGATTCATAAGTCAAGACAGAGTGAGAGGCATCAGAAGGAGTCCTCAACTCCCCGAGCAGGTGCAGTAATTGTTAACATTGAGCAATTACAAAAAAGGGAACATCGAAGGAAAGATTCGTTCAGCACAAATGAGTCTATTGATGTTTGAATGAGAATGACACATTTTTTCTTTCACTTTAATTTTTGTAAGCCTTGCTGAATTTGATTGTAACATAGTTTTCAGCTTTAAGGAGAAAATGTCTGTGACTTGTGAGCAGAGGAGAGCTGTTCAATTCTGCTTGCAATCTCGTTGTACAAAGTAGTGACGACATTTACCAATTTTGTACATGAATTCAGATTCATCAAAATCATATTTTGTTGTACATGTTTTCTTCTTTTACTCTCTATACAATTTTTTTGAGATGGTATAAAACAAGTTAGGCGGGTCGAAATTAAATATAATTTACATGCTAATGTGATTTGTATTTTTCTTGTTAACTAACCAGTTTTATTGAGAGAGTTTTGAATGAACATATTATGTAACCTTGAGACACAGTGAGATGTTTCTAAAACACCTAAAAATGAGACTAAATTTAATATTCAAAAATCATCAATGCATCAGGAAAAACACAATAATCATAGTAAGCATAATGGTTTTATTTGCAGCGTTGATTCCACTAAAAAAATGGTGCTTGATTGCTCGAAACGGACTTCGACGTCGAGAAGTAAAAAAAAAAAAAGTACCTAGTCAAAAATAGTTAGACGGACAGTAGATCGACGACCAACGCCTAGACGCCGCCTAATTGTACCAAGGCGGCCGCGGGGACCTTTTGTAACAAATATATATATATATATATATATATATATATATATATATATCATTCATACCCTATATATAAAGTGTGAATAATTTAGAATTGTCCGGTATTCGGTAGGTTTCAGGTCATAAAAATTACACGCGTCTACATGGTGCCCCACATCTCCATTAAATTCCCTTTCTCTCCACCTCTACTCTCTCTTCCTTCATTCACACACAACTCCCGTAGTCTCATCTTCCTCGCCCTCCCAAAATCTTCCTCCTCCTCCACCGAAGTGCATTAAAGGACTTTCATCTTTCCTTTTGTGTTTTTGCTTTTATAACAGAATCATGTATTTTTTGTTTCTTTCGGAATTTTAATTTTTGTTCTTGTATATTTTGATTTTGGCCATGAATATTGTTGTTTTCTGATTGGTGAGGAAAACTGGGATTTCAGTTGCTCATTTGTTGAAGTTTGATTAAAAAAGATAGTGCAATTTTGTATTACCCAATACCTCCATTCCTGTTTCTACTCTGTAAATATAACGAATTCGTTGATTGTTTGATTTGATCTTGTTAGTTGATAATTAGTGAGTCAATACTATGTTCTTATTTGCAGTAAGTTTATAGTTTAATTAAAATATATTTTCTTTATTAAAAATAAATGAGATGTACATGTGTTTTTTATAAAAAGACATAATATTCTAATCTAACCCTAAGGGCTTTATAGGGAAGCTCATAGGGAACTAAGGTGGACCTATATAATAAATGTAGATAAAGACATATTTACAATATAGGTCCAATACGCCCCCTCAAGATGGAGCACCATAGGTGAGTCCAATCTTGGACATAAGAAGTTGTAGACGAGTGCTAGAGAGCGGTTTTGTGAGAGCATCCGCGAGCTGATCGACAGAGGAGACATGGGACACACGTAGTTGCTTTGATTTGATAAGATCACAGACGAAGTGGAAATCAATAGCAATGTGCTTCATTCTCGAGTGAAAGACAGGATTTGAACACAGATAGGTGGCCCCAATGTTGTCGCAGTAGAGAGCAGGGGTAGGCGAGGTGGGGAAGTGGAGTTCCTTAAATAGGGACTTCAACCATTGAACTTCCGATGCAGCAGCGGCAATGGCACGATATTCGGCTTCGGTAGAGGAGCGAGCAACTGATTTCTGTTTCTTGGAGGACCAAGATATAGAATTAGTGCCCAAGAAGACAATGTAGGCACTTGTAGAACTGCGGTCGTCGGTGTCGCCAACCCCGCCGGCATCGGTGAAACAGTGAAGCGAGGAGGAGGGATTTGATGTTAGGGTGATTCTAATATCCCTCGTACCATTTAGATATCTCAGTAGTCGCTTGGCAGCATCCCAATGAGTAGTAGTAGGTGCATGCATGAATTGAGATAGTTTATGCACAGCAAAAACTATATTTGGTCGAGTAAGTTGAAGATATTGTAGGGAGCCAAGAACTTGTCGGTATTGGGTGGCATCCTTGGGTGGTGACCCATCTGAGATAGTTAGGCGAGCAGAGGTTGGAAGTGGTGTGCGAACTGGTTTTGAGGCGACCATGTTGTATCGGGCGAGCAGATCAGTGATGTATTTGCGTTAGGAGAGAAAGCATGCGTCTTTGGAGCGAAGAACTTCAACTCCCAAGAAATATGATAGGGGACCAAGATCCTTTACCGAGAATTTGGAACTGAGGTTGGCACTAACACGGGCGAGCTGTTACCCGTAAGGATCAGATCATCAACATAGACGAGAAAATAGGCGACCACACCAGACTTGTTGTGAACGAACAGGGATTCATCAGAGTGAGTGGGTTTAAACCCAATTTCTTCAAGGAAAGTGCGAAGAGCATAGTACCATGTGCGAGGAGCCTACTTTAAGCCATAAATGGATTTATGAAGTTTGCAAACATAAGAAGGAAAAGTTTTATCTGCAAAGCCTGGGGGTTGGGCCATGTAGACGGTGTCTAAAAGAGTGCCATGGAGGAAGGCATTGTTGACGTCGAATTGGTGGAGGGGCCACTTCTGTGTGACAGACTGACAGCAATGCTGAGGACTACTCGCACAGTGGCCGGTTTGAGGACCGGGCTGAAGGTTTCAGTAAAGTCAACACCTAGGCGTTGGTGAAAACCTTTGGCGACCAGGCGAGCTTTGTATTTGTCGAGGGAGCCATCTGGTTTTCGCTTGATGCGAAACACCCACTTGGAGCCAACAATATTTTGGGAGGTTGTAGGGGGAACCAAGTCCCATGTTCCATTACTGAGTAGGGCGTCAAACTCGGTCGACATAGCTGCGCGCCAATGTTTATCTTTCAGAGCCTGGGAAACACACATTGGTTCAATGTCAGAAGATAACGTTGATGTGAGACCATACCTGGGATTTGTCTTGAACACTTGGTTTTGAGAGCGAGTGATCATGCGAGGTGCAGAAGGTCGCAGGGGAGCATTAGACGACACAGAGGCATTGGAGGGGGGAGTGTTCGGCATTGGATTGGTTGTGGGTGTGCTCGCCTGAGGTGGAGGAGGTTGGGCGATCACAAGGTGATCGGTAGGGGGTGTGGTGCTCGACATTGGATTAAGGGCGAGAAGAGGAGGAGTGTTTTGTGGAGTGTGGTCGAGAGGAGTAGGAAAGGTATAGATATGCGAGGAGCCTATATTAGATGGGAGAGGACTGATGGTTGCAAGGTCAGATGATGTATTGGTAGGGGGTGAGGTGGAGGAAAAGGGAAAGGTATGCTCGACAAAGTGAAGTGGAGGGTCAAGGCAGAGATAGGCACTTTGAGTGAGAGAGTACCCAATGAACACACACGGGGTAGAGCGAGGATCAAGTTTGTGGGTGGTGTAGGGGCGAAGCCAGGGGTAGCAAAGACAACCAAAGACACGAAATTTGGATAGGTTGGGAGGGTGAGCAAAGAGGCGTTGGTAAGAGGATATCATTTTGAGGTTGACCTTGGGAAGTCGGTTGATGATGTAGGCAGCCGAGCAGACAACATATGCCCAGTATGTAAGAGGCATGTAGGCATGTTGGAGAAGGGCTAGAGCCATGTCGACCACATGGCGGTGGCGACGTTCAGACATACCATTGTGTTCCGGGGTGTGAGGCGGGGTGGTGAGATGAGAGATGTCATGGGTTTGGAGAAAGGAGCGAAGAGCAATGAATTACCCACCATTATCAGAGTATAGTGTTTTGATCGTGTTTTGGTGGTAGTTTTTAACAAGGTTTTTGAACGTGATGAATGTGGGTAGAACATCCGATTTTCTTTTTAGGGGACATACCCATATATATTAGCTGAAATGGTCGACAAATATGATATAGTATTTGAAATTTTCAGTAGATAAGACTGGAGACGACCATACATCCGAGAATATGACATTAAGAGATTTAGTTGAAATAATGCTAGAATCATAAAATGGGAGTTTGTGACTTTTGATACAAGAACAAGAGTTATAATTGAATTGTTTGGAAGGTGCATTAGATAAGCTAAACTTAGATAAAGTGTGGCAGAGAATTTTTTATGATGGGTGGCCGAGCCGAGCATGCCAGGTGGTAGCGGTGAGATTTTGAGCGATGAGAGCTTTTGGGGAGTTTTTGGTTATCTGTGCCGGCCATACATACAGATTATTAATACGACTCCCGACGAGGAGAATGCTCCCCAAGTGACCATCCCTCACCTGAAAAGAAGATTGGCCAAAAACTATGTCAACATTGTTGTCACGACAAAGGCTAGAAACAGATAATAGGTTTTTCGAGATGAGTGGAACAACCAAAACATTTGAAAAACGAAGAGAGTCGAGTTTATCAAAGTGCATGGAGCCAGTGTCTGAGATATGTAAACCTTTACCATCACCAATTTCCACATTGTTAGACCCATCGAAGGACGAGTGGAGAGAGAGATTTGCGAGATCATTAGTGATGTGATGAGAGGCACCAGAGTCAAGTATCCAATGCTCGGCAGAATGGGGCGAGGAGGCTGAGTGCGCCGAGTAAGCTGGACGAGCATCCGGCCTAGGACGACGAGATTGTGGTGGGGGCAAAGCTGCCCTGTGATGGTGGTCGATGCTGTCCCGTAGGCGGAGTAGAGTGCATGGGTGCCGAGGGAATTTCTGGGCAAGTGCGAGCAGTATGGCCTGGTGTCCGACAGTATTGGCATGTGCCAAGATACGGCCTCTGCGCGGACTGGCGAGGGCGAGCATCAGAGGATCCAGGCCTCGAATCAGGCCGCAAGGAGCGATAGTGGGTTTTACCAGCGGTCAGGGCGGACGCAGGTGGTAGGGCCGGGGATGGCTGTGAGGCCATTTGAGCCTCGACGCTCAGGAGCTTATCGCACAACTCGGCAAAGGATATAGGGTGCTCGCGGGCTTGGATGGCGTTGACTATGTCACGATAAGAGTCGTCAAGGCTGGTTAGAACTTTGAGAGTGACATCTTCGGGGTCAGAGGAGACACCGAGCAAGGCAAGCTCGTCGACGACAGAGCGAACATCCATGAGAAAGTCCGATATCGAGCGAGGGCCTTTGGAAAGACTAAAGAGCTTGGTTTTGAGGGCGAGAATGCGCCCCCTGGAGGGTTTCCCATACATGCTTCCAAGCATCGACCATGCCTCGCATGAGGTTTTTGTCGATGCTATGAAAGGAATGAGTGAGGAAGACATGGAGCCAACAATGGCCGAAAAAATTAAGTGGTCCTGACGCACCCAAATGGAGTGTTCAGGATTCGGTACAGTAGAGGTGGTGCCGTCAGTGGCTGGGAGTGTTGACGGGGGGCAGGGGTGTGAGCCCGAAACATATCCAAAAAAGTCATGACCAGTGAGAAGAAGTCTTAGCTGGAATGACCAAGCTCTATAGTTGGTGGAGGTGAGTTTCAGAGGTGTTTGGGCAAGACCTTTGAAGGTGATGAGAGAGGTGTTGGGAGATGGGTGACAGATGAAGCAGCGGAGGTAGGATGAGCAGCAGAGCTGGGCGTTCTGAGACGGAGGCGGCGGCGGCGCTTCAGAAATGAAGACGGCTCCTCAATGAGGAAGGCAGCTAGGGTTTGGTGGATCAGGCGTGAGCCAATGGACTCGATGATACCATATAGAAAGATGAAAATATATTTTCTTTATTAAAAATAAATGAGATGTACATGTGATATTTATACAAAGACATAATATTCTAACCTAACCTTAATGGGCTTTATAGGGAAGCCCATAGGAAACTAAGGTGGACCTATATAATAAATGTAGATAAAGACATATTTACAATATAGGTCCAATAGGGGCTAGGGCCCAGGCTATTGTAGTTTGAATTTTTTATGCACACCAACTGTTTGATAAAATGTTGATTGAGAAAATGCTATTTTATTCTTTAGGAGTTGTATACAGTGTCGTCTATGTTGATATCTGTTTTTTTTTTTTTTTTTTGAGCGGTAAACATTAAATTTGATTAGCACGAAGCTGGGTACATGTAGTACCATATCATTACAAAGGCAGGAAAGTTTAAGAGCCTATCTGTCATACTAAGAACCACCATGCACACTTGCTGATAGAAAAATGAAAAATGAAGAGATACAAAATTAAATCAGTGAAGTCCCCTCTTGAATTAACAGTGACGAGGCAGGATCCATGAGCCAGTTCCTAAACGAAGTATGTGAGATAATTTTGCATTTTTCCACACACCAACTCCATAGCCTCCCCTTTATATCATCAACAATCTTCTCCTTTATCCAATTTTCATTTACGAAGATTACCTTGTTTCTCCATGTCCAAATAACCCAGATTACACAAATCCATAATCCATTAGCTATATTGTGTCCTTTCTTGAAAGGAAAGATACTTGAAAATTGAGTAAAATGCTTCTTGATACCCCTATGTAAGACCATAGGAATCTTTAACCAGCTCAGAATATCTGATCAGATTGATGCTGCTAAATTACAGCCCAAGAATAAATGTGTCACTGATCTTTTGATACATCGTTCAACTTACGATTTTGGTAATTTAATTTGGGGGATTCAAATGCTTCTAACTTCTAAGCATTAGATATGAATAGGCTTGGGATCACTGCCTCTCAAATTTACTAATTCACATTATGTGATTTTCTATGAAAATTTATGTTTTGATTTAGTTTTTGAGTTTTTTTTTAGTGGGGGGTTTAGAGATATATGTTACCGTGTATTCTTTAGAAATTTTAATTCCCTGTTTGTTATTTCTTTTTTCTTACAAAATCAACATAATCACTGCTTGTTAGTTTAAAATTTTGCATATATTCGTCCACTTCTATGCTCTTGTGTCATACTTAAAAATTGAGATTTTTGCATGTTTATTTATAAACTTGGTTCTCAATGAATCATCAGACAAACGCATAATTGTAATTTCTATTTTGATTTATTGTGTATTTTCATCTGTATATATAAATCCAGAGGAACTATAGAGAGAACACTTACACCTCTTTCTGATTTCTACTCTCTAATTAAGTCATCTACGTAAGTCTTTTCATTTCTTGTAGACAATGTAGGTTTGGGGTTAAGGTTTTTGTTGAACGACATCCATTTATGATACGTGCACATAGCTAAAGAAAGTTATTGATGAAGGGGAAGAAACTAGGCTGTTGCAGTTTGGATATTTATATGCTGATATGCACACCAACTGTTTGATAATTGTTGGTTGAGAAAATGTTAATTTTATTCTTCAAAAGTTGGTGCTTTCAGTTTTCGTTCATCAATGTTCTAAGTGACTGTCCAATTCCCTTTTCATGCTTGGCAAATTTATGTGCATTTATATAATTTATTAATCTTATGCCGTCAAATTTCTCTAATGCCCTGAAAATATACTGTGTGTGTATCTATCTTTCTCTTTCATTCTCATGCACACATGTGTTTGGATTAACATCCGATGTCTTTATATTGTTGTCAACTATTTTGTTTTTTCCATCTTTTTCTGTAATTTAGCTAAACCACCTCAAACATATTTTCTAACATCAAGCCCAGGTAGAACACGAACTATATAGTTAATTGTATAACTCTTAACCAGTATAAGAAACATGAAAAATTGACTGAAAATTGAAAATACAGTGTTGCATAACCTGGATATCAACTTTTAATAATTTTGATGCAAAAGTATTGACTTTTGATGAAAACTTCTAACATAAAGTTTTCATTTCTAGGCATCTTTCCAAGATGATCTTTCTAATTTCACTTATTCACAATTTGCATTGCTAAATCAAATGAAAGAAAAAAATGATACACCCATATATTCATGAGAACGACAATGTGCTATGTTATTTTCCTTATCGTTCGTGGTTTTTAATTTCCTAGGACTTCTAAATTATAGTTAAATTATCTTGGAATGAAATAGAAACAGACGATTTTGAAAGTGTTCATATCATATGTAGTGAAAAATTAAAATATATATGCATGATATTTTGTCAACTTTAGAAAACACTCTGATGTTGTCTCTACTAATAATCAGGCCCCTAAATCATGGGATGTGCACTATTTTAGTAGTAGGATTTGATTATTCATAGAAGTGTGTTGTTATTATGTTTTTTTTCTCAGTTCTGTTTTGTGTAAGTGATTTATAAACTAAAATTCTTTGAACATTGGTTTTTAGATGTGCAAGTGTCCTACATCATCTTCTATCTACCTAAAAAGGAAACAATAGGTCTCATTGTCTTATTTTACAAACAAGTTTACGATTCAAGACAATTATAAACCAACCTCACATGCTTTAGTTATAAAGAAGTTGAAATTATGTTCTTATTCTTTTTTTTTTCTTACATATTAGATGCTTGTTTATTACCTCGGTTGTTGAGAGTTAATTTTAACGGGTTAATGTTTGTTAATTTCAAACTCCTATTATTAAAGTCAACTGAGTTACAAAAAATGCTTGTTTCTCCTTCAGGAACCAAATATTATTTATTTATTTTTTTGCCATAATTTATTGTGTATTGTTTTTTTATATATTTTGTGGTTTTGTAAATATTATTCGTGTTAGTTTTATCTTTATATTGTTTTATTATCATACATTTTTCTTTGGTGGGCAGACATTAGAACTTTTTTGTTATTCTTTTCAGTACTGATTTTATTTATATTTAGTGTTGAAAATATTGTTATAAACTTTGTATAATAGTATCATATACTCTACAATCAGCTTACCAAGTACTAACTAAAACACAAACTGATATCAACAAGGTAATCATAGCTAAAATGCCAAAATCTTTTTAAAATGAAAAAAAAAAACTAAAAAACCAGCTACACAAAATTTAATATTAATTATATTTTATCACATTCTTTATTTTCTATTTCAGAAACTATACATTATCTTTTTCCCGTTATTTTTATACGGATAAAAAATAACAATTATTTCACACATTACTTTATACATAAATACGAGTGGAACAACAACATTTTGATAGGTATATTGCTTAACATGTGGAAAAAAATTAGTCACATAACATCCTCAAACTATTATCCCATGATATATATATATATATATATATATATATATAAAACAAGTATAAATTACAACTTCACACCATACAAATTTATGTATTTTATTAACAAATCAAATGTCATGGATAATTGGATATTAATAAATATTGATTACATTTGATATTGCAATATTAAAAATATATGCATATTGTAAACTTTAATCAAAACTTTTATTTATTTCTAATGTAATAAAATATAAAAATACATATATATGCAAATATTAAAACATAAAAATTCGGGTTAATACCTCAATTTTTGAGGCGCACCCCTCTTAGTATAATATAAACTATGAATATATAGTACGTACGTAAATTTAATTAATTTATATATTTTTTTACTTTGTTCACGTTCATTAATATTTTCACCTACATTTTTAAAGTATAGTATAATATTTTCACCTACAACCCAATACATCAGTAGTTTGGTTTACCAATCCAATTCAGTGCTTAAAAATATAACTTCTTGAAAGCAATTTCATTTGTAATTGACGGACTCATTTGTATATCTTATGGGTTGAGTAGCCCTTGTACTCGATTAATAAGATTTCTTTTATCATTCAAAAAAAAAAAAAAATTTATATATTCAAATCTTTTTTAATTTATTCATTAAAAAGTGTTCTTGTTTGAATTAAGTTATATATGCATTATTATTTTTGTATAAATTGAACTCTTATGTCTTCTGAGAAAAATAAAATCGAAATATAGATGATTTAATTTTTAATTTTTTTAAGTGTGAACTGTTCATTAATTAAAATAAAAATGAAAAATAGAAACTCAATATATTTATAAATAAAAATATGAAAACTTATTTTAAAATATTTAAAAACACATTAACAGACAATATTTGATTATAAAAGTTGAAATTTCTATTTGGAAAAAGAGAAAATGTTTGTTTTACTTCAATTATGACTTTTCTTATCCTAGTTTAAATCATATTTTTATTTTTTTTCATTTATGTACCAATCCTTAACTAATTGTTTGTTTTGCTATTTTCACTTGATTGTTTTACATGTCACATGTGATCTTTAGTGTGTGTTTCTTATCGTAGCTTGTTAGTGGCCTTTTATCCCGTGGTCCATTAGGGTTAGGTTTACGTCTTTACTATTGTAGAACCATTAAAAGTGAACCGATTAAAATTCAAACATAGTTAGTCCGCGACATTATAGGGTTAATGACAATTCAATTAATATTACTTATGGAATATAAATCAACAATTTATGTATAAATTTTATTTCCATATTCTTAAATTTGAATTTAAGAATATGTCAAGTTGATCGATAAAATTTTGTTTTTCAAATTAAGTGAAATTCAAATTTAAGTAAATATTCATCTAAATCTTTATGAATTGAATTTAAATGTCACTAAATATCTTGATTGATGAAATAATTTTTAAACCAATGAATATAAGAAATTTTGTTTACCATTATTTTTTTGTGTATTAATTAGTCAACCATTTATATTTAAATTTTATTTTTATATAATTTGAAATTTGAATTAAAGAATATGTCAGTAAATGTTGAAGGAAGGGTGAAATTCACTTTTCTAAATTAATTGAAATTGAAACTATAATTAAAGATTCACATAAATATATGATATTAAGAATTAAGATTCACTCAATGTCTTTTTTTAGTTGTACATATAAAGCGCAAAATTTTGACTTTAAATGAAGTCCTCGTAAATGGACGGTGAAATTGGTCCACCGAATTAGTCGTTTCTTGAACCAGATATCGAGACATAAAAAAAAATTAGTACGAACGCGTTAATTATACAACCTTCTAGGCAGCGGTTCCATCATGTGTTCATATTACTACATTTAACATCATATAATATGGACCTTGACATTTATGCTTTAATACATATTGAATTAAGTGCAAATAAAAATCTTGATTAGAACCGCAAATAATTAAAAACAATTTACTTTTTTTAAAGGTAAAAATGGTGTGTTTATAGTAAAATTGAGTACAAGGGGTACTCAAATCCCATTACAAACAAAGATTACGATGCACACCTATAAGTCGAGGCATATTCAGGGCTCCATGTCCCAATGGTGAAAGGAATAAGAAGTTTTATTGTGTGCCTTTAACCATTTGCACGTGCTATATTTAATACTATCCACTAATTCCTATGTTGTGTAAACCTTCCCATTGAAAACCGAGTCATTGCGGCATTTCCAAAATCTCCATAAGAAGCATTGCCAAATGAGACCCATCACTTTTGTTCTCCAAACTTTCTGGGCAACATTGCAAAATTCCTCCAAGTGTTCAACTAATTAATATGTCAAACTCAATCATGGACGAGGAATAAACCAGCAAGCATTGCACCCAATCACAGACAGAAGCCCACGCCTTGAGTGCCATAGGGCATGTTAAGAAAAGATGACTCACGGTTTCAGGGGCAGAGCCGCAGCGATTGCAGTGAGCGTTTAGGCCTTCCAGAGTGATGCCTCTTTTAAGGAGATTATATGTTGTTGCTAATCTTTCGTGCAACGCTTTCCATGATAATGAAGACACCTTCGCAGGGATGCACTTCCACCAGATCTTCGGCCAGGGCGCTTTCCACGATAATGGAGCCCCGTTATTTGTTATAATGTCGTACATTCCTTTCGTGTTGAACCTCTCGTTCGCCGAACCTCTCCAGCCTACGGAGTCGTCTGTCTCCTGATTCAATTTAAACTTGAAAATGCACAACCAAAGGCCAGCAAACTCCACTAATTCATTAGTACTAAGGAATCTATTCCAAGAAAAGGCCTAAGTAACCCCATCCTGATGAAAAAAATTCACAAATCTTCCCATTCTTATTAGATGAAATATTGTTCAAAGCCCTATATTTATCTCTCAAATATGTTCTATCATCAATATTGTTCAAAGCCCTATATTTATCTCTCAAATATGTTCTATCATCTATCCAGGGATATGTTCAGAACCTAGCAAGAGACCCTCTACCCAGTTTAAACTTCAGATTATCAATAAATAATTTTCTTTCCGCCCCCTGCTATACATCTTAGATCTCTCCACCACAACGAACACCTAGATTCGTCCACCCCGGTTTATAAATTCGACCCGTATCTAGACTTAAGAATCCTCACCCATAACGAATTTTCTTCCCTAGTCCACCTTCACAACCATTTACAAAGCAAAACTTTATTAAAAATACCCATGCCTCTAACCCCTAGCCCGCCCAACATTTTGCTTCTACACACCCTCTCCCAACTCACCCACACTATTTTTCAGCAATTATTGTCCCCCCTCCCCCCCAAATAAAGTTTCTTTAGATACGTTTAACAGTTTGGATCACACTCATAGAGGCTTTGAAGAAAGATAGATAGTATAATGGTATAACCGTGAGGACCGATTTTAGAAGGACGATCCTCCCACCTAGAGATAAGTGTCTCCCCGCCCATCCCGAGAGCTTCTTTCGAAATCTTTCAATAAGGGGTTTCCACATATCTTTATTTCTTGGGTTGGCGTCGATGGGTAGGCCAAGATACTTGAATGGAATGACCCTAGGGGAGCAACCAATAATACCTGCCAATGATCCCAGGTTATCCACGCTTATACCAACACTATGAAGAGAACTTTTCAAAAAATTGACTTTGAGACTTGAAGCTATTTCAAATATTCTCAAAACCCCTTTCATCACCTTCGCATTATTGTTCGAAGCTTTTCCCAGAATCACCGCGTCGTCGGTGAAATGGAGGTGGCTGACAATAACATTTTGACCGCCAACTTCAACGCCTTGGAATTTACCGATATCCACAACTTTTTTCATGAGACAACTGAGGCCCTCTGCCGCTAGGAGAAATAGGAATGGGGATAGGGGGTCCCCTTGACGCATCGCCCTCTTGAGCTGAAATTCATTTGTAGGGCTTCCGTTGACAAGTATAGACATCGTTGCAAAAGACAAAATCATCTGACCCATTTCCTCCATTTCCAGTTGAAATTCATACCCTCCATCATCTCATCGATGAATTCCCAATAGACAGAGTCGTAGGCCTTCTTGAAATCCACTTTGAATATTAATCCGTCCTATTTTTCTCGTTTCAGCCAATCAATTGTTTCATTTAGAATCAGGATGCTGTCCAGAATTTGTATATTGCCAACAAAGGCGCTTTAATTATTTGATATGACCCCCCGATTACCTTAGATAGCCTATTAGCCAAAATTTTGTAGTAGCAGCCAATCAATGAAATTGGACGGAAGTCTTTGATCTGGTTTGACCCGATCTTTTTAGGGATGAGAGTGACGAAGCTCGGGTAACCTCCTTTAACAATTTTCCCATGGTTGTAGAATTCATCCAATGCACTGATGATATCCTTTTTAATCACTATCCATACTTTTTTAATGAGTCATAAGGTGAGACCGTCTGGGCCAGGGCTTTTGTTATTCCCACAATTCCACACTGCTAGTTTGACCTCAGCTTCTAAGAAGGGCGCCCTGAGTACAACATTTTCTATGGTTCCCTACTTCTTGTTCACAATATGCTTGATATGTATTATGACAGTCAGTGGTTTAGAGAATTGTGTTTGAAAGTGCTTGCGTATTTCGCCTTTGATCTTGTGGACCTCTTCCGTCCAGACATTGTTAATAAATAGGCCCTCGATTCTGTTACCTTTTCTTCTAGAGTTAATGCATTTGTGGAAGTAGGCAGAATTCAGGTCACCTTCTTTAATCCACTGGATCCTTGATTTCTGGAAAACGTTTCTGTCGTTGACTTTCCTAATTTTCCATATTGTGCTTCTCGTCTGTTTTAAAACCACACATTCTTCTAGTGTAAGGTCCCTGTCATCCTGCAGCTTGTCAAGGTTATTCATTACCTTTTTTGCTTCCTCCAATATTTTGTTGGAGTGCATGAGGTGCAAAGTGATCCATTCTTTTAAGTCTTTCTTTAGGTGTTTGATCTTCTCCTTAAATTTTGAAACTTTCCGTTCCTTCCTCCGAATATCCCTCCCATTATGCTTGAATGTAGCTGAGGATATTGGGATTGTCGAGCCACGAGTTGAAAAATCGGAAGGGTTTTGGACCCCAGTTCTGCACGCTTTTATGAAGAAAATTGGGCAATGGTCCGGACTGTTCTTCTCCAGGCCCCGTAATAGCTAATCGCCCCAATCCGCGATCCAACTGACCGATACTAGAGCTCTATCTATTCTGCTACGACATTTCCCATCAAGTCTAGACCATGTGTATTTCCTATCAACGAGCTGCACTTAAAGTATCCCAACTTCCTGAATAAACTCATCAAATTTCTTGTTATTTGCTACACTTCAAGTAATATGTCAAAAACCATTTTCATTCAATATGTCAAACTTAATTGCAACAAATTAATATTTTCCAAAAAATTTAAAATATCATAATTGCAATTAAGTAACAAATATTTTTAATCAGCATTAAATGTTGAATAATTATCCACGTAGGAAACAACTTTATGCAATTATATAATAATATGTGTTGGGAATAAAATGACATATGTTTTGATTAAATACCAAAACCCCCTGAGACATGCCTAGTCACAATTGATTGTGCTCTAAAAATGTTAGAACACATAGTATAAGGCTATATGAGAAGCTGAAATGTTTAGGCAGCTCTTAAATGATTAAGATGCACAATGTGAGGGGGAACATATGCTTTGAAGATTATCAAGATCAAGTCCCCTCAAGGCTCAAATTCTGGAACAATCACTAAGCCTATGTAAGGCCAAGTATACTTCATTGAAGACCAAATGCTCTGATCAGGAGAGTTGTCCAGAGAAGTTGTCTCTGCTCAATTAAAGCAAGAACAAAGGTTCTAAAGCTCAAAAGGCCAAGTATACTTAAATACTCTGATCAGAAGAGTTGCCCAGAGAAGTTGTCTCTGTGCAAGAACAAAGGTTCTGAAGCTCAAAGGCCAAGTATGCTGATCAGGAGAGTTGTCCAGAAGAGTTGTCTCAGCACAATTAAACCAGAACAAATGCTCTAATGCTTGAAGGTCAACTATGCTGAAAAGAAGAAGACAACTACACCTTAAAAGACTTCATTGTATCATGCTGAGATCAATTCCAAGTGAAGCAAAGGGAAAGAGCCAAGCCATCTGAAGAGGAGCAAGCCAACTATGCTGATATGCAAAGTCTACTTATAGTGATAAGTAGAGTTGTCCATTTGATAAGGAATGTTGTCCTATCATTGGATCAACCCTCAGAAGCCATGTCCAAGTCCTAACAAGTGAATCTTAAAGTCAGACATTGGGAAGAGTGCTGAAGAATGAAGACAAAGTCTTACAAGCCGTTTATTACCCAAATGAGGACATGTCACTATCAAGAAACTATCTTCCAGTTTGAAGAACTCAAGGAAGACATTTATAGCAATTTGAGACTGCCTCTCCAATGGGCAAATCCTCAAATTTGTCTATAAATACAGAAGTGTGAAGACCATTTGAAGCACCAACTACCAAGCCAACTATCCTACAAGTTAAAGTGCTCTCAAAGCTTTCAAAGAGACCATCTTAGTCTTCATACACTTCTTCTAAGCTGAACCTCATTGTATATCATTACAAAGCTTAGAGAGATATCCTATCCTTATACACTGAACTTCATTGTAAAGGATATCTCATTATTTGGAACCTTACTTCAACCCTTACCCCTTTCAAGTGAGAAAGTGAGAAGGTTGTAGTAGTAGAAGTGGTAGGAGCTGACTGTTGAGAGAAGAACAGTTCAGTTCTGAGTTGAGAAAGGGTACTAGGACTCTAGACATCCTAGGGATCAATTCACCAAGGAGTGGTGTTCTTGATCAATTGCACCTTGGCACTATAAAACAAGTTAATTCCAAGAGTGAAGGAATTATCCTGTTAAATCAGGGAAAGTGGATGTAGGAGCTTGAGCCTCTGAACCACTATAAACTCTTGTGTTGATTTAATTTCAAGCACTTTCATACATTCAACACTGCACACTAAACTGATCTTCAAAAGAACTTATATTCAAAGACTGTGCAAAACTGTATTGGACAAGTTCCCTGAAAAACTGGACAGTATTGTATTGACAAAGTGATTTCAGACACTAAAGGAGTCTAAACTACAAGGGCCAACCACTATTCCGCACATATAACTCCCCTAGATAGTTATTCAACTAAGTACTCAATAGTACTTAGTAGTTTGATTATCTTAGAAGAGTTAATCATCTTCAGCAGAGTTGTCCAAGACAACATTGCTGAGCTCTAGTTTGATCAAAAGTTGAAAAGAATTGCATACAAGTGTATTCCCCCCCATACACTTGTTATATACTCCTTTCAGGACCAACAAGTGGTATCGGAGCAGGGGTTCAAAGACCACTGCTTCTGAAAATCCATCTTGATTTTCAAAATCACATATTTGGTGTGGCCACTGAACTGATCTTTATCTGAAATCTATCTCATCTGTTGACTAACTGTTTGTTCTTGAGATATGGCCAACAACAATGCTGCTGTTCCACCTCCTGCTGTTCAAGGATTGGACAACATGGCCACAAATCCAGTCAACCACATCTCACATCATAAACTGCCCATGTTTTCAATAAATAATTATGATTTATGGAAAATTAGAATGAGGGCTCATCTTGCATCCCTTCACACTGACATGTTAAGAGTAATCACAAGAGGACCTTTTGTGTTTACTCAAACTAACCCCAGGGTGACAGATGAGCAAAGAGCTGATGTAAGGGAACTGATTCCCAAAGATGAACATGACTTCACTACTGATGAAAAGAGGAAAGATAATCTGAATTATCTTGCCATGAACACCCTCTACCAAACAATTCCAGATGCAGTCATGGGTAGAGTCTACCACTGCACCACAGCCAAAGAAATTTGGGATACTCTTGCTGAGATGTGTGAGGGTACAGAAAAGATCAAGGAGAACAAGCTCCAAGTTGCTGTGCAAAAGTTTGAGCAATTCTCAATGGAAGCTGATGAGTCCATTGACAAATTTGCTGGTAGATTCACTGATGTGATGAATGAAATCAACTCATTGGGCAAGGTGTACTCCAGGAGAGAAGTTGGATTGAAGATCTTGAGAAGTCTCACTAAAAAATGGGATGTCTATGCTGTGATGATGCAGAATACCAAGGATCTATCCTCCATGCCCATGCAACAAATCTTCTCAGAACTCAAAGCCTATGAGTTTGACCTCAATAGAAGAAAGCCAGTAGAGGAATCCTCTTTACCAACCAAGGGAGTGGCATTCAAAGCCAAAACTGCTGAACCAGAAATACAGCCCACTCCAAGATTATCAAAGTCAGTCTCTAAGACTGAAATGAAAGAAGAGATGGCCCTCATGGCTAGGAGGTTTGACAAGCTCAACTCAAGGTTTAGTAGATACAAGAAATTCTACCAAGACAACAAATTCAGGAGAAGGTACAAACTCCCCTGAAGATCAGGCCAAGGACAAAAAGCCTGAAGAGAAAAGATCAGAGGACAAGTACTCTGATAGGAGAAGGTCCAGTAGAGCTGACCCTTCATCATCAAAAGGAAGAGATGAATCTAAGAAGGATGATGATGAAGACCTGTGCTATAATTGAAAGAAGAAATGGCACTTCCAGTATGACTGCCCTGAATTGAGCTCTAAAGAAAGAAGAGAGAGGCAAGCCAAAAGAGACAAGAAGTTCACCAACAGAAAAGCTATGATGGCTGGTGATGAATCTGATAGTGCTGAAAGTCTCAACTCTTCTGATGGACTGTTCTCTAACAGTGATGATGATGATGATGTGTGCAACATGGCTATTGAGGATGATGAGGTATCCTCCACTTCTAGCTCACCATCATTTCTATCACAAAACACTAGTGAAGTCAACTTGAAACTTTCCTTTGGGAAGTTGATGGAAGATTTCACTAGATTACAAGAATTTCATGATAATCGTGTGAGAGAAAATGAAAGACTTTCAATTGAGCTTTCAAAACCGGCTGAGACAGTAATTGACATTAAATCTACTGAGTTGTATCAACAAGTCTTGAGAGAGCTTGAGGAAGCAAATCTCAGGGTAGTTGACCAACAAGGACAGATTGATGCTCAATTACTTAATCAAAAGAGAAAAGATTTTGAACTAAAAATTCTTCAAGCTAAGTTTGAAAACCTCTCACATGAGTATGACATTCTTAAATCAAGTGAAGAGAGCCTGAAACAAAAGATGTCTGCTTTGAACAAATCCTCTAGAGCAATAGAGGAAATTCAGAGTTATCAAAGACCTATGGCTCAAAGAAGTGGATTAGGCTTTGATCCATTTGAATCTTCACCTTGTCTTAGCGTTGCTTCTACAAGTAACACTAAGAGAATCTTTGTTAAGTCAGTGGCACCAACTGAAAATGAAAACAAACAGCCACTGAACAAAGGAAAGGGCAAAATGGATGATTTGCCTACTCAAGTGCCTCAGGAGACTAGGCCAAAACCTAAGGAAATGGCCAAAGCTCCTGATCACAAGAGGAATGTTGGTCAGCAGAGTAGACCCAATGGAAGGGCAACTCTCCTGAACAATGTTCAAAGGAGTTATCCAGGGTATAATCAGCCTAGGCCAACTCTACTGAGAAAGCCTCAGCTGAATAGACCTAAGGACAACTATCCTCAAAGGCAGAATAAAATGAGACAACCAAAACCCTTCATGCCAAAGGGTAATGGTCATAAAAATGCCTTTCCTCAAAGATTTCATCAAGCTGCACAAAGAACTCATAAGTTCAGGAGAGTTGACAACTCCTCTGAAACTTACAGAGTTAATACTTTCACACACACTTTCCCAAAGACATTTAAGGGAAAGACAGTGTATGTTGATGCACAAGGAAAACAACTTAGCCACCTTGAATCAATCAGGGTGATCAGGCAAGTTTGGGTTCCTAAAGGTACTGCTAACCTCTCAGGACCCAAAACTCAAAGGGTACCTAAACCTATCTAATTGCAGGTACCATTGGGCCACAAGAAGAGGAGTATGAGCAAAACGACAGCATGGTACCTTGACAGTGGATGCTCAAGGCACATGACTGGAAACAAGGAACTCCTCACTGATTTTATTGAAAAAGAAGGCCCAAATGTCACTTTTGGAGACAGCTCACAAGCAACAACAAAAGGTTATGGTACTTTGATGATTGGTAACATCAAAGTATCCAATGTGTCTTATGTAGCTGGACTCAAATATAATCTCCTAAGTATCAGTCAATTCTGTGATAAAGATTTCAATGTTGAGTTTTCTAGTGGAAAATGCTTAATCAAAGATAAGGCTCAACAAACTCTACTGACTGGAACTAGGAAAGGAAATGTGTATTTTGCAGACTGGGACAAGTCTACTGATGCTGCATGTTTCATTGCTAAGAGCACTAGTGAACAAAGCTGGTTATGGCATAAGAGGCTAAACCATCTGAACTTCAAATCAATGAACAAACTTGCTAGAAATGCATTAGTAAAAGGACTACCTAATGAGGTTTTCATTAAAGAACATGTGTGCAAATCATGTCAAGAAGGAAAACAGATTAAAGCCTCATTCAAAGGAAAACCAGTCATCTCTACTAAAAGGGTACTTGAACTTCTACATATGGATCTTTTTGGACCAATCACCCCTTCAAGTATAAATGGTAGAAAATACACATTGGTAGTAGTAGATGACTTCTCTAGGTTCACATGGGTAGTATTTCTCCTTAATAAGAAGGAAACACAAGTCAAACTACCTGAACTTCTTAAGAGACTGTCAAATGAGAAAAACCTTAGCATTATCAAGATAAGATCTGATAAAGGCACTGAGTTCATAAATTCATACATCAATGAGTATTGCACATCTAATGGAATAGCTCATGAAACCTCAGCAGCTAGAACTCCTCAGCAGAATGGGATTGCAGAAAGAAGGAATAGAACTCTAAAAGAAGCTGCTAGAACTTTAATAGTTGATTCCAATTTACCTAAAAGGTTTTGGGCTGAAGCTATAAACACTGCATGTTATACTCAGAATAGATGTTTGATTACTAAGGGGCAAGGCAAAACCCCCTATGAACTCTGGAAAGGAAGATTACCTAAAGTATCATACTTTCACATATTTGGTTGTAAGTGTTTCATTCACAATAATGGGAAAGAACAGTTGAAAGCCTTTGACAGCAAAGCTGATGAGGGAGTATTTCTTGGATACTCTCAAATCAGTAGAGCTTTCAGAGTCTACAACAAGAAAACCCTTATAGTAGAAGAGACACCTCATGTTGTGTTTGATGAATCTATCTTTGAGATCAGGGACAAAAACCTGGACCCTAAAGAAATCACACAAAGAACAACCAGATTAACCTAAAAGACAAGGACATTGAATTCATAGATGTTGTCCAAACCAATCTCCCTGAAAATGCTATACTGGACAACTATCCTGAAGACAATATTCCTGAAGCAAATCCCACTGATGGAAATGGTGAACTGAATGATCCAATCCCAGTTCACATCCAGGTAACAACTACCAATGAAGAAGCAGGCTCTGCTGAGGTAGTTAATGGATCCAATATTCAAGGGGGAACTCAAAATGTTGAAAATGCCAATGTCCCTGACATTGAGGACAACACCCCTGAATATGATCCTGAATTAGATCCTGCATTCAATTATCCTGAATTCTATAACACTGGTGACTCAACCTTAGTAGAGGACAACTCTACTGAAGGGATCAGAAAAAGAAGGACTTGGTTGTCTAACCATCCTACTGATCTAATACTTGGTGATCCAAGTATAGGAGTCAAAACCAGAAGTTTTCATGGTGAAAGTGCTATGTTCTGTTGTTTCTTGTCAGAACAGGAACCTAAAGACATTAATGAAGCACTTCAGGATGCAAACTGGATCACAGCAATGTAGGAAGAGCTCAATCAATTCACCAGAAGTGAAGTTTGGGAGCTGGTGGATAGACCTTCACATCAAGATGTTATTGGAACCAAGTGGGTGTTCAAGAACAAAAAGAATGAGAATGATGTGATTGTCAGAAACAAAGCAAGACTAGTGGCAAAAGGTTACTGCCAGCATGAAGGCATTGACTATGATGAGACCTTTGCACCTGTGGCAAGGCTAGAAGCAATAAGGCTCTTCCTAGCCTATGCAGCCCACAAGAGGTTCAAAGTGTACCAAATGGATGTCAAGAGTGCCTTTCTGAATGGAGTCTTGAAAGAAGAAGTCTATGTGGAGCAACCACCAGGTTTTGAGGTTGGAAACCAAGTATACAGACTGAAGAAGGCTCTTTATGGACTCAAGCAAGCCCCTAGGGCTTGGTATGACACACTGTCACAATTCCTCTTGGATCATGGATTCACCAAGGGCACTGTGGACAGAACTCTCTTCAGAATCTCTGAAGGAGAGGACATCTTGCTTGTCCAAATATATGTGGATGACATCATATTTGGATCCCCCAATGAGAAGCTATGTGAAAAGTTCTCCAAACTTATGCAAAGCAAGTTTGAGATGTCCATGATGGGTCTGATGAATTTCTTCTTGGGTCTACAAGTCAAGCAATCAAAAGAAGGAATCTTCATCAACCAAGCCAAGTACACCAGAGAAATGATCAAGAAGTTTGGGTGTGCAACAAGCAAGCCAGTAAGGATCCCAATGAACACAAACTGGAAGATGGATCCTGATGAGAGTGGTGTTCCAACCAACTCCACTAAGTATAGAGGAATAATTGGCTCACTCCTCTATCTCACTGCCAGCAGACCTGACATCACCTTTGCAGTAGGTGTGTGTGCAAGGTTTCAAGCAAATCCTAAGAAAAGCCACCTTGAGGCTGCAAAAAGGATCTTGAGGTATCTCAAGGCACTAAAAATCTAGGCCTTTGGTACCCTGCTGATGACAACATTGAGTTAACTGGCTACTCAGATGCTGATTATGGAGGATGCAGAATTGACAGAAAATCCACTTCAGGGACTTGTCAATTCTTAGGCAACAAACTTATATCTTGGTTTTCCAAGAAGCAAAACACAGTGGCTACTTCCACCACTGAAGCCGAATATGTTGCTGCTGGTAGTTGCTGTGCTCAAATCCTGTGGTTGAGACAACAACTAAGAGACTACAAAGTCAACTCTACTGAAGTGCCTATCTTCTGTGACAATAACAGTGCTATTGCCATATCACAGAATCCTATATTGCACACTAGATGCAAGCATGTGGACATCAAACATCACTTCATTAGAGATCATGTGGAGAAGAAAGATATCAAGTTAGTAAAGATCCACACAGATCATCAAAAAGCTGATATTTTGACAAAACCACTTGCAGAGGCAAGGTTTCTGGAATTATCAGCAGAGTTGGGTCTTCTTGATCCAGGAAAGTTGGACAAATAAGTCCAAAGGAGTTTATTCATTAAGGGAGAACTCATCTCAAACTTCAGCAGACTTGGTCAAGTCTACTGAAACTCAGAATAGATGACCCTCACTCATCAGGACACTTGTCCATTGAATCTCAGGACAGTTGTCCACATCTTTTCAGGACACTTGTCCTAGTGGGGTCAGATAAGTTGTCCTAGCTATCAAACCAAATCTTGGTCTGATAAGCACCTATTTTGGGTAATTATTGCCTATTTCGAAATCTGTCCCATTCCATTTACAGATTTCATCTTTTTGGGATTTAATTTGTCTCCCACCCAAAAGGTTACTTTCCATGCATTAAATGCCAAGATTTAACTCTTGTTTGCATTACACCTTTTCAAGCCATGATCTACCTTGAAAACTCCCCAACCATTAACTAATATTAAATAGCCTCCACGTTTTGAATAAAACCAACCACTCACTGTTACATTGGTTTTTGACCATTTGATCAAAATTGGACAACTCCCCAGAAGACAATCCTAGCCGTCCATTTTGATTTCCATTTTTGTTCACCTTTGAATTGCATCAAGACTTCACCAACTCATTGACAAACATTCTTTTTAGAATATTCACAAGTCTTAAGATCCCCCACAAACACTTCTTCCCCAAGTATTCGAAACCCTAGCTCAAATTTTCTCCAAACACTCTCAATCTCTGTCAAATTTTTCTTTGAAACATTCAATGGCTCCCAAAGTAAAACCAGAAATGGTTGTTGATTTCTTCAACAAGGATCTTGACCTAGACTTTGGCTATCTAAGTCACAAAAACAACCTCACATTCGAGCCAATCCTTTCTTTTGAGAGTGAGGATCCTAATGTTACTCCAACCCTGAGATGGTTGAGAAGGGCAGGTCTCCAAAAGTTCATGCAAGAGAAGCCAGACTCTTGTCTTGAATCCTACATGGCAGAGTTCTTTGCTTTTCTCAAATGGAGAGGCAAACCTGAAGATGGAGAAGTTGCCACAAGACTGTCCTTTGTAGCAGAAGGAGAAGAGGAGGAAAGATTTCACAGGGTGAAATTTTCTGAGGAAGAGGTTGAAGCTGCTTTTGGATTGCCTTCAGAGGGAAGGAATCCAGAATTCTATGGAAATGGTCTTGAGCAAGAAATTGCTCAAGAATGGCTTATTACTCCAGGGCCACTATCCTCTACTCAACACAAAAGAACACTCAAGCCAAAGTTCTTAACTCTATTTGAGGTAGTAGCAAAGAGCTTGCTCAGCAACACTGGAAGCTTAGAACAAGTAAGCCATCCTAGGATAAGGATTATGGCAGCTGTGATTGATGCCAGTGATAAAGGCATCAAGTTTTATTGGAGGACTTTCATCTTGTCTGAGATGATGAAAGAAAAGGCAAAGTTCAAAGTGAAAACTCACAACAAGGTTGTGATGGAAGGAAAATTGAGATATTGCACCCGGGCAAGTTTGCTAATTGAGAATTTTGCTCACTACTCTGAGATGCAAACCTTTGCCAAACCCCTCCCAGCTCAGAAAATATTGTTTAGAAAGCCCAGCAAGAAAACTGAGCAAAGAAGGATGCTTCTGGCCAACCCTGCTGAAAAGGTTGAAGAGAAGCCTAAGATGAAGAAAAGAACTAAGGCCAGGGCTGTCAAAACAAAGAAAGTGTCTCAGATATCTTCAGGAGAAGCCTCAGGAGCATCAGCTGAAGTTGATGAAGTGGCAGAAGAGGGAGTAAATGTGCCTTCTGACCACTCAGAAGAGTTGAGGCTGAAGTATAATGAGACAAGGCAAAAGAAGAAAGGTGATAAGAGGTCTAGGGAGGTTGTCCTTGAGAAGGAAGTGGAAGGCAGTGGGAGCAGTAGGGACATCAAGAGAAGGGCCAAGCCCACTGAGAAGGTGCTGGAGCTTCAGGAAGAAAGGTCTCTCCAATTTGCTCTAAGAGAAAGCAGAGCTGAAAGCAGGACCAAATCCAAGTCAAGGACCAACTCATCTGGTTCTGGAACTCCAGAATCCAAGGTCCCTGAAGGTCAACTAATAGAGGCCAACATCCCTGAAATTCAGAATCCTGAACCCAACTCCCCTGAAACCCATATTACCCCTCCCAACCAACCCATCACCCCTGTAGATCTCACTAAGAGATACTCTCCAGAAAGAAGTATGCAGAGAAGTGGCATTGATGTGCTAGCAGACTTAGCAGTGGATGAGACAAGGCTCCTGTCCCCCCTTGATTCATCTATGCTAAATTACTCCAAACTTTTAGAACATGCACTCAATGAGCTAACTCCCCTGAGTAAAGCCCCTTCAGATCCATTGCTCTCTAAAGCAACTGAAGTACCTTCATTTGAGCCTAATCCTTCTGAAGCCAACCCTCCTGAACTTAACTTGCCTGAAGCTGCAATTAATGAAACCACATCTAACTCCCCTATAGCCCAAAGTTCTCCATCTAGTGAGAATGAGGAGGAGTATACTTATGAAAGTATGCTCAGAGGTGGAGCCAAGGCCACTGTGGATAGCTTGTACCCACAGCTTGCTGAATTTCCCAGAATTCAGAAAATGTTCCATGACTTGAGAATGTTAGTGGATGTCAAGGACAAAAAATTGATGGAAATCTCTCAAGTCATCCAAGATAAGGGTGCTAATTGGTGGCAAGTGGAGGAGAGTAGACTGCTACACTTTGCTGGTGTGCTGAAGACAAGATTTCTCATTGATGAGGAAGTTTTTGCAAAGTTAGTAGATGAGAAGATCATTGAGGAGAAAGAGAGAAAAGCTAAAGGCATCAAACACCCTGATAATAGCTCAAATGATGATGATTCCCCTGATGATCCCTCAAACCCTTCAAGCCCCAACCCTCCTGAAACCCCTCAAGCCAACCTCCCTGAATCCACTCAACCCAAGTCTTCTGTAGCAGATAGACTTTCAAATCCTCCTAGAACCTATCATAGGAAAGGCTCTGTATCTTCAGAGGTGTTGACCATGGGTGGTAACACAACCAAAGATGCATCTGCCAATGAAGGTTCTTCTGAACCCAAGGCACAGCCTAAAGATGTTGAGGTTCCTATACTAGAGGCTGGTTTGGTTAAGGCCTATTCAGTGTCAGAAGAGTTGGACACTGATCAGCCCTTAATCATTCAGGATGACTCAGTGGCTGCTGATATAAGCACTGTGATCTCCCCACAACTGCCATCTTTGAACCTTGTTGAAGGTGGAGATGCTGCAGGTCTAGGTGAAGGTGTTGAAAAGGAGAGCTTAGTCAAAAAATCAGAGGGAGTAGTGGATGATAGAGAGGTTGTAATCACTAAGATAGTGAGTGTACCACAAATAGAGGGTGGTATAAGTGAGGAAGGACAGGTTATTCTTGAAGTCAAATCTGAACTTCAAGAATCCCTTGATGAAAGGAGGCCTGATTCCTTGGGTGAGAACATTTTAAATGAAGGAAGAAAAGAAAGAGTTGAAAATGAGAAGAAGGCTGCTGATGTATCAAAGTTTTATACAAAAGAAATTGAGGGTGATGAGTGCTTATTCCCTAACTTGTTTGATTTGTCTAACATTGCAGGTATATCTCTTGACCAAATATTTACAGATGAGTTCTTGACAGATGCCCCTATCCAAGTAGATACAGGCTCAGCACAAGCCTTGCTTGGAATGCAATCAGAGAAATTGGACTCCTTGGCTCATCAGGTCCAATCTGCTCATGCTGAAACTTCAGGAGCATTGAATGAGCAAGGAAGAACTCTAGCATCTGTAGAAATGAGGCTTACAAGCTCTGAGGATGTGGTGCTACCCACATTGGAAGCAAGAATTAGTGGTGTGGAATCTGGTCTCCAAACCATTTCCACTGAAGTTCAACAAGCCAAATATACTATGGAATCTATCTCAGAGAAGGTCAAGAAGGAACAAAAGCTGCTGAGAGACAATCATAATGCTAATGTTAAGGCTCTCAGGCTAACTGTCAAACAAGCATTTGGCAAGAAAACTGCATTACAAAAGAAGAGGGCAGAAGAACAAAGACTTGCTATGGTGAAAGCAGCCTCTGAAAATTTTTCCCAAGAGGTGATGGCCAACATTGCTGAAGGTGCAGTGGCCAACCTCACTGAGCTCCTTAAGGCCCAACTTGATGCATCCCTGAAAGCAACCTTGGAGGAGGTTGTCCAACAAAAGATGAAGCCTGTTCTAGCCTTTCTTAGCTTGAGCAGTGATAGGATGCAAAATATACATGATGAGAATGTATATTTGTTGGAGGAAATGAAGTCTCTAAACCAAGCCCAATCCCTAATGGCTACAATAATGAGTGAGCTCAAACCCCAGTGCTTTGATGCTGCCAAAAAGGGGGAAAGGGAAAGAGCTAGAGCAAAAGGTGCCTTGGTGATTGGGAGCCCAGACAAGGGAAAAGACAAAGCTGCTGAAGAAAAAGGAAAAGAACCAGCTGTGCTGAATTTAGAAGAATTGGATGAAGAAGAGCAATTAGCAATTGCCCTGACGAACTTAATGCCCTGAAGGTGTCCAAACTAGAGGAAAAATCAAGAAGGCCAAAGGAATCAAAAGAAAAGCAGAAACATTCACTGACTTTCCTAACAGCCTTGATCTGCCTCCTGAGTTCAGAATTGATGATGATGAGCCTATCTCCAAAAAGACAAGGAGTGCTAAAAAGGACAAATCTGCTGAAGTGTCCAAGCCTGCTGAACAAGACAATTCTTCTGAAATGGTCAACATTGCTGAAGGTGCCAAAGTTACTGAAGATGTGGAAGCATTATATGAAGAGGGCTTTGGACCTGGACCAAAGAAGACAAAGGTTGTGGTACTCAATGATCCATCAAAGTTGTTTCATGAAGGGTATGGCAAAGACCCTGAAACACAACAGAAACTGGCCATGATGAGGGCCCAAGAGAAAATGGATTTGATGGAAGAGGCCAACAGAGCAAGAGATAAGAGAAGAGCTGACTTCCAAAAGCCAAGAAGAAGGAGAGCAACTTACAGAAAAATGAAGCCTCAGCTACTAGTCCCAATGGACACCAAATATCCACACTTGGATAAATGGGTGCCAATTCAGCTGAATGATACATGGGAAAAGGCCAAAAGGGAGTTTGTCTATGACTATTATGTCATTGACAGATGGAATGGTGGAGATGCCAACTCTTCCTTTGCTGAGTTCATGATAGAATATTACAAAGAGTTGTATCAACAATTGCTTGCAGCTACATATATTGCAAGAATTGAACTCAATGCCCCTAAGCCTATCATTTACATGCCTCCAAAGCTTGATGGATGGATTGACCAAGCAAGGATCCTGAGGGAGTTTACAGAGATTCTTAAACTAAACAAAATGACCCTTGGACCCAAAGGAACCAACCAGGAAGCCATGGAACTCAAGAAGAGAGTGTGGGCACAATATGGGATGGTGCCACCTAAAGAAGATGATCTCTGAAATGGCTAAGTCTTCCTGACTCTTATATGCTGAAATGGATGAAAACTTAAGTTGGTTGCTAACTTGTGTTTTGGTCAACTATTCTGAAGATGCTCAAGCTGCTGATGTGATTTGCTCTGATACCTAAATGTCTAATGATTTAAGAGTATATCATACTTTTGTAGTAAATGTGTGCGTATTTGTAATGTTTCTCATGCTCTGATATGTGTTTGTTCAAACTATCAACACGCTGTAATGATTCTCATTTTAATGATAGTTGAACACATTTTGAATCAAGAAACACAAGTCTCTCTATGCCTATTCTTGAAACCTATTTGCAACATGAATGGTGAGTACACTAACACATTCTCTTTCAGGGAAATTGACCTCAGTCATGTCTTCTGAAGATAAATGTAATAGGTGTAGTCAAGTCACTTTTGCATAAAATGTATAGGTTTTGGCATCATCAAAAAGGGGGAAATTGTTGGGAATAAAATGACATATGTTTTGATTAAATACCAAAACCCCCTGAGACATGCCTAGTCACAATTGATTGTGCTCTAAAAATGTTAGAACACATAGTATAAGGCTAGATGAGAAGCTGAAATGTTTAGGCAGCTCTTAGATGATTAAGATGCACAATGTGAGGGGGAACATATGTGTTGGGAATAAAATGATACATGTTTTGATTAAATACCAAAACCCCCTGAGACATGCCCAAGTCAAGATGATTGTGTTCAAAATGTGATAGAACACATAGCACTAGGCTAGATGAGAAGCTGATATGTTAGGAAGCTCTTAGATGATTAGATGCACAATGTGAGGGGGAACCTATGTCTTCAAAATGATCAAGATCAAGTCCCCTCAAGGCTCAAAGTCTGGAACAAACTCTAAGGACAAGAAAACTCCATATGAAACCTAAAACCTTGATCAGGAGAGTTGTCCAAAAGAGTTTCTTCTATGCAAGAAGAAGATTGCAAAGCTCAAAAGGACAAGATTAATCAAATATTATGATCAGGAGAGTTGTCCAGAGTAGTCAACTCTATGTGAAAAAGCTCTGATGCTAAAAGACCAAGTATGCTGATCAGGAGAGTTGTCCAGAAGAGTTGTCTCAGCAAGATTGAATCAGAACAGAAGCTTTAAAGGTTGAAGGTCAACTATGCTGAAGAAGCTAGAGACAACCATACCCTAAAGAACTTCATTGAGACATGCTAAGATCAACTTAGAGTGAAAGAAAGGGAAAGAGCCAAGTCATCTGAAGAAGAGCAAGCCAACCTTGCTGAAAGGCAAAACTACTGATAGTGATAAGGAGAGTTGTCCAGTTGATAAGGAATGTTGTCCTATCATTGGATCAACCTTCAGAAGGCATGTCCTAGTCCTAACAAGAAGTCAAACATTGGGAAAAGTGCTGCAGAAAAAAGACAAAGTCTTACAAACTGTTTATTACCCAAATGAGGACATGTCACTATCAAGAATCTGTCTTCCAGTTTGAAGAACTCAAGGAAGACATTTATAGCAATTTGGGGCTGCCTCTCCAACGGGCAAATCCTCATTTTGTCTATAAATACAAGGAGTGTGAAGACCATTTGAAGCATCCATTCTACATCCAACTGAGCAACTATTCTGAGAGCTTCAAAGTCTCCAAAAGACATTCTTAGTCTTGAAACACTTCTTCTAAGCTAATCCCAATTGTATATCCATACATAAGCTTAGAGAGATATCCTATCCTTATACCTTGATCTTCATTGTAAAGGATATCTCATTAGTTGGAACCTTACTTCAATCCTTATCCCTTTCAAGTGAGAAAGTGAGAAGGTTGTAGTAGTAGAAGTGGTAGGAGCTGACTGTTGAGAGAAGAACAGTTCAGTTCTGAGTTGAGAAGAGGGTACTAGGACTCTAGACATCCTAGGGATCAATTCACCAAGGAGTGGTGTTATTGATCAAGTGCACATTGGCACTATAAAACAAGTTAATTCCAAGAGTGAAGGAATTATCCTGTTAAATCAGGGAAAGTGGATGTAGGAGCTTGAGTCTCTGAACCACTATAAACTCTTGTGTTGATTTACCTTACAAAGTATTTACATTCATTCAACACTGCACACAAAACTGATCTTTCAAAAGATACATATTCAAAGGCTGTGCAAAACTGATTTGGACAAGTTCCCTGAAACTAAACTGGACTGCATTGGCTTGACAAAGTGATTTCAGAAAACTTAAGGAGTCTAAACTCAAAGGGCCAACCACTATTCCGCACATATAAATCCCCTAGATAGTTATTCAACTGAGTACTCAATAGTACTTAGTAGTTTGACTATCTTAGAAGAGCTAATCATCTTCAGCAGAGTTGTCCAAGACAACCTTGCTGAGCTCTGGTTTGATCAAAGTTGAAAAGAATTGCATACAAGTGTATTCCCCCCCCCCCCATACACTTGTTATATACTCCTTTCAGGACCAACAATATGCTTTGAAGATTATCAAGATCAAGTCCCCTCAAGGCTCAAATTCTGGAACAATCACTAAGCCTATGTAAGGCCAAGTATACTTCATTGAAGACCAAATGCTCTGATCAGGAGAGTTGTCCAGAGAAGTTGTCTCTGCTCAATTAAAGCAAGAACAAAGGTTCTAAAGCTCAAAAGGCCAAGTATACTTAAATACTCTGATCAGAAGAGTTGCCCAGAGAAGTTGTCTCTGTGCAAGAACAAAGGTTCTAAAGCTCAAAGGCCAAGTATGCTGATCAGGAGAGTTGTCCAGAAGAGTTGTCTCAGCACAATTAAACCAGAACAAATGCTCTAATGCTTGAAGGTCAACTATGCTTAAAAGAAGAAGACAACTACACCATAAAAGACTTCATTGTATCATGCTGAGATCAATTCCAAGTGAAGCAAAGGGAAAGAGCCAAGTCATCTGAAGAGGAGCAAGCCAACTATGCTGATATGCAAAGTCTACTGATAGTGATAAGCAGAGTTGTCCATTTGATAAGGAATGTTGTCCTATCATTGGATCAACCCTCAGAAGCCATGTCCAAGTCCTAACAAGTGAATCTTAAAGCCAGACATTGGGAAGAGTGTTGCAGAATGAAGACAAAGTCTTACAAGCCGTTTATTACCCAAATGAGGACATGTCACTATCAAGAAACTGTCTTCCAGTTTGAAGAACTCAAGGAAGACATTTATAGCAATTTGAGACTGCCTCTCCAACGGGCAAATCCTCAAATTTGTCTATAAATACAGAAGTGTGAAGACCATTTGAAGCACCAACTACCAAGCCAACTATCCTACAAGTTAAAGTGCTCTCAAAGCTTTCAAAGAGACTATCTTAGTCTTCATACACTTCTTCTAAGCTGAACCTCATTGTATATCATTACAAAGCTTAGAGAGATATCCTATCCTTATACACTGAACTTCATTGTAAAGGATATCTCATTAGTTGGAACCTTACTTCAATCCTTACCCCTTTCAAGTGAGAAAGTGAGAAGGTTGTAGTAGTAGAAGTGGTAGGAGCTGACTGTTGAGAGAAGAACAGTTCAGTTCTGAGTTGAGAAAGGGTACTAGGACTCTAGACATCCTAGGGATCAATTCACCAATGAGTGGTGTTCTTGATCAAGTGCACCTTGGCACTATAAAACAAGTTAATTCCAAGAGTGGAGAAATTATCCTGTTAAATCAGGGAAAGTGGATGTAGGAGCTTGAGCCTCTGAACCACTATAAACTCTTGTGTTGATTTAATTTCAAGCACTTTCATACATTCAACATTGCACACTAAACTGATCTTCAAAAGAACTTATATTCAAAGACTGTGCAAAACTGTATTGGACAAGTTCCCTGAAAAACTGGACAGTATTGTATTGACAAAGTGATTTCAGACACTAATGGAGTCTAAACTACAAGGGCCAACCACTATTCCGCACATATAACTCCCCTAGATAGTTATTCAACTAAGTACTCAATAGTACTTAGTAGTTTGATTATCTTAGAAGAGTTAATCATCTTCAGCAGAGTTGTCCAAGACAACATTGCTGAGCTCTAGTTTGATCAAAAGTTGAAAAGAATTGCATACAAGTGTATTTCCCCCCCCCCATACACTTGTTATATACTCCTTTCAGGACCAACAATATGGTTAAAATTATGCATTTAAAATTTATAATAATATATGATGGTATTTGGATGCCATACCTTTACCAAATCGATCATTCAATTTAATTGATTCTTAATTATAATCTAAAACTGTAAATTAAATTAAAAAAATATCTTATATGTATATTTGATTGCACTGTAATTTAAATTGATCGTTCCTGTATTATGTTAGTTATTAGGCCGAGTCAATGTAAAATTATCATATTCTACATATTTGTTTTATAAAATAAATAAATAAATATATATAATATAGTGTTGTATTGTAATAATTCTATTTATTTGTTTTAAAGTATTTTTAACATATTTTTAACATGTTTTTTTGTCCAATAGTTGTTAACCCTAATTAAGTTCAATTATTGTTTCATAAATTGAAAACCATATTTAAATTGTGAATGTACATTTTTTGAACACCAATTTTTGTGAATGTACTAAAAACGAAACAATATAATAACAGATGAAGCGATGATAATAATTGCAAATCAGCCTAAATTGTGGCAAAAATAAATTGTAAATTGAAAATAGGGAAACAATAAAATGTAGTGACATAATGAGTGATAATAATAATTGCAAATTATGGAAAATTATAATCAACATAAATTGCGTTTTTAATATCTTTTGCAATATTTTAAAATCTTAATCCTATTAAGGGAGTTTAAATTGATAATGTGTCATTTTGTGGTTAATTTAGTTTATGTGTCATTTTGTGGTTAATTTTGTTTACCATTAAATGTTGAATTTCCTATTATGTTAATATTAACTAATTAAATTAATTTTTATTTTATTTACTTAACTTTATTGTAGTATTCATTTTATTGTTTTGTTTGGTTAAACTATTTAATGTACTTTTGCGTAAAATACAATCTAAAATGTATTTTATTGGTGTGTACAATTCTTTATTTAATTAGTTATTAAATTTTATTTTATAATTACTTTTATATTATATCTAAATTAGTTTTTTTCTGCAATTATTTTAAATTTATAAGTTTAATGTATTTAAAAAATAGAGCTCGAAAATGTATGTGTAAAACTTATTATATAGTTTTATACATATTTATTATATAAAGAATTATATTATTTTACAAGATTAACAAATTTGTTATATATACATAATACACTACTCCTATAATATATAATCCCCTTATATACTAATAGGGAGTTTAAATTGATTATGTGTCATTTTGCGGTTAATTTGACTTATGTGTCATTTTGTGGTTAATTTTGCTTATGTGTCATAATTCAATGGAGTTGTTAATTTTAAAAAAGGTTAATTGCAAATTAAATCAAGACTTTTCGCTCATTTGCAATCTAATCTAAACCTTAAAATAATTGCAAATAAATCACAAACTTTAAATATTATTGCAAATTAGACTTTTAAGAAGTCTACTTTGTCCCTAAATCCTACCTTTTGATATTTGGTTTGACTAAAAAATAATATTGTTATTTTAAGGTGTTGTTAAATCAATAAGAAGTCTAAATTATTGTTGATGTTGATATAAGTGTTTTGTGTAATGATCCTACACTAACAGCCGAGTGTTGTGTTTAATGTTCCCAACACTTATGACAACATCAGAATTTGCCCTTCCTTTTCTCACTAACTCCGATCTTACGCTTGTTGTATAATGATGTCCCCAGAGTAGTTAGAAGACGTGGGCAACACCAAGTCATGCCACTGCGTGGGAGTGAGAAGTTTTTAGACATGGTATAACAAGTCCCTACATTCTAGGAGTGGTGGAGAGAAGTTTCTTAATCGCATGATCTCACGGCTGTGATGATCATGGGAGTTGAAGGCAGTTCGTCTATGAAGCCTATAAATACAGTAGCTGCCTCAATACAAGAGACAAGAAGAAAAGTTGAAATCGATCACTACACTATTGAACGCTCTATACACTTCTAGTTAGGAAAATTATTGTTTCTTCTTGTAGTTCTTCACATTATTGTAAACCCGAATAATAGTGTGTTTGAACATAGTCTTATTTACTAGATTATATGCATAGATCTATGAGGGAGATAGTTTCATAGAACCTAGTAAATTATTTACACTTTCGTAGTGTTATTATACACCTCTAAGAGGTTGTACTCGTTTCACATATTTTTAATATAGTGAACAACATAGATTATTTTATAATCTATGCAAATTTTGAATACTTCTATTTTCAGTACGTGCATTTTAATTTCCGATGTATAGTGTTGTCTGGACAGTGCCAACACGAGAGACAACATCTCTGATTTCGCACGCACACACACTTTCAGTTGGTATCAGAGCCAACTACTTGATACACTAAGTAGAGATTCTGCTTAGAGTGTGTAAATCTGAAATGGAGTATCCACTTTCACCCGCACTAAAGCCTCCGATTCTAGATGGCACGAATTATGCCTTCTGGAAACCAAAGATGAGAATGTACATCAAATCCATTGATGAACGAGCCTGGAGGAGTGTTCTTGCTGGTTAGACTCAACCAAGAACCACGACGGATGAAGACAATGAAGCTCGGATCAAGAGAGAGCTCGACTGGGTTAATGAAGAAATCACAACTGCAAGTTACAATTCAAAAGCGTTGAATGCAATCTTCACCTCAACTGATGCCTCAATGTTCAAAATCATATCAAACTGCATATCTTCTAAAGATGCATGGGATCGAATGCAAGAGCATTGTGAAGGATCAGATAGTATACGAAAAACCAGACTTCGTATGCTTGGAACCAAGTTCGAGAATCTGAGGATGAAATAAGATGAAACCATTTCATCTTACAATGAAAAGCTGACTGAGATTTCAAATGAAGCTCACTCTCTTGGAGATCCAATATCTAACACGAGGTTAGTACATAAAATTCTTAGATCAGTTCCTAAACGTTTTGAACCTAAGATATGTGCTATAGAAGAAGCTAAGGATACTGATGTGTTAAGTCAAAATGAATTGATTGGTATTTTGAAAACTTATGAAATGAACATATCTGAAAAGACTGATAATGAAAAGAAAGTGCTTGTTTTCAAAGGTGATGCCTCATCATCTGCATCATCAGGTTCTGGAAAGTCTCCATATGTTACTGAAATTGATTCTGATGAAGATGATATTGAGGAATATCTTAACAATCCTAATAACATGGCATTTATTACTAAACAGTTTAAGACATTCATGAGGAACAAGAACAATAAGTTCAAGAACAATATTCAACCTAAGGTTCAAATTAATAACACTCAACAATTGTCTGTTAGGAAGAATACTTTTAATCCTTCTAGACAATTAGAAATAGGTAACATGTTTAGATCTGACCAAGACTATAGGAAGAGTGTTAAATGTGATGCATGTTCTGGATATGGTCATTTTGCTAATGAATATGCCAACACCATTCTAAAAAAGAAACTTAATTTCAGTGCTACTTTAAGTGATGAGTCTGATGTTGAACATGATCCTGAAAAAGACATTGAAAAAGCTTTCTCTGCTAGAATTGAATATGATGATACTCTTGATGATGATCTGGATGATTATTACGATGTGAGGACAAATGAGCCATCATTTGGGAAATCACAGAATAACAATGCTTCAGAATTTAACTGTTTCACAAGTTCTGTTATAGAAACAGGTACATCAAGTAAAGCAGGCTTATCCAGAAGAGATGCTGATTTTCAAGACTTATTTAACACTGTTTTCAAACCAGAAAGTCTTTTGACAAAGAAGGATGAGGAAATTTCTAAACTTAAAGAAAGACTAGAGGTGTCTATTCTTGATTTTAAGAAATATTCTTATGAAAAACCTTTAACAAATGAAAAAGTTTTCAAGATATCTTCTGAAACTGAGAAACTTAACCACATAATTAAGTCTCTGAACTTTGAAAATTCTGATTTAAGAGAATCAATTACCAAGCTTGAAGGTATTTTAACAAGAAAAGATATTGAGATATATAAACTTGAAGAGAGGTTGAAGGAAGCCTCACTGAGCTTTAAAATATTTTCAGAAGGAAAGAACAAACTGGAAGACTCTCTTATGACCAACAACTCTAGAAGATCAAGTATTGGCTACCATGGTAAAAATTCCAAAAATCCTGAACATAAGAAACCTATTGTTTTTGTAAAAGCTGAAGTGAATTACATCCCTAGTGTTTCTACTAAGACTCAGATCAATGTAAAAGATGTCGTTTGCCATTACTGTTTCAAAAAGGGTCATAAAAGTTCTCAATGTTTGAAGAAGAAAAATCATCTGAAAAATTATGTATTGCGTGAAATAACTCAACATTCAAGATCACATAGTAATAATTCTGCACGGATCCCAAAAGAAAATACATCTTGCAATGTTGTTCATATGTCTCTAAAAGCATGTATTCCTGGATTATGGTACTTTGATAGTGGTTGTTCTAAATACATGACAGGTCAAATTGATTATCTTTCTGATTATACTGTTTATATGGTGGCAATGTCACTTATGGTGGTGGATCTAAAGGAAAAATCATTGGTAGAGGGACATTAAATGTTCCTGGTTTTCCTAAGTTATCCAATGTTCTGCATGTTGATGGATTACTGGCCAATCTTATAAGTATTAGTCAATTATGTGATGATGATTTGCATGTTAAATTTGACAAGAACTCATGTTATGTGTTAGACAAAGATTCTAAATGTATCATGATGGGAAACAGATCTGCTGATAATTGTTATCTCATTGAATCTAAACTTACTTGTAATAAGACTAAAGTTGATGATAGTACATTATGGCATGACAAACTTGGACATGCTAATTACAGACAACTTGATAAACTTGTTATATTGAAAGTTGTTACAGGTTTACCAGATCTGAAATTTTCAGATAAAAAGGTTTGTGGACCTTGTCAAAAAGGCAAACAGGTTAAAGTGTCTCACAAAATGTTGGGACATTGCTCAACCAAACATTGCTTCGAATTGCTTCACATGGATCTTATGGGTCCTATGGAAATAGAAAGTATTGGAGGTAAAATGTATTCTTTAATTGTGGTTGATGATTATTCTAGATTCACATGGATTGAATTCTTAAAAGATAAATCTGAAACTTTTTCCATTTTCAAAATTCTGTAAAAAAGATTCTAGAATGTTTCAATTCTAAAGTATGCAGAATCAGGTCTGATCATGGAAGAGAATTTGAAAATAGTTCTTTTACTGAGTTTTGTGAATCTAAAGGAATAATACAAGAGTTTTCTTCTCCTAAAACTCCTCAACAAAATGGCATAGCAGAAAGAAAGAATAGAACACTTCAAGAAATGGCTAGAGTCATGCTATGTTCTAAGAACTTATCTAAAAGATTTTGGGCTGAAGCTCTCAACACTGCTTATTATATTGCAAATAGAGTTTATATTAGAACAGATTCTACTAGAACTCCATATGAAATTCTGAACAATAGAAAGCCTAACCTTAAATATTTCCATGTTTTTGGTTATGTTTGTTACATCTTAAATGTCAGGGATCAGTTACATAAGTTTGACTCAAAGAGTGACAAAGGATTCTTTCTTGGCTATTCAAGAAATAGCAAGGCCTACAGAATTTATAACTTTAGGTCTGACACTGTACAAGAGTCTGTAAATGTTGTTTTTGAGGATGACACAAGCATTACAGGTAAAAGCATTGAAGATGAAGACATTTCAGATTTGATTGATGTTCCAATCAATACTGAAAAAGGTGAACAAATTCAGAATGTTGAGAAGAATGATGACACACCAGAGGAATCATCTGATAATACAGATCCTGAAAATCTGTATAATCTCCAGAAAACTCCTTCCATAAGGATTCAAAAATATCATCCACAAGATCAAATCATTGGTGAACAATCCACAGGTGTTCAAACCAGAAGAAGGATGGGTATGAACTATAAGGATGTGGTAAGATCTATATGTATGTCATGCATGTGTAGTAAGGTAAATCATGAATGCTATCACTCTGAGATTGAACCTAAAACTGTTAAAGAAGCATTAGATGATGAGAATTGGATTGAAGCTATGCATGAAGAACTAAACCAGTTTGTTAGGAATGATGTTTGGACATTAATTCCTAGACCAGATCATATTAATGTTATAGGGACTAAATGGATCTTTAAAAACAAGACTAATGAGATGGGAAATATTATTATAAACAAAGCTAGGTTGGTAGCTCAAGGGTATACACAAGTTGAAGGTGTAGACTTTGATGAAACATTTGCTCCTGTTGCTAGAATTGAATTTATTAGGCTCTTACTTGCCATTGCATGCTATATTGATATAAAACTGCACCAAATGGATGTTAAAGTTGCCTTTTTAAATGGTATTCTTATGGAAGAAGCTTATGTTGAACAATCTAAAGGCTTTGAAAACCATGATTATCCTGATCATGTCTTTAAACTGAAAAGGGCTCTATATGGCTTTAAACAAGCACCTGGAGCATGGTATGAAAGGTTAACAGATTTCTTAATTGAGTTTGGTTTTGTAAGAGGAGAAGCTGACAGAACACTGTTCATTAAACATTATAAAAATGCTATAATGATTGCTCAAATCTATGTTGATGATATAGTATTTGGTTATACTTGTGAGAATATGCTCAAACAATTTGTAAATGAAATGACATCTACTTTTGAAATGTCCATGGTTGGTGATTTGAATTACTTCCTAGGTTTGCAAATTAAACAGCAAAAAGATGGGATTTTTATTTCACAAAGTAAGTATGCTAAAAATCTTGTAAAAGGATTTGGTTTAGAAAATGCTAAACACATGAAAACACCTATGGGATCAACTCAGAAACTGAGCAAAGACAATGTTGGCCAGAATTTTGACCTAACATTATACAGATCAATGATAGGTAATCTTCTTTATTTGAGCTCTACTAGACCTGATATCATGTCCAGTGTATGTCTATGTGCTAGATACCAAGCTAACCCCAAAGAATCACATATGAATGTTGTTAAAAGAATCATTAAGTATGTTGCAGGTACATGTGATTTAGGCACAAACTGTACCTTGATAGGGTATAGTGATGCAGATTGGGCAGGAGACTGTGATGATAGGAAAAGCATAACTGGTGGTTGCTTGTATATGGGAAACAACTTGATCTCTTGGCACAACAGAAAACAAAACTGTGTTTCTCAATCAACAGCTGAATCATAAATACATTGCAGTAGGGAGTTGTTGTACTCAATTATTATGATTGCAAAAAATGTTTCATGATTATGACTTACCTATGTGTTAATTGTGTACTGTGATAATACTAGTGCTATAAATATTTCAAAAAATCCTGTGCAACATTCATTAACAAAGCATATAAGTATTAGACATCACTTCATTAGAGATCTTGTTGAAAATGAACTTGTTAAGTTGGAGTACATATCTACTGAAAAACAATTAGCTGATATTTTTACCAAAGCTCTTGATGACAAAAGGTTTTCATCTCTTCGAAAATATCTTGGTTTGTGTAATATCTGAAAACATGATCAAGGGGGTTGTATCAAATGCGGCAACATTTGAGACAACACTAAGATAAGTCTCTTAATTGTTCCTTGCTTTAATTTTCGTAATTATTGAATTAATGAAATTCCTTGTAATTGTTATTTGAATTCTGAGTGACTTGTGAAAAATACTAAAAGAGCCTATACACCTCTCAAATGCTACAAAAGAAAAATCACGTATTAGATGCTTTATAAATCACTGAGTAACTATGGGACACAGAGCTCGCTACTACGATGATCTCTTTTCAAAAGGTGATATAAATTGCATCAATATATTCACAAATCCATTGAGTAACTATGGGGCACGGAGTTCGCTGCTATGATGCACTCTTTTCAAAAGATGGATCAATGTGAAGTGTGATAAAAAGAAAAAGAAATTAGAGCAACACGTATGATGTAAAATCATGAAAAAACTGTGTTGAGGTGTATAGAATGCCAACAATAGTCGAAACACACGTAAACTCAGATTCTTATCCCAATTTTCTAGGAATTTGTTATTTTTGATAATTATTAAATATTATTCTCTGAAATATTTAATTGACTAAGTCTTACCTTATTTTATTATTTTAGTTATTATATTCCGCATTTAATTGTTTTTAAATATTCAGTATTTTATTTTCCCAACTCTACACGATCAAATTAGTGGGGATGTTACTTCCACTACTCTACTTCCCTCATTCTCAGAATCGTGTATCTCTTTCTTCTCAATTCTCCATAAAAGTGTTGGTAAATACTTTAAAGGCTTTGTTAATTCGTTTAAGCACGATAATTACAGTTCTTAAATTATTTACAGCACTCTAGTATGTCTACTACTAATGTCACATCACTTTAAGGCTCATTGTTTTTGAATTTTGGTTTGCCTCTATCTATAGAACTCGAAAGGTTTCTCTGGAATTTAATTGTTGTCTTGATTTTTGTGTACAACTTCTATTATGCCAAATAATTCTCAGGACTCAGCTGCACAAACGAATTCAAGCTCCAGCAACAAAAATTCTCCAAACCCTCTCAATCTTCTCGCAGAAATGGCATCCTCAAACTCTCCTAACTCACCATCATTCACTGTAGGAACCATTGTCGTTCCTTACACTGATGAACAAAGTCCCTCAAACTCGTCCCCTCTTGAGATCGTGCCTTACAATCCGTTCGACATTCGCACAGAAAATGTGAATGCGAACGCTGCTGCTGAAACTTCGGCCCCTAAGCCTCATCAAAAGCTCCCGCACCTGAAACTACACCACTGACCTTACACTTTCCTCTGGGCACCCCTTTCAACACTCTGAAGGATGCCTTCGAAACCCTAAGCCTAAAAACAGCACACCCTGTTCTAGTGCTTGAGGGAGAAACACTGTGTAATGCAATGTTCAAGGGAGATGCTCCTCAAAACCAAGATGTGGACATGCAGGATCAACGGGAATCTTCAGATGAAGAAGTTCTGGCTACTAAATTTGAAAGGCTACACCGGTAGAAAAAGGGCAAGAAGAAGGCCGTTACTGTTCCTACTGCAAGAAAGTGGCCGGGTGGAAAAGGAAAGTCCCAAAGGAACTTGGGCATATTTTTTTGGTTATTTTGGCAAAGTGGAAAAAGCCCAGAACTGATGGGAATGCGTTTGAACCCATTGCGGTTTCTGATTCTAAGCCAGAACCAGAAACATAGCCCGAACAAGCTGCAGCTCGAGTGGAAGAAGAAGAAGAGGTTAATGAGGATGATGTGGATGAGGTTGCTGAGGACCTGGAAGAAGATAGAGAACCCACTCCACCAGTAAACATCACGAGATCAAAAAGGCCCCGAGAGACTGCTAGTGTTGCCTCTCCGATGGCAACACCCGAGCCTTGTGATCCTAAGTTATCATCCAGCTCTTCTGATGAAGATGAAAACGAGGTATTGTTCTCTTCTGATGATAGAAATAGCGACACCGATGAGGACTATAATGATAAATCAAGCATCCAATATAGAACTATTAGAACTAGGCAAATTTTGAGTGAAAGGCTGATAAAAGTTCCTGACTTTGAAGAGATGAATCTGGTTGATTGGTTTAAGGAAAGGTCCTTGTTGCATGCCTTACAATTTGCTTGTCCATACATTGTAGACTGGATATTTGAATTCTATGCTAATGTCTCTCAACATGCTGGTGATCCGAATTCAACTAGATATGGACATTTTTGGTTTAGAGGAAATAGGCATATGATTACTCCTAGGATGATCAACATTTTACTTAAAACAAAAATCATGGAGTATCCAATAGTTAATGATCATGATGTAATGATAAGTATCTTGACTGGCCGGCCTACTTAAGAGTAATCAAAGAATTCCGACAGCCCTGCAACCCTTAGGAAGCCCCTCAAATCATTCACGTTCGATGGAGGTGCCCTCCCCCAGGCACAATTAAAGTGAATGTGGACGGATCGGCCATAGGCGCCCCTGGGCGCTCGACGAGAGCTGGAGTATTTAGAGATGAGAACAGCATGTTTAAGGGAGCATTTGCAATCAGATATGGTAAAGGCTATGCTTTCGAAGCTGAGCTTCTTACGGCGCTTCATGCAATCAGGCTAGCGGACAACAAGAATTGGAAAACGCTTTGGTTGGAATCAGATTCGGAATATGTGGTACAAGCCCTGCAAGGGACTCTGACGAAGATCCCATGGAAATGTGTAGCCTTATGGCAGCAGGCAATGGCTCGGTTAACTGGAGTGAATTTGACAGTGTCACACATTTATAGAGAGGGCAATGCGTCGGCGGATAAACTTGCAACTATGGCGGATGAGACATTCAAGTGGTGGAACGAACCCCCTAACCAATTACAGACTTTTTTTAGCCAAAGACCTACATTCTGATTTCTATAGGTTTACTTGATGTTTAGAGGAGCTCCCTTTTCCTTCACTGCGGCTTTATCCCTAAGGAGGGCTTTCCGTAGGAAGGGTTTTAACGAGGCTCCGGTCTCTTGAGCGGTTTGTGCTCATATGAATCTAGGATTTTCAGCAATAAAAGATCAGAATTTATATATATAAGTATCTTGACTGGGGGAGTAATCACTAAATGGAGAAGAAGGATTTTGGCCTCTAAATTGACTAGTTTATACTCTGTCTTGCATAAGTTGGTTTGTTTCAATTGGCTGCCTACTACAAATAACACCACTCTCACCTTAGAACAGGCTGTTTTGATGTATAAGATTGGACATTTGAAAAGGTTTAACCTAGGACAGGTTATCTTTACAAATATGATGACATTCAAGTCTGATATGTCTGGTAGAGGCATACTCCCATATCCCTGCCTTGTGTACAAATTCTTGCTTGACAAAGCCTTTGAAAGATTTGAGGATGAGGTAGTTAGCAACTATATACCAGTCTTCAACATATCCAATCAGTTCTTGGTGAAAGGTGACAGGGTGGTTGATCTTCCCTTGAGAAGGAATGAAGATGAAGTAGGCTCAAGTATAGCTCCCAGTGTTCCAGCAAATGATCCCATTCACAATACATCACTGCCTCCAGAAGGAGATGCCTCCTCTGTTTACTTATCTTCCCACTACATTATGAGGCATATTGACATTTTGCAGGGATCTATTGTTAATTTGAAGCACTCTGTGGAGGATCTTCTCATTCAAAAGAATTTTTGGATGGATCTTCTTTCCACTTCAATAGGGGGAGTAGCTAATAGTTCACACAACCAGCCCACTAACATTGTTGCTCCACCTGCTGTAGATGAACCGGATGCTGTTCCTGACAGAACTCATGAACCTGCTGCTGACACTGCAATGACTGAAGAGGACCAGGATATCAAGGATCTGTATGGTGATCTGTTGTAAAAGTTCTGTACTTATGTTTATTTATTTTCTCAAACTCTGTTATTTACATTTGGTAATTATTTAGGATTTACTTCTGTTTAAGTTATTTAAATCTAAACAAGTATTTTTGGTTTAAATGTTGTTTTTTTTTTTTTTTTTTTAATTTGATCTAATACAACTTGTTACTTCATCATTTTGAAATATCAATTGTGTTAATTTCTTAGTCAATATTTCTGTTGTGCGAACATCAGTAGTGTTGATGTAGAAAGGTCAAATTGGGGGATATTGTTGATGTTGATATAAGTGTTTTGTTTAATGATCCAATACTAACAACCGAGTGTTGTGTTTAATATTCCCAACACTTATATGACAACATCAAAATTTGTCCTTCCTTTTCTCACTAACTCCGATCTTACGCTTGTTGTCTAATGATGTTCCCAGAGTAGTTAGAAGACGTGGGCAACACCAAGTCATGCCACTGCGTGGGAGTGAGAAATTATTAGACATGGTATAACAAGTCCCTACATTCTAGGAGTGGTGGAGAGAAGTTTCTTAACCGCATGATCTCACGGCTGTGATGATCATGGGAGTTGAAGGCAGTTCGTCCATGAAGCCTATAAATACAGTAGCTGCCTCAACACAAGAGACAAGAAGAAAAGCTGAAATCGATCATACACTATTGAACGCTCTATACGCTTCTAGTTAGGCAAATTATTGTTTCTTCTTGTAGTTCTTCACATTATTGTAAACCCGAATAATAGTGTGTTTGAACATAGTCTTATTTACTAGATTATATGCATAGATCTATGAGGGAGATAGTTTCATAGAACCTAGTAAATCATTTACACTTTCGTATTGTTATTATACACCTCTAAGAGGTTGTACTCGTTTCACATATTTTTAATATAGTGAACAACATAGATTATTTTATAATCTATGCAAATTTTGAATACTTCTATTTTCAGTACGTGCATTTTAATTTCCGCTGCATAGTGTTGTCTGGACAGTGCCAACACGACAAACAACATCTCTGATTTCGCACGCACACACACTTTCAATTATGTTAGACTTGAACACAATTGAAATTGTCAAAAAGTATAAATTGTAACAATATTTAAAGTTTGTGATTTATTTGCAATTATCTTAAAGTTTAGATTAAATTGCAAATGAGAAAAATGTTGTGATTTAATTTGCAATTAATCAAAATATTTATTTACTTAAGGTATTGTGGTTGATATTGAATGTTGACTTACAATTTATTAAGAGTTATTTTAATAATACTTAAATTATTTATTTTTTAAAAATTTTATAATTTTTTTAAAAGTTATTTTCATATTTATTAAATGTTAAAAATTCAACATCTCATTTCACCTACTTCTCAAAAATTTTATTTGAAATTTACTTTATAAAATTATTTTATTTATTTTTATTGACTTTCTGCGTGATACGCGGGTGCTAATCCAGTCTTAATATCATATATCATAAAAACTTTTATGCAATATTGTATACATGCAATATTGACCAATTAAGTCAACTGGGCTGGAAATATTGACTTATTAAGTCAATGGACTAAAAATATATGTTATTGGGCCACCATTAATTTATTTGGATTAATTATTCTATTTATCAATTGGCCCGCTTGTATTTTAATTTTAACTGACGTTTATTTTACTCAATTCTGCGATTTTTTTATTTTTTATTTTATTGCCGAACACGAGCTATTAAATGTAGTAATTAAAATTGTAATATGTAGTAGCACACATTATTTTATGTAGTAATAACACAAACTATGTTATATAGTAATACAAATTCTTTTATATAATAACACGTTTTTTCTAGTGTTTTTGTTGATGTAGTAACTCACATTATAATATGTAGTAACATATATTATCGCATGTAGTAAACACTATAACCATGTTGTAATACAACATGTTTTATTGCAGGATAATGCAAAAATATTAGATAATTTGATAAAGTTACATATAGTTGAAAGTGTGTGTGCGTGCGAAATAAGAGATGTTGTCTGTCGTTTTGGCACTGTCCAAACAACACTATGCATCGGAAATTAAAATGCACGTGCTGAAAATAGAAGTATTCAAAATTTGCATAGATTATAAAATAATCTATTCTGTTCACTATATAAAAATATGTGAAACGATTACAACCTCTTAGAGGTGTATAATAACACTACGAAAGTGTAAATGATTTACTAGATTTTATGAAACCATCTCCCTCATAGATCTATGCATATAACCTAGTAAATAAGACTATGTTCAAGCACACTATTATTCGGGTTTACAATAATGTGAAGAACTACAAGAAGAAACAATAATTTTCCTAACTAGAAGCGTATAGAGCGTTCAATAGCGTAGTGATCGATTTCAGATTTTCTTCTTGTGTATCTTGTGTTGAGGCAGTTACTTTATTTATAGGCTTTATGGACGAACTGCCTTCAACTCCTATGATCATCACAGCCGTGAGATCAAGCGGTTGTAATAACTTCTCTCCACCACTCCTTGAATTTAGGGACTTGTTATATCATGTCCAATAACTTCTCACTCCCACGCAGTGGCATGATTTGGTGTTGCCCACGTCTTCTAACTGCTTTGGGGACATCATTAGACAACAAGCGTAAGATTGGAGTTAGTGAGAAAAGGAAGGGCAAATTCTGATGTTGTCATAAGTGATGGGAACATTAAACACAACACTCGGCTGTTAGTGTTGGATCATTAAACAGAACACTTATATCAACATCAACAATCTCCCCCAATTTGACCTTTCTACATCAACACTACTGATGTTTGCACAACATAAATATTGATTAAGAAATTAACACAATTGATATTTCAAAGTAATGAAGTAACAAGTTGTATTAGATCAAATTAAAAAAACAACATTTAAACCAAAAATACTTGTTTAGATTTAAATAACTTAAACAAATGTAAATCTTAAATAAATACAAAATGTAAATAACAGAGTTTGATAAATAAAAAAAAACATAAGTACATAACTTTTACAACAGGGAATGAACTGAATTAACACATGGGAAATGATTGGGTTGAAATGTATTTCAACTGCATCTCCATAATCTGCATATACTCCCCCATAGTGTAAGCTCTCCCCCTGTCTTCAAGCTCTTCATTTAGCCAGATCACCATATAGATCCTGGATATCCTGGTCATCTTCTGTCATTGCAGTGTCAGCAGCAGCCTCATGAGTTCTGTCAGGAACAACATCCGATTCATCTACAGATGGAGCAACAATGTTAGTGGGCTGGTTGTTTTGTGAACTATCAGCTACTCCCCCTGTTGAAGTGGAAAGAAGATCCATCCAAAATTTCTTTTGAATGAGAAGATCTTCCACAGAACTCTGCAAATTAACAATAAACCCCTGCAAAATATCAACCTGCCTCATAATATAGTGGGAAGATAAATAAACAGAGGAGGCAGCTCCTTGTGGAGGCAGTGTGGTATTGCGAATGGGATCATTTTCTGGAACATTGTGAGTCGAACTTGGGCCTGCACCATTATCAATCCTTCTCAAGGGAACGTCAACTACCCTTTCACCTTCCACCAAGAACTGATTTGATATGCTGAATCCGTGTATGTAGTTGCTAACCACCTCTTCTTCTGATCTTTCAAAGGATTTATCAAGCAAGAGTTTGTACAAAAGGCAGGGGTATGGTAGTATGCCTCTACCAGACATATCAGACTTGAATGTCATCATATTTGTAAAGATAACCTGTTCTATGTTAAATCTTTTCAAATGCCCAATTTTGTACATCAGTACAGCTTGTTCTAAAGTGAGAGTGGTGTTGTTTGTAGTAGGAAACCAATTGAAACATACCAACTTATGCAAGACAGAATATAGACTAGTCAATTTAGAGGCCAAAATTCTCCTTCTCCACTTAGTAATTACTCCCCCAGTCAAGATACTTATCATCACATCAGGAACTTTAATCAGCATTTCACTCAACATTTGCCTAGTTCTAATGGTTCTGTACTGGATACTAGATTTATCATTGTACTCTTCATCGGAATCGCTATTTCTATCATCGGAAGAAAGTAGTACCTCATTTTCATCCTCTTCAGATGAGCTGGAGGATGATTCTGAATCAGAAGGCTCGGGTGTTCAGGCTCTGTTTCTGGTTGTGGCTCAGAGTCAGAAACAGCTATAGGTTCAGATGCATTCCCATCAGTTCTGGGCTTCTTCCCTTTGCCTGTGTAGTCAACAATTTTGCCCAGGTTCCTTTGGGACTTTCTTTTTCCACCCGGCCACTTTCTTGCAGTAGGAACAACAACAACCTTCTTCTTGCCCTTTTTCTACCGATGTAATTTCTCAAATTTGACAGTCAATACTTCATCATCCGAGGATTCCAGTCTATCATTCATGTCCACATCTTGATTTGGTGGAGCATCTCCCTTGAACATCGAGTTGTCCAGTGTTTCTCCCTCGAGCACAATAACAGGGTGTGTTGTTTTTAGGCTTAGGGTTTCGAAGGCATCCTTCAGTGTGTTGAAAGGAGTGCCTAGAGGAAAGTGTAAGGTTACTGGAGCAGTTTCGAGTGTGGGAGCTTCAGATGAGGGCTCATTTTGTGGCTTAGAGGCTGAAGTTGCAGCAACAGCGTTCGCATTCGCAATTTCTGTGCGAATGTCGAATGGATTGTATGGCACGATTTCAAGAGGGGATGATTGTGAGGGTGTTTGTTCATCTGCATATGGAACGACGATGGTTCCTACAGTGAATGAAGGTGAGTTTGGAGAGTGTTGGTCCTTGATGGAGTATGACACAAGTGTATGAGGGATTTTCAAAAGATACATGTCCTACTGAGAACTAAACAGTGATCAGTTGGATAAATATCTAAGAGATCTTCTAAGTGCGGAATGTGGTTGGCCTTTTCTTTAAGAAAATACTCCAAGTTAATTTCTGAAAACAAACAATGAATCAGGGACTTTGTCCAAAACAGTTTTTCTAATGTTACTGAATTGTATCCTTTGGAAATGAATGATTGAGAGAAAAACAATGCAAACAATAGAATGAAAGCAGTAAGTAAATGGCACAGAGTTTATAGTGGTTCAGAGTCTCAATACTCCTACATCCACTTTCCCTAATTGAACAGGATAATTCCTTATCAATGGAATTAGCTTGTTTTATAGTGCCAAGGTGCACTGATCAACAACACTCTCTTAGTGCTTTGATCCCTAGGATAATCTGAGTCCTAGTGCTCAATCTCTCTGAGTTAAGACTGTGTTTCTCAATAACAGTCCTTAACTCCTCACTTCTACAACAAACACTCCTTTACTAAATGAGGTAAGGGTTTGAGGTTTGGTTCCAACTAGAGGAGATATCCTTTACAATAAGAACAGTGTAAAGGCTTAGGATATCTCAATGCTAAGCTTGGGATATTACAAGAATAGGCTTAGCTATTTGAAGTGATCAGGAAACTTGGGATTCTTAAGAACAACTTTGGTTTCCTTTGAATGCTTGATAATAGTTTGATAGCAAGTAGTTGGATTCTTGAATCCTTTGATCATTTCTGAATTTATAGGCAAATTTGATCAACTATCCGTTGGAGAGATAGTATTTCAAACTTGTCTATTTGCAGCACCATTGAAACGGTTATGAAGCTTGACATCCTATTATCCACTGTGTAAAGGCTTCTTCAATGGTTGCTTGAATGAATGTGTTGACTTCTGAAAAATGCGGCTGAGATGGCTTGTGTCAGTTTCCAAATATGCACATTTCCCAAGGTTGATTTGTGGCAGACTCTACACTCAACCAACGGTCAGATGGGACAACTCCCCTGAACATTCCTGCTGCAAACTAGAATGTTCCAACATTCATTCAATGCTTCAGTCTTTAATGTTTCTAAGTCTTCAATGCTAAGTTCAGGCTTGATAGTAATGAATGCCTCATTAAATATGTCTTCTGAATAGGCTGCATTCAATGTTGTGATCTTCAATCATTTACCAACTGATCTGATGTAGCTCTTATCATTTCAGTGCAGCTTTACTTCATGCCATTGATCACTCAGCAAGGTTGTCCTCTTTAGCAGGATTATCAATGATGAATCCTTCAGCAGACTTGTCCTAAAAGTTTACCACTTAACAAGCTGCCTAACATTTCAGCTTTGGACAACTACCCTGAACTATAAATCTCACAACATTTCTGAGATTTAGACTTAGGCCTTTTTGCTGTCTCAACTATCCTGAGACAACTAGACTGATACATTTCAAGAGTGTATCTCAACTAATCTGATCATCATCAATCAGGGGTTTTGGTATCTTAATCAAAATCATTTTATTTCCCAACAATTTCCCCCTTTTTGATGATGCCAAAACCTATTACAAAGGGAACTTGACTTAGATTATATCTTCAGGATGAGTGATCTGGTCATCTTTCCTGAAACAAACTGTTAGCACAAATAAATCAAGCATAGGTTATGTCAGGTTAGTTGAGATAATGAGTTGTTATCTCTTGATAGAAAAGTAGTGATCCTTTCATATATTTCATGAAGCATTACAAAACAGAAAATTCAAAGGACTCACTAACTGATACAGACATAATATCATCAAAACAACAGAATATAATAGTAAGGGAAGGGGTGAACTTATGCTTCAAAGAGTTCCATCATCCTGAGGAGCAATTCCATACTGAGCCCAGACCCTCTTCTTCAGCTCCCAAATGTCCTGATTGGTTCCTTTGGGGCCAGGATTCATCTTCTCCATCCTCATGATTGAGATGAACTCCTCCAAAATCTTCCCTTCATCAATTAAGTTCCCATTGAACTTGGGAGGCATGTACAGAATAGGACCAGGGGCTTTGAATTCTATCCTTGCCATGTCAGCTGCTGCAAACAGCTTCTGGTATAGATCCCTATGGTTTTCAAACATAAACTGCACAAATACCTCTTCAACATCTTCACCCAGCCACTTGCCAATGACATAAAAGTCATATACAAAGCTTCTTTTGGCCTCCTCCCATGCATCATTCAGTGAGATTGGCACCCACTTGTCATGGTGAGGGTATTGGGTATCCCATCTTTGCAGCATCTGAGGCTTCAACCTTGTGTATGAAGCTCTCCTCCTTCTTGGAGCTTTGAAGTTGGCCCTTCTCTCATCCCCTGCCTTGTTGGCTTCAACCAACTAATCCATCTTCTCCTTAGCTCTCTGAAGAGCTAGCTTCTCCTGAGTTTCAGGATCTTTTCCAAATCCTTCTTCAAACAGCTTTGAAGGATCATCAGCAAGTTTGGGCATTCTGACTTCAGGCTCTTTGTCCTGTTCTTCTTCTTCTGCTTCCTCTTCTTGGATTTCAGGCAACTTGGCTGTTTTCTTCAGCCTCTTAGACTTTCTCAGTGGAGTTGACTCTTCAGATTGAAATTCAGATGGTAGAGTCAAGCTGGTTGGGAATTCAGTGAAGGCTTGTTCCTTTCTTTTTCTTTCAGAGGCCCTGGTCACCTTCCCCCTTACTTCAATAATTTTTTCTTTGGGGTCAAGGCCTGCAGATTCACCACCAGGTCTCTGTTGCCTTCTAGCCTGACTTTCCATTGCAGAAGCCATGGATTCCTTTACTGCAATCTGAATTTGCTCTTCCTCAGTTAGATCTTCAATGTTCATTGGGCCTTTGCCTTTCCCAATGTCTTCTTCTCCCTCTTCCTCAACCTCAGGGACCTTTTCCTTTCCCTTGGATTCACCTATCTTCAAGGTTCCCTTTGCCCTAGCTCTCTCTCTTTCCCCCTTTTTGGCATTATCAAAACATTGGGGCTTCAAGTCACTGATGGTGACAGAGAGATGGGAATGAGAATGAGTGAGAGACTTCAGTTCTTGCAGCAAATAGACATTTTCATCATGGATGTTTTGCATCCTATCATCTGCCATACTCAGAAAGGTATGAACTGGCTTCATTTTCTGAGCAACAATAGCATCCAGTGTAGCCTTCAAGGATTGATCAAGTTTGGCCTGCAGTTGTTCATGTTGGTCCTGAAGGAGTATATAACAAGTGTATGGGGGGGGGGGGGAATACACTTGTATGCAATTCTTCCTAAATTTTGATCAAACCAGAGCTCAGCAAGGTTGTCTTGGACAACTCTGCTGAAGATGATTAACTCTTCTAAGATAATCAAACCACTAAGTACTATTGAGTACTTAGTTGTATAACTATCTAGGGGAGTTATATGTGCGGAATAGTGGTTGGCCCTTTAAGTTTAGACTCCTTAAAGTTCTGAAATCACTTTGTTAATCCAAAACAGTCCAATCTAGTTTCAGGGAACTTGTCCAAATCAGTTTTGCACAGTCTTTGAATAGATATCTTTGAAAGATCAGTTTTGTGTGCAGTGTTTGAATGAATGTAAATTCTTGTAAAATAAATCAACACAGGAGATTTATAGTGGTTCAGAGACTCAAGCTCCTACATCCACTTTCCCTGATTTAACAGGATAATTCCTTCTCTCTTGGAATTAACTTGTTTTATAGTGCCAAGGTGCACTTGATCAAGAACACCAATCCTTGGTGAATTGATCCCTAGGATGTCTAGAGTCCTAGTACCCTCTTCTCAACTTAGAACTGAACTGTTCTTCTCTCAACAGCCAGCTCCTACCACTTCTACTACTACAACCTTCTCACTTTCACACTTGAAAGGGGTAAGGATTGAAGTAAGGTTCCAACTAATGAGATGTCCTTTACAATGAAGATCAAGGTATAAGGATAGGATATCTCTCTAAGCTTATGTATGAATATACAATTGGGATTAGCTTAGAAGAAGTGTTTGAAGACTAAGATAGTCTTTGACAGTTTTGAAAGCACTTTGACTTGTAGGATATTTGGATATTCTTGTCAAGGTTGAGGTCAGTTGGATGCTTTCAAATGGTCTTCACACTTCTGTATTTATAGACAAAATGGAGGATTTGCCCGTTGGAGAGGCAGCCCCAAATTGCTATAAATGTCTTCCTTGAGTTCTTCAAACTGGAAGACAGATTCTTGATAGTGACATGTCCTCATTTGGGTAATAAACGGCTTGTAAGACTTTGTCTTCATTCTCTAGCACTTTTCCCAATGTTTGACTTCTTGTTAGGACTTGGACATGGCTTCTGAAGGTTGATCCAATGATAGGACAACATTCCTTATCAAGTGGACAACTCTTCTTATTACTATCAGCAGTCTTGCTTATCAGCAGGGTTGGCTTGCTCTTCTTCAGATGACTTGGCTCTTTCCCTTTATTTCACTTCAAGGTGATCTAGGCATGTTGTATTGGAATTCTTTAGGGTATAGTTGTCTCTAATTCTTCAGCATAGTTGGCCTTCAATCTTTAGAGCATCTGTTCTGATTCAATCATGCTGAGACAACTCATCTGGATAACTCTTCTGATCAGCATATTTTGTCTTTTAGCATCAGAGCACTTTTCACATAGAGTTGGCTTTTCTGGACAACTCTTCTGATCAAAAACCTTTGAGTAGTTTTGTCCTTTTGAGCTAGGTAAACTTGTTCTTGCATATGGCTAGCTTCTTTGGACAACTCTCCTGATCAGAGTCATTAAGCTTGTCTTTTGATTTTTACCAATCTTGCATATGGACAGTTTCTCTGGACAACTCTCCTGATCAGAGCATCTATTGGACTTGTCCTTTGAGCTTTACAATCTTGTTCTTACATAAGAACATCTCCTCTGGACAGCTCTCCTGATCAGAGCATTTGGTTTTCCATAGAGTGTCCTTGCTCTTAAGTGATTGTTCCAGAATTTGAGCCTTGAGGGGACTTGATCTAGATCTTCTTTAAAGCATAGTTTCCCCCTCAAATTGTGCATCTAATTATCTAAGAGCTGCCTAACATTTCAGCTTCTCATCTAGCCTTATGCTATGTGTTCTAACATTTTTAGAACACTATAAATTTGACTTAGGCATGTCTCAGGGGGTTTTGGTATTTAATCAAAACATGTATCATTTTATTCCCAACAATTTCCCCCTTTTTGATGATGCCAAAACCTACACAATCTAAGCAAAAGTGACTTATCTACACCTATTACATGTATCTTCAGAAGACATGACTAAGGTCAATATTCCTGAAAAGACAATGTGTTAGTGTATTCACTGTTTTTGTTGCAAGTAGGCTTCACAGATAGGCATAGAGAAATTTCTGTAAAGAATGTATCTTGATTCAAAAGTAGTTCAACTATCATTCATATAAAAGGTCATTACAAGCATGTTGATAGTTGATGATAACTTATCAGAGCATGAAATTATTACAAATCAAGATATGCATACTAAACATAGGATCATAGCAAAATAAACTATTTCAAGTATTAGAGCTATCAGGTATCAGAGCTAACTAATACAAGATATTCCAGATATCAGAGTAGAATGCATCAATTCTTGTATCAGATCATTCTAAACCATATCAGAGCAAACAACATGTCAATGCACATATCAGACTTGTCCAAATTTCAGCAGATTTGACCAGATAGCAAAAATATCTTCAGATAAGATAATTTTTCATCCAGGAAGAGTTAGAGGACTTAGCCATTCTAAGAGATCATCCTCAGGAGGTGGATTCATCCCATATTGTGCCCACACTCTCTTCTTGAGTTCCATGGCTTCCTGGTTAGTTCCTTTGGGTCCAAGGGTCATCTTGTTCAGCTTCAGAATTTCTGTGAACTCCCTTAGGATCCTTGCTTGGTCAATCCATCCATCAAGCTTTGGAGGTATATAGATGATAGACTTGGGAGCATTGAGTTCAATTCTTGCAATGTCAGCAGCTGCAAGTAATTGTTGATACAATTCTCTGTAGTATTCCAGCATGAACTCAGTGAAGGCAGAGTTTGCATCTCCTCCATTCCATCTGTCAATGACATAATAGTCATAGACAAACTCCCTTTTAGCCTCTTCCCATGTATCATTTAGTTGAATTGGCACCCATTTATCCAAGTGTGGATATTTGGTGTCCATTGGGATTAGAAGTTGAGGCTTCATCTTGCTGTAAGTTGCTCTTCTCCTTCTTGGTTTTTGAAAGTTTGCTCTTCTCTTATCTCTTGCTCTGTTAGCTTCTTCCATCAGATCCATTTTCTCTTGGGCCCTCATCATGGCCAGTTTCTGTTGTGTTTCAGGGTCTTTGCCATACCCTTCATGAAACAGCTTTGATGGATCATGGGCTAGGACAGTTGTCTTCTTTTTAGGTTCAGGTCCAAATCCTTCAGCAAATAGTTCTTCAATGTCTTCAGTGGACTTGGGACCTTCAGTACTTTTGTCAGATTCAGAAGACTTGTCTTTTTCAGCAGCTTTGGGCTCTTCAGCAATTTTGGCTTTCTTTGATGTAGGCTCATCCTCATCAATTCTGAATTCAGGTGGAAGATCAAGGCTGCTAGGAAAGTCAGTGAATGTCTCAACTTGTCTTTTCTTTCCTTTTGCCTTCTTGATCTTTCCTCTAGTTTGGACACCTTCATCACTTTTGTCCAAACCAGACACTTCACCACCTGGTCTTTGTTGTAACCTCATCCTTTCTTCTTGAGCTGAGACCATAGAATTCTTTACTGCAAGTGCTAATTGGTCTTCTTCATTCAATTCTTCCAAGTTCAGCACTTCAGGCTCTTTTCCTTTACCTTCAGCAGCTTTGTCTTTCCCTTTGACTGGGCTCCCAATTACCAAGGCACCTTTTGCTCTAGCTCTTTCCCTTTCCCCCTTTTTTGGCAGCATCAAAACACTGGGGCTTTAGGTCACTCATTGTTGAGGCCATCAGGGATTGGGTCTGGTTTAGGGATTTCATTTCCTCCAACAAATATACATTTTCATCATGTATATTCTGCATCCTATCACTGCTCAAGCTAAGAAAAGCTAGAACAGGCTTCATCTTTTGTTGGACAATATCCTCTAAGGTTGCTTTCAGGGATGCATCCAGTTGGGCTTTAAGAAGCTCAGTGAGGTTGGCCACTGCACTTTCAGCAATGTTGGCCAATACCTCTTGGGAAAACTTTTCAGAGGCTGCTTTCACCATAGCTAGTCTTTGCTCTTCAGCTCTTCTCTTTTGCAATGCAGTCTTCCTTCCAAGAGCTTGCTTGACAGTTAGCCTGAGAGCCTTGACATTGGCATTATGATTGTCTCTCAGCAGCTTTTGCTCTTTCTTGACCTCCTCTGAGATGGCTTCCATGGTGGATTTGGCATTTTTAACTTCAGTGGAAATGGTTTGGAGGCCAGTTTCCACACCACTAATCCTTGCTTCAAGGGTTGGTAGCACAACATCTTCAGAGCCAGTGAGCCTCATTTCTACAGATGCTAGAGTCCTTCCTTGCTCATTCAATGCTCCTGAAGTTTCAGCATGAGCAGATTGGACTTGATGAGCCAAGGAGTCCAACTTCTCTGATTGCATTCCAAGTAAGGCTTGAGCTGAGCCTGTATCTACTTGGATAGGTGCATCTGTTAAGAACTCATCTGCAAAAATTTGGTCAAGAGAGATACCTGCAATATTAGACAAATCAAACAGGTTAGGGAATAGACACTCAACACCCTCAATTTCTTTTATATAAGACTCTGATACATCAGCAGCCTTCTTCTCATTTTCAACTCTTTCTTTTCTCCCTTCTTTTAAGATGTTCTCACCCAAGGAATCAGGCCTCCTTTCATCAAGGGATTCCTGAATTTCAGATTTGACTTCAAGAATAACCTGTCCTTCCTCACTTATTCCACCCTCATATGGTGGTACACTCACTATCTTAGTGATGACTACCTCTCTTTCATCCACACCTCCCTCTGATTTTTCAACTATTCTCTCCTTTTCAACTCCTTCTCCTAAACCTGCAACATCTCCACCTTCAACAAGGTTCAAAGATGGCAGTTGTGGGGAGATCACAGTGCTTATTTCAACAGCCACTGAGTCATCCTGAATGATTAAGGGCTGATCAGTGTCCAACTCTTCTGACACTGAATAGGCCTTAATCAAACCAGCCTCTAGCATAGGAACCTCAACATCTTTAGGTTGTGCCTTGGGTTCAGAAGAACCTTCATTGGCAGATGTGTCTTTGGTTGTGTTACCACCCTTGGTCAACGCCTCTGAAGATACAGAGCCTTTCCTATGATAGGTTTTAGGAGGGTTTGAAAGTCTGTCTGCTATAGAAGACTTGGGTTGAGAAGGTTCAGGGAGATTGGCTTGAGGGGTTTCAGAAGGGTTGGGATTTGAAGGATTTGAGGGATCATCAGGGGAATCATCATCATTGGAGCTACTGTCAGGGTGTTTGATTCCCTTGGCTTTTCTTTCTTTCTCCTCCTCAATCTTATCAGCTACTAGCTTTGCAAAACTTTCCTCATCAATGAGAAATCTTGTCTTTGAAACTCCAACAAAGTTTAGCAATCAGTTCTCCTCTATTTGCCACCAGTTTGCACCCTTATCTTGGATGACTTGTGATATCTCCATCATAGATTTGTCTTTTACATCAACAAGCATCCTGAGATCATAAAATTTCTTCTGAATTCTTGAAAATTCAGCAAGTTGTGGATACAAACTGTCCACAGTAGCCTTTGCTCCTCCTCTGAGCATGCTTTCATAGGTATACTCCTCCTCATCTCCACTTGAATGGGGACTTTGGGTTATAGGGGAGTTGGCTCTGGGTTCTCCTAGTGTGGCTTCAGGCAGGTTAAGTTCAGGGATGTTGGCTTCAGAAGGATTAGGCTCAGATGAAGGTACTTCAGTTGCTTTAGAGAGCAATGAATCTGAAGGGGCTTTACTCAGGGGGGTTGGCTCATTGAGTGCATGTTCTAAGAGTTTTGAATAATTGAGCATGGATGAGTCAAGGGGAGACAGGAGTCTTGTCTCATCTACTGCTAAATCTGCAAGCACATCAATGCCACTTCTTTGCACATTCCCTTCTGGAGAATATCTCTTAGTGAGATCTACAGGGGTAATGGGTTGGTTGGAAGGGGTAACATGGGTTTCAGGGGAGTTGGGCTCAAGGTTCTGAGTTTCAGGGAGGTTGGCCTCTATAGGTTGACCTTCAGGGACTTTGGATTCTGGAGTTCCAGAACCAGATGAGTTAGTCCTTGACATGGATTTGGTCCTGCTTTCAGCTCTGCTCTCCCTTAGAGCCAATTGAAGAGACCTTTCTTCTTGGAGCTCCAACACCTTTTCAGTAGGCTTGGCTCTTCTCTTGCTGGCCCTACTGCTCCCACTTCCTTCCTTATCAGGGACAACTTCCCTGATCCTCTTATCACCTTTCTTCTTTTGCCTAGTCTCATTGTACTTCCTCCTCAACTCTTCTGAGTGGTCAGAAGGCACACTCACTCCCTCTTCTGCCACTGCATCAACTTCAGCTGATGCTCCTGAGGTTTCTCTTGAAGACAATTGAGACATTTTCCTTGTTTTGACAGCCCTGGCCTTGGTTCTCTTCTTCATCTTAGGCTTTTCTTCAACCTGTTCTTCAGCAGGTTTGTCCATAAGTTTCCTCCTTTGCTCAGTTTTCTTGCTGAGCTTTCTGAACAGGATCTTTTGGGCTGGGAGGGGTTTTGCAAAGGTCTGCATTTGAGAGTAGTGGGAAAACCTTTCAATCAACAAGCTTGCCCTGGTGCAATACTTGATTCTCCCTTCAAGCACCACCTTGTTGTGGGTTTTCACCTTGAATTTTGCCTTTTCCTTCATCATCTCAGACATGATGAAGGTCCTCCAATCAAATTTAATGCCCTTATCACTGGCATCAATAATGGCAGCCATGATTCTGATTCTTGGATGGCTGACCTGCTCCAAGCTTCCAGTGTTGCTTAAGAGGCTCTTAGCAACTACCTCAAAGAGGTTAAGAAATTCTGGCTTGAGAGTCTTCTTGTTCTGTGTTGAAGAAATGGGGCCTGGAACCAATAGCCATTCTTGAGCTATGTCATCTTCATGGCCGGTGCCATAAGCTTCTGGACTCCTTCCCTCATAACGCAATCCAAAGGCTCCTTCCAGATCTTCTGAAGAGAATTTCACTCTATGAAATCTCTCTTCTTCCTCTCCTTCTGCAGTATATGACAGTCTGGTGGATACTTCACCATCTTCAGGTTTGCCTCTCCACTTGAGGAAGGCAAAGAATTCTGCCATGTAGCTTTCCAAGCAAGAGCTTGGTCTTTCTTCCATGAACTTTTGAAGTCCAGCTCTCCTCAACCATCTCAAGGTTGGTGTAATTTCAGGATCCTCACTCTCAAAGGATACTATTGGCTCAAAATGAAGATTGTTTTTGTTGCTTAAGTAGCCAAAATCCAGGTCTAAATCCTTGTTAGAGAAATCAACAAGCATCTCTGGTCTAACTTTGGGGGCCATTGAAAGTTACAGAGAAAAGTTTGATGGAGAATGAGAGAGTTTGAAGAAATTTAGTGCTAGGGTTTCGAATACTTGGGGAAGAAGTGTTTGAGAGAGATCTTAAGGCTTGTGAATATTCTAAAAAGAATGTTTGTCAATGAGTTGGTAAGGTCTTGATGCAATTCAAATGTGAGCAAAAATGGAAATCCAAAATGGACGGCTAGGATTGATTTCAGGGGAGTTGTCCATTTTTGATCCAATGGTCAAAAACCAATGTAACAGTGAAAGAACTGTTTTATTCAAAACGTGGGTGGTTTTTAATGTTTGTTTAAGGCTGGGGATTTTTCGAGATAGATCATGTCCCAAAAAGTTTAATGCAAACAAGAGTTAAATCTTGGCATTTAATGCATGAAAAGTGACCTTTTGGGTGGGAGACAAATTAAATCCCAGAAAGGTGAAAACTGTATTCCAATGGGGCAGATTTTGAAATAGGCATTGATCACTACTCAAAATAGGCATTAAGGAAAACAGTAGTCTTATTGCAGTATCAATATTTCTAAGGTTAACCTTGAACTGTCAGATAGGTATAGGGCTCCTGCTGACAAGACAGGCATAGGTGCTGAGACATCAAGCTCGTCTACTCAAGTTCCTAAGAACCCTACTATTTTCATCTCAAGCTCTTTGACTAATGATAAAGGAAAAGGACCAATGATATACGATATTGGAACTCCATCCGAAGGCACTGTACCCAAACAGACTCAAGTTAACATTCCAATTACCAAGGGAGGTAAAAAGAAAGTTAACAACAAGGCTGTTCCGTTTAAGTCAAGTCAACAAAGGACTAGAAGTCGTGGACGACCTAATCAAGTCAGATACGAGGACTGGTATCCTGAGGAGACGAGTACTAGACAAGTACAGACTAGACGACAAGAGCCTAGACCTCCTTTCATAAGGCAGTCTCAGCTCTACTCGTTTAGACCTAGACAGGAAGGTCCAAAATATCGTACACAAGCTGTCCTATATCCTCCACCTTTGTCATATGATATCGAAGGAGAAGAAAGACCTAAACATGTCTATAAACCGTATGGACCTAATGCATATAAACCCTACTCTAACTATCATAGACAAGTGCCTGCTCAAGTAGAGATTAAGTCGAAAGGCTATCTCCAAAGAGTAGACCCGAACTCAACTGATAGGCTAGACAAGGACAACAAGGTCTTATTTTGCAACAAATATGGTCGAAAGCTTAGAAGATCAAACTTGTTCAGGACTCCAATGTATATTTGGATTCCATTGAACTCGACTAACCCCCTAGGACCCCATTAAACAAAGTGGGTACCTAAATTATGAAATATCATCTAATGCAGGGTCGACTCGATCTATACAAAAAGGGTGGCTCAGTAGGAGAAACCTGGTACATAGACAGTGGTTGTTCGCACCACATGACTGGTACCAAGGCTCTCTTATCAAGTTATCATGAGCAAGAAGGACCAAAAGTGATATTTGGTGATAGCTCCACTGCTGTTACCAAAGGATTTGGTTACATTCGGAATGGATACATAGAAATCCAAGATGTCTCATATGTTGAAGGCTTGAAATACAATTTACTCTCTGTTTCACAATTCTGTGATCGTGGATACAAGGTGTAGTTCAAGAGTCGCAAATGTGAAATCATTGACAAGAGGACTCATACCGTACTATTCATCGGCATAAGACAAGGTAGTGTGTACATTGTGAATTTGAATAGTTGTCCACGGGACACTTGTCTTCTTACTAAGACACCCAAAGAGGTCAGTTGGCTTTGGCATAGACGCCTTTGCCACATGAACTTTAAGGAGATTAATAAGATTGCAAGAGATTACCTTGTTGAAGGTATACCCAATGAAATCTATTTCAAATCACATGTATGCGATACCTGTCAGAAAGGTAAACAGGTAAAAGGTTCCTTTAAATCTATTCCATCCCTCTCAACAAGTAGAGTTCTCGAACTCCTACATATGGACCTACATGGCCCAATAACTCCTCCAACTTTGAACGGTAGAAGGTACACACTTGTTCTGGTAGACGACTATTCTAAGTTCACTTGGGTAGTATTCTTACACAAGAAGAGTGATACACAAACACTCCTACCTGATCTGTTGAAGAAGATACAAGTTGAGAAGAATCAGTCCATTGTTAAGATCCGGAGTGACAAGGGTACTGAATTCATTAACTGCTATATTAAAGAATTTTGTTCTAAGCGTGGCATCCAGCACCTTACTAGTGCAGCAAGGACACCACAACAAAATGGAGTAGCAGAGCGAAGGAACAGAACTCTTAAGGAGGCCTGCAGGACCATGCTGACAGAGTACAATACTCCTCAGAAGTTTTGGGCAGAAGCGATCAATACTGCATGCCACTCCCAAAATAGAAGTGCTATCAATAAAGCACTAGGTAAGACGCCCTATGAGGTATGGAAAGGTCGAAAACCCAGAGTTTCATATTTTCATATATTTGGCTGTAAGTGTTTTATCCATAACAATGGGAAAAGCAAGTTGAATGCATTCGATGCTAAAGCAGACGAGGGGATATTCTTAGGATACTCCTCGACTAGCAAAGCATTTAGAGTATTCAACTACTCTACCCTATGTGTGGAAGAAACACCACATGTGGTTTTCGATGAATCTCAACAGGACTCGTCTGCCAACAAGATCAGTAAGAAAGTTACTGAGCTAACTATCGAATCTGACAAAGATTCAGAGGTATATGAATCCGTTCAAGCATACAATCCATTCATGAAAGCTCTCGAATCTGATGACAAGGAAAAGGCAAGTGCTCAAGGTAAGTCTACTAGACCAGTAGACATGCCTGCTCTAGTTGACTCATCCACTCCAGGTAAATCTGTTGATGATACAAATGATGTTGACATGCATGATGCTGTACATGATATAGATGATAATGCTACTGTTAAGAATAGAAATACATGGAAATCTGCGCATAATACTGAAAATATCATTGGTGACTCTACTGTTGGTATGAAGACTAGACGACAACTCTTTGAGTCGCAAGAACAACCTAGTCTTTCTCTGTTTTGCTGGTGTTGTTTCCTCTCATCTATCGAGCCTAAGACCGTTAAAGAGGCATTGGCTGATAGTAATTGGATCATCGCTATGCAAGACGAGTTGAACCAGTTTGTTCGAAACGACGTCTGGGAACTTGTCGATAGGCCGAAACATCATAATTTAGTTGGCACTCGATGGATTTTCAAGAATAAGAAAGATGAGAATGATTTAGTAGTTAGAAATAAGGCTAGACTAGTCGCCCAAGGCTACTCACAAGCTGAAGGCAAAGACTATGATGAAACCTATGCTCATGTTGCTAGACTAGAAGCCATTCGGTTGTTCCTTGCATATGCTGCTCACATGAAATTTACCGTATATCAAATGGATGTTAAAAGTGCATTCCTTAATGGTATTCTTGCGGAAGAAGTGTATGTTGAACAACCTCCAGGTTTCGAAGTCAAAGGTGACCAAGTTTACAGATTAAAGAAGGCCTTATATGGACTAAAGCAAGCTCCAAGAACCTGGTATGATACTCTCTCTCTCTTTCTATTAGAAAATGGTTTTACTAAGGGCAAGGTCGATAAAACCCTGTTCAGAAGACAAGAAGGGAAGGACATTTTACTCGTCCAAATTTACGTAGATGACATCATTTTTGGGTCACCTAACAAAAAGTTGAGTGAAAGTTTCTCAACACTCATGCAAAGTAAATTTGAGATGTCTATGATGGGTGAAATGAATTACTTTCTTGGTCTTCAAGTAAAACAGACCCCAGAAGGGATTTTCATAAATCAAGCAAAGTATACTAGAAATCTACTAGACAAGTATGGTATTAAGACATGCAAGTCCACTGGCGTACCTATGCTACCTACTTACAAGATGGATCCAGACGAACAAGGTAAATGTGCTGATCAAACACATTATCGTGGTCTTATTGGTTCATTACTATACTTGACTGCTAGTAGACCTGATATTGCATTCTCTGTTGGTGTAGGTGCTCGTTTTCAAGCTAATCCAAAAGAGAGTCATATGGAAACCACTAAAAGGATATTGAAATATTTGAAAGGAACCATCAATCGTGGTATATGGTATCCTTCAAATGATGATCTATCTCTAAGTGGCTACTCTGATTCTGATTTTGGTGGTTGTAGAATAGATAGGAAATCTACATCTGGTTCTTGTCAATTCTTAGGCACAAAACTCATTTCATGGTTTTCGAAAAAGCAGACTAGTGTTGCAACTTCAACTACCGAAGCCGAGTACATGGCTGCTGGTAGCTGTTGTAGTCAAATACTCTGGCTCATGCAACAGCTTAGAGATTACAATATACATGAATCAAATGTTCCTATTTTCTGTGATAGTAACAGTGCAATTGCCATTACACAAAACCCTGTTTTGCACACACGTTGTAAGCATGTTGATGTGAAGCATCATTTTATACGTGATCATGTAGAAAAGAAGGACATTCGCATGGAAAAGATTCATACTGAGTTTCAAAGAGCTGATATTTTCACAAAACCATTAGCTGAGGCACGTTTTCATGAGTTATGCATTAGTCTAGGGTTAATTGATTTAGACCCTACTTGCCTATAGCTACGCACTAACTAGACAGGTACATCAAAGAGATAAGGAGACAAGATCACTAGATCAGAGCACTCGACTAATCACCCAACAGACAGGTATACAAGGCTAGACTAGATGACCAAACAACCCGATGAGGAAGCTGGTAAAGCTGAGGGTAATACTAAGGGAATAAAACATTTAAGGGGGAATCATTGATTTCTTAAACATCCTTATGTTTACTCTTATGTTTGTTAATAGTCATCTTGCTCGAAACCTTGATCATTGCTTTACATTGATATTCATCTTATTTATTCTACTCTACCTGTACCTACGATTACACGTATTACAAAACATAAGACAGGTGCATAAAGGTGTTCGACGTTCAGAATAGACAAGTACAATCGAAGGGGGAACTCAACTGGTGTTCATAAGACTACTCGTCTTGTGCAATTAAGCCTACTCGACTTATGAAGCTTAGGCCTATTCATCTGTTCTGGACTCGAACAGACAAGCTAAGTGTTCTTTTGATTAAAATTTGCTAAGTGTTTGTTCGAAACAAATTAAGGGTATTAAAGTAATTTGATATTGTTAAAATTTGAATATCCTAGAATTGGATTTATACACTCCCAGTTAATAAGGTGTATACATTCAGCTCGCACTAATCTATACTAGGTCGGATGAATTCACTCTCCTACCCAAACTAAGAAGAGGCGGATTTCAAACTTTACAATATCACATCACATTATTTTCTCGATTCCGTAACCGAATACCAAAAGTCCCGACCGTTAGATCTAATCCTTCGATCTTGGCCATTGGATCAGAAATTCAGTTTTGAACAAAACCCAACACTTGCACACATCTTACCCCACGTTTTCATAACTCTACTACTTGCTAACAGTTGATTTCTTGCATATTCCATTCTCTTATTCATAACAACTCATTCACCATGTCGATTCGATCTATTTTCGATGTAAGCTCCAATATACAGGCTCCCTTCGATCTAGGCAGATACATCAACGACAATAAAGTGCATGTTGAACCTTCGGTTTTCTTCAAGGGAAATCACAAGGAAGGAAATGCAGAAATCTTGACCAAATGCACAACATGCGGTCTAAAACCTTTCTTAGAGGCATTTCCTCAAGTTGTCTTGGAGAAAGAAGTACTCGAATTCTATGCCAACGCAAACAGACGAGAAGACATAATCGAGTCATTTATTGGTGGAAATCGAGTGGAAATCACTCGAGAAGTTATGTTCGAAAGGTTAAAGTTGCCCATCGGAACGATTGATGTGGAAAAATATGCCGAAGGTCAGGAGATGAGGTATTTGAGCATCTTCTGTGGAAAGAAGATGAGGCTGAAACCAGATGGCAAGGCTCCTATAGTCAAGAAGTCCGAACTCTTGGAAAAGTATCGCACTCTACTGGACATAGCAAGCAAGATTCTTCTATGTGCCACTAGGTCTCATGACTCAGTTACCCAATCCAAGACTAGGGTAATGGCAGCTATATTTGATGGAATTACTGAGGGTAATTGGTTTAAATTGATAGCTGACAGGATGATGTACTTCGAAAGAAGAGTCGAGTCCTCAGGTTGGTACCTCTTCTCTCGATTTTTCAATTCCTCTCTCTCTCCCGGCTATTCGAACCAAGTCTAGATCACATCGATCTAGGCCTCGACCTATTTCCTCAACCTCACAAGTACTGGCAGCACGACCGCTGAGAGCCGTCATCCCCAAAACACTCCCATAATTGACACAACTGATACTCCGACAGTTGTTACACCACACCTAGACACATTACAGCCCCCAGAAAACACAGTCCAAAATCTCTCTCTACCCTCAACAGAATATGTTGAACCCCTTAACTCATCTACTTCAGATAAGACGCCAGTTGCCACTGCAACAGCTGAGATAGGGACCCCATCTACTCAGACCCCGTCTGAAGTTAGATTTGAATCCTTAGTTTATTATCCTATGAGCTTAAGAGAGAAGAGAGTCCGTTCGAAGATGAGTAGGAACTTGAAGAAGCAGCTCTCGTCTATCGAAGTCGACTATTCATCAGAGCAGTTTGAAAAACTTCTAAGAATATGCACTTGGGTGGCATTGAAGAAGTCCGGCACAGATGATCTTTTTGAAGTCATCTTAGGAAAAGGAGGCATTTCAAACTTCATGGACTGGGAAATGGAACAAAAGGAGAACAGTGGTGTTCGAGACCACTCAGAGTTATTTCCAGCTCATGCCATCACTGCTCTTGCAAAGAGATTGCTAAACATTTCTGATGACTTGATGTGCTCAGAATCGAAATTTGATGTGGGTGTTCAAGTTTCGGATTCAGATTTTGAAGATGATGTGGTTATGTTTGAAGCCACACAAGCTGAAGAAATCCAGTCTACTGATCCTATAGTGGAGTTAGACAATGTCTCAGACCAGTTGAGAGGCATTGTGTTCAGATTTCAAGTAGATCATGCTAACAGTCCAAGGTCAGATTTTGTTTTTATAAATCGATATTCTGATGTTTTGCTTCCCATTGAACTTTGTGGATACATGGAGAAGTTGCACGCCTTGTTGAAAAAGGACTTGGCTGATGCTGCAAGGAGGGCTAAGGAAGCTAAGTTAGCTATAGTGCCTTATTATCCTTTCCCAAGTCTGAAAGCTATAGCTGGAAGTGTGTTTCCAGAAACAGAAGTAGTGGAAGACAAGGTCTTAGCTACTGCTACAGAAGGTCAGGTGCTTGAAGTTATGTCTGTTGCTGATGATGAGATCATGGAAGAAGCTACTCATGTTGAAGTTGGACATTCGTCTCAAGCAATCCCAGCTGCTTCAATAGACGAGTTGAAAGAAGACTTGAAAGTTGTCATCAAGTCGTCCATCGATGACTTTCTCAAATCTGAGTTAAAGAAGACTCTTGTTGAACAAAATAGTGTCCTTGTGACAAGTTCAAAAGAAATGATCTTGAATGAGGTCAACCAGATAGATGCCGAATTCAGACAACAGATGTTTGAGCAACTTGAAGGATTTCTCCAGGATCAAGTTGAATACTCGGAGAAAAGCTCTGTCAATTTTGCTCGTGTGTTAGCTACTGAATCCAGGAAGATGGAAAGAGTCTATAGAGCAAGAATCGAGGTTGCTGATGTTCAAAGGAAAGAAGCTTATGATCAGTTAGCACAAGCTAGAGAAATTATTAGTGCTATGACTGATGAGAACAAGAAATTACGTTTGACTGCAACGCATTTTAAAAATGAGTTGAACTTGTCTACTCAAAAGTTGGAGTTGGTGGCAACTAAGCTGGACAAGTTGAGTCAAAATGGTTCTCATGAAAGGCAGATTGAAAGAGCTACGAGCCTTATGAAGCAAGCTATGTTTAAAGAGATGACTCGTTTCACTTCTCTTTTCTCTCTCCAGGCGACTGATGAAGCCAAAAAGGGGGAAGAGACAAAGACAAGTCAAGTTGATATTGTTGCTGAAGGTGAAAAATCTAAATCCAGTGCTGAACCAGAAGCTAAGGAAGTTGCTGAAGCTATGCAAGATCTCAGAAGGCCTCAGAGAGGCAAAGGCAGGTTGGTTAAAACTGCAGAACTTGAGCAAGCTAAGGCTGAAGCAGAAGAGTTGAAGAAGAAGGAGAAGGGCAAAGCAGTTGCATCTCCTGAAGCCGAAGTTCAGACTCGACTGGTATCTAAAAGGAAATCTATTCATTTAGAAGAACCGAAAGAGGTGGAGACAACAACAAAAGTGAAGAAGCAAAAGGTTGTTGATCCAAGTGATGAATCTCATTATGCAAGCAAGAAGAAGGTTGGAAAACATATTGAGAATTTGCAGAAGTTGAAGGCAGATGAAGATCAGATGGAAGATCAGTTCATTGACTACTTCATAAATAAAGAACATCGATCTGAATGGATGAAAGTGAAGAGGCAATGGGAACTTGATCACTGGATTATTCGAAAGTATGGTGATTCTGAAAGTCCAGATGAGCTATATTCTATGTTTGACAGATTTATGGAAGGCCAGAACAAGCTACTATGGCATCTTATTTTAAGGATATCTGCTGGAGCGAATTTCAACATTCTTATTCCTGAATTTCCAAAATGGAAATGTCCTATGACAAGTTCTGGTAGAAGAGTTGATTTAAATCAAATCAAGAAATTTGAAGAAGAGTTACTTGAGAAAGAGAAGATTGAAGATGAAGACCATATCAGAGTTATTCACAGGAGACTCTTTGATGCTTTCTGTGTTCCTAACCCAGAAGGAGGTACTCTTTCAGATTAGTTTTTTTTGATTGTTTAGTATCTTATTTTGATTTGTTATAAGTATGTGTAATATCTACTGTTCTTATCCTGAATGAATGAAAAGATAAAATACTATTTGGTGTTAAGACAAGATAACTACCTAACTAGTCTACTATTATGAAAAGATTCAAGTAGTTTTGGCTTCATCAAAAAGGGGGAAATTGTTGGGATATGAATCCTAGAACAAGTCCTAAATGATGATTGAAAGATAAAGTTTTGATAAGCCAAAAGAAGTTTGAATATTTCTAAGTGTTGACTAATCTAGTCTAGTTAAGTTGAAGTCATCTTGAACAAGATCAGTAGAGTTCACATGAGTTAACATATGAAAAGACAAGTACTTATAATTGATATCGTATTATTACTTCATATGTGTTTATATTAACTGATTAGATTGTTATTGAGCTATGAATAATCATTGTATAGAGCTCATAATTTTGAATGTAATAGATAGATTCTTTGTATAGTTTTCTAAGTTGACTAAGTTTTATAACAAGAGCTTAATGTAATGTAATAGTCTTGTTAGGATTAGATGATAGGACTAGATTAGTTCTATGTTGTAATCTGAAGAAGTCTACTGCACAAGACAAGTAGAAGACGCAGTCTACTACTTAAGGACAAGACAGGTGCGCGACTCAACAAGACAGGTCAACTTGAAGTTAGTTACAAAAGCGTGTTGAAGATAAAGATTGAAGAGTTAGTTAAGGAATAACTAATTAACTGAAGAAACGCGTGGAAGGATAAGAAGATTCAGTTAGAAGTTAGTTTTCAAGAAGAGTTGGTTACAACTAACTGAGTTCTTGATTTCTATAGTCTATAAATACCTCAAGGTGTTTATCATTCGAGGACTACTGAAAATACATGTTGGGATATGAATCCTAGAACAAGTCCTAAATGATGAATAAAAGATAAAAGATGAAGTTTTGATAAGCCAAAAGAAGACTTGAATATTTTCTAAGTATTGATTGATCTAGTCTAGTTAAGTTGAAGTCATCTTGTACAGATCAGTAGAATTCAAAAGACAAGTACTAGTTTTTAAGAAGACAAGTATTATTGAAAGATAAGTACGATTTATAAGTACTTCATATTTGTTATTCGTATATGTTAGATTGTTATTGAGCTATGAATAATTGTTGTATAGAGCTCATGTTTTTTAATGTAATAGATAGATTCTTTGTATAGTTTTCTAAGTTGACTAAGCTTTGTAAACAAGAAGCTTAATGTAATGTAATAGTCTTGTTAAGATTAGTTGATATGATTAGATTAGTTCTATATTGTAATCTGAAGAAGTCTACTGCACAAGACAAGTAGAAGACACAGTCTACTACTACTACACAAGACAGGTCAACTTGAAGTTAGTTACAAAAGCGTGTTGAAGATAAAGATTGAAGAATTAGTTAAGGAATAACTAATTAACTGGAGAAACGCGTGAAAGGATATAAGGAATCAGTTACAAGTTAGTTTTCAAGAAAAGGTTGTTACACAACTGAAAGTTCTTGGAATTAGAATCTATAAATACCTCATGGTATTGATTCATTAGAAAAGATTTGAGATACTGATACGACTACTGAAATATTGATACTGCAAGCATTATTGAAGATTCAAGTGAAGAAATTTCTCTCAGAGATTAAAGTTCAGAAAGTGAAGCTACACAAGACAAGTGAAGATCGAAGAAGGCTACTACTGAACGAAGAGAAGTTTTATTTTCGTTTACTGTTTCAAGTTGCTAGTTACTTGTAAAATAGCTAGTAAGATCGAAGATATATCTGGAGATATAATCGAGAAGATCAAAGTCTTATTTCTTGGGACTTAAAGCTACAAGAACATATTACTCGATTGGAAGAGTTAATAAGAATTTCACAACTGGGTTTGTGAGAGTGGATGTAGACAAGTTGTCGAACCACTATAAATCTCGTGTTTGATTTACTTTACTATTTTGTTTGTTGATTAATTGATTAATTGTTTGATTGATTGAATTACATATCTGAACAAGACTAGTTGAGAAAACACTAAAACAAAGTTCTCGAAATAAGTTGAGTATAATCTTTAATTGGGCTCATTGTTAATTTCGTATTCCGCATATTGTAATTCTGATATATCGAAAGATTTTAGAAAAGTCTATTCACCCCCCTCTAGACATTTTCTTTAGCTTCCCTCGATATTAACTCAACTTAGGGACCTACAAGTGGTATCAGAGCAGTGGTTTACAAACTGCTGTTTCTTGATAACCAACTCAAGACTTTGGTGAAGTCTTGGTCCGTGTCTGTATTTGCTTACGTACTCTCATTTGCTATTGATCATCACTGTTGAAAATATCCGTTTCTTGATCAGTTCTTGACCTATCTGCTACCTGATCATAAATCTATTTAGCGCTGATTTACTTGAAAAAATCATGTCTCTTGAAATAAGTGCTAACAAGTTACCTAAGTTCCAGGTTCAAGATTATGACTATTGGAAGCTAAGGATGGAAGCCATCTTCAGTTCCACTCACGACTTAATGATCTCCGTCATCACTGAAGGTCCAATTGTGACCATGATCCCCAATACTGCTGCCCTTGACACAAATCAACCCGTGGGTACACTCGTCAAGAAACCAAGGTCAGAACTAACCTCAGAAGAAATGAGACAGAATAGTTTGGATAGCTTGGCCAAGAATTACATCTTACACACTCTTCTAACGAGTATCTGGGAAAAGTGTTAAAATGTAAAACTGCCAAAGAAATGTGGGATCTCTTAGCTATTATTTGTGAAGGAACATCCCTAATCAAAGAAAGCAAGCTTTCTACAGCAGTCCAAAGATTCGAATCATTTCATATGAAAGCTGGTGAAACAATAGACCAATTGGATACTCGTTTTACCAAAATCATGAATGACTTGGAAGTCCTTGGTAAATCTTATACTCCACGTGAAATCAATCTTAGGATTCTCAAAAGCCTTGATAGTCGATGGAAAATGGTAAAAATGCTTGTTAAGAATACCCAAGATATAGATGTATGGACAGCAGAAACCATGTTTCAAACTCTAAAGGCTCATGAGTTTGATTTAGACGAAGATGAACCCATAGTAAGTAGTGACAGAGAACATGCTGTATCTAAGAACGTTGCTTTTAAGGCTAGTTCGTCTAAGGTACACAGGTCGAATTCTAAAACTATGTCTACTTCTGTGAAAGACGAGTTAGATACTGATCTCAGTCTGAAGGATCAGGTAAGCCTCATGGTTAGAAAGTTTGATAGGCTGAATAAACGTTTCGGAAAATATAAGAAGTTCTATAGAGAGCATAGAGGGTCTGCTTCTAAGAACTCGTCTGAGACCAGACGAGACCGAAACTCGTCCGAAAGGAGAGACGAAGTCTCGAAAGGTAACAGACAAGATAGAGAGTTTGATGGTAGGAAGATTACTCGTTCTGATAGACGTGATAAACGAAGGAACAACTCTCCTATTAAAAAGGCTACTAATGATCTCTTGTGCTATAACTGTGAAAAGCCAGGTCACTACATATATGAATGTCCAGACCTGAGTACTGATGATCGAGAAGAACGCAAAGCACGAAGGGAAAGAAGATACAACCGTGGCAAGAAGGTAATGATGGCCAATGATGATTCTGAGTCTGACTCAGACGAGTTGCCATCATCCTCATCTAGCTACCCGTCTGAACCAGATCACGATGAAGCTTTCATAGTAGATGATGGTCTATGCTGCATGGCTAAAATTGACCAAGAGGTATCATCTGCTACATCTTTTCAATCTTGTGATGAATCAGAATCTGATGAAAGTGATACTGCCAGTAGCAAAGTAGGGAGTAGCCTTCAGCACTCTACTAGTGCAGTTGAAGACGACCTCCTACTTGCCAACAAGGCAATCATTGAAGTCAGTGACGAAAACATCATTTTAAGACAAGAAATCATTGATCTTAAGGAAGCTCAGTCTACAGTAGATCCTAATATAACAGTCCTAAATAAACGCTTGCAAGAAGAGTTGAGTCAACTCAAAGACAAGTGTGCATTGACAGACAAGTTGTATCAAGACCTACTTAAGACACATGCTACTGAGAAACATGAATTCAATGTTTTAAAAAGAAAGTTCAAAAAGCTTGAAGAACGTAATAAGTTCTTAGAAACCGAGGTTGTCACTTTAGACCTTAAACTTACTGACCTGGTTAACTCTTCTAAGGTTAACCTTGAACTGTCAGATAGGTATAGAGCTCCTGCTGACAAGACAGGCTTAGGTGCAGAGACATCAAGCTCGTCTACTCTAGTTTCTAAGAACCCTACTATTTTCATCTCAAGCTCTTTGACTAATGATAAAGGAAAAGAACCAATGATATACGATATTGATACTCCATCTAAAGGTACTGTACCAAAACAAGCTCAAGTTAACATTCCAATTACCAAGGGAGGTAAAAAGAAAGTTAACAACAAGCCTGTTCCGTTTAAGACAAGTCATCAAAGGACTAGGAATCGTGGACGACCAAATCAGGTCAGATACGAGGATTGGTATCCCGAGGAGACTAGTACTAGACAAGTATAGACTAGACGACAAGAGCCTAGACCTCCTTTCATAAGGCAGTCTCAACTCTACTCGTCTAGACCTAGACAGGAAGGTCCAAAATATCGTACACAAGCTGTTCTATATCCTCCACCTTTGTCATATGATATTGAAGGAGAAGAAAGACCTAAACATGTCTATAAACCGTATGGACCTAATGCATATAAACCCTACTCTGACTATCATAGACAAGTGCCTACTCAAGTAGAGATCAAGTCGAAAAGCTATCTCCAAAGAGTAGACCCGAACTCGACTGATAGGCCAGATAAGGACAACAAGGTCTTATTTTGCAACAAATATGGTCGAAAGCTTAGAAGATCAAACTTGTTCAGGACTCCAATGTACATTTGGATTCCATTGAACTCGACTAACCCCCCAGGACCCCAATAAACAAGGAGGGTACCTAAATTATGAAATATCATCTAATGCAGGGTCGACTCGATCTATACAAGAAGGGTGGTTCAATAGGAGAAACTTGGTATATAGACAGTGGTTGTTCGCACCACATGACTGGTACTAAGACACTTCTATCAAGCTACCATGAACAAGAAGGACCAAAAGTAATATTTGGTGATAGCTCCACTGCTGTTACCAAAGGATTCGGTTACATTCGGAATGGAGACATAGAGATCCAAGATGTCTCATATGTTGAAGGCTTGAAGTACAATTTACTCTCTGTTTCACAATTCTGTGATCGTGGATACAAGGTGCAGTTCAAGAGTCGCAAATGTGAAATCATTGACAAAAGAACACACACAGTCCTACTGGTCGGCATAAGACAAGGAAGTGTGTACATAGTGAACTGGAACAGTTGTCCGAGGGACACCTGTCTACTTACTAAGAATCCTAAAGAACTTGGCTGGCTCTGGCATAGACGCCTCTGTCATCTAAACTTTAAGGTTCTTAATAAGATAGCCAGAGACTACCTTGTGGAAGGCATTCCCAATGAAGTCTACTACAAGTCACATGTATGCACGTCCTGTCAGAAAGGTAAACAGGTAAAAGGTTCCTTTAAATCTATTTCATCCCTCTCAACAAGTAGAGTTCTTGAACTTCTACATATGGACTTACATGGCCCAATAACTCCTCCAACTTTGAACGGTAGAAGGTACACACTTGTTGTGGTAGATGACTATTCTAAGTTCACTTGGGTAATCTTCTTACACAAGAAGAGTGATACACAAACACTTTTGCCTGATCTGTTGAAGAAGTTACAGGTTGAGAAGAATCAGACCATTGTCAAGATCCGTAGTGACAAGGGTACTGAATTTATTAACTGCTATATTAAAGAATTTTGTTCTAAGCGTGGCATCCAGCACCTTACTAGTGCAGCAAGGACACCACAACAAAATGGAGTAGCAGAGCGAAGGAACAGAACTCTTAAGGAGGCCTGCAGGACCATGCTGACAGAGTATAATACGCCTCAGAAGTTTTGGGCAGAAGCTATCAATACTGCATGCTACTCACAAAATAGAAGTGCTATCAATAAAGCACTGGGTAAGACGCCCTATGAGGTATGGAAAGGTAGAAAACCCAGAGTTTCATATTTTCATATATTTGGTTGTAAGTGTTTCATCCATAACAATGGGAAAAGCAAGTTGAATGCATTCGATGCTAAAGCAGACGAGGGGATATTCTTAGGATACTCCTCGACTAGCAAAGCATTTAGAGTATTCAACTACTCAACCCTCTGTGTGGAAGAAACACCACATGTGGTTTTTGAAGAATCTCAACAGGACTCGTCTGCCAACAAGATTAGTGAGAAAGTTACTGAGCTAACTATCGAATCTGATAAAGATTCAGAGGTATATGAATCCGTTCAAGCATACAATCCATTCATGAAAGCCCTTGAAACTGATGACAAGGAAAGGGTAAGTGCTCAAGGTAAGTTTACTAGACCAGTAGACATACCTGCTCTAGTTGACTCATCTACTCCAGGTAAATCTGTTGATGATATAAATGATGTTGACATGCACGATGCTATAACCGATCTAGATGATGATACTATGCTTACAAAGACTAGAAAAACATGGAAATCTGCTCATGATACTGAAAATATCATTGGTGACTCTACTATTGGTGTAAAGACTAGACGACAACTCTTTGAGTCACAAGAACAACCTAGTCCATCTCTGTTTTGCTGGTGTTGTTTCCTCTCATCTATCGAGCCTAAAACCATTAAAGAGGCTGTAGCTGATAGTAATTGGATCATTGCTATGCAAGACGAGTTGAATCAGTTTGTTCGAAATGACGTCTGGGAACTTGTTGATAGACCTAAACATCATAATGTAGTTGGCACTCGATGGATTTTCAAGAATAAGAAAGATGAGAATGATGTAGTTGTTCGTAATAAGGCTAGACTAGTCGCCCAAGGCTATTCACAAGCTGAAGGCATAGATTATGATGAAACATATGCTCCTGTTGCTAGACTAGACGCCATTCGATTGTTCCTTGCATATGCTGCTTACAAGAAATTTACTGTATATCAAATGGATGTTAAAAGTGCATTTCTTCACGGTATTCTTGCGGAAGAAGTGTATGTTGAACAACCCCCAGGTTTCGAAGTCAAAGGTAACCAGGTATACAGATTAAAGAAGGCCTTATATGGACTGAAACAAGCTCCAAGAGCCTGGTACGATACTCTGTCTCAATTTCTATTAGAAAATGGTTTTACTAAGGGCAAGGTAGATAGAACCCTGTTCAGAAGACAAGAAGGGAAAGATATTTTACTCGTCCAAATTTACGTAGATGACATCATTTTTGGATCACCTAACAAAAAGCTGAGTGAAAGTTTCTCAACACTCATGCAAAGTAAATTTGAGATGTCTATGATGGGAGAAATGAATTACTTTCTTGGACTTCAAGTAAAACAGACCCCAGAAGGAATTTTCATAAATCAAGCAAAATATACTCGTAATCTACTAGACAAGTATGGTATTAAGACATGTAAATCTTCTGGAGTACCTATGCAACCTACTTACAGGATGGATCCAGACGAGAATGGTAAGTGTGCTGATCAAACTCATTACCGTGGTCTTATTGGTTCATTACTCTACTTGACTGCTAGTAGACCTGATATTGCATTTTCTGTTGGTGTATGTGCTCGTTTTCAAGCTAATCCAAAAGAGAGTCATATGGAAACCACTAAAAGCATTCTGAAATATTTGAAAGGAACCATCAATCGTGGTATATGGTATCCCTCAAATGATGATCTATCTCTAAGTGGATACTCTGATTCTGATTTTGGTGGCTGTAGAATAGATAGTAAATCTACATCTGGTTCTTGTCAATTCTTAGGCACAAAACTCATTTCATGGTTTTCGAAAAAGCAGACAAGTGTTGCTACCTCTACTACTGAAGCCGAGTACATGGCTGCTGGTAGTTGTTGTAGTCAATTATTATGGCTTATTCAACAGCTTAGAGATTATAATATCTGTGAATCAAATGTTCCTATTTTCTGTGATAGTAATAGTGCTATTGCCATTACACAAAATCCCGTTCTGCACACACGTTGTAAGCACGTCGATGTGAAACACCATTTCATACGTGATCATGTAGAAAAGAAGGATATTCGCATGGAAAAGATTCACACTGATTTTCAAAGAGCTGATATTTTCACAAAACCATTAGCTGAGGCCCGATTTCGTGAATTATGCATTAGTCTAGGACTAATTGATCTTGATCCTACTAGTATGTAGAAATGTACTAACCAGACAGGTACAATCCTAAGAAGAAAGAAGAAACAGATAAGTTACCACAAAAGGCACAGAGCACTCATCTACTCACTCAACAGACAGGTATACAAGGTCAGACAAGTTGACCAAACAACCCGATGAGGAAGCTGGTAAAGCTGAGGGTAATACTAAGGGAATATACATTTAAGGGGGAATCCTTGATTTCTTAAAGATCCTTATGTTGACTCTTTAGTTTGGTAACAGTCATCTTGTTTGAACCTTGATCATTGACTTAAATTGATATTCATTCTAATTATTCTACTCAACTATCTGTCGCACAAAATAAGACAGGTACATAAAGTTGTTCGACGTGCAGAATAAACATGCACAGTTGAAGGGGGAACTCGACTAGTACTCATAAGACTACTCGTCTTGTGAAATTAAGTCTACTCGCCTTATGAAGATTAGACCTACTCATCTGTTCTGGATGGACTCGAACAGACAAACTAAGTTTTCTTTGATTTAAATGTGTTAAGTGTTTGTGTTTATTCGAAATAAATTAAGGGTATTAAAGTGATTTGATAGTGTTAAAGTTTGAATATCCTAGAATTGGATTTATACACCCCCATTTAATGAGGTGTACACATTCATTTCGCGCCAAAATATGAATATGTTAGGTCAGATGAGTACACTCCTCTTTCTACCAATAAGAGAGGCGGATCTCAATTTTTACAAAATCAAATCACATTTTCGTCTCGGTTCCGTAACCGAATGCCAAAGGTCTTGACCGTTGGATCTAATCCCTCGATCTTGACCGTTGGATCAAAAAATTTAGTTTTTAAACAAAACCCAACACTTGCACACATCTTGCCTCACGTTTTCATAACTCTACTACTTGCTCACAGTTGATTTCCTGCATAATTTACTTTCTTGTTCATTACGAATCATTTAACATGTCGATTCGATCTATTTTCGATGTAAGTACCAACATTCAGGCACCGTTCGATCTCGGGAGATATATAAATGACAACAAGGTGCATGTTGAACCATCTCTGTTCTTCCAAGGAAATCACACGGCAGGAAATGCAGAAATCTTGACCAAATGCACCAGATGCGGTCTAAAACCTTACTTGGAGGCGTTTCCTCAAGTTGTTTTGGAGGAAGAAGTTTTGGAATTCTATGCCAACGCCAACAGAAGAGGAGATGTTATCGAATCATTTATCGGTTCAAATCGAGTGGAAATCACTCGAGAAGCTCTATTTGAAAGATTGAAGCTGCCCATCGGAACGATTGATGTGGAAAAGTATGCTGAAGGACAGGAGATGAGGTATTTAAGCATCTTCTGTGGTAAGAAAATGAAGCTGAAACCGGATGGTAAAGCTCCTACAGCCAAGAAGGGTGAACTCTTGGAAAAATATCGCACTCTACTGGACATAGCAAGCAAGATGCTTCTGTGTGCCACTGGGTCTCATGACTCAGTTACCCAAGCCAAAACAAGGATAATGGCAGCTATCTATGATGGAATCACTGAGGGTAACTGGTTTAAGCTGATAGCTGACAGGATGATGTACTTCGAAAGAAGTGTTAGAGTGGATGTTGATACTCGCAATTGGGTAGTATCACAGGAGGTTGGATATGGTAACAAGCTGAGCATCTTACTTCCACTATTGATGCCCAACAAGACTGATTGGAGCAAGGGAAAGCCCTTTCATCCTCTTAAGTTCTATTTAAAGAAAGAGGCACTGAAGAAACAGGCTGCTATAAGGCCAGCTGCCCCAAGGCAAGTTCAATTTGATGATTCAGAGGTGTTGTCGTATGCGGATTCGGAGAGTTCTTCACAAGCTGGATCCGAGGAAGCAGAGTCCAGTGCAGACGACTCGGAGAAGACTCAGTCAGATGAAGAGTCAAATCATGAGAAGGAGTCGAGTGAACAAATTCCTGAAATGTACACTCTAGTGAGAGTTGAATCGCCTTCTCGTCCAGCCGAGTCGAGTTCACAGGTTGGTACTTCTACTCAATCTGTTTCAATTCCTCTCTCTCTCCCATCTACTTCTATCCAAACCAAGGCTAGATCACATCGATCTAGGCCTCGACCTGTATCCCCGACCTCACAAGCACTGGCAGCACGACCGCTCAGAGCCAGTCATCCCCTACACACTCCCAAAATTGACACAACTGATACTCCGACAGTTGTCACACCAAACCAAGACACATCAAAGCCCCAAGAAACCACCATCCATATTCCTTCTACCTCAACAGAAAATGTTGAAACCCCTCACCCATCTACGTCAGACAAAATGCCAGTTGCCACTGCAACAACTGAGACAGGGACCCCACCTGCTCAGACCCCGTCTGATGTTAGATTTAATTCCCTGGTTTACTATCCTATGTGTTTGAGGGAGAAGCGTATTCGATCTCGACTGACCAGAAATTTGAAGAGGACGCTCTCAACTCTCGAAGTGGACTATGAGTCAGAGCAGTTTGAGATTTTTCTTAGGATATGCACCTGGTTTGCACTGAAGAAATCCTCAACCGATGATCTTTTCGAAGTAATTCAAGGCATGGGTGGAATCTCCAATTTTATGGATTGGGAGATGGAACAGAAAGAAAATAGTGGTGTTAAAGATCATTCTGAATTATTCCCGCCAAAAGCCTTAGTTGATCTTGTAAAAAGGCTATTGAATATTCCTGATGGAATTCTGGTAGAAGAGTTCTCGTCTGATATTGGAACTCAGACTGAGCTAGTGGAAGAAGAGAAGGCAGAACTTGTTCATATTGCTGTTCAAACCTCAGAACCTTCTGAAGATGAGGCTGACAGTTCAGAAAAGGTTAATTATTTTGCTTTTGGAAAAGAGGATGATGAATTCATGGATGCAGTTATGTTTGATGAAGAGGAACTTGTGGAAAAAGTTCAAGACGATTTGGTTGGTGAAGCTCAGTCGTCTCAAGGTTTTTCTATAGGCTATCTTGCCGAGCTGAAGACAGACTTGAAAGACGCTGTTCATTCTGCGATAGAAGAGTTCTTGCACTCGAAAGTGAAAGATGTTTTGGTAGAACAGAATAAATCACTTGTAGACAGCTCAAGAGAATTGATTGTTGGAGAAGTCAACAAGATGGACTCAACTTTCCGAGCGGAGTTGTATGCGGAGGTTGAAAGGTTTATCCAGAATCAAGTGGATACTTCTGAAAAGAGATCTATCTCTTTTGCTAGATCGTTAGCTGAAGAGTCGGGTAAAATGGAAAGACTCTACAGGGTGAAAATTGAGATTGCTGATGAGCAAAGGCGAGAAGCACAAGATCAGTTGGTGCGTTCTCAAGCGGTTCTATCTGATTTGACCAAGCAAAACACTCTTCTCCGACAGACTGCTACCCATTTCAAAGACGAGTTGGCCATTAACTCAAAGAAGCTTGAGTCTACTGCTGATCGTCTAGATAAGATAAGTCGGGATCAAATTCATCAAAAGCAGATAGAGCTGGCTGCTGAAGCAATGAAGGAAGCCGTAAAGGAAGAAATGACTCGCTTTACAAGCTTTTTCACTCTTAAGGCCCATGATGAAGCCAAAAAGGGGGAAGAGGTAAGTAAAGAAGGGCAAGTCAGCTTAGATAAGCTGAGTGCTGAACCCGAAGAGAAGGACGCTGCTACTGCTATGCAAGAGCTAAGGAGGCCTAAAAGGAGGCTAGTTAAAACTGTAGAGCTGTAGCAAGCTGAAGCTGATGAACTCAAAATATTGGAGAAGGGCAAGAATGTTGTATCTCCAGAAGCTGAGATTCAGACCAGACGGTCTAAAAGGAAGATAGTTTTTAAAGAAACTGAAGAAGTTGCTGCAGTTGAGAAGAAGCAAAAGATTGCTGATCCTAATGATGAAAGTCATTATGCTAGCAAGAAGAAAATTGAGAAACATATTGAAAGATTACAGAAGCTGAAGACTGATGAAGAAGAAGTGGAAGACCAGTTCATTGATTATTTCATTGACAAAGAGCATCGTCAAGAATGGCTCAAGGTAAAGAGGCAATGGGAACTGGATCACTGGATTATTCGAAAGTATGGTGAGACTGAAAGTCCAGACGAGTTGTATGCCATGTTTGACAAATTCATGGAAGGACAAAACAAATTGCTTTGGAATTTGATTATGAGGATATCTGCTGCTGCAAATTTCAACATCTTAGTACCGACATTTCCAAGATGGAAGACTCTTATGACAAGCTCAGGAAAAAGATTTGATCTTAACCAGATCAAGAAATTTGAAGAAGAGATACTGGATAAAGAGAAGATTGAAGATGAAGACCATATCAGTATTATTCACAGGAGACTCCTTGATGCATTCTGTGTTCCAAACCCAGAAGGAGGTAATCTTTCAGATTAGTTTTTTTTGCTCTGATTACTTAGTTTTATTTTGATTAAGTATTTGTAATCTCTACTGATCATATTTTGAATGAATGAAAAGATAAAATACTATTTGATGTTTAAGACAAGATAACTACTTAACTAGTCTACTATTATGAAAAGATTCAAGTAGTTTTGGCTTCATCAAAAAGGGGGAAATTGTTGGGATATGAATCCTAGAACAAGTCCTAAATGATGAATAAAAGATAAAAGATGAAGTTTTGATAAGCCAAAAGAAGACTTGAATATTTTCTAAGTATTGATTGATCTAGTCTAGTTAAGTTGAAGTCATCTTGTACAGATCAATAGAATTCAAAAGACAAGTACTAGTTTTTAAGAAGACAAGTATTATTGAAAGATAAGTACGATTTATAAGTACTTCATATTTGTTATTCGTATATGTTAGATTGTTATTGAGCTATGAATAATTGTTGTATAGAGCTCATGTTTTTTAATGTAATAGATAGATTCTTTGTATAGTTTTCTAAGTTGACTAAGCTTTGTAAACAAGAAGCTTAATGTAATGTAATAGTCTTGTTAAGATTAGTTGATAGGACTAGATTAGTTCTATATTGTAATCTGAAGAAGTCTACTGCACAAGACAAGTAGAAGACACAGTCTACTACTACTACACAAGACAGGTCAACTTGAAGTTAGTTACAAAAGCGTGTTGAAGATAAAGATTGAAGAATTAGTTAAGGAATAACTAATTAACTGGAGAAACGCGTGAAAGGATATAAGGAATCAGTTACAAGTTAGTTTTCAAGAAAAGGTTGTTACACAACTGAAAGTTCTTGGAATTAGAATCTATAAATACCTCATGGTATTGATTCATTAGAAAAGATTTGAGATACTGATACGACTACTGAAATATTGATACTGCAAGCATTATTGAAGATTCAAGTGAAGAAATTTCTCTCAGAGATTAAAGTTCAGAAAGTGAAGCTACACAAGACAAGTGAAGATCGAAGAAGGCTACTACTGAACGAAGAGAAGTTTTATTTTCGTTTACTGTTTCAAGTTGCTAGTTACTTGTAAAATAGCTAGTAAGATCGAAGATATATCTGGAGATATAATTGAGAAGATCAAAGTCTTATTTCTTGGGACTTAAAGCTACAAGAACATATTACTCGATTGGAAGAGTTAATAAGAATTTCACAACTGGGTTTGTGAGAGTGGATGTAGACAAGTTGTCGAACCACTATAAATCTCGTGTTTGATTTACTTTACTGTTTTGTTTATTGATTAATTGATTAATTGTTTGATTGATTGAATTACATATCTGAACAAGACTAGTTGAGTAAACACTAAAACAGAGTTCTCGAAATAAGTTGAGTATAATCTTTAATTGGGCTCATTGTTAATTTCGTATTCCGCATATTGTAATTCTGATATATCGAAAGATTTTAGAAAAGTCTATTCACCCCCCTCTAGACATTTTCTTTAGCTTCCCTCGATATTAACTCAACTTAGGGACCTACAATACATATACTGAAGCTACATACTGAAGAATTGTTCGAAGTTTCTCTCAGAGATTGAAGTTCAGAAAGAAGCTACGCAAGACAAGTGAAGAACAAGAAGGCTACTACTGAACGAAGAGAAGTTTTATTTTTGTTTACTATTTCAAGTTGCTAGTTACTTGTAAAATAGCTAGTTAGATCGAAGAGGCACTTGTAAAATAACATATTACTCTATTGGACGAGTTAATAAGAATATCACAACTGGGTTGTGAGAGTGGATGTAGACAAGTTGTCGAACCACTATAAATCGTTTGTGTTGTTTACATTACTGTATTGTTGATCTTAATTGCTTAATTGTTTAATTGCTTTACTACACTTCTAAACTAGATTAGTTGAGCAAACACTAAAACAGAGTTCTCGAAATAAGTTGAGTATAAACTAGAATTGGGCTCATTGATTAATTTCGTTATTCCGCATATCGTACTTTGATATTTCGAAAGATTTTTGAAAAGTCTATTCACCCCCCTCTAGACATTTTCACTAGCATACTCGTTATTAAACTCAACTTAGGGACCTACATTTTTGTTAACCGTTGGACAAAAGGATTTGAGGGTGGACAAATCATAAAACCAAATGGATAAAGTGGGGTTGTGGGCTGTGAAACGGTTAGATGAAGGTTTAAGGTTAATCAATGGCTTTGATGATGGCACAGTAATTAATGCAATCTTAAAGGAGATTTTTGCATTAAATGCTGATTTGCCATTTTGGGGGCAAAAACCTTTGTTGGGAATAAAATGAGATATGTTTTGATCTAATACCAAAACCCCCTGAGACATGCCTAAGTCAATATAAATATGTTCTAAGAATGTTAGAACATATAGATTATAGGCTAGATGAGAAGCTGAAATGTTAGGTAGCTCTTAGACAATTAGATGCACAATTTGAGGGGGAACCTATGCTTTGAAGATGATCAAGATCAAGTCCCCTCAAGGCTCAAATTCTGGAACAATCACTTAAGAGCAAGGACACTCTATGAAATCTAAGATGCTCTTATCAGGAGAGATGTCCAGAGAAGATGCTCTTATGCAAGAACAAGATTGTAAAGCTCAAAAGGACAAGTCCAATGAAGATGCTCTGATCAGGAGAGTTGTCCAGAGAAAATATTCATATGCTCTGATCAGGAGAGTTGTCCAAAGAAGCTAGTCATATGCAAGAACAAGCTTACCTAGCTCAAAAGGACAAGACTACTCAAAGGTTTTTATCAGGAGAGTTGTCCAGAGAAGTCAACTCTATGCATAAAGTGCTCTGATGCAAAAAGATTAAATATACTGATCAGGAGAGTTGTCCAGAGGAGTTGTCTCAGCTAAATTGATCAAGATCAAGTGCTCTGAAAGCCTGAGATCAACTATGCTGAAGAGTTTGAGACAACCAGTCCCTATCATTGGATCTAAAGGTCCTCAAAGAAATAAGCTAAGACCATCCTCAAGAGAAATAAAGGGAAAGAGCCAAGTCATCTGAAGAAGAGCAAGCCAACCATGCTGAAAAGCAAAACTGCTGATAGTGATAAGGAGAGTTGTCCAGATGATAAGGAATGTTGTCCTATCATTGGATCAACCTTCAGAAGCCATGTCCAAGTCCTAACAAGAAGTCAAACATTGGGAAAAGTGCTGCAGAATGAAGACAAAACTGTTACAGCCGTTTATTACCCAAATGAGGACATGTCACTATCAAGAATCTGTCTTCCAGTTTGAAGAACTCAAGGAAGACATTTATAGCAATTTGGGGCTGCCTCTCCAACGGGCAAATCCTCCATTTTGTCTATAAATACAGAAGTGTGAAGACCATTTAAAATCACCTCAACCTTGACAAGAATATCCAACTATCCTACAAATTGACAAGTGCTCTCAAGCTTTCAAAGAGACTATCTTAGTCTTTATACACTTCTTCTAAGATGAACCCAATTGTATATCCATACACAAGCTTAGAGAGATATCATATCCTTATACACTGATCTTCACTGTAAAGGATATCTCATTAGTTGGAACCTTACTTCAACCCTTACACCTTTCAAGAGTGAAAGTGAGAAGGTTGTAGTAGTAGAAGTGGTAGGAGCTGACTGTTGAGAGAAGAACAGTTCAGTTCTGAGTTGAGAAGAGGGTACTAGGACTCTAGACATCCTAGGGATCAATTCACCAAGGAGTGGTGTTCTTGATCAAGTGCACCTTGGCACTATAAAACAAGTTAATTCCAAGAGTGAAGGAATTATCCTGTTAAATCAGGGAAAGTGGATGTAGGAGCTTGAGTCTCTGAACCACTATAAACTCTTGTGTTGATTTACTTTACAAATACTTACATTCACCCAACACAGCACACAAAACTGATCTTTCAAGGATAAACATTCAAAGACTGTGCAAAACTATTTTGGACAACTTCCCTGAAGCTTAACTAGACTGTGTTACATTGACTAAGTGATTTCAGAAATTAAAGGAGTCTAAAACTTAAAGGGCCAACCACTATTCCGCACATATAACTCCCCTAGATAGTTGTTCAACTAAGTACTCAATAGTACTTAGTAGTTTGATTATCTTAGAAGAGTTAATCTTCTTCAGCAGAATTGTCCAAGACAACCTTGCTGAAACTCTGGTTTGATCAAATTAGCAAAAGAATTGCATACAAGTGTATTTCCCCCCCCCCATACACTTGTCATATACTCCTTTCAGGACCAACAAGTGGTATCAGAGCAGGGGTTCATAGACCACTGCTTCTGAAAATCCATCTTGATTTTCAAAACTCTCATATTTGTGTGGTCACTGAACTGATCTCTTTCTGAAATCCATCATTTGTTGACTAACTGATTATTTGTGAGATATGGCCAACAACAATGCTGTTCCTCCACCTGCTGTTCAAGGATTAGACAACATGGCCACAAATCCAGTCAATCACATTTCTCATCACAAACTGCCCATGTTTTCTATAGACAATTATGATTTCTGGAAAATTAGAATGAGGGCTCATCTTGCATCTCTTCATACTGATATGCTTAGAGTAATCACAAGAGGACCTTTTGTGTTTACTCAAACTAACCCCAGATTGACAGATGAGCAAAGAGCAGATATAAGGGAACTGATTCCCAAAGATGAGGATGACTTCACTGCTGATGAAAAAAGGAAAGATAATTTGAATTATCTTGCCATGAACACCCTCTATCAAACAATTCCAGATGCAGTTATGGGTAGAGTCTACCACTGCACCACAGCTAAAGAAATTTGGGATACCCTTGCTGAAATGTGTGAGGGCACTGAAAAAATCAAGGAGAACAAGCTCCAAGTTGCTGTGCAGAAGTTTGAACAATTCTCAATGGAGTCTGATGAGTCAATTGACAAATTTGCTGGTAGATTCACTGATGTGATGAATGAGATTAACTCATTGGGCAAGGTCTACACCAAGAGAGAGGTTGGACTGAAAATCCTAAGGAGTCTCACTCAAAAGTGGGATGTCTATGCTGTGATGATGCAGAATACCAAAGATCTCTCCACCATGCCCATGCAACAAATATTCTCAGAACTTAAAGCCTATGAGTTTGACCTCAATAGAAGAAAGCCTGTTGAGGAACCTTCAAATCCTACTAAGGGAGTGGCATTCAAAGCCAAAGTTGCTGAGCCAGAAATGCAACCCACTCCCAGATCATCAAAGACAGTCTCCAAGACTGAAATGAAGGAAGAACTAGCCTTGATGGCTAGAAGGTTTGACAAGCTCAACACAAGGTTTGGTAGATACAAGAAATTCTACCAAGACAACAAATTCAGGAGAAGATACAATTCCCCTGAAGATCAGGCTGAGGACAAAAAGCCTGAAGAGAAAAGATCAGAGGACAAGTCCTCTGATAGGAGAAGATCCAGTAGAGCTGATCCTTCTTCATCTAAGAGAAGAGAAGAATCCAAGAAGGATGATGATGAAGACCTGTGCTATAACTGCAAAAAGAAAGGGCACTTCCAGTATGACTGCCCTGAATTGAGCTCTAAAGAAAGAAGAGAGAGACAAGCTAAAAGAGACAGAAAGTTCACCAATAGAAAGGCCATGATGGCTGGTGAAGAATCTGATAGTGCTGAAAGCTTCAACTCTTCTGATGGACTATTCTCCAACAGTGATGATGATGATGATGTTTGCAACATGGCTCTTGAGGATGATGAGGTATCCTCTACTTCTAGTTCACCATCATTCATCTCACAAAACACTAGTGAGGTTAACCTGAAACTTTCCTTGGGAAAGTTGATGGAAGATTTCACTAGATTACAAGAATTTCATGACAATTGTGTGAGAGAAAATGAAAGATTGGCTACTGAACTCACCAAGAACTCTGAGGTAGTTGTTGATGTCAAGTCTACTGAGTTGTATCAATAAGTCTTGAGAAAGCTTGAGGAAGCAAATCTCAGGATAGTTGACCAACAAAAGGAGATTGATGATCAACTTCTCTCTCAGAAGAGAAAAGAATTTGAACTTAAAATTCTAAATGCCAAATTTGAAAATCTCTCACATGAGTATGATATTCTTAAATCAAGTGAAGAGAGCCTGAAATTAAAGATGTCTGCTTTGAACAAATCCTCTAGAGCAATAGAGGAAATTCAAAGTTATCAAAGACCTATGGCTCAAAGAAGTGGATTGGGTTTTGATCCATTTGAATCTTCACCTTGTCTTAGTGTTGCATCCACAAGTAACACTAAGAGAATCTTTGTTAAGTCAGTGGCACAACAAGCTGAAAATGAAGTAATTCAGCCACTGAACAAAGGAAAGGGCAAATTGAATGAAATGCCTACTCAAGTGATTCAGGAGAATAGGCCAAAACCTAAGGAAATGGCCAAAGCTCCTGAGCACAAGAGGAATATTGGTCAGCAGAGTAGACCCAACGGAAGGGCAACTCTCCTGAACAATGTTCAGAGGAACTATCCAAGGTATAATCAGCCTAGGCCAACTCATCTGAGAAAGCCTCAGCTGAATAGACCTAAGGACAACTATCCTCAAAGGCAGAATAAAATGAGACAACCAAAACCCTTCATGCCAAAGGGTAATGGTCATAAAAATGCCTTTCCTCAAAGACTTCATCAAGCTGCACAAAGAACTCATAAGTTCAGGAAAGTGGTCAACTCCCCTGAAACTTACAGAGTTAACACAATCACACATACTTTCCCAAAGGCATTTAAGGGAAAGACAGTGTATGTTGATTCACTAGGAAATCAACTTAGCCACCTTGAATCAATCAGGGTTATTAGGCAAGTTTGGGTTCCCAAAGGTACAGCTAACCTCTCAGGACCCAAAACTCAAAGGGTACCTAAACCTATCTAATTGCAGGTACCATTGGGCCACAAGAAGAGGAGCATGAACAAAAAGACAGCATGGTACCTTGACAGTGGATGCTCAAGGCACATGACTGGAAACAAGGAACTCCTCTCTGATTTTATTGGAAAAGAAGGCCCAAATGTCACCTTTGGAGACAGCTCACAAGCAACAACAAAAGGTTATGGTACTTTGATGATTGGTAACATCAAAGTAACCAATGTATCTTATGTAGCTGGTCTCAAATATAACCTCCTGAGTATCAGTCAATTCTGTGATAAAGATTTTAATGTTGAGTTCTCAAGTGGAAAATGTCTAATCAAGGATAAGACTCAACAAACTCTATTGACTGGAACTAGGAAGGGAAATGTGTATTTTGCAGACTGGGACAAGTCTACTGATGTTGCATGTTTTATTGCTAAAAGTTCTAGTGAACAAAGTTGGCTATGGCACAAGAGGCTAAACCACCTGAACTTCAAATCTATGAATAAACTTGCTAGAAATGCATTAGTTAAAGGACTACCTAATGAGGTTTTCATTAAAGAACATGTGTGTAAGCCATGTCAAGAAGGAAAACAGATTAAAGCCTCATTCAAAGGAAAACCAGTCATCTCCACTGAAAGGGTACTTGAACTTCTACATATGGATCTGTTTGGACCAATTACCCCTTCAAGCATTAATGGTAGAAAATACACATTAGTGGTAGTAGATGACTTCTCTAGGTTCACATGGGTAGTATTTCTCCTTAATAAGAAGGAAACACAAGTCAAACTACCTGAACTTCTCAAGAGATTGTCAAATGAGAAAAGCCTTAGCATTATCAAGATAAGATCTGATAAAGGCACTGAGTTCATTAATTCATACATCAATGAGTACTGCACATCAAATGGAATAGCTCATGAAACTTCAGCAGCTAGAACTCCCCAACAAAATGGAGTTGCAGAAAGAAGGAATAGAACTTTAAAAGAAGCTGCTAGAACTCTAATTGCTGACTCAAATTTACCTAAGAGGTTTTGGGCTGAAGCTATAAACACTGCATGCCATACTCAAAATAGATGTTTGATCACTAAGGGGCAAGGCAAAACCCCCTATGAACTCTGGAAAGGAAGAATGCCTAAAGTGTCATACTTTCATATATTTGGTTGTAAATGTTTCATTCACAATAATGGGAAAGAACAGTTGAAAGCTTTTGACAGCAAAGCTGATGAGGGAGTATTTCTTGGATACTCTCAAATCAGTAGAGCTTTCAGAGTCTACAACAAGAAAACCCTTATAGTGGAAGAAACACCTCATGTTGTGTTTGATGAATCTATCTTTGAGATCAGGAATGATCATTTAGAACCTGAAGAAATCACACAAAGGACAACCAGATTAAGCCTAAAAGACAAAGACACTGAATTCATAGATGTTGTTCAAGCCAATCTGCCTGAAAAATCCACATTGGACAACAATCCTGAAGGCAACCTTCCTGAGACAAATCCCACTGATGGAAATGGTGAACTGAATGATCCAATCCCAGTTCACATCCAGGTAACAACTACCAATGAAGAAGCAGTTCCTGCTGAGGTAGTTAATGGGTCAAATAATCAAGGGGGAACTCAAAATGTTGAAAATGCCAATGTCCCTGACATTGAGGACAACATCCCTGATTATGATCCTGAATTAGATCCTGCATTAAATTATCCTGAATTCTATGATCAAAATGACTCACCTTCAGTAGAGGACAACTCTACTGAAGAGATCAGAAAAAGAAGGACTTGGTTGTCTGACCATCCTACTGATCTAATACTTGGTGACCCAAGTATTGGAGTCAAAACAAGAAGATTCCATGGTGAAAGTGCTCTTTTCTGTTGTTTCTTGTCAGAGCAAGAACCAAGTAATGTTGAGGAAGCACTTCAAGATGCCAATTGGATCACAGCCATGCAGGAAGAACTGAACCAATTCACCAGAAATGAAGTATGGGAGCTGGTGGATAGACCTTCACATCAAGATGTTATTGGAACAAAGTGGGTGTTCAAGAACAAGAAGAATGAAAATGATGTGATTGTCAGAAACAAAGCAAGACTAGTGGCAAAAGGGTATTGTCAACATGAAGGCATTGACTATGATGAGACATTTGCACCTGTGGCAAGGCTAGAAGCAATAAGACTCTTTCTAGCCTATGCAGCCCACAAGAGGTTCAAAGTGTACCAAATGGATGTCAAGAGTGCCTTCCTGAATGGAGTCTTGAAAGAAGAAGTCTATGTGGAGCAACCACCAGGTTTTGAAATTGGAAACCAAGTTTACAGACTCAAGAAAGCTCTATATGGACTCAAACAAGCCCCTAGGGCTTGGTATGATACACTGTCACAATTCCTCTTGGATCATGGATTCACCAAGGGAACTGTGGACAGAACTCTCTTCAGAATCTCTGAAGGAGAGGACATCTTGCTTGTCCAAATTTATGTGGATGACATAATTTTTGGATCCCCTAATGAGAAGTTGTGTGAGAAATTCTCCAAGCTCATGCAAAGCAAGTTTGAGATGTCAATGATGGGGTTGATGAACTTCTTTTTGGGTCTACAAGTCAAGCAAACTAAAGAAGGAATCTTCATCAACCAAGCTAAGTACACTAGAGAAATGATCAAAAAGTTTGGGTGTACAACTAGCAAGCCAGTAAGGATCCCTATGAACATCAATTGGAAGATGGATCCTGATGAAAGTGGAGTGCCAACCAATTCCACTGAGTATAGAGGAATCATTGGATCACTCCTCTATCTCACTGCCAGCAGACCTGATATCACCTTTGCAGTAGGTGTTTGTGCAAGATTTCAAGCAAATCCTAAGAAAAGCCACCTTGAGGCTGCAAAGAGGATTTTGAGGTACCTCAAAGGCACTGAGAATCTAGGCCTTTGGTACCCTGCTGATGACAATATTGAGCTAACTGGCTACTCAGATGCTGATTATGGAGGATGTAGGATTGACAGAAAGTCCACTTCAGGGACTTGTCAATTCTTGGGCAACAAGCTTATTTCATGGTTCTCCAAGAAGCAGAACACAGTGGCCACTTCCACCACTGAAGCTGAATATGTTGCTGCTGGAAGTTGTTGTGCTCAAATTCTTTGGCTAAGACAACAACTAAGAGACTACAAAGTCAACTCTACTGAAGTGCCAATTTTCTGTGATAACAATAGTGCCATTGCTATATCACAAAATCCTGTCTTGCACACAAGATGCAAGCATGTGGACATCAAGCACCACTTCATTAGAGATCATGTGGAGAAGAAGGATATCAAGCTAGTGAAAATTCACACAGACCATCAAAAAGCTGATATATTAACCAAGCCACTTGCAGAGGCAAGATTTCTGGAGCTATCAGCAGAGTTGGGATTACTTGATCCAGGGAAGTTGGACAAATAAGTCCAAAGAAGCTCATTGATTAAGGGGGAAACAAACTCAAACTTCAGCAGACTTGGTCAAGTCTACTGAAATTCAGAAACATGACCTTACCTCTTCAGGACACTTGTCTCTTGAAATTCAGGACACTTGTCCACAGTTCTTCAGGACACTTGTCCATGTAGGGTCAGATAAGTTGTCCTAGCTATCAAACCAAATCTTGGTATGATAAGCACCTATTTTTGGTGATCAATACCTATTTCGAAATCTGTCCCATTGAAATACAGTTTTCACCTTTTTGGGATTTAATTTGTCTCCCACCAAAAGGTCACTTTCCATGCATTAAATGCCAAGATTTAACTCTTGTTTGCATTAAACTTTTTGGGACATGATCTATCTCGAAAAATCCCCAGCCTTAAACAAACATTAAAAACCACCCACGTTTTGAATAAAACAGTTATTTCACTGTTACATTGGTTTTTGACCATTGGATCAAAAATGGACAACTCCCTTGAAATCAATCCTAGCCGTCCATTTTGGATTTCCATTTTTGTTCACCTTTGAATTGTCTCAAGACCTTACCAACTCATTGACAAACATTCTTTTTAGAATATTCACAAGTCTTAAGATACCCACAAACACTTCTTCCCCAAGTATTCAAAACCCTAACTCAAAAGTTCTTCAAACTCTCTCATTCTTCATCAAACTTTTCTCTGCAACTTTCAATGGCCCCCAAGGTTAGACCTGAGATGCTTGTTGATTTCTCCAACAAGGATCTAGACCTAGATTTTGCCTATCTTAGCAACAAAAACAATCTTCACTTTGAGCCCATAATTTCCTTTGAAAGTGAAGATCCTGAGATTACTCCAACCCTAAGGTGGTTGAGAAGGGCTGGTCTCCAAAAGTTCTTGGAAGAAAGACCAAGCTCTTGCTTGGAGAGTTACATGGCAGAATTCTTTGCCTTCCTAAAGTGGAGAGGCAAACCTGAAGATGGAGAAGTATTAACCAGGTTAGCTTACACTGCAGAAGGAGAGGAGGAGGAGAGATTCCACAGAGTGAAATTCTCCTCAGAGGATCTGGAAGGAGCCTTTGGATTGCCTTATGAGGGAAGGAATCCAGAAGTCTATGGTACTGGACATGAAGAGGAAATAGCCCAAGAGTGGGTATTAGTTCCAGGCCCTCTCTCCTCAACTCAAAACAAGAAAACTCTCAAGCCAGAGTTTCTCAATCTTTTTGAGGTAGTTGCTAAGAGCCTCTTAAGCAACACTGGAAGCTTAGAGCAGGTCAGCCATCCTAGGATCAGAATCATGGCTGCCATTATTGATGCCAGTGATAAGGGCATCAAGTTTGATTGGAGGACCTTCATTATGTCTGAAATGATGAAGGAGAAGGCTAAATTTAAGGTGAAAGCCCACAATAAAGTGGTGCTAGAAGGGAAAATCAAGTATTGCACCAGGGCAAGCTTGTTGATTGAGAGGTTTTCCCACTATTCCCAGATGCAAACCTTTGCAAAACCCCTCCCAGCCCAAAAGATCCTATTCAGAAAGCTCAGCAAGAAAACTGAGAAAAGAAGGATGTTACTGGCCAAGCCTGCTGAAGAACAGGAGGAAGAGAAGCCTAAAATGAAAAAGAGAACAAAGGCTAGGGCTATCAAAACAAGAAAGATGTCTCAATTGTCTTCAAAAGAAGCCTCAGGAGCATCAGCTGAAGTTGATGTAGTGGCAGAAGAGGGAGTGAGTGTGCCTTCTGACCACTCAGAAGAGTTGAGGAGGAAGTACAATGAGACTAGGCAAAAGAAGAAGGGTGATAAGAGAATCAGGGAAATTGTCCCTGAGAAGGAAGGAAGTGGAAGCAGTTGGGCCAGCAAGAGAAGGGCCAAACCTACTGAGAAGGTGTTGGAGTTTCAAGAAGAAAGGTCTCTTCAATTGGCTCTAAGGGAGAGCAGAGCTGAAAGCAGGGCCAAATCCATGTCAAGGACTAATTCATCTGGTTCTGGAACTCCAGAATCCAAAGTCCCTGAAGGTTAACCTATAGAGGCCAATCTCCCTGAAATTCAGTACCTTGAGCCCAACTCCCCTGAAACCAATGTCACCCCTTCCAACCAACCCATTACCCCTGTAAATCTCACTAAGAGGTATTCTCCAGAAGGGAATGAGCAAAGAAGTGGCATTGATGTGCTTGCTGACTTAGCAGTAGATGAGACAAGACTCCTGTCTCCCCTTGACTCATCCATGCTGAATTACTCAAAGCTCTTAGAGCATGCACTCAATGAGCCAACCCCTCTGAGTAAAGCCCCTTCAGACCCATTGCTCTCAAAAGCAACTGAAGATCCTTCTACTGCACCCAACCCTTCTGAGACCATTATCCCTGAAATCAATTTGCCTGAAGCCATGTTAGGAGAACCCAGAGCCAACTCCCCTATAACCCAAAGTCCCCATTTAAGTGGAGATGAGGAGGAGTATACTTATGAAAGTATGCTCAGAGGAGGAGCCAAGGCTACTGTGGACAGTTTGTATCCACAACTTGCTGAATTTCCAAGAATTCAGAAGGCCTTTCATGATTTGAGGATGCTTGTTGATGTGAAAGATAAATCTATGATGGAGATATCACAAGTCATCCAAGATAAAGGTGCAAACTGGTGGCAAATAGAGGAAAACAGATTGCTACACTTTGCTGGAGTTTCAAAGACAAGATTCCTCATTGATGAGGTGATTTTTGCAAAGTTGGTAGCCGATAAGATTGAAGAGGAGAAAGAAAGAAAAGCCAAGGGAATCAAACACCCTGACAGTGGCTCTAATGATGATGATTCCCCTGATGATCCCTCAAACCCTTCAAATCCCAACCCTCCTGAAACCCCTCAAGCCAACCTCCCTGAACCCCTTCAACCCAAGTCTTCTGTAGCAGATAGACTTTCCAATCCTCCTACAACCTATCATAGGAAAGGCTCTGTAACTTCAGAGGTGTTGACCAAGGGTGGCAACACAACCAAAGACACATCTGCCAATGAAGGTTCTTCTGAACCCAAGGCACAGCCTAAAGATGTTGAGGTTCCTGTACTAGAGGCTAGTTTGATTAAGGCCTATTCAGTGTCAGAGGTGTTGGACATTGATCAGCCCTTAATCATTCAGGATGACTCAGTGGCTGCTGATATAAGCACTGTGATCTCCCCACAACTGCCATCTTTGAACCTTGTTGAAGGTGGAGATGCTGCAGGATTAGGAGAAGGAGTTGAAAAGGAGAGATTAGTTGAAAAATCAGAGGGAGTTGTGGATGAAAGAGAGGTAGTCATCACTAAGATAGTGAGTGTACCAACATATGAGGGTGAAATAAGTGAGGAAGGACAGGTTATTCTTGAAGTCAAATCTGAACTTCAAGAATCCCTTGATGAGAGGAGGCCTGATTCCTTGAGTGAGAACATCAATTATGAAGGGAGAAAAGAACAAGTTGAAAATGAGAAGAAGACTGCTGATGTATCAGAGTCTTATGCAAAAGAAATTGAGGGTGATGAGTGCTTATTTCCTAACTTGTTTGATTTATCTGATGTTGCAGGTATTTCTCTTGACCAAATTTTTGCAGATGAGTTCCTCACAGATGCACCTATCCAAGTTGATACAGGCTCAGCTCAGGCCCTACTTGGAATGCAATCAGAGAAGTTGGACTCCTTGGCTCATCAAGTCCAATCTGCTCATGCTGAAACTTCAGGAGCATTGAATGAGCAAGGAAGGACTCTAGCATCTGTAGAAATGAGGCTCACTGGCTCTGAAGATGTTGTGCTACCAACTCTTGAGGCAAGAATCAGTGGTGTGGAATCTGGTCTCCAAACCATCTCCACTGAAGTTCAAAGTGCCAAATCAACCATGGAAGCCATCTCAGAGGAGGTCAAGAAAGAACAAAAGCTGCTGAGAGACAATCACAATGCTAATGTCAAAGCTCTCAGGCTAACTGTTAAACAAGCTATTGGAAAGAAGACTATACTGCAAAAGAGAAGAGCTGAAGAGCAAAGGCTAGCTATGGTCAAAGCTGCCTCAGAAAAATTTTCCCAAGAAGTGTTGGCCAACATTGCTGAAGGTGCAGTGGCCAACCTCACTGAGCTCTTAAAAGCCCAACTGGATGCATCTCTGAAAACAGCCATGGAAGAGGTTGTCCAACAAAAGATGAAGCCTGTTCTAGCTTTCCTTAGCTTGAGCAGTGATAGAATGCAGAATATACATGATGAGAATGTATATTTGTTGGAGGAGATGAAGTCCCTAAACCAGGCCCAATCCCTGATGGCCTCAACAATGAGTGACCTCAAGCCCCAGTGTTTTGATGCTGCCAAAAAGGGGGAAAGGGAAAGAGCAAGGGCAAAAAGTGCCTTAGTAATTGGGAGTCCAGTGAAAGGGAAGGACAAAGTCCCTAAAGGAAAGGGAAAAGAGCCAGAAATGCTGAATTTGGAAGAATTGGATGAAGAGGAGCAGTTAGCATTGGCATTGAAAAACTCAATGGCCTCAGCTCAAGAGGAAAGAGTAAGGCTACAACAAAGACCAGGTGGTGAAGTGTCAGGTTTGGACAAAGATGCTGAAGGTGTCCAAACCAGAGGAAAGATCAAGAAGGCCCAAGGAAAGAAGAGACAAATTGAGAAATTCACTGACTTTCCTAGCAGCCTTGATCTTCCACCTGAATTCAGAATTGATGAAGATGAGCCTACATCAAAGAAAGCCAAAGCTGCTGAAAAGGACAAATCTTCTGAATCTGGCAAAACTGCTGAAGGAACCAAGTCCTCTGAAGACACTGAAGAGTTATTTGCTGAAGGATTTGGATCTGAACCTAAGAAGAAGACAACTGTCCTAGCCCATGATCCATCAAAGCTGTTTCATGAAGGGTATGGCAAAGACCCTGAAACACAACAGAAACTGGCCATGATGAGGGCCCATGAAAAAATGGATCTGATGGAAGAAGCCAACAGAGCAAGAGATGAAAGGAGAGCAAACTTTCAGAAACCAAGAAGGAGGAGAGCAACTTACAGCAAGATGAAGCCTCAGCTTCTAATCCCAATGGACACCAAATATCCACACTTGGATAAATGGGTGCCAATTCAACTGAATGACACATGGGAAGAAGCCAAAAGGGAGTTTGTCTATGACTATTATGTCATTGACAGATGGAATGGAGGAGATGCAAACTCTGCCTTCACTGAGTTCATGCTAGAATACTACAGAGAGTTGTATCAACAACTACTTGCAGCTGCTGACATTGCAAGATTTGAACTCACAGCTCCCAAGCCAATCATATACATGCCTCCAAAGCTTGAAGGATGGATTGACCAAGCAAGAATTCTGAGGGAATTCACTGAGATCCTTAAGCTGAACAAGATGGTTCTTGGACCTAAGGGAACCAACCAAGAAGCCATGGCACTGAAAAGAAGAGTGTGGGCACAGTATGGAATGCTGCCACCCCCTGAGGATGATCTTTGAAATGGCTAAGTCTTCTGACCTTTCTTGATTGATCAACTATGCTAAAATATGGTCAAGATTGCTGATATGGTGTGATAATCTGGTTGCTCTGATCTGTTATGGATTGCTCTGATACAAGCTCTGTGATCTGATGCTGAATATCCTATTTTCTGTCTTGAATTGTTAGAATGAAATGCTCTGAAGTATTTAAGTGTTATTGATTCATGCTCTGATATGTTAATTTCAACTATCAACATGCCTGTAATGATTTTTGAATGAATGATAGTTGAACTTATTTTGAATCAAGAAACACTAATCTCTCTATGCCTATCTTAAAACCTACTTGCAACAAAAACAGTGAATACACTAACACATTATCTTTTCAGGAATATTGACCTTAGTCATGTCTTCTGAAGATACATGTAATAGATGTAGACAAGTCACTTTTGCTTAGATTGTGTAGGTTTTGGCATCATCAAAAAGGGGGAAATTGTTGGGAATAAAATGAGATATGTTTTGATCTAATACCAAAACCCCCTGAGACATGCCTAAGTCAATATAAATATGTTCTAAGAATGTTAGAACATATAGATTATAGGCTAGATGAGAAGCTGAAATGTTAGGTAGCTCTTAGACAATTAGATGCACAATTTGAGGGGGAACCTATGCTTTGAAGATGATCAAGATCAAGTCCCCTCAAGGCTCAAATTCTGGAACAATCACTTAAGAGCAAGGACACTCTATGAAATCTAAGATGCTCTTATCAGGAGAGTTGTCCAGAGAAGATGCTCTTATGCAAGAACAAGATTGTAAAGCTCAAAAGGACAAGTCCAATGAAGATGCTCTGATCAGGAGAGTTGTCCAGAGAAAATATTCATATGCTCTGATCAGGAGAGTTGTCCAAAGAAGCTAGCCATATGCAAGAACAAGCTTACCTAGCTCAAAAGGACAAGACTACTCAAAGGTTTTTATCAGGAGAGTTGTCCAGAGAAGTCAACTCTATGCATAAAGTGCTCTGATGCAAAAAGATTAAATATACTGATCAGGAGAGTTGTCCAGAGGAGTTGTCTCAGCTAAATTGATCAAGATCAAGTGCTCTGAAAGCCTGAGATCAACTATGCTGAAGAGTTTGAGACAACCAGTCCCTAAAGGTCCTCAAAGAAATAAGCTAAGACCATCCTCAAGAGAAATAAAGGGAAAGAGCCAAGTCATCTGAAGAAGAGCAAGCCAACCATGCTGAAAAGCAAAACTGCTGATAGTGATAAGGAGAGTTGTCCAGATGATAAGGAATGTTGTCCTATCATTGGATCAACCTTCAGAAGCCATTTCCAAGTCCTAACAAGAAGTCAAACATTGGGAAAAGTGCTGCAGAATGAAGACAAAACTGTTACAGCCGTTTATTACCCAAATGAGGACATGTCACTATCAAGAATCTGTCTTCCAGTTTGAAGAACTCAAGGAAGACATTTATAGCAATTTGGGGCTGCCTCTCCAACGGGCAAATCCTCCATTTTGTCTATAAATACAGAAGTGTGAAGACCATTTAAAAGCACCTCAACCTTGACAAGAATATCCAACTATCCTACAAATTGACAAGTGATCTCAAGCTTTCAAAGAGACTATCTTAGTCTTTATACACTTCTTCTAAGCTGAACCCAATTGTATATCCATACACAAGCTTAGAGAGATATCCTATCCTTATACACTGATCTTCACTGTAAAGGATATCTCATTAGTTGGAACCTTACTTCAACCCTTACACCTTTCAAGAGTGAAAGTGAGAAGGTTGTAGTAGTAGAAGTGGTAGGAGCTGACTGTTGAGAGAAGAACAGTTCAGTTCTGAGTTGAGAAGAGGGTACTAGGACTCTAGACATCCTAGGGATCAATTCACCAAGGAGTGGTGTTCTTGATCAAGTGCACCTTGGCACTATAAAACAAGTTAATTCCAAGAGTGAAGGAATTATCCTGTTAAATCAGGGAAAGTGGATGTAGGAGCTTGAGTCTCTGAACCACTATAAACTCTTGTGTTGATTTACTTTACAAATACTTACATTCACCCAACACAGCACACAAATCTGATCTTTCAAGGATAAACATTCAAAGACTGTGCAAAACTGTTTTGGACAACTTCCCTGAAGCTTAACTAGACTGTGTTACATTGACTAAGTGATTTCAGAAATTAAAGGAGTCTAAAACTTAAAGGGCCAACCACTATTCCGCACATATAACTCCCCTAGATAGTTGTTCAACTAAGTACTCAATAGTACTTAGTAGTTTGATTATCTTAGAAGAGTTAATCTTCTTCAGCAGAATTGTCCAAGACAACCTTGCTGAAACTCTGGTTTGATCAAATTAGCAAAAGAATTGCATACAAGTGTATTCCCCCCCCCCCCCACATACACTTGTCATATACTCCTTTCAGGACCAACAACCTTAATATCACACGCCATCCTAAAATGGCCTACTCTTAGCCCAAGAATTCTTTTAAATGTCCAATCAATGCTAAAAAGTAGCAATTATCACCCTATTACCTTGGACAATCATCCTGAGATATGTTTTGACTACTATCTTGGTCAAAAATGCTGACCAATTTTCCTGAGTGGGTCCCAATTATGCTGACTGGGTCCCACATGGTCAATCACCCTGATCAACCTTGCTGAAAGTGATATGGACAACTCTACTGAGTTTTTCTTAAAGCCAGAAAACTTCAGTGAGGTTGGTCAACTTTGCTGAAGTTCATTTTTATGAACTTCCCCCTTCATTTGAGCATCCTTCTTCATTTCTCCATCCTTCTTCAGTTCCCTTGAGATATCTTAGAATTCTCTTGGCAGCTTCAAGATGTCTCTTCTTTGGATTTGCTTGAAATTTGGCACATACTCCAACTGCAAATGTGATGTCAGACCTGCTTGCAGTGAGATAGAGTAGAGATCCAATGATGCCTCTATATTCAGTGGAATTGGTAGATACTCCACTTTCATCAGGATCCATCTTCCAGTTAATATTCATGGGAATTCTAACAGGTTTGCTTGAAGCACATCCAAATTTCTTGATCATGTCCCTTGTATACTTGGCCTGATTGATGAATATTTCATTCTTTGATTGAGAGACTTGAAGTCCTAGAAAGAAATTCATCAATCCCATCATGGACATCTCAAATTTGCTTTGCATGAGTTTGGAGAATTTCTCACACATTTTCTCATTTAGAGATCCAAATATAATGTCATCCACATAGATTTGGACTAATAAAATATCATCTCCTTCACAGATTCTGAACAAGGTTCTGTCAACAGTGCCTTTGACAAAACCATGATCTAGAAGAAACTGTGATAAAGTGTCATACCAAGCTCTTGGAGCTTGCTTTAAGCCATAGAGGGCTTTCTTCAATCTATACACATTATCTCCTTCCTCAAAGCCTGGGGGCTATTCAACATATACTTCTTCTTTCAGTACCCCATTGAGAAATGCACTCTTCACATCCATCTGATACACTTTGAACCTCATGTGAGCTGCATATGCTAAGAAAAGTCTTATTGCCTCAAGTCTGGCCACTGGTGCAAATGTTTCATCATAATCAATCCCTTCAGATTGACAGTATCCTTTGGCCACCAGTCTTGCTTTGTTTCTCACAATGATGTCATTTTCATTCTTCTTATTTTTGAATACCCATTTGGTTCCAATGACATCTTGATGAGTTGGACTTTCCACCAGTTCCCACACTTCATTTCTGGTGAACTGGTTCAGTTCTTCTTGCATGGCAATAATCCAGTTGGTGTCTTGTAGTGCTTCCTCAGTGTTCTTTGGTTCCTGTTCTGAAAGAAAACAACAAAACAAAGCACTTTCTCCATAAAATCTTCTAGTTTTGATCCCATCACTTGGATTACCAAGTATTAGGCTAGTTGGGTGGTCTTGCAACCAGGTCCTTCTAGACCTGATCCCTTCAGAAGGGTTGTCCTCTTCTGAGGTTGGATCACTAGATTCATTAAATTCAGGAAAGTTTATTGAAGGATCAAGTTCAGGATCATATTCAGGGGTATTGTCCTCATTGTCAGACAAGTTGACATTTTCATTGGTTCCCCCTTGAATATTGGATCCATTTACTACCTCAACATTGCCTGCTTCTTCATTGGTAGTTGTTACCTGATTTTGAACTGGGATGGAGTCAGTCAGTTCAATTTCTCCTTCAGGTTGGTTGTCCTCTGGTTGATTACCATCAGGTATGTCCAGTTTCTGATTTTCATGAAGTTCAGGCTGGGCAACATCTACAAACACTGTTTCTTTGCTTTGAAGCCTCAATCTGGTTGTTCTTTGTGTTATCTCATCAATATTCAGGTTTCTATCCCTGAACTCATTAATAGATTCATCAAACACAACATGAGGTGTTTCTTCCACAACAAGGGTTTTACAATTGTAGACTCTATAAGCTTTGCTGACTTGTGAATATCCAACAAATATTCCCTCATCAGCTTTGCTGTCAAAAGCTTTCAATTGTTCTTTCCCATTATTGTGAATGAAACACTTGCAACCAAATATATGAAAATAGGCAACAGTGGGCAATCTACCTTTCCATATTTCATATGGAGTTTTACCTTGTCCTTTAGTGATTAAGGACCTGTTTTGAGTGTGGCATGCAGTGTTGATGGCTTCAGCCCAGAACCTTTTAGGCAATTTGGTTTCAGCAATTAGTGTTCTTGCTGCTTCTTTCAAGGTTCTGTTTCTTCTTTCAGCAACACCATTTTGTTGAGGTGTTCTTGCTGCTGAAGTCTCATGTGTGATGTCATTCTTGCTGCAGTACTCATTGATGTATGAGTTTATGAATTATGTGCCTTTGTCTGATCTGATCTTGACAATACTTAGGCCCTTTTAATTGCTCAATCTCATCATTAATTCAGGTAGCTTGACTTGGGTTTTCTTTTTGTTCAGGAGAAAAACCACCCAAGTGAACCTGGAAAAATCATCAACAACAACTAGATAATTGGACCAAATAAATCCATATGCAATAGCTGAAGAACTCTCTCAGTTGAAATGACAGGCTTTCCTTTGAATGAAGTTTTGATTTGCTTTCCTTCTTGACATGGCTGGCATACATGTTCTTTAGAGAACACTTGGTTAGGCAACCCTTTAACTAGAGAGTTTCTTGAAGTTTGTTGATGGTTTTGAAGTTCAGGTGATCCAGTCTCTTGTGCCACAGCCAGCTTTGTTCATTTGTGCTTTTGGCAACAAGACAGACTGCTTCAGGGGTTTTGCTCCAATCTGCAAAATAGACATTTCCCTTTCTCACCCCTGTTAGTAGCACCTGCTATGTTGATTTGTCTTTGATAATGCATTCATTAGGTGCAAATTCAACACTGTATCCTTTATCACAAATCTGACTTATAGATAGCAAGTTATATTTTAGGCCTTGAACATATGAAACATCAGTAATTTTTACACTACCAATATTTAATGTACCATAACCTCTTGTAATTCCTTGAGAGCTATCTCCAAAGGTTACTGAAGGACCATCTTTTTCAATGAATTCTGAGAGAAGCTCCTTGTTTCCAGTCATGTGTCTTGAACATCCACTATCCAAGTACCATGCTGTTTTCTTGTTGATGATTCTCCTCTTCTTGTGGTCCTTGTAGTCCTCTTCATTTTCAAAGGCCATTTGACAGTCTTCTTCACTGTCACTGTTGGAGAACAACCCATCATCAGATGAGTACACACTTTCTTCACTTGTTGATTCTCCTGCTATCATAGCTTTCCTGTTGTTCAGCCTTTTGTCTCTTTTGTTCTGCCTCTCTTTCCTTTCTTTTGAACTGAGGTCAGGACAATCATACTGAAAGTGACCCTTTTTCTGGCAGTTGTAACACACATCTTCATCATCATTTTTCTTGCTTGAGGACTCCTTCCTCCTGGATGATGATGGTTCACCTTTGTTGTACTTCTTTTTGTTAGCATACTTGTCAGCCTTCTTTTCATCAGAGAGTTTGTCCTCTGATTTGTTGTCAGGAGAACTGTATCTTCTCCTGGTCCTGTTGTCTTGATAGAACTTTTTGTATCTACCAAATCTGGAGTTGAGCTTTTCAAATCTCCTTGACATGAGTGCCAACTCCTCCTTCATCTCAGCCTTGGAGACAGTTTGAGATGTTTTCTGTGCATTCTTCTTTTCTGACTCAGCAGCCTTGAATGCAACACCTTTGCTTGAGGAGGATGGCTCTTCATGTACTTTCTTCCTGTTTAGATCAAACTCATATTCTTTGAGTTCAGAGAACACCTGCTGCATAGGCATGTTGTCAAGATTACTGGTGTTCTGCATCATGACTGAATATATGTCCCATTTGGATGTGAGACTTCTTAGAATTTTCAGTGCAACTTCTCTTTTGGCATAGAACTTGCCCAGAGAATTCATCTCATTCATGATGTCAGTGAATCTGCCATCAAGATGATCAATGGTTTCATTGGGCTCCATAGTGAATTGTTCATACTTTTGGATGACCACTTGAAGTTTGTTTTCTTTGATCTTTTGGGTACCTTCACACATAAGTGCTAGAGTATCCCAGATCTCCTTTGCTGTGGTGCAGTGATACACTTTTCCCATCACTGCATCTGGAATAGTCTGGTACAAGGTGTTCATGGCAATGTAGTTTAGATTGTGCCTTTTTCTCTCTTCTGCTATCAGTTCATCCTCATCTTTTGGCAATAGCTCCCTTGGGTCTGCTTTCTGAGCATCAGTGACCTTGGGATTTAGCTTGGTGAAGGTGAATGGTCCTCTGGTGATGACTTTGAGCATTTCATCATGCTGGCAGGCAAGATGTGCTCTCATCCTGATCTTCCAGAAATCATAGTTCTCAATTGAGAACAATGGCAGTTTATGATGTGAAATATGGTTCACTTGATTTGGACCCATGTTGTTGATGGTGTTGACAGCATCTCCTGGAACTGCATTGTTAGCCATTTCTATAGAAATAGGTTAGATAACACAAATAGGTTTTTTAGAAATTTTGGATCAGTTCAGTGACCACAGAAATGATGTGTTTTGAAAATCAGTTGGATTTTTCAGAGGCAGTGGTCTTAGAACCCCTGCTCTGATACCACTTGTTGGTCCTTGATGGAGTATGGCACAAGTGTATGGGGGGGGGGGAATGCACTTGTGTATGCAAATTCTTCCTTTTCTTCTTTAAAAACAGTAGTTGGTTTGATCAGGAAGGTTGTCTAGACAACTAGCCTGAGGGATTTTCAAAAGATACATGTCCTACTGAGAACTAAACAGTGATCAGTTGGATAAATATCTAAGAGATCTTCTAAGTGCGGAATGTGGTTGGCCTTTTCTTTAAGAAAATACTCCAAGTTAATTTCTGAAAACAAACAATGAATCAGGGACTTTGTCCAAAACAGTTTTTCTAATGTTACTGAATTGTATCCTTTGGAAATGAATGATTGAGAGAAAAACAATGCAAACAATAGAATGAAAGCAGTAAGTAAATGGCACAGAGTTTATCGTGGTTCAGAGTCTCAATACTCCTACATCCACTTTCCCTAATTGAATAGGATAATTCCTTATCAATGGAATTAGCTTGTTTTATAGTGCCAAGGTGCACTGATCAACAACACTCTCTTAGTGCTTTGATCCCTAGGATAATCTGAGTCCTAGTGCTCAATCTCTCTGAGTTAAGGCTGTGTTTCTCAATAACAGTCCTTAACTCCTCACTTCTACAACAAACACTTCTTTACTAAATGAGGTAAGGGTTTGAGGTTTGGTTCCAACTAGAGGAGATATCCTTTACAATAAGAACAGTGTAAAGGCTTAGGATATCTCAATGCTAAGCTTGGGATATTACAAGAATAGGCTTAGCTATTTGAAGTGACCAGGAAACTTGGGATTCTTAAGAACAGCTTTGGTTTCCTTTGAATGCTTGATAATAGTTTGATAGCAAGTAGTTGGATTCTTGAATCCTTTGATCACTTCTGAATTTATAGGCAAATTTGATCAACTATCCGTTGGAGAGATAACATTTCAAACTTGTCTATTTGCAGCACCATTGAAACGGTTATGAAGCTTGACATCCTATTATCCACTGTGTAAAGGCTTCTTCAATGGTTGCTTGAATGAATGTGTTGACTTCTGAAAAATGCGGCTGAGATGGCTTGTGTCAGTTTCCAAATATGCACATTTCCCAAGGTTGATTTGTGGCAGACTCTACACTCAACCAACGGTCAGATGGGACAACTCCCCTGAACATTCCTGCTGCAAACTAGAATGTTCCAACATTCATTCAATGCTTCAGTCTTTAATGTTTCTAAGTCTTCAATGCTAAGTTCAGGCTTGATAGTAATGAATGCCTCATTAAATATGTCTTCTGAATAGGCTGCATTGAATGTTGTGATCTTCAATCATTTACCAGCTGATCTAATGTAGCTCTTATCATTTCAGTGCAGCTTTACTTCATGCCATTGATCACTCAGCAAGGTTGTCCTCTTTAGCAGGATTATCAATGATGAATCCTTCAGCAGACTTGTCCTAAAAGTTTACCGCTTAACAAGCTGCCTAACATTTCAGCTTTGGACAACTACCCTGAACTATAAATCTCACAACATTTATGAGATTTAGACTTAGGCATTTTTGTTGTCTCAACTATCCTGAGACAACTAGACTGATACATTTCAAGACTGTATCTCAACTAATCTGATCATCATCAATCAGGGGTTTTGGTATCTTAATCAAAATCATTTTATTTCCCAACAAAGAGTTTGAGGATGCCATTTCTGCGAGAAGGTTTAGAGGGTTTGGAGAATTTTTCTTGCTTGAGCTTGAATTCGTTTGTGCAGCTGAGTCCTGAGAGTTTTGTGACATAATAGAAGTTGTACACACAAATCAAGGCAAAAATTAAATTCCAGAGAAATCTTTCGAGTTCTATAGACAAAAACAAGACAAAATTCAAAAAGAGTGAGCCTTAAAGTGATGTGACATTCGCTGTAGACATACTTAAGTGCTGTAAATAATTTAAAAAATAATTATTGTTCTTAATCGAGTTAACAATGCCCTTAATGTATTTACCAACACTTCTATGGAGACTCATCTTATATGGAGAATTGAAAAGTGAGAGATTAAGGAAGAGATTACACGATTTTGAGAATGGGGGAAGTGAAGTAGTGGAAATAACTTCGCCACTAATTGATCGTGTGAAGTTGGGAGAATAAAATTTTGAAGATTTAAATAAAATAAATATTGAATATATAATAACTGAAATAATAATTTAGGGTAAGACTTAGTCAATTAAATATTTCAAAGAATAATATTTAATAATTATCAAAAACAACAAATTCCTAGAAAATTGGGATAAGAATCTGAGTTTACGCGTGTTTCGACTATTGTTGGCATTCTATACACCTCAACACAGTTTTTTTCATGATTTTACATCATATGTGTTGGTCTAATTTATTTTTCTTTTTATCACACTTCACATTGATCCATCTTTTGAAAAGAGTGCATCGTAGCAACGAACTCCGTGCCCCATAGTTACTCAATGGATTTGTGAATATGTTGATGCAATTTATATCAACTTTTGAAAAAAGATCATCGTAGTAGCGAGCTCCGTGTCCCATAGTTACTCAGTGATTTATAAAGCATCTAATAAGTGATATTTCATTTTCAGCATTTGAGAGGTGTATAGGCTCTTTTAGTATTATTCACAAGTCACTCAGAATTCAAATAACAATCACAAGGAATTTCATTAATTCAATAATTACGAAAATTAAAGTAAGGAAACAAGTAAGAGACCTATCTTAGTGTTGTCTCAAATGCTATCGCATTTGATACAACACCCTTGGTCATATTTTCAGATATTACACAAACCAAGAGATTTTCGAAGGGATGAAAACCTCTTGTCATTAAGAGCTTTGGTGAAAATATTAGACAATTGTTTTTCAGTAGATATGTACTCCAACTTAACAACTTCCTTTTCAACAAGATCTCTAATGAAGTGATGTCTAATACTTATGTGCTTTGTTAATGAATGTTGCACTGGATTTTTTGAAATATTTATAGCACTTGTATTATCACAGTACACAATCAACACATCACTAGGTAAGCCATAATCATGAAACATTTTTTTCAACCATAATAATTGAGTACAACAACTCGCTGCTGCAATGTATTCTGATTCAGTTGTTGATTGAGAAACACAGTTTTGTTTTCTGTTGTGCCAATAGATCAGGTTGTTTCCTATATAAAAGCAACCACCACTTGTGCTTTTCGTGTCATCACAATAACCTGCACAATCTGTATCACTATACCCTATCAAGGTACAGTTTGTATCTTTGCTATACCAAATGCCTAAATCACATGTTCCTGCAACATACTTAATGATTCTTTTAACAACATTCATGTGTGATTCTTTGGGGTTAAATTTTGGTATCTAGCACATAAACATACACTGGACATGATATCAGGTCTACTAGAGCTCAAATAGAGAAGACTACCTATCATTGATCTGTATAATGTTGGGTCAACATTATGGCCAACAATGCCTTTACTCAGTTTCTGAGTTGATCTCATAGGTGTTTTCATTTGTTTAAAATTCTCTAGACCAAACCTTTTTACAAGATTCTTAGCATACTTACTTTGTGAAATGAATATACCATCCTTTTGTTGTTTGATTTGCAGTCCTAAGAAGTAATTTAAATCACCAACTATAGACATTTCAAATGTAGATGTCATTTCATTCACAAACAATTTGAGCATATTATCACAAGTAGAACCAAATACTATATCATCAACATAGATTTGAGCAATCATAATAGCATTTTTCTCATGTTTAATGAATAGTGTTCTATCAGCTTCTCCTCTTACAAAGCCAAACTCTATCAAGAAATCAGTTAGTCTTTCATACCATGCTCTAGGTGTTTGTTTCAAGCCATATAGAGCTTTTTTTAGTTTAAAGACATGATCAGGAAAATCAGGGTTTTCAAAGCCTTTTGGTTGTTCAACATAAGCTTCTTCCATTAGAATACCATTTAAAAAGACAGCTTTAACATTCATTTGGTGCAGTTTTATATCAATATAACATGCAATGGCAAGTAGGAGTCTAATGGATTCAATTCTAGCAATAGGAGCAAATGTTTCATCAAAGTCTACACCTTCTACCTGTGTATACCCTTGAGCAACCAACCTAGCTTTATTTCTAACAATGTTTCCCATCTCATCAGTCTTGTTTTTAAAGATCCATTTAGTCCCTATAACATTAACATGGTCTGGTCTAGGAACTAATGTCCAAACATCATTTCTAACAAACTAATTTAGTTCTTCATGCATAGCTTCAATCCAATTAATCTACGTGTCAAATTTAATATTGATTTATAGATAGATTAATTATTTTTTACATCAAATTAAACAAAATTAATAAATAATAAAGTATTCATTGTTCAATAATTTAAGTATTCATTTTCTTAATTATCAATACTAGATGACACAATGCAACAACTATATATTTTTCTCTAGCAACTCAATGCCATCATTTCTAATATATTTATTGATGCGGCCAAAATATGTTGTCATATAAGGAGACGACACGTGTATAAACGATGAATTGACACGTGTGACCAGTGACGGAACCAGAAATTTTAGATTGGGGGGCCCGATTTACATTACTATAAATAAAAAATAATATTATAAAATTTTATATCTAAACAAAATATCATTATAAAATTTTCAATAGACATCATTTTATTAATTTAAATTTAACGACTTTTGTTATGTTTCAAAGAAAATTAATTTTAACTGTTTCAACTCATAACAAGTAAAAAATAGTGTTAAAATTTAACGTGTTTTCTCGTTGAGACATTAGTCAACAAATATAGAACTTAAAATATATCTCTTATTCTGTGGTGAATTGTATACCTTAACAAGTACTAATTTTTTAAGAAATGTGAATTTTTAGTGATGTGTGAGGTCAAAAAAATGAGGAGTACGTATTTTGAGTGATTTAGTGAGATTTAAAGGGAATTTAGTGAGGTGTGAGGTTAAATAAATGAAAAGTATTTTGGTTGATTTAGTGTGGTTTAATTGTTTAAATGTGATCTAGGTGTACGGAAGAATGTGACCCAAAATGAGTGACAATTTTAAAAATAAACTAATGTAGGGGATTATATTTTTGAGTGATTTAGTGAGGTTTAAATGTAATTCAGTGAACTGTAAAAGATAATTTAGTGAGGTGTAAGGAAGAATGTGAACCAAAATGAGTGACAATTTTGAAAATAAAATAATGTAGTAAGAGTATTAATTTTATAAATTATTTACGTATTATAAGTGTGCAAAAAACCTCGAGACGTCTCAATAAAAAAGTGTACGAATAATTACGAAATGGAAGAAGTATATATATATATAAAATAATAAAAAAATCAGTGGGGGCCCATGGGCCCTATGTAGGTCCGTCAATGTGTGTGACACGTGTATAAGGAGAAATGTGTAATAATGATCTGAATTGAAAAATATCTACAATATAAAAGAAAGAAGAAAATTAAGTTTATGAAATATTCTTAATATGCATTGATAATTTTAGATAATTCTTGATTATTAATCTTCAGCACAAATGTTAGTAGATGACCATACTGGAATAATTATAAATAGAAAAATGAATTCCAATAAATAACTTCTTTTTTAAAATAAGTTTCTATCTCCCATCATCATATAAATTCAATAATCAGTGAATGGAATATTGTTAAAAAAACTAAATCTATTAGTGGCATTTCATCTAATCCCAATATACCTCAAATTGACAGCGTATATGATAAAAGAGTATCCAATAAATTAGCCTCGAAAGTTGAACTTAGAAATGACGATTTTCATGAATAAATTCTAAATAAAGAAGATGATAATTAGGTAAAACTGAACTTAAGCAAATTTCACCTAATCTTAGCGAGTATAAACAAAATACTTATCAAAGATTCCTCCAGTTGCAGACCACACATACTGTAGTTTTCAAGCACCTATTGGTTAGGATCTTTCGAAAATCAACTATTTTTTTCAAAAACGTAAAATGAATTTTTCAAATAAATAATACGAGGGACTTGGGCTATGAGGTACCGCAACACGGTGGAAGGCGACGGGAAAGAGTACCGTAGTTGGGCAGAGCAACACGGTGGAGTGGCGGAAAAGTAAGAAAGAGAAGTCGCTTTTCTAATTGTTTAAATGTATACAAAGTATAACGTGTCTTATTTGGAAAATATCTCTAATAAGACGGTTCATTTTTTCCTTTTTTTTTAAAATTGTTAAACTTTATACAACTTCTATATTATAAATGTTTTCACGGGATTTTCTTAGAATAGTTTTTGTGTCGCCTGAACTATTAATAGTTCAGATGTCAAATTGTATCGCCCTAACTTAATACCTGTTACCTTTTTTTTAATATTATAAAATAATTATTTAATTTTTTTTTATTATTTACTATTTTATCCTTCATTAAAATTAATAATAATAATATTTAAATTAAAAGAACGTAATATTAGATTTTTTTTAACAGAATTAGATTACTATTTTATTTATATTTTATTTACGGCTCATTTAATTAGTTCACCTTCAAATTATTTTTTTACTATGTTATCTGCACCAGCTCATTTTATGAGTTCACCCCAAATCATTTTTTAAGCATGATTATCTGCAATGGCTCATTTTATAAGTTCACCCCAAAATTATTTTTTTACCACTGTACCTGCTCATTTTATAAGTTCACCCCAAAAGATTTTTTTTTAAAATAATTACATTTTAAGGACTATATTATCCTTTTATTAAATTACACAAAATATAATAAAATCAACCCTAATTTGTAAGGTGATACTTGGGTACATGCAAAATACCGGTACACACCAATTTTAATTTTTTATTTATATTTTATCTACACCCACTCATTTAATGAGTTCACCCAAAAATCATTTTTTTACTACAGTTATCTACACCCGCTCATTTTATGAGTTCACCCCCAAATCATTTTTTTATCACGATTATGTGCACCCGCTCATTTTATGAGTTCACTCCTAAATTATTTTTTTACCACGTTTATCTGCACCCCTCATTTTATGAGTTCACCCCAAAATATTTAAAAAAAAAACAATTACATATAAAAGACTATATTATCCTTTTATTAATTTACACAAAATATAATAAAATCAACCTTAATTTGTATATTTACAATCTGTAGTCGAGTCATTACCGAGTTACCGTCGATTCACCATCAAGTCACCCATATTTTTAGAAAAAAATAGTAAAACATAATTTTAAAAAAAACTATCGAAATTAGCCACAAATCTTGATTTTTTTTTCTTTTTAATTTTTCTTCCCCTTTCTCTTTTTCTCCCATTTTCAGTTTTTATTCCAAAATTTTAATTTCTTCGTTTTTTTTTCCTTTTACTTTTTTTTTTCCTGCCTTTATTTTCCATTTTTTTCCATTGTTTTTGGTATTATTGAATACAATTAGATGTGTGAAATTATTGTTGAGTTGGTCTCCTGTGCACAGTGTGCACGTGCACACTAATGCACAAATCAATCCTATATCTATTTATAAAGGCAAATAAATATAACTAAGTAATGAATGTTCTAGTGGTTATAGATACCCTTCATAAACCCGAGGTTACAGGTTCAAATCCTTTAAAATTTGTTTTTTTTTTTTTTCAAATTTGTCACTTTTCAATAACACTCTCTTCCACTTTTCAATAATTACTCACTTTTCAATAATAATAGTCGCTTCTTTTCATTAATAAAATTTCCACTTTTTCACTAATAACAATTACCACTATTCAGTAACAAAATTTCTACTTTTCACTAATAATAATTACCACTTTTTAGTAACAAAATTACCACTTTTCACTAATAATAAATACCACTTTTCAGTAACAAAATTTACATTTTTCAATAATAATAGTTACCACTTTTCAGTAACAAAATTTCCACTTTTCAATAATAAGAATTACACTTTTCAGTTAAAATATTTACCACTTTTCAATAATAAAAATTACATTTTTCAGTTAAAATATCTACCACTTTTCAGTAACAATATTTCCACTTTTCAATAATAAGAATTACACTTTTCAGTTAAAATATCTATCACTTTTCAATAATAAAAATTACATTTTTAAGTTAAAATATCTACCACTTTTCAATAATAAGAATTACACTTTTCAGTTCACATATCTACCACTTTTCAATAATAAGAATTACACTTTTCAGTTAAAATATCTACCACTTTCAATAATAAAAACTACATTTTTCAGTTAAAATATCTAACACTTTTCAATAATAATAATTACATTTTTGAAAAGTGGTAGATTTTGTTATTGAAAAATGTAGTTTTTATTATTGAAAGTGGTAGATATTTTAACTGAAAAGTGTAATTCTTATTATTAAAAAGTGGTAGATATTTGAACTGAAAAGTGTAATTCTTATTATTGAAAAGTGGTAGATATTTTAACTTAAAAATGTTATTTTTATTATTGAAAAGTGATAGATATTTTAACTGAAAAGTTATTATTGAAAAGTGGTAGATATTTTAACTGAAAAGTGTAATTCTTATTATTGAAAAGTGAAAATTTTGTTACTAAAAAGTGGTAACTATTATTATTGAAAAGTGGAAATTTTGTTACTGAAAAGTGGTAGCTATTATTAGTGAAAAGTGGTAATTTTGTTACTGAAAAGTGGTAATTATTATTAGTGAAAAGTGGAAATTTTGTTACTGAATAGTGGTAACTGTTATATTAGTGAAAAGTGGAAATTTTATTAATGAAAAGTAACGACTATTATTATTGAAAAGTAGAAGTGAGTAACGAAAAAAAAAAGAAAAAAAAAAAGAAAAAAAAAAGTTTTGAAAGGATTTAAACTTGTGACCTCATGCTTATAAGAATTGTAAATTAATTAATTAAGTGATGAGAATTGTAAATTAATTAATAATTGTAAATATTGGTCGATAAAAATGAGAACTGTAATTAATTAATAATGGTAAATTAATTAATAAAGTAATGGATTATAAATTAATTAATAAAAAAAATAGAATTATAACCATAAGTAGAGAAAAAAGGATAATAAGTTAGAGTGGGAGGATAAGGACAAAAGAATGTGCACCAAACCTGTTTTGGTGCACATGGTGCATTTGAGAATTTCCCATTATTTTTTATTGTATAAAATGTTAATAACTAATATGCATGGTATTATTGATTATTATTCGTGGTATTACAAATAATTATTTTTAGTATTACTGAATATAATTAAATGTTTGAAATTATTTGTTATTAAATAAGATATTACTTTTAATGGTAGTTATTCTTTATTGTGTTACCTACTATAATAAAATTATACCTATAATATTATTTTGTATTAAAATTAAAAAAAATACACATAAAAATGGAAAATAAAGGCACGAAAATTAAAAAAAATGTAAAAGGAAAAAAAAAACGAAGAAATTAGAAATTTGGATAAAAACTTAAAATGAGAAGAAAAAAAAGAGGAGAAGGAAGAAAAATAAAAAAGAAAAAAATCGAGATTTGTATATAATTTCGATAGTTTTTTTTTTAAAAAAAAAATATGTTTTACGATTTTTTTTTTAAAAATATGGGTGACTTGGTGGTAGACATGCGCAAAACCGAACCGCCAAACCGCCGGTTACGGTTTACAAACCGAATCGTAACCGAAAAATGGCGGTTCGGTTCCGGTTTGACATTTTGACAAACCGCAAACCGTCGATTTTGGCAGTTAACCGGCGGTTTGGCGGCTTTTATAAAAAAAAAAAAATTTTTTAATAAACAATTCTTCTATTTTTAATGTATAAATTTAAGTTATATAATTTTTATTCAATTCTAATAATGTATTTTCTAAAAAAATGAGTTAAAACGAATAAAAACGATCGAAAGCGGAGTGAAAACAAGCAAAAACGGAGATAATATTAAAAAAAAATTAAGGCGGTTTTTCAAATCGAACCGCCGGTTCAAAAACCGTAAATGGCGGTTCGCGATTCGATTACGGTTCGCCATTTCCGAAAACCGTAACCGCCGGTTTCTAACCGAAATTGACGGTTTTCAACCGGCGAACATGTCTACTTGGTGGTGAATCGATGGTAACTCGGCAATGACTCGACTGCAGATTGTAAATATACAAATTAAGGTTGATTTTATTATATTTTGTGTAAATTAATAAAAGGATAATATAGTCTTTTAAATGTAATTATTTTAAAAAAAATATTTTGGGGTGAACTCATAAAATGAGGGGTTTAGATAACCGTGGTAAAAAAATAATTTGGGGGTGAACTCGTAAAATGAGCGGGTGCAGATAACGACGATAAAAAAATATTCAGGGTGAACTCATAAAATGAGTGGGTGCAGATAACTGTGGTAAAAAAATAATTTGGGAATGAAGTTGTAAAATGAGCGGGTGCAGATAACCGCGATAAAATAAATTATTCGGAAGTGAACTCATAAAATGAGTGGGTGCGTATAACCGTAATAAAAAATAATTTTTTGGTGAACTCATTAAATGATCGGGTGCAAATAAAATATAAATAAAAAATTAAAATTGGTGTGTATCGGTCAAGTATCACCTTAAATATATATAATAAATTTAAAATTAGATTAATATTTCTTAAAACTAAAAAATATAATTTTGGAACAATTAATGATATGAGACTTAAAATAAAGATTATATATTATTATTAAATTTTTTATTAATTATGTGAGGATAAATTTGTAATTTTATAATTATATATTTAAAATTATTAAAATTAATTTAAAAGTGCGATATGGCGACAAAATATGACAAAATATGATATTTAAAAGTAATTTTGTAAACTTTTATAAATAAAGTAAAATAAATGATTGAACTGAGGGTAAAAGAAATGTATAAATATGTGAATATTGTGATGGTGGGATTTATGAAAATATTTCTTTTTTTAAAAAAAATGTAAATAATTATGGAATGGACAAATAAAGAAATAATACAAACAATTGTAGAACGGATATATATAGTAGTATTATTTATACATTTCCGAGTCACTCTCTTAAACAATTGTTTAATTTTAAAATTTTGAAACTAAAGAAGAGTAGACTCATAATATATATCAACTAGTGTAAAACCCGCGTTTTACGCGAGGTTGAAATAAATTTATTAATTAAAAAATTAATTTTTAAAATATATATAGAATTTTGAATTTCTTTACTCACGAATAATAAAAGGTGGAACATTAAGATAGATTATGTCAATTTATATTATAAAAAAAAACAAATAATAGAAAATAGAATTGTGAAAATGAATTTATAAAAGAAATCTTTATTATAAATTACAAATTTCGAAAAACTTCTTTGTACACAACATTCGTGGTATGTTTACATATTTTCCCAGTATTTAAATGTAATTAATTTTGACAAATTAATTAAATAAAAAATGAAATACTTGTGTTACGTATAAATCGATATTACAATAACTACTCCCTCCAATCCTTAATAATTGACGTTTTGAGTTAATATATAAATTGATCCCCATTTTACCCTTTCTAGATATTGTGTATTTCTGAAAGTCCAGCGCTTAAAACTTAATATTTCAAGACATTCATGCATACATGAACTACCAAAACATCATTTTGATTAATATAACCATTTTATTAGCAATTATAATTGAGATGTGCATTAAATATTGACATAGTAGAATGTGAAACATCAAATTAATGAAACGAAAGCGGCATGAAATGTTATATGAATAAGAATAATTAATTAAAGGAACTATTTAATTAGGGGTATATTTGGTAATACTCTTTCAAAGAAGAAGAAGCAAGAAAATATGAGAAGTTTAAAAAAAAAAATGAGTGAGTTACCATAATTTCTTTTTATTTATTTGGTTTTATAAGATTCTGTTTAAAAATAAATAAAATAAATGAGTATGTTACCATAATTTAAGATGAGATATGTATTGTATTTAAAGGTTTATGATTTGAATTACTCCACTTTTTATAGTATTGAATGAGTTATTATGTGTTCTTATTTTATTGATTTTAGGAAGTGTATTTGAAAAATACAAATGATAGGTGCAAATGTGAAAAAGACCTATAAAGATGGAACTCTTGTAAAAAAAAGTTAGTAAATCTCATTATTAATTTTGATATGATTGAAATATTCATTGAAAAATAGCATTAGTTGAATATGGCTACTTTGCTGTTGTGAGTTATAAATTAAAGTATGATAGAGGCCATTATCAATATAAGTGATGCTTAGAATAGATTGTTTCTATAAAAAATATTATATGGCACCTATGATAATAAAATGCATATTGAGTTTGCTAGATAAAATATAAAAGCGTAAAGTACATGTTTGCTAGATAAAATAAAAAAACGTGAAGTACATGATCATAAGAGAGCGTACCTTGACTGAACCACTCGTTCATAACTTATATTAGTGGTTAACAAAAATCTATAAATTTTGTTTGAGTAAGAGATAAACAATAATCTAAAATTTATAGAACTTCACTTGGAGTTTATAAGGAAAAAATAAAAAGAATGCAACGATAATGGAATTTACTTTATAAATAATATTAAATACATGTGCAATAAATAATGCAAAACTTATGACATTTATGTAATGCAAAATTTATGTCATTTATGTAATGCAATCCGATTATATATATAATAAAAGATATTGGACACAATTTTGCATATAATAATCATATTCGGTTATCGAAAAAACTATTCCACACAAATCAATAAATAATTAAAAACATGACATTAAATTGAATAACATAATCAAAATAAAAAGGTAATCAGTATCCAACCAAAAGGCAATTCGGTTCTTCACTATAAAAACAAAAACAAAAAACCAATAAAATTATTTCACACCACTCAACCAATGTTTATTCCTTTCTGTCATCAAGTGCCTTAAACTTCTTCTTAGTAGAAGACATCTGAACATCCCTTTCATCGTTGTAACAAAGCGACATCTTCATTGTCACATATTGACGAAGAAGCATTACACTGAAATAAGATGTAATTAAATAAAATTAACATACCACATTAAAAAAATTGATAAAATAAATGTATCAAAAGTTTACAAATATAATAAAATCGAATAAAAGTACTATTACATTTGCTTCCGAAGTACCAGTGTTATCTTCACTTTTAGTAAAAGTGGAAATGTCAACGGAAGATTCCTACAATTAAAATAAAAAGCTATTAATACCAAAACTTCATTTAAAATTATATCACTTTATATATAATAATAACTATAAAGTACCTTTGAAGAACCATTTTTGGATTCAATTTTTTTTATTATTTCTTCATCCAAATAAAGTTTTACAACCGTGTATATCTGGTAGTTATTGCTCAAGTTAAACCTAGAAATATGGAATCGGAATGTGAATTTCTTGCCCACTAAGCCTTGAAGTTCGGACGGAATTCCGTCATAGACCCCTTTCTGAAAAAAATAATATAAAATAAATTTAAATTAAAAAAAAAAAGAATCTTTAAAATTTTAAATAAAGTGTATTTTAATTTTAAATTACCTCTTCCATTTTATTAATAATATCGAGAGCTTTTTTGTCAACCAACTTACTCACAATGTGGTGAAAAAGAACAAATGAGGCTGATCCACTATTATCGACAACACGGATATGAATCTTAAACCTGAATTATAATTTTATTTGTCAAAAAAGGTAACAATAATTATTTTTTTAATAAAAATATAATATATATTTCAAATATATCCATTACCTAGTATCAATCGTTTTCGGATAAGAGTTGCAGTTCTCACAGTTCCATTTATATTTGTAGAGCTTAATCTTCTTCGAGCACTGCTTGCATGCATGATAGTACCAATTTTGACCCGACTCTAAAGAATGGCACGTAGCAACCGCAACACAGTAACAATCCTTCCAAAAATAAATTAAATATTACAATCATTTTTTAAAAACTTTAATTAGATAAAACTATAATATATATATATATATATATAATTAATAAGAAAAAATATAAATACCTCTATAACATCATAAATGTCAGCTAGAGGCATTACTTCAACTTTTTCAGTTATTTCATCTTAAATCGAAGAATGGTTGGACACTGTCTATTGTTCTTTAACTGGACTAATGTATGAGATTGAAGAGTATATAGACACCATTTTCTGAAAAGAAAAAAAAACAATTACTTTTAATTTAAACAAACAGTTTGATATATTGAGTAAAAAAATGTGATCTAAGATGTGATCTATTACACTATCAAACAAACCTTTTTAGAATATGATTCATCCATTTTATGACGCAAAAGATCAATAAATTTTAGATTTCGCTTTAATGAATAAATTAGCCACTTACGTTAGTCTTATATATACTGAGAAGATACAAATTAATGATAAATACATTAGTTAATATTCTAGAATTATGCATGCATAATTGAATAAATTATGCACTTACGTTAGAAATGTCATGAATTCGCTCTGATTACTACTTTCTTGCTATTAACACGTGTTAAATGTCATATTTCTTTATATTGGTATTTAAATAGCACATTAATGTTTTGACCAATATATGTTTTAAAAATCTAATGGTTAAGATTAATTTGTTTAAATGTATGGATTAGATTACATTGAAAAGGAGGAAAATAAGGTGAGGAGAGGATTTTTAAAATGGAGACAATTGAGAAGAGAGAGATTGTATCAGACGAATCATACTGCGACACGTGGCAGTTAAAAAGTTTGCAAATATATATAATATAGATAACATAGGTATGGTTTTAAAAATTACAGATTAAGAATCGAGTTTAGATATTTGAATCTTGAGTGGCATTAGATTAAATAACATATTTGAATATGTTATTTACACTTTGACTAGTCAAATATCAAACTTTAACTTTTTTTTTTTTTTTTTTTTTTTTCAATTTTTTTTTTCGATTTTTTTTTGAAAAAGTGTATGTTATTTGTTAGGAATAAAATGACATATGTTTTGATTAAATACCAAAACCCCCTGAGACATGCCTAAGTCAAGATGAGTGTGTTCTAAGGTTATTAGAACACATAGCATAAGGCTAAATGAGAAGCTGATATGTTAGGCAGCTCTTAGATGATTAGATGCACATTGTGAGGGGGAACCTATGCTTTGAAGATTACCAATATTAAGTCCCCTCAAGGCTCAAAATCTGGAATGAACACTAAGGCCAAGCATACTCTATTGAAAAACCAAATACCTTGATCAGGAGAGTTGTCCAGAGAGGTTGTCTCCATGCAAAAACAAGGTTGTAAAGCTCAAAAGGACAAGGTTACTCATATACTCTGATCAGGAGAATTGTCCAAAGAGGTTGACTCTGTGTAAAAACAAAAGCTTTGAAGCTCAGAGGCAAAGTATACTGATCAGGAGAGTTGTCCAGAAGAGTTGTCTCAGCAAGATTGAACCAGAACAAATGTCCTAAAGCTTGAAAGTCAACTATGTTGAAGAGAAGAAGACAACTACACCCTAAAAGACTTCACTATATCATGCTGAGATCAATTCTAAGTGAAGCAAAGGGAAAGAGCCAAGTCATCTGAAGAAGAGCAAGCCAACTTTGCTGATAAGCAAAACTGCTGATAGTGATAAGGAGAGTTGTCCATTTGATAAGGAATGTTGTCCTATCATTGGATCAATCTTCAGAAGCCATGTCCAAGTCTTAACAAGAAGTCAAACATTGGGAAAAGTGCTGCAGAATGAAGACAAAGTATTAACAGCCGTTTATTACCCAAATAAGGACATGTCACTATCAAGAATCTGTCATCCAGTTTGAAGAACTCAAGGAAGACATTTATAGCAATTTGGGGTTGCCTCTCCAACGGGCAAATCCTCAAATTTGTCTATAAATACAGAAGTGTGAAGACCATTTGAAAGCACCTCAACAGAATCCAACTACACAAGTATTCTGAAGCTTATAGAACTTTTAAAAGCTTTCAAAGAGACTATCTTAGTCTTCAAACACTTCTTCTAAGCTGAACTTACTGTATATCCATACAAAGCTTAGAGAGATATCCTAATCCTTATACACTGATCTTCACTGTAAAGGATATCTCATTAGTTGGAACCTTACTTCAATCCTTACCCCTTTCAAGTGAGAAAGTGAGAAGGTTGTAGTAGTAGAAGTGGTAGGAGCTGACTGTTGAGAGAAGAACAGTTTAGTTTTGAGTTGAGAAGAGGGTACTAGGACTCTAGACATCCTAGGGATCAATTCACCAAGGAGTGGTGTTCTTGATCAAGTGCACCTTGGCACTATAAAACAAGTTAATTCCAAGAGTGAAGGAATTATCCTGTTAAATCAGGGAAAGTGGATGTAGGAGCTTGAGTCTCTGAACCACTATAACCTCTTGTGTTGATTTGCTTTACAAGTACTTACATTCATTCAACACTGCACACAAAACTGATCTTTCAAAAGATACATATTCAAAGATTGTGCAAAAATTGTATTGGACAAGTTCCCTGAAACTAAACTGGATTGCATTGATTTGACTAAGTAATTTCAGAACTAAAGGAGTCTAAACTAAAGGGCCAACCACTATTCCGCACATATAACTCCCCTAGATAGTTATTCAACTAAGTACTTAATAGTACTTAGTAGTTTGATCATCTTAGAATAGTTAATCATCTTCAACAGAGTTGTCCAAGACAACCTTGCTGAACTCTGGTTTGATCAAAAGTTGAAAAGAATTTCATACAAGTGTATTCCCCCCCCCCATACACTTGTTATATACTCCTTTCAGGACCAACAAGTGGTATCAGAGCAGGGGTTCAAAGACCACTGCTTCTGAAAATCCATCTTGGTTTTTCAAAAAGTCACATATTTGTGTGGTCACTGAACTGATCTCTATCTGAAATCTATTATCTGTTGACTGACTGTTTATTCTTGAGATATGGCCAACAACAATGCTGTTCCTCCACCTGCTGTTCAAGGATTGGACAACATGGCCACAAATCCAGTCAACCACATTTCACTTCATAAACTGCCCATGTTTTCTATAGACAATTATGATTTCTGGAAAATTAGAATGAGGGCTCATCTTGCATCTCTTCACACTGACATGTTAAAAGTAATCACAAGAGGACCTTTTGTGTTTACTCAAACTAACCCCAGATTGACAGATGAACAAAGAGCTGATGTAAGGGAACTGATTCCCAAAGATGAAGATGACTTCACTGCTGATGAAAAGAGGAAAGATAATCTGAATTATCTTGCCATGAACACCCTCTACCAAACTATTCCAGATGCAGTCATGGGTAGAGTCTACCACTGCACCACAGCCAAAGAAATTTGGGATACTCTTGCTGAGATGTGTGAGGGTACAGAAAAGATCAAGGAGAACAAGCTCCAAGTTGCTGTGCAAAAGTTTGAGCAATTCTCAATGGAAGCTGATGAGTCCATTGACAAGTTTGCTGGTAGATTCACTGATGTGATGAATGAAATCAACTCATTGGGCAAGGTGTACTCCAGGAGAGAAGTTGGATTGAAGATCTTGAGAAGCCTCACTCAAAAATGGGATGTCTATGCTGTGATGATGCAGAATACCAAAGATCTCTCCTCCATGCCCATGCAACAAATCTTCTCAGAACTCAAAGCCTATGAGTTTGACCTCAATAGAAGAAAGCCTGTTGAGGAACCTTCAAATCCTACTAAGGGAGTGGCATTCAAGGCCAAAGTTGCTGAACCTGAAATGCAACCCACTCCCAGATCATCAAAGTCAGTCTCAAAGACTGAAATGAAGGAGGAACTAGCCTTGATGGCTAGAAGGTTTGACAAGCTCAACACAAGGTTTGGTAGATACAAGAAATTCTACCAAGACAACAAATTCAGGAGAAGGTACAACTCCCCTGAAGACCAGGCCAAGGACAAAAAGCCTGAAGAGAAAAGATCAGAGGACAAGTACTCTGATAGGAGAAGGTCCAGTAGAGATGATCCTTCATCATCAAAAGGAAGAGATGAATCCAAGAATGATGATGATGAAGACCTATGCTACAATTGCAAGAAGAAAGGGCACTTTCAGTATGACTGCCCTGAACTAAGCTCTAAAGAAAGAAGAGAAAGACAAGCTAAAAGAGACAGGAAGTTCACCAATAGAAAGGCCATGATGGCTGGTGAAGGATCTGATAGTGCTGAAAGCTTCAACTCTTCTGATGGACTATTCTCCAACAGTGATGATGATGATGATGTTTGCAACATGGCTCTTGAGGATGATGAGGTATCCTCCACTTCTAGCTCACCATCATTCATCTCACAAAACACTAGTGAAGTTAACTTGAAACTTTCCTTTGGGAAGTTGATGAAAGATTTCACTAGATTACAAAAATTTCATGATAATTGTGTGAGAGAAAATGAAAGATTGGCTATTGAACTTACCAAAAACTCTGAGGTAGCTGTTGATGTCAAATCTACTGAGTTGTATCAACAAGTCTTGAGAGAGCTTGAGGAAGCAAATCTCAGGATAGTTGACCAACAAAAAGAGATTGATGATCAACTCCTCTCTCAGAAGAGAAAAGACTTTGAACTAAAAATTCTAAATGCCAAGTTTGAAAACCTCTCACATGAATATGATATTCTTAAATCAAGTGAAGAGAGCCTGAAATTAAAGATGTCTGCTTTGAATAAATCCTCTAGGGCAATAGAGGAAATTCAGAGTTATCAAAGACCTATGGCTCAAAGAAGTGGATTAGGCTTTGATCCATTTGAATCTTCACCTTGTCTTAGTGTTGCCTCTACAAGTAACACTAAGAAAATCTTTGTTAAATCAGTGGCACAACAAGCTGAAAATGAAATAATTCAGCCACTGAACAAAGGAAAGGGAAAATTAACTGAAATGCCTACTCAAGTGCTTCAGGAGACTAGGCCCAAACCTTTGGAAAAGGTCAAGGCTCCTGAACACAAGAGGAATGTTGGTCAGCAGAGTAGACCCAATGGAAGGGCAACTCTCCTGAACAATGTTCAGAGGAGTTATCCAAGGTATAATCAGCCTAGGCCAACTCTACTGAGAAAGCCTCAGCTGAATAGACCTAAGGACAACTATCCTCAAGGGCAGAATAAAATGAGACAACCAAAACCCTTCATGCCAAAGGGTAATGGTCATAAAAATGCCTTTCCTCAAAGATTTCATCAAGCTGCACAAAGAACTCATAAGTTCAGGAGAATTGACAACTCCCCTGAAACTTACAGAGTTAACACATTCACACATACTTTCCCCAAGACATTTAAGGGAAAGACAGTGTATGTTGATGCACAAGGAAAACAACTTGGCCACCTTGAATCAATCAGGGTGATTAGGCAAGTTTGGGTTCCTAAAGGTATAGCTAACCTCTCAGGACCCAAAACTCAAAGGGTACCTAAACCTATCTAATTGCAGGTACCAATGGGCCACAAGAAGAGGAGTATGAGCAAAAAGACAGCATGGTACCTTGACAGTGGATGCTCAAGGCACATGACTGGAAACAAGGAACTCCTCACTGATTTTATTGAAAAAGAAGGCCCAAATGTCACTTTTGGAGACAGCTCACAAGCAACAACAAAAGGTTATGGTACTTTGATGATTGGTAACATCAAAGGAACCAATGTATCTTATGTAGCTGGTCTCAAATATAATCTCCTAAGTATCAGTCAATTCTGTGATAAAGATTTCAATGTTGAGTTCTCAAGTGGAAAATGTTTAATCTAGGATAAAACTCAACAAATTCTATTGACTGGGACTAGGAGAGGAAATGTGTATTTTGCAGACTGGGACAAGTCTACTGATACTGCATGTTTCATTGCTAAGAGTACTAGTGAACAAAGTTGGTTATGGCACAAGAGGCTAAACCACCTGAACTTCAAATCAATGAATAAACTTGCTAGAAATGCATTAGTTAAAGGACTGCCTAATGAGGTTTTCATTAAAGAACATGTGTGTAAGCCATGTCCAGAAGGAAAACAGATTAAAGCCTCATTCAAAGGTAAACCAGTCATTTCTACTGAAAGGGTACTTGAACTTCTACACATGGATCTGTTTGGACCAATCACCCCTTCAAGCATAAATGGTAGAAAATACACATTGGTTGTAGTAGATGACTTCTCTAGGTTCACATGGGTAGTATTTCTCCTTAATAAGAAGGAAACACAAGTCAAACTACCTGAACACCTTAAAAGACTGTCAAATGAGAAAAGCCTTAGCATTATCATGAGAAGATCTGATAAAGGCACTGAGTTAATAAATTCATACATCAATGAGTATTGCACATCTAATGGGATAGCTCATGAAACCTCAGCAGCCAAAACTCCTCAGCAAAATGGAGTTGCAGAAAGAAGGAATAGAACCTTAAAAGAAGCTGCTAGAACCCTAATTGCTGATTCAAATTTACCTAAGAGGTTTTGGGCTAAAGCTATAAACACTGCATGCCATACTCAAAATAGATGTTTGATCACTAAGGGGCAAGGCAAAACCCCTTATGAACTCTGGAAAGGAAGAATGCCTAAAGTGTCATACTTTCACATATTTGGTTGTAAGTGTATCATTCACAATAATGGGAAAGAACAGTTGAAAGCCTTTGATAGCAAAGCTGATGAGGGAGTGTTTCTTGGATACTCTCAAATCAGTAAAGCTTTCAGAGTCTACAACAAGAAAACCCTTATAGTGGAAGAAACACCTCATGTTGTGTTTGATGAATCTATCTTTGAGATCAGGAATGATAACTTGGAACCTGAAGAAATCAGACAGAGGACAACCAGACTGAGCCTAAAAGACAAAGACACTGAATTCATAGATGTTGTCCAAGCCAACCTACCTGAAAAACTCACATTGGACAACAATCCTGAAGGCAACCTTCCTGAGACAAACCCCACTGATGGAAATGGTGAACTGAATGAGCCAATCCCAGTTCACATCCAGGTAACAACTACCAATGAAGAAGCAGTTCCTGCTGAGGTAGTTAATGGGTCAAATAATCAAGGGGGAACTCAAAATGTTGAAAATACCAATGTTCCTGACATTGAGGACAACACCCCTGATTATGATCCTGAATTAGATCCTGCACTCAATTATCCTGAATTCTATAACACTAGTGACTCAACCTTAGTAGAGGACAACTCTACTGAAGGGATTAGAAAAAGAAGGACTTGGTTATATGACCATCCTACTGATCTGATACTTGGTGACCCAAGTATAGGAGTCAAAACCAGAAGGTTTCATGGTGAAAGTGCTATGTTCTGTTGTATCTTATCAGAACAGGAACCTAAAGACATTGATGAAGCACTTCAGGATGCAAACTGGATCACAGCAATGCAGGAAGAACTCAACCAATTCACCAGAAATGAAGTATGGGAACTGGTGGATAGACCTTCACATCAAGATGTTATTGGAACCAAGTGGGTGTTCAAGAACAAAAAGAATGAGAATGATGTGATTGTCAGAAACAAAGCAAGACTAGTGGCAAAAGGTTACTGCCAGCATGAAGGCATTGACTATGATGAGACCTTTGTACATGTGGCAAGGCTAGAAGCAATAAGGCTCTTCCTAGCCTATGCAGCCCACAAGAGGTTCAAAGTGTACCAAATGGATGTCAAGAGTGCCTTTCTGAATGGAGTCTTGAAAGAAGAAGTCTATGTGGAGCAACCACCAGGTTTTGAGGTTGGAGACCAAGTATACAGACTGAAGAAGGCTCTATATGGACTCAAGCAAGCCCCTAGGGCTTGGTATGATACACTGTCACAATTCCTCTTGGATCATGGATTCACCAAGGGAACTGTGGACAGAACTCTCTTCAGAATTTCTGAAGGAGAGGACATCTTGCTTGTCCAAATTTATGTAGATGACATAATTTTTGGATCCCCTAATGAGAAGTTGTGTGAGAAGCTCTCTAAGCTCATGCAAAGCAAGTTTGAGATGTCCATGATGGGGTTGATGAACTTCTTTTTTGGTCTACAAGTCAAGCAATCAAAAGAAGGAATCTTCATCAACCAAGCCAAGTACACCAGAGAAATGATCAAGAAGTTTGGATGTACATCAAGCAAGCCAGTAAGGATCCCAATGAACACAAATTGGAAAATGGATCCTGATGAAAGTGGTGTTCCAACCAACTCCACTGAGTATAGAGGAATAATTGGTTCACTCCTCTATCTCACTGCCAGCAGACCTGACATCACCTTTGCAGTAGGTGTTTGTGCAAGGTTTCAAGCAAATCCTAAGAAAAGCCACCTTGAGGCTGCAAAGAGGATCTTGAGGTATCTCAAAGGCACTGAAAATCTAGGCCTTTGGTACCCTGTTGATGACAACATTGAGCTAACTGGCTACTCAGATGCTGACTATGGAGGATGCAGAATTAACAGAAAATCCACTTCAGGAACTTGTCAATTCTTAGGCAACAAACTCATATCTTGGTTCTCCAAGAGGCAAAATACAGTGGCTAATTCCACCACTGAAGCTGAATATGTTGCTGCTGGAAGTTGTTGTGCTCAAATCCTTTGGCTGAGACAACAACTCAGAGACTACAAAGTCAACTCTACTGAAGTGCCAATATTCTGTGACAATAACAGTGCCATTGCCATATCACAGAATCCTGTATTGCACACAAGATGCAAACATGTGGACATCAAGCATCACTTCATTAGAGATCATGTGGAGAAGAAGGATATCAAGTTGGTAAAGATCCACACAGATCATCAAAAAGCTGATATATTGACAAAGCCACTTGCAGAAGCAAGGTTTCTGGAATTATCAGCAGAGTTGGGTCTTCTTGATCCAGGGAAGTTGGACAAATGAGTCCAAAGGAGTTTATTCATTAAGGGGGAACTAAATTCAAACTTCAGCAGACTTGGACAAGTCTACTGAAATTCAGAAAATTTGACCTTACTTCTTCAGGACACTTGTCCATTGGATTTCAGGACAGTTGTCCACATCTTTTCAGGACACTTGTCTTAGTGGGGTCAGATAAGTTGTCCTAGCTATCAAACCAAATCTTGGTCTGATAAGCACCTATTTTGGGTGATCATTGTCAATTTCGAAATCTGTTCCATTGAAAATACAGTTGTCACCTTTCTGAGATTTAATTTGTCTCCCACCCAAAAGGTCACTTTCCATGCATTAAATGCCAAGATTTAACTCTTGTTTGCATTAAACTTTTTGGGACATGATCTACCTCGAAAAACCCCCAGCCTTAAACTAACATTAAAATTCCACCCACGTTTTGAATAAAACAGTTTTTCACTGTTACATTGGTTTTTGACCATTGGATCAAAATTGGACAACTCCCCTGAAGACAATCCTAGCCGTCCATTTTGATTTCCACTTTTGTTCACCTTTGAATTACACCAAGACTTCACCAACTCATTGACAAACATTCTTTTTAGAATATTCACAAGTCTTAAGACCCCCACAAACACTTCTTCCCCAAGTATTCAAAACCCTAGCTCAAATTTTCTTCAAACTCTCTCAATCTCTCTCAAATTTTTCTCTGTAACCTTCAATGGCCCCCAAAGTTAGACCAGAGATGATCATTGATTTCTCCAACAAGGCTCTAGACCTTGATTTTGGTTACTTGAGCAACAAAAACAGTCTTCACTTTGAGCCTATAGTGTCCTTTGAAAGTGAAGATCCTGAGATCAAACCAACCCTGAGATGGTTGAGGAGAGCTGGATTGCAAAAGTTCATGGAGGAAAGACCAAGCTCCTGTTTGGAAAGCTACATGGCTGAGTTCTTTGCCTTTCTCAAGTGGAGAGGTAAGCCTGAAGATGGTGAAATCTCTACAAAGCTTTCATATGTTGCAGAGGGAGAAGAGGAAGAGAGATTTCATAGAGTGAAATTCTCTTCAGAAGATCTTGAAGGAGCTTTTGGATTGCCTTCTGAGGGAAGGAATCCTGAATTTTATGGTGCTGATCATGAAGATGAGATAGCACAAGAATGGCTTCTGGTTCTAGGCCCCATCTCTTCAACACAGAACAAGAAGACTCTCAAGCCAAAGTTTCTCAATCTATTTGAGGTAATCACTAAGAGTCTTATGAGAAATACTGGAAGCTTAGAGCAAGTCAGCCATCCAAGAATCAGAATTATGGCTGCAGTTATTGATGCTAGTGACAAAGGCATCAAGTTTGATTGGAGGACTTTCATCATATCTGAGATGATGAAGGAAAAGGCCAAATTTAAGGTGAAGGCCCACAACAAGGTTGTGCTAGAAGGGAAACTCAAGTATTGCACAAGGGCAAGCTTGTTGATTGAAAGATTCTCCCATTATTCTCAAGTGCAGACCTTTGCCAAACCCCTCCCAGCCCAAAAGATTCTGTTCAGAAAGCTCAGCAAGAAAACTGAGCAAAGGAGGATGCTAATGGCCAAACCTGCTGAAGAAAAAGCTGAAGAAAAGCCTAAGCTGAAGAAAAGAACTAAGGCCAGGGCTGTCAAAACAAGGAAAATGTCTCAAATATCTTCAAGAGAAGCCTCAGGAGCCTCAGCTGAAGTTGATGAAGTGGCAGAAGAGGGAGTAAGTGTGCCTTCTGACCACTCACAAGAGTTGAGGTTAAAGTACAATGAGACTAGACAAAAGTCTAGAGGAGATAAGAGGACCAGGGAAGTTGTCCCTGAGAAGGATGGTGAAGGTAGTGGGAGCAGTAGGGCTAGCAAGAAAAGGGCCAAACCTACTGATAAAGTGTTGGAGCTGCAGGAAGAAAGGTCTCTTCAATTGGCTCTAAGAGAAAGCAGAGCTGAAAGCAGGACCAAATCCAAGTCTAGGACCAACTCATCTGGTTCTGGAACTCCAGAATCCAAGGTCCCTGAAGGTCAACCTATAGAGGCCAACATCCCTGAAATTCAGAATCCTGAGTCCAACTCCCCTGAAACCCATGTTACCCCTCCCAACCAACCCATCACCCCTGTAGATCTCACTAAGAGATATTCTCCAGAAGGAAGTGTGCAAAGAAGTGGCATTGATGTGCTTGCAGATTTAGCAGTAGATGAGACAAGACTCCTGTCTCCCCTTGACTCATCCATGCTCAACTACTCCAAACTCTTAGAACATGCACTCAATGAGCCAACTCCCCTGAGCAAAACCCCTTCAGATTCATTGCTCTCTAAAGCAACTGAAGTACCTTCATTTGAGCCTAATCCTTCTGAAGCCAACCCTCCTGAACTTAACTTGCCTGAAGCTGCATTTATTGAAACCACAACCCACTCCCCTATAGCCCAAAGTTCTCCATCAAATGAGAATGAGGAGGAGTATACTTATGAAAGTATGCTCAGAGGTGGAGCTAAGGCCATGTGGACAGTTTGTATCCACAACTTGCTGAATTTCCAAGAATTCAGAAGATATTTCATGATTTGAGGATGTTTGTGGATGTAAAAGACAAAACCTTAATGGAAATATCACAAGTCATCCAAGATAAGGGTGCAAACTGGTGGCAAGTGGAGGAGAGCAGATTGCTACACTTTGCTGGTGTGATGAAAACAAGATTCCTCATTGATGAGGAAGTTTTTGCAAAGTTGGTAGCTGAGAAGATCATTGAGGAGAAAGAGAGAAAAGTTAAGGGCATCAAACACCCTGACAGTAGCTCAAATGATGATGATTCCCCTGATGATCCTTCAAACCCTTCACATCCCAACCCTCCTGAAACTCCTCAAGCCAACCTCCCTGAACCCTCTCAACCCAAGTCTTCTGTAGCAGATAGACTTTCAAACCCTCCTAGAACCTACCATAGGAAAGGCTCTGTATCATCAGAGGTGTTGACCAAGGGTGGTAACACAACCAAAGACACATCTGCCAATGAAGGTTCTTCTGAACCCAAGGCACAGCCTAAAGATGTTGAGGTTCCTATGTTAGAGGCTAGTTTGATTAAGGCCTATTCAGTGTCAGTGGCTGCTGAAATAAGCACTGTGATCTCCTCACAACTGCCATCTTTGAACCTTGTTGAAGGTGAAGATGTTGCAGGTTTAGGAGAAGGGGTTGAAAAGGAAAATAGAAACAAAAAATCAGAGGAAGTTATGGATGAAAGAGAGGTAGTAATCACTAAGATAGTGAGTGTACCACCATATGAGGGTGGAATAAGTGAGGAAGGACAGGTTATTCTTGAAGTCAAATCTGAACTTCAAGAATCCCTTGATGAAAGGAGGCCTGATTCCTTGGGTGAGAACATTATCTATGAAGGGAGAAAAGAAAGAGTTGAAAATGAGAAGAAGGCTGCTGATGTATCAGAGTCTTATACAAAAGAAATTGAGGGAGATGAGTGTTTATTCCCTAACTTGTTTGATCTGTCTAATATTGCAGGTATATCTCTTGACCAAATTTTTGCAGATGAGTTCTTAACAAATGCCCCTATCCAAGTAGATACAGGCTCAGCTCAAGCCTTGCTTGGAATGCAATCAGAGAAATTGGACTCCTTGGCTCATCAGGTCCAATCTGCTCATGCTGAAACTTCAGGAGCATTGAATGAGCAAGGAAGAACTCTAGCATCTGTAGAAATGAGGCTTACAGGCTCTGAGGATGTTGTGCTACCAACTCTGGAAGCAAGGATTAGTGGTGTGGAAACTGGCCTCCAAACCATTTCCACTGAAGTACAAAAAGCCAAATCCACCATGGAATCCATCTCAGAAGAGGTCAAGAAGGAACAAAATTTGCTGAGAGACAATCATAATGCTAATGTCAAAGCTCTCAGGCTAACTGTCAAGCAAGCTCTTGGAAAGAAGACTGCATTGCAAAATAAAAGAGCTGAAGAGCAAAGGCTAGCAATGGTGAAAACAGCCTCTGAAAAATTTTCCCAAGAGGTATTGGCCAACATTGCTGAAGGTGCAGTGGCCAACCTCACTGAGCTCCTTAAAGCCCAACTTGATGCATCCCTGAAAGCAACATTGGAGGAGGTTGTTCAACAAAAGATGAAGCCTGTTCTAGCTTTTCTTAGCTTGAGCAGTGATAGGATGCAAAATATACATGATGAAAATGTATATTTGTTGGAGGAAATGAAGTCTCTAAACCAGGCCCAGTCCCTAATGGCCACAACAATGAGTGAGCTAAAGCCCCAGTGCTTTGATGCTGCCAAAAAGGGGGAAAGGGAAAGAGCTAGAGCAAAAGGTGCCTTGGTGATTGGGAGCCCAGTCAAAGGAAAAGACAAAGTTGCTGAAGGAAAAGGAAAAGAGCCTGCAGTGCTGAACTTGGAAGAACTGGATGAAGAAGAGCAACTAGCACTTGCATTGAAAAATTCAATGGCATCAGCTCAAGAAGAAAGGATGAGGTTACAGCAGAGACCAGGTGGTGAGGTGTCTGGTTTGGACAAAGATGCTGAAGGTGTCCAAACTAGAGGAAAGATCAAGAAGGCAAAAGGAAAGAAAAGACAAGCTGAGACATTTACAGACTTTCCTAACAGCCTTGATCTTCCACCTGAGTTCAGAATTGATGATGATGAGCCTACATCAAAGAAAGCCAAAGCTGCTGAAGAGGCCAAAACTGCTGAAAAAGACAAGTCTTCTGAAATGGTCAACATTGCTGAAGGTGCCAAAGTCACTGAAGATGTGGAAGCTTTATATGAAGAAGGCTTTGGACCTGGACCAAAGAAGACAAAGATTGTGGTACTCAATGATCCATCAAAGTTGTTTCATGAAGGGTATGGCAAAGACCCTGAAACACAACTGAAACTGGCCATGATGAGGGCCCAGGAGAAAATGGATTTGATGGATGAAGCACAAAGAGCAAGAGATAAGAGAAGAGCTAACTTCCAGAAACCAAGAAGAAGGAGAGCAACTTACAGCAAGATGAAGCCTCAGCTTCTAGTCCCAATGGACACCAAATATCCACACTTGGATAAATGGGTGCCAATTCAGCTGAATGATACATGGGAAGAGGCTAAAAGGGAGTTTGTCTATGACTACTATGTCATTGACAGATGGAATGGAGGAGATGCCAACTCTTCCTTTGTTGAGTTCATGATAGAATACTACAGAGAGTTATATCAACAATTACTTGCAGCTGCTGATATTGCAAGAATTGAACTCAATGCTCCCAAGCCTATCATCTACATGCCTCCAAAGCTTGATGGATGGATTGACCAAGCAAGGATCCTAAGGGAGTTCACAAAGATTCTTAAGCTGAACAAGATGACCCTTGGACCCAAAGGAACCAACCAGGAAGCCATGGAACTCAAGAAGAGAGTGTGGGCACAATATGGGATGGTGCCACCCAAAGAAGATGATCTCTGAAATGGCTAAGTCTTCCTGACTTTTATATGCTGAAATGGATAAATACTTAAGTTGGTTACTAATTTGAGTTTTGGTCAACTACTCTGAAGATGCTCAAGCTGCTGATATGATGTGCTCTAATGCCTAAATGCTGAATAATCTTAGAGTATATCATACTGTTGTAGTAAATGTGTGCTTAATTGTAATATCTCATGCTCTGATATGTTTTTGTTCAAACTATCAACATGCTGTAATGATTTTCATTTGAATGATAGTTGAACATATTTTGGATCTGAAAAACAAATCTCTCTATGCCTATTCTTGAAACCTATCTGCAACATGAATGGTGAGTACACTAACACATTTTCTTTCAGGGAAATTGACCTCAGTCATATCTTCTGAAGATAAATGTAATAGGTGTAGTCAAGTCACTTTTGCATAGAATGTATAGGTTTTGGCATCATCAAAAAGGGGAAAATTGTTGGTAATAAAATGACATATGTTTTGATTAAATACCAAAACCCCCTGAGACATGCCTAAGTCAAGATGAGTGTGTTTTAAGGTTATTAGAACACATAGCATAAGGCTAGATGAAAAGCTGATATGTTAGGCAGCTCTTAGATGATTAGATGCACATTGTGAGGGGGAACCTATGCTTTGAAGATTACCAATATTAAGTCCCCTCACGGCTCAAAATCTGCAAGGAACACTAAGGCCAAGCATACTCTATTGAAAAACCAAATACCTTGATCAGGAAAGTTGTCTAGAGAGGTTGTCTCCATGAAAAAACAAGGCTGTAAAGGTCAAAAGGACAAGGTTACTCATATACTCTGATCAGGAGAATTGTCCAAAGAGGTTGACTCTGTGTAAAAACAAAAGCATTGAAGCTCAGAGGCAAAGTATACTGATCAGGAGAGTTGTCCAGAAGAGTTGTCTCAGCAAGATTGAACCAGAACATATGTCCTAAAGCGTGAAAGTCAACTATGCTGAAGAGAAGAAGACAACTACACCCTAAAAGACTTCACTATATCATGCTGAGATCAATTCTAAGTGAAGCAAAGGGAAAGAGCCAAGTCATCAGAAGAAGAGCAAGCCAACTTTGTTGATAAGCAAAACTGCTGATAGTGATAAGGAGAGTTGTCCATTTGATAAGGAATGTTGTCCTATCATTGGATCAATCTTCAGAAGCCATGTCCAAGTCTTAACAAGAAGTCAAACATTGGGAAAAGTGCTGCAGAATGAAGACAAAGTCTTAACAGCCGTTTATTACCCAAATAAGGACATGTCACTATCAAGAATCTGTCTTCCAGTTTGAAGAACTCAAGGAAGACATTTATAGCAATTTGGGGTTGCCTCTCCAACGGGCAAATCCTCAAATTTGTCTATAAATACAGAAGTGTGAAGACCATTTGAAAGCACCTCAACAGAATCCAACTACACAAGTATTCTGAAGCTCATAGAACTTTTAAAAGCTTTCAAAGAGACTATCTTAGTCTTCAAACACTTCTTCTAAGCTGAACTTACTGTATATCCATACAAAGCTTAGAGAGATATCCTAATCCTTATACACTGATCTTCACTGTAAAGGATATCTCATTAGTTGGAACCTTACTTCAATCCTTACCCCTTTCAAGTGAGAAAGTGAGAAGGTTGTAGTAGTAGAAGTGGTAGGAGCTGACTGTTGAGAGAAGAACAGTTCAGTTCTGAGTTGAGAAGAGGGTACTAGGACTCTAGACATCCTAGGGATAAATTCACCAAGGAGTGGTGTTCTTGATCAAGTGCACCTTGGCACTATAAAACAAGTTAATTCCAAGAGTGAAGGAATTATCCTGTTAAATCAGGGAAAGTGGATGTAGGAGCTTGAGTCTCTGAACCACTATAACCTCTTGTGTTGATTTGCTTTACAAGTACTTACATTCATTCAACACTGCACACAAAACTAATCTTTCAAAAGATACATATTCAAAGATTGTGCAAAAACTGTATTGGACAAGTTCCCTGAAACTAAACTGGATTGCATTGATTTGACTAAGTAATTTCAGAACTAAAGGAGTCTAAACTAAAGGGCCAACCACTATTTTGCACATATAACTCGCCTAGATAGTTATTCAACTAAGTACTCAATAGTACTTAGTAGTTTGATCATCTTAGAAGAGTTAATCATCTTCAGCAGAGTTGTCCAAGACAACCTTGCTGAACTCTGGTTTGATCAAAAGTTGAAAAGAATTGCATACAAGTGTATTCCCCCCCCCCCCCCATACACTTGTTATATACTCCTTTCAGGACCAACATTGTTATAACTAAAAAGTGTATCTTTGTTTTTTTAATGAAAAGTGCATGTTACTATATTGAAAAGTGCAACATTGTTTTTAATGAAAAATGTAAGTTATATATTAATGAAAAATATATGTTATTATAACTGCAAGTGTATGATCTATTAATGAAAAATGTATGTTATATTAATGAAAAGTGTATGTTATTATAACTATGATCTATTTAATGAAAAATGTATGTTATTATAACTAAAAAGTGTATGGATCTATTAATGAAAAGTGTAAACTATATACATTATTGAAAAGTGTATGTTATTATAATTGAAAAGTGTATGATATTATAACGGATAAGTGTATGCTAATGATACACCTTTTGGTTATTTGTACATGTACTTTCATAATCTAGAAAAACTGGTGCTAAATATTTTTTAAAAAATTATTATTAATTTTACACGTTTTATTATTTTTTTACTTGCACTTTTATTACTATTAATGATATTATTAGTAAGTGCAATTAATATAGTACTTGCACTTTTTTTATAATGTATAAAAGAACTGGTGCTAATTTTTTTTTTTAAATTATTATTAATTTTACAAATTTTATTATTTATTACTTACACTTTTATTAATGACGGTGTGGTAAGACAATCCAAGGATAACCACTAGGCTATTATGACTTTTGTTAAATATTGTGTTATGTATCCTATATATATGAAATATTTTCTATATAGCTGGACTCAATGTAACGCCCCCAAAATCCCAGTGGGCGGTACGGTTTGAAAGAGTTACTTTTTCACTTAAATAAGTTCAAGCGGAAGATTTATACAATAAAAGAAACACGAGTTTTTTTTTTAAAAGGACAATCGTGCTTGTGCCTAACTCGTGTGTCACCCACATTTCTAAGCCAAACGTGTACTTGACTAAAATATTATAAAATTCAAAATCATTATATAGGTGGTGTGATGTCTAAAATACTTTAACATTAGAAGACACGACAATTTGTAATAAGGTTGTCACACATGAAAATTAACCTTTAAAGAGTAGACAAACATCCTAGTAGTTTAAATAGGTTTGATCAGTTGACCTAGTAGTTCATACTTAATTAAGGAATTAAACTTAAAGATAACATGAGTCGTAATAATACTAAATACGTTTCTTACGTAAAACTTAAAACTTTAGGAAAACGTTTATTAAAGCTTGCCCAGTCAGTCACACATCCTCCTCGTCGTCTACGAAACCTGAAATGATAAAAGTAACATCATGAGTCTTCTCCCGGAGGTGAAGCCCAATGGGATAACATTTATTATGCATGTACATTAAAAAGGCTAATTAATATGTCAATCGAGTACACGCCGAGTCCCATGAACATGGTCCAAAGACTTATTTGTTTCACACAGAGCATAGTCCGTAGACTTGTCTATTTCACACAGAGCATAGTTCGTCAACTTGCTAATTCACACAGAGCAAAGTTCGTCAACTTGCTAATTCACATAGAGCATAGTTCGTCAACTTGCTAATTCACACCGAGCATAATCCGAAGATCTGCCTGCTCGTATTCACACATAAATTAATCTAAATAATGGAAATGTAAATAAATGTTACCCACTTTTGTCGTTTGGTGATAGCGGGCTAGCCTCCTGAGGATCCGACTGACTTGCACTGCACTCGACACATTTAATTAACTTTTAGGTTTAAAGTATATATATATATATATACCTTCTTGTACATATCTATATAGGTGACTCTATCAAATATCAATAAGTTTAGAACATTTTTATTTAAGTTTCGTCACATATCAAATGGTCAAACCTAGTTATGAAGCTAGTTGAAATCACATGAAAAATACACATTGGAGAAGAGTAATTAAATTAATCCTAAGCACCTTTAAAGTGGATTATAAAAATGTTTCAAACACATATATAATTCAAATTTGTTTATTCTGGAAAGATATTAAATTTTCAATAAATAATTTATTCACAAATTTTTTTTAAATTCATTTCATGTGTTTAAATTGTCTAAAAAGACAGCCTGTAGTGAATTATTTATCATAAATCATAGAAATTCTTAAAATTCATAATCTTTGTACAGTAGGCTCCAAACATACATAGTGGTGCACAAAATAAAATTTTCATTAAAAGATAACTTATATATTATCACTTATAAATTTTGTAAGACCATTGAAAAACAAGATAGAAATGGATTGTGACAAGAAATCTTCTAGAATTTGTTAAAACTTTTCGTTTCTTATAAAAATGTAGGAAAAATCTCAAATGCACCGTGTGCACAGATCCAATTTCTATGCACACGGTTTTTACCCATATCTCCATATGATCCGATCCGGCCCATTTGTACTTTTTATTATATTCTTCACGCACATGCTTTGTAACCCAGGTAATTCTTCTCCCTCACTAATTCTTCTCCGCCTCCAGGTAATTCTTCTCCGCCTTTATTCTTCTCCCTCTCTAATTCTTCTCCGCCTCCAGGTAATTCTTCTCCCTCACTAATTCTTCTCCTCCAACTGCTTTTCCTAACCGGTCGCCTCACCGCCGGCGATATCTACGGGGAAACGAAAAACCCGTCGCTTTGCATAGACCTTTAGGTAACGTTCGACACACGCAGCGCGACGGCGGAGCTCCCGGTGCTGGATGAAATCGCGATTGAGGAGGCTACCGGCAACGCCCGCCAGATAAAAAACGAGGCTCACGATCTGTTTTCATCGGCCAAGGATCCGTTGCCCCTATAGAATTTTATCATCTTTCAAGAATTTCTTTGGGTTCAAATCGGGCTTATAATCTACCGCCTTCGAGTGAATGCAAGCCAAGTTCCAGAAATTGCAGGTTTTCTTGTTCTTTTGTCGCTAAAACTCAGAAAATGGGGCTTTTTCAATTCAAGGTGAAAAATATTGCGTCGTTTCTTTATGGGCTTAATTTTTTCCTTAATCTTTTCTGGGTTGGCGTGTATTTGATTTTATTCAATATTGGAAGTCTTTTGTTGCAGGGTTTTTGCTAGTTTTATAGGGGGTATTGGAATTGTGTGTAGATTAGATGTTATGGTGTCAAGTTTTCTGTAAACATAAATGAGGTTGATCAAGGAGAGAATTTATGGGAATTGAGACAATCTGTATGATGCCGCTGTGAATGCACTAGTGGTAACTATTATTATTGAAAAAGTGGAAATTTTGTTACTGAAAAGTGGTAACTGTTTTTACTGAAAAGTGGAAATTTTGTTACTGAAAAGTGGAAATTTTGTTACTGAAAGTGGTAACTATTATTAGTGAAAAGTGGAAATTTTTTTACTGACTACAATAACAGAACTCGAACCCATGACCTTATATTTATACAAGGCATCTATAACCACTTGGATAATTGTTACTTTGTTGTATAATTCTATCTTTATCAATACATAGAGGGTCTCCATGTGCATTAGTGTGCACGTGCACCCTATGCACATGAGACCAACTCAAAAATGTAAGGCCGAAACCTACACAACTATAAAGGCCAGTAGCAATATCCATAAAAGCATTTCATTTTAATATTATCCATTGTTATTTAATCTTGTATTTCTTTTGAGCATGAGTTTACTTTTATAAAGAAGAAACCCTGTTTGTTAGAAAAATTGTTATAAATGTAATATAAATCCAAATGTGTCTAGGTCAAATTATTATGAAATCCAAAACACAGTAAATTAACATAGTCGAAAATTAGCCCCAAAAACTAAGCGAGAGCTGTGAGGGAATTTTTATAATCTCAACCCAAAAATAGAGCCGTTTTTCACCTCTGTGCTTCAAAGAAAAATCACATAAAATTGAAGACACCTCAAACAAACTTGGTATTTTAACCTCACATCCCAGGTTTCAAGTACCTCAATGTGATAAAAGGATTTGAGCTAAAAACATTGAAAAAAGGGACTGTACTTTTTGAAAGTAACATGCAATGGCAAAAATATATTTTCAGTTACCACAATATATATATATATATATATATATGCCTCAAAAAGACTTCTCAACCTATTTTAAATATTTTAAAACATCAAACGGATATCCCAGTACATAAGGAAATGTGTTCATCAAGAAAAATGGACTCAAATCACACGTGTAATGGCAAATACCACATGCAATCTAAATATAAGCTTCAATGAGTCACCTAGTATGCAAATCCCATGAGTTCAACAAGAAATTCAACACAAATTAATCAGTGAGTTCAACAAGAAATTCAACACAAATTAATCAGGGAATAACCGGTAAGGTGTACAGTAGGTAAAATGAACTCAGATCACACATGCAATGACAAATACATCATGAAATCTAAATATAATCTTCAATGAGTTACACAGTATTCAAATCCCACAAGTTTAACAAGAAATCAACACAAAACTCAAAACCAGGACATTCTTATACTCCAAATAAAATGAATCGGTAACCAGCAAAAATCATAAGAAAATGACAAGAGCCGGATGCATCGTTTAAAAGAAAAAAAAATGGGTTTATTTTTTTTTAAAAACTGTTTCAAGAAAAATGCTTCATACCTGACTCTTATACTTTCTGGAATGATAGTGAAAAATAGAAGGCTTCTCAAGAGGAATGATGTTGGTTGAGCAGATTCCAAAATTTTTGTATGATGAAATTTGAGAAGAAAATGTTTGAGAGAAACGTTTTGAGAATGAGAGGTTTTTTGAGAATAAGGAGTCTTTCAGGGAAGAGATGCGTGTAAGAATGACTCTTTGCATCCCTTTTAAATAGAGAAAGATTCTCCGCATTCCGCGTTTTAATTAAAAGTCTTGGGCTCTTGGTTAAATTTTAAGTTAAAAGAATATCAGAATCAGAATTTAATGTAACATTATTATTATTATTATAAATATCTTTAATCCATGATTAGCTTATTTTTTTTATATTAATAATTTACTGGATATATTACTTATCATTAAATTTTATTATGATTTACTTCATTTTAAACTTATCTCATCATCCTTTTAAATCGTGTCGAGTGAGTCACAATCGAGTCCGATCTCCTCAGTAAGCTATCCTGCAAACTCTGTACAACTTATTGAAAACATTAGTTCATAAATTACATAAAATCATATATCTTTAAGACTTCAAATAATTTGTCATTTAATATTTAAAAGAGATATTTTAATTTCTAAAAATCATGAAATGCAAAAATTTGGATTTTTAAAAACGAGGTGTTACAACTCTCACCACCTTTTAAAAAATTTCGTCCCCGAAAATTATGCTTGTGCGAAAAGTTATGGGTACTTGTTTAAAATTTCTCCCTCACGCTCCCAAGTCGCCTCTTCTTCCCCGTGCCTATTCCACTTAACTAGCACTAAAGGTATATCTCTATTCCTCAAGGTTTTAACCTTTCTGCCGAGGATGCTAATGGGTCGTTCTTCGTATGTAAGATCCTTGTTGACTTCTAAACTCTCGAGTTCAATGTGGTGAGTTGGGTCTGAGACGTATCTCCGAAGCATTGACACGTGAAAGACATCGTGAATTTTGGATAACTCTGGGGTCAAGGCGAGTCGATAAGCTACGTCCCCAACTCGCTCCAATATTTCGAATGGTCCAACGTATCTTGGTCTCAACTTCCCCTTCTTTCCAAACCGAACTACCCCTTTAATGGGAGAAACTTTCAAGAATACCTTTTCACCCTTTTCGAACTGCAAGTCCTTTCTTTGTGAGTCGGCATAAGACTTTTGTCTATCCTGAGCAATCTTGATTCTCTCCTGAATCCTTTTGATTGCCTCCACAGACCTTTCTACTAATTTTGGCCCCAAAATTTATCTCACTCCAACTTCGTCCCAATGGATGGGTGTTCTGCATCTTCGTCCATAGAGTGCTTCGTATGTGCCATCCCAATGGAGGATTGATAGCTATTATTATACGCGAATTCTACTAAGGACAAGTAATCTTCTCAGTTTCCTCCAAAGTCCAAGGTACATGCCCTCATAAGATCTCCTAGAATTCGGTTTGTTCTCTCTGTTTGTCTGTCTGTCTGTGGATGAAAAGCAGTGCTGAAATTCAGCTTGGTTCCCATAACAAATTGCAAACTCCTCCAAAATTTTGACGTAAATCGTGGATCACGATCGGATACAATCGACGTCGGCACTCCATGTAGCCGTACTACTCCATCAATGTACAATTTAACTAATCGATCCATTGAATAATTCATTTTGACTGGTATGAATTGAGCTACTTTGGTCAACCTATCGACAATTACCCACACAGCCTCATGTTGTTTAGGGCTTCTTGGTAAGTATGTCACAAAATCCATTGTCACATGTTCCCATTTCCACTCTGGAATTTCTAATGGTTTCAATAGTCCAGCCGGTCGTTGATGATCTGGTTTAATTCTCTGACAGGTGAGACATCGTTTGACAAACTGTGAGATCGACCGTTTCATGCCCCTCCACCAAAAGTTGCTCCTAAGGTCTCTATACATCTTTGTTTCACCAGGATGTGCGGTATATGGTGTGTTGTGAGCTTCCCTCATAATCTCGTCTCGCAATTCCTTCTTCTTTGGTATGCAGATTCTTCCTCTGAACACTAACGCTCTATCGGGGGCTATCGTAAAGTCCTTGGTCGAGTTCTCCTTGACCTTTTTGCTCATTATTTGGAGAAACCGATCGCCATTTTGTGCTTCTATTATTCATTTCTCTGAACATTGGTTGGACTGACATGGTGGCTAACATCGAAGTTGTTTGGTTTGGTTTGACGATGGTTAATCCCATTCGATCAAATTCTCCGATCAGATGGTCCTGTTGGGTGAGTAATAACGCTAAGTGTCCATCTCCTTTCCTACTAAGCTCATCAGCTACCACGTTTGCCTTACCTGGGTGGTAGAGGATGGTACAATCATAATCCTTTACCAATTTTAGCCACCTTCGTTGGTGCATGTTCAACTCTTTCCGTGTGAAGAAATATTTCAGACTTTTGTGATCTGTATAGATTTCACACTTTCCACCATAAAAATAATGTCTCCAAATTTTAGTGCATGAACAACGGCGGCCAATTCTAAGTCATGCATTGGATAGTTCTGCTCGTGAACCTTCAACTGTCGTGATGCGTATGCTACGACTTTTCCATGTTGTATTAGAACGCACCCTAGTCCCGACTTGGAGGCGTCTGTGTAGATTATGAACCCTTCTAACCCATCCGGGACTGTCAAAACCGGTGCAGTCGTAAGCTTCTGTTTTAACTCCTGGAAGCTGACTTCACATTCGGGCGTCCACTAGAACTTTTCACTCTTCTTTGTGAGATGAGTGAATGGTTTTGCGATACGCGAAAAGTTTTGTATGAATCTTCGATAGTACCCAGCTAAGCCAAGAAAACTGCGAACTTCATTCGCATTGGTTGGTACCTTCCAATTCAAAACTGCCTCAACTTTCGCGGGATCAACTTCTATCCCTTGAGCCGTGATTACATGTCCAAGAAAGACCACTTTATTGATCCAAAACTCGCACTTGCTAAACTTAGCGTACAACTTTTTCTGTCGCATAACTTCTAAGACTGCTTTGAGGTGTTCCTCATGTTGCTTAGTATCCTTTGAGTAAACCAAAATGTCGTCAATGAACACGATGACAAATTTGTCTAGAAATTCGTGGAACACACAGTTCATCAAATCCATGAAGACTGCGGGCACATTCGTAACTCCGAATGGCATTACAGTGAACTCAAAATGACCATACCTAGTCTTAAATGCAGTCTTTGGAAAATCACTTTCCCTAACTTTAAGTTGGTGATACCCAAACTTGAGATCAATCTTGGAGAATACACTCGCATTTCTCAATTGATCAAAAAGATCTTCAATCCTAGGCAACATTTACTTATTCTTTGTTGTTAGCCGATTAAGTTCTCGGTAATCAAAGCACATTCTCATAGTCCCGTCTTTCTTTTTTATAAAAAGGACTGGTGCTCCCCACGGCGAAGCACTGGGTTGGATAAACTTCTTATTCAATAGCTCCTCTAATTATACCTTCAATTCTTGCAATTCCTTTGGTGTCATTCGATATGGGGCCTTTAACACTGGTGCAGCTCTGGGGATCAAGTCGATATTGAATTATGTGGATCAATCTGGTGGAAGTCCAAAAAGATCTTCTAGAAAATACATCAAGGTAGTCCTTCACTATTAGTACATCAGCTGGTGTCAATTTCTCTTTTTCCACCTTTACGATTTTTACTATGTACGCTTTACACCCTCCTTTCATCAACAACTTAACTGTCTTCATGGTAGATATGACTAGTATGTGTCCTTGCTTATCTTTTCCGTAAAAAGTAAGATGTTGATCGTCCAATTTCTGTAGGTTTACTTCTCGTTCCATGAATCAGATCACAACTTTGTGTTTACTTAAGCAATCCATCCCCAAAATTATGTCAAAACCCTTCATTCCGATCACATGTAAGTCGGCAGGTAGGTTATTCCCACCGATATTTAACTTAACATCCTTGGCTAAGCTTCTAATCATGATATTTTCTCCCAAAGGAACCCTAACTTCTAAGTTTACATTCTTAGTGCATTTTAACCTAATTTTCTTTTTAAAGGTATCAAATATGAAGGAGTGTGATGCTCCAGTATCAAATAAAACATATGCAGGCATATATTTGAGACAAGTATCGTATTTGCCACAATTTCATTTGCCTTGTTGTCTTCCTCCAATTCCTCTTCCTCGATGTACTTCTCTTTCTTAGCATACTCAATGTTAGGCATTGCGTTCATCTTGGCCTTACCCTTCCGGTTCACTCCTCGAGGGTTTAACACCCTTAGTGGTCGCGGCTTATATTACCTCTATCAACTCCAGACTGGGTGCCCATCGGTTCAGGACACACATTGGCCAAATGACCTGATTTCTGACACCAATAACAAGTGCGCATTCCCAGGAGACACTCTCCTTGATGATTCTTGTTGCACGATGAGCAAAGTGGGGTTCTTCTCGAGGGATATAAGACTGTAAAAGGTCGAACATTCCTGACGACAATACTCCCTCTCGATCTACGTTGTGGTGCACCTGTTGGGAATAAAATGAGAAGTTTTGATTAAGATACCAAAACCCCTTAAGATATGCCAATAGATAAGTCAAATATAAATGAACATGTTTTAGGGATGTTGGAACATGTAGTCTAAGGATAGTTGAGAAGCTGGAATGTTAGGCAGCTCTTAGAATGTTAGATGCACAAGTTGAGGGGGAACATATGCCTAGAAGATCACAAGAATCAAGTCCCCTCAAGGCTCATAATCAATTTGACCATTAATTCTGATGATGGACAACTGTGTTGATCAAGTCAGCTTAGTTGTGGTACAACTTATCTGAAGATCAACTGAATTAAATGCATCATCAAGACCAACTCTACTGAAGCATGTGTCAAAGATTAGAAGGTTTGGTCAGAAGAAATGTCTCAGCACAATTGAACCAGAATAGTTTCAAGACAAGCCCAACTGTGCTGATAAGGTCAAGGCTACTGATAAAAAGTCATGAATACTCAAAGACCATCATGATTGTAGATGTTGTTAATTCTTAAATGCCTTAACATTATCAACAACATCTTAATTTGACCTTCCGAGATTTTTTCTAAGTCTTTTCTGAAATGCTACATTAAATGTTGACCTAAATGTTGTCGCATTTCTGGCAGGATCTAGAAGCTTCTACAAGGATCTGGAACCTGGAAGATTCTAGAACATTGGAGAACATGCTAGAGCAGCCTAGATGCATTTGGAACGACCTGGAGCAGGCTAGAAGGATCTAGAAAGATCATGGAAGTTGTGGAAGTTGAGTTCCTAAAAAATAGGACCTCAATGTGGAAGCCTCTAGAATTCGTATCCCACATCTATAAATACCGATTGAAGGCTTCATAATTCAGTGTGCTCTATTCGATCAATATCCTAGACCGAGCGTTCATCCCTGTTAGGAAATTGTGGCCAATAGTTCTACATTTTAGTTCATACGTTGTATACCACCCGTATGACTGTGTGTCTTCTTATCTATTGAGAGTGTAATCATTAGATAGACTAGGCATTTCGACAGTGTATAATTTGTACACTTAGTTCGTTTTCTAGACTTGGCACCTGCCTCATTTATAGTTTCGTTGTGAAAGTTATTGTTGTAACATTTCACACAACATTTGTACTTGAAGATAAGTATTGATTTTACGCCATAAGGCAGACATAGATTTTTATTTATAAAATCTATGTTAAAAGTATTTCCATTGTGTCTCGTTTGTTTTTAGTGTTTCAAGTCTTCCGCTGTGAATCTTAATTTCTGATATTCTGTTATAGTCAGTGTTGCACTATTTGTCTCAACATTCTGTGCAACATTTATCTACTTATACTTAAACACTTTTATACACCCCACACCACACTTTCAGTTGGTATCAGAGCAGATACCTGACGACACTAGGTTAGATCTTTGGTCAAGTGTGTTTTTAGTTTAGTTTAGCAATGGAAACAGATCACATATCCACTGCACTTAGGCCACCCGTTTTAGATGGTTCAAATTACTCTTATTGGAAGCCTAAGACGCGTATGTACATCAAGTCAATTGATGAACGTGCTTGGAGGACTGTACTTACAGGTTGGGAAGCTCCAAAAAGACCAGCAGACGCAGATGGTGAAGTTCAACTCAAAAGAGAAGTTGATTGGACGGCTGATGAAATAACAACAACAAGCTACAATTCTAAAGCTTTAAATGCTATCTTTACTTCTGTTGATGTTTCAATGTTTAAAATTATATCTAACTGTTCTACTTCTAAAGATGCATGAGACAGGTTGCAAGAGCATTGTGAGGGTTCAGACAGTGTTCGAAGGACTAAGCTTCGAATGTTGGGGACAAAATTTGAGAATCTCCGAATAAAGGAAGATGAAACCATTTCATCCTACAATGAAAGGTTAAGTGAGATAATCAATGAATCACATTCTCTTGGTGACCCTATTTCTAATGTTAGAGTAGTTCATAAGATATTAAGATCTGTTCCTAAAAGATTTGATGCTAAAATTTGTGCTATTGAAGAGGCAAAAAATACAGATACATTAAGTCAAAATGAGTTAGTGAGTATTCTTAGAACATATGAAATAAACACTAATCAAGTTGATGAAAATGATGCTGATAAGAAAGTTGTGGTTTTTAAAGGGGAAACATCAAACATTTCTGAGTCTCAACCTATCATTACTGAAGTTGATTCTGATGAAGAATTGCTTGATAAATGTCTCAAGGATCCTAACAACATTGCCTTACTTACTAAGCACTTTAATAAGTTTCTTAAGAAATCTGTGAACAAATCTAGCAACATTCAGCCTAAGATTCAAATCAACACATCAACACCTCAACCAGAAAGGAGGAAAGGTCAATTCACACCAAGACTATCAAAGAGTGAAGGTAAACCAAGGTATGATCCTGAATTTCAAAAATCAGTTCAATGCAATGCTTGTTCTGGTTATGGCCATTATGCAAATGAATGTGCCAATACTAGACTTAAGCAAAAACTGAATTTTAGTGCTACCTTGAGTGATGATTCTGATGATGATCTTGATGAATTAAATTAGAATGAATATTCTAATTTTACCAGAATTGATTATAATGATTCCTCAGATGATGATCTGGATGAAACAGATTCTGATGTTGTACGTGATGCTTCAACATCTACAGCAACATCAGAACAGAGTCACCCAGATTTGAACCTATTTAATGGTTTAGTTGATGATGCAGGAAAAAGGACTGATGACAATGAATACCAAAAGCTGTTAGATGATTGGAAGAATCAGAAACTCACCCTTGATTCTCTGAATAAAAGGAATGAGGATCTGACAGACACAATCACCAAGTTAGAAGTTATTCTTACCAAAAGAGATCTGGAAATTTGTAACTTAAAGGAGAAACTGATAAATTCTATTTTATGTTTCAAGAAATATTCCAAGAGTGCTTCTGAGGTAAATAATGTTATAGCTACTGGTAAGTCTAATAATCATGGTTTAGGTTATGATGGTACTACTGCTTCTATTTCTGATAAATTTAGAAAACCTGTGAAATTTGTTAAGGCAAATGTTGACACATCTGGTGCAACATCTGCAGAAACAGAGTCTCACAAGGTTAAAAGGAAGTATATCTGTCATTACTGTTTCAAAATTGGTCACATTCGTCCTTACTGTATAAAGTTGTTTGAAGAATAGAAAAACTTGAAAATGCTGCATAAGAAACTGTCACATCCTGGTAAACAGTTTTTGAAATCTGCATGGAAACCAAAAGCTACCTGTAATGTTGTTCATACCTCCTTAAAAGCATGTCTACCTGACTTATGGTACTTTGATAGTGGTTGTTCTAGACATATGACAGGGCGTATTGATTTCTTATCTGATTATGTGACCTTGAATAGTGGTAGTGTTACATATGGTGGAGGTTCTAAAGGAAAGATTGTTGGTAAAGGAACTTTGAATGTTGAAGGTTTTCCTAAGCTTAAAAATGTATTACATGTTGATGGCTTACTTGCAAATCTGATTAGCATTAGTCAACTTTGTGATGATAATTTGCATGTGAAATTTGATAAAGATTCATGTTATGTTCTTAATAAAGATGAAGTTTGTGTCATGACTGGTACTAGGTCAGCTGATAATTGCTATCTTATTGGAACAAATATGTGTAACTTGTCAAAACATGATGAAAATGCTCTATGGCATCAAAGATTGGGTCATGCAAATTACAGAGCAATGAAAAAGCTAATCAAAGCAGATGTAGTAAAAGGAATTCCAGAACTTAGGTTTCACAACACCACTGTATGTGGACCATGCCAAAAAGGTAAGCAGGTAAGAATGTCACACAAAATGCTGTCACATTGTACTACACATCGATGCTTTGAATTACTGCACATGGATTTGATGGGTCCTATGGAAACTGAAAGCATTGGAGGAAAGATGTATTCCTTAGTTGTGGTAGATGATTTTTCTAGATATACCTGGGTAGAGTCTTTGAGAGACAAATCTGAAGCATTTGCTGTATTTAAAATTCTTTATAAGAGGTTCAAAAATGTGTTTAACTTGAAAGTTGGCCGTATTAGAACTGATCATGGTAGGGAATTTGAAAACAGCATGTTTAATGATTTTTGTGATAAAAAGGGTATCTTGCAAGAATATTCATCTCCTAAAACTCCACAACAAAATGGAATTGTTGAAAGAAAGAATAGAACTTTACAAGAAATGGCTAGAGTTATGCTTACATCCAAATGTCTTGCTAAAAAATTTTGGGGAGAAGCATTGAATACTGCATGCCATATTATTAATAGGGTTTTTATTCGTTCTGGCACTAATCAAACACCTTATGAGATTCATAAAAAAATTATATGCAATATTGCGTACTTGCATTTCAGTCATTCACACACATGTTCTTTATAAATACACCCACAAGCTTAATCCACACACATTTTTTTATAAATACACCCACAAGCTTAATTCACATACACATTTTTTATAAATACACCTACAAGTTTAATTCACACACACATTTTTTATAAATGCACCCACTGACATAAATTGAACATGGTCGTCTTCTCCGAGCAGTTTTCGGTCACCTCAGACCGCGGTCGGACGCTGCAATTTACGATGACCTTAATCCTTAAATATTTTATATTTCATTAAATATATTTTAATACTAATTATTATGGATCAATGTTATTTTGTATTACGTGCAATAATATATCTTACTACATGCAATAATATATGTTACTATATATTATAATGTGGGTTACTTAATCAATAAAAAAAATATAAAAATATAAAAGAATCAATATTACTATATAAAATTGTGTAATTTACTACATGTAATAATTTATTTTACTACATAAAAAATTATATGTTACTACATACTACAGTTTGAATTACTACATTGAATAGACGTTTGTTACTATATGTAACTTTATCAAATGATCTAATATTTTTCGCAACATCCTACAATAAAACATTTTGTATTACAACATGATTATTGTGTTTACTACATTCGATAATATATGTTACTACATGTTAAAATGTGAGTTACTACATCAATAAAAACACTAGAAAAAACGTGTTACTAAATAAAAGAATTTGTATTATTATATAAATAGTTTGTGTTATTACTACATAAAATAATGTGTATTACTACATATTACAATTTGAATTACTACATTTAATATCCCGCGTTCGACAATAAAATAAAAGATAAAAAAATCACAGAAACGAGTAAAATAAATGGATTAAAAATTTCGAATTAAGATGTCAGTTGGTGTATTTATAAAAAAATGTGTGTGTGAATTAAGTTTGTTGGTGTATTTATAAAAAATGTGTGTATAAATTAAGCTTGTGGGTGTATTTATAAAGAACATGTGTGTGAATAATTGAAATGCATATATGCAACATTTTATGCAAGACTAACCCTATGAGATTTTGAGCAACAGAAAACCTAGTGTGAAATATTTTCATGTATTTGGTTGTGTGTGTTATATCCTGAATGATAGGGATCAACTTCATAAGTTTGATTCTAAAAGTGATAAAGGTTTCTTTTTAGGCTATTCTAGAAATAGTAAAGCTTATAGAGTTTATAACCTTAGAACTAACACTGTTCAAGAATCTGTTAACGTTGTGTTTGATGATGATAAAGGTCTTACAGATGACAAAGATGAAGAATATGTATCACAGGTTACTGACGCTTCTGAGAATACACTGAAGTCTGAAAATGTTGTACCAAATGTTAACACATCTGGGTCAACATCTACAGAACAGTCAGCTGTATATTCACAGAATGATCAGTACATCCCCAAAACAAATCCTTCTTCAAGAATAGGCAAAAGTCATCCTTCTGACCAGATCATAGGCGATGCTACAGTTGGAGTGCAAACAAGAGGAAGAGTAAGATCAAACAAGGTAGATGTGGTAAGAACAATATGCATGTCTTCTATGTGTAATGTTGTAAATGCTGAATGCTATTTATCTGAAATTGAACCTAAGAGTGCTAAAGAAGCCTTAACTGATGAAAACTGGATTAATGCTATGCATAAAGAACTTGGTCAGTTTGAAAGAAATGAAGTGTGGACACTTGTTCTTAGACCTAGTCCTACTAATGTCATTGGAACAAAGTGGATATTCAAGAATAAAACTGATGAATCGGGTAATATTGTTAGGAACAAGGCTAGGTTAGTAGCACAAGGTTACACCCAAGTTGAAGGGGTTGATTTTGATGAAACTTTTGCACCTGTTGCTAGGATAGAATCTATTAGATTACTGCTAGCTATTGCATGTTTTATTGATATTAAACTTCATCAAATGGATGTAAAGGCTACATTTCTAAATGGCATATTAAATGAAGAAGCATATGTTGAACAACCTATAGGATTTGAAGATCCACAGTATCCTGATCATGTATATAAACTTAAAAAAGTATTGTATGGTCTTAAACAAGCTCCTAGAGCATGGTATGGTAGGCTTACTGACTTTTTTTTGGAATATGGATTTATTAGAGGAGAGGCAGATAGAACTTTATTCATTAAGCACACTGAAGGAGATTTACTTATTGCTCAAATATATGTTGATGACATTGTGTTTGGTTCTACTTGTGATAAAATGTTGAGTAAATTTGTTGAGGCAATGACTGCAACATTTGAAATGAGTATGGTTGGAGACTTGAACTATTTTCTAGGTCTTCAAATCAAACAATGCAGTAATGGTATTTTCTTCTCCCAGAGTAAGTATGCTAAGAACTTGGTTAAAAGATTTGGTCTTGAGAATTCAAAACCAATGAAAACTCCTATGGGATCCTCTTTGAAACTTTGCAAAGACAGTGCTGGAACAGATGTTGATCCAACACTTTACAGATCCATGATAGGTAGTTTACTGTATTTAACCTCTAGTAGACCAGATATTATGTACAGTGTGTGTGTTTGTGCTAGGTACCAAGCTAATCCAAAGGAATCTCACCTGAATGCTGTGAAGAGGATTATCAAGTATGTTTCAGGTACAAGTGACCTTGAAATCTGGTATACTAAGGACACCAACAACATTCTGATAGGTTACAGTGATGCTGATTGGGCTGGAGATATAAATGATAGAAAGAGTACGAGTGGAGGATGTTTCTACATGGGAAACAATCTTGTATCATGGCACAGCAAGAAGCAGAATTGTGTTTCACAATCTACTGCAGAATCTGAGTATATAGCTGCTGGAAGCTGCTGTACACAACTCTTGTGGCTGAGCAAGATGTTCCATGACTATGGTATTGAGAATGGTATACTTACAATCTTTTGTGATTAGGGGTGTGCACCGGTCCAAAACCGGACCGGACCGGGACCGGTTTGGACCGGGACCGGAATCTGACTAAAAGGTCGGACCGGAGAATTCCGGTCCGGTCCGGGTTTGGACCGGTTGGACCAGAATTGTTTTTTTTTTTTTAATTTATGGAAGCAAGAACAAGATTGATGAATTTGTGTATGAAAATTAAAGTGTTTGCTCTTCACTACGTCAATGTGAATTTTATTTACATTGTTATTAATGATCTTTTGACCCTAAAAATAAATTAAATATGTTTGTTAAATTATATATTTGTAAAAAATGTAATAAGATCTCAACACATTACTTGGTTTTGAAAAATAATTGAGAGTGCATTAGTAAAAAAATATAAAAAAAATTAAAAAAAAAAATATTCCGGTCCAAACCGGTCCGGAACGGACCGGAAGACCGGAATCCAAAATTTCCCGGACCGGAATCTAACCGGTCAGTCCGTTTCCGGTCCGGACCGGTTCCGGTCTTTTTTCCGGTCCGGTCTTTTTTTGAACACTCCTATTTGTGATAATACTAGTGCCATTAACATTTCTAAGAATCCTGTACAACACTCACTCACAAAGCACATTAGCATAAGACATCACTTTATGAGAGATTTAGTAGAGAAGAACATTGTGAAGTTGGAGTATATACCTACTGAAAAACAAAATGCTGACATTTTTACTAAGGCATTAGACCATGAGAGATTCTCAATCTTGAGGAAATCTCTTGGGATGAGCACTATCTGAAAAATTCGGATGGATGTTGTCACAAATGCGTCAGCATTTGGGACAACATCATGGGTTGTAAAAATTTTATAAGTTGAATTTATTTCTTACTTAGTTAAATAATTCCTTTGTAAAATATCTACGAATCTAAGAACCTTGGAGTGCAAAAATAAACATGTCTTACACCTCTCAAATGCATAAAAATGAGAATGTTATTAGCATACTAAAAGATGTACCAAATCACTGAGTAACTATGGAGCACGGAGTTCACTACTACGATGCCTTCTTTTCAAAAGGTGATTCTTTGGTAAAAACATCAATATATTTGTAATCCATTAAGTAAGTATGGGGCACGGAGTTCGCTACTACGATGTACTCTACAGGAACAATGGATCAATACAAATTAGATGCTATAACACAAAAAGAAAAAATTATGGTGCAACACAAATGAAGCAAATTCATGTAAAAACCGTGTTGAGGTGTTTGTAACAGTTTTGAGCACAACATTGCCTGATTCGAATTTATTTTTATAAGTAGTAATTATTTAATTATTTATTGAGATTTATTTTATTTATTCAATTATATAACTAACCCACGTTTTTCTTATTTTTCAGATTATGCTTGGACTTAGTCATTATTCTAGAAATTTCTTAATTATTTAATTAATTAATAAAATGGATTTTTCCCACTAATTAAACCATGATCAAGGTTGTGGCTAAAAATGTGGAGCACTATCACATTATTTCTGGAATTAATCGAGTTAACCTCCAACTAAAACACATTCTCCCTATAAAACTCAAAATTGTGATTTATGCTGCTAATTGCTGTTTGTCGAGCTTTGTTAAGTACACTTCTTGCAGTTTTGTTCTTTTGGCCGTGTATCCCTCAAAGACTGTGTATACACTCCTCAAACCTACCTTGAAAATCCAACTGTTCCTTAAATGACTGGAAACCAACCTCAATCTCACTCTCACTCACACTCTGCTTCTGAAAATTCCAAACGAACTGCCCAAAACTCTCTCGAAATTCTTGCTTCAATGGCCTCACAACAATCCAGCTCCTCAAATGCCGACTCCAATGTCTCTGTAAACCCATCAACAACCGTTCCCACTCCTCAAACTGCTCCTCAAACCGCTCCACCAACAACCCACATTCCACAAGATTCGACCGTTGAACAGTTTACTAGGGCTGTCGACGAGGTGTCTGAGACTCTTCGAGCTACAGGTCATCTTCCTGTGATGACATTTGGAGATATCACTGTTGATATATCAAGCTATTTGGCTGATCAAACCGCCCAAATGGCTGCTGCTTCAAAAAGCCCCAATTCGCCTACTGTTCACCCGCAAACTGAAAATGTGGAGGTTGCTGCTGAAGGAGAAGCTGCTGCTGCATCCGATTCTGAGGATGAAGAAATGGAGGACGCCCAAGCTTCTGACAGTGGTACAAACTCATCTCTCTCACTTTCTGAAGAGTCTGCTCCTATTCCCTTCAAGAAAAATGCGCAGAAAGGGAAAAGATAGAGAAGCCCTGTACAAAGAAGGAGATCATACCGTGCGTTCACTCGTGTGGATTATTCTGAATCCATGAGGAAAAAGAAGAAAGCTGGAGCTGAAGCTGCTGAACCCATCCAAGTGTTCACAGACTCTGAAGAAGAAGCTCATGTTGTTGTTGAGAAAGTTAAAAAGACTGTTGCTGAGAAACCCAAGAAAACTGTTGTTGAAAGGAGGAAGAAAGCTGCTGCTGATCCCAAAGGCAAAGGGAAGGCCAAGATGATCCCTGAAGAAGAACCTGCTAAATCAGACTCTGATTCTGATTTCAATGTTTGCCTAAGAGACATGCAAGAATCTCTTAAGAAGAATGCTGAGTCATTTGCTGCTGCAAAAGAGTCCACACCAGAACCTGATGATGGTGAAAGTGGAGACAGCTCATCTTCTGAGGCAAACAGCACATCTGCTGAAGCACAAAGCTCATCCAAAAGCTCCTCTGCACATGATGGAGACACTGATCCAGATGAGGAACTACCTTCTGAGGAAGAAAGTGAAGGTATCTCTGATCACTCTAATTATGTTGAGAAAAGGTTAGAAATTTACTCTAAGAGGAAGCTGTTAATTGAGAAAAGGATTAATGTGCCTGATTTTGATAGTAAGGGGATAATTAAGTTCTTAGAGGATAGAAATCTGTTGAATGCTGTTACATTTGGTGAAGCTTTTCTTACAAACTGGTCTTATGAGTTCTATGCATGTATGAAGAAAAGCTCTGGTAGAAAAAGTTCTAGGTCTTATGGTACTGTTAATTTTAGGGGGAGGAATGTGCCATTCACTCCAAAACTTATTAATGAGTTCTTGCACACTCCTAATGTTGATGAGGATGATGATCCAGATATGGATGTTGTGATTACTGCAATCACAGGGGGTAGAAAGACTAAGTGGACTAGGAAGATGCTAGCTAGACACTTAACCTCCTTACATTCTGTTTTGTATAAGCTGATCATATACAATTGGATTCCCACTACCAACACCACTAAGATTACAAGAGACCAAGCCATTCTTATGTATAGGATTTCTATACTTAGGAAGTTCAATCTGGGACATACTATCTTTCACCATATGAGGAAGTTTACTGGGAAAACTACTGGGAAAGGAAATCTGCCCTATCCAGTCTTGATTTCAAACTATCTGAAGCACCATGGCTTCACTGCTAAGAAGACTGATGTTTTGAGGGGGAGAGTGCCACTACTTGCTATTGCTCCTGCCTTATTGATTGGGGACAGAATCATTGATCTGCCCATAGTTGTTCCTGGTACTGATAGTCCACAGAGATCTTCCAGACCTTCTACTTCTGCTCAACCAGGCCCTTCCAGAACACATCAGAGAAATGCACCCCCAAATGTTGAGAACATTCGTGTCAACATTTCTGGTAATGTGTATCTTTCACAGGAATTCATCAAACTACAGCTCAAGCACTTGCAGGAAACTATTGATGAGCTCCAGTTCCTGAAGGATAGGTGGACCAGTATGCTTTCACCTACAACAGGGGGAGTACCACCACCATCAAATTCCAATGTGGTGATTGGAGAGTTGAATGATGATGGAGTTCCTACTGCTGCTGGTGGTGGTGAACCTGATGCTGCTGATGCTGGAGTAACTGATGTAGTTGCACATCTTGCATCTACTTATTTTGTGGATGAAGCTGATGATGATGTTGCTGAGATGGAGACCTTGTATGGTGATCTCCAGTGATGAACAGGGACAAGCTAGACAGGGGGAGATCTGAATATATCATAATGGCTACTGTGCAGGAAGTTGATGCTGCAGCTGTTACCACAGCAATATATGCCATTTATTCAGTTCAATCCCTGTAATTAATGTTTAAGTATTCTGAAATTCTGATACACTTGCTATTTATTTCTTAGATGTTAGTTTGTTTATTTGCTGCAACTTGCTTAAATTATGGTTACATTTGATGATATTTGTTTACTGCCTTTGCTTAATATGTTTACAGATTATCATGTGTTTACTGCAGGTTGCTGAGTATTTGTTGTGTTTATTCTTTTTGTTCTGATATTTTGATATTTTGTATTTTGTTAGTGTCTTACTTAGATCTAAGTTAATTCTTCCAGTTCAACTTATGATCTTAGTATAGTTACTTATGTTGTGAATAAGTATACTGTTTATGCTTATTTTATTTTGGATAAAAATATCTTGATCCTTTGGCACGGATCATTATAAGGTTACCCTTGATCTTCATTTGATTTGATCCAACGATTACAACAGGTATTGTCTTGACTAGTGCTTAGCAATGATGTCAACCTCAACTAAGTACATAAAACTGAGTATGTATAGAAATATATGTGCATCAGGTGTGTTGTAGTCGAAAGGTCAAATTGGGGGAGATTGTAGATGTTGTTAATTCTTAAATGCCTTAACATTATCAACAACATCTTAATTTGACCTTCCGAGATTTTTTCTAAGTCTTTTCTGAAATGCTACATTAAATGTTGACCTAAATGTTGTCGCATTTCTGGCAGGATCTAGAAGCTTCTACAAGGATCTGGAACCTGGAAGATTCTAGAACATTGGAGAACATGCTAGAGCAGCCTAGATGCATTTGGAACGACCTGGAGCAGGCTAGAAGGATCTAGAAAGATCATGGAAGTTGTGGAAGTTGAGTTCCTAAAAAATAGGACCTCAATGTGGAAGCCTCTAGAATTCGTATCCCACATCTATAAATACCGATTGAAGGCTTCATAATTCAGTGTGCTCTATTCGATCAATATCCTAGACCGAGCGTTCATCCCTGTTAGGAAATTGTGGCCAATAGTTCTACATTTTAGTTCATACGTTGTATACCACCCGTATGACTGTGTGTCTTCTTATCTATTGAGAGTGTAATCATTAGATAGACTAGGCATTTCGACAGTGTATAATTTGTACACTTAGTTCGTTTTCTAGACTTGGCACCTGCCTCGTTTATAGTTTCGTTGTGAAAGTTATTGTTGTAACATTTCACACAACATTTGTACTTGAAGATAAGTATTGATTTTACGCCATAAGGCAGACATAGATTTTTATTTATAAAATCTATGTTAAAAGTATTTCCATTGTGTCTCGTTTGTTTTTAGTGTTTCAAGTCTTCCGCTGTGAATCTTAATTTCTGATATTCTGTTAGAGTCAGTGTTGCACTATTTGTCTCAACATTCTGTGCAACATTTATCTACTTATACTTAAACACTTTTATACACCCCACACCACACTTTCAATGATATATTCATGGAAAGAAAAAGAGCCAAGTCATCTGAAGAGCTAAAGTCAACATTGCTGATAAGCAAACTCTGTTGATTCTGATAAACAGAATTGTCCAAGTGATAAGGAATGTTGTCCTTATCATAGGACCAATCATCAGAAGTGATGTCCATGTTTGATCAAGTGAATCTTGAGGTCAGACATTGGGAAGAGTGCTTTAAAGTCAAGACAAAATGCTCACAGTCGTTTACTTCCCAAATTAAGGACATGTCACTATCAAGAAACTGTCTTCCAGTTGCAGAGTTCAAGGAAGACAAATATAGACAATTGAGGCTGTCTTTCCAACGGGCAAATCCTCAAATTGGTCTATAAATACAGAAGTGTGGAAACCATTGAAGGCATCCAACTAGCACCTACATTGCTGAAGAAACTCAAAGCCTTCAAAACTTTCATAGAACATCTAAGTTTCCAGAAATACTTCTTCTAAGCTATTCTCCATTGTATATCCGTACAAGCTTAGAGAGATATTGTATCCTTTTACACTGAGCTCATTGTAAAAGATATCTCAACTTAGTTGGAACCAACATCAACCCTTATACCTTTCCAAAAGAGAGATAGAAGGTTGTTGTAGTAGAAGTGGTAGGAATTGACTATTGAGAGAAGAACAGATCAATTCTGAGTTGAGAGAGAGTACTAGGACTCTGATATCCTAGGGATCAAGGCACCAAGGAGTGGTGTGGTTGATCAAGTGCACCTTGGCACTATAAAACAAGTAATTCCAAGAGTGAAGGAATTATCCTGTTCAATCAGGGAAAGTAGATGTAGGAGCTTGAGTCTCTGAACCACTATAACTCTTGTGTTGATTTACTTTCAAAGTACTTTAATTCAAACAACACATACATACACAACACACAAACTGACCCTTCAAGACACATACTTAAGACTGTGCAAAACTGATTTGGACAAGTTCCCTGATAAACTGTATAACTGTTAAGAAGATTTCAGAACTTAAAAGGAGTTTAAACTAAAGGGCCAACCACCAATTCCGCACATATAACTCCCTTAGATAGTTATTCAACTAAGTACTCAATAGTACTTAGTAGTTTGATTATCTCTTAAGAGTTATTCATCTCTGAAGAGTTGTCCAGGACAACCTTGCTGAAACCAGTTTGGTTAAAGTTTGAAAAAGATTTGCATACAAGTGTATTCCCCCCCCCATACACTTGTTATATACTCCTTTCATAGGCGACAATTATGTCTATCATTGGCGACAATTATGTCTATCATAGGCGACAATTATGGGATCATTATACACACGTTATATACAATGTCTTATTGCATTTATTCATATATTCTATTACTCCCCCACAGTCGAAACGAGAAGAAGACGAACACTGAGACTATCACGATATTCCTCAAACAAGAGAAGTGGGAGGCCCTTAGTGAATATATCTGCAATTTGATAGCGTGAGGGAACGTGGAAGACACGAACCTGCCCCCAGGCCACTTTGTCTCGAACAAAATGGATGTCCATTTCAATATGCTTAGTCCGTTAGTGCTGCACCAGATTACCCGACATAAAAATGGCACTCACATTGTCACAATACATGAATGGCGCGGTAGGTATTGGACAGTGAAGATCAAGCAGCAAATTTCGTAGCCAACAGGTCTCTGACACAACATTGGCGACACCCCAATACTCGGCTTCGGCACTGGAGCGGGACAATGTGGTTTGTCGTTTAGCAGACCACGAAATCAAGTTGTCACCTAAGAATACATAATAACCCGATGTGGACCTATGTGTATCTGGGCATCTGCCCCAGTCGGCATCGGTATATACCAGGAGAGATGTTGTGGATGACGGGTACAGATGGAGACCATAGTCTAAAGTACCTTGAACATACCTCAAAATTCGTTTAAGAGCACTCATGTGTTCATCACGGGGAGTATGCATGAAAACGCACACTTGTTGGACCGCATAGGCAATGTCGGGCCTAGTGAAAGTTAGATATTGTAGTGCCCCTGCAAGACGTCGATACAACGTCGGATCCGAAAATGGAGAACCTGTGAGAGCACTGAGTTTTGGTTTTGTATCAACAGGTGTGGATGAGGGCTTACAAGAGGACAAGCCGGCGCGCTCAATAATCTCAGGCGCATACTTTCTTTGGGAGAGAAATAATCCCCCGATATGTGGTGTGACAGCAATTCCCAAGAAATAATGGACAACACCCAAGTCTTTCATTGCGAATTCAGAATTTAGGCTAGAGATAATAGATCGACGAAGAGTGTCGGAAGAGGTCGTTAAGATAATGTCATCCACATATAATAGAAGATAAGCCATATGTAAACCCTGCTGAAACACAAACATAGAGTGATCAGAAACACTTTTAGAAAAGCCAAGTGTATAAACAAAATCTGTAAATCGTTTGTTCCACGCTCGGGTTGCATGTTTAAGTCCATACAACGCCTTCTTCAGTAAGAACACATGATTTGGATAACGCGAATCTCAAAATCCAAGAGGTTATTGCATATAAACTGTGTCTGTTAGAGTTCCATGGAGAAATGCATTTTTTACGTCGAGTTGATGGATGGACCAAGACTTTGAAAGAGCTAGACTGAAAACAGTCCTGATTGTTGCTGGCTTGACAACTAGACTGAATGTCTCTCCACAATCAACTCCCACCTGTTGAGTTTTACCATCACCTACAAGACGGGCTTTATGCCTCTCAAAAGAACCATCAACATGATTTTTATGAGTAAATATCCACATAGACCGCATAACATTAACACCAGATGGATGGGGTACCAACTCCCTCGTCTTATTTTCAATAAGAGCATTATATTCCTCATTCATAGCCAATTTCCAATTATGGTCATTTAAGGCAGACACGGGGTTACGAGGAAGAGGAGATTTAGTATGAGACGTATTAAGGTTAAAGAGTTGTTTGGGTTTAAATACCTCTCGTTGACTGCGGGTGATCGGTTGAGTAGGAAGAGGTGGAGGTAGTGTTTGTAATTGAGGGACCGATGGACCGGACAAAGCTTCCAAAGGAGGGGAAACTGGTGGAGAATGCACCGTGGACGACAGGTCAGGAGATGCAGTATCTGGTTGTCCCATACCCATATCTGTATTAGCCATCTGGTGAATCAAATAAGGGGAGGGGGAATCATCAAGAAACTTGTAAGAAGAAGGGGTGAATTATTAAGTTCAGCAAACGGAAATCTATGTTCATCAAACAACACATGACGACAAATAAAAAAATTATTTGACGACAAGTTGAAACATATATATCCCCGATGATTTGCCGGGTACCCAAAAAAAAATACATGGAGTGGATCGGGGTTGTAGTTTATGTATTGTAGTAGATGGGAATAACGGGTAACATAAACACCCAAAAACCCGGAGATGAGAATAAGATGGATCCCGATGATAGAGAATGCGAAGGGGAGAGGTAAACGACTTGTGTTTCTTGGGAAGTATGTTGAGGAGATATGTGGCCATTTGAAGAGCATACTGCCAAAATGAGGGTGGGATTGATGCATGAGTTATGAGTGTGCGAATCATGTTATTAATGGTTCGAATCTGCCTCTTAGCCTTGCCATTTTGAGATGATGTGTAAGGATAAGAGAGACGGAAAGTCATACTATTAACTGAGCAAAAATCCCAAAATGACCGATTATCAAATTCCCTCTCATTATCACATTGAAATGACTTAATATCCCTTTCAAATTGTGTGCGGACAAAAGCACAGAATTTTAGAAAAGTAGGAAAGACTTGTGATATCTTAGATAACGGGAATGTCCACAAAAAATTGGAATAATCATCTAATAGCAACATATAATACCGGTGACCCATTGTACTCACAACTAGAGATGTCCACAAATCACAATGAACAATATCAAACGGCATTTAAGTAACAGAATTAGAAGCAACAAAAGGCAGTTTAATACGTGCTGATGTCGTGGTCGAGTACACTCAATAAATTTATTAGTCTGAAGAGATGTGAATACAAGCTCTCCAGGATGACCTAAACGATTATGCCATAAAGAAGGAGCCAAAGCCGAAAAAGCAGATGGTGAATGAGGCTGAGGCGTGGTAATAGGATAGAGCTCCCCTTGACTCTCACATCTCATTAGAGGCGTCCCCGTCTAAAAATCCTTAATAGAAAACCCAAATGGATCAAATTCTACAGAAACTGAATTATCAATTGTGAATTTTCGCACAGAAACCAAATTTTTAATAATATTTGGAACATGGAGGACATTGTTCAAGGATAATGGAGGGTGTGGAGGAGATAATCGTGCATGCCCATAACCAGAAATTGGAATAGTCTGACCATTACCAACTACAATGCCATTTGATTTGCTCGAATTGAAATAAGACGAGAGAGTACCTTGTGCAAATATCATATGAGAGGTGACACCCGTATCCATGTACCAATTCGCATCCGGATGAGTAATCCCAAGCGTGTACATTTCAGTTTCAATGTCAGTCTGGGTCGGAGGGACATGGGCCGAGTAGGCTTGTGGACGAGGGCCAAGAATACCAGGTTGCACTACAAGAAATTTGAGAAATTGCGACGAAAAAAATCGTCATAAAAACCCCATTTTTCGTCACGAAAGTTGTTCGGCGACGAAATTTTTCGTCGCAAAGAATGTCACCAAATGTGCGTGGCGGTAGGTAAAATGTGACGTTATTTTGATTCGTCACTAAAAGTCATCATTTGATGACGATAACGGTCATCGTCATTATATCATTCATCTATGGTGACATATAAATCATCACATTTGGTGTTAAAATTTCGTCATTTAATATGATATTTCGTCACTAAAGGTTAGAATTTTCACAACGATTTAATTTATTGTCACTAAAAATTATTTTTTTGTGACGATTGTCCATCTATTACTAACCTTATCATATTTTAGTGACATTATTTTTTGTTACAATTAGACTAACTATTTTGTCATATTTTGTATATTTCATCACAATAGAGTTGTTCTTTCGTGACAAAATGTTGTTCGTTGTTATATGTGTGTATATATAATGACGACAAAATTTGTCACTAAAAAGTATGATTTAGTGACAATTTTTTTACTGTCACTAAATGGTGTGGAAATTGTGACAAATTATTTATGTCATTATAATGTACTATTTAGTGACAAAAACGGTGATTGTCAAAAAAAGTTTAGTAACGATGACAACATATTTTTTGTCGTATTTCAAATCTTTCGTCATGAAAGAATTACACTATAGTGACAAAGCTTTGATTGTCATTATATATTTAGATATAACGACAATACAATTCGTCACCCAGTATAAGACTTTAGTGACAAAATGCTCAATGTTGTTAGAAGATGTGAGAATGGTGACAATTTTTTTTTTTTTTTTTTTTTGTCATAATAAAACATTTTTCAATGACGAAAATGATAATTGTCCCAATTTTTTTAAACTATAGTAACAACATATATCATCATTATAAATTAACATTGACAATATTATTTTATAGTAATTTTATAAAAAAAAAGAAAAAATATTTACGACAATAAATAATTTAAAGATAAAAAAAATTGCATTGATAAAAAATCATTTTTAGAAAACTTAACAACTATAACAAGAAATATTTGTTTATTACTTAATGAAACCAAAAAAGAAAAAAATATGTATATTTATAAATAAAGTTTATAACTCTATCCCTTTATCATTCAAAAAAGCCATTAATTTCTCAATATTTGCATCTTAAACAACCATCTTTGCATCTTGTGCAACCATTTTTGCATTCAAAACAATCCACTATGTTCAAAACAGTCAACTGTGTTTTGAGTTCTTGCACCTGAGCTTCAAACTCTTTCAACTTTTCTTTCGCGTCTTGTGTTGAGTCTGCTTGGAGGCTTTGGACCATAACCAAGACCTTTTACATATCCAGTTCCATGACCCAACACCTGCAATACTATCTCATATGCACTCTTTTCGATTCCGAGCTCAATATATTCTTCTCGCTTTTTTTTCATCATCTCCTAACAATTTAGTATAAAGAGAAGTAAATTACCATCAATTTTAGTAATAAAAGTAAATCTCATAAATATTTATCACAATTTATTTTTAAGTAATATGGAGTACATTTTTATCCACAAAAACCCATAAATATTATTACTACCAATAAACAGAAAAGAAGAATTGAACTGTAATATTTAAGCAAAAAGAAGAATTGAACTGTAATATTTAAGCAAGTAGAATTGAAGACTCGCTTGCATTGTAATTTTAATAAGGAGAAAAAATAAGTTTCAATATCGCCACAAAAGCACCCTTTAATTATTAACAACGTATATTTACTAAGGGGATAAGATTGAAAACTTGTTATTAGAGTATTATATATGTTAAATATGTCTACATTACTTACCCAATTTTCTTTTGCCTCGCTGGATTTTCAACCATTTTTCTCTGATTTGTGTGTACGTTCATACAAGTCAATTCGATCACATGGTTCTCCAGCTAACTCACGTTCAGACTACGTACATAACAAAATAAGTTAATACTTGATCATAATAGACAACAATTAGTATACTAATTTACAAACTGAAATATAATAGAACTAATCAATATAATCAAAATACTTAGGCATATATATCCACAACTATCCTCATCAAAATTCTTTTCACTTGTCAAAGTTCATACACAAAGACAAATATAATGACAATTACATCAATTTGAGTTGGTGTCAATACAAATTCCATAAATTCATATTCTTTTAAATATAACAAGAATACATACATAGTCTAATTTCACATGAGCAACACATGGCTCCAATATTACAAATTACAACATATACATATGCACAAGTTTGTAGGGAAATGATTTAACCAATAAGAGTCACAGATCAACTCTAAAATAACTTAACTGAAAACAGAAATTTCGTTGAGCAAATTTTTTGGTTTTTTTTTTTTATGCAGAAAGCAAATCCCAACAAATGCATGCATATACCAGGGATTGAAATCAATGAGCAAACAAATCATGTATGCATCCAATTTACTGAAATCAAAGTGGTTTATTAACAACTCCAATTAACTTAAATCAAAGAGCACACCTTCGTTTCCCATGTAATTTTATCCCAAAAAAATCTAATTCTATTACGTTAGAGATTTTTTTTTAAGTTTAGTATATTGTTTTAAATATTGAAAACTCTATAACCTAACTGTAGTAATTTTTACATCTCCAATTAAAATTAAAATTTGTTGAAGAAGAATTTTCACTTTAGACTCCACAAAATAAAAACAAAAACCCAAAATAAAATCACAATCAGCAATCCCAACAAATGCAACAAACCCTAAACTTCATATTGAATCAAAATTTCTCAAATCTCAATTCCAATTCCTAGCGTTGTAGGCGCCACGCATGACTCACGATTCAGGACAACATGCTTACCTTTTGTCTCTTACTGACGAGAGGCCGGCGGGCGAAGGGAAGTGAGGTTGTGTTGGCTACATGGCTGCGTTCGAAATAGATGCGGGAGAAGAGTGCAGGGTGTGCGGTGCCGACCGGCGGCGACCAAGCCACAGCGGCAGCGACACTACACAAGGCAGGGGCGGCGGCGCTTTGATCACAGAGACAGCGACGATCGAAGGTGGTGGCGCAGATCAGTCCCAGACGCGGTGGACTACGTGGCGGCGGCGAGATCTGGCCGTGCACGAAGACGGCGTCGCACTCTCTGTATTGGCGCCCACACATACATGTTGCGATCTATTTCTTATGACCAGGGGGAGGTCTACAACTTTAGGCAGCGCGCGACTATATATGGTGGTGGAAGGCGGGCGATGGCGGAACCCAGCTCGAGACCGACCAAGCACCATCGAGAGCGCTTGAAACGGGTCTACTTCATTTTATTGGAATAAGTTAGGGTTTTAACCCTCAATTTTGGGGGGAAATTTGGTGGAAAAATTTTCATTTTATGGGGAAGAATCGAGTTTGTTGATATTTTTTAATTTTTTTGATTTGACAGTGGGGGGAAAGAATTGAGTCATTATTTCACTTCTAAAATTAATTAGAAGATTAAAAATTATGAATAATATTGTATGATAAATTTAAAAAGAAAAAAAATTGTAAAAAAAGAAGAAGAAGATTATTTTAAAAGATATGGTGAGTATTGTGAGACAAATTGAAAAATAATAAAAATTAAAAATTAAAAAAAAATATGTATATATATATATATATATAAAAATACCAAGTATAATTGTTATAAATTAAGGTAGAAAATTACAAGTACATATTATTTGTTAGGAGTACAAAGTATCCCTATTAAGAGTACGAAGTATAATAGTTTTTACTATATGAAGGGGGTGTTTGCAAACTCTATAAACAGCTTAAAAGCACTTCTCAAAAGTAAAAGTTATGAGAGGGCAGCTTTAAAAAAAGTGATTCTAGAAGTAGTTTGTAGAGTTTGCAAACACCCCCAAAGTATCACTTTGCACCCTATGGTGATACGAGAACAACGAAGCAAAGTACATTAGGGTCGGTTCACCGATTGAGTGTTGATTCACTAATCAGTTTTTCTATAATATAGTTTCCAGTGATCTGGGTTCCACTACGCCTACGGTGATATGAGACCAAGAAAATGAAGTACATTAGTGTTGGTTCACTGATCAGTTTCAATATAATATGGTTTCTAGTGATTTAGATTGTTGTACAGTGATACGATGAAACAAATTATGTTAGTGTTGTTCATTGATGAATTTCATTGTCACACGATTTCTGGTGATATAGGTAAATGTACAATATGAGACTAACAAAACGAAGTATGTTAATGTCAACTCACCTATTAAGTATCAGTTCACTGTAATATTGTTTCTAGTGGTCTATGTTCAGTGTAATATGGTTTCTGAAGAGGAGGTATTATATATACACATTTTTTCAAGTAATAAATCAGCTACAAATGTTTCCCCTATCAAATTAATACTCGTATTGAATGAGGCATCCATCTCGGACAGGGGTGTAAATGAGTCGAGACGAGTATTGCTGAGCTCGAAACTCGACTCGATTGTTATACTCGTCTCGATTACATTTACATAAATGTAAATGATATATTAATGCCAAAATATAGTAAATATTGTCCAAACTCAATTAGGTTCGCAAGCCTTTCGAATCGAGTATTTATGAGCTCGAAACTCGACTCAACTCGATTAATTTCGAGTCGATTTCAATCTTTTTCCGAATCGAGCACAAGTAGCTCGCGAGTTGCCTCAACTCACTTACACTCCTAGTCTCGGACACCCAAGCTATCGTGATTATTAATTAAGGGGCCATAATTATTTGTTTATTCACACACGTGTATGTGAAATATATAAAACTATTAATACATTTAACAAATTTGTTTATGCTTTGATGTCAAATACTCTTCCTTTCTTCTTAACTTTGAATGTGACATTTTTTTTTATAATTTTTTTTATAGAAAATCTACATCTTTATTAAACATAGACAAATATTTTAACTAAAACATATCCACAAAATTATTAAAAAAATAAGTGTCTTTTTATTATTAAATAACATATTTGTTCCATGTAGTTAGAAAAAAGATTCGGTTCATATTAAATAAAATCATATTTTTATTTTATTTTATTTAATAAAATCATATATTTATGTATTATAAATAAATATTATTAGCTTAAAAAAAATACATATTATGGAGTATTAATAATTTGTATATGATGGGGGAAATAATTTAGGAAAATAAGTATCAAATACTAAGTGAAATTTTTGGGAGATTAGCGGGAAGAAATGGCGGTCACAATTAAGCGCTACATTTTTTTCCCGAAATCTGAAATCCTTTGAATCTGAAATTCTGAATCCTTCAGCCTTCGAAAAACAAAGAAAATTGAAATCCTTCAAGTTGGTGCCCCTTGCTGTCGCGCCGCCTATACTAGCAGTCACACTGCTCGCCCCTTGCTGTCGCGCCGCCTATACTAGCAGTCACACTGCTCGCCCCTTGTTCTCACAGACGCAAGGGATGCTCCGTTCTACGCCATTTAGATCCCGACGACCGTCGTTCTCTTCGAGTTAGAGTTTAAGCCCTCGTTTAGGTCTCCGATCCCTCTCGGGTATCTAATTTTACTAATAAAAATATTAAAATTTGTCTAAATTTGTTGCTTGTTTTGTTAATAAACACAATGATGTTTTTAAACTTGTATTATATTTTATTTTAGAGCCTGGATTCATAATTGAATCTTTGTTGAGATCTTAATTGGTCGCTTCAGGCTGCGGCGCTTCAGGCTGCACTCCACTGCCATGTCCGTCGGGCCATTGGTCGCCTCACCTCGCGACACGGCGCACTCACCGTCCCTCAGTCGTCACATTCGGTCGCCCTCTCCCGCTCACGTTGACTTACCTCGTGCTTTCAATTAATTTCTCTCTCTTCCGTTATATTTCGTTCCTTCTCCATCGGTCTTGATCATTTAGTAAGTTTCTCTGATTTGATTCACATATGTTTCTTCGATTAATTATGAAATTTATGAATTGAAGTTGTTTTCCTTGTATATAGGAACTCTTTCACCCTGTATTGCAGAATTGAAGTTTCTGGTTAACCTAGTGTGATAGATTGCCAGTGTTTTTATATGAATACTTGTGACTAGGTTGATTTACTTGGTGGAAATGTTCAGATCGAGTCATTAGACACTTTTGGTAGAAACTCTGAGAGGCTTGCATTTGATCACCTAGTGTGATAGCTAGATTGCCAATGTTTTACATGAATTTCAAGTCCTGCTAATTTTCCTAGAGTTGAATAAGATAACTTTATTTTGTACTTTTCATGACATTGACTCGGAAGAATATATTTCATTGCAATATTTAGTTATGCTAATTTTCCTAGAGTTGAATAAGATAACTTTATTTTAGTTATGCTAATTTCTTTCCAAGTTTTTTAAGTGTAATTTCTTCAGTTTTTGTGAACGTTCCTCCCTGTTTCGGGAAAATGATTCAATGGAAATATGTACAGAGTCCTTACATTGAATATTATTCTAGAATTGCATAATTGTAGGATAATTGTGGTATCAAGCTCAAGCCGATGCTCGTATTCTTATTTCTTGTTTGATTGTTGAAAAATGGAAGGTTGGGAAATCTAGAACGAATGACACAAAGATTCGCAGAGCTGACTACTATGGCACATAGAGGGGAAGTAGAAGCTACAGTGACCAATGTGATTATAAGCTCATCTCTAACATATTATTTACTATTAATTAAAACATATGAATTCTGCTTGCCTGTGATGTTTGGTTTTATTTTGTTTTGCACAATGTTTGATACCTGGGTTCAATATGGGCTTGTTTTTGTTTAATTGAGATCAAGCTCGGTTATTCACATTTACCCTAATACTCGCTCCAAATATAGTAGTGTCTTCTGTTCTAACTTATATGCTCGTCCTCTGCAGCCTTTACCTCCTGCAGAGGGGAAGGAATTGAAAGAAACGTTACAAGGTATACTTGGATAAGGGAAGAAAGTAAAGGTTGATCAGAAGGTGATTATAAATATTTTAACATTCATATCATTTCTCTTCTGTTGATGCGAATGCTAACGTCCAACATTTTCCCTAAATCGACAGATTGATCCCAATATTCTTGGTGGAATTTGGAAAACAAGTTCTGGTGTGATAAACTATTTTGTTTAGGTTGTGAAAAGCTTTTCATCAGGTAAAAGAGAGGGAGGAGACTTTATGGCCGCATGTGTATCAACAAAAGGGGAGTGGATTTTTTGTGTTGGTGAAAATAGTTATGCTGCTGCCTTAATTTATTTATACCATTTGCTACCATAGTTTCACGGAATTATTTAACTTATATGCAGAAAATTAGGTAAAGAAGGATCCTTAAGTTGTGGCTCGCGCAGTTGATTGTAGCCAGGGACAGTTGTCTTGCAAGCATAAACTGAGCGGTTTTTTTTTATTTCAGCCTCTTTTTAAATTAGTTGATTTTCTAGTCAAGAGATTGGGACCTGTACTTATTTGATGTTACACATCCTCTGTTTGAATTTTCTGTATATGAAGAATAACTTTTTTTATTGGTTTGGTGTTGCTCTTCTCTAGAATTCTTCTCTGTTTGGGTGCATTGATTTGAAGACATCGATGGAGAAAATAGCTGTTGTAACAGAGAAAATTAGAAAGTAAGTCATATATTTTCCTTTCTTTATCCTTTTTCGTGTTATTGTTATTAAATGTAGGAAGTAAATTTGTGTGACATGTATACAATTTGGGGATTCAACTGACTACTTTATTTTATTTCATGTGGTTATGAGTAGAATTATGTGTGTAGAGGTTTTACAATGCAAAATCAGAGGAAATTTGCTTCTATTTAATGAAAGGTACTCCAACATAAATTGATAAGAGAACTTTTGAGGATGTTAATGAATCTGGGTAGATGAGGTTTGTGATATTATTAAACATAGGTTTGCTTTGTGGTCTGTGAGCCATAGCTTGTTTAAGGGTTTGTCATTAGCTGATGTAGTTAGAAACGGGTGTTTAGCATTCTAGTTCTAGTTTTTGCCTTTATTGGCACTATCATTTTATTATTGTTGAGGGATTCCTCATTCCTATTTCTGCAGGAAAAAAAAAAAGAAAAAAGAAGACATTGTAGATAATAATCATCATATTACCTGAGCTCATTCTTGCATATCAATCCTTTGATTTTTGCAGAAATATTATGGTTTGTGATACTCCAACTTTAGTTGTATGCATTGACAGCTTAAATATTTCTTGAAGCATTATGTCTAATACTTGTGTTTCCCAACTTTCCATATTTTCAAATATTGTGAAAAGTGGAACTTGATTTATATTTTATTTGTTTTATGAGTGCAACATATCTAGAATATTTGTTAAAAAGTGCAACATATCTAGAGACTTTAAAAAAAAATATAGTGATGTAGCAATATTTTTGTCCCGCATATTTTCAAAATTGATTTTTGTTTTTGTTTTGCAGGTTACATCATGAAGTGTGGTTATATACTTTGTAATATAGCTTATATACTAGTTTTTGTATATGAAACTAATGTACTAATGTTCATTGTTTTTTATGGGTGAAGAAAAAATAAATTATACTAGTGTGGTTTTTGTTATTTAGAAATTAATATTATAAATTCTTTTTATGATGTTTCAAATTTTATTATAAATTTTAGTATTAATAGGTAATGTTTCAAACTCAATAAATATAATATTATATCAAGAATTTAATATAATTATTAGATGCTAAAAGCATTTTTTGATACTAAATAATTCAACCTTTTAGTATTAAAAATATGTATTGATATAATATATATAGTATCGATAAATATTTTGAATACTATAAATAAAATATACTATCATAAAAAATTGATTAATTATTTGATACTAAATAATTATTTGATACTAAAGTAAAGGTTAAATCTTTTAGTATCAAAAAATATTTATTGATAATATATTTTAGTATCGTTAAAAAAAATTGATACTAAAAATACAATGTAGAATTAAAAAAAATTGATACCATTATCCGATACTAAATATTATTTTGATACTAAAGAGTTCAATCATTTAATATCAGAAAATATTTATTGATACTTTATGTTTAGTATCGGTAAGATACTAAATACAATTCTGATACTAAAGAGTTCAATCCTTTAGTATCAAAAAATATTTTTTGATACTTTATGTTTAGTATCGGTAAAAATTTACGATATTATAAATACATTGTTTTATCAAATTTTGTATCAAAAAAAATCCATTAGTATCAGAAAACATTTGTCGATACTATATATTTCTGATACTAAAGGGTTACCCTTTGGTATCAGACTTTTTTTTTCTGATACGCGGTCTTTAGGATCGGGAGTATAGGTATCGGAAGTGGTATCGGAAATAAATTTGATACCAATACCCTTTGATATCAAATATTTCATCTTTTGTATCAAAAAAAATATGATGCTGAAAACCTTTTTTTTTTGTAGTGTAATGACAACAATAGAATGTCACAAAGATAAAAATTTAATGTTTGTGTAACAAATGATGACGAAATTCATGCGTCACCAAAAGATCGATATGAAATTTATGATCCTCTTTTGTGAAAAATGACAAATGATTATTAATTGTCACCATATATAAATATTGGTGACGAAAGAATGTGTCACTAATTATTTTGAACAATTAATGACGAAACACAAAATTGTCATGAAAATATTATATTATATGACGATGATTATCGTCACTAATTACAATGAATATCGTCGCCAAATAATATTGTGACGAAATAATATTAATCGTCACTATATATAAATATTGATGACGAAAGGATATGTCACTAATTACTCCGAACAATTAATGATGAAACATAAAATCGTCATAAAAATATTGTATTATATGACGAATATGATAGTCACAAATACTATGAATGTCGTCACCAAATAATATTGTGACAAAATAATTGTGTCACTACTTATTTTGAATAAATAATGACAAAACATAGCATCGTCGTGAAAATATTATTTTTCATGACGATGAATATCGTCACATATTATTATAAATTTTGTCACCAAAAATTTTTGTGACGAATTTCTTATTGTTGTCATGATATTTTCAAATTGGTGACGAAAAAAGATATTATTGGTGACAAAATAAAATTTCGTCATGAATAAAAATATTATTGGTGACAAAATAAAATTTTGTCACGAATTCTAGTTATTAAGTGACGAAAAATAAATTTGTCACGTTTAATTAACAAATTGTGACGAATTTGGTGTCGTCACGAAAAAATTCGTCATGTAAAGTGTAATTTCCTGTAGTGTTGATGTAGTGGAGGCGATGGGCGAGGGCCCGCAGTAGGACGTGCCCATGGTGCTGAAGGAAATGGGCATCGGGGGTCGGCCACTGCCACGGCCAATTCTGAGAAATTCCAGCCTATGGGTGTCGCCACTGGGTTTGTTGAGAATTTGAGCTTGCTCCCTTTCCGCGTCTAGGTCCCTTACGTTTCTGTTGTTTTCGTCCCCCAACATCAGGGCGGGGAATGGTCGGAGAGTCAGAGGCATGAGAGGCTGTCAGCATTGCCGCTCCAAAAGCAGCTCTTTTAGCCAATCCAGCCTCCTCAAGAACAAGCATGGAACGAGCTTGATAAAAGTGGGGAAGAGGATTGCTTTGTCGAAGCAATGTGCCCACGCCACTATAGGCATATGTCAGGCCCGCAACCAATTAATGAAGGACAAGACGATCTTTGGAAACGGGAGCCCCAACATTTTTGAGTTGATCCGACAATACCTTGAGACGTTGGCAGTAGGCCGAGGCATTGGGAAAATCATCCATGGTAGTGTTGTAGAAATCTTGTTCAAGCGTTACCGCTCGGGAATGTTTATTGTCCTCAAACGGCTAAAGGAAGACTAATTCTTCCTTTACTCAAACGGCTAGAATTTAGTAAGCAAAGTGGTTGCGATTCTTTAGGAAGTGGAGATTCGCAGACTTATTCAAGGATAGAGGAAGGGCCGATCCGAGAAAGGGGGAAAACCTAATTTCCCTTCAATGGAACTCCTCTATAAATAGCCGAGCCTAGGTACATTAACAGGTTACGATCTCTGAAAACTACTTAATCTTATTAAACCTCTCTTATAAAGCTCCTGAATCTCTTCTCCGAGAACCTTATCATTAAAAAGAGGACTCTTAAGTCCCCATTATTGACTGAATCACACATACTGACTTGAGCGTTGGAGTGTTCGCGCCGGACTCCCCTCCGGCGTGTCTTTTGCAGGTTCTTAGAGGATTCTTTTGAAGGAGGCTTTAGACCCAGATTCTTCATATATCGGTTCAGGAATCTGGATATCTGACGTGGAAGACATCTAACCTATCCGTGCAAATTTTGGCACAACAACTGGCGCCGTCTGTGGGAAAGATTTGGGAGATCTTCTCACGAATTACTACTTGTTTGAACGATGGGCGGAGGAAATAACACAATCACGCCTACTCTAGGGAAGAAGACTCTTCCGGGGGATATCCCTCCCCTACCATCTGATCCAGCATCGAAGGGAGGCCGCGGAAAGGACCCTATGTATGTCCCTTCTGGATCGAATCCGCCAATAGCCCCGGCCACCACGCCAATCCCGGGCCTGGGTGACGGAGTGACGGAGAATGCTGAAATCCTAGAGGTCCGGGCCTCAGGTTCTCAACATGGGGATGCTTTGAGCGCAGAACCATTCCTGGTTTCTCCAGATCAGTTGAATGCCCTCATTGACCGAGCTGTAGAAAGAGCTTTTGCAGCCCAAGGAGGTCGGGCCCCGAGAACCGTACCAGTGAACGCGGAGACGCCTACTCCGAGACTTCAGGACGAGGCCCCCGGGGCCTCCCAAGCACTTTCTAAGGAAGAGGGAGTACGAGTAGAGGGAGATGAGAAAGCGCCCTCTCGGGCAGAAAGAAGTATCCCCCCTCGGGGTGCAAGAAGGAATGCAGACTTGATGTCCCGAGAGATAGATCCCCCCGAAGGAGAAGAGAGTACAGATGACACCTATCCGGGCCCAGTCAGCGACCAACTACAGGCCCTACAGAAGGAAATGAAAGATATGAGGAAGCAGATGAGTAACCGAACGAGTAGGTCCGCTTATGTTACTGGATGTCAGTTTTCTTCTAACATATTGCAGGATGAGTTGCCATTCAACTTCAAACCCCTCAATTTCGAGTACGATGGCACCGCAGACCCTTACGAGCACATGGTAAGATTTGAGAATGCAGCCCTGTTACATCGATACGGGGAAGGGGTCAAATGTAGAGTGTTCCTGACGACATTGGCCAAGGCAGCACAAAAGTGGTTCGCCCAGCTTGAACCCAATACCATTCGATCATGGGAGGAGTTTAGCGAATTATTCCTCCATCAGTTTGTGAGTGCCCGGAGGCAGCCGCGGGCCACGTTAACCCTCTTCAATATGAGGCAAGGAGAAAATGAGAGTTTGAGAGCTTTTCTCCGGAGATTCAATCAGGCAGCTCTGGAGGTCCCTACCGCCTCTCCAGAGGTAAAGATCAACGCCCTAACCAATGGGTTGCGCGACGGAGATTTCTTTTCCTCCTTGGCCAAGAAGCCAGTCCAGAACTCTGACGAGTTACTACACAGAGCGGAGAAATGCCTCACCTTGGAGGAGGTTCGTAAAGCCAAGAGACTAGAGGTTAGACCACAGGACCGGGAGAGAAGGAGGGAGCCACCCTCAAGACGATCCAGTCCAGAGGTCCCTCGGGGTTCTGGGCCATCGGGAAATTCTAACCCCTCTGGGGGTCCCCGTTTGGGCCCTCGAGGAAGGTTCAAGAAGTATACACCTCTAAGAATAGAGCCTGGTGAAGTACTGGAGGTAGCAGGCGATCACCCCGATTTGAAATTCCCCCACTCCAGAGGTAGGGGCCCTCAGAAACCAAAATCGGATCGATTCTGCAGGTTCCTTAACGAATATGGACATGGCACGAACCAATGCTATCACCTGAAAGATGAGATCGAGAGGATGATCCAGGCGGAACATCTGAAAGAATTTATATTCCGAGATAGGCAGGAGCGGAAGGAACACGACAGGAAGCCGGAGGAAAAGGAACCCAAAGAGGCAGCCGAGGACATGCCCCCTCCGCCGCCAAAAAGAGGAGTAATTCACATAATCAAAGGGGGTCTCGCGGACGGAGATTCCTTCCGAAAGAGAAAACAAAGTGTTCGAGCCTTGAGGGCGGGACAAGGAAGCCAACCGAAGGAGGTAGGGCGCTTGACAGAGACACCCAATATCAAATTCGGGCCAGAGGACGTAAGGGAAATTAAAGAGAATCACAATGATTCCTTGGTGATCACTACTGACATAGCAGGATTTGATGTCGCCCGAATCTTTGTAGACACGGGGAGCTCGGGCGATATTATGTTTTTTGAGTGTTTTAAAAGGATGGAACTGAATGTGAAAATGCGGCCTGTAGACACTTCCTTGTACGGTTTCTCCGGAGGGGCCATCCAACCCCTAGGGTCTGTAATGTTGCAGGTAGGATTGGGAGATGCTCTAACCCGGAAGGTCCACGTAGTGGAGTTCCTCATAGTGGATATCCCCTCATCATATAACGTGGTGATGGGAAGACCTAGTCTGAATCTATTCCAAACGGTCATTTCCACATTTGAAAGTGTGTGCGGGGTGTAAGTGAAGTGTTTAAGTATAAGTAGATAAATGTTGCACAGAATGTTGAGACAAATAGTGCAACACTGACTCTAACAGAATATCAGAAATTAAGATACACATCGGAAGACTTGAAACACTAAAAACAAACGAGACACAATGGAAATACTTTTAACATAGATTTTATAAATAAAAATCTATGTCTGCCTTATGGCATAAAATCAATACTTATCTTCAAGTACAAATGTTGTGTGAAATGTTACAACAATAACTTTCACAACGAAATTATAAACGAGGCAGGTGCCAAGTCTAGAAAATGAACTAAGTGTATAAATTATACACTGTCGAAATGCCTATTCTATCTAATGATTACACTCTCAATAGATAAGAAGACACACAGCCATATGGGTGGTATACAACGTATGATCTAAAATGTAGAACTATTGGCCACAATTTCCTAACAGGGATGAACGCTCGGTCTAGGATATTGATCGAATAGAGCACACTAAATTATCAAGCCTTCAATGGGTATTTATAGATGTGGGATACGAATTCTAGAGGCTTCCACATTGAGGTCCTATTTTTTAGGAAACTCAACTTCCACAACTTCCATGATCTTTCTAGATCCTTCTAGCCTGCTCCAGGTCGTTCCAAATGCATCTAGGCTATTCTAGCATGTTCTCCAATGTTCTGGAATCTTCCAGGTTCCAGATCCTTGTAGAAGCTTCTAGATCCTGCCAGAAATGCGACAACATTTAGGTCAACATTTAATGTAGCATTTCAGAAAAGACTTAGAAAAAATCTCGGAAGGTCAAATTAAGATGTTGTTGATAATGTTAAAGCATTTAAGAATTAACAACATCTACAATCTCCCCCAATTTGACCTTTCGACTACAACACACCTGATGCACATATATTTCTATACATACTCAGTTTTATGTACTTAGTTGAGGTTGACATCATTGCTAAGCACTAGACACGGGCGGTTTATAACCGAAAAACCGCCGAACCGTGAAAACCGGCGGTTTCGGTTATAAAACCGAACCGCAACCGTGTTTTCACGGTTCGGTTTCGGTTGTCGAAATTGAAAACCGGCGGTTTCGGTTAAACCGACGGTTTGCCGGTTAAACCGGCGGTTTTCCGGTTAACCGTACAAACCGCCGGTTTTCGGTTTATTTTTTTTTTAATTTTTTTTTATTTTTTGTAATTTTAATTTATAGTTAGATTATTTTGTCTTTTTACTCATCATTTTTCGTTTTAAATTGTTGTAAGTTGTAATTATATATGAACTATACTAAGTCACTAACCACTTACTCACTTAAATTGTTGTAAGTTGTAACTTGTAATTATATAAGCATTTAACTTAAACATTTGAATAAAAATTACTAAACATAAGCATTAGAAATTTAGAATTTAGAAATAGAAGTAAACATAAGCATTTAAAATTTTAAATAAACTAAAATTACTAAACATTTTAATAAAAACATAAACACACAAACTAAAAATTAAAATTACTAAACAATAAAAACACATAAACTAAAAAATAAAATTACTAAACATTTGACTTCAAATCTTCAATAGTTCAATGTAGGCATTATATTTTGTCCGGATGCTTAGTTTGCATGTGATTCACGTATGTTCCGCATCCTCCCCCGCGCTTATATTTATATTGCTTACCACAATAGTTGCAACAAAGTTGATATGATCCATCAATTGGATTTTGACTGAGTACACGAAAGTGATTTTCAAGGGATCTTCGAAAACGAAAATTGGGGGGGAAATTGGGGGGGAAATGAGGCGGTTGAATGGGTTGATCGACTTCCTCTTCGTTTGTAGGATTGACATTCAAATTTGTTACAATTGAATGATTTGATGATCCTTCATTTGCCATTTGAATTGAAATTTGAAGTTGGGGAAATGAGAAGCAAGTTTGTAAGACTATAAGAGAATAAGAGATTGAGTTTGGTGTGAAAAATGAGTTGGAAAAGGGGGTATTTATAGGACAAATTGACAAAATTCGAAAAAAAAAAAAATTAAATTTTTCGGCAACCGGCGGTTGCAATTTCAAATTTTCTGACCGTTGGAAATTCAACGGTCCAGATCTGTTGACCGTTTGAAATCCAACGGCCGAGATTAATGCGGAATAAAAAAAAAAAAATTCAACGGTCAAAACCGGCGGTTTAACCGCCGGTCCGGTTAACCGCCGGTTTGAACCGATTCACTTTAATTCAAATTCTGACCGTTAGAAATCCAACGGTCCAGATCTGTTGACCGTTGGATTTCGACGGACCAGATTGAAACGCGTGGCGGTTAACCGCCGGTTAACCGGCGGTCCGGTTAAACCGCCGGTTTGCCGGAATTTTTTTTTTTTTTTTTTATTAATTTTCGAATTTTGCTCTATAAATACCCCCTTTTCCAACCCATTTTTCACACCAAACTCAATCTATTCTCTCTCATTCTCAAATTTCTCAACATTCATTCTCAAATTACTTCTAGTTTTAACTTTTACTTACTTTACTTTACTAAATTCTCAAATTACTTCTAGTTTTACTTACTTTACTTTACTAAATTCTCAAATTACTTTCTTACTATACTAAAAATTTCAATCTCTTAAAAATTATAATTTTATTTACTTAATTACTTTACTAAATTCTATTTCACTTCTTGTTGGTCCCAAAGTTGAGTTAAGATTGAGTAAGCTAGTAAAAGTCTAGAGGGGAGGGGTGAATAGACTTTTAAAAATCTTTCAAAATATCAGAATATGCAATGCGGAATTTAGTCTTCTTATATACTGTACTGTGCTTACTCAGCTCAGATCAGTACTTTCAAAACAATATGGGCCTTACTAGTTTATACTCAACTTTTCTTTGGATCTTTATCTTAGTAAATTCTACTGTTCTTGTTTAAACAAATATCAATCAAATATCAACCTGAAAATGTAAAGAACACAGAATTTTATAGTGGTTCGACAAATGTCTACATCCACTCTCACAACTCCAGTTGTTTCTTAATGTTCTTAGTTAAACAATTCAAACAAATATCAAACTGAAAATGTAAAGAACACAAAATTTTATAGTGGTTCGACAAATGTCTACATCCACTCTCACAACTCCAGTTGTGAAGTTTTATTAACTCTTCCTTCTCGAGTTTCTTGTGGCTTAAAGTCCCAAGATTAAGACTTTGATCTTATCGATTATACCTCCAGGTATATCTTCGATCTACTAGTAATTCTACAAGTAACTAGCACACTTGTTTTACAAAATACAAACTTAAACTTGAAAAGTAAAACTTCTCTGTGAATAGCCTTTGATTCTTCTCATCAATTCAGTGGCTTCTCTTCTTTAATCTCCTTCAACTCTGTGAGTTCTTCTTGTGCTCTGTAGACTTAGATTGCTTGTGAATGCTTTAAGATCAGTAGTCTTAGCAGTAGGAGATCACACAGTATTTATAGAACTTAGTATGACAGTTAGCAGTTTGTGAACTAACTCTCAACTAACTCTAAACTGTTTTTGTAACTTCTTCTTGTAACCGACTTTGTAACTTCCTTCAACTTCCAAGTCAGCATATCTTCAATAAATCTTCAGTTACTCTTTAAATAAGCTTTCCAAACTTATTCTTCAAATTCACCAAATCAGCACAGTAACTTACTGTTTTGATTTTTACTCTTCGGATTTTACTCTGCTGAGTCAGTCAGCACAGTAACTTAAAACCTTTCAAAACTTCTCCAGATTTCTTCTAAGCTTATCTTCAATTCTTCTTGAAGTCTTCTTATTCTGAAGTAGTCCTCTGAGTCTTCATTAGTCTTCTGATCTTCTTCTAATCTAGTTCTAAACTACTGTTCTGAACTTTACATTGCTGAATACAAATAGAATACAACTTTAAATATATAAAACCTATCTATACAACAACTGAACTATATACAGATGAGTATATCTAAGTCCTATACTATAAGCTGTCTATACAATACAAAACATCAGCTTAGTTCCTAACAGTTCATATATCAGATCAGTAACCAATAAGATCAGTAACTCATGTAAGATCAATAACTTTCATATAAGATCAGTAAGCATATAAGATCTGAAAATATATAAGATCAGTAACTCAGATTCAAGTATCTCATATAAGATCACTAAAATTATTCTCAGTTTCCATACTCAGATCAGTAATCTTATTCCATATGACTCAGTTAAGATCAGTAAACTTATTTTCAATATTACTAAATAAGATCAGTAAACTTATTTCAGTTAGCATTAAGATCAGTAATCTCAATTTAAGTTTCTCATCAAATGACTTAGTTAAGATGACTTAGAACCACATATATTACTAACTTTAAGTTGCTTTTGGTCATCAAAACATACTTTCATCATCTAGAACATTGTTTCAAGGATTCATATCCCAACAATTTCCCCCTTTTTGATGAAGCCAAAACTACTTAAATGTTAATAAATCAGTAGTTAAGTATGTTGTCAATCATAACAGTTCATCAATTCAGAAATCATATCATATTCACAATCAGATCAGGTATTTCACATATTACACATACTAACAAAATATGAAATGATCACAAAATATAGAAATAAAGATTAAGGTTAAGAAATGTTATCTTCTGAGCTTGTCCTTCATCTTCATTCTGTATCTTCAGATTCTGAATGCAACATACATCCTTGCTTTGATATCCATCATATGTTGATGATCAGTTATTCCTTCTTCTTTGATAATCTCAGCAATTATGTTGTTGATCTCCTTGTAATCAGGTTCTCCATTTTCCAGTCTTGGAGGTTCCCAATTCGGTTCTTCAGGACACAAGATCTTGGTTCCAGCACGAGCAGCAACTTGTGCTATGTCTTCCCAAAACTCTTGATCAATGTTCAGCATGAACTCTTCAAAATCAATAAATTCAGCTTCTTTGCTTGAATGATCACCAAACTTCCTCACAATGAAGTTTGCAATCTGCCACTTCTTCTTCAAATTTTTCCAATGTTCCATATTCTCTGTTAGAACAATGAAATCCACAAAGTTTTCATCTTGAAAATCTTTGTCAAACTCTTTTCCTTCAGCTTTCCTTTGAGCTTTCAATTTCTTCTTCAAAGCAGCAACTTTGTTATCAAATCTTGTTTTTAAGAACTTGATATCCTTTTCTTTCTTCTTTTTCAGCTCTGCTTCTTCAGCTTTCTTTTTCTTCAAAACATTAAGTTTTTCTTCCTCTTCTCTTGAAATTCCAACATTCAATTTGCTCTTTGATCTGGTAAGTCTACCAGTTTCTTCTTCTTCTTGTTCTTCATCAGACAAGACTAACTTTCTCTTCTTCTGAATCGAACTTTCAGCAATATCAGGTCTCTTCTCAACAATCTCTTGACCTTGTTGTTTCTGTTGCTTCCTTAGTTTCAGCTTTTCATTCAGAATAGCAATTTCTTCTTTTAACTCATCCTGACTCACAACCAACTGAGCTTGTTGTGACTGAGTTTGTTCCATCACTTTCCTTGTCTTATCTTCCCCCTTTTTGGCTTCATCATGCCACTCTTTCAAGGAAGATATGTGTTGCTCCAGCTTCTTATGCAACACTTGAGACAGGTTCTTCTCTTGTAATCTATGAAGATCATAAATTTTGGACATTGTATGCTCCATAACCTTTTCATAAGAGAGTTCAGAATTCATCTTATTCATTCTGTCAGTAGCTTCTTGAAACATCTTTACAGCATCTTCCAATTTAGCCTGAAGCTCTGCATTCTGCTTTTTCAATATCTCAAAGTCAGAATTATCAGACTCCTTTTCAACAGGAACTGTTCTGATCTGTTCTTGCACATCCTCAAGAATAATAGGATCAGTAGAGTGAATTGGAATGCTTTCCATTTCTTCAGCATTTAACTCTTGATTTTCCAAGGCTTCTGTTTCTTCAATAACAACAGTGTTTTCAAACACTTCTGTTGCATTGTCAACATCCTCATCAATTTCCATACACTCTTTTTCAGCAGCATTCTCAGCTTCATCAACACCTTTCTCTTCACTTTCCACAAACAAATCTTCATCTGAATTAGGAGTTGCAATCTTTTCAACAGTGTACTTAATTCCAGTTAATCTTTCAACAAGATGAACTACAGATTCTGGAGTAACTAGCTCAAGAAAAGAGTTAACACCAGCTGCTTGCATCTGCTCTGCTTCCCAATCATCAAAGATTGAAGCACCTCCCATACCTTCCATTATAGCCAAATTCTCCTTCAAAGTACTCCTCTTAAGATACACCCATGTGCCTATCCTAAGGAGTTTCTCAAACTCAACTGAGCTCTCATCCAATCCAGGAAATTGCTTCAATAAAGCTGTCCTCAAATCTATCCTGATTCTATCCTCTTTATCACAGATAGTGTACTCCATTAAATCAGCAGGTTTAGGAGCAATAAATTCAGGTTCAGGGGATGATGAAATGTTAATTGGTTCAGTAGAAGGTTCAAATGCATGTTCAGTAGAGTGATCATGAATCTGTGTTGGGGATTGATGTGGTGAAGGTTGATGTGAAGTTTGATGTTGAGGACTAGAAATTGGGGTAGGATAAAAATTAGTGTTCTGAGGGGATGAATGGGGAGTGTTCTGAGTCACAGACAAATAGTGTTCTGATTGTCCAGAACATGAAGGTTGGGGGTTTTGGGTTTCAGCTTGGCTTGGTTCAGAGTTTGAAGGGGTAGGAGAGACAACAATTAACTTCCTCCTAGCACTTCTTGTCTTAGTTCTTTTATGCACAGCAATAGAACTAGGAACACTAACCTCTTGCTCTTCTGAGCTTGATTGCACCACAGTCTCCACAAATCTGACTGTTGGCTCTGAGGCAGCTGTAGCAGACCTTCCTCTCCTTGGTCTAATACTGCTCGGATCATGCCTTGCCTTCGATCTAACTTCAGGTTGATTGTCCTCATATCGGTACATTGAAGCTCCAGACTCTTGTGCTTCAAGTTCTTGAGGTTGTTCCAGAGGGTTCTCTTGTTCAAAACGAACAGACTCCTTCTTCATCAAGAATTTCCCATGATGGAATTTCTTGGGATTACTCCAATACGGCTTTTTAACCAGCTGAGGCAACAAGAAACTCAGCTTGCTTCCAAACCCTAATTTCGATTTAATCGAAAATTCCATAGTATCCTCATCGAACAAAACTTTTTCTTTCTCAATCAGCAGTCTTTCCAAGAAAAATCCTTGCCAATCACCTTGAACTCTGTCAATGATTGCAGCCATAATTCTAATCTTAGAACTTGATAAAGCATCCTGACTATGATGTTGCCCTAACAAACATTTTCCTGCTATGTCCATCAAAAACTGCAGACCAGTAGGAAGAACATCCTTCTTCAGATTAGTCAAGGACTCTGTTTCAACTCCTGACCACCTTCCTACACATTCCTTCTCCTCTCCAGCTTTGTAATTCATGATGTCTACTGGACCTTGAGGCAAATCCAACATCACTTCTAGGATTTCCCTTGTGATAGTCACCTTATGCCCAGAAAGCATGGAGTGAACACCATTGCTATCTCCTTTGAGTTGCAAGTAAAATTCCATTGCCTCCGGTTCATAGACATTGAGTGGAGATGATTCCAGAAATTTCCTCAGCCCACACTGTTGGTCCTGAAAGGAGTATATGACAAGTGTATGGGGGGGGGGGGGGGAATACACTTGTATGCAATTCTTTTGCTAATTTGATCAAACCAAAGTTTCAGCAAGGTTGTCTTGGACAATTCTGCTGAAGAAGATTAACTCTTCTAAGATAATCAAACTACTAAGTACTATTGAGTACTTAGTTGAACAACTATCTAGGGGAGTTATATGTGCGGAATAGTGGTTGGCCCTTTAAGTTTTAGACTCCTTTAATTTCTGAAATCACTTAGTCAATGTAACACAGTCTAGTTAAGCTTCAGGGAAGTTGTCCAAAATAGTTTTGCACAGTCTTTGAATGTTTATCCTTGAAAGATCAGTTTTGTGTGCAGTGTTGAGTGAATGTAAGTATTTGTAAAGTAAATCAACACAAGAGTTTATAGTGGTTCAGAGACTCAAGCTCCTACATCCACTTTCCCTGATTTAACAGGATAATTCCTTCACTCTTGGAATTAACTTGTTTTATAGTGCCAAGGTGCACTTGATCAAGAACACCACTCATTGGTGAATTGATCCCTAGGATGTCTAGAGTCCTAGTACCCTCTTCTCAACTCAGAACTGAACTGTTCTTCTCTCAACAGTCAGCTCCTACCACTTCTACTACTACAACCTTCTCACTTTCACTCTTGAAAGGTGTAAGGGTTGAAGTAAGGTTCCAACTAATGAGATATCCTTTACAGTGAAGATCAGTGTATAAGGATAGGATATCTCTCTAAGCTTGTGTATGGATATACAATTGGGTTCAGCTTAGAAGAAGTGTATAAAGACTAAGATAGTCTCTTTGAAAGCTTGAGAGCACTTGTCAACTTGTAGGATAGTTGGATATTCTAGTCAAGGTTGAGGTGCTTTTGGATTGTGTTGAGGTGCTTTCAAATGGTCTTCACACTTCTGTATTTATAGACAAAATGGAGGATTTGCCCGTTGGAGAGGCAGCCCCAAATTGCTATAAATGTCTTCCTTGAGTTCTTCAAACTGGAAGACAGATTCTTGATAGTGACATGTCCTCATTTGGGTAATAAACGGCTGTAACAGTTTTGTCTTCATTCTGCAGCACTTTTCCCAATGTTTGACTTCTTGTTAGGACTTGGACATGGCTTCTGAAGGTTGATCCAATGATAGGACAACATTCCTTATCATCTGGACAACTCTCCTTATCACTATCAGCAGTTTTGCTTTTCAGCATGGTTGGCTTGCTCTTCTTCAGATGACTTGGCTCTTTCCCTTTATTTCTCTTGAGGATGGTCTTAGCTTATTTCTTTGAGGACCTTTAGGGACTGGTTGTCTCAAACTCTTCAGCATAGTTGATCTCAGGCTTTCAGAGCACTTGATCTTGATCAATTTAGCTGAGACAACTCCTCTGGACAACTCTCCTGATCAGTATATTTAATCTTTTTGCATCAGAGCACTTTATGCATAGAGTTGACTTCTCTGGACAACTCTCCTGATAAAAACCTTTGAGTAGTCTTGTCCTTTTGAGCTAGGTAAGCTTGTTCTTGCATATGGCTAGCTTCTTTGGACAACTCTCCTGATCAGAACATATGAATATTTTCTCTGGACAACTCTCCTGATCAGAGCATCTTCATTGGACTTGTCCTTTTGAGCTTTACAATCTTGTTATTGCATAAGAGCATCTTAGATTTCATAGAGTGTCCTTGCTCTTAAGTGATTGTTCCAGAATTTGAGCCTTGAGGGGACTTGATCTTGATCATCTTCAAAGCATAGGTTCCCCCTCAAATTGTGCATCTAATTGTCTAAGAGCTACCTAACATTTCAGCTTCTCATCTAGCCTATAATCTATATGTTCTAACATTCTTAGAACATATTTATATTGACTTAGGCATGTCTCAGGGGGTTTTGGTATTAGATCAAAACATATCTCATTTTATTCCCAACAATTTCCCCCTTTTTGATGATGCCAAAACCTACACAATCTAAGCAAAAGTGACTTGTCTACATCTATTACATATATCTTCAGAAGACATGATTAAGGTCAATATTCCTGAAAAGATAATGTGTTAGTGTATTTCACTGTTTTTGTTGCAAGTAGGTTTCAAGGATAGTCATAGAGAGATTTGTGTTTCTTGATTCAACATAAGTTCAACTATCATTCATTCAAAAATCATTACAGGCATGTTGATAGTTGAAATTAACATATCAGAGCATGAATCAATACATCAGAGCAATTCATTACAATAATTCAAAATAATATTTTCAGCATCAGAGCACAGAACTTGTATCAGAGCAATTCATAACAAACCAGAGCAAACAGATTAACACATCAGCAATCTTGACCATATTTCAGCATAGTTGATCATTCAAGTAAGGTCAGAAGACTTAGCAATTTCAAAGATCATCCTCAGGAGGTGGCAGCATTCCATACTGTGCCCACACTCTTCTTTTCAGTGCCATGGCTTCTTGGTTGGTTCCCTTAGGTCCAAGAACCATCTTGTTCAGCTTAAGGATCTCAGTGAATTCCCTCAGAATTCTTGCTTGGTCAATCCATCCTTCAAGCTTTGGAGGCATGTATATGATTGGCTTGGGAGCTGTGAGTTCAAATCTTGCAATGTCAGCAGCTGCAAGTAGTTGTTGATACAACTCTCTGTAGTATTCTATCATGAACTCAGTGAAGGCAGAGTTTGCATCTCCTCCATTCCATCTGTCAATGACATAATAGTCATAGACAAACTCCCTTTTGGCTTCTTCCCATGTGTCATTCAGTTGAATTGGCACCCATTTATCCAAGTGTGGATATTTGGTGTCCATTGGGATTAGAAGCTGAGGCTTCATCTTGCTGTAAGTTGCTTTCCTCCTTCTTGGTTTCTGAAAGTTTGCTCTCCTTTCATCTCTTGCTCTGTTGGCTTCTTCCATCAGATCCATTTTTTCATGGGCCCTCATCATGGCCAATTTCTGTTGTGTTTCAGGGTCTTTGCCATACCCTTCATGAAACAGCTTTGATGGATCATGGGCTAGGACAGTTGTCTTCTTCTTAGGTTCAGATCCAAATCCTTCAGCAAATAACTCTTCAGTGTCTTCAGAGGACTTGGTTTCTTCAGCAGTTTTGCCAGATTTAGAAGATTTGTCCTTTTCAGCAGCTTTGGCTTTCTTTGATGTAGGCTCATCTTTATCAATTCTGAATTCAGGTGGAAGATCAAGGCTGCTAGGAAAGTCAGTGAATTTCTCAATTTGTCTCTTCTTTCCTTGGGCCTTCTTGATCTTTCCTCTGGTTTGGACACCTTCAGCATCTTTGTCCAAACCTGACACTTCACCACCTGGTCTTTGTTGTAGCCTTACTCTTTCCTCTTGAGCTGAGGCCATTGAGTTTTTCAATGCCAATGCTAACTGCTCCTCTTCATCCAATTCTTCCAAATTCAGCATTTCTGGCTCTTTTCCCTTTCCTTCAGGGACTTTGTCCTTCCCTTTCACTGGACTCCCAATTACTAAGGCACCTTTTGCCCTTGCTCTTTCCCTTTCCCCCTTTTTGGCAGCATCAAAACACTGGGGCTTAAGGTCACTCATTGTTGAGGCCATCAGGGATTGGGCCTGGTTTAGGGACTTCATCTCCTCCAACAAATATACATTCTCATCATGTATATTCTGCATTCTATCACTGCTCAAGCTAAGGAAAGCTAGAACAGGCTTCATCTTTTGTTGGACAACCTCTTCCATGGCTGTTTTCAGAGATGCATCCAGTTGGGCTTTTAAGAGCTCAGTGAGGTTGGCCACTGCTCCTTCAGCAATGTTGGCCAACACTTCTTGGGAAAATTTTTCTGAGGCAGCTTTGACCATAGCTAGCCTTTGCTCTTCAGCTCTTCTCTTTTGCAGTGCAGTCTTCTTTCCAATAGCTTGTTTGATAGTTAGCCTGAGAGCTTTGACATTAGCATTGTGATTGTCTCTCAGCAGCTTTTGTTCTTTCTTGACCTCCTCTGAGATGGCTTCCATGGTTGATTTGGCACTTTGAACTTCAGTGGAGATGGTTTGGAGACCAGATTCCACACCACTGATTCTTGCCTCAAGAGTTGGTAGCACAACATCTTCAGAGCCAGTGAGCCTCATTTCTATAGATGCTAGAGTCCTTCCTTGCTCATTCAATGCTCCTGAAGTTTCAGCATGAGCAGATTGGACTTGATGAGCCAAGGAGTCCAACTTCTCTGATTGCATTCCAAGTAGGGCCTGAGCTGAGCCTGTATCAACTTGGATAGGTGCATCTGTGAGGAACTCATCTGCAAAAATTTGGTCAAGAGAGATACCTGCAACATCAGATAAATCAAACAAGTTAGGAAATAAGCACTCATCACCCTCAATTTCTTTTGCATAAGACTCTGATACATCAGCAGTCTTCTTCTCATTTTCAACTTGTTCTTTTCTCCCTTCATAATTGATGTTCTCACTCAAGGAATCAGGCCTCCTCTCATCAAGGGATTCTTGAAGTTCAGATTTGACTTCAAGAATAACCTGTCCTTCCTCACTTATTTCACCCTCATATGTTGGTACACTCACTATCTTAGTGATGACTACCTCTCTTTCATCTACAACTCCCTCTGATTTTTCAACTAATCTCTCCTTTTCAACTCCTTCTCCTAATCCTGCAGCATCTCCACCTTCAACAAGGTTCAAAGATGGCAGTTGTGGGGAGATCACAGTGCTTATATCAGCAGCCACTGAGTCATCCTGAATGATTAAGGGCTGATCAATGTCCAACACCTCTGACACTGAATAGGCCTTAATCAAACTAGCCTCTAGTACAGGAACCTCAACATCTTTAGGCTGTGCCTTGGGTTCAGAAGAACCTTCATTGGCAGATGTGTCTTTGGTTGTGTTACCACCCTTGGTCAACACCTCTGAAGTTACAGAGCCTTTCCTATGATAGGTTTTAGGAGGATTGGAAAGTCTATCTGCTACAGAAGACTTGGGTTGAAGGGTTTCAGGGAGGTTGGCTTGAGGGGTTTCAGGAGGGTTGGGATTTGAAGGGTTTGAGGGATCATCAGGGGAATCATCATCATTAGAGCCACTGTCAGGGTGTTTGATTCCCTTGGCTTTTCTTTCTTTCTCCTCTTCAATCTTATCGGCTACCAACTTTGCAAAAATCTCCTCATCAATGAGGAATCTTGTCTTTGAAACTCCAGCAAAGTGTAGCAATCTGTTTTCCTCTATTTGCCACCAGTTTGCACCTTTATCTTGGATGACTTGTGATATCTCCATCATAGATTTATCTTTCACATCAACAAGCATCCTCAAATCATGAAAGGCCTTCTGAATTCTTGGAAATTCAGCAAGTTGTGGATACAAACTGTCCACAGTAGCCTTGGCTCCTCCTCTGAGCATACTTTCATAAGTATACTCCTCCTCATCTCCACTTAAATGGGGACTTTGGGTTATAGGGGAGTTGGCTCTGGGTTCTCCTAACATGGCTTCAGGCAAATTGATTTCAGGGATAATGGTCTCAGAAGGGTTGGGTGCAGTAGAAGGATCTTCAGTTGCTGTTGAGAGCAATGGGTCTGAAGGGGCTTTAATCAGAGGGGTTGGCTCATTGAGTGCATGCTCTAAGAGCTTTGAGTAATTCAGCATGGATGAGTCAAGGGGAGACAGGAGTCTTGTCTCATCTACTGCTAAGTCAGCAAGCACATCAATGCCACTTCTTTGCTCATTCTCTTCTGGAGAATACCTCTTAGTGAGATTTACAGGGGTAATGGGTTGGTTGGAAGGGGTGACATTGGTTTCAGGGGAGTTGGGCTCAAGGTACTGAATTTCAGGGAGGTTGGCCTCTATAGGTTGACCTTCAGGGACTTTGGATTCTGGAGTTCCAGAACCAGATGAATTAGTCCTTGACATGGATTTGGCCCTGCTTTCAGCTCTGCTCTCCCTTAGAGCCAATTGAAGAGACCTTTCTTCTTGAAACTCCAACACCTTCTCAGTAGGTTTGGCCCTTCTCTTGCTGGCCCTACTGCTTCCACTTCCTTCCTTCTCAGGGACAATTTCCCTGATTCTCTTATCACCCTTCTTCTTTTGCCTAGTCTCATTGTACTTCCTCCTCAACTCTTCTGAGTGGTCAGAAGGCACACTCACTCCCTCTTCTGCCACTGCATCAACTTCAGCTGATGCTCCTGAGGCTTCTTTTGAAGACAATTGAGACATCTTTCTTGTTTTGACAACCCTGGCCTTTGTTCTCTTTTTCATTTTAGGCTTCTCTTCCTCCTGTTCTTCAACAGGCTTGACCAGTAACATCCTTCTTTTCTCAGTTTTCTTGCTGAGCTTTCTGAATAGGATCTTTTGGGCTGGGAGGGGTTTTGCAAAGGTTTGCATCTGGGAATAGTGGGAAAACCTCTCAATCAACAAGCTTGCCCTGGTGCAATACTTGATTTTCCCTTCTAGCACCACTTTATTGTGGGCTTTCACCTTAAATTTAGCCTTCTCCTTCATCATTTCAGACATAATGAAGGTCCTCCAATCAAACTTGATGCCCTTATCACTGGCATCAATAATGGCAGCCATGATTCTGATCCTAGGATGGCTGACCTGCTCTAAGCTTCCAGTGTTGCTTAAGAGGCTCTTAGCAACTACCTCAAAAAGATTGAGAAACTCTGGCTTGAGAGTTTTCTTGTTTTGAGTTGAGGAGAGAGGGCCTGGAACTAATAGCCATTCTTGGGCTATTTCCTCTTCATGTCCAGTACCATAGACTTCTGGATTCCTTCCCTCATAAGGCAATCCAAAGGCTCCTTCCAGATCCTCTGAGGAGAATTTCACTCTGTGGAATCTCTCCTCCTCCTCTCCTTCTGCAGTGTAAGCTAACCTGGTTAATACTTCTCCATCTTCAGGTTTGCCTCTCCACTTTAGGAAGGCAAAGAATTCTGCCATGTAACTCTCCAAGCAAGAGCTTGGTCTTTCTTCCAAGAACTTTTGAAGACCAGCCCTTCTCAACCACCTTAGGGTTGGAGTAATCTCAGGATCTTCACTTTCAAAGGAAATTATGGGCTCAAAGTGAAGATTGTTTTTGTTGCTAAGATAGGCAAAATCTAGGTCTAGATCCTTGTTGGAGAAATCAACAAGCATCTCAGGTCTAACCTTGGGGGCCATTGAAAGTTGCAGAGAAAAGTTTGATGAAGAATGAGAGAGTTTGAAGAACTTTTGAGTTAGGGTTTCGAATACTTGGAGAAGAAGTGTTTGTGGGTATCTTAAGACTTGTGAATATTCTAAAAAGAATGTTTGTCAATGAGTTGGTAAGGTCTTGAGACAATTCAAAGGTGAACAAAAATGGAAATCCAAAATGGACGGCTAGGATTGATTTCAGGGGAGTTGTCCATTTTTGATCCAATGGTCAAAAACCAATGTAACAGTGAAATAACTGTTTTATTCAAAACGTGGGTGGTTTTTAATGTTTGTTTAAGGCTGGGGATTTTTCGAGATAGATCATGTCCCAAAAAGTTTAATGCAAACAAGAGTTAAATCTTGGCATTTAATGCATGGAAAGTGACCTTTTGGTGGGAGACAAATTAAATCCCAAAAAGGTGAAAACTGTATTTCAATGGGACAGATTTCGAAATAGGTATTGATCACCAAAAATAGGTGCTTATCATACCAAGATTTGGTTTGATAGCTAGGACAACTTATCTGACCCTACATGGACAAGTGTCCTGAAGAACTGTGGACAAGTGTCCTGAATTTCAAGAGACAAGTGTCCTGAAGAGGTAAGGTCATGTTTCTGAATTTCAGTAGACTTGACCAAGTCTGCTGAAGTTTGAGTTTGTTTCCCCCTTAATCAATGAGCTTCTTTGGACTTATTTGTCCAACTTCCCTGGATCAAGTAATCCCAACTCTGCTGATAGCTCCAGAAATCTTGCCTCTGCAAGTGGCTTGGTTAATATATCAGCTTTTTGATGGTCTGTGTGAATTTTCACTAGCTTGATATCCTTCTTCTCCACATGATCTCTAATGAAGTGGTGCTTGATGTCCACATGCTTGCATCTTGTGTGCAAGACAGGATTTTGTGATATAACAATGGCACTATTGTTATCACAGAAAATTGGCACTTCAGTAGAGTTGACTTTGTAGTCTCTTAGTTGTTGTCTTAGCCAAAGAATTTGAGCACAACAACTTCCAGCAGCAACATATTCAGCTTCAGTGGTGGAAGTGGCCACTGTGTTCTGCTTCTTGGAGAACCATGAAATAAGCTTGTTGCCCAAGAATTGACAAGTCCCTGAAGTGGACTTTCTGTCAATCCTACATCCTCCATAATCAGCATCTGAGTAGCCAGTTAGCTCAATATTGTCATCAGCAGGGTACCAAAGGCCTAGATTCTCAGTGCCTTTGAGGTACCTCAAAATCCTCTTTGCAGCCTCAAGGTGGCTTTTCTTAGGATTTGCTTGAAATCTTGCACAAACACCTACTGCAAAGGTGATATCAGGTCTGCTGGCAGTGAGATAGAGGAGTGATCCAATGATTCCTCTATACTCAGTGGAATTGGTTGGCACTCCACTTTCATCAGGATCCATCTTCCAATTGATGTTCATAGGGATCCTTACTGGCTTGCTAGTTGTACACCCAAACTTTTTGATCATTTCTCTAGTGTACTTAGCTTGGTTGATGAAGATTCCTTCTTTAGTTTGCTTGACTTGTAGACCCAAAAAGAAGTTCATCAACCCCATCATTGACATCTCAAACTTGCTTTGCATGAGCTTGGAGAATTTCTCACACAACTTCTCATTAGGGGATCCAAAAATTATGTCATCCACATAAATTTGGACAAGCAAGATGTCCTCTCCTTCAGAGATTCTGAAGAGAGTTCTGTCCACAGTTCCCTTGGTGAATCCATGATCCAAGAGGAATTGTGACAGTGTATCATACCAAGCCCTAGGGGCTTGTTTGAGTCCATATAGAGCTTTCTTGAGTCTGTAAACTTGGTTTCCAATTTCAAAACCTGGTGGTTGCTCCACATAGACTTCTTCTTTCAAGACTCCATTCAGGAAGGCACTCTTGACATCCATTTGGTACACTTTGAACCTCTTGTGGGCTGCATAGGCTAGAAAGAGTCTTATTGCTTCTAGCCTTGCCACAGGTGCAAATGTCTCATCATAGTCAATGCCTTCATGTTGACAATACCCTTTTGCCACTAGTCTTGCTTTGTTTCTGACAATCACATCATTTTCATTCTTCTTGTTCTTGAACACCCACTTTGTTCCAATAACATCTTGATGTGAAGGTCTATCCACCAGCTCCCATACTTCATTTCTGGTGAATTGGTTCAGTTCTTCCTGCATGGCTGTGATCCAATTGGCATCTTGAAGTGCTTCCTCAACATTACTTGGTTCTTGCTCTGACAAGAAACAACAGAAAAGAGCACTTTCACCATGGAATCTTCTTGTTTTGACACCAATACTTGGGTCACCAAGTATTAGATCAGTAGGATGGTCAGACAACCAAGTCCTTCTTTTTCTGATCTCTTCAGTAGAGTTGTCCTCTACTGAAGGTGAGTCATTTTGATCATAGAATTCAGGATAATTTAATGCAGGATCTAATTCAGGATCATAATCAGGGATGTTGTCCTCAATGTCAGGGACATTGGCATTTTCAACATTTTGAGTTCCCCCTTGATTATTTGACCCATTAACTACCTCAGCAGGAACTGCTTCTTCATTGGTAGTTGTTACCTGGATGTGAACTGGGATTGGATCATTCAGTTCACCATTTCCATCAGTGGGATTTGTCTCAGGAAGGTTGCCTTCAGGATTGTTGTCCAATGTGGATTTTTCAGGCAGATTGGCTTGAACAACATCTATGAATTCAGTGTCTTTGTCTTTTAGGCTTAATCTGGTTGTCCTTTGTGTGATTTCTTCAGGTTCTAAATGATCATTCCTGATCTCAAAGATAGATTCATCAAACACAACATGAGGTGTTTCTTCCACTATAAGGGTTTTCTTGTTGTAGACTCTGAAAGCTCTACTGATTTGAGAGTATCCAAGAAATACTCCCTCATCAGCTTTGCTGTCAAAAGCTTTCAACTGTTCTTTCCCATTATTGTGAATGAAACATTTACAACCAAATATATGAAAGTATGACACTTTAGGCATTCTTCCTTTCCAGAGTTCATAGGGGGTTTTGCCTTGCCCCTTAGTGATCAAACATCTATTTTGAGTATGGCATGCAGTGTTTATAGCTTCAGCCCAAAACCTCTTAGGTAAATTTGAGTCAGCAATTAGAGTTCTAGCAGCTTCTTTTAAAGTTCTATTCCTTCTTTCTGCAACTCCATTTTGTTGGGGAGTTCTAGCTGCTGAAGTTTCATGAGCTATTCCATTTGATGTGCAGTACTCATTGATGTATGAATTAATGAACTCAGTGCCTTTATCAGATCTTATCTTGATAATGCTAAGGCTTTTCTCATTTGACAATCTCTTGAGAAGTTCAGGTAGTTTGACTTGTGTTTCCTTCTTATTAAGGAGAAATACTACCCATGTGAACCTAGAGAAGTCATCTACTACCACTAATGTGTATTTTCTACCATTAATGCTTGAAGGGGTAATTGGTCCAAACAGATCCATATGTAGAAGTTCAAGTACCCTTTCAGTGGAGATGACTGGTTTTCCTTTGAATGAGGCTTTAATCTGTTTTCCTTCTTGACATGGCTTACACACATGTTCTTTAATGAAAACCTCATTAGGTAGTCCTTTAACTAATGCATTTCTAGCAAGTTTATTCATAGATTTGAAGTTCAGGTGGTTTAGCCTCTTGTGCCATAGCCAACTTTGTTCACTAGAACTTTTAGCAATGAAACATGCAGCATCAGTAGACTTGTCCCAGTCTGCAAAATACACATTTCCCTTCCTAGTTCCAGTCAATAGAGTTTGTTGAGTCTTATCCTTGATTAGACATTTTCCACTTGAGAACTCAACATTAAAATCTTTATCACAGAATTGACTGATACTCAGGAGGTTATATTTGAGACCAGCTACATAAGATACATTGGTTACTTTGATGTTACCAATCATCAAAGTACCATAACCTTTTGTTGTTGCTTGTGAGCTGTCTCCAAAGGTGACATTTGGGCCTTCTTTTTCAATAAAATCAGAGAGGAGTTCCTTGTTTCCAGTCATGTGCCTTGAGCATCCACTGTCAAGGTACCATGCTGTCTTTTTGTTCATGCTCCTCTTCTTGTGGCCCAATGGTACCTGCAATTAGATAGGTTTAGGTACCCTTTGAGTTTTGGGTCCTGAGAGGTTAGCTGTACCTTTGGGAACCCAAACTTGCCTAATAACCCTGATTGATTCAAGGTGGCTAAGTTGATTTCCTAGTGTATCAACATACACTGTCTTTCCCTTAAATGCCTTTGGGAAAGTATGTGTGATTGTGTTAACTCTGTAAGTTTCAGGGGAGTTGACCACTTTCCTGAACTTATGAGTTCTTTGTGCAGCTTGATGAAGTCTTTGAGGAAAGGCATTTTTATGACCATTACCCTTTGGCATGAAGGGTTTTGGTTGTCTCATTTTATTCTGCCTTTGAGGATAGTTGTCCTTAGGTCTATTCAGCTGAGGCTTTCTCAGATGAGTTGGCCTAGGCTGATTATACCTTGGATAGTTCCTCGGAACATTGTTCAGGAGAGTTGCCCTTCCATTGGGTCTACTCTGCTGACCAATATTCCTCTTGTGCTCAGGAGCTTTGGCCATTTCCTTAGGTTTTGGCCTATTCTCCTGAATCACTTGAGTAGGCATTTCATTCAATTTGCCCTTTCCTTTGTTCAGTGGCTGAATTACTTCATTTTCAGCTTGTTGTGCCACTGACTTAACAAAGATTCTCTTAGTGTTACTTGTGGATGCAACACTAAGACAAGGTGAAGATTCAAATGGATCAAAACCCAATCCACTTCTTTGAGCCATAGGTCTTTGATAACTTTGAATTTCCTCTATTGCTCTAGAGAATTTGTTCAAAGCAGACATCTTTAATTTCAGGCTCTCTTCACTTGATTTAAGAATATCATACTCATGTGAGAGATTTTCAAATTTGGCATTTAGAATTTTAAGTTCAAATTCTTTTCTCTTCTGAGAGAGAAGTTGATCATCAATCTCCTTTTGTTGGTCAACTATCCTGAGATTTGCTTCCTCAAGCTTTCTCAAGACTTGTTGATACAACTCAGTAGACTTGACATCAACAACTACCTCAGAGTTCTTGGTGAGTTCAGTAGCCAATCTTTCATTTTCTCTCACACAATTGTTATGAAATTCTTGTAATCTAGTGAAATCTTCCATCAACTTTCCCAAGGAAAGTTTCAGGTTAACCTCACTAGTGTTTTGTGAGATGAATGATGGTGAACTAGAAGTAGAGGATACCTCATCATCCTCAAGAGCCATGTTGCAAACATCATCATCATCATCACTGTTGGAGAATAGTCCATCAGAAGAGTTGAAGCTTTCAGCACTTTCAGATTCTTCACCAGCCATCATGGCCTTTCTATTGGTGAACTTTCTGTCTCTTTTAGCTTGTCTCTCTCTTCTTTATTTAGAGCTCAATTCAGGGCAGTCATACTGGAAGTGCCCTTTCTTTTTGCAGTTATAGCACAGGTCTTCATCATCATCCTTCTTGGATTCTTCTCTTCTCTTAGATGAAGAAAGATCAGCTCTACTGGATCTTCTCCTATCAGAGGACTTGTCCTCTGATCTTTTCTCTTCAGGCTTTTTGTCCTCAGCCTGATCTTCAGGGGAATTGTATCTTCTCCTGAATTTGTTGTCTTGGTAGAATTTCTTGTATCTACCAAACCTTGTGTTGAGCTTGTCAAACCTTCTAGCCATCAAGGCTAGTTCTTCCTTCATTTCAGTCTTGGAGACTGTCTTTGATGATCTGGGAGTGGGTTGCATTTCTGGCTCAGCAACTTTGGCTTTGAATGCCACTCCCTTAGTAGGATTTGAAGGTTCCTCAACAGGCTTTCTTCTATTGAGGTCAAACTCATAGGCTTTAAGTTCTGAGAATATTTGTTGCATGGGCATGGTGGAGAGATCTTTGGTATTCTGCATCATCACAGCATAGACATCCCACTTTTGAGTGAGACTCCTTAGGATTTTCAGTCCAACCTCTCTCTTGGTGTAGACCTTGCCCAATGAGTTAATCTCATTCATCACATCAGTGAATCTACCAGCAAATTTGTCAATGGACTCATCAGACTCCATTGAGAATTGTTCAAACTTCTGCACAGCAACTTGGAGCTTGTTCTCCTTGATTTTTTCAGTGCCCTCACACATTTCAGCAAGGGTATCCCAAATTTCTTTAGCTGTGGTGCAGTGGTAGACTCTACCCATAACTGCATCTGGAATTGTTTGATAGAGGGTGTTCATGGCAAGATAATTCAAATTATCTTTCCTTTTTTCATCAGCAGTGAAGTCATCCTCATCTTTGGGAATCAGTTCCCTTATATCTGCTCTTTGCTCATCTGTCAATCTGGGGTTAGTTTGAGTAAACACAAAAGGTCCTCTTGTGATTACTCTAAGCATATCAGTATGAAGAGATGCAAGATGAGCCCTCATTCTAATTTTCCAGAAATCATAATTGTCTATAGAAAACATGGGCAGTTTGTGATGAGAAATGTGATTGACTGGATTTGTGGCCATGTTGTCTAATCCTTGAACAGCAGGTGGAGGAACAGCATTGTTGTTGGCCATATCTCACAAATAATCAGTTTGTCAACAAATGATGGATTTCAGAAAGAGATCAGTTCAGTGACCACACAAATATGAGAGTTTTGAAAATCAAAATGGATTTTCAGAAGCAGTGGTCTATGAACCCCTGCTCTGATACCACTTGTTGGTCCTGAAAGGAGTATATGACAAGTGTATGGGGGGGGAATACACTTGTATGCAATTCTTTTGCTAATTTGATCAAACCAAAGTTTCAGCAAGGTTGTCTTGGACAATTCTGCTGAAGAAGATTAACTCTTCTAAGATAATCAAACTACTAAGTACTATTGAGTACTTAGTTGAACAACTATCTAGGGGAGTTATATGTGCGGAATAGTGGTTGGCCCTTTATGTTTTAGACTCCTTTAATTTCTGAAATCACTTAGTCAATGTAACACAGTCTAGTTAAGCTTCAGGGAAGTTGTCCAAAATAGTTTTGCACAGTCTTTGAATGTTTATCCTTGAAAGATCAGTTTTGTGTGCAGTGTTGAGTGAATGTAAGTATTTGTAAAGTAAATCAACACAAGAGTTTATAGTGGTTCAGAGACTCAAGCTCCTACATCCACTTTCCCTGATTTAACAGGATAATTCCTTCACTCTTGGAATTAACTTGTTTTATAGTGCCAAGGTGCACTTGATCAAGAACACCACTCCTTGGTGAATTGATCCCTAGGATGTCTAGAGTCCTAGTACCCTCTTCTCAACTCAGAACTGAACTGTTCTTCTCTCAACAGTCAGCTCCTACCACTTCTACTACTACAACCTTCTCACTTTCACTCTTGAAAGGTGTAAGGGTTGAAGTAAGGTTCCAACTAATGAGATATCCTTTACAGTGAAGATCAGTGTATAAGGATAGGATATCTCTCTAAGCTTGTGTATGGATATACAATTGGGTTCAGCTTAGAAGAAGTGTATAAAGACTAAGATAGTCTCTTTGAAAGCTTGAGAGCACTTGTCAACTTGTAGGATAGTTGGATATTCTAGTCAAGGTTGAGGTGCTTTTGGATTGTGTTGAGGTGCTTTCAAATGGTCTTCACACTTCTGTATTTATAGACAAAATGGAGGATTTGCCCGTTGGAGAGGCAGCCCCAAATTGCTATAAATGTCTTCCTTGAGTTCTTCAAACTGGAAGACAGATTCTTGATAGTGACATGTCCTCATTTGGGTAATAAACGGCTGTAACAGTTTTGTCTTCATTCTGCAGCACTTTTCCCAATGTTTGACTTCTTGTTAGGACTTGGACATGGCTTCTGAAGGTTGATCCAATGATAGGACAACATTCCTTATCATCTGGACAACTCTCCTTATCACTATCAGCAGTTTTGCTTTTCAGCATGGTTGGCTTGCTCTTCTTCAGATGACTTGGCTCTTTCCCTTTATTTCTCTTGAGGATGGTCTTAGCTTATTTCTTTGAGGACCTTTAGGGACTGGTTGTCTCAAACTCTTCAGCATAGTTGATCTCAGGCTTTCAGAGCACTTGATCTTGATCAATTTAGCTGAGACAACTCCTCTGGACAACTCTCCTGATCAGTATATTTAATCTTTTTGCATCAGAGCACTTTATGCATAGAGTTGACTTCTCTGGACAACTCTCCTGATAAAAACCTTTGAGTAGTCTTGTCCTTTTGAGCTAGGTAAGCTTGTTCTTGCATATGGCTAGCTTCTTTGGACAACTCTCCTGATCAGAACATATGAATATTTTCTCTGGGCAACTCTCCTGATCAGAGCATCTTCATTGGACTTGTCCTTTTGAGCTTTACAATCTTGTTCTTGCATAAGAGCATCTTAGATTTCATAGAGTGTCCTTGCTCTTAAGTGATTGTTCCAGAATTTGAGCCTTGAGGGGACTTGATCTTGATCATCTTCAAAGCATAGGTTCCCCCTCAAATTGTGCATCTAATTGTCTAAGAGCTACCTAACATTTCAGCTTCTCATCTAGCCTATAATCTATATGTTCTAACATTCTTAGAACATATTTATATTGACTTAGGCATGTCTCAGGGGGTTTTGGTATTAGATCAAAACATATCTCATTTTATTCCCAACAATCACACTCCTCGCACATTGTCAGAATCGCCTGATTTTCAGCATTGTGTCGGCCATTGAAATAGACAGCATTTTCTACAAAAATGCCCTTTTCGCGAACCCAGAAATTTGAATCAAATGTTCCTGCAACTTCGTTAGTTTCATTGATAATATTGATAGTTGCCATTTGAGAATTTTGTAGAAACCAGATTTTTCAGTAGTTATGAAGTTATGAGATTTCCAGAAATGAACTCGTAAGAAAGACGATGAAGAGAGATCGTTTTTGTCAAATTCAAAACCAATCTAGGGCTAGGATTGAATTAGATTATCACAACGAATGGTTGGGATTAAGTCTCGAAATTCGAGTTTAACAAGAACTGTTCATATTCTAGTACAATTCTTAATTTTGGAGCCAATATGTGTTTAATAAATACACCACAGTTTTTAGGTTAGAAATAGAAGAGTGTATTAATCTTCTCTATTAGTAATCTAAAATTTGAACAATTTTTAACTTAGAGAATTCTAAACCAAAAGACTGTTCTGATGCAAATCAGCACAGTAGTTTCCAAAACTATTTCACTTCATTTTCTTACAAGTAAATAATAAAAATTTCACTTATCTGGATCAGCTGAGTACTGTGATCAGCTGAGTAACCTTTTTAGGAATCAGATCAGTAGATGAATCAGCACAGTAGATTTCAGATTAGTAGATGGGTCAGCACAGTAATCCTCAGATCAGTACCCAAATTTCCTGATTTCATCTTTTTAATATCAGCACAGTAATCCTCAGATCAGTACTGTGTCAGATTAGTAGAATTCTGTGGACAGATTAGTAGTAAACATATCTTTCTGTAGACAGATTAGTCAGTAATCAGATTAGTTCTGTAGAATAACTGAATTGTAATCAGATCAGTACTGTAGACAAAGAAGCTTTGTAATCAGTACAGTTCTGTAGACAAGTCAATTTATTAATCAGAATATATATGTAGACTGCTATAGTCTGTAATCAGATCAGATTAGTAGACTTTTCAAATCTGTAATCAGATCAGTTCCCCCTTCAATGGAGAATTCCTCTTCTGTGCCTGTTTCACCTTGGTAAAAGTGTTAGTTCATGAGATATAAGTGTAAAACAGTACATATTAGTAACAATATGTTTAATTTAATGATCACATCAAGGTTTATGCTAAAATGACTTTAGTGTTCTGAGTCAACAAAAGGATCTTTAAGAAATCACAGATTCCCCCTTAACAGTGTCCCTCAGCGTTACCAGCTTCCTCATTGGGATGAAGGTCACTTTAGTAACCTTGTTACCTGTTTTAGTGATCTGACATAGGGTTGTCTCTTCTGACTTTTGAGTTTTGATGTACTGCTCTTAGTTTCTGCTTCATGTCCTTCTTGGTATAAGATCAGTACCTGAAATGTTAGCACAGTTCTATATAAAAACAGAATCCATATCTATCAATCCTAAACTAATGCACAATTCTCTGAATCTCACTTCAGCCAATGGTTTTGTAAAAATGTCAGCTCTTTGAATATCAGTATGAATCTTTTCCATTCTAATATTCTTCTTTTCAACATGATCCCTAATAAAATGATGCCTAATGTCAACATGTTTGCATCTAGTATGTAGAACGGGATTTTGAGTGATGGCAATGGCACTATTACTGTCACAATATATAGGTACATTAGATTCTACAACATTGTAGTCTCTGAGTTGTTGTATTAGCCAAAGAAGCTGACTACAACAACTACCTGCAGCCATATATTCTGCTTCAGTAGTAGAAGTTGCCACACTTGTTTGTTTCTTTGAAAACCATGAAATGAGCTTAGTTCCTAAGAATTGACATGAACCTGAAGTAGATTTTCTATCTATTTTGCAACCTCCAAAGTCCGAGTCTGAATAACCACTTAAAGATATATCATCATCTGCAGGATACCATAATCCTCGATTGATGGTCCCCTTTAGATATTTCAATATCCTTTTAGCAGCTTCCAGATGACTTTCCTTGGGGTTTGCTTGAAATCTTGCACATACTCCAACAGAAAAAGCAATATCAGGTCTGCTGGCAGTTAGATAGAGTAAAGAGCCAATTAAAGCACGATAGTGAGGTTGATCAGAAGACTTACCTCCTTCATCAGGATCCATTCTGTATGTAGGTTGCATGGGCACACCAACTGTCTTACAGGTTTTAATACCAAATTTATCTAGCAAATTCTTAGTGTATTTTGCTTGATTTATAAAAATACCTTCTGTAGTTTGTTTTACTTGAAGACCAAGAAAATATGTCATTTCTCCCATCATAGACATTTCAAATTTACTTTGCATGAGTGTGGAAAAGCTTTCACTCAAGGTTTTGTTGGGTGATCCAAAAATAATATCATCCACGTAAATTTGAACAAGTAATATATCACTACCTTCTTGTCTTCTAAACAAAGTTCTATCAACCTTGCCTTTGGTAAAACCTTTTTCAAGTAAGAATAGAGAAAGAGTATCATACCATGCTCTTGGTGCTTGTTTCAATCCATAGAGTGCTTTCTTTAACCTGTATACTTGGTGACTATTCACTTCAAAACCAGGTGGTTGTTCCACATACACTTCTTCAGCAAGTATACCATTCAAAAATGCACTTTTCACATCCATTTGATACACAGTAAATTTCATATGTGCAGCATAAGCAAGGAACAATCTTATAGCTTCTAGTCTAGCTACAGGGGCAAAAGTTTCATCATAATCAATACCCTTAGCTTGAGAGTAGCCCTGAGCAACTAATCTAGCTTTGTTTCTAACTACAAGATCATTTTCATCCCTTTTGTTCTTGAAAATCCACTTAGTGCCTACAACATTATGATTACTAGGTCTATCAACAAGTTCCCAAACTTCATTTCTAGTGAACTGATTAAGTTCTTCCTGCATGGCTATAATCCAGTTACTATCACTTAAAACTTCAATCACAGTTTTAGGCTCAATAGATGATAGAAAACAACACCAGCAAAATAGAGACTTGCTAGGTTCTTCCTTGGAATCAAACAATTGTTTTCTAGTTTTAACACCTATACTAGAATCACCTAGAATCAGATCAGTAGAATGAGCAGACTTCCATGTCCTTCTATTCTTAACAGAAATGCTATCATCATTTTTATCATGCAAATTATCATGCAGATCAGTATTATTTATATCAGCAGATTTGTTCATAGGAGAGCAGTCATTCAATTCTTGTATTTCAGAAGTTTTAGATGACTCACCTTTGTCTATTACCTTTTCTTTATCAGACTCTTGATCTAGGACTTTCAGGAAAGGATTATATGCTTGTACAGATTCATATATTCCTGTATCATCATCTTCATTGTTGATTTGAAGCTGTAGTTTGTCAATTTTCTTACTGAGCTGATGATCAGCAGAGTCCTGCACATTCTTATCAAAGACAACATGGGGTGTTTCTTCCACACATAGGGTAGAGTAATTAAACACTCTAAATGCTTTGCTTACAGAAGAGTATCCTAAGAATATCCCTTCATCAGCTTTTGCATCAAAAGCATTTAATTTACTTTTGCCATTGTTATGAATGAAACACTTACATCCAAAAATATGAAAATAAGAAACTCTTGGTTTTCTGCCTTTCCATACCTCATAAGGTGTTTTACCATGCACCTTATTAAGAGCACTTCGATTTTGGGAGTGGCAAGCTGTATTAATAGCTTCTGCCCAAAATTTCTGAGGTGTGTTGAATTCTGCAATCATGGCTCTGCAAGCTTCTTTTAGTGTTCTGTTTCTCCTTTCTGCAACACCATTTTGTTGAGGGGTTCTGGCTGCACTTGTCAAATGCTGTATGCCAGACTTAGAACAGTAGTCAGAGATGTAATAATTAATAAATTCAGTCCCCTTATCACTCCTAATCTTGACAATGGGATGACCTTTTTCAACCTGCAACCTCTTCAATAGATCTGGAAGTAGTGTTTGTGTATCACTCTTTTTGTGTAGAAAGACTACCCAAGTAAACTTAGAGTAATCATCTACTACTACTAGAGTATACCTTCTTCCATTCAATGTAGGAGGGTTGATAGGACCATGCAGATCCATATGTAAGAGTTCTAAAACTCTGCTTGTTGAAAGAGTTGGAATGGACTTAAATGAAACCTTTACCTGTTTACCTTTTTGACAGGAATCACATACTTGTGATTTGGAATAGATTTCATTAGGAATGCCCTCAACAAGATGTTCTCTAGCAATTTTGTTGATTATCTTAAAGTTCAGATGGCACAGGCGTTTATGCCAGAGCCAACTGTTTTCTTTAGGACTCTTAGTAATAAGACAAGCATTCTTAGGACAACTATTCCAATTCACAATGTATACACTTCCTTGTCTGGTGCCAACAAGTAGAACATTGTGAGTCCTTTTATCTATTATTTCACATCTTCTGGTCTTGAACTGAACTTTGTATCCCCTGTCACAGAATTGAGATATAGATAACAAATTATATTTCAAACCTTCAACATATGAGACATCTTGGATTTCAACATCTCCATTTTTTATGAATCCAAATCCGTTTGTGATTGCTATTGAGCTATCACCAAAGATGACTTTTGGTCCTTCCTTCTCATGATAGTTAGTAAGTAAAGCCTTGGTACCAGTCATGTGGTGTGAACACCCACTGTCTATGTACCAGGTCTCACCAACTGAACCACCTTTCTTGTATAAGTCCAGTCGATCCTGCAAGGTAGTGATCTTAATAATTTAGGTACCCTAGTTTATTGGGGTCCTTGGGGGTTATTAGAGAGAGGTACCCAAATGAACATTGAGGATTTGAATAAGTGGGACCTCTTCAGTTTCCTTCCAAATTTATCACAGAACAGTACTTTATTAACCAGTTCAGAATTATCAGCAGACTTAGGATCTATTTTTCTGAGATAGCCTTTCCTTGGTTCTATCCCTTTTTCAGTAAGATCAGTATGTCTGTAATAGTTTGAATATGGTCTAAAAGCATGTGGACCATACGGCTTATAGATGCGTTTTGGTCTTTCCTCTCCAATGATATTATAAGATAAAGGTGGAGGATAAAGAACAGGTTTGTTATGATAATGAGGCACAAATCTCCTAGGTTTAGTTGAATACAGCTGAGACTGCCTTATAAAAGGAGGTCTAGGCTGTTCCCAACTTGCCTGTGCTTGTCTTGACCTACTGTTCTGAGTTTGTCTCTTCTGATTCCAGGACTGATCTGATCTGGTCAGAGGAGTATAACTCTTCTGGTATGGTCTTGACTGTACTGGTCTTAATACATTCTTCATTTTACCATTCTTGGTAGTAGGAGGGATGTATTTAGGCTGTACTTTGAGTTTTGGATCATCATCATAAGTCATAGGTTCTTTTCCTTTATCTAGTTGCAAAGAACTTGTACTAGCTCCATTAGTGTTCTTAAATTCTGAAGTAGATGAACTAGGCAGATCAGTACCTATTCCTCTTTTATCATTTGGAGCTCTATATCTGTCTGAGATAGTTTGATTAATCTTAGTAGAGTTAATCATCCCAGATAGCTTTCGATCTAGGCTCACTACTTCAGATTCTAAGAATCTATTGCGCTCTTCAAGTTTTTCACATTTAATCTTTAAATCATTGAATTCATTAGTTTCTTTAGCTTGAGTTTTAAGCATACCCTGATATAGTTTGTCAATGGATGCATACTTTTCTTGGAGTTGAGACAACTCTTCTGATAGCCTTGCATTTATGACAGCTATATTAGGATCTACTTTTGACTGAGCTTCTTTCAGATTAATGATTTCTTGCTTTAAAGATATATTCTCATCACTAATTTCAATGAATGCTTTGTTAGCTTGTAGAAGGTCTTCTTCAGTCGCTCCTTGGGAATGATGAAGACTACTTCCTACACTGCTAACAGCAGCATCACTTTCATCAGTGTCAGAATTGTCACAAGATTGAAATGAGTTAGCAGATGATACCTCATCATTTATTTTGGCCATCATTACCAGTCCATCATCTGCTATGAAGGCTTCATCTTCATTGCTAGAGGGGTAGTCAGATGAAGACGATGGTAACTCTTCTGATTCCGAATCAGAGTCATTGTAGGCCATCATTGCCTTCTTACCCTTGGCATATTTTCGATCTCTTCTGGCTTTCCTTTCTTCTCGATCTTCAGAACTCAGATCAGGACATTCATAAGCATAATGACCTGGCTTATCACAATTATAGCAAACAGGATTGTTAGAAGTTCTTTTAGGAGGAGAATGCTTTCTGTTCCTGTCATGCTTGTCAATTGAGTTCCTGTCTTTCTTATCAGAATACTTTCTATCTCTCTTTTCAGATGATTTTCTATCTCTCCTGTTCTCATTAGAGATCTCATCCCTTCTTTCAGAAGAGTTTTGATCCCTTCTGTTCACAGAAGAGTCCCTGTTATTAGAACCCTTGGTTTCCTTATAGAATCTCTTGTACCTACCATACCTCTTATTTAGTTTATCAAATCTTTTGATCATAAGGCTCATCTGATCTTTCAGACTAAGATCAGAACTATCTAGTTCATCTTTTATGCTTGAGGCCTTAGACTTAGATGATCTAGACCCCTTAGAGGTAGAGGCTTTAAAATCTATGTCCTTAGAGGCATCCTTATCCTTATGAATCACAGTAATAGGATCTTCTTCATCTAACTCAAACTCATGTGCCTTAAGTGTTTGGAACATAGTTTCTGCTGGCCAAGAATCAATGTCTTGTGTGGTTTTAATGATCATCTTGACCATTTTCCACCTTTCATCCAAGGCTTTCAAGATTCTCAGGTTAACTTCTCTGTCAGTATAAGTCTTTCCTAATACATCAAGATCATTCATAATTTTGGTAAATCGAGTATCCAACTCATCAATTGATTCTCCTGGCTTCATCTTAAATGATTCAAACCTTTGGACAGCAGTGGATAACTTGCTTTCTTTGATCAGTGTAGTACCTTCACAAAGAATAGCCAATTTGTCCCACATTTGTTTTGCAGTCTTACATTTTAGTACTTTACCAAGATACTCATTTGGTAAGGTATGTAAAATGTAGTTCTTGGCAACACTGTCCAAATTGTTTTGTTTCATTTCTTCCAAAGTCAGTTCTGACCTTGGTTTAGGGACCAGTGCTCCAACTGGTTTAGATGGATCCAGAACAGCAGTGTTTTCCACCATGATGACAATTGGTCCTTCAGTCACCACAGACACCATTAGATCATGGGTTGAGCTAAAGATGGCCTCCATCCTAAGCTTCCAGTAGTCATAATCTGCAATCTTGAACTTAGGCAGTTTGTTCACATTAGTGTCATCCATGTTTGATTAGACAAATAGGATCAATAGTATAGCAGATAGATTTCAAATATTCAGATAGTGACAGATATCAAGAAAGAGTAGCAAGATCAGTAAGATTTCCCTCAAGATCTGCAAGGTTATCAAGAAACAGCAGTCCAAAGAACTACTGCTCTGATACCACTTGTTGGTCCCAAAGTTGAGTTAAGATTGAGTAAGCTAGTAAAAGTCTAGAGGGGAGGGGTGAATAGACTTTTAAAATTTTTTCAAAATATCAGAATATGCAATGCAGAATTTAGTCTTCTTATATACTGTACTGTGCTTACTCAGCTCAGATCAGTACTTTCAAAACAATATGGGCCTTACTAGTTTATACTCAACTTTTCTTTGGATCTTTATCTTAGTAAATTCTACTGTTCTTGTTTAAACAAATATCAATCAAATATCAACCTGAAAATGTAAAGAACACTGAATTTTATAGTGGTTCGACAAATGTCTACATCCACTCTCACAACTCCAGTTGTTTCTTAATGTTCTTAGTTAAACAATTCAAACAAATATCAAACTGAAAATGTAAAGAACACAGAATTTTATAGTGGTTCGACAAATGTCTACATCCACTCTCACAACTCCAGTTGTGAAGTTTTATTAACTCTTCCTTCTCGAGTTTCTTGTGGCTTAAAGTCCCAAGATTAAGACTTTGATCTTATTGATTATACCTCCAGGTATATCTTCGATCTACTAGTAATTCTACAAGTAACTAGCACACTTGTTTTACAAAATACAAACTTAAACTTGAAAAGTAAAACTTCTCTGTGAATAGCCTTTGATTCTTCTCTTCAATTCAGTGGCTTCTCTTCTTTAATCTCCTTCAACTCTGTGAGTTCTTCTTGTGCTCTGTAGACTTAGATTGCTTGTGAATGCTTTAAGATCAGTAGTCTTAGCAGTAGGAGATCACACAGTATTTATAGAACTTAGTATGACAGTTAGCAGTTTGTGAACTAACTCTCAACTAACTCTAAACTGTTTTTGTAACTTCTTCTTGTAACCGACTTTGTAACTTCCTTCAACTTCCAAGTCAGCATATCTTCAATAAATCTTCAGTTACTCTTTAAATAAGCTTTCCAAACTTATTCTTCAAATTCACAAATCAGCACAGTAACTTACTGTTCTGATTTTTACTCTACTGAGTCAGTCAGCACAGTAACTTAAAACCTTTCAAAACTTCTCCAGATTTCTTCTAAGCTTATCTTCAATTCTTCTTGAAGTCTTCTTATTCTGAAGTAGTCCTCTGAGTCTTCATTAGTCTTCTGATCTTCTTCTAATCTAGTTCTAAACTACTGTTCTGAACTTTACATTGCTGAATACAAATAGAATACAACTTTAAATATATAAAACCTATCTATACAACAACTGAACTATATACAGATGAGTATATCTAAGTCCTATACTATAAGCTGTCTATACAATACAAAACATCAGCTTAGTTCCTAACAGTTCATATATCAGATCAGTAACCAATAAGATCAGTAACTCATGTAAGATCAATAACTTTCATATAAGATCAGTAAGCATATAAGATCAGAAAATATATAAGATCAATAACTCAGATTCAAGTATCTCATATAAGATCACTAAAATTATTCTCAGTTTCCATACTCAGATCAGTAATCTTATTCCATATGACTCAGTTAAGATTAGTAAACTTATTTTCAATATTACTAAATAAGATCAGTAAACTTATTTCAGTTAGCATTAAGATCAGTAATCTCAATTTAAGTTTCTCATCAAATGACTTAGTTAAGATGACTTAGAACCACATATATTACTAACTTTAAGTTGCTTTTGGTCATCAAAACATACTTTCATCATCTAGAACATTGTTTCAAGGATTCATATCCCAACACTTCTTCTTACTTTCTTAATTCTTAATTTCTTACTAATTAAGTAATTATACTAATATGTCTTCTTCAAGAGGAAAGGCTATTGGAACTTCTTCATCTTCTCGAAGACGCATTCCATTATTCAACGAAGAGGATGATCAAAATATGCGTAGAATTCTTGGTGACAACATCGTTGATGAGGTACTTGGCTCGGATGATGATGTCGATGAAGAAGAAGGTGGCCGTCCAACTCAAGAAAGTGCAACCGAAAATCCAAATCCAATGGAGGAAGGAGTTGGAGTTCCTTCACAACAAAACCCCATTTTGAGGTCCGAAATTTTTGCACGTCACTTTCGAAAAGTGCCAACCGCCGAAACAGATAAGTTTATTGTTTTTTGTAATTATTGTACAAAGCAATATAAGTTTAAAAAGGGAGGAGGATATGGAACATTTAGACTCCATTTGAGTTCCACACATCCGGATAGAGTGGGAATTGAAACGAGTCAAACACAACTACGAGGATTTACCGGGTCCTCCGGAGGTGGAGTTCAAGGTGAGGTAAGTAATTCGACTTCTATTTTTAAATATGATCAAGCATATTTTAGAAAAATGTTAGCTAAAATGATAAGTGTTCAACATCTTCCTTATAGTTTTGTGGAAAAATTTGCTTTCAATGATTTGGTTCAACTTTCCCTACAACCATGCATGAAAAAAGTTTCTCGTTCTACGATTACTCGTGATATTGCTAATGTTGTTGGTGAATATAAATATGCTTTGATCAACACATTTAGATCACTAACAAGTAAAGTTTCTATTTGCGCCGATATTTGGAGTGATAATTTTCAAAAACATTCTTATATAGGAATTACTTGTCATTGGATTGATGATTCTTGGACTTTAAACAAAAGATTAATTGCTTATAAGGATTTTGATGATATTCATAATGCCGCTAATATTAAAACAAAAATTGTTGATATTTTAAATGATTACGGTTTGAATTATAAATTTTTTTCTATTGGTTTTGATAATGCTAGTGCTAATAACGTTAGTATCGAAGAACTTCAAATTGAGTGTCAACCGTATGTTGGTGGAAATTTTTTTCATATTAGATGCATGTGTCATATTTTAAATTTATGTGTTCAAGATGGTTTAAATGCTTTGAAAGTATATGTCGCTCCTATTAAAGATGCTATTACTTACTTGACGAGGCGTAGTAGTTTGATGAAAAAATGGAAAAATTTTTGTAGAACTAAGAATGTGCATCCAAAAAAATTTTCTCTTGATGTGTCAACACGGTGGAATTCTACTTATAAATTGTTAAGAGAGTCGGTTGAGTATAAAAAAACTTTATGTGGTTTTTTCGCAAAAGAAAATTGTGGTTTTCGTTTACATCCTCAAGATTGGGATCACTGCATAAAAATTATTGAGATTTTGGAAACTTTTAATGATGCTACTTTTGCTATGTCTAAAGTTTACGAACCTACTTCTCATTTGGCAATAGAACATTGTCTTAAAATTGTTGGAGTATTAACACGTTATAAATATGATCCATTATTACATGATGCTATTGAACCTATGTTGCAAAAATGGAAGAAATATTTTAATCAAATTCCTCCTATATTTTTAGTCTCTAAAGTGTTTGATCATAGATATAAGTTAGATGGTGTATATGACATGTTAGAGTTGTATTATGAAAATTTATATCCTAGTGACGAAATTAGTTCTTCTGATCGACCGGATACCGAAGAAATCGTAAGTAGTGTTAAACAACTTATATTAGCATTAATTAGGGAGCATATGGATGCAAATGGTTCTTCCACTTCTTCTTCTTCTTCTTCTTCTTCTTCTTCTTCTTCACATAGTGCTACTAACGTTCCAAACTTGGCCAATATGGATGCTATAAATAGACTTATTTATCAACGTAATCATAAAAGATCACGATCATCATATACTCAAGAATATGAAAATTATATCATGAATTCGACAATGGAAAATATGGAAGGAGATTTTGACATACTAAAGTGTTGGTCGACGGTGAAACTTGTATTTCCGACAATGTCAATGCTCGCAAGAGAAATTTTATCGGCTCCCGCCTCAACCGTTGAGCAAGCTTTTAGTGTAGGAGGTTATACCTTGGATGCAACGAGATCAAATATGACCGTTGAAAACGTAGAGAATCAATGCTTGCTTGATGATTGGGTAAGAGCCGAAAAAAGAGCCCAATCGTTAGAAGAGGATAATGAAGAAGACGAGGAATGGACCTCTACGGGCGGAAGTGAAGAATGAAGAATCGAGCCATGATCATTCAACAACAACGTCAACGGGTAAGTTGAGGTAAGAGAACTACGTGGACTTTGATTCTTAAAATTAAGCTCAAGTCCAATTTTTCCCCCCGCCCCCCCCCCCCCAATTTGTTGTAATAAATTTATTTTGTAAGTTACTAAGTTTTTAAATTTGTAAGTTGTAATTTTAAGTTGTAATTTGTAAGTTGTAATTTTAAGTTGTAAGTTGTAATTTGTAAGTTGTAATTTTAAGTTGTAATTTGTAAGTTGTAATTTGTAAGTTGTAATTTTAAGTTGTAATTTGTAAGTTGTAATTTATACTTTTGTAATTTTAACTTAAAACTTAAAAGTAATTTATTTATTCTTTCAAATTTTTATAATATTAATTTCATCAATAATAATTAATAAGTTATATAAACTAATAAACTATAAAGTATAAACTATAAAGTACTATAAGTTAAAACGGACAAAAAACAAGAGTCGAAAACGCGCAAAAAATCCAAAAAACGAGCCAAAAAAAATAATAATAAAAAAAAAAAATAATAAATAACCGCCGAACCGGCGGTTACAAACCGTAACCGGCGGTTTGCTGGTTCGGTTTCGGTTGGGAAAAACCTAAAACCGAAACCGCCGGTTTTTAACTGTAACCGGCGGTTTCTGGCGGTTGGGCATGTCTACTAAGCACTAGTCAAGACAATACCTGTTGTAATCGTTGGATCAAATCGAATGAAGATCAAGGGTAACCTTATAATGATCCGTGCCAAAGGATCAAATTTTTTTTATCCAAAATAGAATAAGCATAAACAGTATACTTATTCACAACATAAGTAACTATACTAAGATCATAAGTTGAACTGGAAGAATTAACTTAGAATCTAAGTAAGACACTAACAAAAACAAAATAACAAAATATCAGAACAAAAAGAATAAACAAAACAAATACTTAGCAACCTGCAGTAAACACATGATAATCTGTAAACATATTAAGCAAAGGCAGTAAACAAATATCATCAAATGTAACCATAATTTAAGCAAGTTGCAACAAATAAACAAACTAACATCTAAGAAATAAATAACAAGTGTATCAGAATTTCAGAATACTTAAACATTATTTACAGAGATTGAACTGAATAAATGGCATAAACAGCAGCCATTATGATATTCAGATCTCCCTGTCTAGCTTGTCCCTGTTCATCACTGTTCCTGTTCATCAATGGTGTCCATCTCAACAACATTTTCATCAGCTTCATCCACAAAGTAAATAGATGCAAGATGTGCAACTACATCAGTTACTCCAGCATCAGCAGCATCAGGTTCACCACCAGCAGCAGCAGCACGAACTCCATCATCAATCAACTCTTCAATCACCACATTTGAGTTTGATGGTGGTGGTACTCCCCCTGTTGTAGGTGAAAGCATACTGGTCCACCTATCCTTTAGGAACTGGAGTTCATCAATAGTTTCCTGCAAGTGTTTGAGCTGTAATTTGATGAATTCCTGTGAAAGATACACATTACCAGAAATGTTGACACGAATGTTCTCAACATTTGGGGGTGCATTTCTCTGATGTGTTCTGGAAGGGCCTGGTTGAGCAGAAGTAGAGGGTCTGGAAGATCTCTGTGGGCTATCAGTACCAGGAGCAACTATGGGCAGATCAATGATTCTGTCTCCAATCAATAAGGCAGGAGAAATAGCAAGCAGTGGCACTCTCCCCCTCAAAACATCATTCTTCTTAGCAGTGAAGCCATGGTGCTTCAGATAATTTGAAATCAAGACTGGATAGGGCAGATTTCCTTTCCCAGTAGTTTTCCCAGTAAATTTCCTCATATGGTGAAAGATAGTATGTCCCAGATTGAACTTCTTAAGTATAGAGATCCTATACATAAGAATGGATTGGTCTCTTGTAATCTTAGTGGTGTTGGTAGTGGGAATCCAATTGTATATAATCAGCTTATACAAAACAGAATGTAGGGAGGTTAAGTGTCTAGCTAACATCTTCCTAGTCCACTTAGTCTTTCTACCCCCTGTGATTGCAGTAATCACAACATCCATATCTAGATCATCATCCTCATCAACATTAGGAGTGTGCATGAACTCATTAATAAGTTCTGGAGTGAATGGCACATCCCTCCCCCTAAAATTAACAGTACCATAAGACCTAGAACTTCTTTTTCCATAACTTTTCTACATACAGGCATAGAATTCATAAGACCAGTTTGTAAGAAAAGCTTCACCAAATGTAACAGCATTCAACAGATTTCTATCCTCTAAAAACTTAATCATCCCCTTACTATCAAAATCAGGCACATTAATTCTTTTCTCAATTAACAGCTTCCTCTTAGAGTAAATTTCTAACCTTTTCTCAACATAATTAGAGTGATCAGAGATACCTTCACTTTCTTCCTCAGAAGGTAGTTCCTCATCAGGATCAGTGTCTCCATCATGTGCAGAGGAGCTTTTGGATGAGCTCTGTGCTTCAGCAAATGAGCTCTTTGCCTCAGAAGATGAGCTGTCTCCACATCCACCATCATCAGGTTCTGGTGTGGACTCTTTTGCAGCAGCAAATGACTCAGCATTCTTCTTAAGAGATTCTTGCATGTCTCTTAGGCAAGCATTGAAATCAGAATCAGAGTCTGATTTAGCAGGTTCTTCTTCAGGGATCATCTTGGCCTTCCCTTTCCCTTTAGGATCAGTAGCAGCTTTCTTCTCTAATAGTTTCTCAGCAACTTTCTTTGGCTTCTTTGCAGCAACAGTGGCAATTTCAGTTTCTTCATCAGAATCAGTGAACACTTGAATGGGTTCACCAGCATCAGCTCCAGCTTTCTTCTTCTTCCTCATGGATTCAGAGTAATCCACACGAGTGAATACACGGTACGATATCCTTTTTTGTACAGGGCTTCTCTGTCTTTTCCCTTTCTGCGCATTTTTCTTGAAGGGAATAGGAGCAGACTCTTTAGAAAGTGAGAGAGATGAGTTTGTACCACTGTCAGAAGCTTGGGCGTCCTCCATTTCTTCATCCTCAGAATCGGATGCAGCAGCAGCTTCTCCTTCAACAACGGTTTCGACATGTTCCTCCGTTGAAACTGGAACAGTAGGATTAGGGCTTTTTGTTGCAGCAGTCATTTGAGCAGTTTGATCGGCCAAATAACTTGAGATATCCACAGTGATATCTCCGAATTGCATCACGGGTAGATGTCCGGTAGTTCGAAGAGTTGCAGACACTTCTTCGACAGCTTTCGTAAACTGTTCAACGGTCGAATCTTGTGGGATTTGGGTAGTTGTTGGAACAGGAGCGGTTGTTGATGGGGTTGCAGAGACATTGGAGTCGGCATTTGAGGAGTTGGATTGTTGCGAAGCCATTGAAGCAAGAATTTCGAGAGAGTTTTGGGCAGTTCGTTTGGAATTTTCAGAAACAGAGTGTGAGTGAGAGTGAGATTGAGGTTGGTTTCCAGCCATTAAAGGGACGGTTTGAATTTCGAGGCATGAGGTGGGAGAGTGTATACAGCAATTTTGGGAAATACACGGCCAAACATAATTTCTACAAGAAGTGTACTTAACAAAGCTCGACAAACAGCAAATTAGCAACATAAATCACAATTAATTGAGTTTTATGGAGAGAATGTACGTGTAGTTGGAGGTTAACACGATTAATTCCAGAAATAATGTGATAGTGCTCCACATTTTTAGCCACAACCTAGATCATGGTTAATTAATGGGTAAAATCAATTTTATTAATTAAGAAGTTTCTAGAATTCTTTACTTAGTCCAAGCATAATCTGAAAAATAAAAAAAAACGTGGGTTAGTTGTATAATTGAATAAATAAAATAAATCTCGATAAATAATTAAATAATTACTACTTATAAAAATAAATTCGAATCAGGCAATGTTGTGCTCAAAACTGTTACAAACACCTCAACACGGTTTTTACATGAATTTGCTTCATTTGTGTTGCACCATATTTTTTGTTTTTGTGTTATAACATCTAATTTGTATTGATCCATTGTTCCTGTAGAGTACATCGTAGTAGCGAACTCCGTGCCCCATACTTACTTAATGGATTACAAATATATTGATGTTTTTACCAAAGAATCACCTTTTGAAAAGAAGGCATCGTAGTAGTGAACTCCGTGCTCCATAGTTACTCAGTGATTTGGTACATCTTTTAGTATGCTAATAACATTCTCATTTTTATGCATTTGTGAGGTGTAAGACATGTTTATTTTTGCACTACAAGGTTCTTAGATTCGTAGATATTTTACAAAGGAATTATTTAACTAAGTAAGAAATAAATTCAACTTATAAAATTTTACAACCCATGATGTTGTCCCAAATGCTGACGCATTTGTGACAACATCCATCCGAATTTTTCAGATAGTGCTCATCCCAAGAGATTTCCTCAAGATTGAGAATCTCTCATGGTCTAATGCCTTAGTAAAAATGTCAGCATTTTGTTTTTCAGTAGGTATATACTCCAACTTCACAATGTTCTTCTCTACTAAATCTCTCATAAAGTGATGTCTTATGCTAATGTGCTTTGTGAGTGAGTGTTGTACAGGATTCTTAGAAATGTTAATGGCACTAGTATTATCACAAAAAATTGTAAGTATACCATTCTCAATACCATAGTCATGGAACATCTTGCTCAGCCACAAGAGTTGTGTACAGCAGCTTCCAGCAGCTATATACTCAGATTCTGCAGTAGATTGTGAAACACAATTCTGCTTCTTGTTGTGCCATGATACAAGATTGTTTCCTATGTAGAAACATCCTCCACTCGTACTCTTTCTATCATCTATATCTCCAGCCCAATCAGCATCAATGTAACCTATCAGAATGTTGTTGGTGTCCTTAGTATACCAGATTCCAAGGTCACTTGTACCTGAAACATACTTGATAATCCTCTTCACAGCATTCAGGTGAGATTCCTTTGGATTAGCTTGGTACCTAGCACAAACACACACACTGTACATAATATCTGGTCTACTAGAGGTTAAATACAGTAAACTACCTATCATGGATCTGTAAAGTGTTGGATCAACATCTGTTCCAGCACTGTCTTTGCAAAGTTTCAAAGAGGATCCCATAGGAGTTTTCATTGGTTTTGAATTCTCAAGACCAAATATTTTAACCAAGTTCTTAGCATACTTACTCTCGGAGAAGAAAATACCATTACTGCATTGTTTGATTTGAAGACCTAGAAAATAGTTCAAGTCTCCAACCATACTAATTTCAAATGTTGCAGTCATTGCCTCAACAAATTTACTAAACATTTTATCACACGTAGAACCAAACACAATGTCATCAACATATATTTGAGCAATAAGTAAATCTCCTTCAGTGTGCTTAATGAATAAAGTTCTATCTGCCTCTCCTCTAATAAATCCATATTCCAAAAGAAAGTCAGCAAGCCTACCATACCATGCTCTAGGTGCTTGTTTAAGACCATACAAATATTTCTTAAGTTTATATACATGATCAGGATACTGTGGATCTTCAAATCCTATAGGTTGTTCAACATATGCTTCTTCATTTAATATGCCATTTAGAAATGCAGCATTTACATCCATTTGATGAAGTTTAATATCAATAAAACATGCAATAGCTAGCAGTAATCTAATAGATTCTATCCTAGCAACAGGTGCAAAAGTTTCATCAAAATCAACTCCTTCAACTTGGGTGTAACCTAGTGCTACTAACCTAGCCTTGTTCCTAACAATATTACCAGATTCATCAGTTTTATTCTTGAATATCCACTTTGTTCCAATGACATTAGTATGACTAGGTATAGGAACAAGTGTCCACACTTCATTTCTTTCAAACTGACCAAGTTCTTCATGCATAACATTAATCCAGTTTTCATCAGTTAAGCCTTCTTTAGCACTCTTAGGTTTAATTTCAGATAAATAGCATTCAACATTTACAACATTACACATAGAAGACATGCATATTGTTCTTACCACATCTACCTTGTTTGATCTTACTCTTCCTCTTGTTTGCACTCCAACTGTAGCATCGCCTATGATCTGGTCAGAAGGATGACTTTTGCCTATTCTTGAAGAAGGATTTGTTTTGGGAATGTACTGATCATTCTGTGAATTTACAGCTGACTGTTCTGTAGATGTTGACCCAGATGTGTTAACATTTGGTACAACATTTTCAGACTTCAGTGTATTCTCAGAAGTATCAGTAACCTGTGATACATCTTCTTCATCTTTGTCATCTGTAAGACCTTTATCATCATCAAACACAACGTTAACAGATTCTTGAACAGTGTTAGTTCTAAGGTTATAAACTCTATAAGCTTTACTATTTCTAGAATAGCCTAAAAAGAAACCTTTATCACTTTTAGAATCAAACTTATGAAGTTGATCCCTATCATTCAAAATATAACACACACAACCAAATGCATGAAAATATTTCACATTAGGTTTTCTGTTGTTCAAAATCTCATAAGGTGTTTGATTAGTGCCAGAACGAATACAAACCCTATTAATAATATGGCATGCAGTATTCAATACTTCTCCCCAAAATTTCTTAGCAAGACATTTGGATGTGAGCATAACTCTAGCCATTTCTTGTAAATTTCTATTCTTTCTTTCAACAATTCCATTTTGTTGTGGAGTTTTAGGAGATGAATATTCTTGCAAGATACCCTTTTTATCACAAAAATCATTAAACATGCTGTTTTCAAATTCCCTACCATGATCAGTTCTAATACGGCCAACTTTCAAGTTAAACACATTTTTGAACCTCTTATAAAGAATTTTTAATGCATCAAATGCTTCAGATTTGTCTCTCAAAGACTCTACCCAGGTATATCTAGAAAAATCATCTACCACAACTAAGGAATACCTCTTTCCTCCAATGCTTTCAGTTTCCATAGGACCCATCAAATCCATGTGCAGTAATTCAAAGCATCGATGTGTAGTACAATGTGACAGCATTTTGTGTGACATTCTTACCTGCTTACCTTTTTGGCATGGTCCACATACAGTGGTGTTGTGAAACCTAAGTTCTGGAATTCCTTTTACTACAACTGCTTTGATTAGCTTTTTCATTGCTCTGTAATTTGCATGACCCAATCTTTGATGTCATAGAGCATTTTCATCATGTTTTGACAAGTTACACATATTTGTTCCAATAAAATAGCAATTATCAACTGACCTAGTACCAGTCATGACACAAACTTCATCTTTATTAAGAACATAACATGAGTCTTTATCAAATTTCACATGCAAATTATCATCACAAAGTTGACTAATGCTAATCAGATTTGCAAGTAAGCCATCAACATGTAATACATTTTTAAGCTTAGGAAAACCTTCAACATTCAAAGTTCCTTTACCAACAATCTTTCCTTTAGAACCTCCACCATATGTAACACTACCACTATTCAAGGTCACATAATCAGATAAGAAATCAATACGACCTGTCATATGTCTAGAACAACCACTATCAAAGTACCATAAATCAGGTAGACATGCTTTTAAGGAGGTATGAACAACATTACAGGTAGCTTTTGGTTTCCATGCAGATTTCAAAAACTGTTTACCAGGATGTGACAGTTTCTTATGCAGCATTTTCAAGTTTTTCTGTTCTTCAAACAACTTTATACAGCAAGGACGAATGTGACCAATTTTGAAACAGTAATGACAGATATACTTCTTTTTAACCTTGTGAGACTCTGTTTCTGCAGATGTTGCACCAAATGTGTCAACATTTGCCTTAACAAATTTCACAGGTTTTCTAAATTTATCAGAAATAGAAGCAGTAGTACCATCATAACCTAAACCATGATTGTTAGACTTACTGGTAGTTATAGCATTATTTACCTCAGAAGCACTCATGGAATATTTATTGAAACATAAAGTAGAATTTATCAGTTTCTCTTTTAAGTTACAAATTTCCAGATCTCTTTTAGTAAGAATAACTTCTAGCTTGGTGATTGTGTCTGTCAAATCCTCATTCCTTTTATTCAGAGAATCAAGGGTGAGTTTCTGATTCTTCCAATCATCTAACAACTTTTGGTATTCATTGTCATCAGTCCTTTTTCCTGCATCATCAACTAAACCATTAAAACAGTTCAAATTTGGGTGACTCTGTTCTGATGTTGCTGTAGATGTTGAAGCATCAGGTACAGCATCAGAATCTGTTTCATCTAGATCATCATCTGAGGAATCATTATAATCAATTCTGGTAAAATTAGAATATTCATTCTGATTTAATTCATCAAGATCATCATCAGAATCATCACTCAAGGTAGCACAAAAATTCAGTTTTTGCTTAAGTCTAGTATTGGCACATTCATTTGCATAATGGCCATAACCAGAACAAGCATTGCATTGAACTGATTTTCGAAATTCAGGATCATACCTTGGTTTACCTTCACTCTTTGATAGTATTGGTGTGAATTGACCTTTCCTCCTTTCTGGTTGAGGTGTTGATGTGTTGATTTGAATCTTAGGCTGAATGTTGCTAGATTTGTTCACAGATTTCTTAAGAAACTTATTAAAGTGCTTAGTAAGTAAGGCAATGTTGTTAGGATCCTTGAGACATTTATCAAGCAATTCTTCATCAGAATCAACTTCAGTAATGATAGGTTCAGACTCAGAAATGTTTGATGTTTCCCCTTTAAAAACCACAACTTTCTTATCAGCATCATTTTCATCAACTTGATTAGTGTTTATTTCATATGTTCTAAGAATACTCATTAACTCATTTTGACTTAATGTATCTGTATTTTTTTCCTCTTCAATAGCACAAATTTTAGCATCAAATCTTTTAGGAACAGATCTTAATATCTTATTAACTACTCTAACATTAGAAATAGGGTCACCAAGAAAATGTGATTCATTGATTATCTCACTTAACCTTTCATTGTAGGATGAAATGGTTTCATCTTCCTTCATTCGGAGATTCTCAAATTTTGTCCCCAACATTCGAAGCTTAGTCCTTCGAACACTGTTTGAACCCTCACAATGCTCTTGCAACCTGTCCCATGCATCTTTAGAAGTAGAACAGTTAGATATAATTTTAAACTTTGAAACATCAACAGAAGTAAAAATAGCATTTAAAGCTTTAGAATTGTAGCTTGTTGTTGTTATTTCATCAGCCGTCCAATCAACTTCTCTTTTGAGTTGAACTTCACCATCTGCGTCTGCTGGTCTCTTTGGAGCTTCCCAACCTGTAAGTACAGTCCTCCAAGCACGTTCATCAATTGACTTGATGTACATACGCATCTTAGACTTCCAATAAGAATAATTTGAACCATCTAAAACGGGTGGCCTAAGTGCAGTGGATATGTGATGTGTTTCCATTGCTAAACTAAACTAAAAACACACTTGACCAAAGATCTAACCTAGTGTCGTCAGGTATCGGCTTTGATACCAACTGAAAGTGTGTGTGGGGTGTAAGTGAAGTGTTTAAGTATAAGTAGATAAATGTTGCACAGAATGTTGAGACAAATAGTGCAACACTGACTCTAACAGAATATCAGAAATTAAGATACACAGCGGAAGACTTGAAACACTAAAAACAAACGAGACACAATGGAAATACTTTTAACATAGATTTTATAAATAAAAATCTATGTCTGCCTTATGGCGTAAAATCAATACTTATCTTCAAGTACAAATGTTGTGTGAAATGTTACAACAATAACTTTCACAACGAAACTATAAACGAGGCAGGTGCCAAGTCTAGAAAACGAACTAAGTGTATAAATTATACACTGTCGAAATGCCTAGTCTATCTAATGATTACACTCTCAATAGATAAGAAGACACACAGCCATACGGGTGGTATACAACGTATGATCTAAAATGTAGAACTATTGGCCACAATTTCCTAATAGGGATGAACGCTCGGTCTAGGATATTGATCGAATAGAGCACACTGAATTATGAAGCCTTCAATGGGTATTTATAGATGTGGGATACGAATTCTAGAGGCTTCCACATTGAGGTCCTATTTTTTAGGAAACTCAACTTCCACAACTTCCATGATCTTTCTAGATCCTTCTAGCCTGCTCCAGGTCGTTCCAAATGCATCTAGGTTGTTCTAGCATGTTCTCCAATGTTCTGGAATCTTCCAGGTTCCAGATCCTTGTAGAAGCTTCTAGATCCTGCCAGAAATGCGACAACATTTAGGTCAACATTTAATGTAGCATTTCAGAAAAGACTTAGAAAAAATCTCGGAAGGTCAAATTAAGATGTTGTTGATAATGTTAAAGCATTTAAGAATTAACAACATCTACAACATTCCATATGAAAATGAAGTTCCCCACGACTGGAGGAGTAGGGGAAGTAAGAGGAGACCAGTATCAAGCACGAAAGTGCTATGTAGAGTCCGTGAAGATGGCAGATAGAGCGTTGACTAGGGGACTGGAAAGAACGAAGGAAGATGACCCCGAACTGAAGAAAAAGAAAGTGGAAGGGATCACACCCGAACAGGTGAACGTTAAGACAGATGAGGAGTTGATGAATGTGGAGCTCTTTCCCGGAAAAGTTGGCTTCGTCACAAAGATAGGGACCCAACTGGGACCCGAAATGACGGAAAAGGTAATCTCTACATTACGTCGAAATTCTGATATATTTGCATTTTCTCCAGCTGACATGATAGGTATTCCCCCGGAGATAGCTATACATTGCCTTAATGTCGATCCAAAAGCAAGGCCAGTAAAACAAAAGCTACGAAAGTTTGGTATTGAGAACAATATAGTGAAAGAAGAGGTTGAGAAGTTATTAGAAGCAGGACATATTGTGAAAGTACAATTCCCAGAATGGCTCTCTAATGCGGTGTTAGTATCTAAGGGAGCCGGGAAATGGAGGATGTGTATTGACTTCAGAGACCCCAACAAAGCATGCCCTAAGGATCATTACCCGCTGTCGAGAATAGATCAATTAGTGGATGCGACCTCAGGCTTTGAGCTATTGAGCATGATGGATGCATATCAAGGTTACCACCAGATCAAGCTGAACCCCTCAGATGTCCCTAAGGTGTGCTTCATAGCATCGTGTGTAACGTTTGGTTATGTCTGAATGCCATTCGGGTTAATCAATGCCGGTGCAACGTATCAGAGGATGGTCGATGCTGTCTTTCGAGAGCAGATAGGGAGAAACATGGAAATTTACGTAGATGATATGTTGGCCAAGAGCGTGAGAGCAGAAGAGCATATGGAGGACCTGGAGGAGATCTTCCAGGTTATTCGAAAGAATGGTATCAAATTGAACCCGACCAAATGCTCTTTTGGGGTGAAGTCGGGGAAGTTCCTGGGATACATGGTTACTTAGAGAGGGATATAGGTGAACCCAGCTAAAGTAAAGGCTGTATTAGATATGCAGCCACCAAGGAACGTGAAGGAGCTCCAGACGTTAAATGGGAGAATCACGGCGTTGAGTAGATTCATAGCTAGGTCTGCTGAGAAGAGTCACCCCTTCTTCAAAATCCTGAAGAAGGGAGCCAGGTTCGAGTGGAACGAGACATGCCAGAGGGCCTTTGAAGATCTGAAACAACACCTGTCCCAGTTGCCGAAGCTGATCAAACCTTCCCCCGAAGATACTCTCATCTTGTATCTCTCCGTAGGGGAATTCTCGCTGAGCACAACTCTGGTAAAAGAAGAAGGACCCACCTAACACCATATCTATTACGTCAGTAAGGTCATTCAAGGGGCTGAAACTCGATACTCAGAAATTGAGAAGGCTGCTCTAGCCGTAGTATTTACAGCGCGGAGATTGCGCCCATATTTTCTTTCCTATAAAATTACTCATTGAAACAGGTTATCGGCCGAGCAGACCTCTCTGGAAGGATGGTGAAATGGGCAATAGAGCTCCATGAATATGATGTGGACTTTGATCCACGGAGGGCCATAAAAGCCCAGGCTTTGTCTGACTTTATCCAAGAATCCACCAAACCAGAAGAAATAGAAGGATGGAAAGTATATGTGGATGGTTCAGTAACCCTGAGTGGATGCGGAACAGGCATATTGCTGATGAATCCCCAAGGAGAGTCCCTACAGTTTGCAGTGCGATTCCAATTTATGACTTCAAACAATGGAGCGGAGTATGAAGCTCTGATCAGAGGAATGGAGATGGCAGCCGAGTTAGTAGTTCTAAAGGTAATCTTATATTCCGATTCCCAATTGGTGGTTCAATAGGTAAATGGAGAATACGCAGCCAAAGACAACAGAATGGCTGCTTACCTGGAACGAGCTAAAGAGATGATGGGCAAATTCCAAGATTGCAAGGTGATCCAAGTCCCTCGAGAAGAAAATGCACAGGCTGATAGCCTCTCCAAACTTGCCAGTTCCACTGAGTTTGAGGGACGGGGAACGGTGACCTTGGTGGTAGCAGAAATGGAGGTTCTTGGGAGCCCCATTGGCTCCATTGAGGAAGGAGACGATTGGAGGAAAGATATCTGGACAGAGCTCACTAGAGGAGCAGATACTCCCACTACCCGAGAGGCCCGAGCTCTCAGGATCAAATATTGCATTATTGGAGGATATCTATACAAGAAGTCGCTTACCCAACCATACTTGAGGTGCATATCAACCCGAGAGGCAGCTTATACGCTCAAAGAGATTCATAAAGGCCAGGCAGCCAGCCATGAAGGGTACAAAACAATGGTAAAGAAAGCCTTGAGGGCTGGGTTATACTGGCCCTCCATGACAAGAGACGCCAAAGAATTCGTGAAGAAGTGCACGAAATGCCAAAGGAATGGTCCCCTGATCAGGACCCCTGCAGAGGAGATGGGGTTATGCACTCTCCGTGTCCTTTCGCCAAATGGGGAGTGGACCTGGTGGGACCCTTTCCTCCAGCTCAGCCATGCCCACCTTGGCCGCCTGCAAATTGGCAATAGCCTGACCCATTCCAGGTAACCACCAAGGATTGTCAGCACTTTATGCCGGATCCCCTAAGAATTTGGGAGGAGGAGTAAGCTTGTCCAGACGGAAGGCACGAGAGTAGGTCCCATCGAATCCGGGGGCTGAGTGTTCGGCCACGGCATTGCTGAAACCATGATCGATGAAGTGAGGAATGTGTGGCCCCATAGCACACAAGAAGCTGGAACTCTTTAAGAAGCTGGATAGCCATTGAGTATGGAGAGTCCCCAGAAATTCTTGACCCAAAGGAGAGGCAAACAGAGACTTGATGCAGGCTTGTACTCCAACATCCGGCAACTCACGCTCCATTCGCTTCATCTCGTCCTCCATCCGCTTTATCTCATTTTCCATCCGTTCTACCTCTCCCTCCAAATGTCTGGTTTTAGCCACCTCTTGCTTACTTTGAGCCCGGAGGATAGGCAGCTCCTCAGCCAAAGCTTGAGCCCGCTTTTGAGCCTTGTCTCTCTCTGCAGTGGCACCTTTGAGGGTCAATCGAGAGGAAGACGCCTTAGCCCAAAGGAGTTCGTTCTCTGCAACCATTTCGATGGTCTGGTCAAATATCTTAGTATAGACAAGTCCAAACTGCGCGACAAAAAGAGGTAATATTTCAGACATAAAGAAATTGAATGCCATAAGAATAAGGGGATATACCTCAGAAAACAGGTGAGCGCCATGAAGCAATAGATCCTCAGGAAGAGGCTTGCAAGAGAGCGTGGTGGTAGAAGGAGGAGTACATCGGCTGATGAGACGCTGGAGAGGTTCGTAGGAAGCAGGAAAGGAGGCTTCCTTCTCAGGAGCTGCACGAGTATTCTTTCCTTTCTTCTTCTTAGAGGTGACGGAATCGAGCATGGAGGCATTGACAGCTGAACGGGTTCTCTTGGAAATGGAACCAGGGACTTGGGCGGAAGAACCAGGAACAGGAGGAGCCTTGACAGAACTCTCTGGAGCGGGAGTCTTCATTGAGCTTTCGGGAACCGGAGCAGGGGGAGGAGAAACCTCCGGAGGGTTATTAGTAGTGATGGTCGTAGGTGCCTTTACTACTCCTAGAGCAGGAGCATCCCATGAAATGTGAGTCAACCAACTCATACCTGCAAGTCACCAAGAAACATTCAGGAAAATAATCATGTAGAAAGAGCGAAACAAGAGAGTAAGGATTCTTTTTACCGTCATGAGGGCAAAATCCAAAATGGGAGAGAATACAGGGGTTATTGCAGATACCAATGATATCAAAGAAATCGCGTAGGCGAACATGACCATTGAGGCCAGTCATAACAATATGATTTGAGGCGGAGTAAGCTTTCAGAGGAGGAGGAGGAATTCCGGGATTATGATATAACCAACCTTCGTGGGGAAACGTCCAATCAGAGGATTTGGTCACAAAAATATAGTAATCTCTCCAAGACGGTTCTTCTTCATGAAGTTTTTTCATGAATTTACAAGCACGGGACCTCCTCCCACAAACATAGAAGAAGTCGTCGTTAAGCGTACAAGAGTGCTGGCTCAGAAATAATTCATCGGAAGGCTCCCCACCGTTCCCCTTCACCAAAATATAAAATCCGATCATAGTACGGATGGCGTTGGGAGTGAACTGATTAAGAGAAATTTGCATGCGGGTAGATATTGAGGCCAGATAAGGATGGATAGGAAATCGAAGACCAGCCCTAATCTGGGCTTCGAAGAAAGCTAGGGTTCGAGGTCCTGAGAAATTAGGGCGTTCATCCAGATGAGGGATTCGGGGGATGTACTCCGGGGGAAAGATTTGGGCTTGGATGAGACTAGCCAGGTGGGTGTCATCGATTAGAGAAGAGGTCGAAATCTTATCCCTCAGTTGAGGATCCTCTATTGGAAACGGTACCGACTCGGGAGGATTCGGTTTGAAGGATTCAAATGGGGTTGCCTTGCCGGAAGACATTGACAAAGTAGTGCTAAAAAAGAAAAGGATGTAGAGGATTGCTAGGTTACCTTGTTGGAAGAAGTACGAAGTCAGACTGGCCGACCGGCGACGATGAGACCTGGGGAGGAAGACGCCCGAGAAGAGAAGAAAACAAAATATAACGGGGAAACTTTCGAGAAGATGAAATTTGAAAGAAGGATGCGTGAAGTGAGTAGGAAAAGGGGGTAGAATCGAGGCTTCTCCTCGAGAAAGAAGCAAGAGAGAGAAGATTGCGACTGTGTGGGACCCAGGCGCAGAAGTCGAAGCGTTTTTCCGAGCTTTGGGCGGAAAAACTTAGGAAGGTACGCATTTTCGAAATCTCTCTCCGAAGGGAAGTTAGAACATGTCTCTCCAGAAGTGCCCTTTATTCCAGATTCCCTTGAACTTCTTACTCTCACAAAGATATAATCATTTTATGAGAGTAAGGGGGAGTAGATGATGCGGCCTAAAATTGTCACCTCAGGAGATGTCGACACGTGTATAGAGGACAAGATTTATGAGGAGATAGGAACGTGAAGAGAACTCCTCAGGATATAAAATCCCATCGGATGTCCCTCCAGAGGGAGCTCCACCTAAGGGTCTCGAGGGAGAAATATCAGGAAGACCAGGCTCTGAGGGAAATTGGTCGGCCTGGGTTTCCGGAGAGGTTTCCTATAAAAGGGGATAAGAGCGGATAAAGGAAGACTAATTCTTCCTTTACTCAAACGGCTAGAATTTAGTAAGCAAAGTGGTTGCGATTCTTTAGGAAGTGGAGATTCGCAGACTTATTCAAGGATAGAGGAAGGGCCGATCCGAGAAAGGGGGAAAACCTAATTTCCCTTCAATGGAACTCCTCTATAAATAGTCGAGCCTAGGTACATTAACAGGTTACGATCTCTGAAAACTACTTAATTTTATTAAACCTCTCTTATAAAGCTCCTGAATCTCTTCTCCGAGAACCTTATCATTAAAAAGAGGACTCTTAAGTCCCCATTATTGACTGAATCACACATACTGACTTGAGCGTCGGAGTGTTCGCGCCGGACTCCCCTCCGGCGTGTCTTTTGCAAGTTCTTGGAGGATTCTTTTGAAGGAGGCTTTAGACCCGGATTCTTCATATATCGGTTCAGGAATCTGGATATCTGACGTGGAAGATATCTAACCTAACCGTGCAAATTTTGGCACAACACTCACATTATAATATGTAGTAACATATATTATCGCATGTAGTAAACACTATAACCATGTTGCAATACAAATTGTTTTATTTCGGGATAATGCAAAAATATTAGATAATTTGATAAAGTTACATATAGTTGAAAGTGTGTGTGCGTGCGAAATCAGAGATGTTGTCTATCGTGTTGGCACTGTCCAGACAACACTATGCAGCGAAAATTAAAATGCACGTACTGAAAATAGAAGTATTCAAAATTTGCATAGATTATAAAATAATCTATGTTGTTCACTATATAAAAATATGTGAAACGATTACAACCTCTTAGAGGTGTATAATAACACTACGAAAGTGTAAATGATTTATTAGATTCTATTAAACTATCTCCCTCATAGATCTATGCATATAACTTAGTAAATAAGACTATGTTCAAGCACACTATTATTCGGGTTTACAATAATGTGAAGAACTACAAGAAGAAACAATAATTTTCCTAACTAGAAGCGTATAGAGCGTTCAATAGCGTAGTGATCGATTTCAGCTTTTCTTATTGTGTATCTTGTGTTGAGGCAACTACTGTATTTATAGGCTTCATGGACGAACTGCCTTCAACTCCTATGATCATCACAGCCGTGAGATCAAGCGGTTGTAATAACTTATCTCCACCACTCCTTGAATGTAGGGACTTGTTATATCATGTCCAATAACTTCTCACTCCCACGTAGTGGCATGACTTGGTGTTGCCCACGTCTTCTAACTGCTCTGGGGACATCATTAGACAACATGCGTAAGATCGGAGTTAGTGAGAAAAGGAAGGGAAAATTCTGATGTTGTCATAAGTGTTGGGAACATTAAACACAACACTCGGTTGTTAGTGTTGGATCATTAAACAGAACACTTATATCAACATCAACAATCTCCCCCAATATGACCTTTCTACATCAACACTAATGATGTTCGCACAACAGAAATATTGATTAAGAAATTCACACAATTGATATTTCAAAGTAATGAAGTAACAAATTGTATTAGATCAAATTAAAAAAACAACAACTAAACCAAAAATATTTGTTTAGATTTAAATAACTTAAACAAAAGTAAATCCTAAATAAATACAAAATGTAAATAACAGAGTTTGATAAAAAAAAAAACATAAGTACAAAACTTTTACAATAGGGAATGAACTGAATTAACACATGGGAAATGATTGGGCTGAAATGTATTTCAGCTGCATCTCCATAATCTGCATATACTCCCCCATAGTGTAAGCTCTCCCCCTGTCTTCAAGCTCTTCATTTAGCTAGATCACCATATAGATCCTGGATATCCTGGTCATCTTTTATCATTGCATGTCAGCAGCAGCCTCATGAGTTCTGTCAGGAACATCATCCGATTCATCTACAGATGGAGCAACAATGTTAGTGGGCTGCTTGTTGTGTGAACTATCAGCTACTCCTCATGTTGAAGTGGAAAAAAGATCCATCCAAAATTTCTTTTGAATGAGAAGATCTTCCACAGAACTCTGCAAATTAACAATAGACCCTTGAAAAATATCAATCTGCCTCATAATATAATGGGAAGATAAATAAACAGAGGAGGCAGCTCCTTCTGGAGGCAGTGTGGTATTGTGAATGGGATCATTTTCTGGAACATTGTGAGTCGAACTTGGGCCTGCACCATTATCAATCCTTCTCAAGGGAAGGTCAACCACCTTTTCACCTTCCACCAAGAACTGATTTAATATGCTGAATCCGGGTATATAGTTGCTAACCACCTCTTCTTCTGATCTTTCAAAGGCTTTATCAAGCAAGAATTTGTACAAAAGGCAGGGGTGTGGTAGTATGCATATACCAGACATATCAGACTTGCATGTCATCATATTTGTAAAGATAACCTGTCCTAGGTTAAATCTTTTCAAATGCCCAATTTTGTAAATCAGTACAGTTTGTTCTAAACTGAGAGTGGTGTTGTTTGTAGTAGGCAACCAATTGAAACATACCAACTTATGCAAAACAGAATATAGACTAGTCAATTTAGAGGCCAAAATTGTCCTTCTCCACTTAGTAATTACTCCCTCATTCAAGATACTTATTATCACATCAAGAACTTTAATCAGCCTTTCACTCAATATTTGCCTAGTTCTAATGGTTTTGTACTGGATACTAGATTTATCATTATACTCTTCATTAGAATCGATATTTCTATCATCGAAAGAAAGTAGTACCACATTTTCATCCACTTCAGATGAGTTGGAGGATGATTCTGAATCAGAAGGCTTGGGTGTTGCCATTGGAGAGGCAACACTAGCGGTCTCTCGGAGCCTTTTTGATCTCCTGGTGCTTACTGGTGGAGTGGGTTCACGATCTTCTTCCAGGTCCTCAGCAACCTCATCGACATCATCCTCATTAACCTCTTCTTCTTCCTCTTGAACTACAGTTTGTTCAGGCTCTGTTTCTGGTTCTAGCTCAGAGTCAGAAAAAGCTATAGGTTCAGATGCATTCCCATCAGTTCTGGGCTTCTTCCCTTTGCCTGTGTAGTCAACAATTTTGCCTAGATTCCTTTGGGACTTTCTTTTTCCACCTGGCCACTTTCTTGTAGTAGGAGCAGCAAGAACCTTCTTCTTGCCCTTTTTATGCCGATGTAATTTCTCAAATTTGACAGCCAATACTTCATCATCCGAGAATTCCATTCTATCTTGCATGTCCACATCTTGATTTGGTGGAGCATCTCCCTTGAACATAGAGTTGTCCAGTGTTTCTCCCTCGAGCACAATAACAGGGTGTGCTGTTTTTAGGCTTAGGGTTTCGAAGGCATCCTTTAGTGTGTTGAAAGGAGTGCCCAGAGGAAAGTGTAAGGTTACTGGAGCAGTTTCGAGTGTGGGAGCTTCAGATGAGGGCTCATTTTGTGGCTTAGAGGCCGAAGTTGCAACAAAAGCGATCGCATTCGCAATTTCTGTGCGAAAGTCGAAGGGATTGTTGTTGGTGTATACAATAAAGCAAACTTTTAGTGGGCTTTTATGGATATATATTTGATTTCCTTATTATCTGAAATAAATGGGTTTTCACATTATTGCATTCTTTGTGATTACTTGTTTGTCTGCTTATCTTACATTGTAGACAATGTGGTGAGTTTGTAGTCACACAGAAGATCACATTGTCAGTTCCTTGTAAGATATAAACAATATTCACAACTGAGATAGTTCTAGACACAACTATTAGTTTAAGTTGTAGTATAAACTTGTCATTGGCTTATCTTGGTCATTAGTTTGTACTAGTGCGTTGTGGCGTACTGAATGGATCATAAATAAGACATGTTCTTCTATTCTGATTGTTATGAAGAACTAAAGGTCTTGGTGACTTTTATGATTCTTAACCCTAAGTGTGATATTTAGATGTGTGGGGTGCTTGTTCACTACTTTGATGTACCATAGGTGAGAATCTTGGTATATTCTTCACGCTCCGTATTTTGGGTAGTGGCATCGCTAACATGATGTCTACTTATTGGCATTAGGGCACCGTGTCCTGGACATCCAGGCTGATGACGTCCCCTTGAGGAAACTCATAAAGGATTGTCGTACTAAACCCTGCAGGTGGATTTAATATGTATGACAACGAGGTTGAGTGGTACTACTCAAGGAATTATATAGATTAATTATTTAAAGAAGTCAGAAGCTTTTATAATTAATGGACGTGTGATATCTTTAACACAGAGAATTATAAAGTCTAATAGAAGCCCTAATTCGGTTCGGGATAGGACGGGAGTGCAACATTAATTCTCTAGTGGAATGAATTAATGTTCTCGGGCCAAATTATATGGTCTGGGCTGAATATAAGAGTATTTGGGCCTGTAAGAAGCCCAAGTCGTATATCTTCTAATGGATCTCTAGTCTGGCCCATGAAACTTATGGAGATTATAAATATGAGCCTCAAGTCAGTTTTGAAACCCTAGCACACACGAAATTGAGAAAACGGCTAGGGTTTCAAGGAGACAAAACAAAGGCAGCCTTCTCCAGGTTTGATAGCGCGCCGTCCACCTGGTGTTCGAACAAGGTTGGGAGACAGACTAGAAGATCCGTAGATTGGAATCAACGCCTCGATCTTCAAGGGTAACAGATCCAAACTATGTTTTAGACGCATGTTTAGGTTTTATTTATTTCTTTATACGTTTGGTACCCAACAACGATCCCAGTGACGGACCGCCTTCGCCGGCATGTTCCAGCAATTGGTATCAGAGCCTGGATTCGTAGATTGTTGGCTCTGCCTGAAACGTACTGTTGTATGATTCAATTTTTTTTGTTTCATGTATGGATTCGTTTCTGTCAATTATTGTTTATGGTTTTTCTTCTATCGCAACCCTTGTGTGATGTTGTAATCGTTTTTATTGTAATATCGTGAGAACGGGCGGTGTCGATGGAAGATCTGAAAACGGTGATCTGAGTCTTCGGGTTATGGCCTTGGACGGTGAAAGCTGTTTTTTTACGGTGAAAACTGTTTTGGCCATAACTTTTGACTCGGGTGCCCGTTTTCAGCCCGTAAGACCTTTTCGGAAACATCTCGACGAGATCTACACATGTCACTGCTATGCCTTAACAGTCAGTGGCGGGACCTAATTCAAACATCTTGATGAAGTTTTCTGCCAATTTTTGTCGGTGGACGTGTATTCGAGATTTTTGCATTGCGTGAGAGGACGATGCGAGGCATCCGTCCGCGCCACAATTTTATCATTGTAATAGCTTATTGTAGGCTGTTTTTTATAGGTTTTTCAAGGGGTTTCGATAGATGTGCATTTATTTATTTTTGCTTTATCGCATCTTGTTATGATTGACATGCTTATTTTATTTTTATTTTTTTATTTGCTATGCCTGTGAATAATCTTCATGTTTAAATGACTAAGTGAAATAATTGAATTTTTTAATTAATTCATAGGCCTCCACAATTGGTCTTTAAGTAAGGTGTTTGTTGCTTGTGGGACCTCGGGAGTCTCCCCCTAACGGGTGCAACATTCACGAGCTTACTAGTTAAGACTTCTAATCAAAATGTTTTAATCTTTAGATGAAGTGTGTGACTTTCCCTAACAGATGTGTCATCCATAAGTTCATCAGTAAAAAATAATTCAAAGATAACTGTTGTTAAATTGTGGTCATCACTTAGATGTGAATTTTAATATAACCCCCCAACGGGGTCACTGTTCTAATTCACATGGCCAGTTAAAGTCCGACTGTTAATTTCATTTGTCATAAGGATAAGTTGACGTGATACTGAAATTAAAGACTGAATGTCTGGTCGATGAATACATGTGTAAACGACCACCCTAACGTGGCTTGCATGTGTGTTTGTTGGGCAGTTGGAGGTTGTGTTGAATGTTGGTTTTGAAGGTTTCCAATGTTTTATGCTTCAAACTTATGTGTTTTATGCTTTAAACTTATGTGATTTATTGCTTTCATTTTATTTATTTCAGATACATTATGGTGACATTCAACCTACTTACGGTTATCTTAAATCAAAATAAGCTTACTGGTCAAAACAATTTGGATTGGAAAATAAATCTGGACATTGTCCTAGTTGCAGATGAGTACAAGTTTGTGCTCGAAACACCTGCTCCTGCCCCTTTGGGACCCGAATCCACTAAAGAGCAAAGGGAGGCTCATAAGAAGTGGCACAAGGCTGATGAGATGGCTCGTTGTTACATTTTGGCCTCGATGTCAAATGTTTTACAACAGCAGCATCAAAATATGCCTAGTGCCGCAGCTATGATGTTGAGCCTCAAAGAGCTTTTTGGTGAGAAAGATAAGGCTGCCCGCTTTGAGGCTATGAGGAAGATTATGTCATCCTCTATGCCAGAGGGAGCGTCCGTGAGGGACCACTGTCTCAAGATGATGGAATATCTTAATGAGATAGAGGTCCTCGGAGGACTAATCGATAATGACACTAAGATCGATATGATCCTACACACGCTCCCAAAGTCCTTTGAGAACTACCATGTTAACTTGATCATGAATAAGAAGAACTATTCTTTAGCCGAGCTTCTTACAGAATTGGTCGCGGTAGAGGGTCTCATAGGCAAGAAACCACAAGCCAATGTGTTGGGAATAAAATGAGTTTTGATTATGATACCAAAACCCCCTTGAGACATGCCAAGTAGATAAGCCAATACAAATGAACATGTTTCAGGACTGTTGGAACATGTAGACTAAGACAAGTAGAGAAGCTGATATGTTAGGCAGCTCTTAGAACTATAGATGCACTAGTTGAGGGGGAACACATACTTATAAGTATATTCTGCTGAAATCCCCTCAAGGCTCAGTTTCTGGATTGACTCCAAGTCTGCTTAAGGACAAGTATGCTGATCAAAGTCAAGTCAAAGTGGAACAACCTATCTGAAGATCAACTAAGTTGAATAGATCCTGAAGATCAAGTCTACTACAAGAAATGTCAAGTTCAGAAGAGTTGTCCAGCAATATTGTCCCAGCACAATTGAAGTAGACCAAGCTTTGAAGTTTAAGGCCAACTATACTGAAGAGGTCAAATCCACATTTCCAAGACATATATGCTCAAATAACAACACAAAGAAGAAATGGAAAGAGAAAGAGTCAAGTCATCTGAAGAGCTAAAGAGCCAACACTGCTGGCAAGAAGACTCTGTTGAAACTGATAAGTAGAGTTATCCAAGTGATAAGGAATGTTGTCCTTATCTCAGGATCTTTGATAAGAAGAGATGTCCATGTTTGACCAAGTGAATCTTGAAGTCAGACGTTTGGAAAAGTGTTGCAGAATGAAGACAAAGTGGTTACAGCCGTTTATTTCCCAAAACAAGGACATGTCACTATCAAAATCTGTCTTCCACTTTGAAGATTTCAAGGAAGACATTTATAGACATTTGAGGCTGCCTCTCCAACGGGCAAATCCTCAAATTTGTCTATAAATACAGAAGTGTGAAGACCATTTGAAGTATCCAATCTACAGAATCCAACTACAACTATTCTGAAGCTTCAAAGTCCTCAAAAGACATTCTTATTCTTCAAACACTTCATCTAAGCTGAACCTCATTGTATATCCATACAAAGCTTAGAGATATATCATATCCTTATACACTGAACTTCACTGTAAAGGATATCTCATTAGTTGGAACCTTACTTCGACCCTTATACCTTTCAAGAGAGAAAGTTAGAAGGTTGTAGTAGTAGAAGTGGAAGGAGCTGACTGTTGAGAGAGGAACAGTTCAGTTCTGAGTTGAGAAAGGGTACTAGGACTCTAGACATCCTAGGGATCAAGGCACCAAGGAGTGGTGTGGTTGATCAAGTGCACCTTGGCACTATAAAACAAGTTAATTCCAAGAGTGAATGAATTATCCTGTTAAATCAGGGAAAGTGGATGTAGGAGCTTGAGTCTCTGAACCACTATAAACTCTTTTGTTGATTTACTTTCAAGCATTTGCATTCATTCAACACTGCACAAACTGAACTTTCAAAGATACATATCACAAACTGTGCAAAATAAGATTTGGACAAGTTCCCTGAACTGGATACTTTGCTAAGGTGATTTCAGAACTAAAAGGAGTTTAAACTAAAGGGCCAACCACTAATTCCGCACATATAACTCCCTTAGATAGTTATTTAACTAAGTACTCAATAGTACTTAGTAGTTTGGCTATCTATAAAGAGTTTATCATATCAGCAAAGTTGTCCAGGACAACCTTGCTGAAGACTGGTTTAATCAAAGATTGAAAAGAAATTGCATACAAGTGTATTCCCCCCCCCCCATACACTTGTTATATACTCCTTTCAGGACCAACAAGTAGTATCAGAGCAGGGGTTCAAAGACCACTGCTTCTGAAAATCCATCTTGATTTTCAAAATCACATATTTGGTGTGGTCACTGAACTGGTCTTTCTTACTGAAGGTATATGGCAAGGGGTGGCAACAACAACATGAATCAGCAACATAATCAGAACCAGAACCAAGATCAAAATCAGGAACAGGACATGAATGTTGTTCCTCCTCCTGCTGTTCAAGGACTGGACAATATGGCCACCAATCCAGTTAACCATATATCACATCACAAGTTACCCATGTTCTCAATTGATAATTATGATTTCTGGAAAATTAGAATGAGAGCTCATCTTGCATCTCTCCACACTGACATGTTGAGGGTAATTACAAGAGGACTTTATGTGTTCACTCAGCTTAACCCCAGATTGACTGATGAACAAAGAGTAGAGACAAGGGATGTGATTCCCAAGGATGAAGATGACTTCACCTCTGAGGAGAAAAGGAAAGATAATTTGAATTATCTAGCCATGAATACCCTCTACCAAACAATTCCAGATGCAATCATGGGAAGGGTCTACCACTGCACAACTGCCAAGGAAATATGGGATACTCTTGCAGAAATGTGTGAGGGTACAGAAAAGATAAAGGAGAACAAGCTCCAAGTGGCAGTACAGAAGTTTGAATAATTCACAATGGAGTCTGATGAGTCCATTGACAAGTTTGCTGGTAGATTCACAGATGTGATGAATGAAATCAACTCCTTGGGCAAGGTGTACTCCAAGATAGAAGTTGGACTGAAAATCTTGAGAAGTCTCACTCAAAAGTGGGATGTATATGCTGTGATGATGCAAAACACCAAGGATCTCTCCACCATGCCCATGCAACAAATCTTCTCTGAACTTAAAGCTTATGAGTTTGACCTCAACAGAAGGAAACCAACTGAAGAATCTTCCCTACCAACCAAAGGAGTGGCATTCAAACCCAAAACTGCTGAACCTGAAATGCAGTCCACTCCAAGATCATCAAAGTCAGTCTCTAAGGCTGAAATGAAGGAAGAAATGGCCCTCATGGCTAGGAGGTTTGACAAACTCAACTCAAGGTTTGGTAGATACAAGAAATTCTACCAAGACAACAAATTCAGGAGAAGGTATAACTCTCCTGAAGCACAGGCTAAGGACAAGAAGCCTGAAGATAAAAGATCAGAGGACAAGTACTCTGAAAGGAGAATGTCCAACAGAGCTGAACCCTCCTCATCTAGAAGGAGAGATGATCTAAAGAAAGATGATGATGAGGATTTGTGCTACAACTGCAAGAAGAAAGGACACTTCCAGTATGACTGCCCTGAACTCAGCTATAAGGAGAGAAGAGAGAGGCAAGCCAAAAGAGATAGAAAGTTCACCAACAGAAAAGCCATGATGGCTGGTGAAGAATATGATAGTGTTGAAAGCTTCAACTCTTCTGATGGACTATTCTCAAATAGTGAAGATGATGATGATGTGTGCAACATGGACATTGAGGATGATGAGGTATCCTCTACTTCTAGCTCACCATCATTTTTATCACAAAATACTAGTGAAGTCAACTTGAAACTTTCTTTTGGGAAGTTGATGGAAGATTTCAGTAGGTTACAAGAATTTCATGACAATTGTGTAAGATAAATTGAAAGGCTTTCAATTGAGCTTTCAAAACCTGCTGAGACAGTAGTTGATATCAAGTCTACTGAATTGTATCAACAAGTCTTGAGAGAGCTTGAGGAAGCAAATCTCAAGATAGTTGACCAACATAAGCAGATTGATGATCAACTGCTCTCTCAGAAGAGAAAAGATTTTGAACTCAAAATTCTTCAAGCAAAATTTGAAAACCTCTCACATGAGTATGACATTCTTAAATCAAGTGAAGAGAGCCTGAAATTAAAGATGTCTACTTTGAAGAAATCCTCTAGAGCAATAGAGGAAATTCAAAGTTACCAAAGACCTATGGCTCAAAGAAGTGGATTAGGCTTTGATCCATTTGAATCTTCACCTAGTCTTAGTGTAGCTTCCACAAGTAACACTAAGAAAATCTTTGTTAAATCAGTGGCACAACAAGCTGAAAATGAAATAATTCAGCCACTGAACAAAGGGAAGGGCAAAATGAATGAGATGCCCACTCAAGTGTTTCAGGAGACTAGGCCTAAACCTTTGGAAAAGGCCAAAGTCCCTGAACAAAAGAGGAATGTTGGTCAGCATAGTAGACCCAATGGAAGGACAACTCTCCTGAACAATGTTCAGAGGAGTTATCCAAGGTTTGGTCAGCCTAGGCCAACTCTTTTGAGGAAGCCTCAGCTGAACAAACCTCAGGACAACTATCCTCAAAGGCAGAATAAAATGAGACAACCAAAACCCTTCATGCCAAAGGGTAATGGTCATAAATATGCCTTCCCTCAAAGATTTCCTCAAGTAGCACAAAGAACTCATAAGTTCAGGAGTTTTGACAACTCTCCTGAGACTTACAGAGTTAACACTTTCACACACACTTTCCCAAAGGCATTTAAGGGAAAGACAGTGTATGTTGATGATAAAGGAAAACAACTTAGCCACCTTGAATCAATCAGGGTAATTAGGCAAGTTTGGGTTCCTAAAGGTACAGCTAACCTCTCAGGACCCAAAATTCAAAGGGTACCTAAAGCTATCTAATTGCAGGTACCTAAGGGCCACAAAAAGATGAGGAGCATGAACAAAAAGTCAGCATGGTACCTTGACAGTGGATGCTCAAGGCACATGACTGGAAACAAAGAACTCCTCACTGATTTCACTGAAAAAGAAGGCCCAAATGTCACATTTGGAGACAGCTCACAAGCAACAACAAAAGGTTATGGTACCTTGATAATTGGTAATATCAATGTATCTAATGTATCTTATGTGGTTGGTCTCAAGTACAATTTGCTAAGCATAAGTCAGTTTTGTGATAAAGGTTTTAATGTTGAGTTTTCAAGTGGAAAATTCTTAATGAAAGATAGAACTCAACAAACTCTACTGACTGGAACTAGAAAAGGAAATGTGTATTTTGCTGACTGGGACAAGTCTACTGATGCTGCATGTTTCATTGCTAAGAGCTCTAATGAACAAAGTTGGTTATGGCATAAAAGGCTAAACCACCTGAACTTTAAATCAATGAACAAGCTTGCCAGAAATGCATTAGTTAAAGGACTACCTAATGAGGTTTTCATTAAGGAGCATGTTTGCAAACCATGCCAAGAAGGAAAACAGATTAAAGCCTCATTCAAAGGGAAACCAGTCATATCTACTGAAAGGGTACTTGAACTGTTACACATGGACTTATTTGGACCAATTACCCCTGGAAGCATAAATGGTAGAAAATACACATTGGTTGTAGTAGATGACTTCTCTAGGTTCACATGGGTAGTATTTCTCCTTAATAAGAAGGAAACACAAGTCAAACTCCCTGAACTATTAAAGAGACTATCAAATGAAAAGAGCCTTAACATAATAAAGATAAGATCTGACAAAGGCACTAAGTTCATAAATTCATACATCAATGAGTATTGTACACTAAATGGTATAGCCCATGAAACTTCAGCAGCTAGAACTCCTCAGCAGAATGGAGTTGCAGAAAGAAGGAATAGAACTCTAAAGGAAGCTGTTAGAACCTTAATAGATGATTCAAATCTACCTAAGAGGTTTTGGGCTGAAGCCATAAACACTGTATGTTATACTCAGAACAGATGCTTGATCACTAAGGGTCAAGGTAAAACCCCCTATGAACTTTGGAAATGAAGACTGCCTAAAGTGTCATATTTCCACATATTTGGTTGTAAGTGTTTCATTCACAACAATGGGAAAGAGCAGTTGAAAACTTTTGACAGCAAAGCTGATGAGGGGACATTTCTTGGATATTCCCAAATTAGTAGAGCTTTCAGGGTGTACAACTGTAAAACCCTAATTGTGGAGGAAACACCTCATGTTGTGTTTGATGAATCTATTTTTGAGGTCAGGAACAAAGACCAGGATACTGAAGAAATCACACAAAGAACAACCAGATTGAACCTAAAAGACAAGGACACTGTATTCATAGATGTTGTCCAAGCCAATCTTCCTGAAAACATAATACTGGGCAACAATCCTGAAGGCAACCTTCCTGAGGCAAACCCCACTGAAGGAAATGGTGAACTAAATGATCTAATCCCAGTTCACAATCAGGTAACAACTACCAATGAAGAAGCAGGCCCTGCTGAGGTAGTTAATGGATCAAATATTCAAGGGGGAACCATAAATGTTGAAAATGCCAATGTCCCTGACATTGAAGACAACACCCCTGAATATGATCCTGAGTTAGATCCTGCATTCAATTATCCTGAATTTTATGATACTGATGACTCAACCTTAGTAGAGGACAACTCTACTGAAGGGATCAGAAAAAGAAGGACATGGTTGTCTGACCATCCTACTGATCTGATACTTGGTGATCCAAGTATAGGAGTCAAAACCAGAAAGTTTCATGGTGAAAGTGCTTTGTTTTGCTGTTTTCTATCAGAACATGAACCAAGTGACATTGAAGAAGCACTTCAAGATGCAAATTGGATCACAGCAATGCAGGAAGAGCTGAACCAATTCACGAGAAATGATGTATGGGTGCTGGTGGATAGACCTTCACATCAAGATGTTATTGGAACTAAATGGGTGTTCAAGAACAAGAAGAATGAGAATGATGTGATTGTCAGAAACAAAGCCAGATTAGTGGCAAAGGGTTATTGTCAATCAGAAGGCATTGAACTAACTGGCTACTCAGATGCTGATTATGGAGGCTGTAGAATTGATAGAAAGTCCACTTTAGGGACATGTCAATTCTTAGGGAACAAGCTCATTTCTTGGTTCTCTAAGAAGCAGAACACAATGGCTACTTCCACCACTGAAGCTGAATATGTTGCAGCTGGAAGTTGTTGTGCTCAGATCCTTTGGTTGAGACAACAACTAATAGACTACAATGTCAACTCTACTGAAGTGTCTATATTCTGTGACAACAATAGTGTTATTGCAATATCTCAGAATCCAATCTTGCACACAAGGTGTAAGCATGTGGACATCAAGCACCACTTCATTAGATACCATGTGGAGAAGAAGGATATCAAGTTGGTGAAAATCCATACTGATCACGAAAAAGCTGATATATTGACAAAACCACTTGCAGAGGCAAGATTCATGGAATTATCAGCAGAGTTGGGACTACTTGATCCAGGAAAGTTGGACAAGTAAGCTAAATGGAGTTAAGCATTCAAGGGGGAACTAAAAGCAAAGTTCAGCAGACTTGGTCAAGTCTACTGAAACTCAGAAGAGATGACCTAAATTGTTCAGGACACTTGTCCATTGAAATTCAGGACACTTGTCCACATCATCTCAGGACACTTGTCCTTGTAGGGTCAGATAAGTTGTCTTGGCTATCAAACCAAATCTTGGTCTGATAAGCACCTATTTTGGGTAATCATTGCTTATTTCAATAACTATCCCATTCCTTTTAAAGATATCGCCTTTTCAAGGATTCAATTTGTCCCTTACCCAAAAAGTCACTTTCAATGCATTAAATGCCAAGATTTAACTCTTGTTTGCATTAAACAATTCGAGACATGATCTACCTTTGTTGGGAATAAAATGATACATGTTTTGATTAAATACCAAAACCCCCTGAGACATGCCTAAGTCAAATTTATAGTATTCTAAAAATGTTAGAACACATAGCATAAGGCTAGATGAGAAGCTGAAATGTTAGGCAGCTCTTAGATAATTAGATGCACAATTTGAGGGGGAACCTATGCTTTGAAGAAGATCTAGATCAAGTCCCCTCAAGGCTAAAATTCTGGAACAATCACTTAAGAGCAAGGACACTCTATGGAAAACCAAATGCTCTGATCAGGAGAGTTGTCCAGAGGAGTTGTTCTTATGTAAGAACAAGATTGTAAAGCTCTAAGGACAAGTCCAATAAGATGCTCTGATCAGGAGAGTTGTCCAGAGAAACTGTCCATATGCAAGATTGGTAAAATCAAAAGATAAGCTTAATGACTCTGATCAGGAGAGTTGTCCAAAGGAGCTAGCCATATGCAAGAACAAGTTTATCTAGCTCAAAAGGACAAGACTACTCAAAGGTTTTGAACAGGAGAGCTATCCAGAGAAGCCAACTCTATGTGAAAAGTGCTCTGATGCTAAAAGACCAAATATGCTGATCAGAAGAGTTGTCCAGATGAGTTGTCTCAGCATGATTGAATCAGAACAGATGCTCTAAAGATTGAAGGTCAACTATGCTGAAGAATTAGAGACAACTATACCCTAAAGAATTCCAATACAACATGCCTAGATCACCTTGAAGTGAAATAAAGGGAAAGAGCCAAGTCATCTGAAGAAGAGCAAGCCAACCTTGCTGATAAGCAAGACTGCTGATAGTGATAAGAAGAGTTGTCCACTTGATAAGGAATGTTGTCCTATCATTGGATCAACCTTCAGAAGCCATGTCCAAGTCCTAACAAGAAGTCAAACATTGGGAAAAGTGCTAGAGAATGAAGACAAAGTCTTACAAGCCGTTTATTACCCAAATGAGGACATGTCACTATCAAGAATCTGTCTTCCAGTTTGAAGAACTCAAGGAAGACATTTATAGCAATTTGGGGCTGCCTCTCCAACGGGCAAATCCTCCATTTTGTCTATAAATACAGAAGTGTGAAGACCATTTGAAAGCATCAAACTGACCTCAACCTTGACAAGAATATCCAACTATCCTACAAGTCAAAGTACTTTCAAAGCTTTCAAAGAGACTATCTTAGTCTTCATACACTTCTTCTAAGCTAATCCCAATTGTATATCCATACATAAGCTTAGAGAGATATCCTATCCTTATACACTGATCTTCATTGTAAAGGATATCTCATTAGTTGGAACCTTACTTCAATCCTTACCCCTTTCAAGAAAGAAAGTGAGAAGGTTGTAGTAGTAGAAGTGGTAGGAGCTGACTGTTGAGAGAAGAACAGTTCAGTTCTGAGTTGAGAAGAGGGTACTAGGACTCTAGACATCCTAGGGATCAATTCACCAAGGAGTGGTGTTCTTGATCAAGTGCACCTTGGCACTATAAAACAAGTTAATTCCAAGAGAGAAGGAATTATCCTGTTAAATCAGGGAAAGTGGATGTAGGAGCTTGAGTCTCTGAACCACTATAAATCTCCTGTGTTGATTTACTTTACAAGTACTTACATTCATTCAACACTGCACACAAAACTGATCTTTCAAAGATATCTATTCAAAGACTGTGCAAAAACTAATTTGGACAAGTTCCCTGAAACTTAACTAGACTGTCTTGGATTGCCAAAGTGATTTCAGAATCTTAAGGAGTCTAAACTTAAAGGGCCAACCACTATTCCGCACATATAACTCCCCTAGATAGTTATTCAACTAAGTACTCAATAGTACTTAGTGGTTTGATTATCTTAGAAGAGTTAATCATCTTCAGCAAAGTTGTCCAAGACAACCTTGCTGAGCTCTGGTTTGATCAAAATAGAGAAAGATTTGCATACAAGTGTATTCCCCCCCCCCCATACACTTGTTATGTACTCCTTTCAGGACCAACAAGTGGTATCAGAGCAGGGGTTCAAAGACCACTGTCTCTGAAAATCCATCTTGATTTTCAAAACTCACATATTTTGTGTGGTCACTGAACTGATCTCTATCTGAAATCCATCACTTATTGACTGACTGATTCTTATTGAAATATGGCCAACAACAATGCTGTTCCTCCCCCTGCTGTTCAAGGATTAGACAATATGGCCACAAATCCAGTCAACCATATTTCTCATCACAAACTGCCTATGTTTTCAATAGACAATTATGATTTCTGGAAAATTAGAATGAGGGCTCATCTTGCATCTCTTCACACTGATATGCTTAGAGTAATCACAAGAGGACCTTTTGTGTTTACTCAAACTAACCCCAGATTGACAGATGAGCAAAGAGCAGATATAAGGGAACTGATTCCCAGAGATGAAGATGACTTCACTGCTGATGAAAAGAGGAAAGATAATTTGAATTATCTTGCCATGAATACCCTCTATCAAACAATTCCAGATGCAGTTATGGGTAGAGTCTACCACTGCACCACAGCCAAAGAAATTTGGGATACCCTTGCTGAAATGTGTGAGGGCACTGAAAAGATCAAGGAGAACAAGCTCCAAGTTGCTGTGCAGAAGTTTGAACAATTCTCAATGGAGTCTGATGAGTCCATTGACAAATTTGCTGGTAGATTCACTGATGTGATGAATGAAATTAATTCATTGGGCAAGATCTACACCAAGAGAGAGGTTGGATTGAAAATCTTGAGAAGCCTCACTCAAAAGTGGGATGTCTATGCTGTGATGATGCAAAATACCAAAGATCTCTCCACTATGCCCATGCAACAAATCTTCTCAGAACTCAAAGCCTATGAGTTTGACCTCAATAGAAGAAAGCCTGTTAAGGAACCTTCAAATCCAACTAAGGGAGTGGCATTCAAAGCCAAAGTTGTTGAACCTGAAATCCAACCCACTCCCAGATCATCAAAGACTGAAATGAAGGAAGAACTAGCCTTGATGGCTAGAAGGTTTGACAAACTCAACACAAGGTTTGGTAGATACAAGAAATTCTACCAAGACAACAAATTCAGGAGAAGATACAACTCCCCTGAAGATCAGGCTGAGGACAAAAAGTCTGAAGAGAAAAGATCAGAGGACAAGTCCTCTGATAGGAGAAGACCCAGTAGAGCTGATCCTTCATCATCTAAGAGAAGAGATGAATCCAAGAAGGATGATGATGAAGACCTGTGCTACAACTGCAAAAAGAAAGGGCACTTCCAGTATGATTGCCCTGAATTGAGCTCTAAAGAAAGAAGAGAGAGGCAAGCCAAAAGAGAAAAAAAGTTCACCAATAGAAAGGCCATGATGGCAGGTGATGAATCTGAAAGTGCTGAAAGCTTCAACTCTTCTGATGGATTATTCTCCAACAGTGAAGATGATGATGATGTTTGCAATATGGCTCTTGAGGATGATGAGGTATCCTCTACTTCTAGTTCACCATCATTCATCTCACAAAACACTAGTGAGGTTAACCTGAAATTTTCCTTAGGAAAGTTGATGGAAGATTTCACTAGATTACAAGAATTTCATGATAACTGTGTGAGAGAAAATGAAAGATTGGCTATTGAACTTACCAAAAACTCTGAGATAGCTGTTGATGTCAAATCTACTGAGTTGTATCAACAAGCCTTGAGAGAGCTTAAGGAAGCAAATCTCAGGATAGTTGACCAACAAAAGGAAATTGACAATCAACTACTTTCTCAGAAAAGAAAAGACTTTGAACTAAAAATTCTAAATGCCAAGTTTGAAAATCTCTCACATGAATATGATATTATTAAATCAAGTGAAGAAAGCCTGAAATTAAAGATGTCTGCTTTGAACAAGTCCTCTAGAGCAATAGAGGAAATTCAGAGTTATCAAAGACCTATGGCTCAAAGAAGTGGATTAGGTTTTGATCCATTTGAATCTTCACCTTGTCTTAGTGTTGCCTCTACAAGTAACACTAAGAAAATCTTTGTTAAATCAGTGGCACAACAAGCTGAAAATGAAATAACTCAGCCACTGAACAAAGGAAAGGGCAAATTGATTGAAATGCCTACTCAAGTGTTTCAGGAGACTAGACCCAAACCTTTGGAAAAGGTCAAGGCTCCTGAACACAAGAGGAATGTTGGTCAGCAGAGTAGACCCAATGGAAGGGCAACCCTCCTGAACAATGTGCAGAGGAGTTATCCAAGGTATAATCAGCCTAGGCCAACTCATCTGAGAAAGCCTCAGCTGAATAGACCTAAGGACAACTACCCTCAAAGGCAGAATAAAATGAGACAACCAAAACCCTTCATGCCAAAGGGTAATGGTCTTAAAAAGGCCTTTCCTCAAAGATTTCATCAAGTTGCACAAAGAACTCATAAGTTCAGGAGAGTTGACAACTCCCCTGAAACTTACAGAGTTAACACATTCACACATACTTTCCCAAAGGCATTTAAGGGAAAGACAGTGTATGTTGATGCACAAGGAAATCAACTTAGCCACCTTGAATCAATCAAGGTTATTAGGCAAGTTTGGGTTCCCAAAGGTACAGCTAACCTCTCAGGACCCAAAACTCAAAGGGTACCTAAACCTATCTAATTGCAGGTACCAATGGGCCACAAGAAGAGGAGCATGAACAAAAAGATAGCATGGTACCTTGACAGTGGATGCTCAAGGCACATGACTGGAAACAAGGAACTCCTCACTGACTTCATTGAAAAAGAAGGCCCAAATGTCACCTTTGGAGACAGCTCACAAGCAACTACAAAAGGTTATGGTACTTTGATGATTGGTAACATCAAAGTAACCAATGTATCTTATGTGGCTGGTCTCAAATATAATCTCCTAAGTATCAGTCAATTCTGTGATAAAGATTTTAATGTTGAGTTCTCAAGTGGAAAGTGTCTAATTAAGGATAAAACTCAACAAACATTACTGACTGGAACTAGGAAGGGAAATGTGTATTTTGCAGACTGGGACAAGTCTACTGATGCTGCATGCTTCATTGCTAAAAGTACTAGTGAACAAAGTTGGTTATGGCACAAGAGGCTAAACCACCTGAACTTCAAATCTATGAATAAACTTGCTAGAAATGCATTAGTTAAAGGACTGCCTAATGAGGTTTTCATTAAAGAACATGTGTGTAAGCCATGTCAAGAAGGAAAACAGATTAAAGCCTCATTCAAAGGTAAACCAGTCATCTCCACTGAAAGGGTACTTGAACTTCTACATATGGATCTGTTTGGACCAATTACCCCTTCAAGCATAAATGGTAGAAAATACACATTGGTAGTAGTAGATGACTTCTCTAGGTTCACATGGGTAGTGTTTCTCCTTAATAAGAAGGAAACACAAGTCAAACTACCTGAACTTCTTAAGAGATTGTCAAATGAGAAAAGCCTTAGCATTATCAAGATAAGATCTGATAAAGGCACTGAGTTCATAAATTCATACATCAATGAGTATTGCTCATCTAATGGGATAGCTCATGAAACCTCAGCAGCTAGAACTCCTCAACAAAATGGAGTTGCAGAAAGAAGGAATAGGACCTTAAAAGAAGCTGCTAGAACCTTAATTGCTGATTCAAACTTACCTAAGAGGTTTTGGGCTGAAGCTATAAATACTGCATGCCATACTCAGAATAGATGTTTGATTACCAAGGGGCAAGGGAAAACCCCCTATGAACTCTGGAAAGGAAGAATGCCTAAAGTGTCATATTTTCATATATTTGGTTGCAAGTGTTTCATTCACAATAATGGGAAAGAACAGTTGAAAGCTTTTGACAGCAAAGCTGATGAGGGAGTATTTCTTGGATACTCTCAAATCAGTAGAGCTTTCAGAGTCTACAACAAGAAAACCCTTATAGTGGAAGAAACACCTCATGTTGTATTTGATGAATCTATTTCTGAGATCAGGAATGATAGTTTGGAACCTGAAGAAATCACACAGAGGACAACCAGATTGAGCCTAAAAGACAAAGACACTGAATTCATAGATGTTGTCCAAGCCAATTTACCAGAACATATCACATTGGACAACTATCCTGAAGGCAATATTCCTGAGACAAATCCTACTGATGAAAGTGATGAACTGAATGAGCCAATCCCAGTTCACATCCAGGTAACAACTACCAATGAAGAAGCAGTTCCTGCTGAGGTAGTTAATGGGTCAAATAATCAAGGGGGAACTCAAAATGTTGAAAATGCCAATGTCCCTGACATTGAGGACAACAACCCTGATTATGATCCTGAATTAGATCCTGCACTAAATTATCCTGAATTCTATGATCAAAATGACTCAACCTCAGTAGAGGACAACTCTACTGAAGGAATCAGAAAAAGAAGGACTTGGTTGTATGACCATCCTACTGATCTGATACTTGGTGATCCAAGTATAGGAGTCAGAACCAGAAAGTTTCATGGTGAAAGTGCTATGTTCTGTTGTTTCTTGTCAGAACAGGAACCAAAAGATATTGATGAAGCACTTCAGGATGCAAATTGGATCACAGCAATGCAGGAAGAGCTCAACCAATTCACCAGAAATGAAGTATGGGAGCTGGTTGATAGACCTTCACATCAAGATGTTATTGGAACCAAGTGGGTGTTCAAGAACAAAAAGAATGAAAATGATGTGATTGTCAGAAACAAAGCAAGACTAGTGGCAAAAGGTTACTGCCAGCATGAAGGCATTGACTATGATGAAACCTTTGCACCTGTGGCAAGGCTAGAAGCAATAAGGCTTTTCCTAGCCTATGCAGCCCACAAGAGGTTCAAAGTGTACCAAATGGATGTCAAGAGTGCTTTTCTGAATGGAGTCTTGAAAGAAGAGGTCTATGTGGAGAAACCACCAGGTTTTGAAGTGGGTAACCAAGTTTACAGACTGAAGAAAGCTCTATATGGACTCAAACAGGCCCCTAGGGCTTGGTATGATACATTGTCACAGTTCCTATTGGATCATGGATTCACCAAGGGAACTGTGGACAGAACTCTCTTCAGAATCTCTGAAGGAGAGGACATCTTGCTTGTCCAAATTTATGTAGATGACATAATTTTTGGATCCCCCAATGAGAAGCTGTGTGAAAAGTTCTCCAAGCTCATGCAAAGCAAGTTTGAGATGTCCATGATGGGGTTGATGAACTTCTTTTTGGGTCTAAAAGTCAAGCAATCAAAGGAAGGAATCTTCATCAACCAAGCTAAGTACACCAGAGAGATGATCAAGAAATTTGGGTGTACATCAAGCAAGCCAGTGAGGATCCCAATGAATACTAATTGGAAGATGGATCCTGATGAAAGTGGTGTTCCAACCAACTCCACTGAGTATAGAGGAATAATTGGATCACTCCTCTATCTCACTGCCAGCAGGCCTGACATCACCTTTGCAGTAGGTGTTTGTGCAAGGTTTCAATCAAATCCTAAGAAAAGCCATCTTGAGGCTGCAAAGAGGATTTTGAGGTATCTCAAAGGCACTGAGAATCTAGGCCTTTGGTACCCTGCTGATGACAACATTGAGCTAACTGGCTACTCAGATGCTGATTATGGAGGTTGCAGAATTGACTGAAAATCCACTTCAGGAACTTGTCAATTCTTAGGCAACAAACTCATATCTTGGTTTTCCAAGAAGCAAAACACAGTGGCTACCTCCACCACTGAAGCTGAATATGTTGCTGCTGGAAGTTGTTGAGCTCAAATCCTTTGGCTGAGACAACAACTCAGAGACTACAAAGTCAACTCTACTGAAGTGCCAATATTCTGTGATAACAATAGTGCCATTGCTATATCACAAAATCCTGTCTTGCACACAAGATGCAAACATGTGGATATCAAGCATCACTTCATTAGAGATCATGTGGAGAAGAAGGATATTAAGTTGGTAAAGATCCACACAGATCATCAAAAAGCTGATATACTAACTAAGCCACTTGCAGAGGCAAGGTTCTTGGAATTATCAGCAGAGTTGGGACTTCTTGATCCAGGGAAGTTGGACAAATGAGTCCAAAGAAGTTCATTCATTAAGGGGGAAATAAACCCAAACTTCAGCAGACTTGGTCAAGTCTACTGAAATTCAGAAAAGATGACCTTACTTCTTCAGGACACTTGTCCCTCGAAATTCAGGACACTTGTCCACAACTTTTCAGGACACTTGTCCATGTAGGGTCAGATAAGTTGTCTTGACTATCAAACCAAATCTTGGAATGATAAGCACCTATTTTTGGTGATCAATGCCTATTTCAAAATCTGCCCCATTGAAATACGGTTTTCACCTTTCTGGGATTTAATTTGTCTCCCACCCAAAAGGTCACTTTCCATGCATTAAATGCCAAGATTTAACTCTTGTTTGCATTAAACTTTTTGGGACATGATCTATCTCGAAAAACCCCCAGCCTTAAACAAACATTAAAAACCACCCACGTTTCGAATAAAACAGTTCTTTCACTGTTACATTGGTTTTTGACCATTGGATCAAAAATGGACAACTCCCCTGAAATCAATCCTAGCCGTCCATTTTGGATTTCCATTTTTGCTCATCTTTGAATTGCATCAAGACCTTACCAACTCATTGACAAACATTCTTTTTAGAATATTCACAAGCCTTAAGATCCCTCTCAAACACTTCTTCCCCAAGTATTCGAAACCCTAGCACTAAGTTTCTTCAAACTCTCTCATTCTCCATCAAACTTTTCTCTGTAACTTTCAATGGCCCCCAAAGTTAGACCAGAGATGCTTGTTGATTTCTCTAACAAGGATCTAGACCTGGATTTTGGCTACCTAAGCAACAAAAACAAACTTCATTTTGAGCCAATAGTATCCTTTGAGAGTGAGGATCCTGAAATTACACCAACCTTGAGATGGTTGAGGAGAGCTGGACTTCAAAAGTTCATGGAAGAAAGACCAAGCTCTTGCTTGGAAAGCTACATGGCAGAATTCTTTGCCTTCCTCAAGTGGAGAGGCAAACCTGAAGATGGTGAAGTATCCACCAGATTGTCATATACTGCAGAAGGAGAGGAAGAAGAGAGATTTCATAGAGTGAAATTCTCTTCAGAAGATCTGGAAGGAGCCTTTGGATTGCCTTATGAGGGAAGGAATCCAGAAGCTTATGGCACTGGCCATGAAGATGAAATAGCTCAAGAATGGCTATTGGTTCCAGGCCCCATCTCTTCAACACAGAACAAGAAGACTCTAAAGCCAGAATTTCTTAACCTCTTTGAGGTAGTTGCTAAGAGCCTCTTAAGCAACACTGGAAGCTTGGAGCAGGTCAGCCATCCAAGAATCAGAATCATGGCTACCATTATTGATGCCAGTGATAAGGGCATTAAATTTGATTGGAGGACCTTCATCATGTCTGAGATGATGAAGGAAAAGGCAAAATTCAAGGTGAAAACCCACAACAAGGTGGTACTAGAAGGGAAAATCAAGTATTGCACCAGGGCAAGCTTGTTGATTGAAAGGTTTTCCCACTACTCTCAAATGCAGACCTTTGCAAAGCCCCTCCCAGCCCAAAATATCTTGTTCAGAAAGCTCAGCAAGAAAACTGAGCAAAGGAGGAAACTTATGGACAAACCTGCTGAAGAACAGGTTGAAGAAAAGCCTAAGATGAAGAAGAGAACCAAGGCCAGGGCTGTCAAAACAAGGAAAATGTCTCAATTATCCTCAAGAGAAGCCTCAGGAGCATCAGCAGAAGTTGATGCAGTGGCAGAAGAGGGAGTGAGTGTGCCTTCTGACCACTCAGAAGAGTTGAGGAGGAAGTACAATGAGACTAGGAAAAAGAAGAAGGGTGATAAGAGGATCAGGGAAGCTGTCCCTGAGAAGGAAGGAGAAGGAAGTGGGAGCAGTAGGGCCAGCAAGAGAAGGGCCAAGCCTACTGAAAAGGTGTTGGAGCTTCAAGAAGAAAGGTCTCTTAAATTGGCTCTAAGGGAGAGCAGAGCTGAAAGCAGGACCAAATCTAGGTCAAGAACCAATTCATCTGGTTCTGGAACTCCAGAATCCAGAATCCCTGAAGGTCAACCTATAGAGGCCAACCTCCCTGAAACTCAGAATCTTGAGCCCAACTCCCCTGAAACCCATGTAACCCCTTCCAACCAACCCATTACCCCTGTAAATCTCACTAAGAGATATTCTCCAGAAGGGAATGTGCAACGAAGTGGCATTGATGTGCTTGCAGATTTAGCAGTAGATGAGACAAGACTCCTGTCTCCCCTTGACTCATCCATGCTCAATTATTCAAAGCTTTTAGAACATGCACTCAATGAGCCAACTCCCCTGAGCAAAACCCCTTCAGATTCATTGCTCTCAAAAGCAACTGAAGCACCTTCTACTGCACCAAACCCTTCTGAAGCCAACATCCCTGAACTTAACCTGCCTGAAGCCACACTAGGAGAACCCAGAGCCAACTCCCCTATAACCCAAAGTCCCCATTCAAGTGGAGATGAGGAGGAGTATACTTATGAAAGTATGCTCAGAGGAGGAGCAAAAGCTACTGTGGACAGTTTGTATCCACAACTTGCTGAATTTCCAAGAATTCAGAAGATATTCTATGATCTCAGGATGCTTGTTGATGTAAAAGACAAGTCTATGATGGAAATATCACAAGTCATCCAAGATAAGGGTGCAAACTGGTGGCAAATAGAGGAGAACAGATTGCTACATTTTGCTGGAGTTTCAAAGACAAGATTTCTCATTCATGAGGAAAGTTTTGCAAAGCTAGTAGCTGATAAGATTGAGGAGGAGAAAGAAAGAAAAGCCAAGGGAATCAAACACCCTGACAGTAGCTCCAATGATGATGATTCCCCTGATGATCCTTCAAATCCTTCAAATCCCAACCCTCCTGAAACCCCTCAAGCCAATCTCCCTGAACCTTCTCAACCCAAGTCTTCTATAGCAGACAGACTTTCAAACCCTCCTAAAACCTATCATAGGAAAGGCTCTGTATCTTCAGAGGTGTTGACCAAGGGTGGTAACACAACCAAAGACACATCTGCCAATGAAGGTTCTTCTGAACCCAAGGCACAGCCTAAAGATGTTGAGGTTTCTATGCTAGAGGCTGGTTTGATTAAGGCCTATTCAGTGTCAGAAGAGTTGGACACTGATCAGCCCTTAATCATTCAGGATGACTCAGTGGCTGTTGAAATAAGCACTGTGATCTCCCCACAACTGCCATCTTTGAACCTTGTTGAAGGTGGAGATGTTGCAGGTTTAGGTGAAGGAGTTGAAAAGGAGAGAATAGTTGAAAAATCAGAGGGAGTTGTGGATGAAAGAGAGGTAGTCATCACTAAGATAGTGAGTGCACCACCATATGAGGGTGGAATAAGTGAGGAAGGACAGGTTATTCTTGATGTCAAATCTGAACTTCAGGAATCCCTTGATGAAAGGAGGCCTGATTCCTTGGGTGAGAACATCTTAAAAGAAGGGAGAAAAGAAAGAGTTGAAAATGAGAAGAAGGTTGCTGATGTATCAGAGTCTTATATAAAAGAAATTGAGGGTGTTGAGTGTCTATTTCCTAACCTGTTTGATTTGTCTAATATTGCAGGTATCTCTCTTGACCAAATTTTTGCAGATGAGTTCTTAACAGATGCACCTATCCAAGTAGATACAGGCTCAGCTCAAGCCTTACTTGGAATGCAATCAGAGAAGCTGGACTCCTTGGCTCATCAAGTCCAATCTGCTCATGCTGAAACTTCAGGAGCATTGAATGAGCAAGGAAGGACTCTAGCATCTGTAGAAATGAGACTCACTGGCTCTGAAGATGTTGTGCTACCAACCCTTGAAGCAAGGATTAGTGGTGTGGAAACTGGTCTCCAAAACATTTCCAATGAAGTACAAAATGCCAAATCCACTATGGAAGCCATCTCAGAGGAAGTCAAGAAAGAGCAAAAGTTGCTGAGAGACAATCATAATGCCAATGTCAAGGCTCTCAGGCTAACTGTCAAGCAAGCTCTTGGAAAGAAGACAGCACTGCAAAAGAGAAGAGCTGAAGAGCAAAGGCTAGCTATGGTGAAAGCAGCCTCTGAAAAATTTTCTCAAGAGGTATTGGCCAACATTGCTGAAGGTGCAGTGGCCAACCTCACTGAGCTTATCAAAGCCCAACTGGATGCATCCCTGAAAGCAACCTTGGAGGAGGTTGTTCAACAAAAGATGAAGCCTGTTCTAGCTTTTCTTAGCTTGAGCAGTGATAGGATGCAGAATATACATGATGAAAATGTATATTTGTTGGAGGAAATGAAATCCCTAAACCAGGCCCAATCCCTGATGGCCTCAACAATGAGTGACCTAAAGCCCCAGTGTTTTGATGCTGCCAAAAAGGGGGAAAGGGAAAGAGCTAGAGCAAAAGGTGCCTTGGTAATTGGGAGCCCAGTCAAAGGGAAAGACAAAGTTGCTGAAGGTAAAGGAAAAGAGCCTGAAGTGCTGAACTTGGAAGAATTGAATGAAGAAGACCAATTAGCACTTGCAGTAAAGAATTCTATGGCCTCAGCTCAAGAAGAAAGGATGAGGTTACAACAAAGACCAGGTGGTGAAGTGTCTGGTTTGGACAAAGATGTTGAAGGTGTCCAAACTAGAGGAAAGATCAAGAGGACAAAAGGAAAGAAAAGAAAAGTTGAGACATTCACTGACTTTCCTAGCAGCCTTGATCTCCCACCTGAATTCAGAATTGATGAGGATGAACCTACATCAAAGAAAGCCAAAACTGCTGAAGAGCCCAAAGCTGCTGAAAAAGACAAGTCTTCTGAATCTGACAAAAGTGCTGAAGGTCCCAAGTCCACGAAGACATTGAAGAGCTGTTTGCTGAAGGATTTGGACCTGAACCTAAGAAGAAGATAACTGTCCTAGCCCATGATCCATCAAAGCTGTTTCATGAAGGGTATGGCAAAGACCCTGAAACACAACATAAACTGGCCATGATGAGGGCCCAAGAGAAAATGGATCTGATGGAAGAAGCTAACAGAGCAAGAGATAAGAGAAGAGCAAACTTTCAAAAACCAAGAAGGAGAAGAGCAACTTACAGCAAGATGAAGCCTCAGCTTCTAATCCCAATGGACACCAAATATCCACACTTGGATAAATGGGTGCCAATTCAACTGAATGATACATGGGAAGAGGCTAAAAGGGAGTTTGTCTATGACTATTATGTCATTGACAGATGGAATGGAGGAGATGCAAACTCTGCCTTCACTGAGTTCATGCTGGAATACTACAGAGAATTGTATCAACAATTACTTGCAGCTGCTGACATTGCAAGAATTGAACTCAATGCTCCCAAGCCTATCATCTATATGCCTCCAAAGCTTGATGGATGGATTGACCAAGCAAGGATCCTAAGGGAGTTCACAGAAATTCTGAAGCTGAACAAGATGACCCTTGGACCCAAAGGAACTAACCAGGAAGCCATGGAACTCAAGAAGAGAGTGTGGGCACAATATGGGATGAATCCACCTCCTGAGGATGACCTCTAAGAATGGCTAAGTCTTCTGACTCTTTCTGGATGAAAAATTATCTTATCTGAAGATATTTTTGCTATTTGGTCAAATCTGCTGAAATTTGGACAAGGCTGCTGATATGTGCATTGACATGTTGTTTACTCTGATATGGTTTAGATTGACCTGATACAAGAATTGATGCATTCTACTTTGATATCTGGAATGCCTTGTATTAATTAGCTCTGATACCTGAAAGCTCTGATATTTGAAATTGTTTATTTTACTCTGATCCTATGGTTAGTATGTAAATCTTGATTTGTAATGATTTCATGCTCTGATAAGTTATCCTCAACTATCAACATGCTTGTAATGACCTTTTATATGAATGATAGTTGAACTACTTTTGAATCAAGATACATTTTTACAGAAATTTCTCTATGCCTTTCTGTGAAACCTACTTGCAACAAAAACAGTGAATACACTAACACATTGTCTTTTCAGGAATATTGACCTTAGTCATGTCTTCTAAAGATACATGTAATAGGTGTAGACAAGTCACTTTTGCTTAGATTGTGTAGGTTTTGGCATCATCAAAAAGGGGGAAATTGTTGGGAATAAAATGATACATGTTTTGATTAAATACCAAAACCCCCTGAGACATGCCTAAGTCAAATTTAAGTGTTCTAAAAATGTTAGAACACATAGCATAAGGCTAGATGAGAAGCTGAAATGTTAGGCAGCTCTTAGACAATTAGATGCACAATTTGAGGGGGAAACTGTGCTTTGAAGAAGATCTAGATCAAGTCCCCTCAAGGCTCAAATTCTGGAACAATCACTTAAGAGCAAGGACACTCTATGGAAAACCAAATGCTCTGATCAGGAGAGTTGTCCAGAGGAGTTGTTCTTATGTAAGAACAAGATTGTAAAGCTCTAAGGACAAGTCCAATAAGATGCTCTGATCAGGAGAGTTGTCCAGAGAAACTGTCCATATGCAAGATTGGTAAAATCAAAAGACAAACTTAATGACTCTGATCATGAGAGTTGTCCAAAGGAGCTAGCCATATGCAAAGACAAGTTTATCTAGCTCAAAAGGACAAGACTACTCAAATGTTTTGAACAGAAGAGCTGTCCAGAGAAGCCAACTCTATGTGAAAAGTGTTCTGATGCTAAAAGACCAAATATGCTGATCAGAAGAGTTGTCCAGATGAGTTGTCTCAGCATGATTGAATCAGAACAGATGCTCTAAAGATTGAAGGTCAACTATGCTGAAGAATTAGAGACAACTATACCCTAAAGAATTCCAATACAACATGCCTAGATCACCTTGAAGTGAAATAAAGCGAAAGAGCCAAGTCATCTGAAGAAGAGCAAGCCAACCTTGCTGATAAGCAAGACTGCTGATAGTGATAAGAAGAGTTGTCCACTTGATAAGGAATGTTGTCCTATCATTGGATCAACCTTCAGAAGCCATGTCCAAGTCCTAACAAGAAGTCAAACATTGGGAAAAGTGCTAGAGAATGAAGACAAAGTCTTACAAGCCGTTTATTACCCAAATGAGGACATGTCACTATCAAGAATCTGTCTTCCAGTTTGAAGAACTCAAGGAAGACATTTATAGCAATTTGGGGCTGCCTCTCCAACGGGCAAATCCTCCATTTTGTCTATAAATACAGAAGTGTGAAGACCATTTGAAAGCATCAAACTGACCTCAACCTTGACAAGAATATCCAACTATCCTACAAGTCAAAGTACTTTCAAAGCTTTCAAAGAGACTATCTTAGTCTTCATACACTTCTTCTAAGCTAATCCCAATTGTATATCCATACATAAGCTTAGAGAGATATCCTATCCTTATACACTGATCTTCATTGTAAAGGATATCTCATTAGTTGGAACCTTACTTCAATCCTTACCCCTTTCAAGAAAGAAAGTGAGAAGGTTGTAGTAGTAGAAGTGGTAGGAGCTGATTGTTGAGAGAAGAACAGTTCAGTTCTGAGTTGAGAAGAGGGTACTAGGACTCTAGACATCCTAGGGATCAATTCACCAAGGAGTGGTGTTCTTGATCAAGTGCACCTTGGCACTATAAAACAAGTTAATTCCAAGAGAGAAGGAATTATCCTGTTAAATCAGGAAAAGTGGATGTAGGAGCTTGAGTCTCTGAACCACTATAAATCTCCTGTGTTGATTTACTTTACAAGTACTTACATTCATTCAACACTGCACACAAAACTGATCTTTCAAAGATATCTATTCAAAGACTGTGCAAAAACTAATTTGGACAAGTTCCCTGAAACTTAACTAGACTGTCTTGGATTGCCAAAGTGATTTCAGAATCTTAAGGAGTCTAAACTTAAAGGGCCAACCACTATTCCGCACATATAACTCCCCTAGATAGTTATTCAACTAAGTACTCAATAGTACTTAGTGGTTTGATTATCTTAGAAGAGTTAATCATCTTCAGCAGAGTTGTCCAAGACAACCTTGCTGAGCTCTGGTTTGATCAAAATAGAGAAAGATTTGCATACAAGTGTATTCCCCCCCCCCCATACACTTGTTATGTACTCCTTTCAGGACCAACAACCTTGATAACCCCCCAGCTTTAAACAAACATTAAACTCCTTCCCACATTTGAATAAAAATAGTTTTTCACTGTTCCATTGGTTAATAACCGTTGGATCAAAACTGGCCAACTCCCCTGAAATTGATCTTGGTCGTTCAATCTAGATTTCCTCATTTGTAAACCATTGAATTGCCTTAAGACTCACCTACTCATTGACATACATTCCTTTTGGAACATTCACAAGTCTTAAGAAGCCATACAACACTTCATTCTTCCCCACGCATTCAAAATCTCTTGAAACCATAGTTTCTCTTACTCTCAAAAACCTCTCTCAAAATCTTACTGTTCTTCAATGGCTCCCAAAGCTAGACCTGAAATGGTTGTAGATTTCTCAAACAAGGATCTTGACCTTGATTTTTGTTATCTTAGCCACAGAAAAAACCTTTTTTTTTAGCCTATCATCTCCTTTGAGTGTGATGATCCAGAGGTTACTCCAACCTTGAGATGGTGGAGAAGGGCAGGTCTTCAAAAGTTTATGCAAGAAAATCCAGACTCTTGCCTTGAAAATTATATGGCTGAGTTCTTTGCTTTTCTGAAGTGGAGAGGAAAGCCAGAAGATGGAGAAGTTACAACAAGGCTTTCTTACAGAGCTGAAGGGGAAGAGGAAGAAAGATTTCACAGAGTGAAATTCTCTGAAGAAGATGTAGATGCTACTTTTGGATTGCCCTCTGAAGGAAGGAATCCAGAATTTTATGGCAATGGGCATGAGCAAGAAATTGCTCAAGATTGGCTCCTTGTTCCAGGACCAATCTCATCTACACAGCACAAGAGAACTCTCAAGTCCAATTTCCTCAATCTATTTGAGGTAATCACAAAGAGTCTCATGAGCAACACTGGCGGTTTGGAGCAAGTAAGTGCTCCAAAGATAAGGATTATGGCTGTAGTGATTGATGCCAGTGATAAGGGCATCAAATTTGATTGGAGGGCCTTCATCTTGTCTGAGATGATGAAGGAAAAGGCAAAGTTCAAAGTGAAAGCCCACCACAAGGTTGTGTTGGAAAGCAAACTCAAGTACTACACAAGGGCAAGCTTGCTGATAGAGAAGTTTGCTCATTATTCTGAGATGCAAACCTTTGCCAAGCCCCTCCCTGCCCAGAAAATTTTGTTCAGGAAGCTAAGTAAGAAAACTGAGCAAAGGAGATTACAACTGGCCAAACCTGCTGAAGAGAAGCAAGAAGAGAAGCCTAAGTTAAAGAAGAGGACAAAAGCCAGGGTTGTCAAAACCAAGAAAGTGTCTCAACTACCCTCAGAAGAGGCATCAGGAGCTTCAACTGAGATTGAAGAGGTTGCAGAAGAGGGAGTACAAGTGCCTTCTGATCACTCAGAAGAGTTGAGGCAGAAGTACAATGAGACAAGGCAGAAGAAAAAGGGTGACAAAAGGCCTAGGGAAGTTGTCCCTGAGAAGGAAGAGGAAGGAAGTGGGAGCAGTAGGGCAAGTAAGAGGAGAGCCAAGCCCACTGACAAGATTCTGGACCTTCAGGAGGAAAGGTCACTTCAAGTAGCTCTAAGGGAAAGCAGGGCAGAAAGTAGGACCAAATCCAAGTCCAGGACCAACTCTTCTGATTCTGGAACCCCAGAGTCCAAAGTCCTTGAAGACCAAGTTTTAGAGCCCAACCTTCCTGTAATCCAACATCTTGAACCCAACTCCCCTGAAACCCATGTTACCCCTCCTAACCAACCCATCACCCCTGTTGATCTTACTAAGAGATATTCTCCAGAAGGGAGTGTACAAAGAAGTGGAATTGATGTGCTAGCTGATCTTGCAGTAGATGAGACAAGACTCATGTCTCCCCTTGACTCATATATGCTTCACTATTCAAAGTTTTTAGAAAGTGCACTTCATGAGCCAACCCCCCTGAGCAAAGCCACTTCAGATCCATTGCTCTCAAAAGCAACTGAAGTACCTTCTATTGCACCCAACCCTTCTGAAGCCAACCCTTCTGAACTCAACCTCCCTAAAGCTGCTCTGCAAGCCAACATCCCTGAAACCATAGCCGATTCCCCTATAGCCCAGAGTTCTCAATCAAATGAGGATGGGGAGGGGTATACTTATGAAAGTATGCTCAGAGGTGGAGCAAGGGCCACTGTGGACAACTTGCAGAATTTCCAAGGCTTCAAACCATGTTCCATGATTTGAGGATGTTAGTTGATGTGAAAGATAAGTACATCATGGAGATTGCACAAGTCATTCTTGACAAAGGTGCAAACTGGTGGCAGATTGAAGAGGGCAGATTACTTCACTTTGCTGGAGTAAACAAGACAAGGTTCCTCACTGATGAGGAAGTATTTGCCAATTTGGTTGCTGTCAAAATTGCAGAAGAGAAAGAGAGACTGGCTAAAGGGATCAAGAACCCTGATAGCAGCTCAAGTGATGATGGTAAAGATGATCCTTCAAACCCCTCCAAACCTCCTCAAGACAACCCTCCTGAACCCTCCCAGACCAACCTCCCTGAACCTCCCCAACCCAACCCTTCTAAATCCAGCAAGTTCTCAAACCCCTTTGTCACCTATCATAGAAAAGGCTTTGTATCTTCAGAGGGGTTGACCAGAGCTGGTGACACAGCCAAGGACACATCTGCCAATGAAGGTTCTTCTGAACCCAAGGCACAACTTACATATGTGGAGGCTCATATCGTAGAAGCTGGTTTGGTTAAGGCTTATTCAGTGTCAGGAGAGTTGGACACTGATCAGCCCTTAATCATTCAGGATGACTCAGTAGCTGCTGAGAAAAGCACTGTGATCTCCCAACAACTGCCTCCTTTGAACTCTGTTGAGGGTGAAGGTGCTGCAGGTTTATGAGAAGGGGTTGAAAAGGAGAGTTTAGTTGAAAAACCAGAGGGAGTTTTGGATGATAGAGAAGTAGTAATTACTAAGATTGTGAGTGTACCACCAAATAAGGGTGGAATAAGTGAGGAAGGACAGGTTATTCTTGAAGTCAAATATGAACTTCAGGAATCCCTTGATGAAAGGAGGTCTGTTCCTTTGTGTGAGAACATTCATATTGAAGGGAGTCAAAAAGTAGTTGAAAATGAGAAGAAGGCTGCTGATGTATCAGAGTCTTATACAAAAAATACTGAGGGTGATGAGTGTTTATTCTCTAACCCATTTGATTTGTCTGAACTTGCAGGTATTTCTCTTGACCAAATCTTTGCAGATGATTTCTTAACAGATGCTCCCATCCAAGTGGACTCTGGATCAGCACAAGCTCTGCTTGGGATGCAAACAGCTAAGTTGGACTCCTTGGCTTATCAAGTCAAATCTGCTCATGCTCAAACTTCTGGAACCTTGGATGAGCAAGGTAGAACATTGGCATCTGTGGAGATGAGATTGACTGGCTCTGAAGATGTAGTGCTACCTACATTAAAAGCAAGGATAAGTGGTGTGGAATCTGGTCTGCAAACCATCTCCACTGAAGTTCAAAAAGCTAAGTCAAGCATGGAGTCTATCTCAAAAGAGGTCAAGAAAGAACAGAAGCTGCTAAGAGACAATCACAACTCCAATGTCAAACCACTTAGATTGACTGTCAAGCAGGCCCTTGGAAAGAAAACTGCTTTACAAAAGAAAAGGGCTGAAGAGATGAGGCTGGCAATGGTGAAAGCTGCCTCAGAGAAGTTTTCCCAAGAAGTGATGGCCAACATTGCAGAAAGTGCTGTGACAAATCTTACTGAGTTCCTAAAGTCCCAACTTGATGCATCTTTGAAAGCAACCATGGAAGAGGTTGTTGAGCAAAAGATGAAGCCTGTTCTAGCTTTTCTAAGCTTGAGCAGTGACAGGATGCAGAATATACATGATGAGAATGTATATTTGCTAGAAGAGATGAAATCCCTTAACCAAGCCCAATCCTTGATGGCAACAACCATGAGTGAGCTCAAACCTCAGTGTTATAATGCTGCCAAAAAGGGGGAAAGAGAAAGAGCAAGGGCCAAAGGTGCCTTGATAATTGGTGGTTCAGACAAGGGCAAGGAAACGGCTGCTGAAAATAAGGGCAAGAAGCAAGCAGTTCTGAACATAGAAGATCTTGATGAAGAAGAGCAGTTAGCCATAGCAATGAAGAATTCAATGGCATCAGCACAAGAAGAGAAAGCTAGGCTACAGCAGAGGCCAGGAGGAGAAGCTTCTGGAATGGACAAATCCACTGAAGGAGTCCAAACAAGAGGCCAAATCAAGAAAGAAAGGAAACAAAAGGAAAGTTGTTGAAACTTTTACAGATTTTCCTAACAGCCTTAATTTGCCACTTGAATTCAGGATTGAGGAAGAAGAGCCTACCTCCAAGAAGAGCAAAACTGCTGAAGTGACCAAGACTGCTGAGAAAGCAAAGTCTTCTGAAACTGACAAGTCTGCTGAGACTAAGTCCACTGAAGGTGCCAAAGCTACTGAGAACATTGAAAAGCTATATGAAGAAGGCTTTGGACCCCAACCAAAGAAGAAGACAACTGTGCTGTTAAATGATCCATCAAAGCTGTTTCAAGAAGGGTATGGCAAATACCCTGAAACACAACAGAAGCTGGCCATGATGAGGGCCCAAGAAAAGATGGATCTGATGGAAGAAGCTAACAGAGCAAGAGACAAGAGAAGAGCTCACTTTCAGAAGCATAGAAGAAGAAGAGCAACCTACAACAAACTGAAGCCTCAGCTACTGATCTCAATGGACACCAAATATCCACACTTGGATAAATGGGTACCAAAACAGCTGAATGATGCTTGGGAAGATGCAAAGAGGGAATTTTTCTAAGACTACTATGTCATTGACAGGTGGAATGGAAGAGATGTCAACTCCACCTTCACTGAGTTCATGATTGAATTTTACAGGGAATTGTATCAACAACTGCTTGCAGCTGCTGATATTACAAGAATTGAACTCACAGCCCCTAAGCCTATCATATACATGCCCCCCAAGAAGGAAGGCTTCATTGATCAATCCAAAATCTTTTAGGAGTTCTTTGAGATCCTGAAACTAAACAGAATGGTGCTAGGACCAAAAGGCACAAATCAAGAGGCCATGGAATTAAAGAAGAGAGTATGGGCACAATATGGGATGGTGCCACCTCCTGAAGATAGCCTCTGAATTGGCTAAGTCCTCTTGACCCTTTTCTGTGCTGAATATTTTGGTTGCTGACTTATTCAAATTGGTCATATATGCTGAAATTGCTCAAGACTGCTGATATATGAAGATTGCTTTGTTGACTTTTTACTCTGATACTTAAAGATTAATGCTCTGATAGAATATCTTGTTAAGTATTGCTTTGATCATGTACTTTAGCTATTCTATGCTCTAATGTAATGTTCATGCTCTGATATGTTTGCTCAACTATTAACATGCTTGTAATGATCTCTTATTTGAATGATAGTTGAACACATTTTGAATCAACATTACTGAATTCTAACTTGTCTGACTTATCAACCTCTATGCACTGAAAAACATAAAATACACTAACACATTTTCTTTCAGGGAACTTGACTCCAGTCACCTTCACTTAAGTAGAATGTAATAAGTGTAATCAAGTCACCTTTGCATAGATTGTATAGTTTTTTGCATCATCAAAAAGGGGAAAATTGTTGGGAATAAAATGAGTTTTGATTATGATACCAAAACCCCCCTGAGACATGCCAAGTAGATAAGTCAATACAAATGAACATGTTTCAGGACTGTTGGAACATGTAGACTAAGACAAGTAGAGAAGCCGATATGTTAGGCAGCTCTTAGAACTATAGATGCACTAGTTGAGGGGGAACACATACTTATAAGTTTATTCTGCTCAAATCCCCTCAAGGCTCAGTTTCTGGATTGACCCCAAGTCTGCTTATGGACAAGTATGCTGATCAAAGTCAAGTCATAGTGGAACAACCTATCTGAAGATCAACTAAGTTGAATAGATCCTGAAGATCAAGTCTACTACAAGAAATGTCAAGTTCAGAAGAGTTGTCCAGCAATATTGTCCCAGCACAATTGAAGTAGACCAAGCTTTGAAGTTCAAGGCCAACTATACTGAAGAGGTCAAATCTACATTTCCAAGACATATATGCTCAAATAACAACACAAAGAAGAAATGGAAAGAGAAAGAGCCAAGTCATCTGAAGAGCTAAAGAGCCAACACTGCTGACAAGAAAACTCTGCTGAAACTGATAAGTAGAGTTATCCAAGTGATAAGGAATGTTGTCCTTATCTCAGGATCATTGATAAGAAGAGATGTCCATGTTTGACCAAGTGAATCTTGAAGTCAGACATTGGGAAAAGTGCTGCAGAATGAAGACAAAGTGGTTACAGCCGTTTATTTCCCAAAACAAAGACATGTCACTATCAAAATCTGTCTTCCAGTTTGAAGATTTCAAGGAAGAAATTTATAGACATTTGAGGCTGCCTCTCCAACGGGAAAATCCTCAATTTTGTTTATAAATACAGAAGTGTGAAGACCATTTGAAGTATCCAATCTACAGAATCCAACTACAACTATTCTGAAGCTTCAAAGTCCTCAAAAGAAATTCTTAGTCTTCAAACACTTCATCTAAGCTGAACCTCATTGTATATCCATACAAAGCTTAGAGAGATATCCTATCCTTATACACTGAACTTCACTGTAAAGGATATCTCATTAGTTGGAGCCTTACTTCAACCCTTATACCTTTCAAGAGAGAAAGTTAGAAGGTTGTAGTAGTAGAAGTGGAAGGAGCTGACTGTTGAGAGAAGAACAGTTCAGTTCTGAGTTGAGAAAGGGTACTAGGACTCTAGACATCCTAGGGATCAAGGCACCAAGGAGTGGTGTGGTTGATCAAGTGCACCTTGGCACTATAAAACAAGTTAATTCCAAGAGTGAAGGAATTATCCTGTTAAATCAGGGAAAGTGGATGTAGGAGCTTGAGTCTCTGAACCACTATAAACTCTTGTGTTGATTTACTTTCAAGCATTTGCATTCATTCAACACTGCACAAACTGAACTTTCAAAGATACATATCACAAACTGTGCAAAACAAGATTTGGACAAGTTCCCTGAACTGGATACTTTGCTAAGGTGATTTCAGAACTAAAAGGAGTTTAAACTAAAGGGTCAACCACTAATTCCGCACATATAACTCCCTTAGATAGTTATTCAACTAAGTACTCAATAGTACTTAGTAGTTTGGCTATCTATAAAGAGTTCATCATATCAGCAGAGTTGTCCAGGACAACCACAAATTGCATACAAGTGTATTCCCCCCCCCCCCCATACATTTGTTATATACTCCTTTCAGGACCAACACAATGTTACTGTTCAGGCTATACCTTCTTCGTCTAATGACAAGAAGAAGAAAAAGCCTTTACAGAAAAAGGGTGGTGGTGAAAGCAGTGGGAGCAAGAAACTAGAGCCTTCTGGTGGCGTGAAAAAGCCGAAGGGCAAATGTTTCAAGTGCAACAAGACAGGACACTGGAAGTCTGATTGTCCTCTCCTGAAAAAGGACAACTCTCATACGTCTCTCGCTTTAGTTGTTGAAACATGTTTTGCAGCTTGTTCTGCCTTTTCTTGGGTAGTAGATACAGGAGCCACTGACCATGTTTGTTATACCTTGCAGGGGTTTCTGCATACAAGGGAACTGAGTTAGGGCGAGATTACTATAAGTTTGGGCAACGCTGCGATAGTATCAGTGGTTGCAGTGGGAGACGTGCACTTATGTTTTTCTAATTCTGTTTTAATATTAAAGAACGTTTTATACGTGCCAAATTTTTGGAGGAATTTAATTTCAGTTTCGAAGTTGTTTTTGGATGGATGCTCAGTTGTTTTTAATTACAATGTTGTTATTATGAGAAATGACTCTTTAATCTGTTCTGGCACGTTGGAAAACAATCTTTATACTATTACTTGTGCATATCATACTGTGACTGAAGCTTATTCATCATCATCATTAAATAAGAGAAAGGAACCTTCTAAGTTGAATCAAACATACCTTTGGCATCTAAGATTGGGTCATGTCAACCTAAGAAGGATTCAAAGACTGGTAAGAACTGGGTTTTTTGAGTCTCTCCAAGTGGAACCATTCTCAGTCTGCGAATCTTGTTTGGAAGGCAAGATGACCTCGAGGCCTTTTAAGGCCAAAGGGAATAGGGCCAATGATGTGTTGGAATTGATTCAATCTGATTTGTGTGGGCCTATGCCTGTTCAAGCTAGAGGAGGCTTTGAGTACTTCGTCACTTTCATTGACGATTACTCAAGATATGGATACATCTACCTGATGCGCCACAAGTCTGAATGCTTTGGCAAGTTCAAAGAATTTAAGGCAGAAGTGGAGAACCATCATGGTAATAGTATCAAGTCACTACGTTCTGATCGTGGTGGCGAATATCTTAGGAATGAATATAGGCAATACTTATTAGAGAACGGGATTACATCCCAGCTCTCTGCACCTGGTACTCCGCAACAGAATGGCGTAGCTGAGAGAAGGAATAGGACTCTATTAGATATGGTGAGATCGATGATGATTTATGCTTCATTACCTACCTCCTTTTGGGGATATGCCTTGGAAACAGCAGCGTACCTTCTAAATTATGTACCTTCTAAAGTGGTTCCAAAAACTCGGATGGAATTGTGGTCTGGGTGAAAGCCTAGTCTAAACCACATTCGGATTTGGGGTTGCCCAGCACATGTGCTGAACAAGGAAGCTGATAAGTTGGCACCTAGAACTGAAGTACGGTTGTTTGTAGGATACCCTAAGGGAACGAGAGGTGGTTATTTTTATAGTCCTAATGATCAGAGGGTGGTGGTGAGTACCAATGCCCGATTTTTAGAAGAAGACTATATGAATGAGCATAAGTCCAATACTGAGATCATTTTAAATGAGTTGAGAGGAGACAATAGCACACCGAGTGTGCAAGAGAAAATACCACAAGAGACTGCACAACGTGGCGACTCTGATGAACCTATGTATACATTGCCTCGTCGTAGTGGGAGGGTTGCTCGCCAACCTGATCGTTTCATGTTTGTGGGAGAGTCTGTTGACTTGATTCCAAGCGATGAACATGATGATAACGACCCCTGGACATACAAAGAAGCAATCAAAGACAAAGATGCAAAGTCTTGGCACAAGTCCATGGATTCAGATATTGAATCTATGGATGCTATAGAAGTGTATGACCTAAGTGAACTTCCCCACGACAAGAAAGTTGTTGGGTGTAAGTGGGTCTACAGACGTAAGAGAGGATATGATGGGCAGATTACTGCTTTTAAGGCACGGTTGCTGGCAAAGGGTTATACCCAGAAAGAAGGAATCGACTATGACGAGACCTTCTCACCAGTAGCCATGCTAAAATCGATCTGGATTCTCTTATCCATAGCTAATCACATGAACTATGATATTTGGCAAATGGATGTCAAGACAGCTTTCCTTAATGGAAATTTGGATAAGGACATCTATATGCAGCAACCCGAGGGTTATGTGAAGAAAGGCCAAGAGCATCTAGTCTGGAAGCTGAAAAAGTCTCTTTATGGGCTAAAGCAAGCTTTCAGGTCTTGGAACATTCGTTTTGACGAGGTGATCAAATCTTTTGGATTTGAACAATGTCAAAATGAAAGTTGTGTGTACAAGAAGAGTGACGGAGATGTAGTGGTATTCTTAGTACTATACGTAGATGATATTCTTCTTATTGGCAACAATGTGAAAGTTTTATCAGACGTAAAGATGTGGCTTTCAGAACAGTTTCAAATGAAGGATATGGGAGAAGCATCGTACATTCTTGGTATTAAGGTCACTCGTGATAAAAAAAAAAAAAAAGAATGTTGTGTTTATCTCAAGCGTCTTACATTGATACTGTGATTGCTCGTTTTGGCATGCAGAATTCTAAGAAGGGTGTACTACCTTTCAAACAAGGAGTCCCTCTGTCTAAGGATATGTGTCCTAACACACAGAAAGAGATAGAGGAGATGGCTAAGGTTCCTTATGCTTCGGCTGTAGGAAGCCTTATGTATGTGATGTTGTGTACGAGGCATGATACTTGCTATGCAGTCGGCATAGTAGCAAGATATCAGTTTAACCCTGGTCAAGGACACTGGACTGCTGTAAAGCATATTCTCAAGTATTTGAAAAGGACTCGAGATTATATGCTAGTATACCAGTCAAACAGTTTGATTCCTTTGGGTTATACCGATTCAGATTTTCAAGCTGATCGAGATGAACAGAAGTCAACCTCGAGTTATGTGTTTATGCTGGGAGGCGCAGCCATATCTTGGAGAAGTGTGAAGCAGAAATGCATCGCGGACTCCACTATGGAAGTCGAGTAAGTAGCTACCTCAGAGGCTGCCAAAGAGGCTGTCTAGCTACGTAATTTCTTTCTAGAATTAAGGGTGTCTCAAAATATGCCGATGTGTATCACTATTTATTGTGATAACGCGGGTGCAGTGGCAAACTCGAAAGAACCTAGAGCCCACAGAGCAAGTAAACACATAGAGCGCAAGTACCACATTATACGAGACATCGTAAATCGAGGAGATGTGGTTGTGGCTAAGATTGCGTTGTTGGATAACTTAGCTGATCCTTTCACAAAGACTCTGGCAATAAAAGTCTTTGAGAATCATGTAGATGGTCTTGGTTTACGATGTATTACAAGCTAGATTTTGAGTATAAGTGGGAGATATGTTAATGTCTTTATGTGTATACTAAAAGATTAGCTTTAGTATAAGTGGGAGATTGTTGGTGTATACAATAAAGCAAACTTTTAGTGGGCTTTTATGGATGTATATTTGATTTCCTTATTATCTGAAATAAATGGTTTTTCACATTATTGCATTCTTTGTGTTTACTTGTATGTCTGCTTATCTTACATTGTACACGATGTGGTGAGTTTGTAGTCACACAGAAGATCACATTGTCAGTTCCTTGTAAGATATGAACAATATTCACAACTGAGATAGTTCAGGACACAACTATTGGTTTAAGTTATAGTATAAACTTGTCAGTGGCTTATCTTGGTCATTAGTTTGTACTAGTGCGCTGTGGCGTACTGAATGGATCATAAATAAGACATGTTCTTTTGTTCTGATTGTTATGAAGAACTAAAGGTCTTAGTGACTTTTACGATTCTTAACCCTAAGTGTGATATTTAGATGTGTGGGGTGCTTGTTCACTACTTTGATGTACCATAGGTGAGAATCTTGGTAGATTCTTCACGCTCCGTATTTTGGGTAGTGACATCGCTCGCATGATGTATACTTATTAGCATTAGGGCACCGTGTCCTGGACATCCAGGCTGATGACGTCCCCTTGAGGAAACTCATAAAGGATTGTCGTACTAAACCCTGCAGGTGGATTTAATCCGTATGACAACGAGGTTGAGTGGTACTACTCAAAGAATTATATAGATTAATTATTTAAAGAAGTCAGAAGCTTTAATAATTAATGGATGTGCGATATCTTTAACACGGGGAATTATAAAGTCTAATAGAAGCCCTGATTCGGTTTGGGATAGGACGGGAGTGCAACATTAATTCTCTAGTGGAATGAATTAATGTTCTCGGGCCAAATTATATGTTCTGGGCTGAATATAAGAGTATTTGGGTCTGTAAGAAGCCCAAGCCCTATACCTTCTAATGGATCCCTAGTCTGGCCCATGAAACTTATGGAGATTATAAATAGGAGCCCTAAGTCAGTTTTGAAACCCTGGCACACACGAAATTGAGAAAACGGCTAGGGTTTCAAGGAGACAAAACAAAGGCAGCCTTCTCCACGTTTGATAGCGCGTCGTCCACCCGGTGTTCGAACAAGGTTGGGAGATAGACTAGAAGATCCGTAGATTGGAATCAACGCCTCGATCTTCAAGGGTAACAGATCTAAACTATGTTTTAGACGCATGTTTAGGTTTTATTTATTTCTTTATACATTTGGTACCCAACAACGATCTCAGTGACGGACTGCCTTCGCCGGCGTGTTCCAACAATTGTATGGCACGATTTCAAGAGGGGATGATTGTTAGGGTGTTTGTTCATCTACATATGGAACGACGATGGTTCCTATAGTGATGAAGGTGAGTTTGAAGAGTTTGAGGATGCCATTTCTGCGAGAAGGTTTAAAGGGTTTGGAGAATTTTTCTTGCTTGAGCTTGAATTCGTTTGTGCAGCTGAGTCCTGAGAGTTTTGTGACATAATAGAAGTTGTACACACAAATCAAGGCAAAAATTAAATTCCAGAGAAACCTTTCGAGTTCTATGGATAAAAGCAAGACAAAATTCAAAAAGAGTGAGCCTTAAAGTGATGTGACATTCGTCGTAGACATACTTAAGTGCTGTAAATAATTTAAAAAGTAATTACCGTACTCAATTACTATGGTTGCAAAAAATATTTCATGATTATGGCTTACCTAGTGATGTGTTGACTGTGTACTGTGATAATACAAGTGCTATAAATATTTCAAAAAATCCAGTGCAACATTCATTAACAAAGCACATAAGTATTAGACATCACTTCATTAGAGATCTTGTTGAAAATGAAGTTGTTAAGCTAGAGTACATATCTACTGAAAAAAAATTAGCTGATATTTTTACCAAAGCTCTTGATGACAAGAGGTTTTCATCCCTTCGAAAATCTCTTGGTTTGTGTAATATCTGAAAATATGATCAAGGGTGTTGTATCAAATGCGGCAGCATTTGAGACAACACTAAGATACGTCTCTTATTTGTTTCCTTGCTTTAATTTTCGTAATTATTGAATTAATGAAATTTTTGTGATTGATATTTGAATTCTGAGTGACTTGTGAATAATACTAAAAGAGCCTATACACCTCTCAAATTCTACAAAAGAAAAATCACGTATTAGATGCTTTATAAATCACTGAGTAACTATGGGACACGGAGCTCGCTACTATGATGATCTCTTTTTAAAAGGTGATATAAATTGCATTCATATATTCACAAATCCATTGAGTAACTATGGGGCACAGAGTTCGCTGCTACGATGCACTCTTTTCAAAAGATGGATCAATGTGAAGTGTGATAAAAAGAAAAAGAAATTAGAGCAACACATATGATGTAAAATCATGAAAAAACTGTGTTGAGGTGTATAGAATGCCAACAATAGTCAAAACACACGAAAATTCAGATTCTTATCCAAATTTTATAGGAATTAGTTATTTTTTATAATTATTAAATATTATTCTCTGAAATATTTAATTGACTAGGTCTTACCTTATTATTATTTCAGTTATTATATTCCGCATTTAATTGTTTTTAAATTTTCAGTATTTTATTTTTCTCAACTTCACACGATCAAATTAGTGGGGAAGTTACTTCCACTACTCTACTTCCCTCATTCTCAGAATCGTGTAACTCCTTCTTTTCAATTCTCCATATAAGATGAGTCTCCATAGAAGTGTTGGTAAATACGTTAAAGGCTTTGTTAACTCGTTTAAGCACGGTAATTACTGCTTTAAAATTATTTACAGCACTCAAGTATGCCTTCTAATGTCACATCACTTTAAGACTCACACTTTTTGAATTTTTGGCTTGCATCTATTCTATAGAACTCGAAAGGTTTTTCTTGAATTTAATTATTGTCTTGATTTGTGTGTATAGCTTCTATTATGCCAAATAATTCTCAGGACTCAGCTGCACAAACGAATTCAAGCTCCAGCAACAAAAATTCTCCAAAACCTCTCAATCTTCTCGCAGAAATGGCGTCCTCAAACTCACCATAATTCACTATAGGAACCATTGTCGTTCCTTACGCCGATGAACAAACACCCTCAAACTCATCCCCTCTTGAAATCATGTCTTACAATCCTTTCGACATTCGCACAGAAATTGCGAATGCGAACACTGCTGCTGAAATTTCAGCCCATAAGCCTCAAAATTAGCCCTCATCCGAAGCTCCCGCACTTGAAACTACCCCAGTAACCTTACACTTCCCTCTGGGCACCTCTTTCAACACTCAAAAGGATGCCTTCGAAACCCTAAGCCTAAAAACAGCACACCATGTTCTAGTGCTTGAGGGAGAAACACTGGATAATGCGATGTTCAAGGGAGATTCTCCTCAAAACCAAGATGTGGACATGCAGGATCAACGGGAATCTTCAGATGAAGAAGTTCTGGCCGCCAAATTCAAAAGGTTACACCAGCAGAAAAAGGGCAAGAAGAAGGTTGTTGCTGCTCCTACTGCAAGAAAGTGGCCGGGTGGAAAAATAAAGTCCCAAAGGAACCTGGGCAAAATTGTTGATTATTTTGGCAAAGGGAAAAAGCCCAGAACTGATGGGAATGCGTCTGAACCCATTGATGTTTTTGACTCTGAGCCAGAACCAGAAACAGAGCCTGAACAAGTTGCAGCTCAAGAAGAAGAAGAGGATGTTAATGAGGATGTTGTTGATGAGGTTGCTGAGGACCTGGAAGAAGAACATGAACCTACTCCGCCAGTAAGCACAAGGAGATCAAAAAGGCTCCGAGAGACCGCTAGTGTTGCCTCTCCGATGGCAACACCCGAGCCTTCTGATTCTGAGTCATCATCCAGCTCTTCTGATGAAGATGAAAACGAGGTACTGTTCTCTTCTGATGATAGAAATAGTGACACTGATGAGGACTATAATGATAAATCAAGCATCCAGTATATAATTATAAGAATTAGGCAAATCTTGAGTGAAAGGCTGATAAAAGTTTCTGACTTTGAAGAAATGAATCTGATTGAATGGTTTAAGGAAAGGTCTTTACTACACGCTCTTCCATTTGCTTGTCCATACATTGTAGATTGGATATTTGAATTTTATGCCAATGTCTCTCAACATGCTGGTGATCCAAATTCAACTAGATATGGACATTTTTTGTTTAGAGGAAATAGGCACATGATTACTCCTAGGATGATCAACATTTTACTTAAAACAAAAATCATGGAGGATCCAGTAGTTACTGATCATGATGTGATGATAAGTATCTTGACTGGGGGAGTAATCACCAAATGGAGAAGAAAGATTTTGGCCTCTAAATTTACTAGTCTATATTATGTCTTGCATAAGTTGGTTTGTTTCAATTGGTTGCCTACTACAAACAACACCACTCTCACCTTAGAACAGGTTGTATTGATGTACAAAATTGGGCACTTGAAAAGATTTAACCTAGGACAGGTATGATGACATTCAAGTCTGATATGTCTGGAAGAGGCATACTGCCTTACCCTTGCCTTGTGTACAAATCCTTGCTTGACAAAGCCTTTGAAAGATTTGAGGATGAGGTAGTTAGCAACTATATACCAGTCTTCAGCATTTCAAATCAGTTCCTGGTGAAAGGTGACAGGGTGGTTGATCTTCCCTTGAGAAGGAATGAAGATGAAGCAGGCCCAAGTACAGCTCCCAGTGTTCCAGAAAATGATCATATTCACAATACCACACTGCCTCCAGAAGGAACTGCCTCCTCTGTTTACTTATCTTCCCACTATATTATGAGGCAGATTGATATTTTGCAGGGGTCTATTCTTAATTTGCAGCACTTTGTGGAGGATCTTCTCATTCAAAAGAAATTTTGGATGGATCTTCTTTCCACTTTAACAGGGGGAGTAGTTGATAGTTCACACAACCAACCCACTAACATTGTTGCTCCACCTACTGTAGATGAACAGGATTCTATTCCTGACAGAACTCATGAACCTGCTGCTGACACTGCAATGATTGAAGAGGACCAGGATATCCAGGATCTGTATGTTAACCTGGATATATGATGAGCTTGAAGACAGGGGGAGAGCTTATACTATGGGGGAGTATATGTAGATTATGGAGATGCATCTGAAATACATTTCAGCCCAATCCTTTCCCATGTGTTAATTCAGTTCATTCCTTGTTGTAAAAGCTCTCTATACTTATGTTTATTTATTTTCTCAAACTCTGTTATTTACATATTGTATTTATTTAGGATTTACTTTTGTTTAAGTTATTTAAATCTAAACAAGTTTTTTTGGTTTAGATGTTGTTTATTTTAATTTGATCTAATACAACTTGTTACTTCATTATTTTGAAATATCAATTGTGTTAATTTCTTAGTCAATATTTCTGTTGTGCGAACTTCAGTTGTGTTGATGTAGAAAGGTCAAATTGGGGGAGATTGTTGATGTTGATATAAGTGTTTTGTTTAATGATCCAACACTAACAGCCGAGTGTTGTGTTTAATGTTCTCAACACTTATGATAACATCAGAATTTGTCCTTCCTTTTCTCACTAACTCCGATCTTACGCTTGTGGTCTACTGATGTCCCCAGAGCAGTTAGAAGACGTGGGCAACACCAAGTCATGCCACTGCGTGGGAGTGAGAAGTTATTAGACATGGTATAACAAGTCCCTACATTCTAGGAGTGGTGGAGAGAAGTTTCTTAACCGCATGATCTCACGGCTGTGATGACCATGGGAGTTGAAGGCAATTCGTCCATGAAGCCTATAAATACAGAAGCTGCCTCAACACAAGATATACAAGAAGAAAAACTGAAATCGATCACTACACTATTGAATGCTCTATACGCTTCTAGTTAGGAAAATTATTGTTTCTTCTTGTAGTTCTTCACATTATTGTAAACCCGAATAATAGTGTGTTTGAACATAGTCTTATTTACTATATTATATGCATATATCTATGAGGGAGATAGTTTCATATAACCCAGTAAACATTTTACACTTTCGTAGTGTTTTTATACACCTCTAAGAGGTTGTAATCGTTTCACTTATTTAATATAGTGAACAACATAGATTATTTTATAATCTATGAAAATTTTGAATACACCTATTTTCAGTACGTGTATTTTAATTTCCGCTGCATAGTGTTGTCTGGACAGTGCCAACACGACAGACAACATCTCTGATTTTGCACGCACACACACTTTCACACATATCTTAGGTTCAAAACGTTTAGAAACTGGTCTAAGAATTTTATGTACTAACCTTGTGATGGATATTGGATCTCCAAGAGAATGAGCTTCATTTGAAATCTCAGTCAGCTTTTCATTATAAGATGAAATGGTTTCATCTTCTTTCATCCTCAGATTCTCGAACTTGGATCCAAGCATACGAAGTTTGGTTCTTCGTACACTATTCGATCCTTCACAATGCTCTTGCAGCCGATCCCATGCATCCTTAGAAGAAATGCAATTTGAGATGATTTTGAACATTGAGGCATCAGTGGAGGTGAAGATTGCATTCAACGCCTTTGAATTGTAACTTGTAGCTGTGATTTCCTCATTTGTCCAGTCAAGCTCTCTCTTGATCTGAGCTTCACTGTCTTCATCCGCCGTGGTTCTTGTTTGAGTCCAACCAGCAAGAACACTCCTCCAGGCTCGTTCATCAATGGATTTGATGTACATTCTCATCTTTGGTTTCCAGAAGGCATAGTTCGTGCCATCTAGAATATGAGGCTTTAGTGCGGGTGAAAGTGGATACTCCATTTCAGAATTGCACACTCTAAGTAGAATCTCTACTTAGTGTATCAAGTAGTTGGCTCTGATACCAACTGAAAGTGTGTGCGCGTGCGAAATCAGAGATGTTGTCTGTCGTGTTGGCACTGTCCAGACAACACTATGCAGCGAAAATTAAAATGCACGTACTAAAAATAGAAGTATTCAAAATTTGCATAGATTATAAAATAATCTATGTTGTTCACTATATAAAAATATGTGAAACGATTACAACCTCTTATAGGTGTATAATAACACTACGAAAGTGTAAATGATTTACTAGATTCTATGAAACTATCTCCCTCATAGATCTATGCATATAACCTAGTAAATAAGACTTTGTTCAAGCACACTATTATTCGGGATTACAATAATGTGAAGAACTACAAGAAGAAACAATATGTTTCCTAATTAGAAGCGTATAGAGCGTTCAATAGCGTAGTGATCGATTTCAGTTTTTCTTCTTGTGTATCTTGTGTTGAGGCAGCTACTGTATTTATAGACTTCATGGACGAACTGCCTTCAACTCCTATGATCATCACAGCCGTGAGATCAAGCGGTTGCAATAACTTCTCTCCACCACTCCTTGAATGTAGGGACTTGTTATATCATGTCCAATAACTTCTCACTCCCACGCAGTGGCATGACTTGGTGTTGCCCACGTCTGCTAACTGCTCTAGGGATATCATTAGACAACAAGCGTAAGATTGGAGTTAGTGAGAAAAGGAAGGGCAAATTCTGATGTTGTAATAAGTGTTGGGAACATTAAACACAACACTCGGATGTTATTGTTGGATCATTAAAGAGAACACTTATATCAACATCAACAATAGTAACAAACGCATATTCAATGTAGTAATTCAAACTGTAGTATGTAGTAACATATAGTTTTTTCCTTTATATAGTAATACCGATTATTTTATGTAGTAAAATATTTTTTCTAGTATTTTTTGTTGATGTAGTAACTCATACTGTAATATGTAGTAATGTTATGCCTAGTCAAAGAGGTCAATCTTTGACAAGTCAATCCTAGTCACCATCTTACGTGGCGAGGACCAGTCAACAAAGTCGTGCGACGACTAGTCAACAAGACCAAGAAAATGTAATAGATTTAATGTATTTAATATATTTAAGTGCTCGTCCAAAGATGTTGGCGAGCACTCTCTTAGTTAGCTGCTCGCCCAAATGTGTGGCGAGCACGTGCTTATTCTTAGTTAAGATGTTTTAAGTATTGAAGTCTTGGGAGACAACATGGAGCGTGGCGACCACTCTCCTCGACGGCCCTCCGGCGACCACCATGGCCCAGCTCCTCGGCATCTCGGCGAGGACGAGCACCGAAGGCTGTTTAGCATTAAATGCGCCATCAAATCACCTTTTCGGGCAGAATGAAGGTCCAATCTGGAGGCTCCACGTGTAAAGGGCGGGCAGCCCTTGAAAAGCAGTATATAATGCCCATTTGGGCTCATTTGTAACATAAGTTGGAAATTCACACAATCACCCCATCCCAAAGCAATAAACACTCCCAAAGCTCTCAAGCTTTTAGCTTCTCCAAGAAGCTATTCCTTGTTCTTGATCTTTCTTGTTTAATTCTTCATCAAGATCATCATATTAATCCACATAAACGCGTAATAACCCCCGCATAAATTATATGTTTGTATCGTGCTAAGCACAGTCCACATCCAAGTCAAACCCGAATTTAGTGCATACAACATTTGGCGCTAGAAGGAGGGGACATTTTACGTGTTTAATCATCAAAGTTTCGTCCGATCAACGAGCGATCGGTTAGCAAACTCCCTGTTTCAAGCTTTAATCGGTATATCTACCGTTTAGAGCATCATTCTACGATCTTTAGTGTTCTTCGTGTTCTTGAGCATTTTCAGTTTTTCGTAGCATATTTTGGAGTTTGATCTCCTTGTATTTGTGTTTTCAAGCTTCTTTTGTTGTTGCTTTACTAAGACTAGTAGTTGTAATAGCACGTTCTTCTGCGTAAGAACTTTAATCTTTCGTTTTTTAGATCTTTACTTTGTAATCTAAAAAGACACTCTTTAAACGATGTCTCAGCATACTCCACCACCCGGAGGGAACGAGCACCCTCCGCCGCCGGCAAATCCTTTTGCAAACCTAAACATGGGGGATATTATGAATGACCCCCAACACTTGAAAGACTTTTCAGACTTCCTCCTGGAGAAGAGGAGGCTGAACGAAAAGGAAGAGCTCGAGAAGGCCAAAGATAGGGCTTTCGTCGAGGCTCGCAAAAACAGGGGGAACGAGGATAACCATTCCTATCACTCACATCCCTCTCACCCCCAAGATAAGGGCAAGAACAAAGTCGGCGAGCACTCCCACAATAGCCATACGGGAGACTCACAAAGAAATTCGGTGTTCAACCGAATGAAAGACAATGATGGAAGGGCTCCTCGCCGAGTACCTTTCAACGTGGATGGCCGACCACATAAGGACGACCACCACCATCGCGCTGATAGAAGAGATCAGGGCGACAGAGTCTCGGCTCTAGATCGAGTGGGACCAGGGAAGGGTTCGCGAGCTCCAACCAAGAGTTATCGCAGCCACCATTCGAACAGGCACTCGCCCAGGCGATCACATCATGACGATCGCCCGGTCATTTCCCATGGGAGTCGACGTGACGAGAACGTCGTCCCACGAGCTCAAACTGCCGAGGAGGGGCAAATCGCCCAGTTCCTCGAAACCCAAAAATTAATGAAACAAGAAATGGACGCTCTGCGAGCAGAGGTGGTCGCCTCGAAGCAAGGGACCACACCGCCGATCAGTCTGCCCGCACCTCCACTAAGTGTTGCAATCCTTACTGCCCCCATTCAGAGAAAGATCCAAATGCCTTCCATGACGGCATATGATGGGATGTCCGACCCCAGAGTACACTTGTCCAAGTACTCCAACTACATGGCCTCAATCGGGGCAACGGACGCAACACAATGCAGAAACTTCTCCCTAACATTGGGAGACCGGGCTCATCGATGGTACACAACTTTGAGTCCCGGATCTATCACCTCTTTCCTTGAGCTGGGACACCACTTTCTGACCTACTATGGGTCTATTGCTGCTCGCCCAGCCTCAAAGCAACGTTTGGCGAACGTCCGCCAATCCCTGACTGAATCAGGCAAAGACTTCATCGAGCGCTTCGATAGGCTGGTGATCGATGGGGAGGCCGTGAACGATGAGACGAAGCTGATCTCAGCGGTTTCCGGTCTCAGGATAGGTACCAAGCTGTGGGAATCTATCCATCTTACTTTCCCCAGTTCTTATGCGGACTTCCGCACGAGGGCTGGAAATTTTATCCAAATGGAGGAAATAATGGACGCTGCCAAGGCTAACGAGCAGCCTGACACGTCCAAGAGAGTGTGGCCCAAGAAAAACACAAACACTGGGGAATCTTCCCAGCCCAAGAAGGCGACCACTCAAGCTGGCAGTGCTCGCCCAGCGAACTTCAGGCCATTCGAGGAGGCACCTGAGATCATCCAGTTCAGGGAGGCCCTCACAGTGGATCCAAGGGGCATCTACGACGCAATCAGGGGGAAAAATCTGCTCCCCCAAGCAAAGCCCATGCATACGAGCGATGCAAATCTTGATGGTAGTAAATTTTGTAACTACCACAACTCTGTCGGCCACCACACCAATGGGTGCCGAGACTTGGTGAGAAATCTCTTCAAACTTTATAATGAGGGTAAGCTCACCCAATTCATCAAGTCCGGAGATGGAAACGGCGACAACAGGGGCAAGAAGCGTCGCGACGACAGCGGCGGCGACCTGCGCCAACAATTGAACCGTCCCAAGCTAACTCCTCCCATGCCAAAGAATGCTTTTGGCGACATCGACAATCTGGGCCAAGACTGCCTTGTGATAGAGGGACCTTTGGGGGGGACTCAATCCGGAGTCGCTCTGTTTGTTCGCCGGGCTCAGGGCGAACAGCGAGCACTCAACAATGTGCACCAGGTGTGCGTCGCTCCTACTGCCGAGAAGCCTCCTTCTCATCAAATCCGTTTCACGGACGACGACCTGAACGGCGTGGTGCAGCCAAACAATGATGCGTTGGTCATCACGGGAAAAATAATGGGAACCATCGTCCATCGAATGATGGTCGACACTGGGTCATACACCAACATCCTTTTCAAGCATACTTTGGATGCTCTTGGTGGATATGCAGATTACATCGAGCCTTGCGACGATATAATCGTAGGGTTCGGGGACACGCGCAACCTTCCCATTGGGAAAATCAGATTGTCCTTGGAGTTGGCATCGTCAAAAGAGCCTGAATTGCACCATGCTAGGCAGCTCGACTTCTTGATCATCGACATGCCATCATCCTACAATGCGTTCCTAGGCCGACCTTTCTTCAGCGAGTTCAAGGCGGCCGTTTCAACTTATTATTACTGTGTAAAGTTTCCAACCCCGGCGGGAGCTATAACCGTTAAGGGCGATCAGACGCGGGCGAGGGAGTGTCTCGTCCGTTTTGCAAAACGTCATTCTAAAGAAAGTGCCATGGTTGGAAAGTATATTATGTGTCAAACTCAAACAGAACAAATGAACTACTTGGAGGGTCTTCCTAGCAAGTACAGAAAAATTGAAGTTGGGGAGTGCAGTCATCGTTCCGACGACCACCAAGTGGAGGCGAACGAGCACGCCTCCAAGGAAGTGGACGACCACACCCCAATGGAAATCGACGAGCAGACAGATCCGGGCGACCAGATCCCCGGCGACCAGTCTCCAGAAAACTTCCCAGATTTGGAGCCTAGGTTAGGCTTTGAGCCAAAATTCGGAATTGAGGACCCTCGTTGGAAGGAGCCTAAAGAGCGGGCGACTTCAGCGGAGGACCTTGAAACCATCCAATTGAATAAAGCTGGTCCCGAACTCGAAGTATTCATAGGTTCGAATTTACCAGAACATCTGCGATCGGACATGATCGCATTTTTGAAGGAAAACATCGGTGCGTTCGCCTGGTCGCACGAAGATATGGTGGGCATTCCCACGAATCATGCCTGCCACAGACTAAATATTGATCCAACAAAAAGACCCATCACCCAAAAGCAAAGAAAATTTGGGCCTGATAAAAGTGCGGCTTTGGCAGTCGAAATCAAGAAATTGATCGACAACAAGTTAATAGAGAAAACTGGAACTGATCCTGAGTGGTTGGCAAATCCAGTGCTCGTCAAGAAAACGACCGGGTCGTGGAGATTGTGCATAGACTTCACAGATTTAAACGACGCCTGTCCAAAAGATCATTTTCCGATGCCCCACATTGATCACCTAGTGGATAATACAGCGGGGCACGAGATTTTAACCTTCATGGATGCCTTCGCAGGGTACCATCAGATTGCAATGCATCCCGACGACCAGCGACATACGGCCTTCATGACGGCACGTGATATGTATAGCTGGAAAAGAATGCCTTTCGGTTTGAAAAACGCGGGGGCAACGTACCAAAGACTGGTAAATAAGATGTTTGAAAAGCACATCGGTGAGATGGTAGAGGTCTATATCGACGACATCGTTGTCAAAAGCTTACGAAAAGAAGATCACCTACACCACCTTGCCATGACATTCGATATCCTAAGAGAGTACAACATGAAGTTAAATCCAAAGAAATGCAGTTTTGGAGTTAGCTCAGGAAAATTTCTGGGGCACTTGGTTAGCCAGCGGGGCATCGAGGCGAATCCAAGTAAAATTCAAGCAGTAATCAATATGCAAAGCCCAAGGAACGTGAAAGAAGTTCAGAGGTTGACAGGATGCCTTGCATCGCTGAATAGATTTATTGCACGAACGGGCGATCGGTGCAAACCTTTTTTCGACGCTCTAAACAAAGGAAAGTTCGAGTGGACCGACGAGTGCAAGAAAGCTTTCGAGAAATTGAAGGAGTATTTATCGGATCCGAAGGTCCTATCCAAGCCAGTCCCCGGCGAAATTTTATATCTGTACTTGGCGGCCACTGACTGTGCGATCAGTTCAGTGCTCGTCCGAGCTGAGGGGAGCACACATCTGCCTATCTACTACGTAAGTCAAACACTGCGAGATGCGGAGTTGAGATACACTCCAATGGAAAAATTGGCGTACGCACTAGTCATGAGTGTTAGAAAATTAAGGCAATACCTTTTCGACCACGAGGTGGTCGTCCTCACCACCTTTCCTCTCCGACGAGCACTGCATCGTCCGGATACCGCGGGAAGACTTCTAAAATGGTCAGTAGAGATCGGACAATTTCGTCTCACCTACGCACCCAGAACGGCAATCAAGGGACAAGTGCTGGCAGAATTCATCGTAGAGCTCACTTTCCCGGAGAAATTGGCCGAGGGAATCGAGCTTCCTTGGTCACTGTTCGTCGATGGCTCGTCGACGAGCACCAAAGCAGGGGCAGGAGTTGTCCTCATCAGCCCAACCGGACAGGCGTTTGCTTCGGCGATCGAGTTCGAGTATCGGGCGACCAACAACGAAGCAGAGTACGAGGCTCTGGTTGCAGGAATCAAGATGGCTATGGCCGTGGGCGCTAGAAAACTGAAAATTTTTTCTGACTCTCAGCTGGTTGTATGTCAGATCACGGGCGAATACGAGGCTCGCGGCGATCAAATGATAAAGTATCAAGACCTAGTGAAAGGTTTACTCGAGCAATTTGATCAATTCCACATCGAGCAAATCCCTAGGGAGGAAAATACGCAAGTAGATGTGTTGGCTCGGCTGGCCACTTCAGAGGGGGAGGCAATTTTTTCAGAAGCAACCATCACCAAGATTTCTTCCCCGTCGGTGAACAGAGGTCAAGTTTTGCAGGTTGAAGCGACCAGCGACGAGGACTGGAGGACGCCGATCATCAAGTACATCAAGACCGGCGAGCTCCCGGCAGACAAAGTGAAAGCAACCAGATTGCAACTCAGGTCCGCAAGGTACACAATTGTGGGCGACCAGCTGTACAAACGGGGTTTTTCAATGCCTCTGTTGAAATGCCTCGGAGAAGACGAAGCGAAGATCGTCATGCACGAAATCCTCGATGGAGTGTGTGGAAATCATACAGGGGGGCAAGCGCTCGCTCTAAAGATCATAAGACAAGGCTATTTTTGGCTAACACTGAAGAAAGATGCAATCCATTACGCGCAGACGTGCAAGAGATGTCAAGCCTTCGCTCCCGCCATTCACTCACCACCAGACGAGCTCATCTCGGTGTATAGTTCGTGGCCTTTCGCGAAGTGGGGGATCGACATCATCGGACCTTTCCCACCAGCTGCTGGGGGGGTAACTTTCGTCGTCGTAGCAGTCGATTACTTCACCAAATGGACAGAGGCAAAGGCATTGAAGACCATCACAACGGGCCAAATGACAAGCTTCATTTGGAAGAATATAATTTGCAGGTTCGGCCTACCACGAGCGATAGTGACCGACAACGGACGTCAATTTACAAGTCAAGACATGATGGATTTCTGCTCAAGATGGAACATCAAGAAAATTTTTTCAACACCCTACCATCCACAATCAAACGGTCAGGTAGAGGCGATCAACAAAATCATCAAGCACACCTTGAAAGCTAAGCTGGATGGATTGAAGGGCAGATGGGCCGAAGAGCTGCACATGGTTTTGTGGGCATATCGGACGACCACGAGAAATTCTACTGGTGAAACTCCGTTCGCGCTCGCGTTCGGAACCGAAGCTGTCATACCAGCAGAGGGGCAAGTTCAAACTTTTCGAGTAGCAAATTATGACGAGCAGTTGAATAACGATGCACAGCTCTCCGATTTAGACTTCCTAGAAGAACGAAGGCTAACAGCGGACGAGAAGAATGTGGTCTACAAGCAAAGGTCAGAACGCTACTACAACACCAAAGTACGTGCTCGCCAGTTCACTATCGGCCAGCTCGTACTTCGGAGGGCGACGGAGCAGTCCATTGGCATACTTGGCCCGACTTGGGAGGGTCCGTACCGAATAACGCGCACACTCCTAAACGGATCATACGAGCTTGAAGATCTCGAGGGCAAGCCAAGCAAGTACCCGTGGAACGCGGTCAAACTGAAGAAGTATTACCAGTAAGTTTTTAAATTATTTCATATTTATAGTTTGTTTTTAATCTTCATTTCAATTCAAGAAAAGTTTTAAATTTCCATCAAGTGTTAGATAAATTTGAAAGTTTAAACAAGGCTCTGCGTAGCGATCTAGGAAACAAAAGACGAGCACTCTTTTCTAAAGATGCTCGCAAGGAAGTGGCAAAGATGGTCACTACCTATCAAACAAAGAGTTCAACCGACGAATGGTTAACTCTAAAAGACGAGCACTCTTTCTTAGAGTCTCGCAAAAAGGAAAGACGAGCACTCTTTCTTAGAGTCTCGCAAAAGGGAAGACGAGCACTCTTTCTTAAAAGATGACTCGCAAAGGAAAGACGAGCACTCTTTCTTGAAGATGCTCACAAAGATAAGACGAGCACTCTTTCTTAAAGATGCTCGCAAAGATAAGCCGAGCACTCTTTCTTAAAGATGCTCGCAAAGGAAAGACGAGCACTCTTTCTTAAAGATGCTCGCAAAGGAAAGACGAGCGCTCTTTCTTAAAGATGCTCGCAGAATAACGAACGTCGAACAAACCAATGAAAGAGAAGTATTTATTAAAAGCACTTGCAAAAAATTATTAAAACAATTAGAAAAACGAACACATCGTAAGCAAAAACTTCCATTCATTAAAAAGCCTTAGAAGGCTGAGATTACAAAAAAGGCCTTAATGGCCGAACAGCCCTAAGAAAAACAAAAAAAAAAACAAGCAAACTAAACATTCTCCTCGGTAGGAGCAACTTGCTCGCCAGATACCCCCTCCTCGTCCACAACCTCCACTTCAGCAGGAGCACTCTGCTCGCCCTGTTGGGTTGGGGAGTCTTCGGGAGGATTCACGAACTCCACTGGAACTCCCAAGAGTCGAGGGAACTGGAGTCCCATTTGCACCAACGGAAGCAAGGGGAGCTCGGTTCCCGGCTGAGGATTCTCCTTCATAAGGAGGTCGTCCAGAAGCCCGCCGAGCGGGATCACATCCACCTCCGGATGGGCATCCAATAGCTTGTAAATGAGCCCGTGGGCAGTAAGCGCCACCGATAACATGGCCACGCCCCCAGCGAGCTCAGTTGTCTCATCTCTCTCATCTATGGCATCGACCAGCTGTTGTCGGAGAGTGGCCAACTCTTCCTCATCATTTGCGGACTTACTTGTAAGGGTCCTTACCTCGTCCTCGGCAGTCTTGAGGCGAGCACGGAGACGTTCGATCTCTTGAAGATCTTCTTGATCCTTTTTTCGAACCATCTCCAGTTGGGCCTCGAAATCGGCCAAATTTGCCTCAGCATTGGCCAGCTTGGTCTCGAGGTCGACCACTTTCTCCTCTGAGGCGAGCAGTTTCCCCTCAGCAACAGTTTTTGCCTTAGCCATTTGAGCAACTTTCGCAGCCCTGTCCTCGCTGAGCTTGCGACCATCAGCAATCTGGCTGGCGAGCTTCTCCATGGTATAAGAGGCTCAGCTCAAGTCAATGGCGACCAGGCGCGCATTTTCCATGGCGTTATGGTTGTCGACCTCTTCGATCAGTGTGGTCGTCAACGAGCGGGGTAGGTGCTTCATCGCCCTCTGGGCGAACAGGTTCAGAGGCTCCTTATCGACCGGGTCTCGCGACCGGTAGAAGCCGAGAAGGTTCTCACTGAAGGGTTGGGCGACCGGATAATCGACAACTCTGTTGAAAAATAAGGAAAGAGTTAGAAGAAAAATACTTGAAAAATTTCTAAAAAACTTTTTTGAAAAAACTTACTTGGCAACCCTTGCGGCTTCCCAGCCGAGAAGGGTATTATCTCCCGAAGCCCTCTGTCCGGCCGACGAGCTCGTCGCAGTCTCTCGCGACCGAGTGCTTCGGGGAGGAGGGGAAGCAACAGGCTTGGGGGGGGCGAGGTCCTTGGCGGAGGAGATCTCCTCGGCGAGATCCTCCTTTCAGCAGCAGGTGGGCGAGAAGTCCCCCCTCTGGCCGGTCTAGCGACCTTCTTTGGTGGAGCCCCCGAGCTTTCCGCCCCTTTCCTTTTCTTGCCGGCGCCATCAACAATCTTGCGCTCGCGGAGTATTTGTGCCTGTCGAAGCATACTGGTCGCTTTTAGGCGCTCGACTTCGACGGTAGGAGGAAGATAGGCGACAACCCGTTGAGGAACCGCTACTAGATAAAGAAGCGAGAAGTCAGTATCTTCGAAGAGTGAATTTAAAAGAAATTTGAAGTAAGAAATATTTTACCTGGAGGGAACTCTCGAGTGAAGTGATGAGGAGGTACTCTGAGACCTGCTCGCTCACGCATGCACTCCCTGTTCAGAAATCGGCAAGACCTCTCCAGGTAGCGACGGTTGAGAACACAGCAAACGTGGTACTGAAAGAGAGGAGTGAGACGGTGGTCGGCAGTCCTCTTGCGAACAGTTTCACCTACAAAAAGCGAGGAGATATTCAGTATAGACAAGAACGAGCAGAATTTAAAAGACTTACCACGAATTCTTTGATATTCGGTCTCAATGGGAATGCGATCAGAAGATCCATCCGGCCTCACTGAACTCATCCAGTCCCCGGCTACCCACCACCAGTTGGTTTTCCAATCCCTAATCTTGTTGGGAACCCCTTCGACCAACTTGAAATTATCTCGGCCTCTAACATAGTAATACCCGTGGCCTACTTTCTCTCCGGTCTCGGCCGCCTGAAGGAGATAGTTAATCTCCTTCGGGCTAAGCCACGTATTCCGACATCCATTCTCGGCCGCCACCAGGCCGAACAGTGTAAGAATGCCGATCAGGTTCGACCAACCGTTCGGTAAAATTTGTGAAGGGGCAACATTCAGGAAATGTAGAAAATTTGAAATACTGGGGTGCAGGGGAAACCTAAGCCCTGCCTCCATCATACCAATGTTGACGGCGACCATGCCCTCTGGCGGCTGGTCGGCCCTCTCATCCTCGCGAGGAACGAAAAAGCACACATCGGCCGGCAGTTGGTACTTTTTTCGAGAGTTCTCTAACTGCGCCGAGGAGACTTTGCTTGCATAGTTGCTCGCCTCATATATCGTTTGGACAGCTTCTCGATGCGGGCGAGGAACATCTCGAGGAAGGTTTTCGCAGATATACTTATAATAGGCCTCCCTCGAGACCTCATCGCCATCTAAACTCTCCCGACCACTCAAGATGTCCTTTATGCTCTCCGCATACCGAACAACTTCTTCATAGTCCTCGCGGAGGCTCCTCGTCAAGGTCTCCTCGACTTGGGCGATTTCTATCTGGTCGCCCACCTCCCGATCCAAACCCTGATCGTGCAAATCAGAGTCCGTCTCACTGCCCTCCTCGGCATCACCCTCCTCGGCATCATTGCCGGCATCATCTCTGTCAGAATCATCGTCCTCGTCGACGTCAACGACCACTACTTTTCCTAGGTTGCGAACACTAGCATTTATGGGGTCAGGAGAAAGGATCCTAGAGTCCGACGAAGACGCCCTCTCCGACAAAACCATGGCTAGACGATCAGCCTTGCCGGAACTAGCGGCACCACCGTCTAACGGCGGCGAACCACCACCAGAACCACCACCAAAATCCATTTTTTCTTGAGAAATGGGGGAAAATAGAGTTTTAAAGAAGAAAATGAGAGTTAAATACCTTTTTATCGATCGAAAACCACCCAAACTCGCCGGAAAAGCTTGAAGTAAGAAGCTCGGAAGAAAACTCGAGAGAAATTTCAAAGTTGCAAAATGGAGAAAGTGTTTTGAGAAGGAGGAAAGTCATATTTATAGGCAAAGCATATGCAGGGACCTAATTGCAAAAAACGGGGTAAAATCCGTAATTTTCCCAAAATTTGGGGCCATTTCCGAATTCGAATTCGGAGAGTGACCCTCACGCGCGACCTTTGAGGTCGGCACGCGCCCCACGCGCGCTTTTCAAATTTCGAGCGCCGCCCACGCGCTTGACACCAGTCACATCATACGTCATCAAAAGTGCCTCGGAAGGCGAGCTCGGCGTAGGAAACGAGGCGACCGCCTCCATCTCACGTCATCAAAATCTCGAAATTGATTGTGTTGTCGAGAACCATTTTCACCGTCGAAAAAAGCGATCGAACTGCTCGCCTTACCATTCTACGAATACGAAGTAAGGCGACCAGGGGGCAAATGTTATGCCTAGTCAAAGAGGTCAATCTTTGACAAGTCAATCCTAGTCACCATCTTACGTGGCGAGGACCAGTCAACAAAGTCGTGCGACGACTAGTCAACAAGACCAAGAAAATGTAATAGATTTAATGTATTTAATATATTTAAGTGCTCGTCCAAAGATGTTGGCGAGCACTCTCTTAGTTAGCTGCTCGCCCAAATGTGTGGCGAGCACGTGCTTATTCTTAGTTAAGATGTTTTAAGTATTGAAGTCTTGGGAGACAACATGGAGCGTGGCGACCACTCTCCTCGACGGCCCTCCGGCGACCACCATGGCCCAGCTCCTCGGCATCTCGGCGAGGACGAGCACCGAAGGCGGTTTAGCATTAAATGCGCCATCAAATCACCTTTTCGGGCAGAATGAAGGTCCAATCTGGAGGCTCCACGTGTAAAGGGCGGGCAGCCCTTGAAAAGCAGTATATAATGCCCATTTGGGCTCATTTGTAACATAAGTTGGAAATTCACACAATCACCCCATCCCAAAGCAATAAACACTCCCAAAGCTCTCAAGCTTTTAGCTTCTCCAAGAAGCTATTCCTTGTTCTTGATCTTTCTTGTTTAATTCTTCATCAAGATCATCAAGATCATCATATTAATCCACATAAACGCGTAATAACCCCCGCATAAATTATATGTTTGTATCGTGCTAAGCACAGTCCACATCCAAGTCAAACCCGAATTTAGTGCATACAACAAGTAACATATATTATTGCATGTATTAAGATATATTATTGAATGTAGTAATACAAAATAACATTGACTCATCATATATTTGAACATTTTAGGTGTCATTTATCACGATCTTCTCAATTCATTCTATTTCAAAATCTTTTTTTTTTTATTATTAATTTCACTTTTATTATTATTTTATTAATTTTAATCATTAATCTTAACAGTATATTCTATTAACAAATTCAATTTTGAATTTTGAATATTTAAATTTAATATTATCATTAATTTTTCTCACTTTCTACCTTAATTATCGTATATTCAAATCATAATTTCAACTATAAAATAAAGGCATAAATCATTTGCTGAATTCACTTTAATTTTAGGTTATTCAATCTATTATTCAGAATCTTTCGACATTATTGCATTCATTGTTTATTTTTTAGTAAAAATAATTCATATTTTTTTCGATACAATTTATAAAAATTTGTTGAGGTTAACAATATTTTTTTATACAGTAAAGCTTAGAAGAGAGGAGCAAGAACCCTAATCGTCATGGCAGATGAATTAATTATTTTGTATTTTGGTACATTTGAATATCCATTAATGTTGATATTATTTTTGGTACATTTGACTATCAATTAGGATTCTTCATTTATTATTAATTTATACTTAAATGAAAAAATAACGGATCAAATTAAATTTATTTAATGTTACATTTAACTAATTTATTTTTCTGAATCAAAGAAGATTTTGGATTTAAAAAAAAAATGGACTTGAGCCGTGGCCTCGAGAATTAGAAATTAATTGAATTGGCCCTACCATTCATTACTCCCTCCGTCCCATATTAATTTTCATAGATGGGCATAAATATTAAGAAAGTGTAGTAATAAGTAGAGTTTTGACGGTTAAAATTGAAGATATTGTGAGGGTGTAGTTTGTAAAGGATTTTCTATTTAAAGGAGTTTGAAAGTTATTGTGGGACGTCCCACAAAAAAAAAAAAAAAAAAAGGAAAGTGTGAAAGTTACTTTAGGAGGGAGGGAGTACTATTTAATTTGCAATGCCTTCAATTTCAATTTCCAATGTGATCACCATGAACCCTAAATCCAAAAATAAAAATGAACTCCCAACGCCGCCGTGGGTTGAATTGCCTGTCGATGTCACCGCTAATATCTTGCAACGCCTTGGAGTGGTAGACATACTAGGAAGCGCAGAGAAAGTGTGCACTACTTGGCGAAAAATTTGCTTTGATCCCTCCATGTGGCGAGTCCTTGATGTCCAACACGATGATTTCTCGAATGAACGAATCCTTCCCCGTTGGCGTCCCTCATTGAATCAGCGAGTCCTTGATTTCAAACCCGATTATTTCTCGAATGAACGAATCCTTCCCTTTTGGCGTCGCGCAGTGGATCGTAGCCAGGGACAGTTGGTAGATCTTACTATTGAACATTCTTGCACTGTCGACTTTCTAAACTACATTCTTGATCGGTATTATATACTCCACTATAGTTTTCCCTTACTTGCATATTTCCCCAAATTTCTTTTTACGTTTTTGATTAATTATCCTGTTGTTAATGGAGTAGTATATAAATTAAGATTCTGGAAGATTAATAAATAAATTGACTTTGGGGGAACGATTAATCTACTCCATTTTTACATAAGAAAAAACTATCAAGAAGACAAGGGGATCATTTCACCCTCTTTTGAAATTTCTCTGTTTGGATTTTCTGTATATGAAGAATCATTGGTTTGTTGTGCTTCTTTAGAATTCTTGTTTTCCTAAAGTTGTAGAATTGTTTTAACAGATCAACTCACCTCAAGCGTCTCACTCTTCAACGCTGCTTTCGATTGACATCGAAAGCTGTGGTTGAATCAGTAAACAAACTTCAACACTTGGAAGAGTTGAGCCTTTTACGCACGCCGGAAATCCAAGCTTCAGATATAATAACCATTGGTAATGCTTGCCCACTTTTAAACTCATTTTCATTCAATCAGCATGGCTATTCAAATTATCAGCCTGGATTTTCGCATACCTATTCGGCCAATAATTCTTATATACAAGAAACAAAAAGAAATGAATATGCTCTAGCAATTGCAAAATACATGCCCAATCTCTGCCATCTTCGTCTTATTGCTAATTCCATCAACAATGAAGGACTAGAAGCCATTCTTAATGGTTGCCCCAACCTTGACTCACTTGATCTCCGCCAATGCCTCCAACTTGATCTACAAGGTACTTTAGGCAAAAGATGTTCCGAGCAGATTAAACACCTCAAATTCCCTTTGGACCCCGTTAGTTCAATTGAGTATTCTAGAGAACCCCTGCTTACTTATTATTCAGATTCTGATGATTCTGATGATGATTATGATTATGATTTTGTCGACGTCTGTAATTATGCATATTATGGTGAAGACAATTGAGCTTGGAAGTGGTTGAACATCATCAGATCTGGTGGTTTTCAAATAGTGCTAGTTGAATTCATCAAGCTACTCATTACCAATGTATTGGCTGTTAACGTATTCCTTTTAGTACGTGCTTTCATGTTCGTCTCACTGTTTTTGTTTTGTGACTTTGCTTGGTTAAAACATAGTATTCTATTCCTTTTTATATACTGAAATTCTTATCTTTGTTATTGTTTATATATATTCATTGTGTCATTTTTCATACCAATGTTTAACATATGTTGTCATGATGATTATTAGTTGACGTTGAATATTTTTTTACTTTCACGTGTTATTAATTTAGAGAGGAAAATATAGATATGGAGGGGTATATTTTTTGACACTGAAAATAAAGTGTGAAATACAAAACATATACTCCAAAGTAGAGAGGAAAAGTAGATATGGAGGGGTATATTTTTTTTTTAAATGAAATAGGCAGATTTTTTGAGGACGTCTCAAAAGAAAAATAGACGCAACTTTATGTGGACGGCTCAAATAGTGTGGGCATGTTTGTTTTGGGACTCACACGTCCGGACGTGGGACGTAACGTCCCCCGTCCTATTCTAGTTCGGGATTTCACATCCGAATTTCAACATCTAATTTCATCCACCTCTAAAAATACATATATATTTTAATATTATAATAATACAACATCACTCACTTTTACTACTCCCTCCGTCCCATAAAAATAGCCACATATTCCTTTTTTGGATGTCCCAAATTATAGCCACATCTCCTCTTTTACTTTAGCATTAAATGCTTTATTGTCAATTTTACTCCTAATTAATAAGAGTAATTAATGCTTAGCAGATTTTGGAGTATGAATTTCTAAGGGCAAAATTGACACATTAGCTAAATTTGACTGCATTTATTGATTTTTCTTAATCTGTGTGTAAAGTCAAATGTGGCTATCTTTGTGGAACGAAGGGAGTAATTGATTTGACATATTACTATTATAACTTTTACTAATTGATTTGACATAAAATTATAAGAGTTGGTCTCCTGCACAGTGTGCACGTGCACACTAATGCACAGGTCAATCTTATACTCCGTATCTATTTATAAAGATAACTATAACTAATTAAGTAATGAATGTTTTACGTGCACACGAATGCACAAGTCAATCTTATATCTATTTATAAAGATAACTATAACTAATTAAGTAATGAATGTTTTAGTGGTTATAGATACCCCATCCTAAGCATGAGGTCACAGGTTCAAATCCTTTCAAACTTATTTTTTTTTTTCGTTTTTTTTTTTTTTTGTTTTTTGTTTCGTTTTTTTTTTCTATTTTTTTTTTTTGTCTATTTTTTTTCTGTTTTTTTTTTCTGTTTTTTTTTTCGTTTTTTTTCGTTTTTTTTTTTTTGTCTTTTTTTTTAGTTTTTTTTTTTCTGTTTTTTTTTTTAGTTACTCACTTTCACTTTTCAAAATAATTACTCACTTTTCAATAATAATAGTCCCTACTTTTCATTAATAAAATTTCCACTTTTCACTAATAACAGTTATCAGACAAAGTGGGATAGCTCAAGTGGTTAGAGCACCACTAGGCCTTAGGTCCTGGGTTCGAGTAATGGGGTAACAAAATTTTCACTTTTCACTAATAATAATTATCACTTTTAATAACAAAATTACCACTTTTCACTAATTATTCGAGTCATGGGGTAACAAAATTTCCACTTTTCACTAATAATAATTATCACTTTTCATAACAAAATTACCACTTTTCACTAAGGGGGTGTTTCTTTTGGGCTTTAGGTCTAGATTTTTGAAATCCTGATTTTTGAAATCCCGATGAATAGTAATATGGGTGTTTCTTTTGGGTTTTGGAATAGTGAAGGATTTAACTTTATGTCAAATCAAGTTGTAAGATTGAATGAGTTTGTATTATTATATTATTGTTTGGTGAGATTATAATGATTAGTTGATTAAATGTATTATATTATTGTATTATTATATTATTATAGTATTATTATATTATTGTTGAAAAAGAATATAATGATTGGAGTAATATTATATAGATATAACTTTATGTCAAATCAATATGTTTGATAAGGGTGGTTTTGAGTGGATTTTGAAAACCGGTTTTTAAATCCCGAAGTAAAACGGGTTTTGGATCTTGAAATCCAAAACCTGGTTTTTAAAACCAAAAGGAAACATCCCCTAATTATTCGAGTCATGGGGTAACAAAATTTCCACTTTTCACTAATAATAATTATCACTTCTTTTCACTAATAATAATTATCACTTTTCATAACAAAATTACCACTTTTCACTAATTATAGCTACCACTTTTCAGTAACAAAATTTCCACTTTTCAATAATAATAGTTACCACTTTTCAGTAACAAAATTTCCACTTTTCAATAATAAGAATTACATTTTATTTTGCTTATTGCTATCATTGTTAATTTAATTAATTAAAACGGGTATATTTAATTATAAATTGTACCGTTAAAATTATTATTAAAATTGAAAAAAATGTTATTCTTATTATTGAAAAGTGGTAGATTTTGTTATTGAAAAATATAATTATTATTATTTAAAAGTGGTAGATATTTTAACTGAAAAATGTAGTTTTTATTATTGAAAGTGGTAGATATTTTAACTGAAAAGTGTAATTCTTATTATTGAAAAGTGGTAGATATTTGAACTGAAAAGTGTAATTCTTATTATTGAAAAGTGGTAGATATTTTAACTTAAAAATGTAATTTTTATTATTGAAAAGTGATAGATATTTTAACTGAAAAGTGTAATTCTTATTATTGAAAAGTGGAAATTTTGTTACTGAAAAGTGGTAGATATTTTAACTGAAAAATGTAATTTTTATTATTGAAAAGTGGTAGATATTTTAACTGAAAAGTGTAATTCTTATTATTGAAAAGTGGGAATTTTGTTACTGAAAAGTGGTAACTATTATTATTGAAAAGTGAAAATTTTGTTACTGAAAAGTGGTAATTATTATTAGTGAAAAGTGGAAATTTTGTTATGAATAGTGGTGTCAAACTGTAATTAATTAATAATGGTAAATTAATTAATTAATTAATAAAGTAATGGATTATAAATAAATTAATTAATTAATAGAAAAAAAATGGAATTATAATCATAAGTAGAGAAAAAGGGATAATAAGTTAGAGTGAAGGATAAGGACAAAAGCATGTGCACCAAAACAGTTTGGTGCACATGGTGCATTTGAGAATTTTCCAAATTATAATTTTATAATACAACACACCCTCTCCATTGATAGAAGACAAAAAAAATATATATGAAATTAAATTCTGTGACCACTGACCAGGTCCTCCTAAGCCTTCAAGGCTTGGCCCAGAAGGTCCAACCACATTATGTCATGTGTTCCTTTTTAATTGGGTATTTAACATTGTGTTGGAATTTTTTTATAATATTATTAATAAAATATATATATATATTATATTAAAATTTATAAAAAAAAATTGTGTATAAATAGAGACCAATATTGATAGGTCTTGGATTACAATTTCATATTTTCTTCAAATTCACTTTCTCTAAATTTTTACTCTATCATGATGCAAGTCATTCAAATTATTTTCCAATTTTCAATCTTTTATGAATATATGACAAAAATTTGGTACTGAAAATTAAATATGTAATTTTTGTTTTTTACATTGTTGTATTTTATGCATCTATTGATTTATTTACTATATTGTATTTTAAATTTTCAACTCTTTTAATTTTATTTTATTTTTGAGATTGTATTTTATTTTAATTGTATGGTAAAATGTATTTTTATTACAATTTATAAATTATTAATTTCAAATAATTTAATAGATTTCTTAAATCTTTTAAATATAATAAAATTTAGGGTAGGGCTGCTGTGTACTCAAGTACACGGTGTACTTGAGTCCAGCTATATAGGAAATATATATTATATATATGATAAATAATAAAATATTTAACAAAACTCATTGTAGTCTAATGGTTGTCCTAGAATTTCCGATTCCCACTTCTAAAAATTTTCGTTATTTTATTTTAACAGTTTTAACATTCACTAGCAACAGTTTTTTTTATACATTAAAAAGTACAATTAATAAATAATAAAATTTGTAAAATTAATAATAATTTAAAAAAAAATTAGGAACAGTTTTTTTATACATTATAAATTAATAAATAATAAAATTTGTAAAAAATAACAGTTTTAACATTCACTAGCAACAGTTTTTTTTATACATTAAAAAGTACAATTAATAAATAATAAAATTTGTAAAATTAATAATAATTTTAAAAAAAATTAGGAACAGTTTTTTTATACATTATAAATTAATAAATAATAAAATTTGTAAAAAAAAATAGCAACAGTTTTTTTATACATTAAAAGTACAATTAATAAATAATAAAATTTGTAAAATTAATAATAATTTAAAAAAAAAAATTAGCAACAGATTTTTTTATACATTATAAAAAAAGTGCAAATACTAGTAATATCATTAATTGCACTTACTAATAATATAATTAATAGTAATAAAAGTGCAAGTAAAAAAATAATAAAACGTGTAAAATTAATAATAATTTTTTAAAAAAAAATTAGCACCAGTTTTTCTAGATTATGAAAGTGCAAGTACAAATAAACAAAAGGTGTATCATTAGCATACACTTTTCAGTTATAATATCATACACTTTTCAATTATAATATCATACACTTTTCAATTATAATACCATACACTTTTCATTAATATATAACTTACACTTTTCATTAATAGAACATACACTTTTTAGTTATAATAACATACATTTTTCATTAATAGATCATACACTTTGCAGTTATAATAACATACAATTTTCATTAAATAAACACACTTTTCATTAATAGATCATACACTTTATAGTTATAATAACATACACTTTTCATTAATATATAACTTACATTTTTCATTTATAATATCATACACTTTTCAGTTATAATAACATACACTTTTCATTAAAAACAATGTTTCACTTTTCAATATAGTAACATACATTTTTCATTAAAAAAAACAAAGATACACTTTTTAGTCATAATAACATACACTTTTTCAAAAAAAAAAATCGAAAAAAAAAATTTCGAAAAAAAAAATCGAAAAAAACAAATTAAAAAAAAAAGTCAAAGTTTGACCGTTGACCGGTCAACGGTGGTCAACGGTCAACATTTGACTAGTAAAAGTCTACTCAAGTACATGGTGTACTTGAGTACATACAAGACTTTGGCTAAAATTTAATTATAAATAATATATAATTAAAAAATAATATATTTGAAGGTTATGGTGGGTTGTTGATACAGTATGAAGAAAGAAAAAGTATAAGGTTGTGTATGTGGAGGAGAGAGAAATTATTTGTTTATTAGAAGGTTGGGGTGTGAGAGGGTTGTTGATAAAGATAGTCTTACACAATTGATTTGACATAAAGTTACATTGTATCCTATTTAACATTCCAAAACAAACATACACAATCATTATTAATCAAGATTTCTCCATCCGGATTTTTCCATCCTACATAATCCCAAAACAAATATACCCTGAGGATCTATTTCGTCGATAATTTTCTTTAATTAAAAAATGTTGGCCGTCGGAAAGTTTGTCGTCTGTCGGTACTAGCAATGGTTATTGTCGTCGCTAATTTTGAATTTTTTTTTTACTTAAAATGATAATTAATTATTTCGTGGTAACCCACGAAAACTGTTGGCAAACAAAATTTAAAAAAAAAAAGTTCGAACCCTCACTAACCCGAACCAAATTAAGATAAATTGTGGCATAAATTGCAATATACACCCATATAAATCATGGGCTAATTAATGTATCGTTGTTCTTGGTTTTGAGACGAGCTTTTTCAACTTGAATTGAATCATATGACTGAATTTTGTAATATAAGTGCACTCGGAGAGTGAAATTTCTACTAATCAATATTAGAGATCTACAATAGAAATCATACATGTTGATATCGGAGGATTATAATAGATTATAAAATCGTAAAAACAAAAGTTAAGAGAAATTCGAATCAATATTAGAGATCGTCAATATAGAAAAGTAAAAATTCTTGTTACATAAGATACCAAAACTAACTATTGAGAATGAAGAGTACACCATTAGAATGAGAATGAGACCCGTGTATGAAAAATGAAATGAGAGAAAGAAGATGTGATATTATATAGAAAATGAGATTAAAATCGAACGGTTAAGATTGATTTGTTTAAATGGACGGATTAGATTAAAATAAAAAGGAGAAAAATGTGGTGACATTTGAAAGAAGAGAGGTTATGTTAGACAAATAGAATTGCAAATATATATAATAAACATCAATTTTAAAATATTAATTTTATTAGTAAGTTTTAAATTTTAAACTATAGTATAGTAGGATATAAAACGTCAATAAATCTTATTTATATGGAAAGAAGATTATTAATTGTAAATAAATTAAAATTCAAGATTTAGAAAATTAGTAACATTATAAATATAAATGATTTAAAATTCTTGATATTATTATGTTATATGACATTGATATAACATTATCATGTCATATCATACCGAGTTGATATGACATTATCATGTCATAGCATTGAAATAAGAAGCAAAAAGAAGCGAGTTAAAAGAGCTCCTTAGGAAGAAAGGAAAACAGAGCTGATTCTGGATCATCAGACCAGAACAGATCTCATCTTAAGAACTCCAGATCAGAACAGGTATTTTCAGAGGGAAGCATTAGGAGTTTCATAACTGATAACAAGAGGAGGGTATAAAAGGAACTGAGGCTGATCTGTATCAAAGGAGACTCAAAGACAGGCTAAAGGAAGGTGAGTAGCTTTTATCTTCAGGAATCTTCCTAAGGAATATGACCAGGAACTGCCTGTTGTACCGATTTTCGTCGGAGTGTATTGATTAATAAATAGCAAACAATATCATTTATATTCGAATGGTTTCTTACGGATTGAAAAGATGTTCTTAATGAACTTTTAGAATTAGGGTTTGTTCTTGAGGAAGAACTTGAAGAAAACTTGAGAGAGAAGCTTAAGGAAAGTGTTGTGCTTTTTTAGGAAAGATTAGGAATGATTTTATTTAAGCCTTCAAAGGGGTTATATACAAGGTAACAATTTGCAGACCTTAATTACTGGCAGCTCATCATTAATACACCTATTAATATGAATATAGTTGTTATTTAATGTAAATACAGTTGCTATTATTGTGATCATTTCATGCATTTCATGCATCTACTTTGCATTAAATGCCTCTGCAATCAGCCATTATAAGTGACATCCTAAGTTATACTCGGCGGCCATCATATCACTTGCACCGCCTTTGACTTGTCAATGCTCGAAGGGTAAATTTCATAGTTGTTTGGTCGTTGTTGCTCTAATCTAGGCTCATGACGAGCATCTGGACTTGAGATCTTCTCATACAACTGCATTCTTCCTGTCTTCAAGGTACTTTCTTCGCCGATGACGTTGCTCGTCATTCTTCACTCTGTCGATCATCTTTACTTATGATCATACATATATCATTTTGCTACCATGCCCAATTACTCTTGCTCGTCGAACATGATAACTCTTGCTCGCTGCCACGTGGATCTGTTTGACCCGTTGACCACTAAATGAGGACTTCACTTACTCACCTTTTATTGGTTGCTCGTCTTTGACCTTGCTGACTAGACTTGATGACTTTGACTATTTTTCGTTGAATTGTTGACTGGTCAATAAAACAAATGTTGACTTGTTGACTGAACATAATGTATATAACACCACCCAATCTAAGTGTGTCAGAATATAACTACAAAAATGCGCGCACTACCTGAAATAATTAATCAATGTCAAGATCGTACGCTAACGTGGCATAAATCCTAACAAACCCTAGGAACCGAAATGAGCATCTTATCCCTAATAAGATGGTATATAAAGTTCCCATTATCTATCTACTGTTCACATTATCTTTTCCACCTTCTCTACATATATTCCCAACTGACTTGAGCGTCGGAGGGCCATCGTCGGACACCTCTTCGGCTCGATTTTTGTGCAAGTCATCATACCAAGTTCCTGTCGCAAACTCTCATTTCTCAACCACGGATTCCTGAAGAGCTTAATTAGATAATAATTGCTTTAAACATATTTTTTATTGTGTTCCCTCTCTCTTCCATGCCTATGGAACGAAAGAGGTCACATCACGCATTATTTAAAAATTTCATTTACATTGAGAATTTAATATAAGTCTGACACATGGATAAAATTTTAAATATATATATATATATATATATATATATATATATATATATATTGACACGTTGGTAAAGTTAATCAGAAACGACACATCAACGATCTCGACCCCCTATTAATATAATGGGGGTAGATATTACAAAATAATTTTGCTCATTTTTTTCTGGTTAATTTACGTCAATATTGCAATTTTTTAAGAGTAATTGTCTGTAGGATTGACAAATTATGGCGAAACGTAACAAATTGTGTAATCGGTTATTCTAGTCATGTTCTTCATTAGGCACTCCTAGACGGGGTAGACAGGTGCTTAATTTAATTTTTAATTTTCGTCGTGAAACGACATCGTTTCATCACTTTCATGAATATAAATAAAACACAGACTCAATACATGACTACTACACGTTCAAATTGATGAATTCAAATTAAAAGAGAAGAGAGAAGAGGAGTTTGTCAAATCATTAATTCATAATATATATTTTATATATGTTGATTGTTGTCGGTTAAATTATAATATTTATGCAGTTATATATATTAAAAATTTAAGTCGTATTTAAATTGTTATTAAATGATTTTGTGACCATATTAGTGAAACGTAGAGAACAAAGAGACCGACAGAAAATGCAAGCTAGTATTCATATTAAGTATGAATAAGAATATTAAATTACGAACTTGAAATAAAATAAACCATTAGATTTCCTTCTTGTTCAATCACAACTGCACATTGCCATAATAACGTATTATCATACCTATGAACAATGAGATATGATCACCGTTGAATTGGTGAGTGGGGAATGACTTGTATTTATAGGAGTAATTACATTATAACCTAATTACATAAATTTAGGAAGAGATAAATCCAAAAGGTAAATACAACAATATATGTCCTATATACAAGGAATGTTTGACTATTCCTTAATATCCCCGTCAAGCGATGCGTGGGATGAGGAAAAACGCAGAGCTTGGATCGAAGGAACTCAAACGTTGGGCGAGGAAGGTTTTTTGTGAAGATGTCGGCGAGCTGGAGATGCGTGGGGACAAACTGCGTGGACAGCTTTCCGGAGGTGACGAGCTCGCGAACAAAGTGTCAGTCGATGTCAATATGCTTGGCCCGCTTGTGAGCCACTGGATTATGGCTCAGAAATAGGGCACTATTGTTGTTGGAGAGGAGAATAGGGCGAGCAGGCAGAGGAACACGGAGCTCGCGGAGCAATGAAGTGAGCCAAACGACCTCGACAGCTGCGTTGGCTAAGGCACGATACTCCGATTCACAACTGGAGCGAGCTACTGTGGGTTGTTTCTTTGCACTCCAAAAGACCAGATTCCCACCTAGGAAGACTGAATAACCATAGGTAGAACGACGAGTTTCCACGCATCGAGCCCAGTCGGCATCTGAGTAGGCGACCACGGAAGAGTTTGGGCGACGAGTGAAGGAGAGGCCATAATTGATAGTGTGTTTCACATAGCGAAGAATCCTCTTCACGGCCGAGAAGTGGTCGCTGGTCGGCGCCTGGAGAAACTGACTGACATGATTTACCGAGAAGGATAGATCAGGTCGAGTGATGGTGAGATATTGGAGGGCGCCTACCAAAGAGCGATAAAGGGTCGGATCCGAGAATGGATCGCCAGTGCTGACCAGGGTCTCACCCGCGGCCAAAGGGGTGGCAATGGGCTTGGAATCTTGAAGATCTACTCGCTCAAGAATTTCGCGAGCATATTTGGACTGCCCGACGAACAGCCCAGAAGAGGTGTAAGAGATTTCCAAACCCAGAAAATAGTTGAGGCGACCAAGGTCCTTAAGGGCGAACTCCTTGTTCGCCCGAGCAATGAAACGAGCTGGTGTAGACGAGTCGTTGCCAGTGACAATAATATCATCGACGTACAAGAGGAGGTAGACAACCGAGGAGCCTTGAAATAGGTAGAACAGCGAGGAGTCAGATTTTCACTCCTTGAAGCCTATGCCGAGCAAGAAGGAGCTGAACCGCTGGAACCAAGCTAAGGGAGCTTGGCGGAGACCATATAATGCCTTTTTCAATTTGCAGACATGATCAGGGAGCCGAGGATCGACAAAACCAGGGGGTTGAGCCATAAAAACTGGTTTCTGGAGATAGCCATTGAGAAAGGCATTCTTGACATCGAGCTAATGGAGGGACCAGTTGAAGCGAACAGAGAGAGCCAAGATAACCCGAACAGTGGTCGCCTTAACAACGGGACTGAATGTGTGAGAAAAAGCTGTGCCAGGGATTTGGGTAAAGCCTTGAGCGACCAGTCTGGCTTTGTGCCGCTCAATTGAACCATCAGACTTGTACTTGGTTCGAAAAACCCATTTTGAACCAACAATGTTCGTATTCCGAGGGCGAGGAACAAGATCCCAAGTTTTGTTAACTCGCAGAGCATCGATTTCCTCCTGCATGGCAGCCAACCATTCAGGAGACTTGGCAGCCGATTTGAAACCACGGGGTTCTGAGGAGGCAGTGAGTGCACTAATCAAGGCAGTGGAGGCCAAGTTCAGAGGATACTTAGGTTTAAAAATCCCAGATTTTTCTCGCGTGATCATTTAGTGCGTGGACCATGGTTGCCGTGCTGGGGGGTCAATGGTCGGCTGCGGCTGCTCGGCCGGTTCAGGGGAAGCAGGTGGCCCCGCAACAGGGGCTGGCAAAGGATGGGGTTCCTCGCCAGAGTCAGAAGAGCATGCCGAGCAAGGGATGGTCGTAGAGGGAGGAACAAGCCCTGCCGAGGGATCGGGTGAGGAGTCAGACTCCGCATCCAGAAAGGATGAGACCACCTCACTGGTCGACATGGGCCGAGTGGTTCCTGAAAAGGGGAAGCACTCTTCATCAAATATGGCATGGCGAGTAATAAAAGTTTTTGAAGAACCAGGATCAAGGCACCGAAAACCCTTATGTTGGCTACTGTATCCCAAGAAGATACATGGTCGACTGCGAGGAGAAAGTTTGTTCGAGGCATAGTCTCGAAGATAAGGGAATACTCGGCAACCAAATGTCTTAAGATTTTCATAAATGGGCACAGTGCCGAATAAGACCTGAAATGGTGATAGGCCGCCCAAAACTGACGACGGAAGTTGGTTGATGAGATGAACAGCAGTGGCAAAAGCATCAAACCAAAATTCTGATGGGGCGCGAGCATGAAACAACATAGAGAACCCAGTTTCAGTGATGTGTCGATGTTTTCGCTCAGCGCGACCATTCTGCTGAGGGGTGTAGGGGCATGACATACGATGCTCTATGTCGTGCTCGGCCATAAAGCTGCGAACAACTTTGTTGACAAACTCTGTACCACCATCACTCTGAAAAACTTTGATGGTCGAGGAGAACTGATTGCACACATACTTGTGAAAGGCGAGCAAGGTTGCGAAGAAATCTGATTTTACTCGGAGAGGATATAACCAAGAAAAACGAGAAAAATTATCCACGAACACAACATAATAACGAAAACCAGAAGTAGCAGTAGTAGGAGCAGGACCCCCAAAGGTCGCAATGTACTAAATCAAGAACTACAGATGCACGTTTTTCATTTATAGTGAATGATAATCGTTTACTCTTGGCCAATTGGCAAGGGGTGCAAGTTTTTGGATTTGGTAAAATTGAACTAACAGATAGATGCCCTAATCTATTTAAATCTTTAATAATGTCAAAAGGTACATGACCCAAACGGGAATGCCATAAATCAAAAGATGCATGAACGACACCAGGCTTTTTCAAAGCAGCGACCAAAGTTGGGAGCGCCCGTTCCAATACATACAACCCCTGCTCACATCGACCCTGAGCCACCACCTCCTTGGTAGCCCGATTCTGAACAACAAATGTTTTGTCAGAGAAGCAAGCATCAACCAGAAAGTCAGACGTGAGCTTGCTAATGGATAAAAGGTTTTTGGTGATGTGAGGGACAACGAGAACATCTAGAAGGCCAATATCCTTAGAAAGTGAGTGTAAACCAACATGAGAAATTTGTAAGGAATTGCCATTACCAACAATAACCTCACCATTACCAGAATAAGGGGCCGAGGAGTCCAGGTGCGAGGTACTGGGAGTCATGTGGGCCGAGGCTCCTGAATCAACATACCAATCCGAGGAGGTCGGCGAGGAGACGGAGCAGGCCGAGTGAAAAGTCTGAGCAAGGTTGGCGGATGAGTCCTCGGACAGATGGGCAGATGGGCGAGCAGGCTGGCGAGGAGCTGGGCCGCGAACAAAACGTTGAGGGCATTTGTTGGCATAGTGCTCGCCGCGGCAGATTTGACAGCGGGGGACGAAGGTTTTACGCCCTCCGCGACCACCAGATAAGTCGGGGCGACCACCACGAACAGGCCCAGAAGGGCGACCACCAGTATGATCGCGTGGATTCGGGCGAGCAAAGAACGCGGCTGGAGCAGGCTCAACTGGATCAGGCTTATTCATGATCTCAAAGGCAATAGCCTGATGCAGTAACTCACGGAAAGCTGGGACAGGCGAGAGGGCCATTCTGGTGTCGGCAAATCCACTGAATTTGGGGCCAAGGCCCCGTAGAAACCAGTGCGACATGTCAGATTTGTCGACTGGCTTACCAATAGCGGCCAGTTAGTCGCATAACGCTTTAAAACGTCGACCATAATCGGCAACAGGAAGGGAATCACGCTTGAGGAGAAGGAGCTCCTCACGAAGCTGAGTGATGCATGACTGGGAGGAGTGGCTGAAGGCATCCTCCAGGGCAAGCCAAGTATCGCGGGCCGTGTCACATTGAACGACCTTGGCCAGAGTTTCTTCAGTGAGGGAGGAGAGAAGAAGAGCAAGGACCTTCTGATCCTTCGATTTCCAGACAACAAAGGTAGTGTGAGTAGTGGCGGGGGGGGCGGACGAGCCATCCACAAAATCAAGATGATCGGCACAAGTAAGCATTGGAACAACCTGCTTCTTCCATAGGAGGTAGTTGGAAGAAGAGAGTTTTACCGTGACCATATGAATGAGAACATTCATTGGAATTGATGATTCTGCCATTGAAGAGAGGTAGTCGAGGGGGACAAGCTCGAAAAAGTAAGGCGGCGGCACAGAGGCGGCGGCGGCAGCAGGCAGAAAGAGAGAGGGAGAGAATTAGGGTTAGGGTTTTAGGTGCAGTGTTTAGGCTGATACCATGTGAACAATGAGATATGATCACCGTTGAATTGGTGAGTAGGGAATGATTTGTATTTATAGGAGTAATTACATTGTAACCTAATTACATAAATTTAGGAAGATATAAATACAAAAGGTAAATACAACAATATATGTCCTATATACAAGGAATGTTTGACTATTCCTTATTTCCTTAATAATACCACTATCACGTTTAAGTTCATTACAGACATGTTTGTTTTGGAATTATGTAGGATGAGAGAGTTGGGGATGGAAAAATCTTGAATGGAGAAATTTTGATGAATACTGATCGTGTATGTTTGTTTTGGGATGTTGAGTAGGATGAGATGTAACTTTATGTCAAATCAATTGTGTAAGAGTGTGTGATGGTGTATTATAATATAATTTTATATCAAATTAATTAGTAAAAGTGGGTGATGTATATTAGAATATATAGATATTTTTAGGGGTGAATATAATTGGATGTTGAAATCCGAATGTGAAATTTCGAACTAGAACAAGATGGGGAACGTTACGTCCCACATCCGGATGTGTGAGTCCCAAAACAAACATGCCCTAAAATGTATGAACACTTTGAAGGCAAATATTGGTGAAAAAGATTTAAAAAAAAAATCAATTTCTTAAAATGTGATTTTAAAGGAAAGTGTATAACAAAATACAGTAGTCTCTTTCTGGATTCACAATTTGCAACATCATTTAGGTTAAACAAAATGATTCACGTTCTCATCCTAATTTTTCAATTTGTTAAAAGTGTTGAATTTAAAAAGAAATACTAAATGATATCAATTCGCAACAGTAGGATTTTGTAAAATTCGTTTTCATTTTAATTGATTTCTTTGGAAAAATGTTGCGGTTGATTTGTGTTTTTAATTTGTCAATTTCATTAAAAAAAATAAAAACAGATTATTTCTGTCATTTTTTTAATAGTCCGTGTTTCATTCTTGACACTTCATATTACACGACTTGTGTTGAAACTGTAGGAACCGAACTAAAGAGCACCTAATAGAAAGACAATTCTTCTTCCACTTTATCGGTTTATCCTCTTTTCTGGCGCTCTCTCACACTTCACTATTTGTGTAATAGGAGAAATCCCAATTCTTCAACAATGGCCGCATTGCAAAGCGCTTTTACGTCGCTAAACCTCGGCACCAATTCTTTTCTCGGCAAAAGCTTCTCTCCTCCCCTCTACCTGCCTGTGGTATGCATTTATATCTTGTCATGTATTATGAATTGCCGATTAAATTCGTGAAATTCCTCTTCCTGTGTTTTAAATGAGAATTAAATCCATATGGAGTTGAAAATTGAAGTGTCTGTGAAGTAAATTTTGTGTTATCCCCTTTTGAAAAGGCTTATGTTCGTTTGTTACTTGATATGGTACCAATTTGATGAGTGTTAAATAAAAGCTTTCAAACTTTAAATGCGATTCAGTAACCACCTGAAAGTTTTTTAAGCAGTTGAGAAGGTCGCATTATCTTGTAAAAGGACAACAAGAAATGTTGAAGGAGCTGAATTTAGGGATGGGCACATTTAGTGTAATTATAGTTTGATATATTTGCTCAATTTCTTGACCTTTTGGGTCTTGATAAATCATAAGTCTAAGATTAATGAATCATTGATCTAAAGAAGCTGATAGTTTTCGTTGTAAATGTTCTTGAATATTTTGCTACAATCTGTGCATTTTCGTGAAGACTTATTTACATGCCAGAAAACGCGGACATAGAAGCGGTTTTGATTTGTTTTAATAACCAATGCTTTCGTGTGCAGGCTAAACCAGTGGATCAGCCAGCTTTAGTTGTTGCAAAGGTATGTTATGTTTCAATAATTGTCCTCATATCTTTAATTTAAAGCTGGAAAAACAATAACACAATGTCTGAAGTAGCTCTGCTGCGCTTCCTTATGTTGCATATTCATTGGTTTCCTAGATATAAAGCGAAATAAACGTATTCATAAATTCTCATGTAGCCATTATAAGATGTCTTTGATCATAGTTTTTGGTGTACATGCACCACATCTTTAGCATTAGTTGAAAATAACGTCCAAGACTCATTATTGTAGACATTTCTTCACATAATTGGGATGGAGAAAATACCAATTCAAATTGACAATAATGTTACTGCAGGGATCGGGGGTATAAATTTTCTCCTTTTTCAATGATTAAATAATGTTTTGAGTTTAATTCTTGAAAAGTTCTACTACATTGTCAAGATGAAAATAGTTATCTACCAACATCTTATTACGAGTTATTAAAGGGGGAAATGAATAAACGCTTGCAATTAGAACTTAGAAGCTTCCCTAGCATTCGTCTCAGTGTCACTATTGGCCCAGCAGAGTGCACATGCCGTTGGTGTTATTTCTGATCTCTATGCATTTCACCACTCCTTTATTAAGTAATCTAGGATTGAAAGAGCCTGCAGATCAAGTCATGTTTCCAATTCCAGGTGTTCATCTCAATGGTTGGCCACTATTTGTGTACTGCATCAGATAATCTGCAGTTCCACTGTGCTCAATACTTAGGAATTAGGATATGTTTAATTTCGGATTTAGAGAATTTCAAAATTTGTTTTGAGATTTAAATAGGGTAAGGTTTAACCTTATATCAAATCGATGTGTAAGAGTGTGTGATGTTGTATTATTTTTTAATTGTTGATTGTGATTGTAATGATTGCGTAATAATTAATGAGTTCTATTGGAAGTTGCAAAAGAGAGAATGTGACAAAAGTGATAAACAAAATAAGAGTGGGAATAAGAAAAAAAATATTTTCAATAATGAGCCATTGGAGAGAGTGTTGGTGTAGAAAGAAATGGCATTTATAAGGTTTATAGGTATTTGTAGGGATGAATGCATTGAATTTTTTAAAATCGAATTGTAAAATCCCAAAGTACTGAAGTAGAACCGGATATAGATTCTGAAATCCCAAATCCAGTTTTCTAATCCCAAATCAAACATACCCATAAAGATTTTGCTGTATAAAACATCCCAAAAATCATGGATGTCCTTTGAATTTTTACACACGTTGCTGATTTGTTATCTTGAAATTTCACTGTAGCTAAAACGATGGGAACGGAAAAAGTGCAAGCCGAACAGTCTCCCAGAACTACACAATATGCACGTTAAAGTTGGAGATACCGTAAAAGTCATAGCTGGAAGTGACAAAGGTAAAATCAGCGAGGTTACAATGGTTATTAAGCATAACAGCAAAATAATGGTAAAAGATGTCAACTTAAAGACCAAGCATGTGAAGAAGAAGTCAGATGATGAACCAGGACAGATAATAAAGGTTATTTCTTCTGTCATATCTGAGTATAACAATCATTTGTGGTAACACACTAGTATGCTTTGAGTTTTTCTGTCTCATATAAGTGATGAAGTAACGTTTTGTTGTGGTATTCAGATTGAAGCACCTATTCACAGTTCAAATGTGATGCTTTACTCTAAAGAGAAGAATGTGGCAAGCAGGGTTGGGCATAAAATCCTGGATGATGGGAAACGTGTTCGTTACCTCATAAAGACTGGTGAAATTATTGACAGTGCAGAGAACTGGAAAAGAGTGATAAAAGAAACCGAGAAATCAACAGAACTTGCTGCTGCTTCTTAGGAAACCAGGTGCTTAAATTCCAGCATTGTATTTTCCAAAACCAGGTGTTTATGCTTTTTCGTTTAATTCTTTTTGGTTTAATAGGAACATGTATCCTCCTTCAGAATGATCATATTGACGAAATTTTGATGGATACTTTAGTGTATGGCAGTGGCACTTGTCGTTGTGAATAGCAACATATTTTGCTTAAATTGTTGGCCTTTTTGCTCATTTCATCTTAGTCCTGAAATTCACCCTTTTATCGAACTCTTAAGACACAAAGTTTGTTGTTAGTGAGGATGATGATGGATTGAATCTGTAGTATAAAATCAATTGGTGTTAGTTTGTACGGAATGATGTGTAGAATCATCTCTGATTCTGAACTTGATTTGATGGTATGTTGCTAGTTTGTTGATATTAGGAATAGGGATGTTGAATATGAATTTTGACTCTGGGCAGGCCTCAGTTCAATTCAGATAAACTGAAGTTGTTAGATGAACATATATTTCTTATGTCCAATTTCATTATTCTCATTTTTTTGCCGTTCAATTTCATTATTTTCATTCTCTTTTTGTAAATTATATTGTTAACACTATTTTATCTTTACATTCACCTTCCAACCCTCACTTATTTATTTATAAACAAATATTTTATTTATAGGTGAACTTCATAATACCTCATACATCCAACCTATCTTGTATCTACATTATGTGTAAACTAATGAATTTGGACAAATAAAGTGTTTTCCTAAAAGATGATAAACTGAGAAGCACCAAATTGTCGTTAATTAAATTGAGTTTGGTATGTGTTGGGAAAAAAATGATGTTGATTGGGTGTAGACACAGTAGTCTCCATCATGAGCATGAGGTTAGAGAAAGGCAATTAGTGAGGGTCAATTCTTTCATTTTTTTCATCATAAATTTCTTAACCAAAATACAGGCTGCTATGTTTGGTACAGCTCATGCTCACCCCTCAACACTTCAATATCGATGTTTGATATCAATGTATTTATTTGAAGTCAGATTTAAAATAAAATACAACCTCACTTTAATACCATCACATCAATTACACTCAACTCATGCATCTACAACTTAATAACCTTTTTATTTTTTCCCATACATTCATCACATGTACAATTTCTAACAATATAATACCCCTACATTACCAACCTATTTTTCCCCCAACACTTATGTAATACTACCATCCAACTAAAACTTAATCTCAATCCCTCCCCATTATTGAGTTCAAATAATGGGAGGGATTGAGAATATTTAAAAAAAAATACCTAAACAAACATTATTCCTTAAAATATGTAATATGAGTAAATATTTGTATATTTTAAGGAGGAAGGTTATGAAAGATTTTTTTTTAAGTGAAATTTTTTGTGAGACGTCCCAATACAACAAGTGTACAATTTTTTGAGAAACGGGAGAGTACTACTTTGTTTAATGAAAAATGTTATCAAAATATTAAAGAGATAAAAACTACTCTCTCCATCCTACTAAAGTTTGGAGTCTTTTGGACACATAATTTGAAAAGAAATAGAGATTGATTGGATTAAGTGTATGTTGAACTTAAAACATAATGACATTTTGTGTAAATATGTAAATATTATTAGGGTGAATTTGTGCCCATGTTACCTTTTTTGAGTGTCCAAATTTTTATGAGGCAAATAAAAATAGAAAGTGTGTAAACTTTTGTGGAACGGAGAAGAGTATACAATTGACACGCAATGCAATTCAATACAAAACACACATTTAAAATGATATATGTAGATGAGGAAGAATGTAATTTGTGTCAATGGGGGTGGACCTTAAATTTCTTATGAAACCTAACATTAACGCAAACTACTTGCACATTGTAACATGATACGAATAATTTAGTTTAATGTTGAAGTTGAAGTTAATAAGAAACCCACGGTTACTCTATGAATGTACTTTTTGTAATGATTTAAAAGAGAGATTTGGTGATAGACATGAACAAACATACCATGAGGTTTTGATTCATCCGAGTTAATGAGGGAGAAGGAAGAGTCCCATCACCATTAATGCAACTCACCAAATTCCAAATTAATTGCTCATTTAAATTTTGAGTCCAATCTTTTTTTTTTTTTTTTAAGTATCGAGTATCCCGTATCCGGTCCAAGGACCGACCAATTTTGGGGGATTAATTTCATCGCCCACTTGTGGGGGTCCCCATTTAAAGTCAGAACTTTGCACTCTGTATGAACGGACTCTATAGAACCTGAGATTTAGAGAGGAGCACACTCCTAAGTTCCAAACTTACATATTTTCCCATTTCTAATTTAAAGTATTTTAAATAATAAAATAGAGTTATAAAATAATGATATGCAGTGTAATTTTGAGATGTTTGAAGGGTGTAGTTTAAAGTGATTTATTCTCATAATCAACAACCTGAGAATAAACACATTTAACTTTCGTACCAATATTATTTATTATGGCGATCATAAATTTGGCATATCTACTACACCACTTAATTTGTACTATTTAAAGCCATTGCTTGAAAACCGGCTGCTGTTTTCTTCTTTTGTATCAGACAGAACAGAACAACCAATTAATTTTTTCACTCTATACTGTACAAGTTAAATGATGATGAATTTACAGTTGAAAATAAATTATACTCCTCCCTTTTCTTTTATAGCTTCAACTTTCTGAAAAGCCTATTAATACTTCATTTGATTATTTGCTTCCATTAAACACCATGCACCTTTCTTTAACATAATACCCACATTTAATTTAATATATATAAACACTAATTATTTGTGAATTCCACTCATTCATGTTTTACATTTTACACTAGATAAATATATCTTTAAGGGAATTAAGTCTAGCTAATTTACTTAAATATTATAATTCTGAAATGAGTTCTAAAAATTTTAATGATTTTTTTAGGGTTTTTTTTAAATTAATTAAGCATATGTGTATGTATGCTAAGAATGCGATTACTAGCTAACACATTCTGAAATATGTGTATGTATAGTTTTCAAAAAAAAAAAAATATGTGTATGTATATATTCATGTCTGTGTTTTCGTGTATGAATATTCCTATGATCAATTTGTCTTTATTTTCTCATATCGTATAAAGGCTCGATTTTTTTTTGAGAAAATATTAATTAGAATAGTGACCACAAGTTCCAACGCATTCACAGCTAACTTGGTTGGGAGCTGATTAATGGTGCAATCATGTACATTAGAATTTAGACCAAACGTCGAAAATCGCTCCCATATTTAATAAATAATTAAACAACATTAGTATAAATTAAGATTTCAATAAATAATATTAGAAGCTAGCTTGTTTGTGAATATATTTTCACTAAAAAGGGTTATATTGATGGGAATTTTTAGTTAAAATACCATATTTACCTAAAAAAAAACTAAATTTATGAGACGAATTATTGTTATTGTTGGAGCAAAAATCACTACAAAAAAAGAGGTTTTTAGTATCGGAAAATTTGTATCGGTTGCATTTTCTGATACTAAATCTAACCCTTTGGTATCAACTAAAAATTTTATGATACTACCTTCATCCTTGGTATCAAAAAAATATTTATTGATACTATTAAATTTATAGCATCCGTTATTTAGTGATACTAATATTGTTTTTGCATCATAAATTTATTTATTGATACTATTTAATTCTAGGATCAAATAATTTTTTGATACTACTTATCATTGGTATCAAAAATTTAAAATCCGATACCATTAACTTTATAACATCCATCACTTTATCGATACTATTACTATTTTTGTATTAGTAATGTATTTATTGATACTATTTATTTTTTGTATCAAATAATATTTTTGATACTACTAATCATTAGTATCGAAAACTTTATTTTCAATACTATTATTTTTATTTTAGTATTAGTATTTTTTTTATTGACACCACTTATTTTTTATATCAAATAAATTTAGTGATACTACTTATCATTGGTATCGGAAATTAAAGTTGTGATACTATTAATTTTATCTTTAGTATTAGTAATATTCTTATGGATACCAACTATTCTTTTGTATCAAAATTTTTTTTTGATACTATTTATAATTAGTATCGAAAATTAAATTTCTGATATTATTAATTTTATTTTTAGTATTAGTAAGTTTCTTATGGATACCAACTATTCTTTTGCATCAATTTTTTTTTTGATACTACTTATTATTAGTATCGGAAATTGAATTTTCGATACTATTAATTTTATTTTTAGGATTAGTAATTTTCTTATTGATACCACTTATTTTTTTGTATCAATTAATTATTTTGACACTACTTATTATTGGTATCGGAAGTTAAATTTTCGATACTATTAATTTTATTTTTAGTATTAGTAATTTTCTTCTGGATACCAACTATTCTTTTGCATCAATTATTTTTTTTGATACTACTTATTATTATTATTAGTATTGTAAATTAATTTTTTGATACTATTAGTTTTATTTTTAGTATTAATAATTTTTTTTGATGGTTAGTATGTAATGTCAAAAAAAAAATTTCCGATACCAATTGCACTGGACCTTAAAAAAAAGGTTTTATGGTGTCTCTTTCTAAAACCATAAACAATTCGCCATTTATAAACAATTCCCCTCCCACCGCGCACCGTCGATTCGCCAATTCGTAGGTTTTGCAAGTAATATCAATAAGCAGAAGGTAATTTCAAGGATGAAGGTTTCTTAGGTTTCAAGGATGAAGATCATATCAATATGCAGAAGCCATTAATTAGGATGAGGATCCTTTAACCTCGTTCCCTTCACACATTTCATCAAGAGAAGCAATTTTAATTTCACCGAGAGTAGACAATTTTGCTCCCTCCATATTTCATCAAGCAGCTCCCCAAATCTAATCAAATTAACAGAGTTTAGGTTCAGGTAAGCAATCTTCCCCTCTTTCTTAAATTTTTCGAAAATGGTAAACGTAATTGATTTGGTGGGGTTGCTAATATCACATGTTTGATGAAATTTGATGACTCCATATCCTATGGAATTACATTGTCTTTAATCCTAATTTCTGCAATTTACATGTTTGATGAAATTCCTGAACGAAAAAAATAATAAACGTGGTTTTTACACTTTCAGTGGCACTCAGAGCTGTGAGTATCTTCTGCCTATTCGCGATTCTCTTGTTTGGGGTTTGTTCGTTTGCTCCTCCTTCGTGCTGTTCAGGTTCTTCCTTTGTTTTGGTTTGTTAGTTCTTTTCCTTTTTTCTATTTCTGCAGTGGTGCATTGAGCATGAGTAATTTGGATAACTATATATTAGAAAAGCCTTTAATAATCTGTCAACTGTAGCTATTTCTCATAATCAACCATAATATTTAACACAGCACAATCAGATTTGTTAGGTTTCACACTTGTTAATTTCAAGCATCTATGGAAGACGACTGAGCCATATGTCTTGGCATCTCAAGCTTTTCAAGTTTTTTATACACCAGATCCTGTGGAAACAGATTGGAGTGTCGTGACAAGAATAAAGCCTAGAGATGCATATGCTATGTGCAGTGAAGATCTTTCTGTGGAGACAGATACTCAGTTACATGCTCCCGATGTTTTAGAAAATATCATCATTGACACTGATAAAACTTATGCATGTGACAATGATAACAATGACAACATGGATGTTGAAAGTGACACTAGTGATTCTGATGGGGAAAATAGTTCAGAATTCGAAAGTGATGAAGACGACTTTGAATAATGGTGGATTTCTCAATCAGGTTTTGTTCTGAGTTCCTCTTTTAAATACCTCACTAGATAAATGTTGTTGATAAAGAAAACAGGTTTAATTTGTTCTGAGTTCCTCTTTTAGTAAAAATGAGCTAGTATTATTCTTTTTACTGCTTCTTTCTGTTTTAATTTCCTGACAAACTAATTGATCTAGTTGTCAAGCATACGATTGAATCATGGCTAATTGCTCATAACCCGTTTCATTTTCTTATCCAATCATTTCTATATTGCAAGATTTGTAATGAACCATTTAATTATCAATCATCTTTTGATGCATTATAATTTCCAAGAATGACTCTTTTTGTGTGTTTGGTAATGATTGAGTTACATATTTCCAAAACTGTAATTGCTGCCTTGAAAAGCAATGGAGTCTCCAAAGTTGGAGTTGCTGGTTTTTGTTGGGGAGGTAGTTTTCTATGTAAAATATAGTTTCTGATGAATCTATAAAGTTTAGAGTTTGTCTTTTTTTACATTTGTTACTTTGATATTCTTGTTGAATTAACATGTTTAATTGAGGTCTGATTGTCATTAACTGCCTCCGGGTTTTATTTATTTTCGAGTTGATTGTAGGAATGGTGGCCGTGAGACTAGCAGCATTTGACTGCACACAGGCAGCAGTTCTGTTGCATCCAGGTGTAATTACAGAAGAACAAATAAATGGTACTAAAATGCTCATTAGCTGCAGTGACAACTTCATTATTGATGATCATATGATCAAGACTTGAGATAAACTGCTTCACTTCTGATGGTGACAACCCCATCATGCTTGCATTTGTAGATCATATCTTCATATGATGATTTTACAATTTTAGATACTACTGCCTTAACTTGTGCTGTTGTGTCTGCATATGCCAAAAGATTTGATAGTATTGAGGTTTACGTTAGTCCCTCGTTTTCAACGTCGTATGCCTTCAACTCTAGATGTATTGAAAATCTGATTTTCGATGGTGTAAATTGTTATATGTATACAAGGTGCAACAACCAAGGATACTTTGCAGATCTTCTTTGCCGTGCTATTCTGGATGTCCCTTTTTTTCTGGTCTTGTGCGTGGGATGGGGTATATATATAGCATGAAGACATTGAGTGACTTGTTTAGTCGGAGAACTATTTGTGAAATATAATGTTTGTCTCTGTCAAGATTTGAGTTTGTTTCTATACATATACGGATAGAAGTATATATATAGCATGAAGACATTGAGTGACTTGTTTAGTCAGAGAACTATTTTGAAGTATAATGTTTGCCTATGTCAAGATTTGAGTTTGTCGATTCACCATGATCCCTTTGGTTTACACCCCTTTTTCCAAATATTGTAGTCTTCAGACTATACTCCGAATGACATAATGGGAAATAAAGAAAATAGATAAAATCTTTATAAATCAAAGGGAGAATTTGCTTTATTTAATAAACTACGGAGGAGTTTCGTGCATTTTCCAAACCACAACGTGATTTCACCCAACATTCTCAAACAAATAAGGACTAGAAGTAGATTAAAGAGAAACAGATAACTTACTAACAAATAAGGACTAGAAGTAGATTAAAGAGAAACAGATAACTTACTCTGCACCGAAAATCAAAATTTGGTCATATGAAAATTGCTTGAGGAATGCTGTTGAAATCATTCGGTTTTACATTAATGATTCAGCTGACTATAAGTGCGCATTCGACCCGCTCCCCACGCACGCAACCAACACGTCCATTGTACATTGTTCATCATTTTTTTTATCCTTAATCTTGTTTTTAAAATAATTATCGGTTGAGCTACTTTTACCATATTTTTTCTAAACTAATCTTAAATAAATTTCTAAAAATTATCATTTTAAATAGAAATATATTTTAAATAGTAAATGTGTCAAAAAAATGTTTCTTAAATACTCCATAAAAAAAGCACACACATTGTAAAACACAGGCAGAGTTGGTACCTACTTTCCATAAATTGGGCTTCATTTTGGTTAGTAATTATAAGTACACGTCTCTCATCTCATTAAGGTACTTACTGTTAAATTGAGGCCCAACTTATTCAGGCCCATTAAATTCTGGAGTATATATTTATTCAAGATAGTTCCGTCAAAAAAATAGTTCATCTTAATAGGTGCTTACTTGTTCAGCCCATTAACTTCTAGTATATATTTATTCAAGCCCAATGAAAAAATCAAATGCCCCATATTCGAGAACGAGAACGATGACTGAATTAGCACGACCTCCGTGTGCCTCCACTGAATCCAACTCATCGCGTTCGTAGCTCCTTCACTGATCGTGTTCGTCGATCCTCCACTGATTGCGTTCACTGATATTGTTCCATCTGTGAGAGAAGAACAAGAGAGGGAGAGAGATATCGCCCGCCTCCACTGATATTGTTCCATCTGTGAGAGGGAGAACGAGAGAGAGGATTCAAGGTAAAATGAATAAATCAAGGCATGAATTGAGGCTATTTAGTTTTCTAAAGCTTGAAGTAAGGCAGAAGCAAGTCGAAACGGTCTCAAATTTGATGACTATTTGATTAATGCGAGTAATTATATATTTGATTTCAAGTAGTTATGTCTAATTTCATTGACGTATGCTAATGTCGATCCTTAGGAGTCTGTGTGTTTTCCTAGTATGATTCAATGTTAAGTTTATTTAAGAGTGTGGAGATAGGTTTGTAGTTATTGCAATTTTTAGTTTCGACTGTCCAGTAGTCATTTTAGTAGACATCATCGTTATATGATATAAGTTTAATTGGTGTTTTTTTAGGATAAGATATGAGTTTAATTGGTGTTATATGATATAGTTAGCAATTTGAATTGGGAGAATTGTTAAGACTGGTATTAATTTTTACAACAATTAGCCGCAAGTACAGTTCAGGACACTTATCAAACATCATATGTGCTTCACCATTCAGATTGTATGAATCATATCGGCTACTGTGTTTGTTTTACCGTGACATAAATTACCTCATTAATTTTAGGGACAGGGGTAGAGAGAGATCTGTGTTTCCAGTCACTCACATTGCTGCATTTGTTTTGTATCAAACAGTCTTTCATCCCGGCTGAGCGAGGTAATGAGCTTCAATAACATTCTTTGTCAAATGTGTTTGCCCATATTTGTGAGTACAACTATATACTTGAACTTGATTTGCATGTAGGATACAATGATCAAAGGTATGAATGGTGTCCAATGTAAGAGCATTGATGTGCTAAATCCTTCTAAGAGGTTTAAAAAAGGAGAGCAAATGCTGTCGACTAAAAGTATTGCAACTAACACGACTATCGAATCTACTACTACTGCAACAACAAGTACTGCAACTAGTAGTAGAAGTGCTGCACCTATTGGTAGAGTAGCTAATAACCCCTTTTTTTTTTAACTAATTAACATATTTTTTTTCAACAATTGTAGAAGTATTTATTAGTGTTCATGGTATAGCTACTGTGTAGTCTTGCAAATTTTGTTTATCACTTATCTGTCTCGCAAATCTACAGTCTTGCAAATTTTGTTTATCACTTATTTGTTTAACAAATATACAGTCTTGCAAATTTTGGCTGATCTAATCATCTTTAGATTTGTGAAACACAATGAAATATAACCTGTCTATTTATATAAGTTTGCTCTGTGTTACTGCAATATTTAGAGACTTCAAAATCTGAATGTTAAGTTGGTGGTCTTCCTTAGGTGGCCTATTTTGTGGTATAAAATTAATGAATTGTTAAGATAGTGACATAGTGTATTTGCTGGTGATAATTCTGGTTTCCACACATATATGGTACCTCTTTTTTCAATAACTATGTATTGATATTGTTTAATTAGGTCCTTTGGTTGTGGCTACTGGAATTGAATCTTTTAACATTATGTGCCGGCTGATTTTCTTATGATGGATGATTTTAGGCTTACTTGTAGATAAATAACAACCTTTTCTACCTTTTATCTTTCCTAAATAACTAAATAAGTTTCTGAAACTGTGATTTAAAAGTACTCAAGTTTACTGTTTTCGCATGTTAATTATTTGAAGACTAGGTTCACATTTGAAGGCCCAACTTCCCCAAAGGAATGGGCAATGGATAAGTTAGATCATTGCTTAAGATCATGGAGAGTAAAACTTAAGGAAAAACACTATAAAATACCAAAGAAAGGAAATGCAACACTTGAAATGCTATTAAAGCAGTCAGATCGTAGGGTGGACCCTGATCAATGGGAAAAGATGGTTCATTATTGGGAATCACCAGAAGGACAGGTATATAATTAGTATTATTATGCTCAATATTGTTTATATTTATAATATTAACATATCATTTGTTGGATATATGACAATGTAGGCCTGTAGTGAGAGAAATGCAAAGAACCGTAACAGCTCTCTTATGACTCACCATTTGGGCACAAAGAGTTTTGCTCGCCTTAGAGAAGAAAAAGTAAGACCATGTCATTCTTCAAATTAAAATTATATTTCCCTAAATTATTACTTATGCTTGAATATTTTGTTCATGATAGACAAACAATGGAGTGGAGTTTGATAATTTAGGGCTGTTTATGATTGCTTATGGACAGCCGACAAGGAAACCCATTGATCCACAGTCTTCCAAACTAATTGTATGTATGAGTAAATAGCTTTTGTTTAATTGTTTTACTTGATTTTGAATGATTATATTGACAATAATTGATTTGTAATGATGTGAGAAATGTATTTCATAGGCTGAAATTGAGGATGAGTTATTGAACCTTCCACTAGATTGTGATGTTGCTATTGAACGGGAAAGGATCTTTCATCAATCAATTGGAGATGATAAGCGTGGATACAAAAGAACTTATGGAATCGGAGTAAAGAATCAGACTGCTGGAACTTCAAAACAAAGAGCTATTGAAGCATTATTGATGGTTGAGGCTGAAAGACAAAAAAGAAAAGATCTAGAAGAAGAGATTGCAATAGAGAAACAAAAGCGAATAGAATTAGAAAATGAGGTAGCCCTCCAAGAAGGGAAGAGAAAGGAATTAGAAGAAGCAATGGAAGAAAAGAGAAGGGAACTAGAAGAGATAATGGAAGGTGAAAAAATGAAGAGAGAAACTCTAGAGGAACAAGTTCACAAGTTGACAAATATTGTTCTCCAAATCCAAGCTGGTGGCAATTTGGTAAAGTGACATTGTTGAAAGTGTTTGCAAACGTGTCTCATACTTGTGGTTCCGTTTTCAGGTATGACATTTTTCTTCGACATATTTCTTGAAGTATTATATGCTTAATACTTGTGGAGATTTTTTCATTACTTTACTTTAAGCTGATATAATTAGACTGTTTGAATTTCATTTATATAATTAGACTTGTGAGAGTATTTTGTTTGCGATGGAAATGGGAATAAATCTCTGTGGTTTTGATTTGGTGGCGTTGAGAGGATTTATTTATACTGTAATTATTCTGAATTTCGTGTTTTGTTGTCAGCTCTTCCTCCTTCAACCGCTCGTTGCTGCTACAGGTAGTGTTCATTCTTCAATTTCTTCTTCTGTTTCATTCGTCGATCGAATAGACCAAATTGTTGTGAATGTGATCCGTTTTTAATTGTGTTCCATGTGGTGTTTTTGCTTGCTTTCTACTGGGGGAAATGAAGATTTTTAGCTGATAGAGCAGTTATAGGTTTAAAGTAATTGCAGTAGGCAACTTATCTATCTTCGTAATGGTATAAAGTGATACTTTAAGTGACGTGCATGTATTTGGCATTTTGAAATTGCTGCTTTTGATTGTATTTTATACTCCGTACAATAGATGGACGATTGATTGCAATGATTTAAAATAAGAAAAAAAAACTCTGTTTATTTGATTATGAATACTAGAAACCAGTAGTGTTCTAATTTAGTTAGATGAAAATGCTGCATTTTCAGTATTATAGTTTTGGTGAAGGTTCTTGGACATGCTTCTATGCTTGATGTGTGGCCTCTGAAGTTAATAGAGCGACCAATTATAAAGCATTGATTTTGCTCCTCTTTTTACATACACTAAGACGAGAATACATAAGTAATCCTGGTCGATGTGGTTCTTTCTCTGCTTTAGATTTGCTTGAATCTTGTAATAGGTGCTTTAAAACACAAAGGGCCAGTGTGCTTCCCCCCAATCTGGTCAACAAATTTCCTTGTGTAAGAGTGAAACATTGAGTTTCTTACCAAAATGGATAGTGTTTTGGTTGCTGCAAAAAAAAAAGAGTATTTTGTTTGCGATCAGCCTCATCCAAATACATATATGAATTTGTGCTTTAATATTTGATCATTTGTGAAAAATATATGATAGATCTGAAAGTGGATCAATTGCAGGAGATTATGACAACTGCAAGGCTTTCCACAATTTGCATGTTCGGAAATGCTCCACAAACCAACCTAATATACTAGTTCTTGAAAAGCACTTCACGTTAGATATTTTGTAATGGAGCTTATATACTAGTATTTGTATATGAAACTAATATACTTGTGGTTCATGGTTGATAAACGTTATTTTGATATTTGAATTACTAATATGGAGGGCAAATAAAGCTAGATTTGAATCATATTGAATATTAACATTTTATGCGTGTAATAAAGCTAGTGTGATTTTTTCTATTCGAAAATTAATATTAATTTTTTTTACAATATCATTAATTTTAGAATCAGGTATTGTTTTAAATACAATAAATACAATATTGTATCAAAAAATTAATATAATTATCCGATGTTAAATGCATGTTTTGATACTAAAGAATTCAATCTTTTAGTATCAGAAAATATTTATTGATATAGTTAAAATTAATTGATATTAAAAATACAATGTAGTATCAAAAAAAATTGATACCATTATTCGATATTATTTGATACTAAATATTTTTCTGACACTAAAGGTTATATTTTTTAGAATCAAAAAATATTTATTGATACTATATATTTAGTGTCGTAAAAAATAATTGATACTAAAAATACAATGTGGTATCAAAAAAAGTTGATACCATTATTCGATACTAAATATTTTTCTGATACTAAAGGTTAAATTCTTTTAGTATCAGAAAATATTTATAGATACTATATATTTTGTATCGTTAAAAAAAATTGATACTAAAAATACAATGTAGTATCAAAAAAAATTGATACCATTATCCGATACTAAATATTATTTTGATACTAAAGGGTTCAATCATTTTGTATCAAAAAATATTTATTGATACTATATGTTTAGTATCGATAAAAGTTTACGATACTATAAATGCATTGTTGTATCAAAACAAATTGATACAATAATCTGATACTAAATACAATTCTGATACTAAAGAGTTCAATCCTTTAGTATCAGAAAATATTTATTGATACTATACATTTCTGATACTAAAGGGTTACCCTTTAGTATCAGACTTTTTTTTCTGATACTCAGTCTTTAGGATCGGGTGTATAGGTATCGGAAGTTGCATCGAAGATAAATTTGATACCAATACCCTTTGGTATCAAATATTTCATTTTTAGTATAAAAAAAAATTCGATGCTAAAAACCTCTTTTTTTGTAGTGAATATTAGAGGAGAGAGGTGAATAAACTTTTTAATCGAAAATAAATTTTGCATGAACAACTAAAATGTTGGACTTAAAGAATTAGGTAGCTAATATATACGAGTTGTTGGGTACAGAGTGTATTAGCTAAAACTGATAACTAACCTACTGATTGCTCAACGGTTGATCAGTTGGACAACTATCAAATTAAGTTGAGGGTAGAAAAATGTAGACCTTTATATCAGACTTGACTGATTATAAAAAGTCGTCTACTCGTCTTTAACTTAAGCAAACTCTTATTTATTTTTATGCAACGTAGCAAGTATCAACCAACTTGGTGCACAAGTGATTATGTATTGCGTAGTTTGATAAAATGAGATATAACATTTGTTTATGAATAACATACAATATCAAAATTGTAAATGACATAAAATTTATAGTGGTTCAGAAATTCGACAGCTAAGCCTACTCCACAAACTTGACAGTGAGTTAATGTATTCAATGAAATACTTGAATTTAGAGTGCCAAGGGGCAATTTTAATCTTTTCACCTTTTGCGAATTTCGTCCTAGTAGAATTTTATGAATTTATAATATTCTTTACAAATTATTTACAACAGACAGGGTTTACTCTCGATTTTTCGAAGGATGGGGTTATTTTGATGTAGGGGTCCAAGTTCCAACTAGTAGGAGTAATATTGAAATAATACATACATAAACATATTTTAGAATGCATCCGTTATCACATTCTTAGCATGCGATATATGTATACACACATATCATGTTATGCATCACATGTGATGCTGAATAAAAAAAAAACCTAAAATATCATCATTACAATTTTCAGAACTCATTTCAAAATTGTAGGAGTAATATTGAAATAATAGCCCATTTTTAATCTATTTACACGTTTACATGATCTTTTATTTTCTATATTTTTACTTATAAAAAAAGAAGTAACAGTAGTGTGAAACAAGTAATATTTTTTATTTAAAGATAATACAAATAAACTAATTTTACCATTTCTTATAAGTTTAGATTTTTAATGAGACGAAATTTATTTATAAATCAATTCATCGTAGCCTTTAATGCATGCCTAAACCACGAGTGCAAAACATTCAAAGATCAATTTGGATTTGAGATCAAGAAAAATGTCTTTGAAGTCAATATATAATCAGGTCGGAATAATTTCAACTGACTGAAATTAAATTGTAAATGATGTATATATTTTTAGTTCATTTGATATGCACACAATTGAAAGTATTTTTGCGTGTTTGATACAAGTTTTGTTTCAGATCTGATTAAATTACATATATCTACATCTATCTTGATCCTTCTTATCCATCTATCGAGTTAATCTACCGTACTAAACTGAGTTTTAACGGGTTGAGCTTGACTAGATAGTATATGTACAACGAGTGTATTATATATACACAGAGTCCAAAATATGTGAGTAAGATAACATGTTCCACAAGAAGATATCACGTTGTTATACAGTCAAAAAAACTAAAATCTGACAATAGAGGAGAGGGAATCAATTAAAATAAGGAGTTACCCAAACAGAAAAATTCAAACATAAACAATCAAGACAAATAAAACATTGCCATTTGCCCGTCCAATCAATGTGGCCCTATTATTCATTCTATCTTTTCATTTTTCTTCATTTTAAATTTAAATTTGCTCTCTATCATTCATAACTATTACTTGGACCACATCATCTTCCCCTATTTATTTCCCAATACCTACTTATTTTATCCAATTTAATACTTGGTGTACTTTTAAGTTTTACATTTGAAGAATGATACTCTCCTCCGTCCCACAAAAATAGCCACATTTGACTTTACACACATATTAAGAAAAATCAATAAATGTAGTCAAATTTAGCTAATGTGTCAATTTTGCCCTTGAAATCTCCATACTCCAAAATCTGTTAAGCATTAATTACTCTTATTAATTAGAGGTAAAATTGACAATAAAGCATTTATTACTAAAGTAAAAGAGAAAATGTGGCTATAATTTGGGACGTCCAAAAAAGGAATATGTGGCTATCTTTGTGGGACGGAGGGAGTAAAAAATTTAAGAAATATAGAATTTAGGTGTAAAGTTATTGATGAAAAGTATAAGTAAAATTAAAAAGTGAAGAAAGAAAGTGTAAGAAAGGCAAACGAACGGAGAGAGAAAGGAAAAATAAGTGATAATTGATACTATAATTTTGTATTGTATAAAAGTAGAAATAGTTGTTGGATAGTATAAAGCTTAGTACGTGAAAATGGATTAAAGCTCATCACCACGAAAGTTTTTGTCAAACATATCACGACTGGGATAGAGAACCATGAATGTGTATCCCGAATAAATTCTGATCTTCTGAATATCTGCATGTGTAAAATGCATTGATGCACTGTGACATGAGTACCACTTGTACTCAGATGATATATAAAATTTCACCATAACTTTTTAAAAATAAAATAAAATCGAAATAGTTGTTAATAAATGTAAGACTTCGACTTGCCAAAAAGAGACATGTAAAGATTTAAGTGAGACACTCAAAATAACAAAATGTAAAGTTTAATTAAAGAGAAGGGTGTGAGTATTATTTACTAGTAGTCCATTAAATTAAGTAAGTCTAGATTCTCTTGTTATTAATTAATCACGTTAGCCTAAACTCATTAAAAATAGATGAATCTCAATAGCTTTATTCTTAACATCCAAAGAAAGAAATAAGGTGTTGTTTGGTTAGGGATGGTGGTGGATGGGATGGGGATGGAGATTGGAAAAATATGAATGGGTAATCCATGAATAGTAATTGAATAAAAATTGTGTTTGGATTGAGATTGAAAAATAGGTGTGGATAGAGAACTTTATGTCAAATCAAGTAGGAGAGAGAATAAATGTGTGAAAGAAAAGTAGGAAAGAGAATAAATGTGTGGAAGAAAAGTAGGAGAGAGAATGAGTGATTAAAAGAAAAAAAATAGTGATGTGATTGTATAAAAATAGGTATGTAGATGTATTATAAGGATGAATGAGTATTTGAATGGGTATTTGTAGGGGTGTGCATGGTTCGATTTGGTTAACCAAACCGCTCGTAAATCGTAAACCAAACTATAAATCGTTCTTTTTTCTCAAAACCGTAAACCAAACCGTATTTATAAAAACCGTTCGGTTTGAAACCATAATATTTCGGGCGGTTCGGTCGGTTTTGACCGAACCGTAGTTTTGCTCTCTTTTTTTCCCTATACAAAATAATAATAAAAATGTAAAATACAATCTCAATAGAAAAGACAAAATGAAATTCCAATAATTCAAAATATAATTCGAATAGACGAAATGTTATTACAACGTTCACAAACTAGTTGTTAAAAAATAACTAAATAACCACAAAAAGAAACAACAAACTTCTGTCTTTTTTGAGATTTCAACTTTTTTGAGATTTCAGATTGATCAGATTGAGTGAGACTGTGAGAGGCTGAGAGCGTCATGCACGTAGAGGTGCTAAATACTAAATAGAAGAGAATGAATAGGGTTTCTGATTTTGGACAATGGGACCTGTTGGCTTGAAAAATGTCTTGAGTTTACTAGTTTAGGGATTATATAATATTGAGACTATAAATCTATAATATATATAATATTTATTTAGATAATATTATAATATATATATATATATATATATATTTATATAAAACAAGTTAGGTTTGGTTCGATTTTTTGCAGTTTTTCATTAGTGAAAACCGTAAACCATATTAAAAAAAAATTAATTCTAAAAACCGTAAATCGAACCGTAAATAAAAACCCAATCATATTTAATGATTTGGTTTAGTTCGGTCGGTTTGAACCATACTTTGCACACCCCTAGGTATTTGGATGGAGAGGGATGGTCCATCCAAATCCGGATGGGCCAATCCCAAACCAAACATACCTTTAAGGATTCTTATGTGACATCATCTTCACGATTTTATGTTGTGAGATAATATTTAATCAATAACTGATCCATTAATTGAGAATTCAATATAATAGTGGAGATTTTCGTCCATTAATTGAGAATTAAAAATATTTAAGTTCCCATAAAAAAAATTGTGGGGAATCATGAACACAAAATTGGTATGCATATGTAATTTACACGAAAGAAGATCTAAATTGGGAATTCATACCTTACAAAGTAAAATTTTAAAATAGAATATGTTTAATGTTCAAAACATGATCCATGTGTGTTTCAAACTAGTCCAACTACAAAAGGAGCAATTAACAAGAAACAATCAACACAAGATTACATAAACCATAAAACTAACTAATATTCAAACATCCTACAATTTCTATCCAAGAAGCTAACAAACTCGAAGTCGGAAATGGGCTCGACTCGACTCGTTATCATTTGCATATGACCACAAAGCAAGGAAGAAGAGCCTTAGGATTGAGCAAATAAAGCTCCTCAATGTTGGAATAAAGACCAACTTTCCCAGCTAATGAATCAAACCCTGTTTGGCCAACAATGTCCTGAATATTCTCCAGAGGCCTATGCACCCTCCCTGCAACCACCCTACACACGATCAATGCCCTTCTAACCAAAACATCGGCATCCGTCTCTATGCAGTCGAATGCTCTTACACTCGTCGAAGTCGTGAACACGCCTACTCCGTCCCTAAACTCCCGTTTCGTCGAAAACCCGTTCCTAATTATGCGACAGACGCAACATTTATCCGATACGCAGAGGCTAGACGAGCCGTTGATGCCGAGAGAGCATGCTAGAGTCGTCCCGTAGAATCGCAACAGCTCGTTCCCATCGGCTAAGCAACGGGGGTGCTTTTTCGCGAGTTTACTAGCTTTAATCTTCACAATTTCTCTGTATTCTTCGAATCTTGCTACAGTTTTGTGCATGTTGTGAATTTTCAACACTCTATCTATTCTAACACTTTGGCTCTCCGACTTCATCCAGCTTGATTTGCATATGATTTCCACTATTTTTCGCGATGAATCGCCTTCTATTAGCTCTGTAACTGTCCAAAAACAGACCAAAAATTCATCAAATTTATGCTCCAACAGAAAAATATCACTCTTGGTCATCGAAATTTACCTCTTTTCAGATTTGGTCACACGCATTTAATAACTATCAAAATAAATTGGTCATTCACTTATTATTTTCTATTAAAATTGGTGACTCATTTATTGATATAAAAGTGAATGACTTTTGGACATTAGGTGACCAAATCTGAGAAGAAGTAAGAAGTAAACTTCGTTGATCAAAAGTAATATTTTTTCCATACTTTTTAATAAAACAACTAATACTACTCCTAAAATAACAAGAATTTGTTTATAGTGATAAAAACAACATCCATTCAAATTCAAAAAATTTACCAGCATGTTTGGAAAGATGATGAGAATCAAGGGCTTCCCTCTTCACAAACTGCTCCCCACACTTAGGGCAAATTGCACCATTACCCCCATTACTCTGTTTATTATCAAAAGATCCCCTTCTTTGAGCATTCCCATTCCCATCTCTCTCAACAAAAAGATGGGAATTCTTTCTTGTAAGGTGCCCTCCTCCTCCAGGGCCAGGTGTACCAGGCCTTAAAGTGCCCACAAAAGTTGAGCCGCCGCCGCCACCTCCGGCGGCGGCGCCGCCGGAGGCACCACCAAAACCAGTGATTTTGAGCTCACATTTGGAGTCGTTCAAAATGACTTCATGAGCAATGGGGTTCAGAAAATCACTACTTCCAATGGATCTAGGGCTGCAAATAGTGGGCTTTTCATGCCTTTTGCTGCCATGAATCACATCTTTCAGATTCGCAATGGACCTTGAACACCCAGATCTTGGTGTCTTCTTAGTCAAGATTGAACTCAGTTGATTCTTGGCCCTTGGATCATGCACATCAGAGGGCCCAGATTTGCAGTGCAGAGAATTCTTCAAAGAGAACCAAACAGTTGGACCCTCTTTCTTCTTCTTTTTCTCCCCCATTAATTCTTGAAAAAGCTCAAATCTTTTGCAACATTTAGGAAAGTGTGTGTAAGTATAATTTGTGAAGTGGTGAAAGAAAAAGTAGTTGGGAAGAAGACAAGGTGAAAAGTTTCCAATCTAGAGTAACATTAATATTCTGCAAATGCCTTTTCGTTTTCAGAAAGCTCCTACTCATCAATCTTTTAAAAGGAGAAGTTTCCTAAACAGCACTAGGATTCATGAGGTGCAACAATTTCGGTTTTTGTATGACCCAAATGCAGAATGTGAAACCAAACACTATTTATTAATGGAGTAGCATTTTAAATGAAAATTGAAAATAATAAATAGAAATGAGAATCTGGGGTGTAAGAAGAAGATGACAAGTAATAAGATTGATATACAGGAGGGAGGAGAAAGCCTGGTTGCAGTGACAGGAAGTAAATGGCACACTGCTAACCACGGACCAATGGTTCTTCACTCACTATTAACATAATTAGTTTCATGTAAAACACACATTTTTTATCATACCATTGATTGATGGAGTGATGTTTTTAATCAATCAATTGTTTCTCAAATCAATTTTTCTATTTTTTTACATTAATTTTGACATTTTGTCTGGGGTAAAAAGTAATGACAAGTAATATAAATAAGTACTCCCTCCGTCCGCCTAGTTTTACGTTACTTTTTGACACAAAGATTAAGAAAAGTGATTAAACAATAGATATAGTACAAGTGATGTGATTGAGAGAGGAGAGAGATAGAGAGAAAAAGTAACATATACCAAAAAAAGGTATGGGAAGCTTATAGACGGAGGGACAAAAATAGTAAAATGGAAAACTTATAGGCGGACGGATGGAGTATATATTTAAATAAGTTTTTTTTTTAAAAAGTAAGAGTGTGCAACAAATGTTTAAATAAGGAGTAATAGAACAAAAATTTTGACAAATGTTCAAATGAAAGGAAGAGTAACTAATGTGGAGTACATTTTACTACAAAATACACACAAGATATAATTATTCCACAGTAAAACTGATTTATGTTTCATTCATCTACATTATTATTTACATACTTTTCTATTGGATGTCTTATTATTTGCGAGTATGGTTTGTGTGAATAAATTTCCACCGTGAAACTAGATTCATGCGATAAATACTTGGGTTAGTCTTACTTGCATTCCAGATTAATTTGACTAAGTCAAAACCATAAGCCCATTTAGCTCAAAAGTCAAATTAAGATAAAATCGCGGGTCATAAGCCCGGATCCGGGTTGCCCAGAAAATTCGCGGGTTGCAAACAGATGGTTTACTACATGACCAAAATATTGTTACTACAAGGTCAAAAAATTACCAATACAAGGCCAAAAATCTAATACTACATGTCAAAACATTCTACAAATTCACCTAAAAAATTAACTGTCCAAAATATTTTGGGACATGTAGTAATACACTTTTGACCTTGTAGTGATAAAATTTTGGTCTTGTAGTAACATTGTTTTAGTCATGTAGTAACCGAATAAGTTATAATTATTTTAGTAATTTTATTAAAAAAAAAATAAGTGTCCAAAATATTTTTGGACTTGCATAATACACTTTTGGTCTGACAAAATTTATGTCATGTAGTAACATAATTTTGGTCATGTAGTAAAATAATATTTTAGAGCGAAAATAAATATTATAATCAAGGTTGACCCACGTTGACCCGCACTTGACCCACGAATTTTAACTTAATTAATCAATATTGCATGTATGCAATATTGTATATAAGTTTTTTCCTAAATATTTTTCAGTAGATTAAGTGATATACATTTTAATATTACAATAAATATATTTTAATAATTTAAGTAATACCATTTTGTATTACTATTAATACATTTCAGTAATTTTAGTGGTACCCTTTATGACTACGCCTAATTTAAAGTAAACACTGTCTAGCATTATAACTAATATATTTAAGTGAAACTCTTTCGCATTACGAATAATATCTTTTATTTTCAGTAGCAGAACCAGTTTCATAACATGAAAAATTGATTGATACAATACTTTATCACTATTTGCACACTTGAAAAAAAAAAAATTACATAAACTACAATCCCATAATAATTATATATTTACGCAAAATGTCATTATTTTTAAGTCCACATACACTTAATCCAACAAATTTATTTATTTTGTGAATAAAAGTTCTTAAAATTATCCCCTCAAAACTGGAGAATACTACATCTACCCGAGGAGTAAGACCATCTCCAACCCTGGTGGCAAATTTACCACCAAATCTCCCAATTTGCCACCAAATTTGAGTCAAACAGTAAAATCATCTCCAACCATTCAACTCAAATTTTAACTCAACGGGAATATTCTCTTAGAATATTCTTAATTTTATCTTTTTTATATTCCATTTTATCAAATATTTATTTATAATTAAATATTAAATTTTATTACGATTAAATTTAAATTAAATAAATTAAGCAACAAAATGATTCATTCAATACAAAATAAAAAACACAATTTCACACAAAACACCCAATTAAATTACAAAATACATCACAATAATTAAAATTTGTAGTATTTATGTTTTATTTTGTATTGTATTTTTGTAATTTAAATTATTAATGTTGTCTTAAAATTAAATTGTATACTTTTAATTTTAAAATCTTAATAATTATTAATTAAAATCAAATCAAAATAATAAACTAAATTAAAAAAAAAAAAAAAAATTGTTGCCACCATGAATAGTGTTGTGGCAAATTTGCCACACACTATTCATTAGTGGCAATTTGCCTCAAGGTTTGAGTATGGCTTGGAGATGATTTGCCACAAAAAGTAGCCATTAGCCTCTCCCTTGGAGATGGCCTAATCTACCCATTCAACTAAAAATGATATATGTATACCTTTGTGCACATTGAAAATGATGCCCATAATACTTTGTCATACGTAATACAAACGATGCACATAATCCTCTCATTTTTTTTTAATTAAAAGTCTTTAATAATATAAAATTAAGAATTAATGACTGGACCTTTCACTAAAAATTAAGGGTAGGGCTGCTGTGTACTCAAGTACACGGTGTACTTGAGTCCAGCTATATAGGAAATATATATTATATATATGATAAATAATAAAATTTTTAACAATACTCATTGTAGTCTAATGATTGTCCTGGAATTTCCTTAACAACTTGTCCCAGATTCGATTCCCCCTTCTAGCAAAAAAATTCGTTATTTTATTTTAACAGTTTTAATATTAATAAATAATAAAATTTGTAAAAAAAACAGGTTCGATTCCCACCTCTAAAAAATTTATAAATAATAAAATTTGTAAAAAAAACAGGTTCGATTCCCACTTCTAAAAAATTTCGTTATTTTATTTTAACAGTTTTAACATTCACTAGCAACAGTTTTTTTTATTAATAATAATTTAAAAAAAAAATTAGCAACAGGTTTTTTATACATTATAAAAAAAGTGCAAGTAAAAAAATAATAAAACGTGTAAAATTAATAATAATTTTTTAAAAAAAAATTAGCACCAGTTTTTCTAGATTATGAAAGTGCAAGTACAAATAAACAAAAGGTGTATCATTAGCATACACTTTTTAGTATCATACACTTTTCAATTATAATATCATACACTTTTCAATTATAATACCATACACTTTTCATTAATATATAACTTACACTTTTCATTAATAGAACATACACTTTTTAGTTATAATGATCATACACTTTGCACTTTTCATTAATATATAACTTACACTTTTCATTAATAGAACATACACTTTTTAGTTATAATAACATACACTTTTCATTAATAGATCATTAATAGAACATACACTTTTTAGTTATAATAACATACACTTTTCATTAATATATCATACACTTTGCAGTTATAATAACATACAATTTTCATTAAATAAACACACTTTTCATTAATATATAACTTACATTTTTCATTTATAATATCATACACTTTTCAGTTATAATAACATACAATTTTCATTAAAAACAATGTTGCACTTTTCAATATAGTAACATACACTTTTCATTAAAAAAAACAAAGATACACTTTTTAGTCATAATAACATACACTTTTTCAAAAAAAAAAAAATCGAAAAAAAAAATTTCGAAAAAAAAAATCGAAAAAAAAAACCAAAAAAAAAAAAAAAATTAAAAAAAAAAGTCAAAGCATTTGACTAGTAAAAGTCTACTCAAATACATGGTGTACTTGAGTACATACAAGACTTGGCAAAAATTAATGATACAATTTATATTATTAAAAATTAATTTTCTTGTAATAAATGTTACACCCCAAACATTCTTCACTTAATAGTGAATTTAAAATGTGGACACATTAATCACCGGGTAAATAGAGAATTTTCTTTTTTCCACAAAACTGCTAATTACATTTATTTTATTTTGTGTGTCAATCATTTGACCCAAATATATTGGGTGGGATTGAGCATAAAACCTTTTCAAATATTATTGGTTAAATAATAATTAGTCCCCCATTTCTTAAAGGTAGTCTCATTTTGAATTTAACATAAATTAATAAAATATCACTCGTTATGTTTGAAATTTTGTACTAATATAATTTTATATATTAACTACATTTTTAACATAAATTCAAATAAACATTAAATATAAGTATTTTAAATAATGTATACATTTTTAATATGAAAGTGACTCTAACTTGAAATAGATATAAAAAAAAAAAAACTACTCTATCCATTCTGAAATAAACTTTACACATTTTTTAATTTGTATGTTCCACAATAAACTGCACACTTTTAAAATAAAAAACTTCACTCTCAGTTTACAATTTTACACAAAATGTTATTACTTTTGAGCTCTCACACGTACACACAATCCAACATATTTCTTTATTTTATACATAAAGATTTAAAAATTATCCATTAATATTCTACTCGCTCTGTCCCGCTATATATATATATTTATGTTCTGATTAAGAAATATAATAAAATAATATATGCAACATAAATGATGTAAATAAGAAAGAAAATAATATATTAGTATAAAATAAAAAATAATAGATATATTACTGGTAAAGTAATTGAGAAGGAAAAAATAATATGCAAAAAATTAAATGAATAATTTATTGTAGTTCAAAAAAAGAAAATGAAAAAGTTACACTGAAACAAGTACTCCCTCCCTCCGTACTGTTCAACCTTTCTTTAATCGTATATTTCAATGAAAGTTACCTACTGTATTCTTTTTTTTAAAAAATTATCATATCTCATATTTTATTATATTATTCTCTCTCAAATCTCAATTACATCACCTCTAATACATATATTTATTTTATTATATTTTTTAATTTTTATGTTCAAAGTTCATGAATAACTTTAATTGAATAGAAAGAGTACTATTTTTTTTTTTTGTTACTCCCTCTCTCAAGATCATGGTGGTAAGATGGGGTGAGGACTAGTATTGTATTCAAGTTAGTTGAGTTTAATTTTGAAAAGACAATTAGATGGAGAGGTGACATTTATGTTAAAAATTTGTCAGATTTTGAATTTGGTCACGGGTGTGAGTAACCCACCAACCCATCGATCTAATGTAATGAAATGAAATAGCGTGACGTACTTCATTGTTTTAATTCAATGCATAAAACAACAATAGACTAACAGTACTGCATGCCATGCCTCTCAGACTCTTGGGCAGTCAACTTGTTTTAATTTGCACTTCATTTATCCATATACAAATATATACTCCATACTACCCCTATATCATAATAAATTTCACATTTTTTTCTTTAATGTTCGACGATAATTTTTTACACTTGTAATTTTTTTTATTTTAGATGAAATATCATTAATTTTGACCTCGATAAATACAAATCAACACTTTTTTTTTTGAAACAACAAAATTGAATTCAAAAGTACCAGAGGTATCTCAAGTACAGGAGTCAAGGCAGATTACAGTAAAATATGACAACAAGAAGCATAGGAACCAAATTAACAAAAATTCACACTAACTATAACAAAGTGACGGTTCCTTCATCCAATCCTCAAAGTTGTTCCAATGATTTAGCATTGCTTTTGCCTTCAGCCACCTGAATGTCGAAAGCTTTATATTATTGATGATCTTGTCCAAGTCGAAAGTTGTACCTTTGAAGACGATCTCGTTTCTAATTTTCCACAGATTCCAAATCGTCCCGTGCCAAACTGTCAACCAAGGTTTTCCATTCTTCCTTTTGACAGATTCCAAATCAACACATTTTTTTAATTTTATAAATAAACGTTTATAAATTTACTTTTCAAAATTCTACTCTATCATTTCACTTTTTTCAATATATGTGTCAATCATAATATGAAAATCATTATGTCTCATTGGAGAGAGTATATTGAGCATACATATATATATAGGAACATATCCTGATCGATGAGATTTTAGTGACTTAACCGGTTTATGATATATCAGGAGGTCTTGCCAGAAATTATTACGGTGAGGATACACATAATTTGAATACAACGCTAGATGAATGTTAATTTGTAACACAATTTTTTTGGCAATAAATATAGACATACAAAAAAAAATATATATATATATATATGAATTAATTTTATATAAAATTGTTTTATCGTGGAATTGATATTTTCTAATAAAACAAGTATCAATCCACATTTAATGTGCTTATTTTATTTTACATAAAATTTAAAAAATATTACTATATTATTTATTTATGTATAAAATAGAGAAAATATTAAATAAATATGTTGTAATATATATATATATATTTAAAATAAAACAAGTACACTTATATGGATAACACATAAAAATAAGTAAACACATGAGGACTGAGTGATTTCTTGTTAAGGTAACAAGTAATGCATTTGTAAATGCAAGTTTCCGGTAAAAGATGCCAGGTACCATTTTGTCAAGTAATTCCAGTCGATTAGACGTCTCCAACCAAGTAGAACATTTGAATATAGAAGAAATAACTGCTCTAGGATAGTAATTCAGAAAAGTAAGCAACGAGACAAACAACACACAAGAATTTAAGTGGTTCGATCAATGTGATCTACATCCACTGGACCAAACGAGTACTTTTTTGATTGATCAAGAATGTTTACACACTCATTCACTCGGAATATGATATTTCCTCACTTCACTCGTGAACTCACACAACTCAAAGATTACAATCGTACTTGCATCCAAAATCAACTCTATGATTTTTCTAACCTTTACAATGTACACATACAAGAGTATATAAAGACCAAAGGTAGTTGCTGCTGTTAGGAACTGTTTTGAGTAGTTATCAACCGTTTGCAACCGCTTGTAACAACCCATGTGCTCTGTTATTGCCCAACTGAAATGGTAGTTATGCCCTCAAGTTGTTGTAACTGTAATACAGTTAGTTAAACTAACTAACTTTCATATCAGAAGACTTGTCCATAAAGATCAGAACACTACTTAGTGATCTGATACTCAACTCTTCTGTTCTGGTGATCAAAAGCTAACTCTGCTGATAGACTCCATACTGTGCTGATCTTTTACTGTGCTGATAGTACTGATCTGATAGTACTGTGCTGATAGTACTGTGCTGAAGTACTGATCTTGGTACACTCTGCTGAAGTACTGATCTTGGTACACTCTGCTGAAGTACTGTGCTGATCCAGTACTGTGTTGATCTGACCAACTGTGCTGAAATCTAAGCATCACCTCCTCAGTTGATTGAAAACCTTTAACTCATCTGATTTCAGCCTAAATTATCTTCTCTGATCCTATCAGCTCACTACTCACTTAGTGTGCTGACTCTGAGATTATGAGATAACACTCACAATTCTCCACCTTTAGCTCATAATCGAACTAATCTCCACCAAAACACAAAACACCAACACTATTCTCCTCAAAGAATAGCCTCCACTACTGATCTTCTGCCACAAGAACAGTAGTCTTCTCCTCAGAGGAATTAATGCAGTCCAATAAGTCTAAGACACAAGCCAAACTTCTCTTTTGGTAATGCCTTAGTGAACGCATCAACAGGGTTCTCCTCTGTAGCAATTTTCACTACCTGGACCACCCCCTTCTCTACAATATCTCTTACAAAGTACAACTTTACATCTATATGTTTAGTTCTCTCATGATACCCCTGATGCTTTGAAAGATGTATTGCACTTTGGTTATCACAGAAGACAGTCACACTTCTTTGTGATATACCAAACTCCTTCAAGATCCCCCTAATCCACATGCTCTCCTTAACTGCTTCAGTCAAGGCTACATATTCTGATTCTGTAGTAGATAATGCAACTACGGACTGATGTATTGACCTCCATGATATAGCTGTACCAAATAAGGTGAATACATACCCTGTCAAGGACTTTCTTGTGTCTACATTGGCTGCATAGTCGGCATCAACATATCCCACAAGTGCTTCTGCCTCATCTGATATCTTCTGAAATTTCAGACCTTTCTCAACTGATCCTAGAACATATCTCATGACCCATTTAACTGTCTCCCAATGACTTAAGACTGGATCACTCATGAATCTGCTGATTACACTCATTGCATGAGTTAAATCTGGTCTACAACACACCATAGCATACATTAAACTCCCTACTGCACTGACATAAGGAACCTTGCTCATCCGATCTCTTTCTTGGCTGTTCTTGGGACACATCTGATTGGATAACTTCTGATGCTGACCAATTGGTGTAGAAACTGCCTTAGCTTGATTCATCCTGAATCTCTCTAACACCTTCCTCAGATAGGTAGGCTGACTAAGCTGAATTGCTCCCTCAACTCTACTGATCTCCATCCCAAGAATCACTTTAGCTTCACCAAGATCTTTCATCTCAAACTCCCTTTTGAGAATCTCCTTAACCTGATTGATACTGTTAATAGACTCCCCTGCTATTAACATATCATCTACATACAACAGAAGATAGGTGATGTGCCAAAATTTGCACGAGAGGATTAGGTATCCTCTGAAATGGGTGTCCTTCTTCCCGAACGCGTATAATAGTCCTGAATAGATTATTATCTCCTCTCGGAATCTTCGAATGACCTGCAAGGAACACACCGGAGGGGAGTCCGGTGTGGACACTCCGATGCCTAAGTCAGTATAGGGCTTATCAAATCTCCCAAGGATCTCAAGATCCTTGATATCTTAAATCAACTCAAAGAATCGCAAGAAGAGATGTTGGTATTTAGTATATTAGGTTTTAAGGTGTAAGTGTCTAACCTGGAAATATCTTCAAAATTACCTATTTATAGGGATACCTTCTGGAGAGGAAGTCAAGCCTTCCTCTTATCTCGGAGTTGCCCATAAGACTCGGCCCTACCGAGGAGACCCAGTCTCCCTTACTCTCCACTTCCTGAAGACTCGGCAGCATCCTATCTTCGTGGACTTATCCTCCTAAAATAAAGGAGGACATGGTCTTCTTTTCATCAAAGCTAGAGCGGAAATAGCGGGAGCATCCTATATTTGCGACCCACGATCTTAGCCAAAACTGTTTGATTCTGATATTCATCTCCAGACGAAGCTCCCTCCCGAGAGCCCTCCGGAGAGGATTCTTTATCCAGAGAACCCTAAATGATTCTATCCATTCTTCCCAATCCTATCATTCATACACGTGTCGACTCCTCATTAGGTGACATTTTTAGGCCGCATCATCTACTCCCCCCTACTCTCGTAAAAGGGAGACATCTTTTGTGAGAGTAGAAAAATTTCCTAGAACTTTGTACGGAGGTCTTTCTGGAGAGACGTGTATTTCTTTGCTTTGGAGAGGAAGTTTCAAAACATTATCTCCTCCAAAGACTTTTCCCGCCTTCTATCCTGGAAGTCTTTTCGGCTTCCGCGCGCGGACTTCACGCGCCCCCCTTTCTCTGCCTCGTTATCCTCCCGAGGAAAGTTCTCGATTTTTCCCCTTATCTCTCCTCATTTACTTCACGCAACTACTCCATTTTCCTCTCTTTTCTTTTCAAACTTCGTTCTCCCAGAAAATTCTCGTCGTCTTCATCTTTATTCTCCGGTGTTCTTCCTCCCAAGCTGTCGCCATCGCCGGCCGTCTCGCTTGATTCCATAGTTCTTCCATTTAAGGTAACCCAGCTATCTTTTTTTTTTCTTTTATTATCACTGTAAATCGATGTCGAGTCCCCCTGCTAGCCAAAACTCTTCCGAAGCGACTCCCTCTCTGGTGGGGAGTCCAGAAAACAAAATTTCCCTCGCTTCCCAAATCGATCATACCCATTTAGCTAGTCTTGCTCATGCCTATGGTTTTCCTTCTGAGTACACCTTTCGCGCTCCTCGCTTAAATGAACGCCCAGATATATCCCAGCCCCAAACCCTTGCTTTTTTCGAAGCACATCTTAGGGCAGGACTGCGATTTCCGATCCACCCCTATTTGGCTGCCATATCAACCCGCATGCAGATTCCTCTTAACCAATTTACTCCAAATGCTATCCGTACCATGATAGGCTTTTTCATCCTGGTGAAAGGGAATGGGGGTGACCCAACTGCTGAACTGTTTCTGAGCCAGCATTCTTGTAAGGTTAATGATGGTTTTTTCTATGTTAGTGGACGAAGGTCCCGTGTTTGCAAATTCCTGAAAAAATTCCATGAAGAAGACTCGTCCTGGCGAAATTATTATTTTTTCGTTACAAGTCCCACTGATTGGCCATTTCCTCACGGGGATTGGTTGTTCCACAATCCCGGCGTAATCCCTCCTCCTCTGAAAGCTTACTCTGTTTCCAATCACACTATCATGAGCAACCTCAATACTCACATCCGTCTGAAAGACTATTTTGACATTGTTGATATTTGCAAAAATCCTCGCATCCTCTCCCACTTCGGTTTTTGTTCTCAAGATTTCCCTTTAGGTCCTCAAGATGGTAAAAAATCTTCCACTGCTGTGTTTTTATTTCTTGCATATGGTTATTTTCATGCATTCTGAATGTCTTCTTGGTTATTTGCAGAGATGAGTTGGCTAACTCACATCTCCCGGGATGCTCCTGCTCTCAGCATAGTAAAGGCCCCCGTGTTATCTGCTTTAGAAGATCCTCCCAAGGCTCCTCCGTCTCCCGCTCTCGAGAGCTCTGCTAAGACTCCGGCTCCAGAGGGTTCTTCAAAAATTCTTCCTCTCCCCAGCTCTTCCACTCAGGTCCCAGGTTCAGTTGTGAAAGTGTGTGTGGGGTGGTATCTAGTGTTTAAGTAAAAAACAGAACAATGTTACACTGAATGTTGTGACAATTAGTGTAGCATTAACTCTAACAGAATGTGAATAAGTAAACACAGTACACAGCGGAAGTCTAAAACACTAAAATACAATACGAACACAATGGAATAATTTTTAACATAGATTTTATTAATAACAAAACCTATGCTAAGCCTTACGGCGAAAAGTAACTTAGTTCCTAAGTTATACAAAAATGTCGTGTGAAATGTCTCAGCAATTACTTCAACATTCCACAAACGGAAACTACAATCGAGGCAGGTGCCTGAATCCGCAAACAGACTTAAGTGTAAAACACTGTCTAAAGAACTAATCTAATCTTGTGATTCACTCTCACTCGATTCAAGACTAGAACAAAGTACACTGGAAGGCGGTATCCCTCGGCGTACGTTAAAAGATACAACTACTGACCATAACTCCTAACTAGGGTTGAACGCTCAAGGAGGTGTTACTCGAATAGTGCATACTTTGAAATGAGAGGTTCTGGCGGTATTTATAGAGAAATACACAGCTTCTAGATCCTTCCATTATGAGATCCTATTTTTTAGGACCTCAACCTCCATGATCTTTCTAGATCATTCTGCCATCTTCCAGGTCGTTCTACAATGCTCCAAAGCCTTCTAGCACCTTCTCCAACCTTCTGGAATCTTCCAGGTTCCAGACTCTTGTAGAAGCTTCTAGAATCGTTCCTGAATGTGAGAGCATTTAGTACAACATTTAATGTAACATTTCAGAAAAGACTTAGAATAAATCAAGGAAGGTCAAATTAAGATGTTGTTGATAATGTTAAAGCATTTAAGAGTTAACAACATCTACAATCTCCCCCAATTTGACCTTTCGACTACAACACACCTGATGCACATATATTTCTATACATACTCAGTATTATGTATTTAGGTATGTTGAACATCAAAGCTAAATACTAGTCAAGACAATACCTGTTGTAACCGTTTGATCAAATCAAAAGAAGATCAAGAATAATTTTACTAAGATCCGTGCCATAAGATCAAAGTAATCTTATTCAAAACCAAAACAAGTATAAACAGTACACTTGTTTACAAACATATAACATTTACAAAAATCAAAGATTAAATCAGAGCATATAAGGGTATATACCAGATTAGTTCTAAGACTTATGTAAGACTCAAAAAACAAACAAACAAAAAACAAACAAGGACTAAACAATATAAACAGAGCAAAAACTATGAAACATAAATAAACTAAACAAGGCATATTCATCATGCAGTAAGCAATTAATGATAGGAAAACAAATTAAGCAATAAGCAGTAATCAGATATCATTAGTGCAAACTAATTTAAGCAAGATAAATATAGACAACCTATCAACTAGAAATAGTAAATATTGTATCAGAATAAACAGAATTTAACTTAAACATAACAGAATATCAAAAACAAAAGTAGGACTGAAAATGGCATGAATTGCTATAACAATAGCAGCAGCATCAAGGTCCTGCACATGTGCCATCTGTACTTCAGTACTCCCCCTGTCTTGCATCATCCGTTCTAGATATCAGCATAGAGGATTTCCATATCCTCATCATCTTCAGCAGCATCTGCAAACTTGTCTTCATCAGCCTCCTCTGGTTCCTCAATGAAACAAGTTGATGCAAAGAGTGCAACAACATTGTTAGCAGCAGCAGTTCCTCCATTCTCTGTAGCAGGAGCAGCATCAGGTACACCTTCAACATCTTCAGGATTCAGCTCTTCAATAACAACTCCAGAAGCTCTTGCTGAAGTGGAAGGTGGTACTCCCCCTGTTGTAGTGGAAAGTAGCCTGGTCCACTTGTCTTTGATGAACTGGAGCTCATCAATCTGGTCCTGTAAGTGCTGTAACTGCAGTAATATAAAAGATCTGGGAACAGAAAAAGTGGTGTCAGTGTTACCACCAATGTTCTCAGCATCTGGTGCAGCATTAGATGCAGTTGTGTTCTGTTCAGGTCTCTGTGCTGGTTGAGGTTGAGGTTGTGGTTGAGCAGGAGCTGGTCTTTGAGAAGAACTTCCAGGATTGTGCAAGGGCAGATCTTTCACTCTTTCACCAATGAGCAAAGCAGGTGAAATGGTGTATAAAGGAACCTTACCTCTAAGAACTTCAGTCTTCTTAGGGCTAAAACCATGCATCTTCAAGTATGAACATATAAGCACAGGGTATGGAAGGTTTCCTTTATCAGAAATATCACCACTAAACTTCATCATGTGGTGGAAAATGGTCAATCCCAAATTAAACTTCCTCAAAACCACTATCCTATAAAGCAAGATTGCTTGATCCTTTGTCACTTTGGTAGAGTTGGTGGAAGGTATCCAGTTATAAACAATCAATTTGTGCAACACAGAATAAAGAGAAGTAAGGTCTTTGGCCAACATTCCATTCCTCCATCTAGTCAATAAACCACCAGTCATAGAAGCAGTAACAACATCCAAATCAGGTTCATCATCATCAAGAACTGGTTCTATGCCTAAGAAATCATTGATCAATTCTGGTGTAAATGGAACTATACTCCCCCTAAACTGTACATTCCCATACCAACGGGAACTCCTCCTACCATTACTCTTCCTCAGACAAGCATAAAACTCATACACCCAATCAGAAACAAAAGTATCACACAAGTTCAGAGCTTTCATCAACTTTCTATCCTCTAAGAATTGAATCAAATTCTTACTCTCAAAATCAGAAATATGAATTCTCCTTTCCATCAACAATTTCCTCCTAGACAACCTAGTTATCTTATCAACCAATCCATCAATATCAGAATCTACTTCAGTTTCAGAATTACCTTCCTCAGAAGTAGTGTCCTTTGAGCTTGGTTCTTTCACCTCTTCAGAGCTTGATTCCCCTTCCTTTTCAGAGCTTTTGTCTGAAGCTGCACTGCTTGAATCACCTCCATCATCAGGTTCTGGTGCTGGAGCACTTGATTCAGCATGTGAGGCAGCATTCTTCTTCAGGGCTTGTTGTATATCCCTGAGACAAATCTCCATTTCAGAATCAGAATCATGTTCTGGTTCTTCAGGCATTGTTCGAACATCATCAACCTTTGCCTTTCCCTTCCCCTTAGGATCAGCTTTCTTCTTAGTTGGCTTCTCAATCACCACTTCTTCTTCAGATTCAGAGAAGACCTGAATTGGTTCAGCAACATCACCACCTAGCTTCTTCTTCTTCCTCAAAGAGTCTGAGTAATCAACTCGAGTAAAAACTCGACCTGATCGTCTTCTTGGAACTGGGCTCCTCTTTCTCTTCTTCTCTTCAGCATTCCTCTTGAAAGGAATCGGTTCAGAGTCGGATTTCGAGATGTCAGAGTCGGTTTTGTCGGATTCTTCAGCATCCTCCATTTGAGCGTTCTCATTGTCGGATGTCTCCGCATTCGACGACTCCTTTGACTCAGCAACAGGGGATTCTTCAATCTCCTTTTCAGTCTCCCCCATAGAGGCAGCAGTCGGGGCCTCTGTTTCAGCGTTAGGGCTCGGAATTTGGGGCTTTTCGGCTGTGGATGAAGAAGGTGCAGTAGTGATCACTTCTTGGGTGCGCAAGTAGTGAGAGATGTCAATGGACATATCACCAATCGTGAGGATGGGTGGATTAGGTGATCTCATCGATTGAGAAAAATTCTCAACCGCCTGGCTCAGCTCGGAGAGTGTAGCTTGGTTTGGGATGTGGATGGTTGTCGGAGTAGCTGGAGTGGGTGTGACGGTTGTGGCAGTTGGGGGTGAATTTTCGTGTGAAGCAGCCATGGAAGCTAGAGTATGCAGATTAGAGAGGGATGAAGATGACGGTTGTGAGTTGGGAGAGTTTGGTTTCTGTGAGTTTAATTTCTTGTTTCCTGCCATTTAAACCAAGAATTCGAAAAGAACCAACACAAGAATCGAGATAAACACAAAATATCTTATAACAAAATCTGCAAAACTAATACTCAACTTACTCAATTAATTACAAAGCTTAGAAAAACATGAAATGGGAGTATTTATATAGAGAGAGCTTAGTAGTTGGAATAATGTACGTGTGATTAAGGCTTGACTTAAAGAAAATTCTAGATTGAATGGATAATGCTCCACAAATTCAGCCACAAGTAAATCATGAGTGAGTTAGTGGGGTAAAATCTTAATTAATTAATTAAATTAAGAATATTCTAGAATTAATTAAAAATAAAAAAATGTGTATAATCTGAAATAATAAAAGGAACGTGGTTAGTATAATTATAAATAAATAAAATAAATTCCCACAATTAATTAAATAATTACAACTTATAAAAATATAATTGAATCATGTAATGTTGTGCTCAAGGATTTGACATACACCTCAACATTGGTTTTTCACAGGTTTTACCTATCCAATGTAGCCAATTTTTTCAGCATTTTTCTCTTCATTGCATTTCTTCTTTTTGTGCTACAGCATCTAATTCGTATTGATCCATTGTTCCTGTAGAGTACATCGTAGTAGCGAACTCCGTGCCCCATACTTACTTAATGGATTACGAACCTCTTGATGTTTTTACCAAATTCACCTTTTGAAAAGAAGGCATCGTAGTAGCGAACTCCGTGCTCCATAGTTACTCAGTGAATTGGTACATCTTTTAGTATGCTGTAACATTCTCAATTTTTCAAGCTTTTGAGAGGTGTAGTACATGCCTATTTTTGCACAAACAAATTTCAGATTTCAAGAATATTTTACAAAGGAATTATTCAACGAAAATAAGAAATAAATCAAATCTATAATAACTATACCACCTTAGGCTGTTGTCCCAAATGCTACCGCATTTGTGACAACATCCTCTCAAGAATTATTCAGATATTACACATACCAAGAGATTTCCTCAAAAATGAGAATCTCTCATGGTCAAGAGCCTTAGTAAATATATCTGCATTTTGATTTTCAGTAGGCACATATTCCAACTTAACTATGTTCTTCTCCACTAAATCTCTCATAAAATGATGTCTAATGCTAATGTGCTTAGTGAGTGAGTGTTGTACCGGATTCTTAGATATGTTAATAGCACTTGTGTTATCACAGAAAATTGTGAGGATATTGTTTTCAATTCCATAGTCATGAAACATCTTACTTAACCACAATAGCTGTGTGCAACAACTTCCTGCAGCTATGTATTCAGACTCGGCAGTGGATTGAGAAACACAATTTTGTTTCTTGCTATGCCAAGACACAAGATTGTTCCCCATGTAGAAACATCCTCCACTTGTACTCTTTCTGTCATCAATGTCTCCAGCCCAATCCGCATCACTGTATCCAATCAATGTGTTGTTGGTGTCCTTAGTGTACCATATCCCTAGTTCACTTGTACCTGAAACGTATCTGATTATCCTTTTCACTGCATTCAGGTGAGATTCCTTTGGATTTGCTTGGTACCTAGCACAAACACACACACTATACATAATGTCAGGTCTACTAGAGGTTAGATAAAGTAAGCTACCTATCATGGATCTATACAATGTTGGATCAACATCCTTTCCACCATTGTCTTTGCAAAGTTTCAAAGTAGAACCCATAGGTGTTTTCATTACTTTTGAGCTTTCAAGACCAAACCGTTTGACTAAGTTTTTAGCATACTTACCTTGAGAGAAGAAAATACCATCCTTACATTGCTTGATTTGAAGACCTAAAAAATAATTCAAGTCTCCAACCATACTCATCTCAAATGTGGCTGTCATTGCTTCAACAAATCTGTTCAGCATTTTATCACATGTTGAACCAAACACAATGTCATCAACATATATTTGAGCAATTAGTAATCCTTCTTCAGTGTGCTTAATAAACAAAGTCCTATCGGCTTCTCCTCTAATAAATCCATATTCTAAAAGAAAGTCCGTAAGCCTACCATACCATGCTCTAGGAGCTTGTTTTAGACCATACAATGCTTTCTTTAGTTTGTACACATGATCCGGGTATTGTGGATCTTCAAAACCTTTAGGCTGTTCTACATATGCTTCTTCATTTAATATGCCATTTAAGAATGCAGCTTTTACATCCATTTGATGTAGTTTAATATCAATAAAACATGCAATTGCTAGTAATAATCTAATAGATTCTATCCTAGCAACGGGTGCAAAAGTTTCATCAAAATCAACACCTTCAACTTGGGTGTAACCTTGTGCAACTAACCTAGCTTTGTTCCTAACAATGTTTCCAGACTCATCAGTTTTGTTCTTATAAATCCACTTTGTTCCAATGACATTAGTATGACTAGGTCTTGGAACAAGTGTCCAAACTTCATTTCTTTCAAACTGATTAAGTTCCTCATGCATATCATTTATCCAATTTTCATCAGTTAATGCTTCATTTACATTTTTAGGTTCAATTTCAGAATAGTAACACTCAGCATTCACAACATTGCAAATAGAAGACATGCATATTGTTCTTACCACATCTACCTTATTCGATCTTATTCTTCCTCTTGTTTGCACTCCAACTGCAGCATCGCCTATGATCTGGTCAGAAGGATGATTTTTCCCCATTCTTGAAGAAGGATTCGTTTTGGGAACATACTGATCATTCTGTGGAATTACAACTGTCTGTTCTGTAGATGTTGCTCCAGATGTGTTAGCATTTGGTGCAGCATTATCAGACTTCAGTGTATTCTCAGAATTGTCAGTGACTTGTGATACATCCTCTTCATCTTTATCATCTGTAAGACCTTTATCATCATCAAACACAACATTAACAGATTCTTGAACAGTGTTAGTCCTAAGGTTATAAACTCTATAAGCTTTACTATTTCTAGAATAGCCTAAAAAGAAACCTTTATCACTTTTAGAATCAAACTTGTGAAGTTGATCCCTATCATTCAGAATATAACACACACAACCAAATACATGAAAATATTTCACACTTGGTTTTCTAACATTCAGAATCTCATAAGGTGTTTGATTAGTACCAGATCGAATATAAACTCTATTAATGATATGACATGCTGTATTCAATGCTTCAGCCCAAAATCTTTTAGAAAGACTTTTAGATAAAAGCATGACTCTTGCCATTTCTTGTAAAGTTCTATTCTTTCTTTCAACAATTCCATTTTGTTGTGGAGTTTTAGGAGATGAATATTCTTGCAAGATACCTTTCTTATCACAGAAATCATTAAACATGTTATTCTCAAATTCCCTACCATGATCAGTTCTAATACGACCAACTTTTAAGTTAAACACATTTTTGAACCTTTTATAGAGAACTTTAAAAGCAGCAAATGTTTCAGATTTATCTCTTAAAAACTCAATCCAAGTATATCTAGAAAAATTATCTACCACAACTAAGGAATATCTCTTACCTCCAATGCTTTCAGTTTCCATAGGACCCATCAAATCCATGTGCAACAATTCAAAACATCGATGTGTAGAACAATGTGACAGCATTCTATGCGGCACTCTTACCTGTTTACCTTTCTGGCATGATCCACATACAGTGGTATTCTGGAAACTCAGTTTAGGTAGTCCTTTGATTGCATCTGATGTGATTAGTTTCTTCATTGACCTGTAATTTACATGTCCTAATCTTTGGTGCCATAAGACATTCTCATCATGTTTTGACAAATTGCATACATTAGTTCCAATAAGATAACAGTTATCTGCAGACCTAATACCAGTCATTACACAATCATCATCTTCATTAAGAACATAGCAAGACTCTTTGTCAAATTTTACATGCAAATTATCATCACAAAGTTGACTAATACTAATCAGATTAGCAAGTAAGCCATCAACATGCAAAACATTTTTAAGCTTAGGAAAACCTTTAACATTCAAAGTTCCTTTTCCTATTATCTTTCCTTTTGATCCACCACCATATGTAACATTACCACCATTCAAGGTCACATAATCAGATAAGTAGTCTATTTGTCCTGTCATATGTCTAGAACAACCACTATCAAAATACCATAGACCAGGTAAACATGCTTTCAAGGATGTGTGAACAACATTACAGGTAACTTTTGATTTCCATGCAGATTTCACAGAATGTTTCCTAGGATGTGAAGACATTCTGAATGACTTAAATTCAGCTCTCAAATCTTTAAACATTTTCAAGCAGAAGGGACGAATATGACCATATTTAAAGCAATAATGACAAATATACTTCCTTTTAACCTTGTGAGAATCTGTTTGTGCAGATGTTACACCAGATGTGCTAGCATTTGCCTTCACAAATTTCACAGGTTTTCTAAAATTTTCAGAAATAGAAGCAGTTTCACCATCATAACCTAAACCATAATTATTAGATTTACCAGTAGCTATAGCATCATTCACTGTAGAAGCACTCTTGGAAAACTTTTTGAAACTTAAAGTAGAGTTGATCAATTTCTCCTTCAGTTTACAAACTTCAATATCTCTTCTGGTAAGTAAGACTTCTAGCTTAGTGATTGTGTCTTTTATATCCTCATTCTCTTTATTCAAAGAATTCAGAGAGAGTTTCTGAGAGTTCCGATCATCTAACAATTTCTGATATGTCTCATCATCAATCCTTTTTCCTGCATCATCAACAAAGCCATTAAAACAGTTCAAATCTGGGTGACTCTGTTTTGATGTTACTGTAGATGTGAAGACATCAGGTGCAACATCAGAATCTGTATCATCCAGATCATCATCTGAGGAATCATTATAATCTATTCTGGTAAAATGAGCACTTTCATTTTCATTAAACTCATCAAGATCATCATTATCAGATTCATCACTCAAGGTAGCACTAAAATTCAGTTTTTGCTTTAGTCTGGTATTGGCACACTCATTTGCATAGTGTCCATAACCAGAACATGCATTGCATTGAACTGATTTTCTAAATTCAGGATCATACCTTGGTTTACCTTCACTCTTTGATGGTCTTGGTGTGAATTGACTCTTCCTCCTTTCTGGTTGTGGTGTTGATGTGTTGATTTGGATCTTAGGCTGAATGTTTCCTTTAGATTTATGCATAGACTTCTTAAGAAATTTATTAAAATGCTTTGTAAGAAGAGCAATGCTGTCAGGATTATTAAGGCATTCATCAAGCAATTCCTCATCCGAATCAACCTCAGTAATGATAGGCTGAATCTCAGATTTGTTTGATGTCTCTCCTTTAAAAACAACAACTTTTTTATCATCTTTAGCTTCATCAGTTTGATTAGTGTTTATTTCATAGGTTCTAAGAATACTCACTAATTCATTTTGACTCAACTTATCAGTATCTTTTGCCTCTTCAATAGCACAAATTTTAGCATCAAATCTTTTAGGAACAGACCTTAATATCTTATGTACTACTCTAACATTTGAAATAGGGTCACCAAGAGAATGTGATTCATTAATAATCTCACTTAACCTTTCGTTGTAGGATGAAATGGTTTCATCTTCCCTCATTCGGAGATTCTCAAACTTTGTCCCCAACATTCGAAGCTTTGTCCTTCGAACACTATCGGAACCTTCACAATGCTCTTGTAACCTGTCCCATGCATCCTTAGAAGTAGAACAGTTAGATATAATTTTAAACATAGAGGTATCAACAGAAGTAAAAATAGCATTTAAGGCTTTAGAATTATATCTTGCTGTTGTTATCTCATCGGCTGTCCAATCAACTTCTTTCTTAAGTTGAATTTCACCATCGGCATCTGCTGGATTCTTTGGTACGTCCCAACCTGTAAGAATAGTCCTCCAAGCACGTTCATCAATTGACTTGATGTACATACGCATCTTAGGCTTCCAATAAGCATAATTTGAACCATCTAAAACGGGTGGCCTAAGTGTTGTGGATATGTGATGTGTTTCCATTGCTAACATAAACTAAAACACACTTTAAGCAAGGATCTAACCTAGTGTCGTCAGGTATCGGCTCTGATACCAACTGAAAGTGTGTGTGGGGTGGTATCTAGTGTTTAAGTAAAAAACAGAACAATGTTACACTGAATGTTGTGACAATTAGTGTAGCATTAACTCTAACAGAATGTGAATAAGTAAACACAGTACACAGCGGAAGTCTAAAACACTAAAACACAATACGAACACAATGGAATAATTTTTAACATAGATTTTATTAATAACAAAACCTATGCTAAGCCTTACGGCGAAAAGTAACTTAGTTCCTAAGTTATACAAAAATGTCGTGTGAAATGTCTCAGCAATTACTTCAACATTCCACAAACGGAAACTACAATCGAGGCAGGTGCCTGAATCCGCAAACAGACTTAAGTGTAAAACACTGTCTAAAGAACTAATCTAATCTTGTGATTCACTCTCACTCGATTCAAGACTAGAACAAAGTACACTGGAAGGCGGTATCCCTCGGCGTACGTTAAAAGATACAACTACTGACCATAACTCCTAACTAGGGTTGAACGCTCAAGGAGGTGTTACTCGAATAGTGCATACTTTGAAATGAGAGGTTCTGGCGGTATTTATAGAGAAATACACAGCTTCTAGGTCCTTCCATTATGAGATCCTATTTTTTAGGACCTCAACCTCCATGATCTTTCTAGATCATTCTGCCATCTTCCAGGTCGTTCTACAATGCTCCAAAGCCTTCTAGCACCTTCTCCAACCTTCTGGAATCTTCCAGGTTCCAGACTCTTGTAGAAGCTTCTAGAATCGTTCCTGAATGTGAGAGCATTTAGTACAACATTTAATGTAACATTTCAGAAAAGACTTAGAATAAATCAAGGAAGGTCAAATTAAGATGTTGTTGATAATGTTAAAGCATTTAAGAGTTAACAACATCTACAAGTTGCTAAAAGAACCCGTTCGGCTGCCAACGCCGTTTTTGCTGACTGTGGGACCTCTAAGAAAAAGAAGGGAAAAACGCCCCGTACTCTTGTCGAGAAAAGCTCCTCTCCATATGAACTTCTCCATCGTCTCATTGACCGATGTCTCGTTCCTTCCCATGCTACTGCTTCATCTGATTCCTCCCCTCCTGAGGACCAACTGCTCCATGGCGCTCATCTTTTCGCAGAGGTATCTTCTATTTTTTCTTATCTTCACGATCTTTATTTTCTTTACATCCCCAACATCATTTTCCTTTCCTTTGTAGTTTGGCGTTACTTATGCCAAGATACTCGACCGAGGTGTCGAGATGGTGGCTGAACTTGAGCTTCTCCGAGCTGAGGTGTCCTCCTTTCAATTGTCCCTCAAGGATATTACTAGGGAAAAGGAGGAGGCTCATAAGCGAGCACAGGCTCTATCCGAGGAGTTGTCTTTCTTACAGACCCAAAGCCAGCAGGATGCTGTCAGGATCAAGCGTCTGGTGCAGGAGGTAGGGCGGATGGAGCAGGAGTTGCCGGATGTTGGGGTGCGGGCTTGCATTGAGTCCCTATTCACTTCTCCCTTGGGCCAAGAGTTCTTAGAAACTCTTCATACTCAGTGGTTGTCCAGTTTCCTGAAGAGCTCGAGCTTTCTCTGTGCCATGGGGCCGCACATTCCTCATTTTATCGATCATGGCTTCAGCAACGCCGTCGCCGAGCATTCAGCCCCGGGATTCGATGGGACTTATTCTCGTGAGTTTCATCTGGATCGACTCGCTACTCCTCCAAAGTTCCTGGGGGATCCTCAAGAGAGTCCGGACAGTCCTTGGTGGCTACCCGGGATGGGCCAAGCTATTGCCAAGTTGCAGGCTGCCAAGATAGGTATGGCTGAGCTAAAGCCTCTGGAGCCACTTATTTATCCTTATGCTTCTGCTCCAAAAGTGGCAACAGAGGTGGATGGAGGGACCGGCACTGCTGATGTTATGGGGAGTATGAAGGATCCGGAGGAAGGTGGAGGATCTAGCAATCATGTTGCTGGGGAAGGGGGCACTGCTGGAGTGGCTGAAGGAGTTGAGGTTGAGGGGGTTGCTGCCAAGGAAGCTGCTGCTGAAAAAGCAGTTTAAATATCATATTCCTGATAATCATAAACAATCTACTTTTCTGTTGTTTTGCTGCACTCTTTATTTCCTGCTCATAACATTTGCTCCTCATACTTTGTAGGGGACCCCACACTCCTGGATATGTGGGGGCTTTTTGTAGTAATTATGTTAGCTTGATGTTGCATGTTTTGTTGTCTCTTTCTTTCTTGCATGAGTAGCTTACAAGATCAGCAAGGAATGTGTTGGAGGTGTATTCTCTTCCCCCCCCTTTTTGTTGGTCTTGTAGGCTAATCTGGAGTTATTTCTCGGCTGTATAGTGGTTTGATTTCAGGTGACTTGGTTGTGGGGTATCATCTTCCCCCTTCTCTTGACTCCTGAATCCTAAAACCTTCTCTCTTCATTATCTAGTCTTTGTAGTTCTCAAGTATGGTGAGGGCTTTTTAGAGCACCTTAGCCTTTAGGCCTCTGAGTGTCTCCCACTCTTATTCTTAAAAGATTTTATTTCATAAAATCTTCTCATTTCAGTAACCCACTTGGGTCTCAAGTAAGACGAGGGCTCTCTGGAGCACCTCGGCCTCTAGGCCTCTGAGTGTCTCTCACTCTTTTTCTTAAAAGATTTTAATTCATAAAATCTTCTCATTTCAGTAACCCACTTGGGTCTCAAGTAAGATGAGGGCTCTATGGAGCACCTCGGCCTCTAGGCCTCTGAGTGTCTCTCACTCTCTTTATTGTTATATTTATACGTCGCATATTCGAATACAAGAAAGATAAGTAAGACATAATAATTCTGAATAATTCTTTATTCAAAAAGGGATAAGACTTCATTGATTTATTGTCAATTTTCAACATAGGCCATAGATAACCTACGCCGGTCTCATTAAAAACCTCCATACGGAAAAACCCCAAAGGGGAAAGCCGTAGAGAGGAAAAAAGAGCTCCGGTGAAGCCGCAAAAATACATCAAGCAAAATATGAATCCATACGAAAAATCACGAAACAAAAGTCATAAATGGTCTCAAGACCTTACACTTTCTTCAAATAAAGAATCTCTTTAAATGGCAAACGTTGCAGGGTCTAGCTATGTCGACCCCTTCCATACTCTGCAGTCTATATGCTCCTCCTTTCAGTACCTGTGTGATTCTATAAGGCCCCTCCCAGTTGGGCTCTAACTTTCCTGTGTTTTTTAGGGCGTCAGCTCTCCTTAGCACTAGATCGCCTTCTCTGAAGGACCTCGGGATCACCTTCCGGTCGTATGCGGCTTTAATTCTGCTCTTATATCTTTCAGCCCGTACTCTGACCATCTCTCTTTCTTCTTCCATCAAATCTAAAGCCTCTCTCATCAATCTTTCATTCTGATGTTCTTCAAATTGGGCGATTCGGTGTGATCGCAATACTGCCTCTGGAGGTATCACCGCCGCAGCTCCGTAGACCAGCTGAAATGGGGACTCTCCAGTTGCTGTCTTTGGACTAGTTCTGTATGACCACAATACATTATCTAGCTCGTTTACCCATCCTCCCCCTATCTTCGTTAGTCTTGTTCGGATACCGTCTACTATCGTTCGATTAGTGACCTCCACTTGTCCATTAGCTTGAGGGTGAGCTACAGAGGTGAATCTCTGTATTATGTTCAGTCTTGCACACCATCCTCGTACATTTTCTCCGTTAAATTGGGTTCCGTTATCGGAGATCAATATTCTGGGTACTCCGAATCTGCAACAAATCTGCTTTCTTAGGAATTTAATCACATTCTCCTCATCTATCGTAGCTAAGGGAGCAGCTTCCACCCATTTGCTAAAATAGTCCACTGCTACTATCAAGAACTTTCTTCCTCCGGAGGCTGGAGGGAAGGGTCCTACCAGGTCGATTCCCCATTTAGCGAAGGGACAGGGAGAGTACATCGCTCCCATCTCCTCCGCAGGGGTCCTTATCAATGGGCCATTTTTCTGACACTTGACACATTTTCTCACGAACTCCTTAGCGTCTCTTGTTATGGAGGGCCAATATAATCCAGCCCTTAAAACTTTCTTCACCACTGCTTTGTATCCTTCGTGACTAGCTGCATCCCCTTCGTGGATTTCTTTGAGTGTGTACATAGCCTCTCGAATTGATATGCACCTCAGATATGGGTGTGTGAATGATTTTTTGTACAAATGCCCTCCAATAAGACAATATTTGATTCGAAGGGCTCGGGTCTCTCTAGTGGTAGGAGCGTCTGTTCCCTTGGTGAGTTCTATCCATATAGCTCTTCTCCAATCATCTTCCTCTTCAATAGAACCAATGGGGTTCTCTAGAGTCTCTCTTTCTGCCACTACTAGAGTTACTGTTCCTTTTCCATCAAACTCTGCGGAGCTAGCGAGCTTGGAGAGGCTGTCCGCTTGTATGTTCTTCTCTCGAGGTATCTGGACCACCTCGCACTCTTGGAACTTGCCCATCACTTTTTTGGCTCGTTCCAGATAAGCAGCCATCCTGCTATCTTTGGCTACGTATTCACCATTCACCTGCTGAACAACTAATTGGGAGTCTGAGTATAGAGTTACCTTTGGAGCTCCTAATTCTAATGCCATCTCCATTCCTCTGATCAAAGCTTCGTACTCTGCTCCATTATTTGAGGTCATGAATTGAAACCTCACTGCAAATTGCAGGTCCTCTCCTCGCGGGCCTATTAGCACAATCCCTGCTCCACATCCGCTCAGGGTTACTGAGCCATCTACATACACTTTCCATCCTTCGACTTCCTCTGGCTTGGTCGATTCTTGGATGAAATCGGACAAAGCTTGGGCTTTTATAGCCTTCCGCGGCTCAAAATCCACGTCATATTCTTGGAGCTCGATTGCCCACTTCACCATCCTTCCAGAGAGGTTTGCTCGCCCTATGACCTTTTGTGTGAGTTCAGGTCCCAGTTGGGTGCCTATCTTAGTGGTGAAGCCAAGTTTCTCTGGGAAGAGCTCCACGCTCATTAGCACTTCGTCTGTTTTAACATTCACCTGTTCAGGTATTGCTCCCTCAACTTTCTTCCTTTTGACCTCAGGGTCATCTCCCCTTGTCCGCTCCAGGCCCTTAGTCAGGGCTCTGTCCGCCATCTTCAGAGACTCTGCATAGCACTTCCGTGCTTGGTATTGGTCTCCTCTCACTTCTCTTACTCCAGCGGCGGTAGGGAATTTCATTTTCATATGAAATGTGGAAATGATTGCCTGAAAGAGGTTCAGGCTGGGTCGTCCCATCACGACATTGTATGATGAAGGGATGTCCACGATAAGGAACTCTATCAAATGGACTTTCCGGGCTGGAGCATCTCCCAACCCTACCTGTAGCATTACTGATCCCAAAGGTTGGATGGCACCTCCAGAGAAGCCATACAGAGAGGTATCCACATGACGCAGCTTTACACTCAACTCCATCCTCTTGAAGCATTCGAAAAACATAATGTCAGCCGAACTCCCCGTATCTACGAAGATTCGGGCAACATCGAATCCAGCTATGTCGGTAGTGATTACCAGAGCATCATTGTGATCTTCTTTGACTCCTTTAACATCTTCCGGCCCAAATCGGATATTGGGCGTCTCTGTCATACGTCCCACTTCTCTTAATTGGCTTCCCTGTTCCACTTTTAGAGCTCGGACGTTCTGCTTTCTTTTTCGGAAGGAATCTCCATCTGCTGGCCCTCCCACAATCATATGAATTACTCCTCTCTTTGGCGGTGGAGGGGGTATATCCTCTACCGCTTCTCTAGTTTCCTTCTCCTCTGGTTTTCTTTCAGGTTCTTTTCGTTTCTGCCCCCGAGGGCCTTGCCTGTCTCTAAATATGAATTCTTTTAGATGACTCGCCTGGATCATCCTCTCAATCTCATCTTTCAAATGGTAACATTGATTCGTATCATGCCCATATTCATTGTGGAATCGGCAGAATCGATCAGACTTAGGCTTCTGAGGTCCTCGACTCCTGGAATACGGGAACTTCAAATCCGGATGGTCTCCTGCTACCTCCAGTACTTCAGCGGGTTCAATTCTTAAGGGTGTGTATTTCTCGAACCTCCCCCGAGGGCCGGATCGGGGACCTCCGGAGGGGTTGCTATCTCTAACTACTCCAGAGGTCCGGGGGACTTCTGGACTGAACCGCCTGGAGGGGCCTTCTCTTTCCCTTCTCCTCTCTCGATCTTGTGGCCTAACCTCCAGCCTCTTCGCTTTCCGGACCTCCTCCAGAGTGAGGTACTTTTCTGCCCTGTGCAGCAGTTCATCAAAGTTCTTAACAGGCTTCTTAGCTAGAGAGGAGAAAAAGTCTCCATCACGCAATCCGTTCGTTAGAGCGTTGATTTTCACCTCTGGAGAGGCGGTAGGGACCTCCAGAGCTGCTTGATTGAACCTTCGAAGAAAAGCTCTCAAACTCTCACCTTCTCCTTGTCTCAAATTAAAGAGGGTCAAAGTGGCCCTCGGCTGTCTCCGGGCACTGGCAAATTGATGAAGGAAGAGCTCACTGAATTCTTCCCAGGATCGGATTGTGTTAGGTTCCAACTGGGTGAACCATTGTTGTGCGGATTTTGCTAGAGTAGTTAGGAATACTCTACATTTTATTCCCTCTCCATAGCGGTGTAGCAATGCTGCATTCTCGAACCTCACTAGGTGCTCGTATGGGTCTGCCGTACCATCGTATTCAAAATTAAGGGGCTTGAAATTGAATGGTAGTTCATCCTGTAATATGTTAGGGGAGAACTGACATCCAGAGGTGTGAGCAGATCTACTGGTTCGGTTGCTCATCTGCTTCTTCATATCTCTCATCTCTTTCTGTAAGGCCAGTAGTTGGTCGCTGACGGGCCCTCCGTAAGTATCATCTGTACTTTCTTCTGTCTCAGGGGGTTCTGTACCTCGGGGTGCCAGGTCTGCATTTCTCCTTGTGCTCCGAAGAGGGATGCTTCTCTCCGCTCGTGAGGGCACTTTATCATCTTCTTCTGCCCGCATCTCCATGTCCTTGGACAACACTTGGGAGGCTCCAGGTGCTTCGTCCTGGGGCCTTGGGACAGGTGTCTCCGGGTTCCCTGGTGCAGCTCTAGGAATCCGGTCTCTTTGGTCAGCAAAGGCTCTCTCTACAGCTTGCTTGATGAGGGCGTTCAATTGATCGGGAGAGATCAGGAGCGGCTCCGAGTCTAGAATGTCCTTTTGCTGAGGATCTGCGGTTTGAGACTCGGGGGCCTCCAGGTTCCCCGCTGTGCCCTCTCTGACCGGCATGGGATGATTTTCGTCCTCCAAGCCTGGAGTAGGCGCTAATGGCTGATTTGATCCAGAAGGTACGTGGATTGGATCTTTTCCCCGACCTCCCCTTGGCGGGGGATCAGTCGGCAAGGGGGAATTTTCTCCTGGAAGACTCTTCTTCCCGGAAATAGAGGTTTTATTTCCGCCACCCATTTGCTTGGACAGGTAGAAACTCGTGAGAAAATCTTTCAATTCTTTCCCACAGACGGCGCCAGTTGATGTGCCAAAATTTGCACGAGAGGATTAGGTATCCTCTGAAATGGGTGTCCTTCTTCCCGAACGCGTATAATAGTCCTGAATAGATTATCTCCTCTCGGAATCTTCGAATGACCTGCAAGGAACACACCGGAGGGGAGTCCGGTGTGGACACTCCGATGCCTAAGTCAGTATAGGGCTTATCAAATCTCCCAAGGATCTCAAGATCCTTGATATCTTAAATCAACTCAAAGCCTGAAGTTGCATCCACTAGCTGATCTATTCTTGGTAGCGGGTAGTGGTCCTTAGGGCATGCCTTGTTGAGGTCCCTGAAATCGATGCACATTCTCCATTTTCCTCCCCCTTTAGGCACCAGCACAGCATTGGAGAGCCATTCTGGGAATTGGACTTCTACTACATGCCCTGCTTTCAATAGCTTCTCGATTTCTTCCTTCACAATGTTATTCTTCTCAATCCCAAAATTTCGTAGTTTTTGTTTTACGGGCCTTGCCTTTGGATCAACATTAAGGCAATGTATTGCTATCTCCGGAGGGACTCCTGTCATGTCAGCTGGAGAAAATGCAAATATATCGGAATTTCGACGTAATGTAAATATTACCTTCTCTGTGAGTTCAGGCCCCAGTTGGGTACCTATCTTGGTAACAAAGCCGAGTTTCCCTGGAAAGAGCTCCACGCTCATCAGTTCCTCGTCTGTTTTAACATTTACTTGTTCAGGTGCCACTCCTTCTACTTTCTTCCTCTTAACCTCAGGGTCATCTCCTCTCATCCGCTCCAGGCCCCTAGTTAGGGCTCTATCTGCCATTTTCACGGACTCTGCATAGCACTTCCGTGCTTGATACTGGTCTCCTCTCACTTCTCCCACCCCTGTGGCTGTAGGGAATTTCATTTTCATATGAAATGTGGAGATGATTGCCTGAAAAAGATTCAGGCTGGGCCGTCCCATCACAACATTGTACGACGAGGGAATATCAACAATAAGGAACTCCACCACGTGGACCTTCCGAGCTGGAGCATTTCCCAGTCCTACCTGTAACATCACTGACCCCAAAGGTTGGATTGCTCCTCCGGAGAAACCATACAGAGAGGTATCTACAGGGCGCAGCTTCACATTCAGCTCCATTCTCTTAAAACATTCAAAGAACATGATGTCAGCCGAACTTCCCGTATCTACGAAGATTCGAGCAACATCGAATCCAGCTATGTCGGTAGTGATCACCAGAGCGTCGTTGTGATCTTCCTTAACTCCCTTCACATCTTTTGGGCCGAATCGGATATTGGGCGTCTCCGTCATGCGCCCCACTTCTTTTAACTGGCTCCCTTGCTCTGCTCTTAGAGCCCGAACATTTTGCTTCCTCTTCCGAAAAGAATCTCCATCAGCTGGCCCTCCCACTATCATGTGGATTATTCCTCTCTTCGGTGGAGGAGGGGGCATATCTTCAGCTGCTTCTCTGGTTTCCTTCTCTTCTGGTTTTCTTTCATGATCCTTCCGCTTTTGCCCTCGAGGGCCCTGCCTATCTCTGAATATAAATTCTTTTAGATGACCCGCTTGGATCATCCTCTCAATTTCGTCCTTCAAGTGGTAACATTGGTTCGTATCATGCCCATACTCATTGTGGAATCGACAGAATCGGTCAGACTTGGGTTTCTGAGGTCCTCGATTTCTGGAATATGGGAATTTCAAGTCTGGATGGTCTCCAGCTACCTCCAGTACTTCAGCAGGCTCAATCCTCAAGGGCGTGTATTTCTCGAATCTCCCACGAGGGCCAGACCGGGGACCTCCGGAGGGATTACTATCTCTTGTTGATCCAGAGGTCCGAGGGACCTCTGGGCTGGATCGTCTGGAAGGGCCTTCCCTTCTTCTCTCTCGATCTGGTGGCCTAACCTCCAGCCTTTTGGCCTTACGGACCTCCTCTAAAGTGAGGTACTTCTCAGCCCTGTGCAGCAGCTCATCGAAATTCTTAACTGGCTTCTTAGCTAAGGAGGAAAAGAAATCCCCATCTCGTAATCCGTTAGTGAGGGCGTTGATCTTCACCTCCGGAGAGGCTGTAGGGACCTCCAGAGCTGCCTGATTAAACCTCCGGAGAAAAGCTCTTAAGCTTTCGCTCTCCCCCTGCCTCAGATTGAAGAGGGTCAAGGTGGCCCTTGGCTGTCTCCGGGCACTTGCAAATTGATGGAGAAATAACTCACTGAATTCTTCCCAGGATCGGATGGTATTAGGTTCTAACTGAGTGAACCATTGCTGCGCTGCTTTGGCCAGGGTGGTCAGGAACACCCTGCACTTAATTCCTTCTCCGTAGCGATGTAATAGCGCAGCGTTTTCAAACCTTACTAAGTGTTCGTAAGGATCTGCCGTACCATCATATTCAATGTTAAGGGGCTTGAAGTTGAATGGTAACTCATCCTGTAATATGTTAGGAGAGAACTGGCACCCGGATGTGTGAGCGGATCTACTGGTTCGGTTGTCCAACTGTCTCCTCATATCCTTCATCTCTTTCTGCAGAGCCTGTAGCTGGTCGCTAACTGGCCCTCCGTAGGTATCATCAGTGCTTTCTTCTGTCTCAAGGGGTTCTGTCCCTCGGGGTGCCGGTTCTACGTTCCTTCTAGTGCTTCGAAGGGGAATGCTTCTTTCCGCGCGCGAGGGCACTTTATCATCCTCTTCCACTCGTATCCCCATCTCTTTGGACAACACTTGGGAGGTTCCAGGTGCCTCATCCTGGGGTCTATGGGGCGGTACCTCTGGATTCCCTGGTGCAACCTTGGGAATCTGGTCCTTTTGATCCGCAAAGGCTTTATCTACGGCTTGTCTGATGAGGGCGTTCAATTGATCGGGAGAGATCAAGAGTGTCCCTGAGTCTGGAATATCCTCTCGCTGAGGATCTGCGGTCTGGGGCTCTGGGGTTTCAAGATCCCCGGTTATTCCCTCCCGGACCGGTAAGGGATGATTCTCATCACCTAAATCTGGAGTGGGCGCCAACGGATGATTTGATCCAGAAGGCGCGTGAATTGGGTTTTTCCCCCGGCCTCCCATTGGTAGGGGATCGATCGGCAAAGGGGGATTCTCACCCGGAAGATTTTTCTTTCCAGAAATAGATGTTTTGTCTCCGCCACCCATTTGCTCAAACAGGTAGAAATTCGTGAGAAAATCTTTCAATTCTTTCCCACAGACGGCGCCAGTTGATGTGCCAAAATTTGCACGAGAGGATTGCGTGTCCTCTGGATTGGATGTCCCACTCTTCGAACACGTACAATCACTCCAAGTGTGTTGCCTTCGTTCAAAACCTTCAAGAACCTGCAAAGAACACGCCGGAGGGGAGTCCGGCGCGGACACTCCGATGCCTAAGTCAGTATAGGGCTTATTAATCTCTCCCAAGGATCTCGGGATCCTTGATATATAAAAAACAGTTCTTGAAAGATCTCCCAAAGGTAGATTGTATTCAATTTAGTAAATGCGTAATGTACGAGAGTCTAACCTGGAAATCTCCTCGATTTTACCTATTTATAGAGATATTAGCTGGAGAGGAAGTCAAGCCTTCCTTCTTTTCCGGAACTACCCGCCAGACTCGGTCCTGCGGAGTGGACGAAGCCTTCTTTCCTCCACTTCCCGAAGACTCGGCCATATCTCCTCTTTATTTGACTCGGTTCCCCCGGATAATAGAGGATAAGGTCCATCTTCTATCGAGTCCAAGCCGAAAATAGCGGAACCTCCCTACGTTCAAGGCTCACGAACTTCCTCCCAAGTAATTCTTCTGGAAGCTTCTCTTTGGCGGTAGCTCCCTCCAAAGGGATCTCCCGAGAGGATTTCTCCTCAGAGCATATTTCATAATCTGATCCTTTCGCTTTTATCCTATCCCTTATACACGTGTCGACTCCTTATTAAGTGACATTTTTAGGCCGCATCAGTGTCTAACCTGGAAATATCTTCAAAATTACCTATTTATAGGGATACCTTCTGGAGAGGAAGTCAAGCCTTCCTCTTATCTCGGAGTTGCCCATAAGACTCGGCCCTACCGAGGAGACCCAGTCTCCCTTACTCTCCACTTCCTGAAGACTCGGCAGCATCCTATCTTCGTGGAATTATCCTCCTAAAATAAAGGAGCACAGGGTCTTCTTTTCATCAAAGCTAGAGCGGAAATAGCGGGAGCATCCTATATTTGCGACCCACGATCTTAGCCAAAACTGTTTGATTCTGATATTCATCTCCAGACGAAGCTCCCTCCCGAGAGCCCTCCGGAGAGGATTCTTTATCCAGAGAACCCTAAATGATTCTATCCATTCTTCCCAATCCTATCATTCATACACGTGTCGACTCCTCATTAGGTGACATTTTTAGGCCGCATCAATAGGTAATTGAACTCCCAACTCTCCTGAAGTAAACACAGCTGTCATACAAGCTTCTTGAAAAACCAGCTGAGCAAATGTACTCATCAAACCTTAAGTACCATTGTCTAGGGCTTTGTTTGAGTCCATAAAGTGATTTTCTGAGTAAACACACTTTGTCTTCTCCATCTTCTATGTCCAACCCTTCTGGTATTTTCATGTAGATCTTCTCATCTAAAGTCCCATGAAGAAATGTTGTGGTCACATTCATTTGATACAACTCCAATTCATATTGAGCAACCATAGCCAACAAGATTCTGATGCTACAATGCTTTACAACAGGTGAGAAGATTTCATTAAAGTCAATACCTTCTTTCTGTGTAAATCCTTTAGCTACAAGTCTTGCCTTTTACCTAATCTTGCCACCTCTTTGAGCCTCCACCTTCTTCTTGTAGATCCACTTACACCCAACAAGTTTCTTGTTCTTAGGCCTCTTAACAATCTCCCAAGTCCGGTTCTTGTTAAGAGATAACAGTTCTTCCTCCATTGCAACTAACCACTTCTCTTTGTCATGGCAGTTGATGGCTTCTGTGTAAGTTTTAGGCTCCAAAGACTCCACCTCAAGGGCTGCACATAATGCAAAAGATACTATGTCAGCTTGACCATACCTCTGAGGTAAGTGGACTTCTCTTCTGGTTCTGTCCCTAGTGAGCTGGTAGTCATGAATAGGGGTGGGAAAAAATACCGAAATTTCGGTATACCGGGCTTACCGTACCGAAAAAATACCGAAATTATTGAAATTTTCGGTATACCGAAATTTTCGGTACGGTATGAAAAATAACCATACCGCGGTATTTCGGTATATACCGAAAATATCGATAATTTCGGTATGATCGATATTTCGGTATACCGAAATACCAAAATATTAATAAAATAATTTAAAATTTTATATTAATAAATTAAATTAAAAAATATTAATAATCTGTATCGAATTAATAATTTAATATACTCTTAAGAAGTTAAAGATACAGATTCCCAAAATCCAAATTGCAAAATTCTTCTCAACCAAAACCCTAGCGCACACTGCCGCAGCCTCCCTTCTCCTCTTTAACAAGTCGCCACCGCACTACCGGAATCTAGTGCCGCTGCACACCGCACGACGCACACAGCACACCAGGTTCGCTTCGCCGTTGCCAGGTTCGTGTCGCCGCTTCCAGGTTCGCGTCGCCGCTGCCAGATTTGCATCGCTCCCGGACTCGCGTCGCCGCCGGATTCACAAGGTATTCCTCTGATTTTTTATTGTTTTGAGTTTTGATATAGAAATTGGTTTTTTATTCCTCTGGTTTTTTTCTTTTATTATTTTAACATAGATATTGAAAGTTCTAAACATTGTTGAAAGCTTTTTGTGATTGGAACATAGATCTGACGATGTTTTAATTAATTTGAAAAAACAAGTCTTAAACAGGGTGACCTATAGCAGCCATACAATATTAAATTTTGGCACATCAAACCTTATAATAACAACAATATCGCTTTGTCCAATTGTGGTTGGATGCTTTGCATTTTTGTTTTCCAAAGTTTTAAGGAATATAGTTAGGTCAGTTGTAGGATTATGTTCAAGCACTCTTGGTAGGATTATGTTCAAGCACTCTTGGTAGGATTATGTTCAAGCATTTTTTATTTTAAATTAAGTAAACTGATTAAGTTTTATCTTTTGCAGGAATTTTGAGATTATTGAAGTGGAACGAGAATTGGATTTTGTATTATTAAATTTGAATAAAAATTGTATTTTGTATTGTTGAATTTGATCGAGGATTGTATTCTCTTTTCATTTGTGTTTGACATATTCAACTATTTATGATTTTTATAATTAATTTGGGTTGGTCTGCTATGGACTCGAGTGCATGTTGTGCACCCTAGTCCATGTTGCACTTTTCAGTTTACTGACTTACATTTTTTGGTAAATGGTGTTGCACTTTTCAATTATTAAACTGTATAATAATATTTTTAGTAATAATTGAAAAATGAAACACCATTTACCAAAAAGTGTAAGTCAGTGTTGGGATATGAATCCTTGAAACAATGTTCTAGATGATGAAAGTATGTTTTGATGGCCAAAAGCAACTTAAAGTTAGTGATATATGTGGTTCTAAGTCATCTTAACTAAGTCATTTGATGAGAAACTTAAATTGAGATTACTGATCTTAATGATATCTGAAATAAGTTTACTGATCTTATTTAGTAATATTAAGAGTAAGATTACTGATCTTAACTGAGTCATATGGAATAAGATTACTGATCTGAGTATGGAAACTGAGAATAATTTTAGTGATCTTATGTATTTGAATCTGACTTACTGATCTTATATACTTACTGATCTTATATGCTTACTGATCTTATAATTTTAGGTGTTTACTGATCTTATTGTTTACTGATCTGATATATGAACTGTTAGGTACTTAGCTGAGGTTTTGTATTGTATAGACAGCTTATAGTATAGGACTTTGATATACTCATCTGTATATAGTTCAGTTGATGTATAGATAGGTTTTATATTTGTAAAGTTGTATTTGATTGTAATCAGCATTGTAAAGTTCAGAACAGTAGATTAGAACTAGATTAGAAGAAGATCAGAAGACTACTTCAGAATAAGAAGACTTCAAGAAGAGTTGAAGATAAGCTTAGAAGAAATCTGGAGAAGTTTTGAAGAGTTTTTAAGTTACTGTGCTGACTGGCTCAGCAGAGTAAAAATCCGAAGAGTAAAAATCAGAACAGTAAGTTACTGTGCTGATTTGGTGAATTTGAAGAATAAGTTTGGAAAGCTTATTTAAAGAGTAACTGAAGATATATTTGAAGATATACTGACTTGGAAGTTGAAGGAAGTTACAAAGTCGGTTACAAGAAGAAGTTACAAAAACAATTTTAGAGTTAGTTGAGAGTTAGTTCACAAACTGCTAACTGTCATACTAAATTCTATAAATACTGTGTGATCTCCTACTGCTAAGACTACTGATCTTAAAGCATTTACAAGCAATCTAAGTCTACAGAGCACAAGAAGAACTCACAGAGTTGAAGGAGATTAAAGAAGAGAAGAGCCACTGAATTGAAGAGAAGAATCAAAGGCTATTCAAAGAGAAGTTTTACTTTTCAAGTTTTAAGTTTGTATTTTGTAAAACAAGTGTGCTAGTTACTTGGAAAATTACTAGTAGATCGAAGATATACCTGGAGGTATAATCGAAAAGATCAAAGTCTTAGTCTTGGGACTTTAAGCCACAAGAAACTCAAGGAAGAGTAATAAAACATCACAACTGGGATTGTGAGAGTGGATGTAGACATTTGTCGAACCACTATAAAATTCTGTGTTCTTTACTTTTCTATTTGATATTTGTTTGAATTGTTTAACTAAGAACATTAAGAATTACAAAGATAAAGATCTAAATAAAAAGTTGAGTATAAACTAGTAAGGCCCATATTGTTTTGAAAGTACTGATCTGAGCTAAGTAAGCACAGTACAGTACATAAGAAGACTAAATTCCGCATTGCATATTCTGATATTTTGAAAGATTTTTAAAAGTCTATTCACCCCTCCCCTCTAGACTTTTACTAGCTTAATTAATCTTAACTCAACTTTGGGACCAACAGTCAGTAAACTGAAAAGTGCAACATAGACTAGGGTGCACAACATGCACTCAAGTGCATACTAGACTTTACCAATTAATTTAGTATGAAACGGTATATCGAAATTTCGGTATGATTCGACATACCAAAATTTCGGTATGATTCGATATGTACCGAAAATTCGGTATGGTACGATATACTGAATTTTCGGTATGACATTCGGTATGAGAGTTTTCATACCGAATTTTCGGTATATCGAGTTTTCATACCGAATTTTCGGTATATCGAGTTTTCGGTATACCGAAATTTTCGGTAGGATAACGGTATTAATATTTTCGATATCGAAATTTTCGATATGATAACGGTATGGCGCGGTATGGTTCGGTATACCGTACCGAACCACCCCTAGTCATGAAGCTCAGTATCACTATGAGTAGTCTCCTCCTCATCTGGATCAATCTGATCTTCAGTTACTGTTCTGGTTTCAACATACTCCACCTCAACCTGTGTCTCATCTGGTTTGTTGTGTACTGCACCTGAATTTTCCTCTTCTTTCAATGGCATTCTACTCTCATCAAAAGTTACATCTCTGCTGATAATACACTTCTGCATTCCAGCTTCAAGGCACCACAACCTGTACCCTTTCACACCTGAAGGATACCCTACGAACACACATTTCAAGGCTCGAGGCTCAAACTTATCTTGCTTGACATGGGCATATGCTAAACAACCATAAACTTTCAAATTATTGTACTCAGCTGTATGGCCAGACCATAACTCTTCTGGGGTTTTAAATTGCACAGCTGAGGAAGGGCTTCTGTTTATCAAATAGGCTGTTGTTGACACTGCTTCTCTCCAAAATACTTTTGACAATCCAGAGCTGCTCAATATGCACCTGACCCTCTCAAGCAAAGTCTGGTTCATTCTCTCAGCTACTCCATTCTGCTGAGGTGTACCTGGTACTGTTCTATGCCTCACTATACCCTTCTTCTTGCAGAAAACATTGAACTCTTCTGATATGAACTCCAGCCCATTATCAGTTCTCAAATGCTTGAGATTCTTTCCAGAGACATTCTCAACCTCAGTGAGCCATTCCTTAAACTTTTCAAATGCTTCTGACTTGGATTTCAGGATAGTGATCCATACCTTTCTTGAGTAGTTATCTATGATAGACATGAGATATCTCCCACCACTTCTGGTCTGATTCCTAGCTGGCCCCCATAAATCTGAATGGACATAGTCCAACATTCCTTTGGTAGAGTGTGAACTCTTCCCAAACTTCAATCTCTTGGATTTCCCAAGAATGCAGTGCTCACACAAATCAAGCTTTGTGATCTTGTCACCACATAACAATCCTTGCTTACATAGCTCAAGTAGGCCCTTCTCTCCTACATGACCTAATATTCTGTGCCACAACATTGAGTTGTCTTGCACCCTTGCCACATCTGATCTGCCAATAACTGTTCCCCCCTTAAGAAAGTAGAGATCATTTCTTCTCTCACCTTTAAGAACAGTAAGCTTCACCTTTGAAACTCTGAGCTCTCCATCTTCTGACTGGAATTTATTGCCCATTGAATCCAGCATACCAAGAGATATCAAATTTCTCTTGAGTTCAGGAACATACCTGACCCTCTTGAGAATCCTCACTACTCCATCATACATCTTCAAGTGTACTGTACCTTCACCTTTGACTTTTCAAGTGTGATCATTCCCTAACAACACAGAACCTCCATCCTGATGCTTAAAATTATGAAACCAATCTCTTCTTGGAGTCATGTGGAAAGAGCACCCTGAATCTAAATTCCAATCTTGTTGTTCTTTAGTGGAAGTGATGGATAGGGACTGAGCTGACTCATAGCCCTTCTGCTCCTTATCCTCTTGGGTTTGATTTGCTTGATTCTTATCAACAGGGTTCTTGGGACCAGATTTTCTCATAAGCTGTTTGTACTTGAAACAAGTACTCTTATAGTGCCCAGGTTTGTTGCAGTGGTGGCACACTACTTCCCCTTGATTTGACACTGCTGATTTTCCTTATCAGCTCCCTTGGGTTGACTAGACCCCTTCTTGGAGGCAGATTTCTTCTGTCCTCCCTTGATTGTCAATCCTTCTCCACTGCTACTTTTATCTCCTTGAGATGTTTTATTATGTAGTAGCTTGGACTTGACAACCAAGATCACATCCTCCAATGTGATTGCCTCCTTTCTACCATACAAGATGGTGTCCTTTAGGATTTCAAAGGACTTAGGAAGAGCACTCAACAAGATCAGAGCCTTATCCTCTTCTTCAAGCTTGACATCCAAATTCTCCATATCATCAAGTATCTTGTTGAACTCATCTAGCTGCTCCGTAATGGGTTTGTCATCTCCCATTCTAAAGGCATACAGTTTCTGTTTCGAATAGAGTCGGTTAGTAAGAGTTTTCACCATATATAACTTCTCAAGCTTATCCCAAACCTCCTTCGCTGACTTTTCTTTAACAACCTCCCTCAAGACCTTATCTCCAAGGCAGAGTAGGATCGTGCTTCGAGCTTTCCTGAGCAACTTGCTCCTTTCCGCCGCAACTGTTGCAGTTTCTTCTGCAATCTCTTCGGATTCTTCGAGAGCCTCGAATAATCCTTGTTGTTCAAGGAGGGCCTGCATTTTGACCTTCCACAGCCCAAAATCTCCTGTGCCTGTAAACTTCTCTATGTTGTACTTGGTAGAATTCCCCATCTTAGATCTACAGCTAATTCAGTTTCCCACAGACGACGCCAATTGTCAAGTAATTCCAGTCGATTAGACGTCTCCAACCAAGTAGAACACTTGAATATAGAAGAAATAACTGCTCTAGGACAGTAATTCAGAAAAGTAAGCAACGAGACAAACAACACACAAGAATTTAAGTGGTTCGATCAATGTGATCTACATCCACTGGACCAGACAGGTACTTCTTTGATTGATCAAGAATGTTTACACACTCATTCACTCGGAATATGATATTTCCTCACTCCACTCGTGAACTCACACAACTCAAAGATTACAATCGTATTTGCATCCAAAATCAACTCTATGATTTTTCTAACATTTACAATGTACACATACAAGAGTATATAAAGACCAAAGGTAGTTGCTGTTGTTAGGAACTATTTTGAGTAGTTATCAACCGTTTGCAACCGCTTGTAACAACCCATGTGCTCTGTTATTTCCCAACTGAAATGGTAGTTATGCCCTCAAGTTGTTGTAACTGTAATACAGTTAGTTAAACTAACTAACTTTCATATCAGAAGACTTGTCCATAAAGATCAGAACACTACTTAGTGATCTGATACTCAACTCTTCTGTTCTGGTGATCAAAAGCTAACTCTGCTGATAGACTCCATATTGTGCTGATCTTTTACTGTGCTGATAGTACTGGTCTGATAGTACTGTGCTGATAGTACTGTGCTGAAGTACTGATCTTGGTACACTCTGCTGAAGAACTGATTTTGGTACACTCTGCTGAAGTACTGATCTTGGTACACTCTGCTGAAGTACTGTGCTGACCCAGTACTGTGCTGATCAAGTACTGTGCTGATCTGACCAACTGTGCTGAAATCTAAGCATCACCTCCTCAGCTGATTGAAAACCTTCAACTCATCTGATTTCGGCCTAAGTTATCTTCTCTGATCCTATCAGCTCACTACTCACTTAGTGTGCTGACTCTGAGATTATGAGATAACACTCACACATTTTTACTTCTTCATGATAAACACATTTTATAAATGTGAATTACAATTAGTTTTTGTTTTTCTTTAAATCTTAAATTTAATAGGTAGAGTACAAGAATCATAGTGAGTACAACCCGTTGATATATCGAAGAGGAGGACCCATGGAGATGGAAGATAAATCCATCCAGATTCATTACCAACAAATGTAGATATGAGGTGCGAGTTTTGCGGGAAACATGAGGAAAATATAAACCATTGTTTTTTCGAATGTTCCTCCGCCTTCAATATGTGGATGAAACTATATAGATGGCTAGGGATTAACACAGTCCTACATTTGGATCCGTGCGCTAATTTTCTAAGTCATAGCCGCCTGTTACATGGAAAGAAGGGGATGCGAGCAACTGCGTGTATTTGAAAAGAAGTGGCGAAATGATATCATTTAAAGCAAGAATATGGAGCTGGTTCTATAGAAAGGAGAGTAATTGCATCAAATTTACATTCAGTGGCCGGCTATCGAACCCAAGAATGGTGTTGGGCTGTTAGAGAATCATCAAAATGAGAACAATGAAATAATTAAAATGAAAGTTTTCCTTTCGTTGAGGAAGATCGAAACGGATAAAAAAAAACACTAAAATCATAACAGAAAAGTGCATTGTGGAAGAATTAATAGTTTTTTTTAGGTTCAGTAAAATAGAACAAGAAAAAGAATGTAAATAGTTTGTTTTTTTTTTTTTGCTTGAATATAATAATATATTGTAATAAAAAAAGTCTTTTTGTTTTTAAATAATTATTAATAAAATTCTTTTGCCTGATTAAAGAAAAAAAATTATCTACTTTTTGTCAATATTCAATTCCAAATCTTTAATGTTAATGAAATAAAAGGGTTGAGGTATATATACCCCTCCAACTTTGTTAGATACACTCCCCTTTCCATTTTATTAATTAAATATGTATGTAAAATAACATATTTACCTTTTTAGTAAAAATTGTAAAATGTTATGGATACATACACCACCTTATCTAAAACACTAAACCTAATTTTATACAAAATTCTAACCCCTAATTTTGCAGTCGCCGCCGCAACTTTCGACGGCCTCCACCTCCACTGCCGTCACAACCTCCGGCGTCACACATCTAAAATATATTCAGAAACTTAAAAAAAAAATAGTTTTTTTCGACCAACCAGTGTCGATCGACACTGGTTGGTCGACCGTAGAATATATCGTCCACTAATTATAGTCGACGAAAAACACCCTCGTCGATAACATTGTATCGAAAAAATTAAAAAAATTAATTTTGGACAAGAAATATCGATAAAAAAATTTTGGTCGACAGATTGCTGTCGACCAAATTTGTTTTGATCGATATTTCTTGTCCAAAATTTTTTAAAAAAAAAAAGAGAAAGAAAGTTGCAGAGAAAGAAAAGAAATTTTTTTTACCGGAGGCTTACGGTGGGGAAGGCCATCTGGGAGAGAAGAGGGCAATGGGGAGGAGGCGGCGGCGCCGCTAGGCGAGAGGGGCGGCGCCGCCGCTTGCAGAAATGAAAAGAAAAAAGAAAAAAATCTACTTGTTTCAGGGTGGTGACGCGGCGACGGAGGGAGAAAGGAAGGAGGCGGCGACGGCGCTGGGCGAGGGAGGCGCCGTCGCCGCTGGTTGCAGAAATGGAAAAGAAAAAATAAAAAGAAAGGAGGCTGGCGACGCTGGAGGCGGGCGACACTGGAGGAGGTGGCTTGGAGAAATGAGGGGGAAGGAGGCCAGGGGAGAAATGAGGGGAAGGAGGATTGGGGAAGAAATGAGGAAATTAGGGTTTTATGGGGGGTGTGCATCTATCATATCAATTTTTAAGATAAAGGGGTATAATTGACAATTTGGGTGGAGTGCATCTATCTCAGATGTACTTTAAGGGGAGTATATGTATCGGGGAGTGTATCTGACAAAGCTGGAGGGGTATATACCCCAACCCGAAATAAAATCCCCAGTCCAAATTCTAATTGACTATTCCAATCAAGGTTCTAAAAAGGGTTGGGGTATATACCCCTCCAGCTTTATTAGATACACTCCCCCTCCAATTTATTAATTATAAAATATATATAAAATACCATATTTGCCCTTTAGTTTTAGTTAAAGATACATACACTCCCCCTTTAAAACCTAACCCTTCTCCTTCATTCTTCCCCCTTTCTTCTTCCCCAAACTTACCCCTTTCTTCTTCCCCAAACTAAATATTTGCCGCCGTCTCCCTCCCTCCCTCCCACCGCCGCGAGTCGCCTCCCTCCCTTCCTCCCACCACCGCTAGCCGCCTCTCTCCCTCCCTCCCTCTTACCGCCGCTAGCCGCCTCTCTCACTCCCTCCCTCTTACCGCCGCTAGCCGCCTCCCTCCCTCCCACCGCCGCTAGCCTCGCCTTCTGCCTCCATTTATTCTGCATCCTCCCCCCGTCGCCCGACTCTCCCCCTCCCTCTCAAGGCGTCGCTGCCTCCTACCCCACCCCCCTTTTTTTTCTTCCCTTCTCTGCAACAGCAGGCGGCGCCGCCTCCATTGTCGAGCAACGCTGCCGGATCTTCCTCCCCCAGCCAGCCACGCTCCCGTCGACTCCCTCTCACTTTCAGCCGCCGGCCGCCGCTTCTAGTCCAGGTATTTTTTTTTTTTTTAAATTTTGACAAAAAATCGACCATATAAACTTTCATCGACAATAAAGGTTCGATGTGAGTGTTTATGATCAATCATTTATTGTCGAAATTTAATTTTTTATTTTTTAAGTTTGATCTACAAACCAGTGTCGACGGAGAGGTGTTTGATCGACCAACCAGTGTCGACGGGGAGATGTTTGATCGACAAACCAGTGTCGATGAGAATGTTTTTGGTCGACACTGGTTTGTCGAAAATAAGTTTTCTTTTTTAATTTTTAAGTTTTGTTTTTTAATTTCTAAATTTATTTATGGGGAAGTGGTGGCTGCCGGAGGTGACGGCGGCGACACAGCGGTGACGGCTCTCTAATTCTAGGGTTAGGGTTTGTTTAAATTGGAGAGGGAGTGTATGTATCTAACCTCATTTAGTAAAGGGCAAAATTGGTATTTTATAAACATATTGAATTAATAAAAATGAAGGGGGAGTGTATTAAACAAAACTGGAGGGGTATATACCCCAACCCTTCTAAAAATAAGTAGAAGAACAATTCACAATTGTAAATGAGCAATATTTTCTTCAAATTGGAAAATTTATGCAGTCCAAGATTCCGACTTTAAGCATGGAAAAAGTAGTAGCAGTTTCAATAGTTACTTGGTTGTCAGTTTTCGCACGGAAATAAAGGCCCAAATTGAAAAATATATTATTCCCTCTAAAAAAAATGGCACCTTTTTTTTTTTTTTTTTTTTTCTTTTCAAAATACAGTTCATTTTATTTTTTAAATGTGTAAAATGTTTAAAGTAACAGTATTCAATAAGTTGCACTTTTGTCTATCAGTTATAATTCATTTACTATATCCAATTCAATAATCCATTACAAATAATACATAACCCATTTACTATATTCAATCCAATAACTCATTATAAATAACACATGACTCATTTACTATATCAATTTAGCACACAGATTTTTTCATGGGCCTTTATTTTACTTCAATTTTTTTTTTTAATTTTATCATTAAAAAATAATACTCTATTAATTTTTAAATTTTTTTTTTTTATTTTACTCCAATTGATATTTATATTTCTCTTTTTAATATTATTTTTTAAATTGATTTTTCTTCCTATTTATATTTGTGTTTCAAATGATAACTTTTTTCACGTACCTTCTTTTTATGCTACAAATAATTATTCTAAAATTTTAAAGTCTAATAAGAAAATTTTAAAAATAATATTAATTATTTTTTTAAGTATTAAATAGTATAATAATAGTTTGTTTTAAAAAATAAAACTCTCATCTCTTTTAACTGCAAGTGTTCAATTCTATTGGTACTATTTTACTTTAATTAATTGGTGTATAATTTTCACCTTTTCCTTTCAAAATTTTACTTCATTCCTTACAAATTTTACTTCGTTTTACATTGTTTAATTATTTTTTTCATTCGAACTTTCATTTTTTAATCACTTTATTTTAGTTTTTTATGAATATAATTTTTAGTTTATAAGTGTTATGATAACAGTTGATAAGTATTATGGTATATTATTAGTTAATATGCAGTATTGTACGTATTAGTTCATATACAGTATAATATTAGTTTATATTGGTACAAGTTTTAATGTTTTCGAGTTTCGAGTTCACATATTTTATGGTACTAGTTCAAATATAGTATAGTATTAGTTCACATATTGTATAATATTAGTTCACATACCCTATGGTACTAGGTCAAATATAGTATAATATGAATTTACATATTGTATAGTATTAGTTCATACTCCCTCCGTCCGCCTATAAGCTTCCCATTTTACCATTTTGGTCCGTCCGCCTATAAGCTTCCCATACCCTTTTTGGTAAGTACTTTTTCTTACACATCATTTTATATTTTACTTTTTCTCTCTATCTCTCACCTTCTTCCAATCACATCACTTGTATTATATCTATTATTTAATCACTTTTCTTAATCTCTGTGCCAAAAAGTAACGGGAAGCTTATAGGCGGACGGAGGGAGTATATTAAATAATATTTTTATACCCACATTAATCTCTAGTACTATACAATATATTAATTAGTCCTATAACATAGGCGTACTAATACTATATCGTATTTAAACTAATATTATATTTAATAAAAAATACATAACTTAACACATTCATAATTTCCAGGCATACCATGCAAATTAATACATCAATATTAAAAGATTGATATTAACTAACTAGTTAGAAGAACAAAAGTGAGAATGAATCACACTGAACACACAATTCAATTAATAGATACTGTTGATGTTGATATAAGTGTTTTCTTTAATGATCCAACACTAACAGCCGAGTGTTGTGTTTAATGTTCCCAACACTTATGACAACATCAGAATTTGCCCTTCCTTTTCTCACTAACTCTTATCTTACGCTTGTTGTCTAATGATGTCCCCAAAGCAGTTAGAAGACGTGGGCAACACCAAGTCATGCCATTGCGTGGGAGTGAGAAGTTATTAGACATGGTATAACAAGTCCCTAAATTCTAGGAGTGGTGGAGAGAAGTTACTTACCGCATGATCACACGGCTGTGATGAACATGGGAGTTGATGGCAGTTAGTCCTTGACGCCTATAAATACAGAAGCTGCCTCAACACAAGATACACAAGAAGGAAAGCTGAATTCGACTACTATACTATAGAACGCTTTATACGCTTCTAGTTAGGAATATCTTTGTTTCTTCTTGTAATTCTTCACATTATTGTAAACCCGAATAATAGTGTGTTTGAACATAGTCTTATTTACTAGGTTGTGTGATTAGATCTATGAGGGAGATAGTTTCATAGAACTTAGTAAATCATTTTACACTTTCGTAGTGTTATTATACACCTCAAAGAGGTTGGACTCGTTTCACATATTTTTGATATAGTGAACAACATAGATTATTTTTATAATTTATGCAAATTTTGAATACTTCTATTTTCAATACGTGCATTTTAATTTCCGCTGCATAGTGTTGTCTGGACAGTGCCAACACGACAGACAACATCTCTGATTTCGCACGCACACACACTTTCAGTTGGTATCAGAGCCAACTACTTGATACACTAAGTAGAGATTCTGCTTAGAGATTCTTTTGCCTGATTTAAGAGAATTAATTACCAAGCTTGAAGGTATTCTAACAAGGAAAGATATTGAGATATCTAAACTTGAAGAGAGATTGAAGGAAGCCTCACTAAACTTCAAAAGATTCTCAGAAGGAAAGAACAAACTGGAAGACTCTCTTATGACCAACAACTCAAGAAGAACAGGTATTGGCTACCAAGGTAAAAATTCTAAAGATTTTGAACTTAAGAAACCTACTGTCTTTGTAAAAGCTGAAGTAAATTACAATTCTAGTGTTTCTGCTAAGACTCAGATCAATGCAAAAGATGTGATATGCCATAAAAGTCCTCAATGTTTAAAGAAGAAAAATCATCTGGAAAATTTTGTATTGCCTGGAATGACCCAACATTCAAGATCACATAGTAATTTTGCATGGATTCCAAAAGAAAACACTTCTTGTAATGTTGTTCATATGTCTTTAAAAGCATGTATTTCTGGATTATGGTACTTTGATAGTGGTTGTTCTAAACACATGACAAGTCAAATTGATTATCTCACTGATTACACTGTTTATAATGGTGGTAATGTCACTTATGGTGGTGGATCTAAAGGAAAAATCATTGGTAAAGGGACATTGAATGTTCCTGGTTTTCCTAAGTTATCCAATGTTTTGCATGTTGATGGATTACTGGCCAATCTTATAAGTATTAGTCAATTATGTGATGATGATTTGCATGTAAAATTTGACAAGAATTCATGTTATGTGTTAGACAAAGATTCTGAATGTATCATGATGGGAAACAGATCTGCTGATAATTGCTATCTTATTGAATCTAAACTTACTTGTAACAAGGCTAAAGTTGATGATAGTACATTATGGCATCACAAACTTGGACATGCTAACTACAGACAACTTGATAAACTTGTTAGATTAAATGCACTTACAGGTTTACCAGATCTGAAATTTTCAGATAAAAAGGTTTGTGGACCTTGTCAAAAAGGCAAACAGGTCAAGGTGTCTCACAAAATGTTGGGACATTGCTCAACCAAACATTGCTTCGAATTACTGCACATGGATCTTATGGGTCCTATGGAAACAGAAAGTATTGGAGGTAAAAGGTATTCTCTAGTTGTGGTTGATGATTATTCTAGATTCACATGGATTGAGTTCTTAAAAGATAAAGCTGAAACTTTTTCCTTTTTCAAAATTCTGTATAAAAGATTCAAGAATGTTTTCAATTCCAAAGTTTGCAAAATTAGGTCTGATTGACTTGGACGTATTTTTGCACTTTTCAAAACTATACGATCCCCACAAGCGTATGGGTTCGTTAGTAGTAAGATAAGTATACCAAGTAAAATTTCGTTCCAATGACTTAATTGAGTGCTAGTGAATCCCTAAAGTTACGAGTAGGCATGCTATTGTAGTAACCACACATGTTTGTTTTGATTTTTGGGAATAAGAGCAAAAATATTAAACTAAATTAACCAAAGTAATGATAACTAGTGACAAGAAATAACCAAATATCTAACTTTCGATTGAAAGTGCAAGAGAAGTGTATTGCCTCGGGTGTTTCCGTTTTGTGAGCAATTAAGTGAACTAGTGGACCAATTACATGATTTTACTACAACTTTGGTTAAGTTAAAGGCTATCACGTAGGTGTGCAAACCCCCTCGAAAGGCATAGGTAAACATCGTGCATTGATTAGCAATTGTTGGGATATGAATCCTATAAACAATGTTCTAGTTGATGAAAGTATGTTTTGATGGCCAAAAGCAACTTAAAGTTAGTGATATATGTGGTTCTAAGTCATCTTAACTAAGTCATCTGAATATAAGCTTACTGATCTGATATGGTTACTGATCTTATATGGAAGTTATTGAACTTACATGAGTTACTGATCTTAAGTGTTTACTGATCTTAGATATTTACTGATCTTATATGGAAGTTATTGAACTTACATGAGTTACTGATCTTATGAGTTACTGATCTTATTGGTTACTGATCTGATATATGAACTGTTAGGAATTAAGCTGATGTTTTGTATTGTATAGACAGCTTATAGTATATGACTTAGAAATACTCATCTGTATATAGTTCAGTTGATGTATAAATAGGTTTTATATATGTAAAGTTGTATTTTGTTGTATTCAGCATTGTAAAGCTCAGAACAGTAAAATCAGAACACTAGATTAGGAATAGATTAGGTGAAGATCAGAAGACTAATGAAGACTCAGAGGACTACTTCAGACTAAGAAGACTTCAAGAAAAGTTGAAGAAGAGCTTAGAAGAAATCTGGAAAAGTTTTGAACAGTTTTTGGTTACTGTGCTGATTGAATCAGAAGAGTAAAAATCAGCAGAGTAAAATCCGAACAGTAAAAATCCGAAGAGTAAAAATCAGAACAGTAAGTTACTGTGCTGATTTGTTGAAATTGAAGAATAAGTTTGGGAAGCTTATTTAAAAGAGTAACTGAAGATTTATTGAAGATATGCTGACTAAGAAGGAAGTTACAAAGTCGGTTACAAGAAGAAGTTACAAAAACAGTTTAGAGTTAGTTGAGAGTTAGTTCACAAACTGCTAACTGTCATACTAAGTTCTATAAATACTGTATGATCTCCTACTGCTGAAGACTACTGAAGCAATTACTGATCTTAGAGAATTCAAGAGCAAGTCTACAAGCAAGAACTCATAGAGTTGAAGGAAATCAAAGCAAGAAGAAGCCACTGAATTGAAGAGAAGAATCAAAGGCTATTCAAAGAGAAGTTTTACTTTTCAAGTTTAAGTTTGTATTTTGTAAAACAAGTGTGCTAGTTACTTGGAGAATTACTAGTAGATCGAAGATATACCTGGAGGTATAATCGATAAGATCACAGTCTTAATCTTGGGACTTTAAGCCACAAGAAGCTCAAGAAGAGTAATAAAACTTCACAACTGGAGTTGTGAGAGTGGATGTAGACATTTGTCGAACCACTATAAAATTCTGTGTTCTTTACATTTACTGTTTGATATTTGTTTGAATTGTTTAATCAAGAACATTAAGAATTAACAAAGATAAAGATCTAGATAAAAGTTGAGTATAAATTTGATTGGGCTCATTAGTAATCTGATTATTCGGCATTGTGTATTCTGATATATTGAAAGATTTTTGAAAAGTCTATTCACCCCTCCCCTCTAGACATTTTCACTAGCTTACTCAATATTATTAACTCAACTTTGGGACCAACAAGTGGTATCAGAGCAGTAGTTCATTGGACTGCTGTTTCTTGATAACCTTACAGATCTTGAGGGATATTTTACTGATCTTACTGCTATTTCTTGATACTTGTTACTATCTGAATACCTGAAATCTATCTGCTATACTACTGATCCTATTTGTCTAATCAAACATGGATGACACTAATGTGAACAAGCTGCCTAAGTTCAAGATTGCAGATTATGATTACTGGAAGCTTAGGATGGAGGCCATCTTTAGCTCAACCCATGATCTAATGGTGAATGTGGTGACTGAAGGACCAATTGTCATCATGGTGGAAAACACTGCTGTTCTGGATCCATCTAAACCAGTTGGTGCACTGGTCCCCAAACCCAGGTCAGAACTGACTTCAGAAGAAATGAAACAAAACAATTTGGATAGTCTTGCCAAGAACTATATTTTACATACCTTACCAAATGAGTATCTTGGTAAAGTATTAAAATGTAAGACTGCAAAACAGATGTGGGACAAACTGGCTATTCTTTGTGAAGGTACTACTCTGATCAAAGAAAGCAAGTTATCCACTGCTGTCCAAAGGTTTGAATCATTTAAAATGAAGCCAGGAGAATCAATTGATGAGCTAGATACTCGATTTACCAAAATTATGAATGATCTTGATGTATTAGGAAAGACTTATACTGACAGAGAAGTTAACTTGAGAATCTTGAAAGCCTTGGATGAAAGGTGGAAAATGGTCAAGATGATCATTAAAACCACACAAGACATTGATTCTTGGCCAGCAGAAACTATGTTCCAAACACTTAAGGCACATGAGTTTGAGTTAGATGAAGAAGATCCTATTTCTGTGATACATAAGGATAAGGATGTCTCTAAGGACATAGCTTTCAAAGCCTCTACTTCAAAGGGGTCTAGATCATCTAAGACTAAGGCTTCAAGCATAAAAGATGAACTAGATGGTTCTGATCTAAGTCTGAAAGATCAGATGAGTCTTATGATCAAAAGATTTGATAAACTGAACAAGAGGTATGGCAGGTACAAGAGATTCTATAAGGAAACTAAGGGTTCTAATAACAGGGACTCTTCTGTGAACAGAAGGGATCAAAACTCTTCTGAAAGAAGGGATGAGATCTCTAATGAGAACAGGAGAGACAGGAACTCATCTGAAAAGAGAGACAGAAAGTATTCTGATAAGAAAGACAGGAACTCAATTGACAAGCATGACAGGAACAGAAAGCATTCTCCTCCTAAAAGAACTTCTAACAATCCTGTTTGTTATAATTGTGATAAGCCAGGTCATTATGCATATGAATGTCCTGATCTGAGTTCTGAAGATCGAGAAGAAAGGAAAGCCAGAAGAGATCGAAAATATGCTAAGGGTAAGAAGGCAATGATGGCTTACAATGACTCTGATTCGGAATCAGAAGAGTTACCATCGACTTCATCTGACTACCCCTCTAGCAATGAAGATGAAGCTTTCATAGCAGATGATGGACTGGCAATGATGGCCAAAATAAATGATGAGGTATCATCTGTTAACTCATTTCAATCTTGTGACAATTCTGACACTGATGAAAGTGATGCTGCTGTTAGCAGTGTAGGAAGTAGTCTTCATCATTCCCAAGGAGTGACTGAAGAGGACCTTCTACAAGCTAACAAAGCATTCATTGAAATTAGTGATGAGAATATATCTTTAAAGCAAGAAATCATTAGGCTAAAAGAAGCTCAGTCAAAAGTAGATCCTAATATAGCTGTCATAAATGCAAGACTATCAGAAGAGTTGTCTCAACTCCAAGAAAAGTATGCATCCATTGACAATCTATATCAGGGTATGCTTAAAACTCAAGCCAAAGAGACTAATGAATTCAATGATTTAAAGATTAAATGTGAAAAACTTGAAGAGCGCAATAGATTCTTAGAATCTGAAGTAGTGAGCCTAGATCGAAAGCTATCTGGGATGATTAACTCTACTAAGATTAATCAAACAATCTCAGACAGATATAGAGCTCCAAATGATAAAAGAGGAATAGGTACTGATCTGCCTAGTCCATCTACTTCAGAATTTAAGAACACTAATGGAGTTAGTACAAGTTCTTTGCAACTAGATAAAGGAAAAGAACCTATGACTTATGATGATGATCCAAAACTCAAAGTACAGTCTAAATACATCCCTCCTACTACCAAGAATGGTAAAATGAAGAATGTATTAAGGCCAGTACAGTCAAGACCATACCAGAAGAGTTATACTCCTCTGACCAGATCAGATCAGTCCTGGAATCAGATGAGACAAACTCAGAACAGTAGGTCAAGACAAGCACAGGCAAGTTGGGAACAGCCTAGACCTCCTTTCATAAGGCAGTCTCAGCTGTATTCAACAAAACCTAGGAGATTTGTGCCTCATTATCATAACAAACCTGTTCTTTATCCTCCTCCTTTATCTTATGATATCTATGGAGAGAAAAAACCAAAGCAAATTTATAAGCCTTATGGTCCACATGCTTTTAGACCATATTCAAACTATTACAGACATACTGATCTTACTGAAAAAGGGATAGAACCAAGGAAAGGCTATCTCAGAAAAATAGATCCCAAGTCTGCTGATAATTCTGAACTGGTTAATAAAGTACTGTTCTGTGATAAATTTGGAAGGAAACTGAAGAGGTCCCACTTATTCAAATCCTCAATGTTCATTTGGGTACCTCTCACTACTAACCCCAAGGACCCCAATAAACAAGGGTACCTAAGTTATTAAGATCACTACCTTGCAGGATCGACTGGACTTATACAAGAAATGTGGTTCAGTTGGTGAGACCTGGTACATAGACAGTGGGTGCTCACACCACATGACTGGTACCAAGGCCTTACTTACTGACTATCATGAGAAGGAAGGACCAAAAGTCATCTTTGGTGATAGCTCAATAGCAATCACAAAAGGATTTGGATTCATCAAGAGTGGAGATGTTGAAATCCAAGATGTATCCTATGTTGAAGGTTTGAAGTATAATTTGTTATCTGTATCTCAATTTTGTGACAGGGGATACAAGGTTCAGTTCAAGACCAGAAGATGTGAAATAATTGATAAAAGGACTCACAATGTTCTACTTGTTGGCACAAGACAAGGAAGTGTATACATTGTGAACTGGAATAGTTGTCCTAAGAATGCCTGTCTTATTACTAAGAGTCCTAAAGAAAATAGTTGGCTCTGGCATAAACGCCTCTGCCATCTAAACTTTAAGATAATCAACAAGATTGCTAGAGAACATCTTGTTGAGGGCATTCCTAATGAAATCTATTCCAAGTCACAAGTATGTGATTCCTGTCAAAAAGGTAAACAGGTAAAGGTTTCATTTAAGTCCATTCCAACTCTTTCAACAAGCAGAGTTTTAGAACTCTTACATATGGATCTTCATGGTCCTATCAATCCTCCTACATTGAATGGAAGAAGGTATACTCTGGTTGTTGTAGATGATTATTCTAAGTTCACTTGGGTAGTCTTTCTACACAAAAAGAGTGATACACAAACACTACTTCCAGATCTATTGAAGAAACTGCAAGTTGAAAAAGGTCATCCCATTGTCAAGATTAGGAGTGACAAGGGGACTGAATTTATTAATTGTTACATTTCTGACTACTGTTCTAAGTCTGGCATACAACATTTGACAAGTGCAGCCAGAACCCCTCAACAAAATGGTGTTGCAGAAAGGAGAAACAGAACACTAAAAGAAGCTTGCAGAGCCATGATTGCAGAATTCAACACACCTCAGAAATTTTGGGCAGAAGCTATTAACACAGCTTGCCACTCTCAAAATCGAAGTGCTCTTAATAAGGTGCATGGTAAAACACCTTATGAGGTATGGAAAGGTAGAAAACCAAGAGTTTCTTATTTTCATATTTTTGGTTGTAAGTGTTTCATACATAACAATGGCAAAAGTAAATTAAATGCTTTTGATGCAAAAGCTGATGAAGGGATATTCTTAGGATACTCTTCTGTAAGCAAAGCATTTAGAGTGTTTAATTACTCTACCCTATGTGTAGAAGAAACACCCCATGTTGTCTTTGATGAGAATGTACAGGACTCTGCTGATCATCAGCTCAGTAAGAAAGTTGACAAACTACAGCTTCAGATCAACAATGAAGATGATGATACAGGAATATATGAATCTGTACAAGCATATAATCCTTTCCTGAAAGTTCTAGATCAAGATTCTGATAAAGAAAAGGTAAAAGACAAAGGTGAGTCATCTAAAACTTCTGAAATAAAAGAATTGCATGACTGCTCCCCTATGAACAAAACTGCTGATATAAATACTACTGATCTGCATGATAATTTGCATGGTGTAAATGATGATACTGTTAAGAATAGAAGGACATGGAAGTCTGCTCATTCTACTGATCTGATTCTAGGTGATTCTAGTATAGGTGTTAAAACTAGAAAACAATTGTTTGATTCAAGGGAAGAACCTAGTAAGTCTTTATTTTGCTGGTGTTGTTTTCTATCATCTATTGAGCCTAAAACTGTGATTGAAGCTTTAAGTGATAGTAACTGGATTGTAGCCATGCAGGAAGAACTTAATCAGTTCACTAGAAATGAAGTCTGGGAACTTGTTGATAGACCTAGTAATCATAATGTTGTAGGCACTAAGTGGATTTTCAAAAACAAAAGGGATGAAAATGATCTTGTAGTTAGAAACAAAGCTAGATTAGTTGCTCAGGGCTACTCTCAAGCTGAGGGTATTGATTATGATGAAACTTTTGCTCCTGTAGCTAGACTAGAAGCTATAAGATTGTTCCTTGCTTATGCTGCACATATGAAATTTACTGTGTATCAAATGGATGTAAAAAGTGCATTTTTGAATGGTATACTTGCTGAAGAAGTTTATGTAGAACAACCACCTGGTTTTGAAGTGAATAGCCACCAAGTATACAGGTTAAAGAAAGCACTCTATGGATTGAAACAAGCTCCAAGAGCATGGTATGATACTCTTTCTCTATTCTTACTTGAAAATGGTTTTACAAAAGGCAAGGTTGATAGAACTTTGTTTAGAAGACAAGAAGGTAATGATATATTACTTGTTCAAATTTATGTGGATGATATTATATTTGGATCACCCAACAAAAACTTGAGTGAAAGCTTTTCTACACTCATGCAAAGTAAATTTGAAATGTCTATGATGGGAGAAATGACATATTTTCTTGGTCTTCAAGTAAAACAAACTTCAGAAGGTATTTTTATAAATCAAGCAAAGTACACTAAGAATTTGCTAGATAAATTTGGTATTAAAACCTGTAAGACAGTTGGTGTGCCCATGCAACCTACATACAGAATGGATCCTGATGAAGGAGGTAAGTCTTCTGATCAACCTCACTATCGTGCTTTAATTGGCTCTTTACTCTATCTAACTGCCAGCAGACCTGATATTGCTTTTTCTATTGGAGTATGTGCAAGATTTCAAGCAAACCCCAAGGAAAGTCATCTGGAAGCTGCTAAAAGGATATTGAAATATCTAAAGGGGACCATCAATCGAGGATTATGGTATCCTGCAGATGATGATATATCTTTAAGTGGTTATTCAGACTCGGACTTTGGAGGTTGCAAAATAGATAGAAAATCTACTTCAGGTTCATGTCAATTCTTAGGAACTAAGCTCATTTCATGGTTTTCAAAGAAACAAACAAGTGTGGCAACTTCTACTACTGAAGCAGAATATATGGCTGCAGGTAGTTGTTGTAGTCAGCTTCTTTGGCTAATACAACAACTCAGAGACTACAATGTTGTAGAATCTAATGTACCTATATATTGTGACAGTAATAGTGCCATTGCCATCACTCAAAATCCTGTTTTACATACTAGATGCAAACATGTTGATATTAGGCATCATTTTATTAGGGATCATGTTGAAAAGAAGAATATTAGAATGGAAAAGATTCATACTGATATTCAAAGAGCTGACATTTTTACAAAACCATTGGCTGAAGTGAGATTCAGAGAATTGTGCATTAGTTTAGGATTGATAGATATGGATTTTGTTTGTATATAGAACTGTGCTAACATTTCAGGTACTGATCTTATACCAAGAGGAAGATAAAGTAGAAAGTAAGAGCAGTACATCAAATTTCAACAGTCAGAAGAGACAATCCAATGTCAGATCACTAAAACAGGTAACAAGGTTACTAAAGTGACCTTAATCCCAATGAGGAAGCTGGTAAAGCTGAGGGACACTGAGAACATACATTAAGGGGGAATCTGTGATTTCTTAAAGATCCTTTTGTTGACTCAGATCACTAAGTCACTTTAGCATAAACCTTGATGTGATCATTAAATTATGCATATTGTTACTAATCTGTACTGTTTTACACTTATATCTCATGAACTAACACTTCTACCAAGGTGAAACAGGCACAGAAGAGGAGTTCTCCATTGAAGGGGGAACTGATCTGATTACAGATTTGAAAAGACTACTAATCTGATCTGATTACAGAATATAGCAGTCTACAGATATATTCTGATTAATAAATTGACTTGTCTACAGAAATGTGCTGATTACAAAGTTTCTTTGTCTACAGTACTGATCTGATTACAATTCAGTTATTCTACAGAACTAATCTGATTACTGACTAATCTGTCTACAGAAAGACATGTTTACTACTAATCTGTCTACAAGAAATCTACTGATCTGACACAGTACTGATCTGAGGATTACTGTGCTGATATCAAAAAGATGAAATCAGAAAATTTGGGTACTGATCTAAGGATTACTGTGCTGACCCATCTACTGATCTGAAATCTACTGTGCTGATTCATCTACTGATCTGATTTCTAAAAATGTTACTCAGCTGATCACAGTACTCAGCTGATCCAGATAAGTGAAATTTTCTTTAAAAATAAGTAAGAAAATGAAGTGAAATTGTTTTGGAAACTACTGTGCTGATTTGCATCAGAACAGTCTTCTGGTTTAGATTACTCTAAGTAAAAAATTGTTCATATTTTTAGATTACTAATAGAGAAGATTAATACACTCTTCTATTTCTAACCTAAAAATTGTGGTGTATTTATCAAACACAAGTTGGCTCCAAAAATTAAGAATGTTTCTAGAATGTGAACAGTTATTGTTTAACTCGAATTTCGAGATTTAATCCCAACCATTCTTTATAATAATCTAATTCAATCCTAGCCCTAGATTGGTTTTGAATTATAACAAAAACAATCACACTTCATCTTCTTCATTCTTACGAGTTCATTTCTGGATAATTCTTAACTTCATAACTTCTGCAAAATTTGATTTCTACAAAATTCTCAAATGGCAACTGTCAATATTATCAATGAAGCTAACCAAGTAGCAGGAACTTTTGATTCAAATTTATGGATGCGCAAGAAAGGAATTTTTGTGGAGAACGCTGTCTACTTCAATGGCAGACACAACGCTGAAAATCAAGCTATTTTAACTATGTGTGAAGAATGCGGACTACGGAAGTTTCTGGAGTCATTTACCGTGAACGTCTACGAACCAGAAGCGGTGGAATTTTATTTACAACTCCAAGGAGATAAAAATGGTGTTCACTCCATGCTTGCTGGACACAAAGTCACCATTACAAGGGACATTCTCGAAGTAATGTTGGACTTACCACAAGGTCCAGTAGATATTATGACCTACAAAGCTGGAGAAGAAAAGGAGTGTGTGGGAAGATGGACAGGTGTTGAGACAGAGACCTTGACGAATCTGAAGAAGGATGTACTTCCTACTGGGTTGCAGTTCTTGATGGATATTGCAGGAAAATGCTTGTTAGGGCAACATCATAGCCAGGATGCATTATCAAGTTTTAAAATTAGAATTATGGCTGCGATCATTGACAGAGTGGAAGGTGATTGGCAAGGATTCTTCCTGGAAAGGCTAATGACTGAAAAGGAAAAGGTTTTATTTGATGAGGACACTTTGGAATTCTCACTGAAATCAAAGTTAGGGTTTGGAAACAAGCTGAGTTTCTTGCTGCCTCAGCTGGTGAAAAAGCCATATTGGAGTAATCCCAAGAAATTCCATCATGGGAAGTTCTTGATGAAGAAGGAGTCTGTTCAATTTGAACAAGAGAACCCCTTGGAACACTCTCAAGAAATTGAAGCAGAGGAGTCTGGAGCTTCAATGTACCAATCGGAGGATGATCAAACTGAGGTTAGATCAAAATCAAGGCATGATTCGAGCATGACTACTTTAAGGAGAGGAAGGTCTGCTACTGCTGCCTCGGAACCAACAGTTCGTGTTGTGGAAACTGTGGTGCAATCAAGCTCAGATGAGCAAGAGGTTAGTGTTCCTAGTCCAATTGCTATTCATAAGAGGACTAAGTCAAGGAGTGTTAGGAGGAAGTTAGTTGTTGTCTCCCCTACCCCTTCTGATTCTGAACCAAGCCAACCTGAACCCCAAAACCCTCAACCTTCATGTTCTGGAGGATCAGATCACTACTTTTCTGAGACTCAGAACACTCCCCATTCATCACCTCAGCTCACTACCTTTGAGCCTACTTCAATTCCTACCCCTCAACATCACACTTCACATCAACCTTCACCATATCATTCACCAACACAGGTTCATGCTCACTCTACTGAACATGAATTTGAACCTTCTACTGAACCAATTGATATTTCATCTTCTCCTGAAACTGAATTTATTACTCCAAAACCTGCTGATTTGATGGAGTACACTATCAGTGACAAGGAAGATAGAATCAGGATTGATTTAAGGATAGCACTGTTGAAACAATTTCCTGGATTGGATGAAAGCTCTGTTGAGTTTGAGAAACTCCTTAGGATAGGCACTTGGGTGTATCTTAAGAGGAGTACTTTGAAGGAAAGTTTAGCTATAATGGAAGGAATGGGAGGTGCTTCAATCTTTGATGATTGGGAAGCAGAACAAATGCAAGCAGCTGGTGTTAACTCTTTTCTTGAGTTAGTCACTCCAGAATCTGTTGTACTTCTTGTTGAGAGATTAACAGGGATCAAGTACACTGTTGAGAAGATTGCAACTCCTGTCTCTGATGAGGATTTGTTCAGTGAAGAGAAGGGTGTTGATGAAACTGAAGCTGCTGAAGAAGATTTTATGGATATTGATGAAGACATTGTCAATGCAACAGAAGTGTTTGAGAATACTGTTGTAATTGAGGAAACTGATGCTGTTGACACTCAGGATGTAAATGCTGAAGAATTGGAAAGCATTCCTATTCACTCTACTGATCCTATTGAGGATGTGCAAGAAGAGATCAGAACAGATCATGTTGAGAAGGATTCTGATATTTCTGAGTTTGAAATGCTGAAAAGACAGAATGCAGAGCTTCAAGGCAAATTGGAAGCTGCTGTCCAAATGTTTCAAGAAGCTACTGAAAGGATGAACAAGATGCATTCTGAACACTCTTATGAGAAGGTAATGGAGTATACAATGTCCAAAATTTTTGACCTTCATAGAGTACAAGAGAAGAATTTGTCTCAGGTGTTGCATACGAAGCTGGAGCAACACATATCTTCCCTGAAGGAGTGGCATGATGAAGCCAAAAAGGGGGAAGACAGGACAAGACAAGTGATGGAACAAACACAGTCACAACAAGCTCAGCTGGTTGTAAGTCAAGATGAATTAAGAGCTGAAATTCAACAAGCTCAGCTGGTTGTAAGTCAAGATGAATTAAGAGCTGAAATTCATATGTTGAATGAAAAGTTGAAGCAAAGAAAGCAACAGAAGCAACAGGGTCAAGAGATTGTTGAGAAAAGACCTGAGGTTGCAGGAAGTTCAAGTCAGAGGAAAAGAAAGCTAGTTTTGTCTGATGAAGAACAACAAGAGGAAGAAGCTGAAAGAATGACTAGATCAAAGAGCAAAATGAAAGCTGTTATGACAAGTGAAGAAGAAAACTTGAAAAAGAAGAAAGAAAAGGATGTCAAGTTCTTGAAGACAAGATTTGATAATAGAGTTACAGCTTTGAAGAAAAAGATGAATGCTCAAAAGAAAGCTGAAGGAAAACAGTTTGACAAAGATTTTCAAGATGAAAACTTTGTGGATTTCATTGTTTTAACAGAACATATGGAATACTGGAAGAATTTGAAGAAGAAATGGCAGATTGCTAACTTCATTGTGAAGAAGTTTGGTGATCATTCTAGCAAAGAAGCAGAATTTATTGATTTTGAAGAATTTATGCTGAACATTGATCAAGAATTCTGGGAAGACATAGCACAGGTTGCTAATCGTGCTGGAACTAAGATTTTGTGCCCTGAAGAACCTAATTGGGAACCTCCAAGACTGGAAAATGGAGAACCTGATTACAAAGAGATCAACAACATTATTGCTGAGATTATCAAGGAAGAAGGAATATCTGATCATCAACATATGATGGATATCAAGGCAAGAATGTATGTGGCATTCAGAATCTGAAGATGCAGAATGAAGATGAAGGACAAGCTCAGAAGATAACATTTCTATCCTTAATCTTTATTTTTATATTTTTGTGTTTCATATTCTGTGGTTATTTGTAATATCTGATCTTATTTGAATATGAATCTGGAATTTCTGAATTGATGAACTGTTATGATTGACTACATACTTAACTACTGATTTATTAACATTTAAGTAGTTTTGGCTTCATCAAAAAGGGGGAAATTGTTGGGATATGAATCCTATAAACAATGTTCTAGTTGATGAAAGTATGTTTTGATGGCCAAAAGCAACTTAAAGTTAGTGATATATGTGGTTCTAAGTCATCTTAACTAAGTCATCTGAATATAAGCTTACTGATCTGATATGGTTACTGATCTTATATGGAAGTTATTGAACTTACATGAGTTACTGATCTTAAGTGTTTACTGATCTTAGATATTTACTGATCTTATATGGAAGTTATTGAACTTACATGAGTTACTGATCTTATGAGTTACTGATCTTATTGGTTACTGATCTGATATATGAACTGTTAGGAATTAAACTGATGTTTTGTATTGTATAGACAGCTTATAGTATAGGACTTAGAAATACTCATCTGTATATAGTTCAGTTGATGTATAGATAGGTTTTATATATGTAAAGTTGTATTTTGTTGTATTCAGCATTGTAAAGCTCAGAACAGTAAAATCAGAACACTAGATTAGGAATAGATTAGGTGAAGATCAGAAGACTAATGAAGACTCAGAGGACTACTTCAGACTAAGAAGACTTCAAGAAAAGTTGAAGAAGAGCTTAGAAGAAATCTGGAAAAGTTTTGAACAGTTTTTGGTTACTGTGATGATTGAATCAGAAGAGTAAAAATCAGCAGAGTAAAATCCGAACAGTAAAAATCCGAAGAGTAAAAATCAGAACAGTAAGTTACTGTGCTGATTTGTTGAAATTGAAGAATAAGTTTGGGAAGCTTATTTAAAAGAGTAACTGAAGATTTATTGAAGATATGATGACTAAGAAGGAAGTTACAAAGTCGGTTACAAGAAGAAGTTACAAAAACAGTTTAGAGTTAGTTGAGAGTTAGTTCACAAACTGCTAACTGTCATACTAAGTTCTATAAATACTGTATGATCTCCTACTGCTGAAGACTACTGAAGCAATTACTGATCTTAGAGAATTCAAGAGCAAGTCTACAAGCAAGAATTCACAGAGTTGAAGGAAATCAAAGCAAGAAGAAGCCACTGAATTGAAGAGAAGAATCAAAGGCTATTCAAAGAGAAGTTTTACTTTTCAAGTTTAAGTTTGTATTTTGTAAAACAAGTGTGCTAGTTACTTGGAGAATTACTAGTAGATCGAAGATATACCTGGAGGTATAATCGATAAGATCACAGTCTTAATCTTGGGACTTTAAGCCACAAGAAGCTCAAGAAGAGTAATAAAACTTCACAACTGGAGTTGTGAGAGTGGATGTAGACATTTGTCGAACCACTATAAAATTCTGTGTTCTTTACATTTACTGTTTGATATTTGTTTGAATTGTTTAATCAAGAACATTAAGAATTAACAAAGATAAAGATCTAGATAAAAGTTGAGTATAAATTTGATTGGGCTCATTAGTAATCTGATTATTCCGCATTGTGTATTCTGATATATTGAAAGATTTTTGAAAAGTCTATTCACCCCTCCCCTCTAGACATTTTCACTAGCTTACTCAATATTATTAACTCAACTTTGGGACCAACAGCAATTATAGGATCTAACCAAATACCATAAGCCCCTAAGATAGTGTTTCATAAGCACTTTCAACACGGTTACTAATGCTTATGAAACGCCCTCTCACCAAACTCCTAGACGACCTCTACTCTTTTAGTGTATAAGGTTGTCGGTCTAGCCATTAACACCCCTCTCGGGTGAGCTAATTACTAATTAACTTCTATTCAATTGATCAAAGCTCACACTCACACTCCAAATCATGCTACCCAACTCTCGTTGCAATAAACATAATCGAACATGCTTGCTAATAGGGTTGATCAACCAAATGAATCATCAAAATACAACCCTAGAAACCTAAACACCAAAATTATAAGCTAATCATGCAATTAATTCACAATTACACCAAATTCTCATCAAAACATCCACACCCAAGACAATTTAGGATTAGCCCATGGTCCTAGAAGAGAATCCCATGGCTACAATGCAAGAATTCTCAAAACCCATAACAATTAAGAAATAAATGGAAAGAAATAAGAGATTTACTAAATTGAAATGAGAATTAAAGAGATATCACCTTAAAACTTGAAATGTAGCTACAAACTTCAATTACTTACAAAGCCCAATGGAAATCTTCACTTGAATTGTCAAACTAAACTAGAATCTAAGCTATCTATCAAAGGAAATTGCAAAATATGAAAAACACCTATGACTATGTGTGATTGTGTGTGTGAATTGCTCCCCAAGGTAGTATCTCCTCCCAAAAACTGAAATAGGGCTCCTTTTATATGTTGCTAGGATTCCAAAAATGAATTTTTGCACTTTAGCCCTTCGAAATTGGAGAAAATGGCCAAAAACCCCCGAACTTGATGTCACCCGGCCGGGTGGCTCCCACCCGGGCATGCCACCCGGCCAAAACACGAACCATATAACTTGTGTGGCCTTGCCCGGGTTGAAACCACCCGGCCGGGTGGGTTTCACCCGGGCCAAATACGAAAGGCCTTAAAATCTGCCCTTGCCCGGGTAGAATCCCACCCGGCCGGGTGGGTTTCACTCGGGCCAAATACGAAGATGCTCCCTTGCACGCCTTGGCCGAGTTGAAGTGACCCGGCCGGGTCGATTCTACCCGGTCGGGTGATGTCTACCCGGCCATTTGTGTTTTTTTTGGCTCGTCCTCTCGTTTTCTTGTCTAATCACTTCGTATCATGGCCCGTTCCTTCCGAATTTCCTCATTCTAGTTCACGTTGCTCGTCCTGTCTCCTCATACGAGTATCGATGATGATCGATCACTTGTTTCTTGTGATCTTTAGTCCCAAATAGGTTCATATTCCTACGAAAACACCTCACAAACCTTTCTCAACCAATATACATCAAATCAAGTGATAATGAGTGCAAATTGCATGCAAACAAATCAATTTGGATCAAATATGCATGTGAAATATGAGCAATCGACAACCTAATCACCCTCCCAAACTTAAACCGTTGCTCGTCCCCGAGTAACAAAAGAATATAAGCGAGAGGTTGTACGATTGCAAATAGATAATCAATGAAAGATCCCACGTCTCCAATGAATGAAATGAATTCTTCTTCCTCAAGATACATTCTCAAAATGATCACAAATTCATCATTGAAAATCAATCTAGTTACCTCACACATGCACAACATACAATAACAAGTGACGGTGATGACAATATCCAAATGCTCAAGTTCAACTCACAAGATATAGTGTTTCTCTTAAACACTCAAACAAATTAAGGACAATAGACACTCATCAATCAAATCACGCATTGCAATTACCATAAGCTTGCCCAAGCTCTACCATCTTTCCACCACAAACATGTTCAACTATGAGATCAATAGGTCTTAACCAAGGACGTAACGTTGGCTCTTTGGACGGGGTATGATGAATATGGAGGAAGTGACTCGTCTAGTGGAGAACGAAAGCTGTTTTTCAACACATCAAGCTTATGCTCATAAGGTTTACACACCTTCATTCTCATTTTTCATTCAAATTTCTCACATGCAATCATCTCCTCATCTCCTCATCTTTTTGTAGCCAATCATCTCACCTTTCAATTTATTTTCTTCTAAGCACTTGGGGCTCATTGTCCCTCTTTTCTCTCTCAATTTTTTTTTTCTCATTTTCTCCCCACTTCCATCTTTTTCTTTCTTTTCACAACCTTGCCAATTTTCCTCTTCAAACCAAAGGCACTTAAGCATATGTTTTACCACTTTCTTTTTTGTTCTCCATTAGAATTGGGCATCAAAGGCTCAAAAAGCTACATGGTTAAACATGGTAGGTTGCCAAGAAAATGGGAACTCAAGCTTAAACGGGCTAACTACGGAAGATTTCTTTGGTTATTGGGAAAAATATGGCTAAGTGACTTGTAGTACGAAAGATGGCCTACATCATATCTCAACATATCACACAAGTATGATCTCAAGCAAGAACTTGGGCAAGTTCTAGAAAAACAAGCAATGAATTGATCCACTCTAAAATGAAATAAACCGGATTAATGTTTGGTTCAAAGCTCAACTCTCACCGGTTCATTCAAGACTCAATCATTCATCAATCATCATCACACATAACTCATTGTGTATGCAAAACATCCATAGGCGAATAGATGACAACAACATAAACATGATGATTCATCCCAATTATGTACACATTCAAGGAATAAAATTCACAACAATTCATCATCAAATGTGTTTCAATGATCATACCATTCAACAATCTCACAATCCAAACACAATTTGTAACATTCACTCACAACACATCCCTACTCACACACATTTCAAATCAATAAAAATCATCCATCAAATATTACAAATCCCAAGGAATTAATTAGAGTACATATTGAACATAAAGCATAAAGGGAATGGAAAAGATAAAGGGTAAGGAGAGCTTAACCACACATTCCTCTCAATGAGGTGGTGGTTGCATTCCCGGGAAACCATATTGCATGATCCACGAGTTGAAAGCTTGTTGTTGGTCTCGTAACTCCCTCATTCCATCCTCCACCGTGGTGCGCAAGCTTCTCAATTCGTTCTCCATGTTTGTGCATCTCTCGTCGAAGCTCGTTCTCATCTCTCTCATTGACGCAGTCAATCCATCGATGCTTCGTACGAGATTCCCTACACCACTCGTACCCCTCGTGTAAACTTGACCAAGATTCTTAGGCACATTTTGCGGAGGAATTTGAGCTTCATGAACCTGTTCATCTTCATCACGATGGTGAGGGCTAGGTGGTGCCTCCAATGCCTCAACATTGGTCCCTCTAGGAGGTAACTGAATAAAAAGATCCGAGACCTTTCTTCCATTTGTAAATGCTTCCACAACTAGGTGGTGCTGTGGGGACCCCGTATCCCATTTCTCGACCCTCCGATGCGACGTCAAACCCCGATATGGCAGTGGAAATACGCTCTCGTCCTCTTGCAAGAAAACAAAAGTTCTTCTCCCATCATCGAATTTCAACATCTTCATCTTTACCATCAGTGCCAAGTCAAGGAGTGATCCTCCTTTAATAGATTTTGATCTCTCAAGCTCCATTCCATAATTTTCGGCAATTGTTGTAACAATGCCTCCAAGCATGAAGTTAGAAATATCTCTCTTGGTATGCCTCATCAATTGCTCCACTACAAAAGCACTCATGTTAAGAGGTTTCCCCCTTACCATGCACCATAGCACATACAACTCATCTCTTCTAACCGACCCCGCCTCAAATCTTCCAAATATGATGTTTGATAGGATTCGATGAGCGTATCAGAACACTGGGTTTTGGATGAGTGAGGCTTTTGAGTGACTCGGATCATACTTGGGCCGATCATTCATATCCCTCCGGGTCAATCTAATCCAAAATCCTCTTCTCCAAATCCTTTCATTTCTTGAGGGGTGGTGGGTGCCACATTCATTGTCGTTCCAAACATCTCATTAATATCCTCAAACGAGAGTTCGTGATCTTCATTTCCCATCCGAAATGATATTTCGATGGGAGTTCCTCTTCTTTCCTCCTTCAATTCAATAGTGGACATGAATTCCACTATGAACTTCATCCACGACTCCCTTTGGATATGTAGAATGTTCTCCCATCCTACATTTTCGAACAACTCGTGCACGTCCTCCTTTATACCCATTCTTACCATGCACGCCTCATCCGGATATCGTGTCGGCCTACTTGTGGTGTTTATTGTCTTAGCAAAAGCCTCCACGTATTCCATCCCTCTATCTCCAAAATCAATTCCTAATTTTGATGGCCATAACCCACACTTCTCCTTACATAACTCATCCACACTCATTTCCCTTCTAGAGCTTTCTCCCTTCGATCTTTTTCTAGACATCCTTCTACAAATGAGCACAATAACAAAAATTAATGATATTCTTCAAATTATCAAAGAATTATACATTGCATGTGACTTCCATCAATTAAACATCAAGTTTTCACACTTAATTCAAGTCAAGACACGAACCTTCTTATGCTCATTCACATACAACCACAATCCTTCTTTAATTTTCTCAAATACCAACAATTTTCTCTCACTTCCTTCACAAAAGTCATGCTCACAAAGTGTTTGTAGAAATGCTTGAAAGAACAATCTTCACCAAACCAAGCAAGAACACTTCTACTAACTCAAACATAGCATGTGTAAGCATTTTTTAACAAAATCCAAGCTTTAGAAACTAACATGCTCATCAATTAAACACAACATGCTCAAGAACACCAATTATCTCATGGAAGCATAATTTCACAATTCTACCTCTGAATCCTTCAAATTTTTCCATGGGTATTTGAAATTAAGACTTGTTATTCAACATTTATCAAGAACTATCCACAATATACCAAGCCCATGGGAGAAATACCAAAGAAATCAACAAACCCATGTCAAATTTTGAATTTTCGTCACTTCCCAAAAACATGCAAGAAAAACGTTCAAAAACTTCTAAATCATGCTCATTCTTGCAAATAAATTTGGGGAAATGAGTTACATACCTTGGGTCTTGATTTTCTTGGTGAATTCCTCAAGAAAAATTGAAGAAAAGTGAGAAGAAAGCAAGGTAGATGAAGGTGCCGAATTCTTGTTCCTTTTCCAAGAGAGAATGTGTGTGTTTTGAGTGTGGGGAGGGTTTTATAGAGTGTGTGAATGTGTGGTAGGGTTTGAGTGTAAATGGGTTGGGTGGAGAAGACTTACTCGGGTCGAAATACCCCGCCCGATTTAAAACGCGAATTGACCGGGTGACAATTCGACATGGCCGGGTGATATTCAACATGGCCGGGTGATATGCGACATGGCCGGGTGATATGCGACCCGGCCACGCCATGTTTGCTTCGTCTTCTGCCCGGGTGATAACCACCCGGCCGGGTCGTTTTCACTCGGGCAACACGCTTTCCTCTATTTGCATCGACTTCTGGCCGGGTAACACCCACCCGACCGGGTCGTTTCGCCCCGGGCGCCCTGAATTTTTGGTGTCCTTCGACTTTTGGACGGGTAACACCCACCCGTCCGGGTCGTTTCCACCCGGGCAACCCATGAAAATCTCATTTTTGTGTCAAAACTTCACAACTTGCTCAATTACACTCAAAATTTCTTCTTTCCATGACAAGTTCACGCAACGTTCACTCTATAACTAAATCAAAACTTCATTGATCATGCATAGTTCTTGGTGTAAATCGAATTACAAAAACGAACATACCCCCCCCAAACTTTTTCTTTGCAAAGCAATTAAAAGTTTGGAAAGATAGTGTTGAAAGAGATTTTCACCATCCAACCAATCACAATATAGCTCACAACCAATCAACAAAATCATTTCAACCAACAATCAATAGTGTCAACAACCACCATGTACAAATATTAAACACAAGTCAAGAACTATATTCCAAACCACTATTCAACAATGACAAGTGTTCAAATTCATCACAACTCAAATACAATATATCACAAGAAAATTTCCCTATCCCCCCCAAACTTAGATATTTGCAAAGCAATATTAAGTTTGGGACGGGGTGTACCTCATGATGGCTATCAACTCCAACCTTCTTTACTTCGCAAAACTTTATCCACCACGTAGGACCTCCACCACGTGGGTATTTTGACCTACAAAAGAGAGCTTCACACAAAGAACATCAACTACTCACACTTATTCAAACAAACGAAATAAACAAAAAGAGGAATAAAACAAGTAAAAATGGGTTGCCTCCCATTTAGCGCTAGGTTTAACGTCCTATGTCGGACGGAACTCCTTTAGTTCAAGGGTTACGAAGGCCAACTACATGTACTACCCCCTTGTCGGGAAGGGAGTAGTAATGCTTAACTCGGTGGCCATTCACTTTGAATTCTTCTCCTTTTTCGTTCACAAGATCGAGGAAACCCGTAGGAAACACTTTCTTAACACGGAATGGACCTTTCCACTTTGATTTCAACTTTTCGGGAAATAGATGTAACCTCGAATCATAGAGTAACACTTCATCACCCTCTTCAAAGATTTTCATGGATAGCCGTGCATCATGCCATCGTTTTGTCTTTTCTCGAAATAGTTGAGAACTTGCATAAGCATCCTCACGAAACTCCTCAAGTTCGTCCAATTGAAGGAGTCTTTTCTCTCCACATAAATCACTGTCCAAGTTAACTTTTCTCAAAGCCCAAAGTGCTTGGTGCTCCACCTCAACACGAAGATGACAAGCCTTCCCAAAAACTAATTGGTAAGGTGACATACCAAGTGGAGTTTTATAAGCTGTCCTATATGCCCAAAGAGCATCCGGGAGCTTGCTCGCCCAATCCTTTCGGCTTGTGCTCACCGTCCTTTCCAATATCTTTTTGATATGTCGATTTGATACTTCGGCCAACCCATTTGTTTGGGAATGATACGGAGTTGCCACCTTGTGTGTAACACCATACTTTGCAAGAAGTCTCTCCATCATCTTGTTCACGAAATGACTCCCCCCATCACTTATGAGAGCTCTAGGAACGCCAAATCGAGTGAAAATTCCCTTCAAAAAGATCATCACAGTATTTGCATCGTTAGCCTTTGTAGCAATGGCCTCAATCCATTTTGACACATAGTCAACCCCAAGTAAAATGTAGGTAAAACCATTGGAAGACGGAAACGGACCCATGAAGTCTATCCCCCACACATCAAACAACTCAACCTCTACGATGTTGTTCAAAGGCATCTCGTTCTTCTTGGAAATTCCACCACCACGTTGACATTTATCACATCGGAGTACAAACTCTTTACAAGACCGGAACACCCAAGGCCAATAGAATCCCGATTGGAGCACTTTTAACGCCGTGTTCTCACCCTCATAATGCCCACCACATGGAGACGAGTGACAATGATTCATTATATCTTCCCATTCCTCCTTCGGGACACACTTCCTAATTATGGAATCGACACCCCTTCTCAACAAATAGGGGTCGTCCCAAATGTAACTCTCCACGTCCTTCAAAAATTTCCTCTTTTCATAGGTGTTTGCCCCAAATGGCATGCTCCCACTTGCCAAGTAATTGGCGATGTCCGCATACCACGGGCCCTCATCGTGAATCTTTCCCACAAATGCTCCATGGACACGTAACAACCTCTCATTCGGGAACTCTTCTTTTACTTCTCCAAATTCTTCCTTGAATTCTTTAGCTCTCTCAATCCGGGACAAGTGATCGGCTATCACATTGTCACTCCCCTTCTTATCCTTGATCTCAATGTCAAATTCTTGAAGAAGTAAGATCCATCGGATTAGCCTTGGCTTTGCATCCTTCTTCCCCATTAGGTATTGAATAGCGGCATGGTCCGTGTACACAATCGTTTTCGCACCTACTAGGTAGGGTCGAAACTTATCGAATGCATACACAACCGCTAGAAGTTCCTTCTCCGTAGTGGTGTAATTCACTTGAGCTCCGTTGAATGTTTTTGAGGCATAATATATAGCTCGGAATACCTTCTCCCTTACTTGCCCAAGAACTACCCCCATTGCCACGTCACTAGCATCACACATCAATGTAAACGGTTCCGTCCAATCCGGTGCTACTGAGATGGGAGTGTGGATCAACGCTTCCTTCAATGCACTAAAAGCATTCAAACAAGCATCATCAAAAACAAAAGGGACATCCTTTTCAAGTAAATGTGAAAGGGGTTTAGAAAGTTTAGAGAAGTTTTGAATAAACCGTCTATAAAAACCGGCGTGGCCCAAGAATGAACGAATTCCTCTCTCGTTTGATGGAGGCGGGAGCTTCTCTATTGCAACTATCTTTTCCCGATCAACCTGCAAACCTTTAGAAGACACATGATGACCAAGTACCACCCCTTCCTTAACCATGAAATGACACTTTTCCCAATTAAGGACAAGGTTGGTATCTTGGCATCTTTTAAGCACTAACTCCAAATGATCCAAACATGTGTCATATGAGTTACCAAACACCGAAAAATCATCCATGAAAACTTCCATCACTCTCTCAATTAAATCATGGAAAATAGACATCATGCAACTTTGGAATGTTGTCGGTGCATTGCATAACCCAAAGGGCATGCGTCTCCAAGCAAACGTTCCATAGGAACATGTAAAGGTTGTCTTCTCTTGGTCGGGGACCATCCCCTCAATACCAAACTCCTCAAAACCCGAATTTTCGGAGGAATGAGAATTTGTCCTATTCCAATCCTAAAGGTGATATTCAATATCCTCCCGGATTTGATCTCGGAGCAAAACTCCCAAGTGGAGAAGGGAAATCCTCCACGGATGAGCTTCTTGCACTCCTCATGAAGAGAATGGAGACAAGTGAAAAGAAATCTGAAGCAACCGACTCCATCCTTTCCCAACTCATGAGTAACCAAAAATCAATGGAATTCCAAATGGAACAATTGGCAACTTCAATTGGATCTCAATCAAACAAAGGAAAATTTCCATCGACAACCGAAGTGAATCCGAAAGAGCATTGTAAAGCAATTAAATTGAGGAGTGGCACTTCTTACGAAGGGCCAAAAATACCTACGGATGATGAAGATTGCCCTTGGAATCGGTTTTGAGGAGGAGCTTGATATCCTTGACCACGATTTTGATATGGTGGTTGTCCTTGGTATTGTCGATTCCCTTGAAAATTTTGTGGATATCCTTGTTGACCCGTGTATTGCACATCCTCCATAGGTCCCATTTGAAGATCCTCTTGCCCAAAGGATAAATGATTATCTCTTGTTTGAGATAAAACATTCACCTTTTCAATGAGTGTAGTCATCATTGCTTTTATGCTATCATTAACATCCACTTGAGCTACCCGATTTTGTGCTCCACGGTCTACTCTCATCTTGAAAGTATTGCTTGATATCCCTTCGATTATGTCATTGATCTCCTCCACCGATTTCATCCAAATTGAACCCCCCGCACAAGCATCAATGTGATGTTGATCTTCCAATCGTAACCCACCAACGAACCAACATGTTGTTTGTTCTATTGGGAAACCATGATGGGGGCATGTGATGAGAAGATTCGTAAACCTTTCCCATGCCTCTTTGATTCCCTCCGTTGGACCTTGTTGAAATGTGGAGATCTTTTGTTTGGCTTCCATAGTCTTTGAAGGAGAGTAGTACTTCAATAGAAATGTTTTCTTCAACTCTTCCCACGTCCTCACTTCTCCGGCGGGAATGCTTGATTGTAGCCAAGCTTTTGCTTTCCCCGACAATGTAAATGGAAATAGCCTCATCTTTTTAGCATCTTCCGACACTCCGTTTTGCTTGAGAGTGTCGGCCATCTCTAAATTTTTTTGAGCAAGGTGTTCATTCGGGTCTTCCTCAAATCCTTCCTCCGTCCTTCCTTCAAATTGCCTCTCCCTCAACATCCTTAATAAAGAGGCACTAATCTCAAAATTGTTTGCCTCCACCCTTGGTCTTGCCAACCCATCGTAATGCTCCCTAGGTTGAGGCTCAAAATATTCCCTCATTGGCCTTCCATGGTACACACGTTGAGGCTCTTCTATATGTGGAGGGGGAGGGATGTATTCCTCTTGAATGTGTTGAGGGTGAGGATATTGGTAAGGTGGAGGGTAAGGGTGTTGAGGTGGTGGAAATTGATGTGGAGGTGGATAGTAGGCTTGTTGTGGAGGTGGATAAGGGTAAGGATAGTATCCTTGATATGGAAGGTGGTTTTGAGGTGGATATTGTGGATTTGGGTTATGGAGATTTGGTGGTGGGTTTGGAGGTGGATTACCTCCAACTTGGTTTGCAACTTGGTGGTTCTCTCTTTGAGGCTCATCATCTCCAAGTGGTGGAGGATTCATCTCTTCAATGTTCTCCATCTCAAATGGTTCTTCTATGACTCTTTGTCGGTTCCTACTTCGATTCCTTCTTCTTGCGTGTGCCTCGATCTCAAGGTCTAACGGTTCAAGGTTTCCTCCACGTGATCTTGTGATCATGCACCTACAAAAGAATTATGTCAAAGCCCACAAAGATGAACAAAAACAAAATAACAAAAAGAAATGTTACTATCAATAACACTTAACAAACTCTAAGTCTCACTAACAACACTCGCTTAAGTCCCCGGCAGCGGCGCCATTGACTTGGACGTATTTTTGCACTTTTTAAAACTATACGATCCCCACAAGCGTATGGGTTCGTTAGTAGTAAGATAAGTATACCAAGTAAAATTTTGTTCCAAGGACTTAATTGAGTGCTAGTGAATCCCTAAAGTTACGAGTAGGCATGCTATTGTAGTAACCACACATGTTTGTTTTCATTTTTGGGAATAAGAGCAAAAATATTAAACTAAATTAACCAAAGTAATGATAACTAGTGACAAGAAATAACCAAATATCTAACTTTCGATTGAAAGTGCAAGAGAAGTAAATTGTCTTGGGTGTGGATGTTTTGATGAGAATTTGGTGTAATTGTGAATTAATTGCATGATTAGCTTATAATTTTGGTGTTTAGGTTTCTAGGGTTGTATTTTGATGATTCATTTGGTTGATCAACCCTATTAGCAAGCATGTTCGATTATGTTTATTGCAACGAGAGTTAGGTAGCATGATTGGGAGTGTGAGTGTGAGCTTTGATCAATTGAATAGAAGTTAATTAGTAATTAGCTCACCCGAGAGGGGTGTTAATGGCTAGACCGACAACCTTAGACACTAAACGAGTAGAGGTCGTCTAGGAGTTTGGTGAGAGGGCGTTTCATAAGCATTAGTAACCGTGTTGAAAGTGCTTATGAAACACTATCTTAGGGGCTTATGGTATTTAGTTAGATCCTATAATTGCTAATCAATGCACGATGTTTACCTATGCCTTTCGAGGGGGTTTGCACACCTACGTGATAGCCTTTAACTTAACCAAAGTTGTAGTAAAATCATGTAATTGGTCCACTAGTTCACTTAATTGCTCACAAAACGGAAACACCCGAGGCAATACACTTCTCTTGCACTTTCAATCGAAAGTTAGATATTTGGTTATTTCTTGTCACTAGTTATCATTACTTTGGTTAATTTAGTTTAATATTTTTGCTCTTATTCCCAAAAATCAAAATAAACATGTGTAGTTACTACAATAGCATGCCTACTCGTAACTTTAGGGATTCACTAGCACTCAATTAAGTCCTTGGAACGAAATTTTACTTGGTATACTTATCTTACTACTAACGAACCCATACGCTTATGGGGATCGTATAGTTTTGAAAAGTGCAAAAATACGTCCAAGTCAATCAGACCTAATTTTGCAAACTTTGGAATTGAAAACATTCTTGAATCTTTTATACAGAATTTTGAAAAAGGAAAAAGTTTCAGCTTTATCAAAATTCTGTATAAAAGATTCAAGAATGTTTTCAATTCCAAAGTTTGCAAAATTAGATCTGATTGACTTGGACGTATTTTTGCACTTTTCAAAACTATACGATCCCCACAAGCGTATGGGTTCGTTAGTAGTAAGATAAGTATACCAAGTAAAATTTCGTTCCAATGACTTAATTGAGTGCTAGTGAATCCCTAAAGTTACGAGTAGGCATGCTATTGTAGTAACCACACATGTTTGTTTTGATTTTTGGGAATAAGAGCAAAAATATTAAACTAAATTAACCAAAGTAATGATAACTAGTGACAAGAAATAACCAAATATCTAACTTTCGATTGAAAGTGCAAGAGAAGTGTATTGCCTCGGGTGTTTCCGTTTTGTGAGCAATTAAGTGAACTAGTGGACCAATTACATGATTTTACTACAACTTTGGTTAAGTTAAAGGCTATCACGTAGGTGTGCAAACCCCCTCGAAAGGCATAGGTAAACATCGTGCATTGATTAGCAATTATAGGATCTAACCAAATACCATAAGCCCCTAAGATAGTGTTTCATAAGCACTTTCAACACGGTTACTAATGCTTATGAAACGCCCTCTCACCAAACTCCTAGACGACCTCTACTCGTTTAGTGTAAGGTTGTCGGTCTAGCCATTAACACCCCTCTCGGGTGAGCTAATTACTAATTAACTTCTATTCAATTGATCAAAGCTCACACTCACACTCCCAATCATGCTACCCAACTCTCGTTGCAATAAACATAATCGAACATGCTTGCTAATAGGGTTGATCAACCAAATGAATCATCAAAATACAACCCTAGAAACCTAAACACCAAAATTATAAGCTAATCATGCAATTAATTCACAATTACACCAAATTCTCGTCAAAACATCCACACCCATGACAATTTAGGATTAGCCCATGGTCCTAGAAGAGAATCCCATGGCTAAAATGCAAGAATTCTCAAAACCCATAACAATTAAGAAATAAATGGAAAGAAATAAGAGATTTACTAAATTGAAATGAGAATTAAAGAGATATCACCTTAAAACTTGAAATGTAGCTACAAACTTCAATTACTTACAAAGCCCAATGGAAATCTTCACTTGAATTGTCAAACTAAACAAGAATCTAAGCTATCTATCAAAGGAAATTGCAAAATATGAAAAACACCTATGACTATGTGCGATTGTGTGTGTGAATTGCTCCCCAAGGTAGTATCTCCTCCCAAAAACTGAAATAGGGCTCCTTTTATATGTTGCTAGGATTCCCAAAATGAGTTTTTGCACTTTAGCCCTTCGAAATTGGAGAAAATGGCCAAAAACCCCCGAACTTGATGTCACCCGGCCGGGTGGCTCCCACCCGGCCAAAACACGAACCAAATAACTTGTGTGGCCTTGCCCAGGTTGAAACCACCCGGCCGGGTGGGTTTCACCCGGGCCAAATACGAAAGGCCTTAAAATCTGCCCTTGCCCGGGTAGAATCCCACCCGGCCGGGTGGGTTTCACCCGGGCCAAATACGAAGATGCTCCCTTGCACGCCTTGGCCGAGTTGAAGTGACCCGACCGGGTCAATTCTACCCGGCCGGGTGATGTCTACCCGGCCATTTGTGTTTTTTTGGCTCGTCCTCTCGTTTTCTTGTCTAATCACTTCGTATCATTGCCCGTTCCTTCCGAATTTCCTCATTCCAGTTCACGTTGCTCGTCCTTTCTCCTCATACGAGTATCGATGATGATCGATCACTCGTTTCTTGTGATCTTTAGTCCCAAATAGGTTCATATTCCTACAAAAACACCTCACAAACCTTTCTCAACCAATATACATCAAATCAAGTGATAATGAGTGCAAATTGCATGCAAACAAATCAATTTGGATCAAATATGCATGTGAAATATGAGCAATCGACAACCTAATCACTGACCATGGAAGAGAATTTGAAAATAGTTCTTTTATTGAGTTTTGTGAATCAAAAGGTATAATACAAGAGTTTTCATCACCTAAAACTCATCAACAAAATGGCATAGTAGAAAGGAAGAATAGAACACTTCAAGAAATGGCTAGAGTCATGTTATGTTCTAAGAACTTATCCAAAAGATTTTAGGCAGAAGCTCTTAATACTGCTTGTCATATTGCCAATAGAGTTTATATTAGAACAGGTTCTACTAGAACTCCATATGAAATTCTGAACAATAAAAAGCCTAACCTTAAATATTTCCATGTTTTTGGTTGTGTATGCTATATTTTGAATGACAGGGATCAGTTACATAAGTTTGACTCAAAGAGTGATAAAGACTTCTTCCTTCGTTACTCAAGAAACAACAAAGCCTATAGAATCTATAACTTTAGAACTGATACTGTACAAGAATCTGTAAATGTTGTTTTTAATGATGATACTAGCATTACAGGTAAAAGCATTGAAGATGAAGACATTTCAGACTTGATTGATGTTCCAATTAATACTGAAAATGTTGAACAGGTTCAGAATGTTGAGAAGAATGATGACACACCAGAGGAAACATCTGATAATACAAATTTTGATAACATGTATAATCTCCAGAAAACTCCTTCCATAAGAATTCAGAAATATCATCCACAAGATCAAATCATTAGTGAACAGTCTACAGGTGTTCAAACCAGAAGAAGAATGGGTATGAACTCAAAGGATGTGGTAAGGTCTATATGTATGTCATGTATGTGTCGTAAAGTTAATCATGAATGCTATCACTCTGAGATTGAACCTAAAACTGTTAAAGAAGTATTAGATGATGAGAATTGGATTGAAGCTATGCATGAAGAACTAAACCAGTTTGTTAGGAATGATGTTTGGACATTAGTTCCTAGACCAGACCATGTTAATGTCATAAGGATTAAATGGATTTTCAAAAACAATACTAATGAGATGGGAAACATAATTAGAAATAAAGCTAGGTTGGTTGCTCAAGGGTATACACAGGTAGAAGGTGTAGACTTTGATGAAACATTTGCTCTTGTTGCTAGAATTGAATCCATTAGGCTATTACTTGCTATTGCATGCTATATTGATATAAAATTGCACCAAATGGATGTTAAAGCTGCTTTTTTAAATGGTATTCTTATGGAAGAAGCTTATGTTGAACAACCTAAAGGCTTTGAAAACCCTGATTTTCCTGATCATGTCTTTAAATTAAAAAAGGCTCTATATGGCTTGAAACAAGCACCTAGAGCATGGTATGAAAGGTTGACAGATTTCTTGATTGAGTTTGGCTTTGTAAGAGGAGAAGCTGACAGAACACTGTTCATCAAACATGATAAAACTGCTATTATGATTGCTCAAATCTATGTTGATGATATAGTATTTGGTTCTACTTGTGACAATATGCTTAAACACTTTGTGAATGAAATGACATCTACATTTGAAATGTCCATGGTTGGTGATTTGAATTACTTCCTAGGATTGCAAATTAAACAGCAAAAAGATGGGATTTTTATTTCACAAAGTAAGTATGCTAAAAGTCTTGTAAAAAGATTTGGATTAGAGAGTGCTAAACACATGAAAACTCCTATGGGATCAACTCAGAAACTGAGTAAAGACAATGTTGGCCAGAATGTTGATCCAACACTGTACAGACCAATGATAGGTAGTCTTCTATATTTAAGCTCCATTAGACATGATATTATGTTCAATGTTTGTTTATGTGCTAGATACCAGGCTAACCCCAAAGAATCACATATGAATGTTGTTAAAAGAATCATTAAGTATGTTGCAGGAACAAGTGATTTAGGCATCTGGTATAGCAAAGACACAAAATGTACCTTAATAGGGTATAGTGATGCAGATTGGGCAGGTGATTGTGATGATATGAAAAGCACAAGTGGTGGTTGCTTTTATATGGGAAACAATCTGATCTCTTGGCACAGCAGGAAACAAAACTGTGTTTCTCAATCAACAGCAGAATCAGAATACATTGCAGCAGGGAGTTGTTGTACTCAATTACTTTGGTTGCAAAAAATGTTTCATGATTATGGCTTACCTAGTGATGTTTTGACTGTGTACTGTGATAATACTAGTGCTATAAATATCTCAAAAAATCCAGTGCAACACTCATTAACAAAGCACATAAGTATTAAACATCACTTCATTAGATATCTTGTTGAAAAGGAAGTTGTTAAGTTGGAGTACATATCTACTGAAAAACAATTGGCCGATATATTTACTAAAGCTCTTGATGACAAGAGGTTTTCATCTCTACGAAAATCTCTTGGTTTATGTAATATTTGAAAATATGATCAAGGGTGTTGTATCAAATGCGGCAGCATTTGAGACAACACTAAGATAAAGTCTCTTATTTGTTTCCTTGTTTTAATTTTCGTAACTATTGAACTAATGTAATTCCTTTGTAATTGATATTTGAATTTTGGGTGACTTGTGAAAAATACTAAAAGAAGCCTATACACCTCTCAAATGCTACAAAAGAAAAATCACATATTAGATGCTTTATAAATCACTGAGTAACTATGGGACACGGAGCTCGCTACTACGATGATCTCTTTTCAAAAGGTGATATAAATTGCATCAAAATATTCACAAATCCATTGAGTAACTATGGGGCACGGAGTTCGCTGCTACGATGCACTCTTTTCAAAAGATGGATCAATGTGAAGTGTGATAAAAAGAAAATAGAGCAACACATATGATGAAAAATCATGAAAAAACTGTGTTGAGGTGTATAGAATGCCAACAATAGTTATAACACTCGTAAACTCAGATTCTTATCCCAATTTTCGTGGAATTAGTAATTTTTTTTATAATTATTAAATATTATTCTCTGAAATATTTAATTCGACTAAGTCTTGCCTTATTCTACTAATTCAGTTATTATATATTCCGCATTTATTTAATTTCTGTTTTTCAGAATTCTTATTCTCCCAACTTACCACGATCGATTAATGGGGAAGTTACTTCCATTACTCCACTTCCCTCACTTTCAAAATCGTGTAACTCCCACTTCTCAATCCCTCCTATAAGATGAATCTCCATAGCAGTGTTAGTAAATACTTCAAAAGCTTTGTTAATACGTTTAAGCACAGTAATTTACAAATCTTAAATTTATTTATAGCACCCAAGTATATCTATTACCTATGTCACATCATATTTCGCCTCACACTTTTTGAGATTTGCTTTGCATTTATCTGTAGAACTCGAAAGGTCTCCAGAAATAACTTTTGTTGTCTCGTTTTGTGTGTACAACTTCTATTATGCCTAACAATTCTCAGGACTCTGCTACACATTCGAACTCAAACTCAAGCAACAAGAATTCTCCAAATCCTCTCAACCTTCTCGCAGAAATGGCATCTTCAAACTCACCAAACTCTCCATCTTTCACCGTAGGAACTATTGTTGTTCCTTACTCCGATGAACTAACACCCACTCAATCATCCCCTCTCGATATCATCCCATACAATCCTTTCGACATTCGCACATAAATTGCGAATGCGTACGCAGCTGCTGAAATTTCAGCCCCTAAGCCTCAAAATGAGCCCTCATCCAAAGCTCCCGCACCTGAAATCAATCTAGTAACCTTACATTTCCCTCTAGGCACCTCTTTCAACACCTTGAAAGATGCTTTCGAAACCCTAAGCCTCAAAATAGCACACCATGTTTTAGTGCTTGAAGGAGAAACACTGGATAATGCCATGTTCAAGGGCGATGTGGACATGCAGACTCAGCAAGAGTCTTCAGATGAAGAGGTTCTAGCCTCCAAGTTCGAAAGACTTCATCGGCAGAAAAAGGGCAAGAAGAAGGTCGTTGCTGTTCCTGCCGCAAGAAAATGGCCAGGTGGAAAAAGAAAGTCCCAAAGGAACCTGGGCAAGATTGTTGACTATACTGGGAAGAAGAAGCCCAGAACTGATGGAAACTCATCCGAACCCATTGCGGTGTCTAATTCTGAAACAGAACCGGAAACAGAGCCCAAACAAACTGCAGCTCAAGTGGAAGAAGAAGTGGTTGTTAATGAGGATGATGTGGACGAAGTAGCTGAGGAAATGGAAGAGGAGACTGAACCCATTCCACCAGTCCGACGATCAAAAAGGCTCCGAGAGCTCGAGAGTGTTGCCTCTCCGATGGCAACACCAGAACCATCAGATCATGAACAGTCATCCAGTTCTTTAGAAGAGGATGAAAACGAGGCACTTTTTTCTTCTGATGATAGAAATAGTGACTCTGATGAGAACTATAATGATAAGTCAAGCATGCAGTATAGAACCATAAGAACTAGGCAGATTCTAAGTGAAAGATTTATTAAAGTTCCTGACTTTGAAGAGCTGAATCTGCTTGATTGGTTTAAAGAAAGATCTTTGCTGAATGCCTTACAATTTGCTTGTCCTTATGTTGTTGACTGGATATATGAATTTTATGCTAATGTCCCTCAATTTGCTGGTGATCCAAACTCTACAGGATATGGACATTTTTGGTTTAGAGGAAATAGGCATATGATTACCCTTAGGAGAATCAATATTTTGCTTAAAACAAAAATTATGGAGGATCCTATTGTTACTGATCATGATGTTATGATAAGCATCTTGACTGGGGGAGTAATCACCAAATGGAGGAGAAGGATTTTGGCCTCTAAACTGACTGGTTTATATTCTGGCTTGCACAAGTTGGTTTGTTTTAATTGGTTGCCTACCACAAACAACACCACTCTCACCCTAGAACAGGCTGTTTTGATGGACAAGATTGGGCACTTGAAAAGGTTTAACTCAGGACAGGTCATTTTCACTAATATGATGACTTTTAAGTCTGATATGTCTGGAAGAGGCATACTACCTTACCCATGTCTTGTGTACAAATACCTGCTGGACAAAGCCTTTGAGAGATATGAAGATGAGGTTGTAAGCTCTTATATCCCAGGCTTCACCATTTCAAATCAGTTCTTGGTGAGAGGTGAAAGGGCGGTTGATCTTCCTTTGAGAAGGAATGATGATGAAGCAGGCCCCAGTACAACAACCAGTGTTCCAGCAAATGATGCCTTCCACAGTTCCACACTGCCTCCAGAAGGAGCTGCCTCCTCTATTTACTTATATTCCCACTATATAATGAGGCAGGTTGATATCTTGCAGGGATCCATTCTTAACTTGCAACACTCTGTGGAGGACCTCTTAATCCAAAAGAAATTTTGGATGGATCTCTTTTCCACTTCAACAGGGGGAGTAGCTGACAGTTCTCACAACCAGCCTACTAACATTGTTGCTCCACCTGATGTAGATGAACCGGATTCAGTTCTTGACCGAATTGATGAACCTGCTGCTGACACTACAATGACTGAGGGAGATGATCAAAACATCCAGGACCTGTATGGTGATCTGTGATCTGGATGCATGATAAGCTTGGAGACAGGGGGAGAACTTACACTATGGGGGAGTATATGCAGACTATGGAGATGTAGTTGATACACATTCAGCCCAATCCTTTCCCATGTGTTAATACAGTTATTTCTTTGTTGTAAAAACTTTGTACTTATGTTTTTTATTTCTCAAACTTTGTTATTTACATTATGTAACTATTTAGGATTTACTTTTATTTAAGTTATTTAAATCTAAACAAGTATTTTTTGGTTTAGATGTTGTTTATTTCTAATTTGATCTTATACAACTTGTTACTTCATCTTTTTGAAATATCAATTGTGTAAACTTCTTAATCAATATTTCTGTTGTGTGAACTTCAGTTGTGTTGATGTAGAAATGTCAAATTAGGGGAGATTGTTGATGTTGATATAAGTGTTTTGTTTAATGATCCAACACTAACAGCCGAGTGTTGTGTTTAATGTTCCCAACACTTATGACAATATCAGAATTTGTCCTTCCTTTTCTCACTAACTCTTATCTTACGCTTGTTGTCTAATGATGTCCCCAAAGCAGTTAGAAGACGTGGGCAACACCAAGTCATGCCATTGCGTGGGAGTGAGAAGTTATTAGACATGGTATAACAAGTCCCTAAATTCTAGGAGTGGTGGAGAGAAGTTACTTACCGCATGATCTCACGGTAGTGATGAACATGGGAGTTGATGGCAGTTAGTCCTTGACGCCTATAAATACAGAAGCTGCCTCAACACAAGATACACAAGAAGGAAAGCTGAATTCGACTACTATACTATATAACGCTTTATACACTTCTAGTTAGGAATATCTTTGTTTCTTCTTGTAGTTCTTCACATTATTGTAAACCCGAATAATAGTGTGTTTGAACATAGTATTATTTACTAGGTTGTGTGATTAGATCTATGAGGGAGATAGTTTCATAGAACTTAGTAAATCATTTTACACTTTCGTAGTGTTATTATACACCTCAAAGAGGTTGTACTCGTTTCACATATTTTTAATATAGTGAACAACATAGATTATTTTTATAATCTATGCAAATTTTGAATACTTCTATTTTCAGTATGTGCATTTTAATTTACGCTGCATTGTGTTGTCTGGACAGTGCCAACACGACAGACAACATCTCTGATTTCGCACGCACACACACTTTCAGATACGATCACACAATAAACATATGAATGCATCAACATGGCGATGACAACGAAGAAAATAATAAAGCTGATGCAATATTATGCTGGTTTCTTCCCCAATTCTCCACTCATTTAAGTTTCTAAATATAAATTTTAATTTTCAATTAGATTATGTTATTAATTAGCCTTAAAAAATAATCTACAACTTTAAAAAACTTGTAACAAACCAGATATCATTGTAGAAATAACGAAGACATAACAAAATAATCTTAGTTATTATAAATCAGATTAAAGCTAGAAAGTGAGCATGTCATATTCATACATTTATACCCAAATTAGAAAAAAAATTGAATTTTTTTAGTTTAGTTTTTTTTTCGATTTTTTTTTTTGTATTTTTTTCCTAAATTTTGGTCATTTAAAAAAAAACTGAAATTTTTATTTCATAATTTTATTTTTGATTTTCATATTTTTTAAGTATTTTTTTTATATTCGTTATTTTTTATATTTATTTTTTGAAAGTTAAAAAAATATAATAATATTTGACTTCGTGGTGATTCATTGGTGACTCGATAGTCGGTGTATAATTATAATTTTAATGAGTTGTATTTTAATTTAATTGATAAAATGGTAATATAGTTTTTTAAATGTATTTTTCTTTTACAAAAATTGGGGTTGAAATTAATAAAAAAGAGGGTAAATAACTAATAATCCAAGTAAAAATTGGATTTAGTTACATTTATGTAACTTGTACACATAAGTGCCTAAAAGAAGGGAGTGAACTTATTAAAAAAAGGAGGGTAAATAGAAAATTAGATCTAGTTACATGTATGTAACTGGTACACATAAGTATTTGCCCTATTTAATACAGTATGATCTTTTGTCCCAAAACATAGTCTCATTTTTTTAGGGTGTGTATAATGTCAAAATTTCTGTATTTAATGTAGGAGAAAAAAAAATAGAGTTTACAATTCTAAGATCATTTAAATAAGAACATATTTAGAAGTTTATAGGTAAAATTTAAAATTTTATGCATAATAAATGATGTTTTATTGATATGTATGAAAAATCAATTAGGACCATAATTTGGGTACTTGTTTTAATTTTAAATAAAAAGAGGGTAGGTCTTCTGTAGACTCAATTTTTTATAAGGAATTGAGTCCATTTTAAAAAATGGGTAGGATCAACAATAAAAATAAAATACGCAAAAAATATGTATGTTAATTGATGTAGCTCAAACGGTCGAAAATAGTTTATTTAACGTTGAGGTCTAGTGTTCAACTCTCACATCTAATAATTTTTACATATATTTTTTTTAATTATAAAAGTGCATGTTGAAAATAAGGAAAAGTGTAACATGCATTTTACAATTTTTTAGCATTTTATTTTGCAATATTTGTAATAATAATTTCAGTTATAGTGACATACACTTGTTAGTAATGTTATGTTACACATTTTAGATATATTTTATTGCATTTTTCAGTTGTAGTGGCTTACAATTTTCAATAATATTTTTAGTTATATTGACTTACACTTTTTAGTAATGTTATGTTACACCTTTTAGTCGTATTTTGTTACACTTTTCAGTTATAATAACTTACACTTTTCATTAGAATATTGTGTTGCACTTTTCAAGTATATTGACATGCACTTTTTAATAATATTGTGTTGCACTTTCTAGTTATAATGACTTACACTTTTCATTAAAAGTTTTGTTGCACTTTTCAATTATAGTGACTTACACTTTTTAATAAAAAAATGTGTTACACTTTTTAGTAATATTGTGTTACACTTTTTAGTAATATTGTCTTACACTTTTCAACACACACATTTTCGAAAAAAAATTACCAATAAAAAAAAGTAAAAAAAAATAATAATAAAAAAAAATTGACCTAAGTCAAAAAATTTATTCAGAATATTCTTGAATATTTAGGGTTTAAGGTTCACAAAGTCAACTCAATTCCTTATAAGAAATTGATTCTATATAAGACCAATTCATAAAAAAGTGCATATTTAAAAATTTATAGATAAAATTCAAAATTTTACACACTAAAAATGATGTTTTATTGGTTTGGGTAAAAAATGAAAAAAGAGATCACCATTTTGGGATGGAGGGAGTATTAAATGTATATAATACTAACAAAAAAAAATTTAATTTAGAGGTTAAAAATATGTTTATTTTATAAAACTCATGATTGATGCAATTTGTGAAATGAGATTCAGTGCAATTGATGAGAACTTTTGTCTCAAGATCACAATTGTAGTTCGAGTTTTACGAGGGTCTTGCAACAATTTGTAACTATGTATAATTACTTACGTAAATAGCAAAATCTAATTCAAATTAAACTGATTTAAGACTTTTAGAAGACACAAACGTTTTTCATCTTCTTGCTCTCGAATATCCATTCCCAGCATATACAAAACCCTTGTTTGTTCTGTTCTTACGCTTTGTAAGTTTGGCCGGACCTGTGAGCACTATCCAGGGCGTCTTCTACTTTGCGGGTAAATAATTTTTCTCTTGACTCGACTTGTTGTTATCGACATATTCGATATTGAAGTATATTCCCTTATTGATGTTTCTCCTAAAATACATATCTACATTAACTTGTTCAATTCGATTGTACTGAAATTTATAGGCTTTGTTCCTTTCTAAAAAAGGTAAACAATACTAGTATTTGTATTCAAATCACTCGTTACAAATACAATGAGGTTGCGTTTGGATGGAGGGATTTGATTTGAGGAGGCATTTTAAATTAGAGGGGTTAAAAATAGATGGATTTCAAATGACATGGTTTTAGTGGGGATTTGAAATCTCTCTCAATTTTAACTAAAAGTGTGTGAACACAAATTAAGTATTTGAAATCCATTCATAATCCAAACATGTAGAATGAATTTAGAATGTGAATTTCAAATCCATAAGCCCAAATCCACCCAATCAAACGGAGCCTGACATGATTTAGGAAATAATTACACATTTAACATTATACGTGCAAATCATGTAACTGAAAATAAGTATTTGTCAATATTCGCTCACAAACTCCATTATGAATTTATTTATTTTGAAACATCTCCATCATATACAACCATATTCCATGAATTATGTACAAATTTATTATCATATTGATTTATTTATTTATTTATTTATTATAGAATGCAAATTAAACCTTGGATTGCGTTAAAAAACCAATATTCGTGGGTGTGGCATATTATAACAATTGTTCATTAAATGCATCGCACATGTTTAGTGCATCAATATATGTGAGTGTTATCTCATAATCTCAAAATCAGCACAGTAAACTACTGAGCTGATAGGATCAGATAAGATAACTTAGGCCTTATCAGATGAGTTGAAGAGTTTCAATCAGATGAGAAGGTGATGCTTAGAGTTCAGCACAGTTGGGATCAGCACAGTAAGATCAGCACAGTACTGGACTAAGATCAGTACTTCAGCAGACTGGACTAAGATCAGTACTTCAGCAGAGTGTACCAAGATCAGTACTTCAGCAGAGTAGATCAGCTCAGTACCAGATCAGCACAGTACTTGGGTCAGCACAGTACCAGGTCAGCACAGTACTTGGGTCAGCACAGTACTTGGTCAGTGCAGTTAAGATCAGCACAGTATGAAGTCTATCAGCAGAGTTAGCTTTTGATCATCAGAGCAGAAGAGTTGGGTATCAGAACACTAAGTAGTGATCTGATCTTTATGGGCAAGTCTTCTGGTTCGAAGTTAGTTAGTTTAACTAACAGTTTTACAGTTACAACAACTTGAGGGCATAACTACCATTTCAGTTGGGCAGTAACAGAGCACATGGGTTGTTACAAGCGGTTGCAAACGGTTGATAACTACTCAAAACAGTTCCTAACAGCAGCAACTACCTTTGGTCTTTATATACTCTTGTTTGTGTACATTGTAAATGTTGATTTTTGGATGAGAGATTTAGTACGTTATTGTATTCTTTGAGTTGTGTGAGTTCACGAGCGAAGTGAGGAAATATCCAATTCCGAGTGAATGAGTGTGTAAACATTCTTTATCAATCAAAGAAGTACTAGTCTGGTCCAGTGGATGTAGATCACATTGATCGAACCACTTAAATTCTTGTGTGTTGTTTGTCTCGTTGATTACTTTTTCGAATTACTATCCTAGAGCAGTTATTTCTTCTATATTCAAGTGTTCTAATTAGTTGGAGACGTCTAACCGATCGGAATCATCTTGACAATTGGCGCCGTCTGTGGGAAACCGAAGTAGTTGCAGATCTAAAGATGGGGAATTCTACCAAGTACAACATAGAGAAGTTTACAGGCACTGGAGATTTTGGGCTGTGGAAGGTCAAGATGCAGGCCCTCCTTGAACAGCAAGGATTATTCGAGGCTCTCTAAGAATCCGAAGAGATTGCAGAAGAAACTGCAACAGCTGCGGCTGAAAGGAGCAAGTTGCTCAGGAAAGCTCGAAGCACGATCCTATTCTGCCTTGGAGATAAGGTCTTGAGGGAGGTTGCTAAAGAGAAGTCAGCGAAGGAGGTTTGGGACAAGCTTGAGAAGCTATATATGGTGAAAACTCTTGCTAACCGACTCTATTCGAAACAGAAGCTGTATGCCTTTAGAATGGGAGATGACAAACCCATTACGGAGCAGCTAGATGAGTTTAACAAGATTCTTGATGATCTGGAGAATTTGGATGTCAAGTTAGAGGAAGAGGATAAGGCTCTGATCTTGTTGAGTGCTCTGCCTAAGTCCTTTGAAATCCTAAAGGACACCATCTTGTATGGTAGAAAGGAAGCAATCACATTGGAGGATGTGATCTTGGCTGTCAAGTCCAAGCTGTTGCATAATAAGACATCTCAAGGAGATAAAAGCAGCAGTAGGGAAGGATTGGCAATCAAGGGAGGTCAGAAGAAGTCTGTCTCCAAGAAGGGGTCTAGTCAATCCAAGGGAGCTGATAAGGGTAAATCAGCAGTGTCAAATCAAGGGGAAGTAGTGTGCCACCACTGCAACAAACCTGGGCACTTTAAGAGTACTTGTTACAAGTACAAACAGCTTATGAGAAAATATGGTCCTAAGAACCCTGTTGATAAGAATCAAGCAAATCAAACCCAAGATGATAAGGAGCAGAAAGGCTATGAGTCAGCTCAGTCCCTATCCATCACTTCCACTAAAGAGCAGCAAGATTGGATTTTAGATTCAGGGTGTTCTTTCCACATGACTCCAAGAAGAGAGTGGTTTCATGATTTTAAGCATCAGAATGGAGGTTCTGTGTTGTTAGGGAATGATCACACTTGCAAAGTCAGAGGTGAAGGTACAGTACACTTGAAGATGTATGATGGAGTAGTGAGGATTCTCAAGAGGGTCAGGTATGTTCCTGAACTCAAGAGAAATTTGATATCTCTTGGTATGCTGGATTCATTGGGCTATAAATTCCAGTCTGAAGATGGAGAGCTCAGAGTTTCAAAGGGGAAGCTTACTGTTCTTAAAGGTGAGAGAAGAAATGATCTCTACTTTCTTAAGGGGGAACAGTTATTGGCAGATCAGATGTGGCAAGGGTGCAAGACAACTCAATGTTGTGGCACAGAAGATTAGGTCATGTAGGAGAGAAGGGCCTACTTGAGCTAAGTAAGCAAGGATTGCTATGTGGTGACAAGATCACAAAGCTGGATTTGTGTGAGCACTGCATTCTTGGGAAATCCAAGAGATTGAAGTTTGGGAAGAGTTCACACTCTACCAAAGGAATTTTGGACTATGTCCATTCAGATTTATGGGGGCCAGCTAGGAATCGGACCAGAAGTGGTGGGAGATACTTCATGTCTATCATAGATGACTACTCAAGAAAGGTATGGATCACTATCCTGAAATCCAAGTCAGAAGCATTTGAAAAATTTAAGGAATGACTCACTGAGGTGGAGAATATTTCTAGAAAGAATCTCAAGCATTTGAGAACTGATAATGGGCTGGAGTTCATATCAGAAGAGTTCAATGTTTTCTGCAAGAAGAAGGGTATAGTGAGGCATAGAACAGTACCAGGTACACCTCAGCAGAATGGAGTAGCTGAGAGAATGAACCAAACTTTACTTGAGAGAGTTAGATGCATGTTGAGCAGCTCTGGATTGCCTAAAGTATTTTGGGGAGAAGCAGTGTCAACAGCAGCCTACTTGATAAACAGAAGCCCTTCCTCAGCTGTGCAATTTAAAACCCCAGAAGAGTTATGGTCTAGCCATGTAGCTGAGTACAGTAATTTGAAGGTGTATGGTTGTTCAGCATATGCCCATGTCAAGCAAGATAAGTTTGAGCCTCGAGCCTTGAAATGTGTGTTCATAGGATATCCTTCAGGTGTGAAAGGATACAGATTGTGGTGCCTAGAAGCTGGAATGCAGAAGTGTATTATCAGCAGAGATGTAACTTTTGATGAAAGTAGAATGCCATTGAAAGAGGAGGCAAGCTCCAGTACAGCACACAACAAACCAGATGAGACACAGGTGGAGGTGGAGCATGGTGACATCAGAACACTAATTGAAGATCAGATTGATCCAGATGAGGAGGAGAATACTCATAGTGATACTGAGCTTCATGAATATCAGGCATCAGCTGACTAGGGACAGAACCAGAAGAGAAGTCCACCCACCTCAGAGGTATGGTCAAGCTGACATAGTATCATTTGCATTATGTGCAGCTCTTGAGGTGGAGTCTTTGGAGCCTAAAACTTACACATAAGCCATCAACTGCCATGACAAGGAGAAGTGGTTAGTTGCTATGGAAGAAGAACTGTTATCTCTGAACAAGAACCAGACTTGGGAGATTGTTGAGAGGCCTAAGAACAAGAAACTTGTTGGGTGTAAGTGGATCTACAAGAAAAAGGTGGAGGCTCAGAGAGGTGGCAAGATTAGGTACAAGGCAAGACTTGTAGCTAAAGGATTTACATAGAAAGAAGGTATTGACTTTAATGAAATCTTCTCACCTGTTGTAAAGCATTGTAGCATCAGAATCTTGTTGGCTATGGTTGCTCAATATGAATTGGAGCTGCATCAGATGGATGTGACCACAGCATTTCTTCATGGGACTTTAGATGAGAAGATCTACATGAAAATACCAGAAGGGTTGGACATAGAAGATGGAGAAGACAAAGTGTGCTTACTCAGAAAATCACTCTATGGACTCAAACAAAGCCCTAGACAATGGTACTTGAGGTTTGATGAGTACATTTGCTCAGCTGGTTTTGCAAGAAGCTTGTATGACAGTTGTGTTTACTTCAGGAGGGTTGGGAGTTCAGTTACCTATCTTCTGCTGTATGTAGATGATATGTTAATAGCTGGGGAGTCTATTAACAGTATCAATCAAGTTAAGGAGATTCTCAAAAGGGAGTTTGAGATGAAAGATCTTGGTGAAGCTAAAGTGATTCTTGGGATGGAGATCAGTAGAGTTGAGGGAGCAATTCAGCTTAGTCAGCCTACCTATCTGAGGAAGGTGTTAGAGAGATTCAGGATGGATCAAGCTAAGTCAGTTTCTACACCAATTGGTCAGCATCAGAAGCTATCCAATCAGATGTGTCCCAAGAACAGCCAAGAAAGAGCTCAGATGAGTAAGGTTCCTTATGCCAGTGCAGTAGGGAGTTTAATGTATGTTATGGTGTGTTGTAGACCAGATTTAACTCATGCAATGAGTGTAATCAGTAGATACATGAGTGATCCAGGCTTAAGTCATTGGGAGACAGTTAAGTGGGTCATGAGATATGTTCTAGGATCAGCTGAGAAAGGTCTGAAATTTCAGAAGATATCAGATGAGGGAGAAGCACTTGTGGGATATGTTGATGCCGACTATGCAGCCAATGTAGACACAAGAAAGTCCTTGACAGGGTATGTATTCACCTTATTTGGTACAGCTATATCATGGAGGTCAATACATCAGTCCGTAGTTGCATTATCTACTACATAATCAGAATATGTAGCCTTGACTGAAGCAGTAAAGGAGAGCATGTGGCTTAGGGGAATCTTGAAGGAGTTTGGTATATCACAAAGAAGTGTGACTGTCTTCTGTGATAACCAAAGTGCAATACATCTTGCAAAGCATCAGGGGTATCATGAGAGAACTAAACATATAGAAGTAAAGTTGTACTTTGTAAGAGATATTGTTGAGAAGGGGGTGGTCCAGGTAGTGAAGATTGCTACAGAGGAGAACCCTGCTGATGCATTCACTACGGCATTGCCAAAAGAGAAGTTTGGCTTGTGTCTTAGACTTATTGGACTACATTAATTCCTCTGAGGAGAAGACTATTGTTCTTGTGGCAGAAGATCAGTAGTGGAGGCTATTCTTTGAGGAGAATAGTGTTGGTGTTTTGTTTTGGTGGAGATTAGTTCGATTATGAGCTAAAGGTGGAGAATTGTGAGTGTTATCTCATAATCTCAAAATCAGCACAGTAAACTACTGAGCTGATAGGATCAGATAAGATAACTTAGGCCTTATCAGATGAGTTGAAGGGTTTCAATCAGATGAGAAGGTGATGCTTAGAGTTCAGCACAGTTGGGATCAGCACAGTAAGATCAGCACAGTACTGGACTAAGATCAGTACTTCAGCAGACTGGACTAAGATCAGTACTTCAGCAGAGTGTACCAAGATCAGTACTTCAGCAGAGTAGATCAGCTCAGTACCAGATCAGCACAGTACTTGGGTCAGCACAGTACCAGGTCAGCACAGTACTTGGGTCAGCACAGTACTTGGTCAGTGCAGTTAAGATCAGCACAGTATGAAGTCTATTAGCAGAGTTAGCTTTTGATCATCAGAGCAGAAGAGTTGGGTATCAGAACACTAAGTAGTGATCTGATCTTTATGGGCAAGTCTTCTGGTTCGAAGTTAGTTAGTTTAACTAACAGTTTTACAGTTACAACAACTTGAGGGCATAACTACCATTTCAGTTGGGCAGTAACAGAGCACATGGGTTGTTACAAGCGGTTGCAAACGGTTGATAACTACTCAAAACAAGTTCCTAACAGCAGAAACTACCTTTGGTCTTTATATACTCTTGTTTGTGTACATTGTAAAGGTTGATTTTTGGATGAGAGATTTAGTACGTTATTGTATTCTTTGAGTTGTGTGAGTTCACGAGTGAAGTGAGGAAATATCCAATTCCGAGTGAATGAGTGTGTAAACATTCTTTATCAATCAAAGAAGTACTAGTCTGGTCCAGTGGATGTAGATCACATTGATCGAACCACTTAAATTCTTGTGTGTTGTTTGTCTCGTTGATTACTTTTTCGAATTACTATCCTATAGCAGTTATTTCTTCTATATTCAAGTGTTCTAATTAGTTGGAGACTTCTAACCGATCGGAATCATCTTGACAATATATGTATTTCCTTATTTTATTGCGGTGGTTATTGAAATATTTGAAATACTAGACTCCATATACGAGAGCAATAAATAAAGGTCATGTCACTCTTTTTCTTAACGTTATATTCTTTTAGGCTCCGTTTGGATGGAGAAATGTGAGCTATGGATTTCAAATTCATCATTCAAATTCACTCCCCTTATTTGGATTAAAAAGTAAATGAATGGATTTAAAATCCTAAGCATATTTTTTTAGTTAAAATTGAGAGGATTTTAAATCCTCCCTAAAATCATGTCATTTGAAATTCATCTATTTTCAAAACCTTTTATTTGAAATACCTCCTCGAATCAAATCTCTCTATCCAAATACAACCTTAGGTTTTGTTTGGATGAAGGGATTTGATTTGAGAAGACATTTCAAATGAAAGGAGTTAAAAATACATGAATTTCAAATGACATGATTTCAGTGAGGATTTGAAATCTCTCTCAAATTTAACTAAAAAGTGTGTTAACACAAATCTAAGTATTTGAAATCCATCCATAATCCAAATATGTAGAATGAATTTGGAATGTGGATTTAAAATCCATAAGCCCAAATACACCCAACCAAACGCAACCTTATATAATTTTGAGCTTTACTTAACAACTTCTATTTCTAGCAGCTGTGGTTACAGGTTGTGTTTATGTGATGGTGGCATTGGTGGGGGAGGCGATGGGCTTTGTAGAAAGAAGGAGATGCAAAAAAAAGTTACGGATGCATTTGCGGTGGATGATTCCACTTTTCGTGTTTTTATTAAAGTTTGCAAGAGGACATTGAGTTCTTTAACTAATTGTTCTTACTTTGTTTGTAAAGAGTAGTGTCAATATGTATACATAGTTACATACGTTATCACTAGGGTTGCTTGTTCTTTTGGAAGTCCTCATTGTTTGGATGTTTCACCAAAATTTGTGGTTGGACTTTCTCCAACTATGTGCTCTTTTTTTGAACAAAGGAGGTGGTTGTCGAAAAATAAAAAAGTTAACAACTTTAATTTAGTTTTAGCTCCAACAAATTACTGTCACCTATTTTTCAACACAGTCATCTCTCAAGTGTATGAGAATTGTAATAGTGTGATAAAGTGTTTGGTTAAAGGGTGAGTCTCTTGTGCACTCAAGTACACGGTATAGTTGAGTGGACTTTGACCGGTCAACTGTTGGTCAACGATCAATTTTTTTTTTTTTCGATTTTTTTTTAAAACATAAAATTTACATTTTTCAATTATATTTTCAGCTATATTAACATACACTTTTTAGTTATAATATCATACACTTTTCAGTTATAATAACATACACTTTTCATTAATATAAACTTACATTTTTCATTAATAGAACATACACTTTTCAGTTATAATAACATACATTTTTCATTAATAGATCATACACTTTTCAGTTATAATAACATACATTTTTCATTAATATATAACTTACACTTTTCATTAATAGATCATACACTTTTCAGTTATAATATCATACATTTTTCAGTTATAATAACATATACTTTACAGTTATAATATCATACACTTTTCAGTTATAATAACATACAATTTTCAATTATAATAACATACATTTTTCATTAATATAACATACACTTTTCAGTTATAATAACATACACTTTTCATTAAAAATAATGTTGCATCTTTCAATATATTAACATACACTTTTATTAAAAAAATTAAGATGCACTTTTCAATATACTAACATACACTTTTTCAAAAGAAAAATTAAAAAAATTAAAAAAAAAAGACAAAGTTTGACCGTTGATCGGTCAACAGTTGACCAATCAAAGTCCACTCAAGTACACCGTATACTTAAGTGCATATAACACTTTGGTTTGGTTAAATTATCAATCCACGAGAACTAGTTAGTACAATGTGATTCTGCGTTGACCACTACAAAAAACGAGCGTTTTAGAGACGGAACATTGCCGACGGATTAATTTCTGTCACCATTACCGACGGACTTCCAACGGAATCGTGATATTTGAAAAATCAACGTAATTGCTGACGGAATTCCGTTCCGTCGGAATTTACCGACAGAATATTTAAATTATGCATACCGACGGAAATTCCGTCGACTGTTGACCCATTAAATTCGCACCGCCTCAATGCCCAATAAGGTAACCGTTGGCATTAAAGTAGACGGTTACCGACGGAATATCCGTCAGAAATTCCGTCGGTAACCAATTTTTTTTAATATATAAGCAAGCGAGGCTTATAACTTGACGAAAAAAAAATCTCAAGCGTTTGTGGTCGAGGGATTCGGGGCGGACGAGGTTAAGTTTGAGCCATTCAATCAATTTTCTCCGATTACATTGATACGGTACGTTTTCTTAATTAGTTTTATTACTTAGTTTTACTAATTATATATGTTTATGCATGCATATACGTAAATATGAATAAATTTCTATAATTTAATGTTGATTTGCACGTTATTGATTTAGTTAGTTGTTATAATAGATTATGATCATGTTAGTATGTTATTTAATTTGTTGATTAAGAATAATTTTGATAGAGTAGTTTTTTAAGGTTAATTAATTAATTGTTATATGTATAGTAAATTACTAGTTTAAATTAGGAATATGTTGATTAAATTAGTAATTATTAATTAAATTAGGAATATACTATATTAGTAAATTTTTTAAATTAGGAATATGTTTATTAAATTGATAATTATTGATTAAATTAGAAAATTATTATTTTAATTAGATTTAAGTTTGTTAGTTTAGGAATATGTTAAATTTTTAATTATTGATTCAATTAGAAAAATAATAATTAAATTAGGTTATTGTTGATTAAATTAGGAATATGTTGATTAAATTGTTAATTATTGATTAGATTAGAAAATTTAAGGATCAAATTGGATTATTATTTATTAAATTAGGAATATGTTGATTAAATTTTTAATTATTGATTAGATTAGGAAAATGTTGATTAAATTGGTAAATTGTTGATTAAATTAGGAATATGCTATAATTAAACTAGTAAATTATTGATTAAATTAGGTTATTGTATATTAAATTAGTAAATTATGGTTAATTAAATTATGTATTTTTTTATTGAGTAAAACACATGAGTCAAGAACCGAATGAGGGTTCTAGTTCTGGTTCACGTGGGCCATCTGGGTCACGTGCAAGGAGGCCTCGGGGTCAACTTAAATCGACGCCTGTGATGGCTCCTTCTGTGGCAGTGTCGACGCTGACTACGATGTCGTCTCATTCGTCGATAGCCGTAGGATCCTCCTCTCGTCAGCATCCCGTTCCATCCGTAGACCGTAGGGAAGAGGTTTGGATCCATTTAGGATCGTAAGTCAATAATTTTAATGTTTAAAAATATTAAATAACGATTAACTTTATTTATTTATAATGTGTGAGTTTATAAATTTGTTAATAATGTTACAGGTTGTTGCCTGGTAATGAGGTGTCCAGGATCTGCACAACATCCTTTCTAAAGTGCAAGATTGCTAGGGGTGCTATCACTTGGAAGAAGGTGCCGCCCGGTAAAAAGGATGAATACTTCGAGGAGTTCCAGGTATATAATTACAATAATCTATTATACATATTACTTGATAAATATGTTGAATATTTGTAGAAAAAGGCCTGTTGGAATACAACGATCTACTCGGACGAGGCTATTTACCAGAAGTGGTACAGTGTTTGTTCTACTCGGTACACGAACATGATGTACGACTGGAGAGTGGTCTTTCGCAACCACAACAAGGCACAGCTTCTAGGGAAAGACGAGGATGAGGTTGACCTGTGGGAGTCGTTGGTTGTGTGTTGGATGGACCCGAAGTACGTGGAGAAGTGTGAGAAAGCTCGGGCCAACCGCAGAACCGATGTTGGAGGCGGGATGTCAAGGCATCGGCGGGGGGGGGGGGGGGGGGGGGGGGAGCTCGGTCTGTCCTCGAGCAATCAATTGCTCTCGTAAGTTTTCATTGATTTTAAAATTTTAATAATTATATTTAATTTATTTGTATTAGTTATCTAAATTAATTTGTATATGTTCATTTGATACGTAATAGGAGCGGGAGATGGGACGTGCACCCACCCACTTGGATCGGATGAGCATTATTCATCTGTTTGATCCCGAGACACGGACGTCCAGATCAAGCTCCAGGTCCAAGTGCAGCGCAGGCCGACGATGATGACGACGTCAACGTCAATTTGGGTGGCGATATGGATGATTTTTTTAACGACTATCCTTGAACAATTTAATTTTGTGTTGAACTTATTTCATTTTGTGTTGAACTTATTTAATTTTTTGCTGAACTATTTATCTTTCCGTTGAACAATTTTTTTTTCTATAAATAAATTTGTGTTGATCTAATAATTTTACTATTTTGTGGGAACTTTTATTTTTATGTAGTATATGTGGTATAACATAACAATTATATATGTTAGTGTTTTTAGTTTATACCAAACAAATTGAATTAATAAAACATTAAATTGATTAAAAAACCCATCACATTACCGACGGAATAGACATTCCGTCGGCAAACATAATTTGCTAATGCCGCCGGAAAATTCCGTCGGTAAGATATCATGCCGACAGAATTTTGGGCGGGTAAAATGCCGATGGAATTATCATTCCGTCGGTATTTCCGTCGGCAAATTTCATCAGAATTACTTCAAGTAGACGAATTTTTGTTCACTTTCATATTGCAAATTAGAGGTTTATGCTCTGGTATTCAGAAACATCAAATTACGGTACGTTTTCTACCATTTTTACTCTATACATAAAACCATATAATGCAATTACATGTTTTATATTATGTATGTATCATATGATTGATTTGTTTGAATTTATTATAAGTTTAGTTTAGTAATGTGTTGCTCCACTTAAATGTTTAACAGATGGAATTGCCTATCAGTCGTTGGATGTACTGTACTCCTAGATTGGTTTTAGGAAATGTGAATGTTGAATTTTATAATGAACTCGTGTCATTTGTTGAATTTGCAAAGCGCCACCCACATTACATGATTGGAGATTGCATTAGGTGTTCGTGTAATGCTAACAAATGTCAAAATAAGCAATATAAAGAGATTGATGAGGTTCTAGTACATATTGTGAAGAATGGTTTCGTTGATAATTATTATAATTGGACTAGTCATAGCGAAGCACGTTGGCCTTATAGATTTGATGACGTGTTATACTATTACACTGTTGGAATCTATCAACAACAAGCAAATGTTGATCATGTTGGCACCAGTAACGAGGTAGAACAGCAGTTTGGGGACGTAGAACAACAGTTTGGGGCAGAAGAACAATAGTTTGGGGAAGAAGAACCGAATATGTATCAAACAATGATCAGGGAAGCTGGTTTTTCAAACATGGAAGAGGAGCCGACAGATGACATTTCGGTTTTATGAGATGCTAAATTAGTCGAAGAAGATCTGTATCCGGGTTGTGAATCTCACTCACAGTTGTCATTTAATGCACTACTCATGGCCATTAAGACCGAAAACAGGCTTTCTAATAGGGCATACGAGCAAGTGACACAATTATGCAGTGAAATTTGTCCTCAAAATAATAAGGTGCCTATGACGTTTCATCAAAGCAAACAAATGTTGAAGAATGTTGGTTTGCGGGTTGAGAAGATTGAATGTTGTGTGAACGGTTGCATGTTATATTGGGGTGACGAAGATAGCAGTCTGAAGATGTGTAGAATGTGTGGCCATCCCCGGTACAAAGAGGAACGTCGAAAGGGACCCGGTGGTCAATCGAAGAAGACGAAGAAGGAAGTGCCATATAAGAAGATGTAATACCTTCCTATCATTCCCCGTTTAATGAGATTATATCAATCAAGTGTCACAGCACAACACATGACGTGGCATGCTAGAGATTCCTTTTCGGCTGAGTCGAGCGAAATGCGACATTCGGCAGACTCTGAGGCCTGGAAACACCTTGACAACGTGTTTCCAGGTTTTGCTTGTGAACTGAGGAATGTGAGATTAGGTTTGAGTATTGATGGTTTTGCACCGTTTGGGATGCATGGGAAGCAGTATTCTTTGTGGCCGGTGATACTGACTCCGTATAATCTTCCTCCATGGATGTGCATGAAACCTTAAACAATGTTTCTGACTGTATTGGTGCCTGGTCCATCGAATCCAAAGGATAAACTGGATGTTTATCTCCAACCTCTTATAAAAGACTTGATCCTCTTATGGGAGAATGGAGTCCAAACGTACGATGTTTTTAGAAAGCAGAACTTCACGATGCGTGCTGCTATTTTGTGGACCATTAGCGACTTTCCTGCATATGCTATGTTGTCCGGGTGGAGTACGGCCGAAAAGCAAGCATGTCCGTATTGTATGGAGAATTCTGAAGCTTTCAGTCTCCTGATGAGTAGAAAAGTTTCATGGTTCGATAATCACTGTAAGTTCTTACCTCGAGACCATCCATTTCGAAGAAATAAGCAGAACTTCTTAAAGAACAGAGCAGTCACTAACAATCGACCTCCACTTCGAAATGGTATTTTATACATTTATTTAATGAGTATTAAACATATATTTCTTTATTGCTTTTAGTGTCATTTATAATTTATTCTCCGTACAGGACGTAGGTTGTTACATGAGATTGAGTGGACGGGGTTGAAAAAATGTACTGAGGAAAATGCAGCGGAACACAACAGACGAATTCTGGGTGGTTGGAAGAAAAGGAGTATTTTTTGGGACTTACCATACTGGAGTACTTCACTATTGATACGACACAATTTGGATGTGATGCACATTGAAAAGAATGTGTTTGACAATGTGTTCCACACAATCATGAACACAGAAGGCAAGACGAAAGACACTCCAAAGTCTCGGGTGGAGTTGAACACTCTTTGTCGACGTTAAGAGTTGAAAAAGGATGCATGTACACGTAAATTTCCAAAGGCTAGCTACACATTGGATAAGCCACAGAAACAAAAATTGTGTAGGTGGATAAAGGAGTTGAACATTCTGGACGGCTACGTGTCGAACTTGAGTCGATGCGTAGACACAACAACGGGTAAGGTTGCAAGGATGAAGAGTCATGATTGTTATGTATTTATGCAACGCTTGATACCGATTGCGTTCCGAGAACTTCTTCCTCTCAATGTGTGGAGGACTAACGTCTACAACGATCAAGATCGATGATATGATTCGTTTAGAGGAAGACATTCTAGTGATTTTGTGTAAGTTGAAACAAATTTTTCCACCTAGCTTCTTTGACTCGATGGAACACTTACCCGTTCACTTAGCGTATGAAGTGAGAATTGGTGGTCCGGTGCAATACAGGTGGATGTACCCATTTGAAAGGTAAAATCTTACTTAATTTATTTCATTACAATTACACATGATTCTTAGTTTATATATATATATATATATATATATATATATGTATATATGTATATATGTATATCAGGTATCTCCACATCTTGAAACACAATGCTAAACAAAAGAAAAACGTTGAAGCATCGATTGTGAATGCATATTTGAATGAAGAGGTTGACATGTTTTGCTCTTATTACTTTGAAGACCACGTCAACACAAAGTTAAGAAGTGAACCACGTAACTTCGGTGGTAGATCCGCTGACAATATCAGTGAAGAGGTTGATGGAATGCTCTCCATATTCAAGTCTAAGGGACGACCAATAGGAAAACCCACTGAACGATATTGGGAGACGAACTCGGAGGCAGAAGTAGCACAAACGTATGTGTTATTGAATTGTGATGAAGTTCAGTCGTACATTGAGTAAGTATTTCATATATAAATCGTCTATTTAAGTACCACTTCATTTATGTCATTTAATATTAACCAAGTTTTTGAATGTTGTGAATTAGGATGTACACTCAAGAACTACGACGAGCAGAACCAAACATCTCAGATACATATATAGATGCTCGTATTCAACGTGAATTTGCCCGATGGTTCCAACGTTATGTGAGTACCATTTAATTATGTTTTACGTAAATAAATCAATATTGTTGGTCCTGAAAGGAGTATATAACAAGTGTATGGGGGGGGAATACACTTGTATGCAATTCTTTTGCTAATTTGATCAAACCAGAGTTCAGCAAGGTTGTCTTGGACAACTCTGCTGAAGAAGATTAACTCTTCTAAGATAATCAAACCACTAAGTACTATTGAGTACTTAGTTGAATAACTATCTAGGGGAGTTATATGTGCGGAATAGTGGTTGGCCCTTTAAGTTTAGACTCCTTTAATTTCTGAAATCACTTAGTCAGTGCAACACAGTCCAGTTTTCAGGGAACTTGTCCAAATAGGTTTTTGCACAGTCTTTGAATGTTTATCCTTGAAAGATCAGTTTTGTGTGCAGTGTTGAATGTATGAAAGTACTTGGAATGTAAATCAACACAAGAAGTTATAGTGGTTCAGAGACTCAAGCTCCTACATCCACTTTCCCTGATTTAACAGGATAATTCCTTCACTCTTGGAATTAACTTGTTTTATAGTGCCAAGGTGCACTTGATCAATAACACCACTCCTTGGTGAATTGATCCCTAGGATGTCTAGAGTCTTAGTACCCTCTTCTCAACTCAGAACTGAACTGTTCTTCTCTCAACAGTCAGTTCCTACCACTTCTACTACTACTACAACCTTCTCACTTTCACTCTTGAAAGATGTAAGGGTTGAAGTAAGGTTCCAACTAATGAGATATCCTTTACAATGAAGATCAGTGTATAAGGATAGGATATCTCTCTAAGCTTGTGTATGGATATACAATTGGGTTTAGCTTAGAAGAAGTGTATAAAGACTAAGATAGTCTCTTTGAAAGCTTGAGAGCACTTGTCAACTTGTAGGATAGTTGGATATTCTTGTCAAGGTTGAAGTGCTGTTGGATTGGTAGTTGGTTACTTTCAAATGGTCTTCACACTTCTGTATTTATAGACAAAATGGAGGATTTGCCCGTTGGAGAGGCAGCCCCAAATTGCTATAAATGTCTTCCTTGAGTTCTTCAAACTGGAAGACAGATTCTTGATAGTGACATGTCCTCATTTGGGTAATAAACGGCTTGTAAGACTTTGTCTTCATTCTGCAGCACTTTTCCCAATGTTTGACTTCTTATTAGGACTTGGACATGGCTTCTGAAGGTTGATCCAATGATAGGACAACATTCCTTATCATCTGGACAACTCTCCTTATCACTATCAGCAGTTTTGCTTTTCAGCAAGGTTGGCTTGCTCTTCTTCAGATGACTTGGCTCTTTCCCTTTATTTCACTCCAAGATGATCTTGGCATGTTGCATTGTATTTCTTTAGGGTATGGTTGTCCTTAATTCTTCAGCATAGTTGACCTTCAACCTTTAGAGTATCTGTTCTGATTTAATCTTGCTGAGACAACTCTTCTGGACAACTCTTCTGATCAGCATATTTGGTCTTTTAGCATCAGAGCATTTTACACATAGAGTTGGCTTCTCTGGACAACTCTCCTGATCAAAAGCTTTTGAGTAGCCTTGTCCTTTTGAGATAGGTAAGCTTGTTCTTGCATATGGACAGCTTCTTTGGACAACTCTCCTGATCAGAGCTTTTGGTTTTCCATAGAGTGTCCTTGTTCTTAAAATGATTGTTCCAGAATTTTGAGCCTTGAGGGGACTTGATCTTGATCATCTTAAAAGTAGGTTCCCCCTCAAATTGTGCATCTAATTGTCTAAGAGCTGCCTAACATTTCAGCTTCTCATCTAGCCTATAATCTATATGTTCTAACATTTCTAGAACATACTTATCTTGACTTAGGCATGTCTCAGGGGGTTTTGGTATTAGATCAAAACATATCTCATTTTATTCCCAACAAATATTTATTTTAATTAATTTTAAATTGAGCCGTATAGGGACGGGATAACGTTTTTGACAGCCGATTCTTACAAGATCTCAGCAAGGGACCACTACGTCGTGTAAAGACTTACACCAGCTATATTGTGAAGGGCTACAGATTTCATACATCTGGGTATGCATCGAGAAAGGCGACTACCAACAGTGGTGTCTGCGTTAGCAGTGCGAATTACAATGCAGATGCAAGTGATTACTTTGGGGTGTTGAAGGAAGTCGTCGAAGTAGAATATCCAGGATATCCAGCAAAGACTGTAGTGTTGTTCAAGTGTCATTGGTTTGATTCAGGCCATTTAGGAACAAGAATTCATCCGGAGTACAAACTCGTTGATGTTAGTTCGAAAAGGACGTATATTGGGGATGATCCATTTGTATTTGCCCATCAAGTATCTCAAGTATACTACTGCACATATCCGGGAGCTCCACGTGGTTATGAATGACACGCTGTTTGCAAAGTAAAGGCAAGGTCAATGGTAGAAGTCCCTAAAAAGGACAAAAATACTGAAAATGAATCTCCGTTTCAAACAGAACAAATAGAGACTCCAACTGAAGTATTTACGAGAGAATTCAATCTTTCTATAGACTTGACGGCTGCAAATCCCCAATTAATCGAAATTGAAAAGAATAGTGAAGGTGAAGAGGAGGGGGATGAAGAAGAGGATGAAGAGAAGAATGAAGATGAGGATGAATAGGAGAATGAAGATGAGGATGAAGAGGAGGATGAAGACGAAAATTAATTCAATTAATCTAATGTAATTATTTTTATTTTTTTATTTTATAAAAGTTAATTAATTATTTATCATTTAGGTACAAATTATAAATTAATCACAACAAAATAAATATGTGAAAATCAAAATAGATAAATTAATATATGTGAATGAAACTAATTTTGTGAATTAAAAAAAAAGTAAAAAATGTATAAGTATGCATATTTTAAAATTTGAATAAACATTTTAAAAGTTAAATTTATAATATATAAATTATAAAAATTAAATTTGCTATAAAGATAAGTCAACCATATATTTATTAATATATGTGAGAGAAATTAATTTTTTGAATTTAAAAAAATGGAGTAAAAAATGTTTAAATATGCATATTTTTTAATTTTAATAAAAGCTTCAAAAATTAAATTTACAATATATAAATTATAAAAATTAAACTTACTATAAATATAAGCCAACCAATATATTTATTAATATATGTGAAAGAAATGAATTTTGTGAATTTGTTTTTAAAAAATGGAGTAAAAAATGTTTAAATATGCATATTTTTTTAATTTTAATAAAAATGTCAAAATTAAATTTTAAATATAAAAATTATAAAAATTTAATTTAATATAAATATAAGTTAAACAATATATTTATTAATATATGTGAAATAAATGAAATATGTGAATTTTTTTTTTTAAAAAAAGGGTCGAAAATGAGTACATATACAATTAATATTACAATTATAAACGAAAAACAGACTTGTCCGAGTGGTAGGCGCCCCTCACTAGGCGCCCACACACCCGGATTTTAGTCCTTGGCCGAAATATTGGCCAATTAATTCCAAATGCTTCCGGGGCGGGGTCGGGCTTAGTCTGGGTCAAGACCTCCCCGGTCCCACCCATAATTTTTTTTTTAATTATTTTGTTTTACCGACGAAATATCCGTCACTATATGCGACGGATATTCCAACGGCCCTAGTGACGAAATTTCCGTCAGCAGATCTGACGGATAATTCCGTCAGTAAAGGCGACGGAAATTCCCGTCAGTAAAATCCGTCGCTATATTTCATTTAAAATAAAAAAAATTCCGTCGGTATTAGCGACGGAATTTCTGACGGATTATCAACGGAAATTAATTTCATTTTTAATTATTTTAATTAACTTTTACCGACGAAATGTCGACCCGATTTGTAAACGGGTTGTCACGTTTGCCGACGGAAAATTTCCGTCAGAAATTATGACTGAAAATTTCCGTCACTATTTCCGTCGATAGCGGCGACGAAATTCAAAATTCCGTCGCAAAAAAATGCCGACGAACCAAATGGAGACGAACAAAATTCCGTCGGCAAACACACCTACCGACAGAATTTCCGTCAGTAAATCCGTCCCTAAACCCCGCCTTTTTTTATAGTGGACATACTATTTTAGTCAAAAACAAAAAGCAAAAAATGAAAGAAAAGCATATACTATTAATTTAAGCAAATATAATTGATAAGAAAAATGAAAGACAAGCATATATTGATTGAGGCCAGATCGATGGAGAGGATCGCAATCTTAAGTGATGATCAAATCGTAAAAAAAAAAAACAAATGAATCAATAAAAAATATCCTAGTTTATTTCTTAATCGAGTGAACCTAAGAGTAATCACTTAAAATTACATCAATTCGTACGGGAAATACCTAGAAATGATGTACTCCCTCCGTCCACAAAAAATGGGTTCACTTTAGTTTATATATATTTTAAAAAAAATTATATTTTAATTATAAATAATATATTTAGAATAATGAGTAAAAAATATATTTGATCGATACTCAATCTTGTTAGTAAAATAGAAAAAATATTCAAAGCTGAACTATTTAAATAGAATAAATATATTTTTTGCGAATAAAAAAAAAGAAATGAACACTCTTTTAATGGATAGAGGGAAGAAAATATAATTTGATAGGATGGGTAAATCTGTTCCACTCAAATAATCACGGGATGAGTAATTTATTACCTTGCAGTTATAACACTATAAGAAAATTAATTTTTAAGTTTTAATGATAAAAATCATGTTATTATATTTTCTCTAATTAAAAATTTTTAATGACTAGGAGTGGTAACAGGGTGAGGCGGGGTCGGGTTATGTCTCCTCCAGCCTTGACCCCGACGGAGATTTTTTTTTTACTCTCCATCCCCACCCCAATCGGTATCAGGTATTCTCGATCCCAACCTAATAACTGATTTATTATTTTTATACTCTAAAAAACTTATTATGTCATTGAGAATATTTTTCATCTAAAAGTCTAAATTTGTAGAGTTATATTAATTTCTGAATGAATATTGATGGTTTATAATGGGGTCATGTCAATTAGTCAATAATTGATGCCTTTGATAATTAATTTGCAGCTTCAATTCCTTTCTTTGCAATTAAATTGCTGATGGGCCACAAAATATAGGTGTGCGTTTTGGTGAGCATTGGGCTGAAATTTTGGGCCACAAGTATTGCTACAAGTGAGCTGCCATCTTGCTAAAATTAAAGGCCACGGTTATACACACATGGACATATTAAGTACACCCACTAGCTGAGTACACACCGTAAGATAAGTACACCCACTAGCCGGGTACACACCATAAGATAAGGATACCCACATGAAACTCTAAAAAATACCTCTCCCATTTCAAACCCTAATTAAACCCTCTCTCCTTCATTTCTCACATTCTCACAAAGGTGCACCCACCTCCCCTCTTCTCCACGAACATCTCCACAAACGGTGTCGGCCGACCTCCCCACAGTGGCGCCGACCGTTCGCATCCCCATCGTCCATGTCGTAGGGATGTTGTAGGCATCCCCCCGTCGTCCGTCGGTCGTTCGCCGGCGCTTCCTCCCCTCCAGCCGCCTCGTCGATCTCTGCTGTCGTTCGCCTCCCTCGTTGCTGGTCGTTCAAACGCCCTCCCCGTTTAGACATCCACCTCTCCTTCGCGGCCGCGAACAGCCGTTCACATCCCCTCTTCGAGGTCGTTTGCACCCCTCCCCATCCACTCGCCGCCCCGCGTCCGCCCCTCCCCCTCCTAAGTCGCACACGCCGCCACCTAGCTGCCGCCTTCCGGTAAGTTTAGGATTTTAGTAAAGAAATACTCAATTTTAATACATGGGTGCCAAGTCACCTACTTCATTTTTTTCAAAGATAAAAGATTAAAATTGGATAAAAAAGGACTGAAATTAAAGTTTATAAAGTTGAAATTTAAAGAATTTATTTAAAGATGTTTCAAACTTACAAGGACCAAAATAAAAAAATTCCTCGAAGAATGTATTAATAGTGTATTAAAAGAATAAATATTTCTATTTATAAAAGTGTGCATATTAATTATGAACAATAAAAAAAATGTATATTAGGTGTGAACGAAAAGAGTATACGATTTGCTTTCAATTATCCTAAATTAGTCAATTACCTAAAAAAAAAATAAACAAAATACCATATATCTTTCTCTTTTAAAATGCAATTTAATCAATTTGGCTTAAAATATGCATAAAATTCTATTAAATTGAACAGAAAATACACATGAATTTTAAACAATTTTCACATTAATCAAATATAATTGTTGAATATATATGGGCAATGGCATTTAGACACACCATTAACTATGTTATCTTTAAATAATGTTTTAATTTCTCTCACACATACATGTGTAAATGCTCATTAAGGAATTAACCTCTGTATATATTCCATTTCTCAAACAATCGATAGTTAAAACTCTAACGGATATCAGAAGAAGAAATCGCAATTGTGTAAATGAACTTGAAATCTTAGTATATAAAGATACTCAATTTTACAATGTGTAAAGAAACTCTATTTCTTTGTGATCACACTTCTCCGCAGTGTCGAAAAGAATTGCACTAAAAGATTGCAACTCCATCGGGAGAGTCATGTAGAACCAAATGACACTATACAAAAAACGTAGAAAGACAATGGTGAAACCCTGCATGGCTGCATGCATCTTCAAAGAAATCTTTTGCTAATTACTAGAAGGGTGGTGGTTCTTCAAAAGTCATATCGTGCTTCTTGTTGCTTCATCGAAGTAATATGTTAATGAGGGTTTTATGTTTTTTTTATATATATATTTAGGGTTGTACATTTTACCCTGCATCATCTTGACTTATAAGGACATGCACTGATTTTCCAATTACTATATATGGGTGTATAATCCTTTGTAAATATTGAATGATTGAAGTTAATTGGCTTTTTCATATCTAGCTAGTTTCTTAGTTGGTGGTTTGATTGATTCTTTTTATTGTGCTTTAGATGATATATCACTATTAAACTCGAATAGAATTCACATGTGTTGACAATGTGTTATTGTAATGATTATTAAATCATTGAAGAGGGTTCAACCTGTGAAATAATTTACCAATTCCAATTTCTGTCAAATTCCTCAAGACTCAGCTATTGTTGCGAAGCGAATCAAGCTGTTCAAACTCAGCTCACTCGTATAGATAAACGAGTTAAGTTCGAGCTCATTAAATGCTCGTTTTACTAATGAGTCGGCACGAGCTCGACTTGTTAGACTCGATATCTAAAAAATATCTTTTAATTTCATTAGACTCGGCCCGATTTAGTAGACTCATCTCAACTTGATAGGCTCGTTTAGGAGTCGAGACGAACTTGATCGCCTAATCGGGCCGAGCTTGACTCGACGAGAAATCAAACTTCAAGTATTTAGTTCATCTCGAATAACAACTCTAAACTCAGATACAATGGAGACGTGGGGCTGATTGCAAAATTGAATATCGCATTTAAATGAAGAGGGGTTAAGCGTAAGTAAATATTTTCCATTAATTATCTTCTCTTCTACATTGTGAAAAAAGGAGCTCATTTTGAAAATTACTACCTATTTCTCCAAGGTGAAGAAGAATATATAACTTACAAACGAATTATAAAAACAAGATAATATACAAACCATGCTACAAACAGGCTCGGATTTTGAAAATCACCATCAATCATCATCTGAACTTGAACTATCCGAACTATCTGAACTGTCTGAACTGTCGTCTGAACTTTGGGCACGGGTATTAGCAATGGCATGTTGCAGCTTCTGCGCAGGATCTAGCATCATCGGAGTACTTATTCGTGCATCCCGCATTGAAGTACTTGCCGATTCGCTTAAGTTTTGTTGGCCCGACGTTGATGTAGCAGATGAATCCTCTTTCTTCGGTGGTTCCTCTTTCTTCGGTGGTTCCTCTTTTTTTGGAGGCGGCTTTGGAGGCGCACTTTTCACTTCTTTGCAAACTTTATCCAAAATTACAAGGAAATCACGAACAATGAGAAAAAGTCGAAAACCCTCGTCTCGCACCGCATTTCCATGGAAGTAATCGGCTGTGCTCTTTATCAGAGCCGTTATTCGTTTCTCTTCTTCTAGCAACCACCTAACATCCCCCTCAGCCTGCTCCAGAAAACTCGTCAACACTTGGACAAACCCTTTGTCGTTTTCTATGCCCCTCATATCCGTATTTAGAAAGTTCTGCGCTTTCAAGAGCGCGTGGCCGAGCTTCGCGGCGGTTCCTGTTATACTATCGACGTCTAATGCTGCGGCCCGTTTCACATTGTCTAGATCGCTAGCTACGCTCGAAACGACTTGAAGACCGAGGTTCTTTAAATACTCCTCCGAATCTTGGGTGGGGTCGTCTGGTAAAAAGTCGCCTAGGTCTTCAGATTGGAAGCTCGACATGCTCCTCAATTCTCGAGCAGCTCGGGCAGCTCGTATGCCTTCTGACCGGATTATTTCAAGAACGACAAAGTGCAATAACGTGGTTTTCCCATCTATTCCTTTCACGTCTGATAACTTGAGAAGTGTGTCGAGCTTAAATGCTTGTGCACCACCACGGAATGTTCCGCTGTTCATGCGATTCCCGGTTTTGAGAACTGCCTCGAGAAGTTTGAGAAACAGTCTGCTCTTTTTCAATTCTGAGCAGGCACCCTGTTAGATCATATAATATTGGATGATAAACTGCTATAAGTAGATTTTAGTCCCGTAAGTTACCCCTATTTCGGTTTCAGTCCAGTCGACTTTCAAGAATTGAAAATATTTCGGTAACTGGCTGTAGGGGTGAAACATCTAACTGACACTGACGTGGCAGGGTCTGATTTGTCTATGTGGTAGAGTCTGATTGATCAATCATGTTTCACCTCCTAAAGCCAGTTACCGGACTAAAATGCCAAAAAAATTAAGGACTATTTTCAATTCTTGAAAGTCGGCATGATTGAAACCACAATGAGGTAACTTACGAGGACTAAAACTATTTTACCTAAAATTAACTGAAAAGCGTAAACGAATTCATATCACATGGAATAGGGACACGTCTTTACAGAATAAGATCAATGTAATTCCCCTTCTGTTTACATACATTCTAAAAATCCAATGGACAACAAATGAGATCTGGTAGAAGCATCATATTAATGTTGTTGAAAAGGAAGCCAGTTAAAGCAAACCAAACAGATCATGACAAGATTTTGTCTTCATAAGCAATTTTGATCATAAATATAGTTCTTAGAAACTTCAAATTACGTACTTTCCCAAGATTGCATATCAATATGGCAATTTCCCTCTATGTTACATACACTAATAATCCAATTTACATAGTTTTTTAAAGAAAATAAAATTTTATCTTTTAGATGTTCAATAAGAAAATCATACACAAGGTATATATCCTGTAATGAAACACTAAAACAAGAGATATTTTCAACTGAAAAATCTAGTTTTAGTGTTTTCCAAATGATAAAAAATAAATAAATATCATCTTCATATATGATTAAGATTTTGTCATATGATTTAGTATCTTACCTCCAAGATTGCAAAGCCCTCTTTTAGAGTTGCTGCCTCCTCATCGAGAATGCTCATGAAACCCAAAGTCTCTAGCCTCTTAAATGAGAAGGGAATATCAACCACTACTTTTAAAAAGCGCTCTGCAGGACCTAAACGGGCCATATCACCAGTGTAGAGTCTCAGCTTCAATTCTTCTTCAGCAGTAGGTGCCATCTTTAACAAAGTCTGAATAAGTTCTTGAGGAAGCTCATTACCTAATTCATTTGGAGCAACGAGATCGATGAGAATTAATAATTTCACAATAATGAAAAGGTGAATAAAAACACAAATGAATTGATCATAAATAAAGATATATTTTAAATGTTCTATGTTATCCAACCACATACTTCTTTATCATTCTATATTTTTTAAGTGTCGGAGGAGACAGTAAAATAATAGGTGCATAAATGCAATTGAAGAAAATGATAGACGACGTACTGCTGTCATGCTCTGTTTAGCTTTTAAACAATAAAACGAGTGCATAATACGATTGAAAAACAATAGAAAACATACTGCCAGCGTCACCTATTTAGCTTTTAAACTATAATAAAAGCACGATAACATTCTTTACAAACGTGCACATGTTTTTCTGAGCATAAACATAAAAGGGAAACATTCTTTGCAAATTAACAAAAACAAGGCAAACAAAGATGACCTTCTTCAAGTGCATCACAAACTTCTGGCGTGGTCACATTTAATGCTTTAAGCAGAATTGATAGATTCTGTGCCTTCTTTGCATCAATTATCTGAACAACTTGAGGAGTTTTTTCGGTAGTTTCTTTCTTTGTCCCAACCTTGGCTTTCGAAGCTGGGACATAACCAAACAGAGTTTCGATCATCTCTTCATTGAATCTGTTCACAAAATCATTCCACATCAACGATCAGTCCCCATAGTGAATTACTTAATCACAGAAAACGAGGGTGAAACAAGACTTACTGAAATGATCCCGCTTTGATTTGACTCCAAACCATTGAATCATCAGGGTTGGCCAACACCTTGTCCCAAAAGAACGGTTTCAACTTAGTTTTAGAAGCACCAGCTTCAACTTCTTCAATACTAGGATGCACAGGCCGACGAGGTCTTGGTGGACCGCCACCTGGCACTGGCGGTCCAGGTGGTGCTGGTGCACGAGGACCACCGGAAGGTCTCATACCTGGCGGTGGAGGTGGGCACGGGCCACCGGAAGGTCTCATACCTGGTGGTGGAGGTGGGCATGGGCCACCAGAAGGTCTCATACCTGGCGGTGGGGGTGGGGGTGGACCTCGAGGTGCTGGCAGCCCGGGGGCGGCAGGGGGTCGTGGAGGTACAGGAGCAGGGGGTCCAGTGGGTCTTGGAGGTATGGGAGCTGGTGGTGGTGGAGGACCCAGAGCTGGTGGTGGAGGACCCAGAGCTGGTGGTGGTGAAGGAGCCAGAGCTGTGGGTGGTGAAGGAGCCAGAGCTGTGGGTGGTGGAGGAGCCGCCATAACTGGTGGAGGACTAGGTGGCACTATCCTTCCGGGAGGTAGCTTCAGAGGAGGAAATACAGGCGTACCCACCGGTAAATCGGGAGCAGGAATTTCGACTGAGCTATCAACAACCTCAGCAGTTGTACCAAGTGGGGTCTCGATTTTTGAATTGCTAAGAGATTGTGACTGCATGAATAAGTTTCCGCTACTTCTGTTATGGGCCAAGTTGTTAAAAGACTGGCTACCGAGCTTTTCTTCGTTTATTGAACTCTCTAAACTGAATGATTTTGAACTCCCTAAACCGATTGAGTTCGAACTCCCTAAATCGATTGACTTCGAACTCCCTAAACCGATTGACTTCCTTGAAGAGGCTAAAGCATTAAAGATATAAGCAAGAATGAGAAGATATAATTGACACCCTTAAAAGACATAAAATATAGACTTAATTGCTGCTAAAATCACCGCATTTTTGCAAATTGCAATCTAATTTGAACTTCTGAATTTTGGCAAACAAAACCTCCATAAAAAAAAAAAAAAAAGCAATTCGAACTTCCTGGCAGATTGACTCTTGACTGTTTCTGACGTTTGGAACAATTAACAATGTTATCATCCTAGTATCCTACTCTGCAGTACATACATGGGTGCTAAAATGGTTAATTGTTCGACACGTCATGAATGGGCCCAGAAGTTCTAATTGCAAAAAAAACAAATTTAGGTTTTATTTGACAAAACTCAAAAGTGTAGATTAGTTAGAAATTTACAAAATGTGGTGATTTTAACAGCAATTGAGCCTAAAGAATAGGAAAAACATCAAATGTGACACCATAAAAAGGCAGAGGAAAAGAAAACAGACCAATAGAGTTGTCGCTTAAGCTTAAGCTGAGAAGGGGTCTCTCGTCATTTCTACCCGATCCTATGCTACTCCCAAAGCAGAGGTAAAAGATCAGCCCAGCAACAAAAAATGTGATAACTGCAGTTGCACCAACAGCAATAATAATGGTTTGGGTAACAGAAGATGCTTCTCCAGATCCCTCAGATAACTCACGTCGTTTAGAAGAATAGTAAAATGATTCAGAATATCTGGTGTACCAAGAATCAAATTCCTTCTTTTCTCCAGTTACAGGAAGCAAGAGATTTTTTTCCCGTAAACACTCTAGAAGAATTTGCTTAACCTCAGGGCACATGGCATTGAGAGCATCATGCGTTTTTATACTTGGTGGCTCACCATTTATAAGTTCGTCACTACTAACTAATCTTTCTTCCACGAAACAGAATTCAAGATCTTGTAAGATTTTCTTGGCATGTAATAACTCATGCCTACAGTTACTCCGTAATAAGTCGGCCTGCATCAACAAAGCCCTCTAGGTAACAAGATAGAGAAAGTTTGAAGATAAACAAACTGTACAAACTTCCATAAATGTATTGTGATAAATGAAAAGGCATCTCCTGTGAGTTCATCAAAGTATGACCATGCTGCATTATACTAAATCTACAACCACCTTCTGCAGTATCATATAAACTCCTTAATGATGAAAAAATTTGAGTTAACAAACTACCATGGAGAATTAGCATATCAGGTTCATTATTATCCAATTAAAAGTTTTCCATGAAAACTACCAGTTAAAAGATTGTTTTGAAATAATCTTTATCACACTCATTCTTAAATCATGTGTTCCTAAAGGGAAGGGTCAAAGGAGAATTTATGACATGTATAATGTAGTTATGTTTTACGAAAGAAAAACAAGAAAGCAAACACACATCCAAGGAAGTAATTGTGCATATGAGAGGAGAATAGAACATTGCAAAAATCATTAGAACATCTCCACGGCCCTGATTCAATGCCACTGGTAATATAACAACAAAGAATTCACAAAACCAAGACGAATGAGAAAAAAACAGCTAGGAAGCAGCAGAGAAGTCATGAGCTAAAACTGTGAGTGATTGGAACAAAACTAACAAAACAGACTACTTAACAATTCAGTTTTGACCAACAATAACCACAATTAGTTTCAGTAATATATACTCTTGGGAACCTGAAAGGTTATAATATGAAGAAGCAAATATGAGATAAAAATAGTCTCTCCTTGTCACAGTAGTTGAAATCGAAATGAAACTGAAACTGTACCATGTCATGATTAATCTCCCCTGAGTCAATTAAAAAAGCTATCAAGGCTTCTTGTTCCTCCAACTTGCTTTCAACACCACCGATTAAAAGCAGAAAAACCAACGCCATTGAAAGATAACTTGCTCTGATAATTTTCTTTGCTCGATTCCTCATCTTCCCAATGGCTTCTCATTGATTGCATCATAACAAGATTAAAGCATATTCTCCACGCCCATAGGCCCAAAGATTTAGCAACAACATTCCTCAACAACGACTTTGAAATCCCACAATTGCTTACATTTAACCAATAATCTTGAGGGTCGAAAGTACGTTCAAGTTGCACATTCGCGCAGAAACCCCAAACAATGGGATAATCAAACGCACCCAGAAAATATAAATTCTGGAATCGGTCTCGGGATAGGGTTTTCTGCCGTGTAGGATCAGATCAAGCAAAATGGATTGAGACATAAACATTTACAAATGCGGTTCAAGAGCGCGGGAATTGATCAAGAATACCAAATTTATACTTCCCCTCTGTGGAAGAAAGGAATTTAACAGAAAATTTTTGTTTCTTAAGTTTTCCTGTGTTGTGAATTCCTGGTATAGGGAGTTTTGTGTTCATCCGAATATTTTCTGTTTCTTTATTTCTTGGCTTTTTTTAGAAAAAGGTTGCCAAGAGGATCCGACCCGGTTTTGGACTCGCCATGACTTGAGCTTGGTGGAATTAAAATTTAAATAATAAATTTCTTTATTTTTAAATATTATTTAGGTTGGATCAGAAGTTCATAATAACACTGCTTCATGCGTATTTGTAATTTTATACTACGTATATTTCTGAAGTTATAGTTAAGGTAGTTGTTAACTTTTCAAATTTTTTTTTTTTTTTTCGGAAATGTGTATGTTGAATAATGTAAATTATTATAATCAAAAAGTGTAACACAATATTAATAATAAATGTAAGTCACTGTATATAATTAAAAAGTACAACACATTTTTTAATGAAAAGTGTAAGTCAGCATAATTAAAAAGTATAACACAATATTAATAAAAAGTGTAAGTTATTATAATCGAAAAGTGTAACACAATTTTATTAAAAAGTGTACGTTTATACTCCCTCCTATTCATTTTATAAGTCGTTTTGACTTTTCGTTTTCTTTGCAAAATATAAGTCGTTTTACACTTTTCAATGCAAATTAATTGCATTTATTCTAAATTTACCCTTAAAATTAATAAATATTTACATACATGTATTTTTTTTTAATGGGAATTAACAAGCATTGATTGAGGGTAAAATGAGAAGTCAAATGTTTTCTTAATATGTGTGCATGAGCTTAGGATGACATATATTTTGAATAGAAGGGAGTATAATTAAAAGGTGCAATATAACATTACCAAAAAATGTATGTCAATATAACTGAAATTATTATTTTGAAAAGTGTAAGTCGGTACAATTGAAAAGTATAACATAAAAAATAAAAAAAAATAAAAAAGTCACACCAATTTCTTATAAAGAATGAATTCTACACAGGAGACCTACCTTATATTGTAACCTAAAAGCCTTTATATCATAAATTAAATATTAGTAGTTCACATAATTTCTTGAAATAATGTTTATAAATTAACATTGCAATTGGTTTTATTTTTTTATTAAAGCACTATTATGTTTAGTATGCCATTAATGGAGTTGAGGATTAAATAATTTTTTGTATTTATATTTTTAGCCTAAAACAAAGCATATATAATGTTTTAAGGCGTCTATTAATAATGTTGACATAGTAGCTAATCAAGTTTTCGATGGTAAATATGTGGTAAATGGTGTTGATATGTCTTCAATTGTTGTAAAGCGGTTACACAACTTAGGCCTTTGAAAAATAAAAAAAGATATTTAAAAAATAATAGATTGGTTGGAATGCATTTCAATAGCTAACAGAAGATGTGTGAATTGTCAAACCTTGCTGCTACATATGTATGCATCGATCTTTATTGTGTATCCAAACTTTCACTAGAATTTAAACGAAAGATATTTATCAAACCTTAGGAAACCGATTGAAAATGCATAGTATCAAATATTGTTTAACATGTAAGTGTTAGTTTGTCATTTTTTTTTTTGACAATATACAATGTTTGTGTAAAATAAGAAATTATTAGACATTTGAATAGAGTATTGAGATATTTGAGATTAGTGGTGGTTTGTTACGGTATACCGACCATACCAAATTATATCGTTATCATACCGAAACTTTCAATATTGAAAAAATTCATACCGTTATCGTACCGAAAATTTCGGTATACCGAAATTTTCGGTACAGTATACCGGCATACCGTACCATATCGGTATACCGATTCATATCGAAAATATTGAACCATCATTTCATATCGAAATGTCAGTATACCAATTCATACCGAAAATATTGAAGCATGATTTTATATCAAAATTAATAATTTAAGGTTTATTTTATTTAAATTTTAATAATTAAAGTTGTTGGGAAATAAAAGAGATTTTGATCTAATACCAAAACCCCTGAGATACTGCCTTAGGTAAATTAAGTGTATTGAATTGAATGTGTTTCAGAATAATGGAACACTTAGAACAGGACAGTTAGATTGTTGAGAAATGTTAGTCAGCAATTAGAATGAATAGTTTACTAGTTGAGGGGGAACTCAAATAGTAATGGACACACTCACTGATGAGTTAAGATGATTTAGATCATGTCATATGGACAAACTCACTGATGAGATAAGGTGGTTAAAATCATGTAAAATGTACAAACTCACTGATGTGTTCAGGCTACAAGATCACAAGACAGAGAAAAGATGGTCATTCATACTAGTATTGTGAGATACATTAAGTATTGAAAGCAAAGTATCAAGAAGCACAATCTCACTGAAGACAACTAGCCTGAAGTATAAAGACTAAGAGGAATATGCTGATACAAAGAAGACATTCAGCTGTGTTGTCTCAATCCAACCGTTGGAATGCAAATGATGAGAAGCTGTAATGGAAGGCCAACCTGACAAGGTTAGAATAGCTCTAATTGACAAAACATTCAGCAACACCACAAAAGTTCATGCAAAACACTATTCATCTGAAGAAAAGATGAACATCATGTTCATACCTCTAGTGAAGAAAGAGTTGTATCCCTCCAACGGATACATATTCAAACTTCCTATAAATACAAAAGGATCATGAATTGATCAAACACACGAAACCAAAGCAATCAAGCTAACAAAACAATTCTAGTTCAGAAATTCTATCATCTGAACTACTTGTTTCCCCCATGGTCATATAACCTTCTGTGATCAAAGATTCTAAGCCATTTACATATCTAAGCTTAGAGAGATATCCTATCCTTAAAGCATTGTTCAATATTGTAAAGGATATCTCAGTTGGAAAACAACCCCCAACCCAATCCCAGAAAAGATTGTCAAGTTAGGTGAGTTGTAGAAGAAGTTGAGCAACCAAGCTATAGTGTGGAACTAAAGCCTAAAGCCCTAAGAAGAAGAAGTAGTTTGAGTACTAGGTCTCTGTAAACCTAGGGATCAAGGCACTAAGAAGTAGTGTGGTTGATCAGTGCACCTTGGCACTATAAAACAAGCTAATTCCTAGGGATCAAGGCACTAAGAAGTAGTGTGGTTGATCAATGCACCTTGGCACTATAAAACAAGCTAATTCCAAGTGAAGGGATTATCCTGTTCAATCAGGGAAGTGGATGTAGGAGCTTGAGTCTCTGAACCACTATAAGTGTTTGTGTTATTTACATTAAAGTCATTTCATTACTACACTTATACTGCATAGTTGTCTGGTTTTTGAGAAAAACTTGCTCCATTGGGCAACTCCCCTGATACTGTCATTAAGCAAGAATCATTCATTCAGAACAAAAGGAGATATAACTCTAAGGGCCTATCCATTCCGCAATTATAAGCCTTCTAAGATCACTTTTAAACTATCTACTTCATAATACTCAGAAGATTTGTCATCTAGTCTAAGGGGTCGTTTGGTTTATGTGAAAAGGTGGGAAAGCATAAATAAACCCATTTAAACTCATGTTTGGTTTGTGTGTATTGGGCCCGAGTTTGGGGCTAGGCCCGATTCTTGTTCGGGAAATAAACCCAAAACTTTGAGTTAATTGATCCCAATTTTTGCGTGAGTTAATTTAGTCCCATTTTGAGGCGGTCAAAAGTGTAATGTAAAAAGTCCATACAATCCTTCAATTTACATGTTTTTTGATGAAAATACCCTAACTCCTTACCCAAATTATTATCTGCCACATATATATACACTGAAACCCTAAAAATTCTCATTCTTCATCGTGCACCGTTCTGAGAGTGAGAAGGTAGGGCACGCCGACACAATCGATATTTCCTTCTTTCACTTCGATTACGCGATAACTAATGGTCTTTCTCCCTTTTGTTCTATCATAGCAGGTAGAAGAGGATCAAGTGAACACCATTGTTGTGCTTTTTTTAGAGTGAAGGTATGGCACACTGTAGTCTTTTCCCCCCATTTTTTTCATTTCGGTATGTGTAGCAACTCGTGGCCTTTATTTCTCCCTTTTGTTCATATGACAACATTGTAGTTTGTGAAAAAGGATTGAGTGGAAAATGAACAAATGGGTTGTATTTTAATTTCTGTAATTCGTATTGTGATGAACAAATGAGCTGTATTTTATTGTTTTCCTACAAATGTGCTTTATTTTCTACATATCTGCGGTGATATTTTTTTCATGTAGTATGTTCATGCTGATATTTTGTTATGGTTTATCGACAATTCTATATTCAAATTTTAGGCTGCATTCAACTGATAATATTCCAATTTGATCATATTTTAGAGATGTGACATGGAATCTGTTGAAAAGGAGAAGAAAAGGTAGGCTGGGATTGGCACATGCAGGAGCTGGACACAAAAAGAGGAAAAAGTGTTTGTTGTTGTATTGAAAGAATTGGTTGCTAGAGGATACAAATGTGACAATGGTTTTTAAGTCGGGATACTTGAAAAGTGACCCTCACATTCTTTCAAAGATACATGTTTGGAAGAAGCAATGTGCCTGTTTGAAATCCATGTTAACTGACTCCAGAATGGGCTTGAACAACTCGACTTATCACCTTGATGCAACACCAGATGTTTGGGAAAAACATATCAAGGTTAAATTGCATTCTATTTTCGTTTATTTATAAAGTCGCATAATTTTTTTTTTATAAAGTTGCATATTTTATAAAGATGTTGTTATCTATAAAGTTAGACCTCTTTTGAAATTTAATAGGAACATTTGCATTACACTATTGTTATGAAGTGTATTAAGTTATTAATGCCCCAGTTGGACAAAATGAGGATTTTTTTTTTATCAAGCAAATAATTTATTGATAGTGCAAATAACCAATAAATGGATTACAGAATCAGCATAAAGGCACCAGGAGTACCTAATAGAAATTAAAAAGGATAGGACATTAAAAAAGCGACAGTATTCAAAGCTGTCAATTCTGGAGAGAAATGATGCTCCCTTGTGGATATTAAACTCTTAACAGGGAACGTGGATTCAGTAGCCACACCGAGTAATCAGATCTGCTCATAGTATCCCCATAGCATAACATCCAGCTCCACAATCTGCCTCTTACTTCGTCAAAAACTTTCGCCGCGTCCCATGGTGCATTCTCAAAGATCTTTTTATTCTGCCACTTCCAAACGACCCATACAGCACATATCCATATTCCAATCGCCATTTTGCTTCCTTTCTTCCTCCTAAAAATTCCGGCGTGTGCCAAAAACTGCTTCCTTAGTCGACCATGCATTGGGGAGCAAACACCGAGCCATCTATAGCATCTATACCAAATCTGCCATACCAATCTGCACCTCATTAGAATGTGTGTCGAGGTTTCAATTTCCTCTGCACAAAAAGGGCATTTAGCGTCGTCCAGATTTTGTATAATTTTTTTCTCTTGAGGAGATTTCCTCTGGTTGGGATCCTGTCCATGAGAGCTTGTCATGCCAAAGTAGCTGCCTTCAGAGGGGCCAACTTGCTCCAGACCATCGAAGCTTCAGCTCCCATGCACGTTCCATCTGCTGCTGTTGGGTGCATCTCAGAGATCAAGGTGTAAGCCGTGTTCGTCTTGAATGCATTCGACTTGTCTGCTCTCCAAAACCATCTATCCTCCACCCCTTGTCTCACTGGGAACCTGTTAATACATGACAATAATTGATCCAACATGTTAGACTCCCTACGCCACAACCATTTCCACCCCCACACTCCCCCCTCCCAAGCCCCCATTTCATTCACATAGTTATTTTTTCCCAAGCTAAGGTTATACAATCTAGGAAATTGCTCTCTAATCGATTTTTCGCCCACCCAAAGATCATCCCAAAAGCTGGTTCTAAGCCCATTTCCAACCTGAAGTTCGAGGCTGCCCCAGAGCCACCTACCCAACTCACCCGACACTGATTTTACAATACCTCTCCACCAGTTAGACCATTGGCTAATCCTCCCTCCCCAAAACTGACCCTCTGCCCCAACTACCACCTTCCCATATAACGAAGTGATGACCCTCGCCCATAGACTACCCGAACTTGACAAATACCTCCACATCCATTTTCCCACTAGAACTTGGTTAAACCATTTTAAATTCCTCACTCCCAGCCCTCCTGCTTTCTTAGATTTGCAAATCACCTCCCACTTAACCCATGGAATTTTCTTTGTTTCCCCTTTTCCCCCCCATAAGAACCTGCAATTCAGAGATGTTAAGGACTTCACAACACTCGCTGGAAGCGTACTAAAGGAGAAATGATAGATCGGAATTGTCGTTAGCACGGACTTCAAAAGGGTGGTTCTGCCCCCAATCGAGACTTTGTTCTTATCCCATCTAAGAAGCTTCTTTTTCATCTTCTAAATCAAATCCTCTCATTAGGCTATTTTGCCCATCCTCGCTCCAATCTTCACGCCAAGATATTTGAAAGGCAACCTGCTTGTTTGGCAACCCAGAGATTCAGCCATATCTTCTAACACCTGCTCCTCTACATGTACTCCGCTTAGGCTACATTTTTTATAGTTCACTTTCAGACCAGAAAGCAACTCAAAGTTCCTGAGAATAAATTTCATTGCCCAAATATTCTTAGTGCTTGCTTCCCCAATGAAAATGGTGTCGTCCGCATATTGGAGATGAGAGATTTTGATCCTTTCCACCCCAATTTCGGCTGGTTCGAACAAACCTTCTTGTACAGCTCTCGTAATCAAGTAGCTCAGCCCCTCTACTACAATAAGGTAGAGAAAGGGGGAAAGAGGGTCCCCCTGTCTAAGACCCCTCTCCATCTTGAATTCATCTGCGGGACTTCCGTTTACTAGAACTGTAGCGCTTGCACTGGACACACACTCCATCATCCAAGATCTCCATCTCTGGCTAAAATTGAGTTTTTCCATCACTTCATCCAAGAATTCACAGTCCACTGAGTCGTAGGCCTTAGCGAAGTCAATCTTAAAAAAGATCCTTTTCAGCTTCTTTCGTTTTGCTTCCTCCGCTGCTTCGTTCAGCACTACTACTCCGTCGAGTATGAAAGGATTGTTCACGAAAGCACTCTGGTTCTCCGAGATTATATGGTTCATCACTCGGCTGAGTCTCTTTGCTAGTAATTTTGCCAGGACTTTGTATATGCAACCGATGAGGGAGATGGGCCTAAAGTCGTTTAAAGCTCATACATCTTCTTTCTTTGGGATCAACACTATGTAAGAGGGATTTATGCCTCTTACCAGTTTTCCGTTGGCCTGGAATTCCCGTAACATTCTGTTGAAATCCTCTCTGATTATACCCCAGCACTCTTTTATGAATCTGAAATTGAACCCATCGGGCCCCGGACTTTTTGAGCTATCGCAATTCCACACGACCTCCTTAATTTCCTGTTCGTTGAACTCAACGATAAGCATCTCATTATCTTCATCGGAGACCCTGTTTTCAAACCATCCTTCCTCCATAGTTGGCTTCCTGCTGGTCTGTTTGCTGAATTGTTTCTTAAAAGAGTTCCTGATACTTGTCTTAACTGCTTGTACTCCTTCTATCCACTGTCCATCAATTTGGATCCCTAGCATTTTGTTACTCTTTCTTTGTGCGTTTACCATTCTATGGAAGAAATTAGAATTAACGTCGCCTTCTTTCAGCCATCTCACTTTTGCCTTCTGAGCCATTAAACTGTTTCTCATGCTCAGCGTCCTAATTAATTATGCCTGAGCTGCTTTTCTTCGGATCATTTCTGGTTCTTCAATCCCAAAGATGTCGTCTATGATGTCTGCCTTTTTAATTTTTGCTCTTAAGGCCTCAGTGCTCCCCTCTAGTGAGCCGAAAACTGTTGCATTCCACACTTTCAATTCCTTCTTAAGTATTTTGAGTTTCTCTTTCAATACAAATCCCCCCATCCATCAATTTGTGGTTAGTTCCATGCCTCTTCAACGAAAGCCTTAAAACTCGGGTGATAAATCCAGGCGTTCACGAATCTGAAAGGCTTAGGACCCTACTCGACTTTTGTAGTATCTATTAAAATCGGGCAGTGATCCGAGATTGATATGTTAAGCCCTTTCAAGCTCAATGACGTCCAGTTCCTCACCCATTCATCATTAACTAATGCCCGATCAATTCTGCTCTTGCAACTCCCATCCGGTTTGTACCACGTGAAAATCCTTTCGTGGAGAGGAAGGTCCACCAAGTGCGATTCCGAGACGAACTCCGAGAAGTTTCTGATTTCTCTGAGACAGGGGTTCATGTTTCTTCCCACCCTCTCTTCTTTTCTGCAAATCGAATTGAAGTCGCATATGACACAAATGCAAACATTCGGGAGTTAATCCAACACCAGCTTAATTCTGTCCCAAAGTTCGATTCTTTCCCTCTCGGAGCCAGGAGCATATATATTAATGATACAACAATTAACTCGTTCTGCTCCCCAGAAACCATTCACCACCAAGGCCCCGCTCATGTGCCATTTTCTTGAGCAGGAGAAAACATCATTGTCCCAGATATATATAATGCCTCCCGAACGTCCATTGGATTCTCTAGCAGCCCACTCGATGTTATCACCACCCCAAATTTCCTTACATATTCTGTCATCCACCGCCACCAACTTCGATTCCTGAATACAACAAAAGTCGAACCTATGCTTCTTCCTCATTTCCCGAAACTCTGCTTTCTTCATTTTACTTCCCAGCCCTCTACAGTTATATGATAGTATCCGCATTAAATAACTAACCCGATTGACTCTTTGCCTTGGTCTGCACTTTCCTGGTCCGCTTCCACCATATTGGATATGGCGTGCACCACTGCTTCCTCATTTCCGGTTGATTTTATGCCTAACTTTTTTCCAAACTCCCAAATCCCTTTGGCTTCTTCTCTGGCGTTCCTTTTTGCACTTTGTAGGCCCATTTCTTCCCTGATGGCTTCAATATCTTCCTCAGTCGCTAAGTCCGCCACGAATTCTGGCCATTTCTCCCTCTCCGCGGCCCACTCTCTTGCCTTTCTTGCCCCTTTTTTTTTAGTTTTTGCTTGGCCCCTTGCCTCTTTTTGTCGCCGCTGGAGCAGGTGCTTGTTGGGATACCGCCTCCTGGTTCTCTAGGTTGGCGGGTGTTGTCGCCGTGTGAGAGATGTGTTGGGATGATTATGTAGACGCCGACACACCTTGAATCGTTATCCCATCTCGAATGCTCTCTACTGAAACTAGATGTGCCCCTGGTCTTACAGTGTTTGAGGCCGCAAGGAGATGGGCCGATCTTAGGCAGCCTGAGTTTTGGGCCTCTATTGGATTATTTACGTTCTGGGCCTGGCTTGCTTGGGCCTCGTCATCTAATTTCTGCTCCATCCATTTGTTTGGGTCCGCATAAGGTGTTTCATTTTGAAGCCCTACTTCGATATCATTAATTAAATCGGGGCTTGAAGCATTCTGATCCACCACTAAAAACTTGGGGCCCACTAGCTCTTTTGGGGAACCAGCCGCCACAACTAAAGAGGAGGGCCCACCTCCATCAATAACTGACTCTCGAATGTTCTGTTCGCGTAACGAGGGGTCGCGAATTAATGCTGCCGTCATTGGGACCTGATCTTCCTCGAGAAGAGAGTTAATGTCCCCCACGGGGTAGGGTTTCGGGCATCCAACCGATGCAGACGTTTCCTCTTCCGTCGTAATCACCGCTTCTGCAGGGATGTCCGCCACCCACCCTCCGTTTGACCATGCGAACGAAGAATCATCATCTTCTTCTACCATGTTTGTTTCATCTTGTCCCTTGCACAAACACTTTGACTCTTCGCTGGCGTAGATTGTGAAGGAAGCCCCGTCGATTTTGACTTGAAGGGAGTTATTCACGTGATTCAGGCTAGTTGATATAAGTAACCTAGCGTATTCCAGGTGTTCCCTCTGTTCCGTCGACGAATCTAGTTCAATCAACATTCCAAATTTTGTGCTTATCAAGGAAAAGAACCTGGCCGACCATGCATGTATCGGAATTCCATACCATCTGGTCCATACGATTTTATTCTGATTTACATCAATGTACCTCCAAGGTTTGACCCATTCGAACCAGAATCCCACCCATTCGTCCATCTCGTCAATCGTTTCCTTGGTTCCCATCTCTGAGTTGCTCTGAAGCATGACAAGGTTGCCCCCCATCGGGCCTCCGCTTAAGCTTACCCGCACACTCGCTTTGGATCTCCTCCCCATGCTCTCCCCATGTGAAGTCTCCTTTGAGGTATCCTGTGAAAGAATCTTTCATCCACTCCTTTTCTCTCTTCGTGGTCTGGAACCTGAATAGGGTGTGATCAGCACCTACATTCTCCTTCCTTGTGTTCCCAAATTTTCCCCCTCCCACCTTTTCTGCGTACGAGAGCTCCCCGACCAGGCTGCTGCGCTGTATCGTGTATATGTTCCGGTTGGACTTGGTTACTTCCTCCCCCTGATTTTTAGCGCTCACCTGGACATCGTTTCGGTCAAAACGGGGTTTATATGCTCGTAGCTTATAACTGCTAATCCAGATGTTGTTCAGGCCTAAGAGTATCTTGTCTTCATCCTGATTCTTTGCAAACCTAACATAACCAAAACGTTTTCCTTCTCTATCTCTTTTTTTCGGCCAATATGTGTCTTTCACCTGACCCACGCGTCGAAACCGATCGTGTAGGGTCTCCAAGCTACACTTCTCCGGGAAGTTTCTAAAAAAGAAAGTTAGAACTTCCGCCCTCTCGTTCCAGTTTGCAGACTCTGTTGGAGTTGGTCCCGCTCCTTTTTTAGGGTAGTGCATCCGACCTGAGTTCGATCTATCGTATCTCTCCCTATTCCTAAGGCTGGGAATAAACCTATGGCCGTGGTAATATGGATGCCTCGCCGGATTGCTCTCGGAAAAATGGTCAATGCGTTCTACCCCTCTCACTCTCCTCGCCGCTCTCCTTACCTCTCTCCACTCACTCTCCATTATGAGTTTTTTGACAAAATGAGGATTATAACTGAGAAATTGAAGAGTTTAGCCAGTGTTTATCATCAAAATTTATTTGGTGTTCTGTGTTTCTGAATTGGAACGGGCTTGATCTATAAAGTTAGCATTCATTTAATTATAAAGTTGCAGATTTAGTTATTTATAATGGCATCCATTTAGTTATAAAGTTGCATAATTTTTATTTGCTACTACAGACTTTCATTTAGTTAAGTTTCAGAATTTTATAATGGCACAAGTGAGATCTAATTATCATTTTCTATTGCAGGGTGATCCTGTTGCTCGTACTTTGAAAAACAAGTCATTTCCTTTCTATGAAGATTTGCTTGAGGTTTTTGGTAAAGATAGAGCAATTGGTAAGGATGCACAGGGTTTTCATGATGCTGTTCAAGATTGTTATATATGGTGAAAAACATGATAAAGAAAGTACATGATGAAAGTGTTATGTAGGCTGGTGAAAGTAGTTGAACTTAGTCCATCTTTTGTGTTATGTAGGCTAGTGAAAGTAGTTGAACTTAGTCCATCTTTCATTTAGTGTTTCGTTTATATTTTGCTAAACATTGTGCTAAACCTGTTTTATTTTGCCCACGTGTTGTAATGTATATTTTGATGAAACAATGGAAGTATTTTGTCCATATGTATATTATGTTCTAATGTGACCATTTGTGTTACGTTCTAATATATATATTTTTTTTTGAAGTCTCGGTTATCCGGTCTTGGACCGACTAATCCCGGGGACCAATCCCACCGCCCACTTGCGGGGGTCCCATTTAAAGCCAGAGCTTTGCGCTCTGTATGGACATGGCCCCATATAAATTGTTTGCACCTTAGAGGGTTCGAACCTGAGACCTAGAGAAGAGCTACTCCTAAGTCCCAAGCCTATACCACTAGGCCAACTACTTGGAGTTACATTCTAATATAATCATTTATGTTACGTTCTAATATTGAATCTCCACTATAAACCCGAGTAATAGAGTTTTAGATTGAAGAAATAGATACTGTAAATCAAAGTGATGAAGAATGGAGATGTTGGGTGAATTCATATCTGTAGTTGAATAAGAAATGAAGAAACGAAGAAGAAGGAGAACACATTCAGTTTACATACTCACACAAAATAAAAGAAAGAAAAGTAATAGAAAAAGGTATTTTAGGAAGTTACTCATTAAAACAAATTTATCCCACATACCAAACTATAAAAGTAGAAATATTAACTATTTTTTAAAAATTTAATCACTCAATCCAAACATGAGCAAATATTAAAGTTTAGATTTTAATGAACAGTGTAATCCATCAATTTCCTATCTATAGTTGTCTTTCCCATCTAACAAACCAAACGAGCCCTAGGAGTGTAGTTGAAGGTGATTGAATTCGTTGTTCTTGAGGCACATAGAAGACATTTAAATAACATTGAGATCAAGACTGATTCGAAACAAGCAATTGCATTATGCTATGAAAATGTTAAAGGCTTTGGACCAGAGGTTGATCTTGCACTGCGAATCCGTTTGACTTCACAAGAATTTGTAGTGTACAAATTCACATTTATTCCAAGGTCCAGGAATGATAAGGCGCACAAATTAGCACAACAAGCAGTGATGCACAATCTGCTATAGAGGGCTTATTTCTTAACTCTACCATTTCTCTAGATAGGAATGAAGTAGTTGTCTAGTTCATAGAATTCTTTTCTTGGAGCTTTCATTGCAGTCTTATATGTAATTTCTAAAAAAAAAAAATCTTAAAATAGTTATTTTTAAGATATTAAACAAAAAATACCTAAATAATTGATTATTGCAAAAATTAAAAGTATGAGTGATACTTTTGTGCAATTAATTAACTTATAATTAATTGAAATTTGACTCTAATGATTGGGTCAAATATTAAAGAAAGGGTTGAGGTATATACCCCTCTAGCTTTGTTTAATGCACTCCCCCTTCCATTTTTTAATTAAATATATATATATATATATATATATATGAAATATCATATTTGTCCTTTTAGTAAAATGTATAGATACATACACACCCCCATTAACCCTAATTTCCTCTTCTTCCCCAACTTCTCTCTACCGTCTCTCTCTTCCCCTCCTCGTCATTTTTCTCATTTTCTGCACTCCCCCACGCCTCGTTCGCCACAGCCGCTCTGCTTTTTTTTTTTAAATTTCTGTAACAAGCGGCGGCGCTGCCCCTCTCGCCCAGCGACGCCACCGCCCTCCTTCGCCCCTAGCCGTCACCGACGAAGAACATGTTTTGTTTTTCCCGACCATTATTGGTTGCGCAATAGGTTGTCGACGAGAGTGTTTTTGAGCAATCAATAATAGTCAAAATTTTCAATTTTTAATTTTTTTTTAAAATTTTCTTTCGAAATTTGGTCGACAAACCAGTGTCGAGCGGAGTATTTTTGACTGGAGTGTTTTTGGTCGGCTCTGGTTTGTTAAAAATACTAAGATTTTTCTTTAATTTCTAAATTTTATTTGAGGTGGTGATGGTGTCGATTGGAGTGTTATTGCTATTTTATTTGATCAACATGTTCATTTTTGTGGGTGTTAGAATTTGTTTGTGGTGGTGGCGAAATTTTAGGGTTAGGGTTAATGTTTAAATTGTAAGGGGAGTGTATGTATTTAACATGATTTAATAAAGGACAAAATTGGTATTTTGCATGAATATTGAATTAATAAAAATGAAGGGGGAGTGTATTAAACAAAGTTGGAGAGGTATATACCCCAACCCTAAAAGAAAGAAGTTGCATCATACATACAGGAGCTTAAAGGATCCGACTATTTACACCTCCATTTGCGTTGAGAACACTCCCCCTCTGGACGCACCCCCCCTAAAATCTGATGCACCCCTCTCAAATTGTCATAAATGTCCTTTGTATCATTTAATGTATTTTTACTAAACACACCATGGCTTATAGATGCACCTCCTATTTGAAAAGTCCCTCTATCCCTCTATCTTCCTCCCTCCCTTTGCAAAAAACCACCGAACAAAAAATCTCCCTCCTACTCCCACTGATTTCGCACTCCCCATTCACGCAAAAGGCAACCACCGAACGAAGACACCCCATTCGCACTCCCCATTCGCTCGAAACATCATGGACAAACAAGACGCAGGTATGTAATTTAAAAATTAATGTTCTTGAGTTTTAATGGGTTTAGGGTGATGGTGAACTTCTTTAGTTTTTTATGTTGCATTTGTTTGGTTTTTATGGTGTAATGGTGTATGCATGGTGATTTAGGAATGAAATGGTTGATTTTGTAAGGGTTTTTAGGCGAATGCGATTTAGGGTTTATGGTTTAGGTCGATTTGGTACGCGATTGGGTGTAAGGCTATGTATGTATGGTGATTTGGTACGCGATTTTTTGTCGTTTTTACGTTTTTTGTCGCTGAACCAGTGTCGACAGACATTTTCCCCATCGACTCTGCTTCGTCGGCGATGTGGCGTGCCGTCGACATCGGGTGATCGACCACAAATATTGTTGGTCGACATCGGGTGACCGACGACCCTTTTTTTGGTGGACATCGGGGGACCGACGACCCTTTTTTTGGTCGACATCGGGGGGTCGACCGAACTTGTTTTTGGTCGACATCGGGGGGTCGACCGAACTTGTTTTTGGTCGATATCGGGGGGTCGACCACAACTGATTTGGGCAGTTGTTTCACTTGTTTGGATTGGTTCTTGCATTTTTGTGCTTTTTGGAGAGGTTGAGTGGTGCATGACATGTGTTTGATGAAATGTTCGTGTGAACAAGTTATTCTTGGAGGAGAAACCCGCGATGGGCGTGCTCTGTTTAGTACTTTTCTCATTGGTTTAGGGGTGTATATCTTTATTGTATTATGTGATGTAATTTGTGTAGGTGTTTGGATTAAAAAAAAAAGACTCTTTTTGTGGAGATGTTTAAATGTTTAATGGTGCATGCAATGTGTTTGATGAAATGCTTGTGTCCCTGTTTTTAGTTTACAAGAAGAGAGTAAGGCCAACCGCTTCTAACAGAAAAAAGAATGAGCAAATGGTTGAGCCTCCTCAAGGACAAAGTGCACCTCAACCACTAGTTGCCCCAGCCCCAGCCATAGGTGAAGAAATTGCACCTCCACCTCAACAACAAATTGCACCTCCACCTCAAGAACAAAGTGCCTCCACACCACCGCAAGAACAAGGTACCTCCTCACCACCGCAAGAACAACAAATTTCCCCTGCGCTAGAACAACAAGAAGTTGCACCCCAACCACTAGTTGCCCCAGCTATAGGTGAAGAATCTGAAGACGCGGATGAGGATGAGGTAGAATCCGAAGATATATTTGACGATGATGACGATGAGTTCGATGATAGACATGAGGTAGCAAATGAAGAAGAAGAAGCAAATGATGATGTGGCCAATCCTCCACTGTTGACCACTTTCCAAACTCACGTGGCCAACTACATTTGGAAGGGGGAAGAGCGCGTCGTGCTCAAGTGCCATAGCCACATTAGTAAGCTTTTGGCATGGGAATTTGCTGAGAACGAAGATATCCCACAACATCGACGATGGGTTAAGTATTTTAAAAAGTCCGGACTGCTTGAGATTAGGAATTTCTCCTACAGATCCACTAACAAGAACCTCATCACTGCTTTTGTTGAGCGATGGCACCCTGAGACAAACTCTTTTCATTTTCCATTCGGTGAAATTACCATTACACTAGATGATGTTTTCTGCATTACCGGGTTACCTGTTGAAGGACGGCCAGTACGGTCTACTCGTGTTGATCACATCTCTGCATTTTCTGATGTTAGTAAGTTATTGGGAGTAAAATCCGATGTTGCGAGAGGTTTAGTAAGTGGTTCACAGGGGTCTTCGGTGAAGTTAGAATGGTTGCGAGAGAACTTCGTGGAGAAACAGTATTCTGATGACCGTGTTCAGGTGTTGCGTGCTTCACGGGCGTACATGTGGTATACATTTGGCTGCTCTTTATTTGCGGATAAGACTGGAACTCGTGTGTCCACGTCCTGGCTTCAGTATTTGGAGGATATGCAAGGTTTGCATGAGTATGCATGGGGAGCGGCCACATTGGCTTATTTATACAGACAACTCGGTTTGGCATCCAGACATAAGACCGCACAGATATCAGGCTATTTGACTCTATTAGAGGTCAAATTCATACTTTCCTTTATTTTGCATTTTAATCAATAATTTTAACCCGTTGTTGTTTGTTTGTAGGCTTGGATTTATGAACACTTTCCCGTATTGGTCAAACCTCCCCATAACGTGGACTTCAAGACTGGTGATCCACTATCAGCGAGGTGGGCCCCTGAAGGATATGTCGGCCCATCGATAGCTCGTGTTCAAGCATTTCGAGAGCGTATGGTTGCACTAGAACCATATGAGGTGAGAACTTGTCTTATCCTTTCTTTGGTGTGAATAAATGGTATTTAATCAATAATTTACTTGTAATGCAGGTTATGTGGAATCCATATGCAAAAATGAGACAAGATTATCCTTTGTATGAAGTCGCGTACTTTCATGGGTGTTTGGTATGTGGTGATATCGTGGAGCCGTACATGCCAGATCGAGTCCTTCGACAGTTTGGATTTGTCCAAACGATTCCAGAGAGGCCTCTTGTTGCACGTGCTGAACGAAGTGCTAAAACTTCAAAGACGACTAAGCTTGTGTGGGGCTATTTGGCTGATTATTTTGAGACGTGGGATATGCACCTGCTTTCGTCTGAAAGACTCGGAGAGAAGGCCAGACTACCGTGGGAGAGTGCTCCGGACTATAGAACATGGTTCACGCAGAACACGCACGTGTTTTTGTCGAACCCAGCCACACGTGTGAGAGCATCGTCTGATCGAGTACCCATCACAGATGATGCATGGCTTATGATCAGTATCGCTCAAAACATAATGGCTCCATTGGTTCAAAGGTGGAAGAACGGAGACACACCGACAGCGGATGAGGCAATGCAGGTTATGGAATCGGCTTGTAGAACACTACAACCGCCACCTATTCCGTCGGTATCATCATCAAGGCCAACAAGAGGCAGGGGCAGGGGAGGAAGCGGAAAGAAACGGGCCAGGAGATAAATAGTGTCGTGGTGTTTTATGAATACTTATGGATAATTTAGATGTTTACTTTATTTGGATAATTTGATGTTTAATTTGGATGAATTTATGTTTCTTTGGATAATAGATGTTTAATCATCATCAAGGCTACTTATGCTTCTATTTTGGCATCATGTAAGAAAAATAGGATGATTGAATCTGTTTATGACATTTGCTCTCTATTTCGGTTTTGTAAGTTTCGATTTTGTAAGTTTCGATTTTGAAGCAATTCGACTTGCTTTTAGTTCGATCACCGAACATACCTATGTAAATACTCCATGCATCCGTGATTATTTTCATATGATATGTGAAAGTTGAACCGGAAAAAGTGGGAAAGCTTGACTGACGGAGGGAGTATTTAAATTTGACTTAGTTTTCACATGATTACGAGGTGTCGAATTAATGTGTCGAATTATCAACAATTGGTCGACCACTTAATGTCGATTATAATACAATTGGTCGACGATTTGTATTCGGTCGACAACGTGGTATCGACCAAAGCATCTCTGTTCAGAATTAGGTTGTCGACGAGCTGCGCTTTGGTCGACTACATGTGGTCGACCATAATAATATTGGTCGATGATGTGTTGTCGGTCGACATCATGTTGTCGACCAAAGCATCTCTGTTCAGAATGAGGTTGTCGACGCGTTGTGGTTTGGTCGACTACAAGTGGTCGACGATTGCTCATATCGTCGTTAGTCAGTAGTCGACCAAAATAGTGGTAGTCGATTCTATGTTGTCGACGATCTGTGGTTTGGTCGACAACACATCATCGACGAATGCTAATGTCGTCGACACTTATTGGTCGACTCTAATAATATTGGTCGATGATGTGTTGTCGGTCGACATCATGTTGTCGACCAAATCACCTCTGTTCATAATTTGGTTGTCGACTTGGGCAGGTTTGGTCGACATTTGGCTGTCGACGCACGCAAGTTTGGTCGACCATATCTGGCAACGTTCTATTCAAAGCAAAATGAGTCCACAAAGAAACAATTTATGACCAACTTACAAAGATATATGAGTATTTATTATGGCAAAGTTAAAAGTTTGACAAAAGCAATGACTACTCCAAGTCATTTACAATAGTTTCACAAAAAGAATGACTACTCCAAGTCATTTACAATAGTTTCATAAAAAGAATGACTACTCCAAGTCATTTACAATAGTTTCACAAAAAGAATGACTACTCCAAGTCATTTACAATAGTTTCACAAAAAGAATGACTACTCCAAGTCATTTACCAAAAAGAATGACAATCACTCTATCTAATACGATTTTCCTTATACGCGTCCATCCACCCACTTGCAATTTGTTTTTTGTGTACAACCCACGAACTTCCAACGGGAGGAAATGGGACATTGTCAGACAACACTACCTGTAGCAACCAATAATGACATTAATTGGACATCTATATATTTTTCATAAATATAAAAATTAGTAGAATACCTGCACAAAGTGATTATCATTGACGTGACCCACGGAAATTCTTTTGGGGTTTTCAGGTGGCGAAGTTCGTAGAGGAAGAAATGTCAACGATATCTTATTACCCAAAGTTATCAAGGCCACATTGTAGGTCGATGCCACCAAGTACCCCATATAGGGTAGATGAAACCAAAACTTTGACCGTGCAAAATCAGCAAAACAATTTAGGGCAGTCAATATCTGGTTGAACATCTTATCCTCTCTAAAGACACCCGTGTATAAGTGGACATGGTGACTCAACTCCGTCATCATGTCTTGTCGAACTTTTGCCCAGTTGTCCTCCCCAAACCCCATTGCCTCAGCTACCGATCGAAAACCACAATGGCCGTCTGATGCAACATCAACACATTCCATCACGTACGGTTGAAAACGAACGGGCAATAGAGCTATAAGTCCTTGTTGTGAGGTAGATGAGCGCGTACGCTTACGAGGAACCACCTATGCACCAAATTATTTTTCAAAATAAGCAACGTATTAATAAGCAATGAGCCACAAAACATATAGAAAAGACAAATACCTTCGCCTCCTGTTTCTTTTTATTCGAAGCAGACACCTTCGCCTCTTGTTTTTTTGTATTCGAAGTCTTTGAAGACTCCGTCAAGTTAACAACATCCTCTTTGGTTGGGAAAGGCATTGATTCTATGTACTCAAAGAGGCTAGGATCCCGTTTTGTCGAAGAAGCTTTAGGTTTTTTCTTATTTGTTTTGGGTCGACCACGGGTCTTGACTTTCGGCTCCGGTTCAATAAGAGAAGTGGTCTTTGGATTCTGAAGTTCTATGGCTTGCCTCAACATTACCCTCTTCTACGTCGGCTCCTCCTGCTCCTTTTAGGCAATCAACAAACCTTTAATAATATCCTTATATCGGGTGTCAAGATCTTCAACCACATCCTCTTTCACATCTACCACATCTTCCTCCTTTCTCAAATTTGGCTCCATGTCAAGCTTTCTCCAAAACTTATCAATAGCTTCTAATGGTATCGATTTGCCAAGCCGGTGATATTCGTTGAGTTCGTGAGTGCATGGCAACCCGCATACCTTCCTTAGATAGTGATTGCATATGTCAGGATTGGACTCGCCGTGTTCGATACACGTCATTTCTTTGTAAATCTTTTCCAACGCGTAAATTGACACCACTCCTACAAGCTCATGATATAAAACAGACTTGAACTTGTGTAAAGCAACATTCACACTCTTCTCAAACGAGGCTTTAATTGCATTGTGGCTCGCTTGATAAAGTGTGTCCGTCTTTGACCAACAAATCTCAAAATTGCCCACACTATTACCTAGCGACCTCTTCAGTGCTGCATGATGTCTCTCAACCCTGAAATTGTAGTTATAGTAATTATCATTTTAACTACACAATAAATAGAAAAAGTCCAACAACTAGAAACTATTAATTATCAACGAATAATCAACAATTATATATATAATATTAAAACATACCTGTTCGTTGTTGTATTCTCATAATGCATGTATTCATCCGTCCACACGGCTATGAATCTCTCCTTGAAGGGATTTACCTACTGTGTCATGCAGTACGAGTATGCTTCAATTTCCTTGTTAACATTTGCATACTCACTTTGAAAAATCTTAAGAACGGTAGTCAATTCTTGTTCGAAGGATGCGTTCGTCACATTTTTCCATGAAAAGAAGAATCTTTCCCAATCCTCCTTGGTCTCAAACTTACCCTTGCATTTGGCCAAAACATTCCTATCTATGTGCCATCTACATAGGAAATGTTTAGCCTCTGGAAATATGGAAGAAACATCATTCACGAGGGCTAACTCCCGATCCGTAACAACAACTCTCGGTAAACTCACATCCTCCAACAACTCACGAAGGACACTTAATGCCCACGTATAGTTCTCCTCCTTCTCACCATCGAGAAATACAGAAGCTACCGAAAAGGTCATGCATGTGGATGTAAATCCTACCATCTCAAAATAGGGCAACTTATATTTGTTAGTCTTGTACGTGCAATCCATTATCAACACACTTGGAAATGCACGGTACAACTGAAGGCATGTGGGGTGTGCAAAGAATAGATCTCGAATAGTATTCGACACTGGACAATATTTGTGGCTTTGATAATATTGATTATCAATCAACAATGTCATCAACTGTTGTAGTTGACTTTTTCCAGCAAAACCTGCCAATTTATACTTGCTTCGAACGTTGTACACGGTGCGGATGGTAGAATAGTTGTTCGGATTTCTCGACTTAAGCAATTTCAACAAATCCTTCGGTGGAGCGTTGCACTTGGACATATCAACAACCAACTCTTCTTCTTCGGGCGTCAGCCTACCAACGTACGAGTGGCCCTCAAGGTACATGGCTACAGGATGATTGTGGGTCCCACATCTCACGTCCAACCTCCACTCATTTTCCGATATTTTTATATCCCTTAATAGAAAAGGACATCCACACTTCTTCGACCCCGTTGTCCTTTTTCGGCCCTTTTGATCATCAAAATCAACAACATCATCATCATCGTTTGGTAACACAACTAATTGGTTTCTTCCCCTTGGCTTATTTTGACGATAGGTTCCACCACGCTCACATGTCAATAAAACTTGTGCCTTCTTCTTGCCACTGCCATTATCTGAGCGTTTTACAACAATGACAATGTTGTGTTGTAAGGCTACGTCTCGAACCCATTCTTGTAAGGCCTCTCGAGTTTCGAAATAGTTAAAATTGGTGAAGACATTGGTGTAGTCAATCACAAGATCATTATCCGGGGCATGCTCATTAACCGGGGCATCCTCATTAACCGGGGCATGCTCATTAACCGGGGCATGCTCATTAACCGGGGCATCCTCATTAATTGAAGCACCCTTGTTGGCTTCATCATCACAAGGCCCCAATGGGTTATCCGGGTTATCCGAATAATAAAAGAAATCCGGATCAAACTCTTCATCATCCGCCAAATTCTGAAAAACAAACACAAAATCCATGCTATAATCAATCCAAAGGATGTTGACGAAAATAATATAGTTGTATAATAATTCAAACACTCAACCCTCGTATCATACGTTAGGATTAACTTATGTGTCGACACTCAACCCTAAATCATGCTATAAGCGTAATCAAAAGGACAAATCTACTAAAAATACAATCCGTCGACATCATCATATCGACCAACATACTTTCGTTCGGCCATGTTTCGTCGCCCACTTAATGTGATGGTCGACTTCTTCCCATCGACCAAAATGGCGATGGTCGACTTCTTCACATCGACCAAAATGGCGATGGTCGACTTCTTCACATCGACCAACAAGGCGATGGTCGACTACGGGCGATCGACCAACAATGATTTCGTCGACGAACTAGTACCGAAAAACATACACGCTAAACTCATATTTTTTAAACGCGCCAACATCCCAAAAATCCATTTTCTTCCAAATATATATCACAAACTACTCAAAACCAAGCAAGGAACAATATATTATGCATTAAACTAAGAAAACACCCTTATATATCCCTACATTACGAAAATAAAAAGTGTCAAAAAAGCAAAACATTAAACTTACATATCTATAGAATCCTTCTCGTGTTTCAACCATTTTGTTATCCTTCAAGGACCCCGAATATAAAGGAACGATTTTGTTAAAATGGTGTGGCCGAAATTGAAGAACGAGAGTGGCCGAAATTTTTTTCGGTAACTTGAAAGTGAAGAAAATGGTGAAGAAGGAGTTTAGTGTGGAAGGGGAAAAGCCAAAAATTAGGGGGGGTGCGTCCAGTAAGTGGGGTGCATTTAGTATGTACAATTTTACTAATAGGGTATTTTTGGTATTTCACATGAATATTTAGTAATATAAAACAAATGAGGGGGAGTGTTCTCAACGCAAATGGAGGTGTAAATAGTCGGACCCGAGCTTAAAATCTTACTGGGCTCAACAATAAAAGCCCAAATCTCCCGAAATCTGTTTGGTGTGATGCAGAATTACTAAATTGGCCCTACCATTTTCCGAAAACAGCAAGGCAATTTCGTAAATCTCAACGGCTCTTTTCAGCCAGAATGTAGCCGTTTGCCGCCACCGTTCATTTTCTAAATAACACGGGAAACCCTAATCCGTATTGGAATACATATATAAACCCCTTAAATTCAATCATTTTTCCATCAATCAATCTCAAATTAATCATTATTCGCTTCTTTGTGATCACCAGTGACGATCTAATTCTGCTGCGATTTTAAATACATTGTAGTAATTCAATTTAAATTTTGAACTGTTCTTCTTTCTTTTTGCAGGCTTCTTTGACAGTTTGATTTTCTTGATCTTTGTTTATTTCTTGTATTTGTTGTATATTTTTGTGTGCTAACAAATGGATGCAGGAAATGTTAATTCGTCTTCATCATTAAACAAGAATAGATCACGATCCCCGCTTCAAGAGCAGTTTTTGCAAAGAAGAAATTCACGGGAAAATGTATGAACTTCTAACTTTTTTGCTTAATAACTGGAGTATATGGTTAATTCGATAGAAATATGTTCATCACTATGCAGAAGAATTATGTTCATATATATAGTTTTCACAATTGCGTTCAGTATAAGGCTTCCTTTTCTGTTTAGAAAGAAAATTAACTATATTTTTGTGGATTGTAATATCTGTTTCAATCAAAGTCATATGGTTTAAATCCAAGAAATTGGAGAAATTCTAGTTGTCCAACATCTAGGATCTGCAAATTTTTTGAATGTTTCTCTTTGTTTATATCTGGAATTGGTTTGGTTGACGTTGAATTTGTGTTGTGATAATATGTAATATTGGTTGATCTTATATTTTGTAATATCTGTTTCGACCGGATAGTTCGATGTTGCATTCTCAACTGATTGACTTTACTTTTTGAATATGTGATTCCATGAAAGAGCTTGTTTGTGCATCATCTTATAATCTAAATTTGCTTGGTTTGATGCAGTTGGACCGCTTCATACCGAATCGATCAGCAATGGACATGGACTACGCTCGTTCCGTGTTCACTGGAGGCTTGACAGGTAAGGAAAACCCCGAGGTAAGCTCTTCTCCATCCAAGGAGGCGTACAGGAAGCTGCTTGCAGAAACCTTCAACATGAATAGAACTCGGATTCTTGCTTTTAAAAACAAGCCACCTACCCCGACTGAGGCCAATCCGAATGAGTTCATGTCAGCCGCTCACCAAGTCAAATCTGCCAAACCCCGTCGACACATTCCTCAGGTTGATTTTAAACTAGATAATACAATTAGCTTATTCACTTCAATCATCAAATTGTTGACTCAATTGGATATCTTGTTGCAGACTTCTGAGAAGACATTAGATGCCCCTGATATTTTGGATGACTACTATCTGAATTTACTAGATTGGGGCAGCAGAAATGTTCTTTCCATTGCTCTTGGAGACACGGTATATCTTTGGGATGCTTCTAATGGAACAACCTCTGAACTTGTTACCATCGATGAAGAAAGTGGTCCGGTGACCAGTGTCAAATGGGCTCCCGATGGAAGGCACATTGCTGTTGGTTTGAACAACTCAGAAGTTCAGCTATGGGATTCCACTGCTAATAGACTGGTGAGTTCCTCTATCCAACTTTGTTGTTGAATTCTTTATCTTCTGTTATCATTCATTTGGTCATAATTTGACATGGTTGCATAATGGTTCTACTACAGCTGAGAACTTTGAAAGGAGGACATCGATCCCGTGTTGGTGCTATGGATTGGAACAGTCATGTTTTGACTACAGGTGGGATGGATGGTCAGATCATTAATAACGACGTAAGAATGAGAGACCACATTGTTGAAACGTACCAGGGACATCATCAAGAAGTTTGTGGGCTTAAATGGTCAGCATCAGGCCAGCAGTTGGCTAGTGGTGGAAACGATAATCTTCTACATATATGGGATAGATCCACGGCTTCGTCAAATGCTCCTACACAGTGGCTTCATAGGTTTGAGGAGCATACGGCTGCTGTCAAAGCACTTGCATGGTGTCCTTTCCAGGGTAACTTACTTGCGTCTGGAGGAGGTAGTGGAGACGGTTGCATCAAGTTCTGGAACACCTATACCGGTGCTTGTTTGAATTCAGTAAACACGGGCTCACAAGTCTGTTCCCTTCTATGGAACAAGAACGAACGGGAATTGCTGAGTTCTCATGGTTTTACACACAATCAGCTCACTCTCTGGAAGTACCCTTCAATGGTGAAGATTGCTGAACTGACAGGGCATACATCTCGAGTTCTTTACATGGCTCAGAGTCCGGATGGATGCACAGTTGCGTCTGCTGCGGGGGATGAAACTCTTAGATTTTGGAATGTTTTTGGGGAAGCCCAAGCTGCTAAGCCTGCACCAAAGACGACTTCAGAACCATTTGCTCACTTGAACCGCATTAGGTGATGGGCACTGGATACGTCTGTGATGCTGTATATACCAAACTCAAGGGCTCCTCCTACGCTGACTTTCTTCTAATCATCTTTGTGGAAGCTATTACTTTATTCAAGTTGTAAATGAATGTAGATCAAAATAATGTAATTGGCATCGTCACCTATCGTGAACAACCATTACTTTTTTTGCCTTTCTTAATTAATAAAATTACTAGTAATTTTCATTCTTGTTGCAGTAGTTTTTTATTTCACATTCTCGCGTTTTAATTAAAGTTAATTTAAAGCTCAAGTTGTGGCACAGCAGGAGTCATTAGCTATTTTGTGCTCACTTGCTCAGGTCAGTGCCCTAACTCATCACTGAAAATGTCATACATTGTGCTGTAGAGACTGTATATATGTCTTTTCTTTTGCAGCCTTATGTTATTTTCCCAACTACGTGCTGGCCTGTTCTTTGATTTGGTATCTTGAATGACGTTAGCCAATTTATTAATTTCTCCAAAATAAATGATTTCTTGAGTCCATGGATGATTACATTCGGAAACAGATAAGAAGCTCTGTCTCAGCATACGAGGGTGATGCTACGTTCTTATGCTTGTTTGTGCTATGATTTTTTTCATATTTAATTGATTTAGATTGTGAGGCTTAACTCGTCGATTTATTCTGACTATCATTTCCTTACTTTTAAAAAAAGGTTGTGATGCTTGGGCTGGATGCTGCTGGCAAGACAACTATACTGTATAAACTTCACATTGGAGAGGTTTTATCAACGGTTCCTACCATTGGTTGGTGTTTTTTGTTCTATTTCTTGAAGTTCTCCCTTGATATTGTATTGTAAAGCTTTGTAAATTTCTACAATTGCTGACAAAAAGAATATTAGGCTGTTTTTGGTTACAAAAATATTTTATTTTTTCATGCTATCCAGCAAGTTCATAACATCTTCTTTATTTCCTTATTTTGAGTTGTATACATCCTTTAACACTTAAACACAATTCTAAGCTTGTAACAGGTCGTGAAAACATAATAGTTAGCAAACAATTGTCAGTTTCATACACTGTTGTGCGGCCGACCTTAAGAGTGATATTATTCTTGTAGGAGAGAAAGGGTTAGTTTGGTTGGGATGATCTGTGTTCATTCTTTATTTCCCAAAAGCCAACTAAGGTCACCCATAATTTTCTGGATCACCTTAAATTTTTCTTTGGGAGATACTCATCTAACTTGAATTCTTATCTCAGAAATTTTCATCAGTCTGGAATCAATGCTTAGCCAATATTTGATTTTGGACATTAAACATTCTGTATATCCTACGGTAATGATGGAGTTTCTTGTGAGCCAATATGGCTAAAATTGTATAATTGAACTCATCTATGTGTACAGAATACCATTGAAGCAATATTTGTAAAGTTTAAGGATATATGATCTTTGTTTGCGGGACGCAGATGTGGTTTTGAAAGACATGTACCCGACCATGAGACTTCTTTAGACAACAAATCATCAATTACAAGGATTTTTTTTAAATATTCCCTTGAATGAATACTGCATCGGTATTTAAAACCAGAACCAATATCTTAAATGAAATTATACAAGACTTTGATTATTATGGTTGCTTCAGGAATAGTCTCTGCATTTTTTTAAATATTTTTTTGTATGATGAAGAGTGAGAAATGGCTTCCAGTACTTTGTAGTTCTTGATTTATGCAAATAGCATTAAGAAGTTTTTGCATTCCTTGTTTATGGATTTTGGTTACACATGTGGGAATGCATCTGTTTTTTCCTGCTTGTTTGTAGGGAAAATAATATGTGAATGCAGCATATGCTTATTTGCATTTTCACTCTCTCTGTGGTATGAATTTTGTTTCTTAGTGACTCCTTGATGCCTGATTTCTTTTATGCAGATATATGTTGTGGACTCCCTAGATCGAGAAAGAATCGGAGGGGCGAAGGCTGAGTTTCAGGTTATATTCTTGAACGATCAATATGTGCATGCCTCATATTTTTCTAGTTGTAGAATCGTCTTGACTTGATTAATTTTTTTCTCAGCCCATCATCAAAGACCCCTTCATGCTTCATGGTGTTTATATTGGTGTTCGCGAATAAACAGGACATGGTATGCATATCTGTTGATTTGTTGTACTTTATTCTGATTTGTCCGTGTCAGGACAAGATAATAAAAATAAAAAAGGAAGATAATTTAACCCCTTCAAGAGTCGAGACTATGAACTTCATAGCTCAAAGTTTGAATGAGAAGGTAACATTTATGAGCTGTGACTAGGTCATCTTTTAATCTAGGTCGACAGATAACAGGACAATTTATAGCACAATTGTACTAAAGAGTCAGTTATGTGTTTGGTTGTGGGAAACCGCATAAATTGGAGAACTATGAACCTGACCTCGAACCATCCTGAAATTTTGTAGGCCTGGGGCGAACAAAAAAAATGGGCCCCTTTTTTAAAAAACATCAAACAAAACAAGTGAAATACGTATGCACATATTAAAAATGAATGAATGTTATAAAAATAAATCATTTAAAATGATTTCTTCTAACATTTTGAGAATCAAATTCTTCAATAATAACTAGTTAATTTGTTCTAGCATATCTTTTTCAATACATAAAGTTGTTAGTCCATTTAATCTTTCTTGACATAATGGAGCGTAGGTGAGTTTTTAGCAATTTTAATGTAGAGAAACTTCTTTCTGCAGATGCCACAGTCATAGGAATAGTCAATAAAATTGGAGAACTATGAACCTGGCCTCGAAGGCTCGAACAACAACTCTGTTTCGTACAATGAAAGAAAGAAATAGAGGGGTAGGTGCATGAATGAATGGATTTGTGTTGTTGTCGCCAATAACAAATACAGTCAAAATGAGTGTGTTTTTGATGGATCCTTACCTTAAGTAACCGACGAGAGATATGGTAAGACATATCAATGTGGAGAAAAGAGAGGGATTTCAGGAAATCAGTGAGAAAGACTTGGTTAGAATTATCCTTAATTCCTTAATTAATGTAATTTATTTTATAACCGTCACATTACTAGATTATAGGCAGATTAGTGATTAGTTGTTAGTATTAGTAGCAGAAGAATACATCATTTGCAAACACGTTGAATTTGAATAGAGAAATCACAACACCATTGCTGATTACTAGTGTGTATCATTTGAGAATTCTAGAATAACCTCGAGGGAGGTTTCATCAATTGGTATCAGAGCCGTTACGATTCAGTACTCACACTTCCGCACAATCGTCATCACCATGGTTTCAAACAGGAAATGATTTGAGGACATGGAGAACTCCATCAATCGACTGACCGACGTCGTGCAGTTACTAGCACTGCGGATGGGGAAGCGTTCAGACGAGGAGACTGATGAAGGCAGGAGATGGGGAAGAGGGAATCGTTCGCCGGGGATAATTGATCGTGGTCAGGGCTTACGCCGTCTCAAGCGACGTGAAGCGGACGATGAACAAGGGAGGCGAACTCGACATCGTGAGCGTCGCCATAACAAAGAAGGGCAAGACGACTCAAACGAAGGGTCGGGCCAATGGGATAATCCATTCGCGAACAACCCAGGGCCTTTTCACCGAGATGGGTCCGAGACGAGCACGGACAGTGACGGGGACGAGCAGAAATCAGAAACTGAATCTGACTGGTCAATCCGAAGCAAACGACGAGACAGATCCAGCGAGCATCGGCCACGAGGACCTCGCATTGACTTTCCGAAATTCAGTGGCGATGATGCCCTCAACTGGGTCGACAAGGCCGAGCAATACTTTGAGTGGCAGAAGACTAGATCGCGAGAGTTTGTACGCATTGCTTCATATTACCTAGAAGGTGAGGCAAGGCAATGGTGGAGATGGTTTGAACAAGTGCATGGCGGCAACAACATCCCTTGGACAGAATTCAAAAAGGGGATCTTGGCAAGATTTGGCAACACCAACGAATACGATGAGGATGCCAACGAGCTCATGAGCCGGACACGGCAGACGGGCAGCTTCAAAGACTACCGTCGCGAGTTCGAACAAGCCATGAGCCGAGTACCCCATTGGCCTCCCAGTGTACTACTAGGAGCGTTTATGGCTGGACTCAAACCTGAGATATCTGTTGAGCTTAAAATATGGAAACCTCACAACTTGAAAGACGCCATCGACCTCGCTACAAGAAAGGACGAGCAGTTCGCGTTAACTACTCAGCCTACAACACGAGATTACCCTGCTTCCAACAGGGATTTCCCACCTCAACACCCGACGACAAACATGATGGACCCAAGTGGGAGTTCGACGGCAGGTCAAGCGAACACAAAAGGACCAAATCCTGCATCAATAGTCGGAAGAGGGCGAATACAACTGCCCAACGAGGAGATACTGCGGCGACGACAAGCTGGCCAATGCTTCACGTGTGATGCAAAATACACATGGAACCACATATGCCCCAACGCTAAGATGATGAGTCTCATTATAGTGGAACGAGAATTCGATATGTCACCCAAATATGACGAAGAAAGTAAAACCACCATGGAGGCGAACATGATCAATAAGGAAATGGCGAGCGGCGGCGAGTTTTTTATGCTCTCCTTAGCAGATGTGCAGAACACGAGTTACGAACAACCAACAGAAAACGAGGAAATAAAGTTGCTGCTTGACGAGTTTCGGACGATAGCCACTCCACCCGACTTATTGCTTCCGGCCCCAAAATTCGACCACCGCATTCAGCTCGTGGACGAAACCAAACCTGTCAACATGGCCCCTTACCGATATGCACATTTCCAGAAGAAGGGGACCGAGAAACAAAAGTTGATGGAGAAAACACGGAAAGGGGCGTGTGCGTGTGGGATATGTGAAGTAGAAGTCAATGAACTTAGAGGATACTATGTAGGAGTCCATGGAGGAATTACGTGATCGATGATTGTTTTCCAGACCTTAACCTTGAGGACAAGGTTCATTTCGAAGGCGGGGGTGATGATGGATCCTTACCTTAAGTAACCGACGAGAGATATGGTAAGACATATCAATGTGGAGAAAAGAGAGGGATTTCAGGAAATCAGTGAGAAAGACTTGGGTAGAATTATCCTTAATTCCTTAATTAATGTAATTTATTTTATAACCGTCACATTACTAGATTATAGGCAGAATTAGTGATTAGCTGTTAGTATTAGTAGCAGAAGAATACATCATTTGCAAACACGTTGAATTTGAATAGGGAAATCACAGCACCATTGTTGATTACTAGTGTGTCTCATTTGAGAATTCTAGAATAACCTCGAGGGAGGTTTCATCAGTTTTTGTAGCAAATTTATTGGTATTATTGTTAAAAGCATGTCCTATATTTCTTCTTTTGGAATTTGACAAGGTGACCCGGTATGATCTTTTTTAATATGAATTAGAGAAGCTTTAAGAAAAATCAGGATAATTCTACTCTGGGAACATCATTGTTGATATTATCTTATTTTAGAATCTGAATTGTAAAATTAACATCTACCATTCGAATAGCACCCGTAGTATGAGTTAATGACTTTAGATGAGACAAAATTCTTTCACGACCCTTATTAATCAAACTGAAATTGCTGAAACCATTAATCAAGAATTTCATCCTCAGATTGATTGATCTAACAACTAGTGAATTTCAGAAGTTAACAGTTGCATTAATCTTGAAGTTTTTGCTTGTTCCTGGTGCCCTTGTCTCTCACACACACCCCACTAATGTGAGTTGTTGATTAAGGTACAGGGAAGGGGGAGGATGGGTTGAGGAGCACTTCAGAGATAGATTCCGAAACGAAAAGACATTTGTTTGGGGTAGACTTAACATCACAGTTGCTATGGTATACTTCGTGCAGGGTGTTTTGGGACTCAGTTTCTACCTCAAAGATGACCTGCATTTGGATCCTGCTGAGGTATCATTAAGACCAATTTACGGCCTAAAAGATTTTTCCTAACGATTGAAACATAGAAAATTATCAATTTGAGACTCTAAAATATTAACAACATGTTTGACAATGGGCGTTCTATATTATAGTATCATGGTTTGGATGATATTAATGAGAATGCCTACGTTTCCTCGCGATAAATATATGAACTTACACATATCGTTGTGTATGCTAGACAACTATCATCATTACCTTGGCTAGTTATTAGTTAAGCCCCTCTATGGATTCATCAGGTGTGAATCATCGACTTACCCTTCTTATCAGTCTTGCCTTTTCCTCATATGATTGAATGTCTTGTTACAGTGATTCCTTCCCGCTTTTTGGCTTCCGAAGAAGGTCATATTTGGTCATCTCGGGCCTTCATGGAGTTTGATGGCTACCTTTGTTGATAGCAAATACGACGTCATGTTTTGCATTTTTCTTGGATCTCTTTCCGTAGCATTTTCAGATGTCGTAAGCAAGGATGAAAATATCCGAAAATATCTTCGATATATCCTCGATATATCCATTTTTCGGGGTCACCGATATCGATATTGGGAAGAATCGATATTTCCACGATATTTATAAAAAAAATTGAAAATATCAATAAATATCGGTAGACAATAATAATATCGAGCCTAATATCGAAAAATATCGAGGAAATATCGAGAAAATGTCGATAAATTTTGAAAAATATCGATAAATGTCATACGAAAATAACATTGTATATTATATTTTATATAAATTTATCACTAATATAAAATGTATTCAAATTATTTTGTTAATTTTATGTACTAAAAGCTTGTCATTAAATTTTTACAATTTTTAAAATTTACCGATATCGATATTCGATATCGATATATCCATCGATATTTCCATAAATTTAAGGTCTCGATATTTCTACCGATACCGATATTTTCATCCTTGGTCGTAAGTCTAGCTTCTTTAGCTAAAAGTCTTTTAACAACAAGAAATTGATTCTGTCATTAAAGGCTAATTTTCTACATTTCAATTTTCCACCAGCTAACATATAGACATAAATAAAACATGGTGCAGGTTGTGGACTCTATGGTCGTAGAAAGGGCTGGTGGAGAATCACAAAGCATGTCCGGGTCCCTTCACTCGCTATGCTGGGGCTCGTCTGCTTTTGGGGCTATCGTAAGCTCCTACTTTAGTGGCTCGTTAGTACAAACCTCACCCTGAAAAACAAGTGAGTTCCAATGAACTTCACTTAGAGAAAATGCGAAGGTTTATACAAACCTCACCCTGAGAAACAAGTGAGTTCCAATGAACTTCACTTAGTGAAAATGCGAAGGTTTATACAAACCTCACCCTGAGAAACAAGTGAGTTCCAATGAACTTCACTTAGAGAAAATGTGAAGGTTTATACAAACCTCACCCTGAGAAACAAGTGAATTCCAATGAACTTCACTTAGAGAAAATGCGAAGGTTTATACAAACCTCACCCCGAGAAACAAGTGAGTTCCAATGAACTTCACTTAGAGAAAATGCGAAGGTTTATACAAACCTCACCCTGAAAAACAAGTGAGTTCCAATGAACTTCAGTTAGAGAAAGTGTGAAGGTTTACATGAACCCCACTCTGAGAGAACAAGGGGGTTCGATCTAATGAACCTCCCTATAAGAGCTAATACAGATTCAAAATGGATTTCATCCTAAGGGAAGAATCCAAAGCTACAAGAGCGAAAATCTTCTTCCACTATAACCTCTAAGGCTGGGGGGAATAGGAACTACGAGGAGATCCTACGAGCATCATCAAATCATCAAGTAAGTATAAAAGCTTGAACTCTCTATTTTAAGCATGAATTCACCATGCCTGAATTTGAAACCTTAGAGCCTATATGCGTAAAAAAGATACTAGAGATACATCTTGAGACATAATTGAGAAAATCTAAACATGCAACACATATATATGCATACAATCAAATAATATGCAGGTATGAGAAGAAGGAGTAGAATAAAACAGCCAAAAGCAAACAATATTCAAGAGCAAAGGCACCATGCCCTGGCCCTCCACAGAAAAATGCAGGAGTGTGGAGTCTCTTGAAAATACCAAAAGAGGTCGAAGGCCCCAACAAAAGAAAGTGTTTTAAAAGTACCAGAATATTGTTATCAGAAAAAGGAAATAAGATTACGAAGAGGGAGGAATTTCAACCCCTCTAGCGCCTTCCACCGCCTCATGGACCTGTCCGCTGGAGCCACCACCCTCCTCCTCCTCCGAGACATCAGCCGCCACGGTGGCCAGTGGATCAGGGTTAGAGCTATGTGAATAGGAAATTCCAGATTGCTCACAGGCACTAAATCCCCCACTCCTAGAGCAACACTCTTCAGCTCTGAAACAACCTTCTCCATACCAGGCAGCCACCAAGGAGTGTTGATATCCTCCTTGGGATCTCCTGGGAACTTCGGGGGAGCAGCTAGCTCATGCAGACGGAGGGCGCGGGTGTAGTGACTGTCAAACCCTGCAACAGAGTGCTCGGCTAAAACATTGGAGAAGCCATGATCGATAAAGTGTGGGATGTATGCCTCCATTGCCCCCAGAAAAATAGCGCTTTTGAGGAAGGCCTCTAGCCATTCTCGGTGCAAAGTGCCAAGAAAGGCCTGTCCTGTCGCGGATGTAAAGAGAGAATCAATGCAAAGCTTCACCCCGGCCGCAGGCAATTCAGTCTCCAGGCGCTGGATCCCCCTGTCTCGCTCGGCTATTTGAGCTCGGAGTAAAGAGATTTCCTCGGATAAAACCTGATTCTGTGCTGAAAGCTGAACCTTCTCAGCCATGGCTGCCTTCCTCCCTAAAGTGGGCTCTCGAAGCTCTACCTCGATCATTTCCTTCTTTATCCTCTCTTGCTCTACTTTATTGCGGAGATCGTCATGGAGATGAAGAGATTGGAGGGCTCGCTCGAATAGCATTGGGGGTGAATTGATTGATAGGGATGCGGGTGTAAGAAGAAATTTTAGCCAGATAAGGGTTGATTGGGAAATGGAGGCCAACTTTCAACTGGGCCTCCCAAAAAGCTAAGCTCTGAGGACCGGCGAAATTGGGGCGTTCCTTCGGATGGGCAACTCTGACTGAATAATCGGTCGGGAACATGCCTGACTGAAGGAAGGAGGCTAGACGTTCCTCCGAGAGAGAGGAAGAAGTGGATATTTTGTTTTTCAAAGCGGGGATAGTTATGGGGAACCGTGAAATTAGATTGGAGGATGAGTTAGAAGTTTCTTTGGGAGTATCTTTCGAGGAGGAATGAGAAGAAGAAGACATGATGATAAAACGAAAAACAAAAGAGAAGCGACGATGGGTACCTGAAAATGGAAACACCTCCGGAAGATAAGTGACGTGCCAACAGACGTGCGAAGAAGACGGTTGGTTGCAGAAACGGAGGAGGAACTTGAAGAAAGAGAAATGAAAAACTATGGAAGGAAAATTTGCACAAGTAAAAGGGGTTTCTTTGATTTTTTAAATTGGGAGTTATGATGGCAATTCAGAAAGTGGAGAGAAAAACGAGGAAGGTGGTATTTAGAACAAATGGGAGGGCGCGTGATTGTAGCAACGGCGGCTGACGCCCTTCTCTAGGATAGACGCGTGGAAGAGGCAGATGCGGAATTCGAAGCGGCAGGAAAATTGAAATGGGGAATGCTTACCAATTAGCGGCAAAATGATAATTTTTTTGAAGAATTAAACTCTCTTGTCGAGGGGTGTATTTTCTTAGGGATGCGCAACATATCCTTCGAATTTGATAGGAAAGATAACAACAGCCTTCGAGAAAAGATCCAGAAGGTGAATTCATCTTATCCCTTTTCTACTCTCATAAAAATTCTAACACTTTTACGAGAGTAGGGGGGAGTAGTTGATGCGGACAAAATATGTCGTCCTGAGAGGTAACGACACGTGGATATAAGATGAATTAAATCCGTCTTATTACGAGTGGAAAAGTGGTGAAGAAGATTAATACACCCCTAGGCCCAAAGAGGGGAATGAGTATAATTGGGCCCCTGGCCCAATACTGCGGGCCCACGACCTAGGTCCAAGCATAAGGAGATTAAATATATCCAGCCCATAAAGGGGACCCGAAAGATCCAATCTTAATTACTGAAGCCCGAGAGAAATAGTCAAGATGAATGGAGGTAGTCCACAAGAAGACCGGGTCTTAAGGGCAGTTGAGGAATAAGGGGGAGAGGGGGTCTCCGTCACGCCCACGAAACAAGGAAAGGTATATAAGCAGGTTTGTTTTACTAATTGACTACGTTTTTGACATTACAAACACTCTTTACATTATTTTTACTAAGAAACTACACGAGAAACATATTGAATATACAGAAAAACCAGAGAGAAACCTACGATTACTTGCGAGAATTTCCCTTGATTTATAGGGAAATTCCTCTTTGACTCTCCCGAGAAAACTTATAATTTGAGCGTCGGAGATTCCACGCCGGAATCCCCTCCGACGTGTTTTTGCAGGTCTTTCGGGAGCTCCGAGGAGGATTGCTCGTAAGAAAGCTTGAGAAAAAATGACGATTTACGCCCACAACCGCCATAATCCGGATAGGGAGATAAGGTATCCTCCCTCGTTACTTTTTGACTCAATAGTAGTACTTGACCTTGATGATCCGTTTAAACTATTCTCATGTTAGTGCCACACGCTCATCAGCTGGTTGCATTTCCCAATATGAATCCCACCATATACGTGTGTCTTCCCGAAGTTGAAAGGATGCACAAGCTACTCTTTGTGCATCTGTGCACATAATAAGTCCAAGTATGCCCTCGTTGGTCTCCAACCACTCCTCTAGTGCAACCGGTCCATCTAGACCGTTGAAAGTAGGAGGCTTAAAACAATAAAACTGTTCTACAACCTGGAGTTGGCGTAGAGGTTGCAGAGGAAGATTTTTGGTGTTTAGGGTCTGAAGTATGTTGGCCAAGTTTTCCAGTAGGACATTTCCACCTTGAGGTTGGTTCTGATCTTGACCTGGATTTGCAGCATTCTGAGCCCCTAACACGACTCATGCACGATTACCTTGACCCTCACGTCGATTAGCCATCTCCTATAAAAGAACTCGATTGTTTTAGCTCTAGTGACATTATTATTATTTTCGAGTATAATATGTAAAAATCAAATCCATTTCATTCTAGCACTTAAATATCCATACCTATCTATATCGACAATACCTATAATTAAAAAAAAAAAAATGCACCTACCATTAAATACAAAGAATACAATAAAATAATCGTTTGCCTCTAAACTACTCAGTCGGATCCCTCATGATCCATAGGGTCTAAGCTTGATTCTTCCATTCCTACGGGCTTGCCATTCTCGTATATAGTCCAGATCATCGTTTCTTCTTCTGGAATCGGTTCCTCCTCTGGGAGCGGTGGTATTTTCTCCGGATCTTCTATTGCATTCCCATTTCGTGCCCATCTATACAAAGACTCAGCTACAACGTTCTCTAAGTCAGTCTGCATTCCTCGTCACTCTCTTTCCGCAATGAAGCTTCTAACTTCATTGAAAGTATGTGTGTGTGCGAAATCAGAGATGTTGTCTATCGTGTTGGCACTGTCCAGACAACACTATGCAGCGGAAATTAAATTGCACGTAATGAAAATAGAAGTATTCAAAATTTGCATAGATTATAAAATAATTTATGATGTTCACTATATAAAAATATGTGAAATGAATTACAACCTCTTAGAGGTGTACAATAACACTATAATAAGTGTAAATGATTTACTAGATCCTATGAAACTATCTCTCTCATAGATCTATGCATATAACCTAGTAAATAAGACTATGATCAACACACTATTATTCGGGTTTACAATAATGTGAAGACCTACAAGAAGAAACAAGTGTTTTCCTAATTAGAAGCGTATAAAGCGTTCTATAGACTAATAATCAAATTTAGCTTTTCTTCTTGTGTATCTTGTGTTGAGGCAGCTACAGTATTTATAGGCTTCATGGACGAACTGCCTTCAATTCCTATGATCATCACAGCCGTGAGATCAAGCGGTTAAGTAACTTCTCTCCACTCCTCCTTAAATGTAGGACAAGTTATATTATGCCCAATAACTTATCACTCCCACGCAGTGGCATGACCTGGTGTTGGGGACATTATTAGACAACAAGTGTAAAATCAGAGTTAGTGAGAAAAGGAAGGGCAAATTCTGATGTTGTCATAAGTGTTGGGAACATTAATTACAACACTCGGCTGTAAGTGTTGGATCATTATACCAAACACTTATATCAACATCAACAATCTCCCCCAATTTGACCTTTCTACATCAACACTACTGATGTTCGCACAACATACATATTGATTAAGAATTTAACACAATTGATACTTTAACATAAATTGAATTAACAGTTGTATTAGATCAAATTAAAGAACATCATCTAAACCAAAAAAATTGTTTAGATTTAAATAACTTAAATATAAGTAAATCCTAAATAATTACAAAAGTAAATAACAGAGTTTAATAAAACATAAGTATAGAACTTTTACGACAAGGAAGGAATTGAAATAACACATGAGAAAGGATTGGGATGAAATGTAATTCAACTGCATCTCCATAATCTACATATACTCCCCCATAATGTAAGCTCTCCCCCTGTCTTCAAGCTCTTCATTTGTCCAGGTCACCATACAGATCCTGGATATCCTGGTCATCTTCCCTCATTGCAGTGTCAGCAGCAGCCCCATCAGTTCTGTCAAGAACAGTATCTGGTTCATCTACAGATGGAGGAACAATGTTAGTGGACTGCTGGTTGTGTGAACCATCAGCTACTCCCCATGTTGAAGTGGAAAGAAGCTCCATCCAAAATTTCTTTTGAATGAGAAGATCCTCCACAGAACTCTGTAAATTAGTAATTGAACCCTGCAAAATGTCAATATGCCTCAAAATATAATGGGAAGATAAATATACAGAGGAGACAACTCCTTCTGGAGGCAGTGTGGTATTGTGAATGGTATCATTTGCTGGAACACTGGGAGTTGAACTTAGGCTTGCACCATCATCATTCCTTCTCAAAGGGAGATCAACTACCCTTTCACCTTCAACCCTGAACTGATTTGATATGCTGAATCCAGGTATGCAATTACTGACCACCTCTTCCTCTGATCTTTCAAAAGCCTTATCAAGCAGAAACTTATACAAAAGACAGGGGTAAGGAAGTATGCCTCTTCCAGACATATCAGATTTGAATGTCATCATATTTGTAAAGATAACCTGTCCTAGGTTGAATCTTTTCAAATGCCCAATTTTGTACATAAGTACAACTTATTCTAGTGTGAGGGTGGTGTTGTTTGTTGTAGGTAACCAGTTAAAGCATACCAACTTATGTAGCACAGAGTATAGACTAGTTAATTTAGAGGTCGACATTCTTCTTCTCCACTTAGTGATTACTCCTTCAATCAACATACTGATCATCACATCATGATCTATAACTACTGGATCCTCCATTATTTTAGTTTTCAGCAAAATATTGATCATCTTAGGAGTAATCATAAGCTTATTTCCCCTAAACCAAAATTGTCCATATCTAGTTGAGTTCGGATCACCAGCATGTTGAGATACATTAGTATAAAACTCAAAAATCCAGTATACAATGTATGGACAAGCAAATTGCAGAGCATGCAGTAAAGACCTTTCTTTAAACCATTCAATCAGATTCATCTCTTCAAAGTCAGGTACTTTAATCAGCCTTTCACTCAAAATTTGCCTAGTTCGTATGGTTTTATACTGGATACTAGATTTATCATTATACTCTTCATCAGAATCACTATTTATATCATCAGAAGAGAACAGTACCTCATTTTCATCCTTCTTTAGAAGAGCTAGATGATGATTCAGGATCAGAAGGATCGGGTGTTGCCATCGGAGAGGCAACACTAGCGGTCTCTCGAAACCTTTTTGATCTTCTAGTTCAGATTGGTGGAGTGGGTTCACTTTCTTCTTCTAGGTCCTCAGCATCAGCTTCATTAACCTCTTCTTCCTCTTGGACTGAAGCTTGTTCAGGCTCTGTTTCTGGTTCTGGCTCAGAATCAGACACAACAATGGGCTCAAAAGCATTCCCATCAGTTCTAGGCTTCTTCCTCTTTCTTGAGTAGTCCACAATTTTGTCCAGGTTCCTTTGGGAATTTCTTTTTCCACCGGGCCATTTCCTTGATGTATGTACATCAACCTTCTTTTCCCCCTTTTTCTGCCTGTGCAATCGTTCAAATTTTGCGGCCAGCACTTCCTCATCTGAAGATTCCAGCCTATCTTGCATGTCCACATCTTGGTTTGGTGGAGCATCTCCCTTGAACATTGAGTTGTCCAGCGTTTCTCCCTCAAGCACAATAACAGGGTTTACTGTTTTACGATTTAAAGTGGAAAAAGAAGGTTGATGTACATATAACAAGGAAATGGCCCGGTGGAAAAAGAAAGTCCCAAAGGAACCTGGATAAAATTGTGGACTACTCAGGAAAGGGGAAGAAGCCTAGAACCGATGGGAATGCTTCTGAGTCCATTGTTGTGTCTGATTCTGAGCCAAAACCAGAAACCGAGCCTGAACAAGCTTCAGTTCAAGAGGAAGAGGAGGTTAATGAAGCTGATGTTGATGAGTGGCTGAGGACCTGGAAGAAGAAAGTGAACCCACTCCACCAATCCGAACTAGAAGATCAAAAAGGCTTCGAGAGACAGCTAGTGTTGCCTCTCCGATGGCAACACCCGAGCCTTTTGATCCTAAATCATCATCTAGATCTTCTGAAGAAGATGAAAATGAGGTACTGTTCTCTTCTGATGATAGAAATAGTGATTCTGATGAAGACTATAATGATAAATCCAGTATCTAGTATAAATCCATACGAACTAGGCAGATTTTGAGTGAAAGGCTGATTAAAGTACTTGACTTTGAAGAGATGAATCTGATTGAATGGTTTAAATAAAGGTTTTTATTGCATGCTCTGCAATTTGCTTGTCCATACATTGTAGACTGGATTTTTGAGTTTTATGCTAATGTATCTCAACATGCTGGTGATCCGAACTCAACTAGATATGTACAGTTTTGGTTTAGGGGAAATAAACTTATGATTACTCCTAGGATGATCAATATTTTGCTGAAAACTAAAATAATGGAGGATCCAGTAGTTACAGACCATGATGTGATGATTAGTATCTTGACTTGGGGAGTAATCACTAAGTGGAGAAGAAGAATATTGGTCTCTAAATTAACTAGTCTATACTCTGTGCTGCATAAGTTGGTATACTTTAACTGGTTACCTACAACAAACATCACCACCCTCACACTAGAACAAGTTAGAGGTGGTTAGTAATTACATACCTGGATTCAACATATCAAATCAGTTCAGGGTTGAAGGTGAAAGGGTAGTTGATCTCCCTTTGAGAAGGAATGATGATGGTGCAAGCCCAAGTTCAACTCCCAGTGTTCCAGCAAATGATCTCATTCACAATACCACACTGCCTCCAGAAGGAGCTGTCTCCTCTGTATATTTATCTGCCCATTATATTTTGAGGCAGATTGACATTTTGCAGGGTTCAATTACTAATTTACAAAGTTCTATGGAGGATCTTCTTATTCAAAAGAAATTTTGGATGAATCTTCTTTCCACTTTAACAGGGGGAGTAGCTGATAGTTCACACAACCACCAGTCCACTAAAATTGTTCCTCCATCTGTAGATAAACCAGATACTGTTCCTGACAGAACTGATGGGGCTGCTGCTGACACTGCAATGAGGGAAGATGACCAGGATATCCAGGATCTGTATGGTGACCTGGACAAATGAAGAGCTTGAAGATAGGGGGAGAGCTTACATTATGGGGGAGTATATACAGATTATGGAGATGCAGTTGAATTACATTTCATCCCAATCGTTTCTCATGTGTTATTTCAGTTCCTTACTTGTCGTAAAAGTTCTATACTTATGTTTTATTAAACTCTGTTATTTACTTTTGTAATTATTTATGATTTACTTATATTTAAGTTATTTAAATCTAAACATTTTTTTGTTTTGTTTAGATGATGTTCTTTAATTTGATCTAATACAACTGCTAATTCAATTTATGTTGAAGTATCAATTGTGTTAAATTCTTAATCCATATGTATGTTGTGCGAACATCAATAGTCTTGATGTAGAAAGGTCAAATTGGGGGAGATTGTTGATGTTGATATAAGTGTTTGGTATAATGATCCAACACTTACATCCAACTGTTGCAATTAATGTTCCCAACACTTATGACAACATCAAAATTTGCCCTTCCTTTTCTCACTAACTCTGATCTTACACTTGTTTTCTAATAATGTCCCCAGAGCAGTTAGAAGACGTGGGCAACACCAGGTCATGCCACTGCGTGGGAGTGAGAAGTTATTGGGCATAATATAACAAGTCCTACATTTAAGGAGGAGTGGAGAGAAGTTTCTTAACCGCTTGATCTCACGGCTGCGATGATCATAGGAGTTGAAGGCAGTTCGTCCATGAAGCCTATAAATACTGTAGCCACCTCAACACAAGATACACAAGAAGAAAAGCTAAATTTGATTATTAGTCTATAGAACGCTTTATACGCTTCTAGTTAGGAAAACACTTGTTTCTTCTTGTAGGTCTTCACATTATTGTAAACCCGAATAATAGTGTGTTGATCATAGTCTTATTTACTAGGTTATATGCATATATCTTTGAGGGAGATAGTTTCATAGGTAATAGGGAATAATGTAAATATAGTAATAATATCTTTTTTATTTTGACCATATCTTTATATATATCTCTTTGATATGGTTTGTTATATTTACCATGTTTATCTCCTTGTAAATACTTATAAATAGTGATTCATTCATATCACCTCATTAACGGTGATCACATACCTATTCTCACATGGTATCAAACTGACTCATCGAAACCCTAATTTTCTTTCTAAAGCCTCACGCTAAAATTCTTCCCTTCCCTCCTCATGGCGGCGGCGGCTCCCACTCCCCCCACCATCCCTCTCAATGTTTTGGTTCATCTCTTGACAATCAAGTTGTCATCCTCCAACTACCTGCTCTGGCGAAATCAGGTAGTCCCGGTTCTATCAAGCCATGATCTCATCTCTCACGTTCATGGCACGACACCCGCTCCGGCGAAGTCGATCACCACATCTGGTGAATCGACTCCAAACCCAGCCTACACCGCTTGGTTTGAGAAGGATAAAAAGATCATTAGTCTACTTCTTTCCTCCCTATCTAAAGAAGCCATGGCTGAGGTCATCGGCGGTGACACCTCGCGCTCCATCTAGGTCGCACTCGAGGCAGCCTACAGTCACACCTCGGTCTCCCGCATCACTCAACTACGGAATCAACTTCTCTCCCTTCGTCGTGGATCCACCTCCGTCGACGACTTCAACAAGTAGTTTTGTGCTCTCTGCGATCAACTCGCCTCTATCGGTAAGCCTGTTGATGATGATGACAAGTGTCATTGGTTTCTTACCGGTCTCAGCCCCCAGTTCGCTGGTTTCTCTGACCCTCGCATGGTTATGATGCCCATGTCTGCCTTTCGGGATCTGATCCATCAGGCCTTAAACTATGAACAGTTTACTCGCTCGATGGACTCCTCGTCCTCGCCCGTTCCAGCTTTCTCTGCCTCTACTCGCTCGGGTAAGCTTGCTCGCCCTAGCACCAAATCTCATAATTTCTCTCCTCGAAATTTTGGTCGCCAGGTGACCACTGGATCCTCGGCTAGTGGCTCAGCCCCTGCTCGCCGCCTAGAGTTGCCCAAACGGTTCCGGACCGGCGGTTCGACAGTTCGGAACCGAAACCGGAACCGTCGGAACCGGAACCGCCACATACACGAACCGAGACCGTGAAATTCACGGTCCGGTTTCGGTTCAACCTTCCTGAGTTTCGGAACCGTCGGTTTCACGGTTTGAACCGGCGGTTCCTCCAAATTTTTTTTTTTTTATATATATACCAATCATATGTCACAAAGGGTTGAATTTATGAATCTTTTGGCTAAAGAAAGAAGTTTCATATGCGTTTGAGGCTTTGAACAGATAAGAAAGAACTCAAAGATGGTTTTTGTATTCATTTTTGTGGGTTTATGTGAGCATTAAGCAATTTTGGATTTGAAACTTTGGTTTATTGTTTGTGATTGGGGTATTACTTATTAGGGTTTTCGAATTTTTTATTTGGGTTTATGGTTTGTGGAGGTTGAGTTGGATTAATATTGAAGAAGAAATGGTTGGGTTGAATCCAAATCCGATGCATTCCGTTGGAAGGCAAAGCAAGCGGCAAGCCTGGTTTGTTTAATTCGTTTTCCAAAAAAATAATTACATTTAATTCATTAAAAAAATAAATGTTACTCTGTTTTTGGTCATCTTTTTGTTTTAGTATATATACAATTGTGTGTATGTATAATTTCTACATTAATAAAAAAAAGAAATAAATTCAAAAGGTGTTGTTTTGTTGTCAAAAATTCTCTCTCCCCAAAAAAATCTTCATTTCTTGATTTATATAACAAAAAATCTGTTCCTACCTATTAAAATCCTAACCACCTATGCTATTAGCAAGAATTGACATTTGCATTCCAGTGGGATGTTGGAATTATTTTGCAGCAAGGAATTTTTTTGAACCTGCGGGATTGTTTATGAAAAAAACTTACATTTTTTAATTTTAATTCATTAAAAAAAATAAAAATATTCACGGTTCCAGAACCGGATCCGGCGGTTTCGAACCGGAACCGGTTGGAACCGAAACCGTCACCCCCTTTCTCACGGTCCGATTCAACCTCTACGAGACCGCCGAACCGGCGGTTCTTGAACCGTGGGCAACTCTATCGCCGCCCTCCCACTTGCCAGATTTGCCGCCAACAAGGTCATTATGCGAATCGATGTCCGGACCGTTATGCTCGCCCTGCCCCTTCTGCGGACAATCTTGCTCATGCCGTTGATTCTCAATGTTATGTCTCGCATCCTCCTGCTTCAGATTGGTTCCTCGATAGTGGTGCCTCCGCTCACATGACTCCTCGCTCAGTTGACTTGGAAAATCCTCACCCGTATTCTGGTAACGACAATGTTATTGTTGCTAATGACTCTACTATTCCGATCACTCATGTTGGGTCGTGTTCGGTTAATAAGGATGTTCGTTTGTTAGATGTGCTCATTGTACCACATCTCACTAAGAAATTGTTATCCATTAGTAAGCTTACTTCGGACTTTCCTATTGATGTTTTGTTTACTAATGACTCATTTGTCATCCAGAATCGGGCGACCAAGCAACCCTTGGCGAGGGGTCGGCATAGTCGAGGACTCTATGCCCTGGAGCAGGGCACTCCAGCCTTGGTCGCTGCTTTACGGAGCTCGTCGCTGAAGGCTTCTTTTGAGTGTTGGCATCGTAGATTAGGCCATGTTCCTATTTCTATAGTTAATTTGTTGAATAAATTGGGCTTGTTGTCCCTTACTTCTGTTTTGCCCAAACCGGCCTTATGTACTCCGTGTCAATTGACTAAGAGTAAACATTTATCTTTTGCCTTAAATGAGAAGCGAGCATCTCGTGTTTTGGATTTAGTTCATTGTGATCTTTGGGGACATGCCCCTATTGCTTCTAATGATGGTTTTCGGTATTATGTCATTTTTGTGGATGATTTCTCCAGATTCACCTGGCTCTACCCGTTGCATGCCAAGTCTGACTTCTTTGATGTGTTCGTGCGATTTCACACCTTTGTTTGCAATCAATTTTCTACCAATATTAAGGCCTTCCAAAGTGATGGTGGTACAAAATTTGTTAATGGTCGCGTTCGTAGTTTCCTCGCCGATCATGGCATTCATCATCGAATCTCTTTTCCTTACACTCCTCAACAGAATGGTCGGGCTGAGTGCAAGTATCGTCATGTCACTGAAACTGGACTCTCGTTATTTCAGGCGAGCATGCTTGCTCACTTCTGGGTTGATGCTTTCTCCACTGCTGTCTACATTATTAACCGTTTTCCCACCCCTGTTCTTGGGGATAGGTCGCCCTTTCAGCTTCTGTTCGGCACTGCTCCGAACTTTGCAAACCTTAAAACATTTGGTTGTTGCGTATTTCCATATCTTCGGGATTATGCTCTCCACAAGATTGCTCCTCGAAGTGCTCCGTGTGGTTTTATGGGTTACAGTTCCTCTCACAAAGGGTTTTGGTGTTACGATCCAATCGCTTCCCGCTTCTACACTACTCACCATGCTCAGTTTGATGAGTCTGTGTTCCCATTCTCGGCCAAGCCTGCTCCTTCCTCGCCTGTTGATTCCTTTGAGATAAGCTCTTTTTTGGAACCATCGGCTGCTACTCCCAAACTTCCTTGTATTCTTTGTCCGGATCCTCCAGAACCGGTCTTGCCTCCTGCTCGGCCAGCTTAAGTGCCTGCTGCTCGTCGAACTGATCAACACCCACCTGCTCGCCCTGCTACCCAACCACTTGTTACTCGCCCAGTTACCCAACCACCTACTGCTCGCCCTACACTTGCCTCGACTCACCCGATGATCACTCGGGGCAATTCTGGGATTTTTAAGACTCGACACATTGTCGACATTGCGACTACCGGACTCCTGTCCGCCCTCTCCACCTTTGTCGAGCCTAAGGGTTTCAAATCTGCCCTTAAGCATCCACACTGGTTGGCTGCCATGCAATCTGAGCTTGATGCTCTGCATGCTAACCAAACTTGGGAATTGGTTCCTCGCCCACCTTCTACAAATATTTTTTGTTCGAAATGGGTTTTTCGCACCAAATATCTTGCGGACGGTACTGTTGATCGCTACAAAGCTCGTCTGGTCGCCCAGGGCTTCTCTCAGGTACCTGGCCTTGACTTCTCACATACATTCAGTCTGGTTATCAAGGCTGCAACTGTTCGCATCATCCTGTGTCTGGCTGTTCGGAATCAATGGCACATGCATCAACTTGATGTGAATAACGCCTTTCTTCATGGGAAGTTGACAAACACCGTTTACATGGCTCAGCCCCCTGGCTTTGTTGATCCTCGCTTCCCAGACTATGTTTGCCGTCTTAAGAAAGCTCTGTATGGTCTTCGACAAGCTCCTCTCGCCTAGTTTGTTCGCTTTAGTAGCTTCCTTAAGACCTTGGGTTTTCTTTGTAGTCGAGCAGATCCCTCTCTCTTCTACTTCCGGCGTGGTATAGTTACCTTGTACCTCTTACTTTATGTCGATGATAATATTGTGACAGGGAGTGACCATAATGTCATTCGACGTTTCATTCGTCGCGTCAACAAAGAATTTGCGATCAAGGATCTTGGTCGCCTCAGCTACTTCCTCGGCCTTGAGGTCTCGCACACTCCTAGTGGACTTTTTCTCAGTCAGGCAAAGTACGCTCATGACATCCTCGTCCGTGCCGAGTTGCTTGACTCCAAGCCTGTTTCCACTCCACTTGCCGCGGGGAAATCTCTTGTTCGCTCTGGGACACCTTTCGCCGACCACACTCTTTATCGTTCGCTTGTTAGTGCCCTTCAGTATCTGACTATGACTCGCTCGAATCTGTCTTATGCTGTCAATCATGTTAGTCAGTTCCTTCAGTCGCCTACTGATGATCACTTCCTCGCCGTAAAACGGATTTTACGGTATGTTAAAGGCACGATTAACTTTGGCCATACTTTTGGTCGATATAGTGACTACTCGTTGGTCGCCTACTCTGATGCAGACTGGGCTCGATGCATCGACACTCGGCGTTCAACGTACGATTATTCCATCTTTCTCGGCGGCAACCTGGTTTCTTGGAGTGCAAAGAAACAACCCACTGTTGCTCGCTCGAGCTGTGAGTCCGAGTATCGTGCGCTTGCTAACACTGCTCAGGAGGTCGTTTGGGTCAACAACCTTCTTCGGGAGCTTGGCCAACTCCCCGTGTCCGCCCCAACTCTACTATGCGACAACAAAAGTGCCTTATTTTGGAGTCAAAATCCGGTTGCCCATAAGCGAGCAAAGCACATCGACATTGACTGCCATTTTATTAGTGAGTTGGTCTCCTCAGGTCACCTCCTCACCCAGTTCGTCCCGTCCAACCTTCAGCTCGCCGATGTCTTTACTAAGAGTCTTCCTCGGCCGAACTTCGATTTTTTACGATCCAAGCTCTGCGTTCGTCCTCATCCTCAGCATCGCTTGACAGGGGGTAATAGGGAATAATGTAAATATAGTAATAATATCTTTTTTATTTTGACCATATCTTTGTATATATCTCTTTGATATGGTTTGTTATATTCACCATGTTTATCTCCTTGTAAATACTTATAAATAGTGATTCATTCCTATCACCTCATTAACGGTGATCACATACCTATTCTCACATTAGGATCTAGTAAATCATTTACACTTATTATAGTGTTATTGTACACCTCTAAGAGGCTGTAATTCGTTTCACATATTTTTATATAGTGAACATCATAGATTATTTTATAATCTATGTAAATTTTGAATACTTCTATTTTCACTACGTGCAAATTAATTTCCGCTGCATAGTGTTATCTGGACAGTACCAACACGACAGACAACATCTCTGATTTCGCACGCACACACACTTTCAATGAAGTTAGAAGCTTCATTGTGGAAAGAGAGTGGCAAGGAATGCACACTGACTTAGAGAACGTTGTAGTCTTTGTATAGATGGTTACGAACTGGGAATGCAGCAGAAGATCCGGAGAAAATACCACCCCTCCCAGAGGAGGAACCGATTCCAGAAGAAGAAACGATAATCCGGACTACATACGAGAACGGCAAGCCCGTAGGAATGGAAGAATCAAGCTCAGACCCTATGGATCATGAGGGATCCGACTGAGTAGTTAAGAGACAAACGATTATTTTCTTGTATTCTTTGTATTTAATTTTTTTTTGAATTACATTAAATACCCATCCCTTTTCCCCTCCCCATGACTCGAACCCAGGATCTAAAGCCTATGTAGTGGTGCTCTAACCACTTGAGCTATCCAACTTCGTCGTATTCTTTGTATTTAATGGTAGATGTATTTTTTTGTTTATTATGAATTATAGGTATTGTCGATATAGACAAGTATGGATATTTAAGTGCTAGAATGAAATGGATTTGATTTTTACATATTATACTCGAAAATGATAATAATAATATCACTAGAGCTAAAACAATCGAGTTCTTTTCAAGGAGATGGCTAATCGACGTGAGGGTCAATGTAACCGTGCATGAGTCGTGTTAGGGGCTCAGAATGCTGCAAATCCAGGTCAAGATCAGAACCAACCTCAAGGTGGAAATGTCCTGCTGGAAAACTTGGCCAACATACTTCAGACCCTAAACACCAAAAATCTTCCTCCGCAACCTCTACGCCAACTTCAGGTTGTAGAACAATTTAATTGTTTTAAGCCTCCTACTTTCAACGGTCTAGATGGACTGGCTGCACTAGAGGAGGAGTGGTTGGAGACCAACGAGGGCATCCTCGGACTTATTATGTGCACAGATGCACAAATAGTAGCTTGTGCATCCTTTCAACTTCGGGAAGACGCACGTATATGGTGGGATTCATATTGGGAAATGCGACCAGCTGATGAGTGTGTGGCACTAACATGAGAATAGTTTAAACAGATCATCAAGGTCAAGTACTACTCTCCGTTATACCAGGTGAAGATGGAATTAGAATTTTTCAATCTTTCAATTTTAAACAAGGGAATATGTCAGTGGCAGAATATGAGCGAAAATTTAGTTATATGAGTCATTTTGCTCCACAGCCGGTGGACACGGAAGTTAAGAAGGCTCAACGTTTTAGGTATGGTCTCCGTTCCAAAATTAGAAATGTTGTTTCGGGTCAGGGCATTACAACATTGGCTGAAACGTTTGAATGTGCTGAAGAAATCGCCGCTAGCATTGCCATAGGTGCACTAAAATCAAGGATTGTAGAGGATCGTGAAAAAAGAAAGAGGGAAGAATCAAGTGAACGAGTGAGAGTTGATGGTGACACTAGAGATAGTAAAATATCAGACAAACCTACTTGTCCGCAATGTGGAAAGAATCATAATGGTGAATGTTTGTTGAGACAAAATCGATATTATTGGTAAGGAACAAGGACATGTGATCGCTGAATGTTCGAAGACGAAACGTGGAACTAGCGCACAAGGACTAAATGTGGAACCAGTGGCAAAACTCGAACTTTTGCCATGGGGCAAATAATCAAGGTACGTAACCTATTTCGAGGACGAAATTTATTTTAAGGGAGATAGGATGTAACACCCGCAAATTTCTGATCACCATACTTTATTAAAATGGGTTGGTCTGCTATGGACTCGAGTGCATGTTGTGCACCCTAGTCCATGTTGCACTTTTCAGTTTACTGACTTACACTTTTCAATTATTAAACTGTATAATAATATTTTTAGTAATAATTGAAAAGTGTAACACCATTTATCAAAAAGTGTAAGTCAGTAAACTGAAAAGTGCACATGAACTAGGGTGCACAGCATGCAGTGCATACTAGACTTTACCTATTAAAATTGCATAAGATATTATATTTAATATAAATACTTTTTGATAAATATATGTTTAGATATTATTTGCTTAATTGATAGATTTTAATAAAAATATTCATTATTTATAAGATACCATTTTAAAATAAATTATAATAAATATATGTATAGATTTTCATAATATATATATATATATATATATATTTTTTTTTTTTTGGACGTACGTTTAAGTAAATTAATTAGTATAATATATTATGTTTATATATATAATATGGATATCTATATTTTTAGATAAAATATTATTAGTACATGTATAAGTGGATATTTGATTTTATATATATATATACTAATAGATTTAACTTAAATATTAATTTAAAAATAAAACACACCCAACTCTCCAAACTCGACCATCCTCCAAGTATCTCACTTCGGTTTGCACTAAAATATAAACTTGGAAGACTAATTTTCTACGTGTGATCAAATTAACTCCTTATCCCAGATTATTCTCAACTAATTATATCTCTCCCCCTCTTACTTTATCATACCGCAATCTTCACAAGAAATCCACACAAAAGAACTCCCTTATTGATCGAGTCATCATTAGCAACCGCATCATCGATTTATCTGGATCAGAAAGCTATTGCGTCCTCTTTTCTCTCTTTTCTCTCGTGCACTGTAAAGTTTACTTTCTCCCAATTCTTATTTTAATTCCTTCGTTGTTGAGTTTTTTTTTTTCCATCTGCTAGTTACAGATATATAGAAATACATGATCTTTCACTCTAATTAAATCATAAAGGCAATGATATTTTATTGTTTCTCTTGCATCTGATGGTTTCTAAAGGTTCACTTCCACAATGATTATAACATTTATTTTTTTTAGAAACTGTAAACAATGGTTCTAATTATTTTATGTATAATATGTTGATTTATATTCATATATGTCAAATGTACCTAAAAAAACCTTATTTTGCTTAATGTGTTAATTTTCAAACTCTCATTTTCTCAATAACCGCCTATAGGTCAAATCCTTGCTAACTCATATATTAATTATAATTATAAATTTAATCAGACTTCTTGATGTCCAATTTTTGCTTACTTGAATATATTTATAAGTATTACTCGATTAATCTACAAGATTCATAAATTCTAATTAAGTTAGTAGTGAGGATATTAAATAGTTATTTTTATATAGGTAGTAGTATTAAGATATGCTATTACTTATTTTTTTGGGTGACGTGAGACGCTCGATAAATCAGGCTATATATATTTACGAGATTAATCAAGACTTTAAGGTGCCATTTTTTTACTTTAAGTATTCACTTTGTCACCTTTAAATGTTATGTGAATTTAATTGTTACTTAGCTACATGATCATATGTTAATTGGGAATTTTTCTCGGGTTTTGCACCACGAAAGACTTATTAAATCGGTCAATGTGTATACGGTGGAGTTGCCCCAAGGATCTTACCATCCCGGACTGTAGTCCCCGCTAGTTACAACGACCTTCCTGTCGAAATAACCCCATAATAAGCATAAACATATGATCATGTAGCTAAGCAACAATTAAATTCACATAACATTTTAAAGGTGGCAAAGTGAATACTTAAAGTAAGAAAATCGCACCTTAAAGTCTTGATTAATCTCGTTAATATATATAGTCTAGCTTATCACGAGCATCTCACCATCTAAAACAATAAATAATAGCATGTCTTAATACTACTATACCAATATAACAATAACTATTTAATATCCCCACTACCATCTTAATTAAACTGATAACATATATTATGTCTGTAACTTAGTAAACATACAGAGTTCCATAATAAATCATTGCTGCGTTAAAAAATAACGCAAGGTGATATCCAATCCCACGATATGGGTTGAGGCTATCTGAACTTGAATTGTCACTCTTGAAATATAGCCTCCTGCGAGAAAACCTCTTCCGAGCTCTAAAAAACCTTTAAGAACACGCCGGAGGGAATTACGGCGTGGAATCTCCGATGCTCAAGTCAGATATATTCTCGAGAAAATAAAAGAGGAGCTTCCTTAAGATCAGAGGGAGAGCTCTCGCCAGAATTCAATGATTTTCAAGTATTTCTTAATATGTTGAATGTCCCGAATGAATATGTTAAATTAAGTTAAATAATAATCTAAAACGTACCTTGGGGAAAAGGTAATCTCCCCCCCTTTCAGTGTGAATCAACGTATCTGAGTTTTGCCATTTTTCCGGGTATTCGTAGAATCAACGGATAGTGCGTGTGTTCTTTGTGCTTTTCGTATATTTATCTTCTTTAATTATTATACGCCCCACCGCTACATCAGTTGGTAATCAGAATCCAGTCAACGCTCCTAATACGTTGATTCACATGGATAAAGCCACTATGGATGTCAATATCACTCAAAGTTTATTTTTTGATAGCTTTTCAATTACATATGATGCTGTTAATGTGGGTTATGAGAGTCCACCGGTTTTTGATGAAGATTTGGATGTTTTTTTCGTGAAAAATGATATTTTGGATAATTTTGAAAATATGATGTCTACGGTTGGAGACTATGATGGTCCTCCAATTTTTTTATGAAGAGGTCAATGTTAAATATGACGACTCTTCACTTTTTAACGCTGATGCAATGCTTGCATCTCATGAAGATTTTGTCTCGATAAATTTTGAACCCCTAAAAGCGTCTTTCGTCATGGTTGCTTCATTGGTGGATGTGCGTCTAACACCACGACTCTATTTGATATTCGTGTCTTCTAAGAAACAATATACTAATTATTTGAGGAGAGATAGATCAATACACCAACTAAATATTGTTTATTCTAAAGATGTTGTTGTAGATCGATCCCGACGCGCTCTTCAGACTTTCGATTCGAGGACGAATCTTACCTACCCCGAGAGAGATGATGCACATCAATTGGCAATTATGTTGTTAATTTTGATGTTAGATGTTATTTTTGGTTAAGTTTTTAATTTTTGCAATAGTTTTCTTTTGAATTTCTTTTCCTTCTTGGTATAAGCCCACGACAGTGTTGGGCCGTAGGACTAGGGTTTTGAAGTTTGCTTATTTATAGTTTTGGTGTTTCGCATTGTAAGGGGAGATGATTTGATTAAACAAAACGAGAGTTTATCTCAATTTCTCTTTTACGGTATTCAGTGTGAATCAACGTATCTGAGTTTTGCCACTTTTCCGGGTATTCGTAGAATCAACGGATAGTGTGTGTGTTCTTTGTGTTTTTCGTATATTTATCTTCTTTAATTATTATACGCCCTACTGCTGCATCAGTTGGTAATCAGAGTCCAGTCAACGCTCCTAATATGTTGATTCACATGGATAAAGCCACTATGGATGTCAATATCACTCAAAGTTTGTTTTCTGATAGCTTTTCAATTACATATGATGATGTTAATGTGGGTTATGAGGGTCCACCGATTTTTTATGAAGATTTGTATGTTTTTTTAGTGAAAATGATATTTTGGATAATTTTGAAAATGTGATGTCTACGGTTGGAGACTATGACGGTCCTCCAATTTTTGATGAAGAGGTCAATGTTAAATATGTCGACTCTTCACTTTTTAATGTTGATGCAATGCTTGTGTCTCATGAAGATTTTGTCTCGATAAATTTTGAACCCCTAAAAGCGTGTTTCGTCATGGTTGCTTCATTGGTGGATGTGCGACTAACACCACGACTCTCTTTGATGTTTGTATCTTCTAAGAAGCAATATACTAATTATTTGAGGAGAGATAGATCAATACACCAACTAAATATTATTTATTCTAAAGATGTTGTTGCAGATCGATCCTGACACGCTCTTCAGACTTTCGATTCGAGGACGAATCTTTCCTACCCCGAGAGAGATGATGCAGATCAATTGGCAATTGTGTTGTTAATTTTGATGTTAGATGTTATTTTTTGTTAAGTTTTTAATTTTTGCAATAGTTTTCTTTTGAATTTCTTTTCCTTCTTGGTATAAGCCCATGACAGTGTTGGGCCGTAGGACTAGGGTTTTGAAGTTTGCTTATTAATAGTTTTGGTGTTTCGCATTATAAGGGGAGGTGATTTGATTAAAAAAAAAGAGAGTTTATCTCAATATCTCTTTTACGGTATTCAGTGTGAATCAACGTATCTGAGTTTTGCTACTTTTCCGGGTATTCGTAGAATCAATGGATAGTGTGTGTGTTCTTTGTATTTTTCGTATATTTATCTTCTTTAATTATTATACGCCCCACCGCTGCATCAAGACTAATATGATGACGAGAGTCAAAGGAGTCAAGATGATATTGATCTTGGTGCGCCAACTCCTGCATGAGGAGGACATCGTTCTTGATGACTCTCTAAAACAAAACGCTGACCAATCCCTTGTATCAACATGAGTTTTTTATCAATTCCAGAGAAACACAAATCGGAAGATGATGCCAAAATTAATAGAGGAAGTTGTGATTGAGAGGGTTGATGAAAAATGGGAGTTTTCCAATGACAATAAAAAGATAGAAGAGACATCATCTAGTATTTTTTTAAGAGGTTATGAAAAAGCTAAGGGAAGAGCTTTTGCGAATCAAGAAAAAGAAATTCATTGTAGGCCTAGAGAAGTTGTGAAAGAAAATATTAATTCTTACATGAGAAGAACAAAAGGAAATGTTGAAAAGACAGTGAATGATACAGCAGAGAAGAGTTACACAATTAAGGAAATTTGTAGTACAATCAAGGAAATTTGTGGTACATTGTTGAATCGTACACCTGGGGTCAATTCAAGAAAATCATATTTTCCTACTTTTAGTTCCTGCTCGTGTTCTATTCATTTGTTCAGCCTTAAGGACAAGGTTGTTTTGAAGGGAAGGGAATTGATACACATCAAATATTAAATATATATTATATTATAGTTAATTTACTTTAATTAATAAAGTGGCCCATGAGCTTAGTAATGTAAGGTTTAGTTTTTATATATTGTCTTTGTGTCTTTAGTGAAATTATCTTGTAGATCATTATTTACGGCTTAGGCTTGGGATGAGATCTTTTCCGCAGGAATCGGTTGTTAGGCTGGGGACGGGATCTTTCCCGTAGGAATCGGCCATTTGGCTTGGACGAAATTATTTTCGGTGTTTTCTTATTTTCCTTTCAATATATTCAATCTTATTATCTGTACTTTCAGTGAGATGTTATCCATTCTCTTAACTCTAACAATCACAACTTCCTCTTTATTAATTCTGGCATCATTTGCCGATCTGTGTTTCTTTGGAATTGAAGTAAAAAACCCTGTTGATACAAGGGATTGGTCAGCGTCGGGTTTTAGAGAGTCATCAAGAACGATGTCCTCCTCATGCAGGAGTTGGCGCACCAAAATCATTATCTCCTTGACTCCTTTGACTGTCGTCATCATATTAGTCTCCATCTCAACTTCTCCACTCTCTTCTCTAACGTTACACAAACTTCCATTCGCCTCTTTAATTAGGATTCGACAGGTCAGATCAATTGTTAGAGTTAAGAGAATGGATAACACCTCACCGAAAGTAAAGATAATAAGATTGAATATATTGAAAGGAAAATAAGAAAACACCGAGAATAATCTCCTCCCAAGCCTAAGTCGTAAATAATGATCTTCAAGATAATTTCACTAAAGACACAAAGACAATATATAAAGACTAAACCTGGCCTAGATTACTAAGCCAATAAACCAATTTATTAATTAAAGTAAATTAACAATAATATATATATATATATATATTTAATATTTGATTCGTATCAATTTTAGAACAAAAGTGTGACTAGAAATAAGCTTGGCTATTAGGAACAAATTCAAACAACTACCGAAGAGAAACAATAAAATATCATTGCCCTCATGATTTAATTAGAGTGAAAGATCATGTATTTTCCTGATTGGCTACTATGTCATTTTTAAATATTTCGTGTGAGTGATTTTGTTACTTACTTCATCTTACAGCTTATGTTATTATGGTTGGTTTTTCAAACAAGCATATATTATTATGATTGGTTTATCCAACAAGCCTATGTTATTATGGTTGGCCCAACCAACAAGCTTATGAAATTGTATGCATGTTTGTGAGTTATGATTTTATTCATATGTATTTAACTGTGACAAAGATAATCCCACTGAGTTAGTTTTGCTCATCCCAATCTACTTAACATTTTACAGATTTAAGGAGTTGAGGTGGAGGGACGGTGGATGCAATACACAATATGTATTTATTGTTGGTATAGATGTCCTAAAGACAATTATTATAAGGAAATTGTACTTGATTATATTCAGTTATTTAAGTATTATTGATTTTAGTAATAATATTCGATGATATACATTTATAATGTTATGTTTAATTGTTTACATTTATTCTTATATGTGTTCCATTAACCAATGATTTCATTGAGATGTGAGATGATTGCTTGACATGTGAGACCCTATGGATCACACAACAAGTAGTCTTAATTTATGAATTAAAGTTGGGTGAATTACGATGCTTCCAACTATATTAGGTTCCTACAACATCTTGTATTGAAAAAAGATTTCGAACGTACAAACTTTACTCATAAAACATTTTTTTTTTTTTTTAAATCTAATCTCCATGCACATACACAGAAAAATAATCAAATTTAAGAGAGAGAGAGAGAGACATTTTACCGGTTGGGAGGTTATCATCATAACTAATAAGCATTTTAAGCTTGATTCCGCCTTCAAATGCCAATCCAGCAAGCATTTCAACAGTAATAGCATCTAAACTTTTCTTCAATTTAATCTTTTGGGTTCCACATTTCTTCTCAAATTCTTTCATAATCGCGCCACAAAGGTATTGCCCACCACCAAAATGCAAAGCCAGTTTAATTTTAGCAATACTAAAACCTCAAAATCACAGAAAATAAAGAAAATTTACGCCAAAACAGAGGGAAATGGTAGAAAGACAAAAACCTGGACTGCACAAGGAGCAGCGGCGACGGATCGGAAACTGGGAAAGGTGGCGTCAGTCTCGGTGGGTGCACACGGAGGGAGGGCTCTCGGCAGCGACTGGCGGAATCGAATCTGGTTTTCGCGTGATGGCACATATATAGTAGGGTTTTTGAAGGGGGAGGAGACTGAGAAGGACGGCACATAGTCGGGATTCGAAAGCATCGTGGCCCATTGATGGAAGCAAGTTTTGAGAATTGGAAAAGGCACGAAACGGACATTATGTCAAAATGACACATGGTAGGAGAACTTTACCTACGTGGCGGCGAAAATAATTATCCACGTGTCTTAAGACCTGGAGAGCCACATGTAGAAAACTTTCCTCCTTTTATTATATAAGATAAGATTTATCCACGTTTCAAGACCTGGAGAGTCACATGTAACACTACGAGAAAACTTTCCTCCTTTTATTATATAAGATTTATGCACCTATTAACAAAAATCAAGAAAGGGGCAAAGTTGGGGAAAAAATCATTTAATGTCTCTTGGAAAATCAAAAGCCAGAAATATTTTGGAACTTTTTTTTCCCTAAAGTGGAATGGAGGGAGTACATGATACATTGCAATGTTCTCAATAGTGATATAGCCTTGTGATACTTCAGATATGGGTAGTGGTTGAACCATGACTGTCTCCCTTTATTTTGTAGTAACTAATTGAGAGTTTTGTTAGTTAAACAAATGTTGGTTTATGGGATTGGTCAAATAAATAGTTGACCTAAAGAATATGACTTGCTAATCTTACTAAAATTGAAAATTCATCTCTGTATGTATCTCAGGATGATGTACTTGTGTAGGCAAACAATTTACGCGCATGATCCACGTGTCGTTCTCATAAAGCTTGCAGATTGGCTTCATAATATGAGAGCATGGAGAGTTAGATGAGGAAGAAACAAGCATGAAGGTATCTCTCTTGGATCTTTGGATAGTTTTCTTAATCCCCTTACATCTTATATTACCACTTATTGGATCTAACTCAGCATCACAATTATCGATAGTAGATGAGCCCCAACATAGTGGGTTAAGGCTTAGTTTATTGTTGTTGTTGTATGGACAATATTTCTTGGCAAATTTAAATACATATCTAACAAGTAATCTTTTATATATATAAATTTCCTTGTCTCTTAGAAATAAGAATGTATCAATCAAGTTTTGTATGCAGCTTTGTCAAAAGTTTTTGCCCTGTTCTTTTTCTTTTCAATGTGTGATAATCCTATCTGATTGTAGGTTTGCCTTATTTTACTGAAATTCTCCCAGCTTGATCTCAACTTGTAGGTTCTCTTGCAAGTTGTGCTTCCATTTGATCTCTTAATGGATAGAAAAAAGCGTGTAAATTTTTTTAACAATCCTGCAACATCCTCTGATAATCTCAAGGTTACGTTGTGAGGGACTGGTAGTTTGTGAGGGTGTTCTGTCTATCCATTACAATACATTGAACTTTTTATGAGTCTAAATGCCAGCAAGTTTACTTTGTTATTCACCTTATATTTGCAGTTATGTTCCTAGAATGGAAGTAAATTTGTTTGGACGCTTAAATGCTTATATAGCGTATACAGTAAGGTATGAATGGTCTTCTTTGTCTTCCCTAAGTTACATAGAATTTCTTTTAGTTACATAAGTGATTTTTTTTGTCATTTTACTTGACTTATTTCATTTAGTTGTCCTCTCGTCACTCTATGGCTTGTCTTGATTTCTTTTGCTACCTCTGCAGTGTACATTTTCTTCTATTCTATGATGATAATATTTTTATACGGGGGACTCTTAAAGTTTTATCACAGTTATATTCCCCATGCTCTAGAAATTTAGTTTTAAGTGATAATCTTCACATGTAGCTTTTATCCAACAACTGATTTTGATGCCACTCTCCCTAGATGAAGAGAAAAGTATATGATGCCCGAGCATTAAGGGTCATTGTGGGAGATAAGAATGGGACTTTACATGGTGTTACAATTTACTACTTAACATCCATCATACACATGTGATTTGCTTATCTTCTGTGTGTGAGTTTCATTTTATTGAATTGGATGTTGTATTATTTATGTCCCCCAGACTTTGGACCCCAATTGATGGTGCCATTGTCAACCCCAAACTATATTCTTATATGTTTCTATTTCCAGGCCTAAAATGACATATGTTTTGATCAGGAGTGTTGTCCAGAGAAGTTGTCTCTGCACAATTAAAGCAAGAACAAAGGTTCTAAAGCTCAAAAAGCCAAGTATATTCAAATGCTCTGATCAGGAGAGTTGTCCAGAGAAGTTGTCTCTGTGCAATTAAAACAAGAACAAAGGTTCTGAAGCTCAAAGGCCAAGTATGCTGATCAGGAGAGTTGTCCAGAAGAGTTGTCTCAGCACAATTAAACCAGAACAAATGTTCTGATGCTTGAAAGTCAACTATGCTGAAGAGATAAAGACAACTACACCCTAAAAGACTTCATTATATCATGCTGAGATCATATCTACATGAAGCAAAGGGAAAGAGTCAAGCCATCTGAAGAAGAGCAAGCCAACTATGTTGATAAGCAAAGTCTACTGATAGTGATAAGCAGAGTTGTCCATTTGATAAGGAATGTTGTCCTATCATTGGATCAAACATCAGAAGCCATGTCCAAGTCCTAGCAAATGAATCTTAAAGTCAAACATTGGGAAGAGTGCTGCAGAATGAAGACAAAGTCTTACAAGCCGTTTATTACCCAAATGAGGACATGTCACTATCAAGAATCTGTCTTCCAGTTTGAAGAACTCAAGAAAGACATTTATAGCAATTTGAGACTGCCTCTCCAACGGGCAAATCCTCAAATTTTTCTATAAATACAGAAGTGTGAAGACCATTTGAAGCACCTCAACCTTGACAAGAATATCAAACTATCCTACAAGTCAAAGTGCTTTCAAAGCTTTCAAAGAGACTACCTTAGTCTTCAAACACTTCTTCTAAGCTGTACATCATTGTATATCCATACAAAGCTTAGAGAGATATCCTATCCTTATACACTGACCTTCATTGTAAAGAATATCTCATTAGTTGGAACCTTACTTCAACCCTTACCCCTTTCAAGTGAGAAAGTGAGAAGGTTGTAGTAGTAGAAGTGGTAGGAGCTGACTGTTGAGAGAAGAACAGTTCAGTTCTGAGTTGAGAAGAGGGTACTAGGACTCTAGACATCCTAGGGATCAATTCACCAAGGAGTGGTGTTCTTGATCAAGTGCACCTTGGCACTATAAAACAAGTTAATTCTAAGAGTGAAGGAATTATCCTGTTAAATCAGGGAAAGTGGATGTAGGAGCTTGAGTCTCTGAACCACTATAAACTCTTGTGTTGATTTACTTTAAAGTACTCTCATACATTCAACACTGCACATAAAACTGATCTTCAAAAGAACATATATTCAAAGACTGTGCAAAACTGCATTGGACAAGTTCCCTGAAAACTGGACTAATTGCTTAAGTGATTTCAGAACTTAAAAGAGTTTAAACTAAAGGGCCAACCACTAATTCCGCACTCATAACCAACCTAGATAGTCATTCAACTAAGTACTCTGTAGTACTTAGTAGCTTGGTTATCTTAGAAAATGTTATACATCTTCAGCAGAGTTGTCCAAGACAAACTTGCTGAACTCTGGTTTGATCAAAGTTGAAAAGAATTTGCATACAAGTGTATTCCCCCCTCCCATACACTTGTTATATACTCCTTCCAGGACCAACAAGTGGTATCAGAGCAGAGGTTCAAATACCACTGCTTCTGAAAATCCATCTTGATTTTCAAAAACACATATTTGGTGTGGTCACTGAACTGATCTATCTGAAATCTTATCATTTGACTGACATTTTATTCTTATGCTGTCCCTCATGATGTTGTTCAAGGATTGGACAACATGGCCACAAATCCAGTCAACCACATTTCACATCACAAACTGCCCATGTTCTCTATAGACAATTATGATTTCTGGAAAATCAGAATGAGAGCTCATCTCGCTTCTCTTCATACTGACACATTGAGAGTAATCACAAGAGGTCCTTTTGTGTTTACTCAAACTAACCCCAGGGTGACAGATGAACAAAGAGCAGATATAAGGGAACTGATTCCCAAAGATGAAGATGACTTCACTGCTGATGAAAAGAGAAAAGATAATCTGAATTATCTTGCCATGAACACCCTCTACCAAACAATTCCAGATGCAATCATGGGTAGAGTCTACCACTGCACAACTGCCAAAGAAATTTGGGATACTCTTGCTGAGATGTGTGAGGGTACAGAAAAGATCAAGGAGAACAAGCTCCAAGTTGCTGTGCAGAAGTTTGAACAATTCACAATGGAGTCTGAAGAATCCATTGACAAGTTTGCTGGTAGATTCACTGATGTGATGAATGAAATCAACTCATTGGGTAAGGTGTACTCCAAGAGAGAAGTTGGTTTGAAAATCTTGAGAAGTCTCACTCAAAAGTGGGATGTCTATGCTGTTATGATGCAAAACATCAAGGATCTCTCTACCATGCCCATGCAACAAATCTTCTCGGAACTCAAAGCCTATGAGTTTGACCTCAATAGAAGAAAGCCAGCAGAAGAGACTTCCTTACTAGTCAAAGGAGTGGCATTTAAAGCCAAAGCTGTTGAACCTGAAATGCAACCCACTCCAAGATCATCAAAGTCAGTCTCTAAGACTGAAATGAAGGAAGAAATGGCTCTTATGGCAAGCAGGTTTGACAAGCTCAACTCGAGGTTTGGTAGATACAAGAAATTCTACCAAGACAACAAATTCAGGAGAAGGTACAACTCTCCTGAAGAACAGGCTGAAGACAAAAATCCTGAAGAGAAAAGATCAGAGGACAAGTACTCTGATAGGAGAAGGTCCAGTAGAGCTGAACCTTCATCATCCAAAAGAAGAGAGGAATCCAAGAAAGATGATGATGAGGATCTGTGCTACAATTGCAAGAAGAATGGGCACTTCCAGTATGATTGCCCTGAACTCAGCTCTAAAGAAAGAAGAGAGAGGCAAGCCAAAAGAGACAAGAAATTCACCAACAGAAAAGCCATGATGGCTGGTGATGAATCTGACAGTGCTGAAAGTCTCAACTCTTCTGATGGACTATTCTCTAACAGTGATGATGATGATGTGTGCAACATGGCTATTGAGGATGATGAGGTATCCTCCACTTCTAGCTCACCATCATTCTTATCACAGAACACTAGTGAAGTCAACTTGAAACTTTCCTTTGGGAAGTTGATGGAAGATTTCACTAGATTGCAAGAATTTCATGATAATTGTGTGAGAGAAAATGAAAGACTTTCAATTGAGCTTTCAAAACCTGCTGAGACAATAGTTGACATTAAATCTACTGAGTTGTATCAACAAGTCTTGAGAGAGCTTGAGGAAGCAAATCTCAGGATAGTTGACCAACAAGGACAGATTGATGGTCAATCACTTACTCAGAAGAGAAAAGATTTTGAACTAAAAATTCTTAAAGCTAAGTTTGAAAACCTCTCACATGAGTATGACATTCTTAAATCAAGTGAAGAGAGCCTGAAACAAAAGATGTCTGCTTTGAACAAATCCTCTAGAGCAATAGAGGAAATTCAAAGTTATCAAAGACCTATGGCTCAAAGAAGTGGATTAGGTTTTGATCCATTTGAATCTTCACCTTGTCTTAGTGTTGCTTCAACAAGTAACACTAAGAAAATCTTTGTCAAATCAGTGGCACAACAAGCTGAAAATCAAATGATTCAGCCACTGAACAAAGGAAAGGGCAAAATGAATGAAATGCCTACTCAAGTGCCTCAGGAGACTAGACCCAAACCTAAGGAAATAGCCAAAGTCCCTGAACACAAGAGGAATGTTAATCAGTAGAGTAGACTCAATGGAAGGGCAACTCTCCTGAACAATGTTCAGAGGAGTTATCCAAGGTATAATCAGCCAAGGCCAACTCTTCTGAGAAAGCCTCAGCTGAATAGACCAAAGAATAACTATACTCAAAGGCAGAATAAAATGAGACAACCTGAAGATGGATAAGTTGCCACAAGACTGTCCTTTGTAGCAGAAGGAGAAGAGGGGGAAAGATTTCACAGGGTGAAGTTTTCTGAGGAAGAGGTTGATGCTGCTTTTGGATTGCCTTTAGAGGGAAGGAATCCAGAATTCTATGGAAATGGACTTGAGCAAGAAATTGCTCAAGAATGACTTATTACTCTAGGGCCACTATCCTCTACTCAACATAAGAGGACACTCAAGACAAAGTTCTTAACCTTGTTTGAAATAGTTGCTAAAAGCTTGCTAAGCAACACTGGTAGTTTGGAGCAGGTCAGTCATCCAAGGATAAGGATTATGGCAGCTGTTATTGATGCCAGTGATAAAGGCATCAAATTTGATTGGAGGACTTTCATCTTGTCTGAGATGATGAAAGAAAAGGCAAAGTTCAAAGTAAAAGCTCACAACAAGGTTGTGATGGAAGGAAAACTGAGATATTGCACCAGGGCAAGTTTGCTAATTGAGAAGTTTGCTCACTACTTTGAGATGCAAACCTTTGCCAAACCCCTCCCAGCCCAGAAAATAATGTTTAGAAAACTCAGCAAAAATACTGAGCAAAGGAGGATGATAATGGCCAACCCTGCTGAAGAGGTTGAAGAGAAGCCCAAAATGATGAAAAGAACTAAAGCCAGGGTTGTCAAAACAAAGAAAGTGTCTCAAATATCTTCAAGAGAAGCCTCAGGAGCATAAGCTGAAGTTGATGAAGTGGCAGAAGAGAGAGTGAATGTGCCTTCTGACCACTCAGAAGAGTTGAGGTTGAAGTATAATGAGACAAGGCAAAAGAAGAAAGGTGATAAGAGGCCCAGGGAAGTTGTCCCTGAGAAAGAGGTGGAAGGCAGTGGAAGCAGTAGGGCAAGCAAGAGAAGGGCCAAGCCTACTGAAAAGATATTGGAGCTTCAGGAGGATAGAACTCTTCAAATTGCTCTAAGGGAGAGCAGGGCTGAAAGCAGGACAAAATCTAAGTCCAGGACCAACTCTTCTGGTTCTGGAACCCCAGAGTCCAAAGTCCCTGAAGGCCAACCCTTAGAAGCCAACATTCCTGAAACCCAGAATATTGAACCCAACTCCCCTGAAACTCATGTTACCCCTCCCAACCAGCCTATCACCCCTGTCAATCTCACTAAGGGATACTCTCTAGAAGGAAGTGTGCAGAGAAGTGGCATTGATGTGTTAGCAGACTTAGCAGTAGATGAGACAAGGCTCCTGACCCCTCTTGATTCATCTATGTTAAATTAATCCAAACTCTTAGAACATGCACTTCATGAGCCAACTCCCCTGAGCAAAGCCCCCTCAGAATCATTGCTCTTAAAAGCAACTGAGGTACCTTCAATTGAGCTCAACCCTTCTGAAGCCAACCCTCCTGAACTCAACTTGCCTAAAGCTGCAATTAATGAAACCACAGCCAACTCCCCTATAGCCTAAAGTTCTCCATCTAGTGAGAATGAGGAGGAGTATACTTATGAGAGTATGCTCAGAGGTGGATCCAAGGCCACTGTGGATAACTTGTACCCACAACTTGCTGAATTTCCCAGAATTCAGAAAATGTTCCATGACTTGAGAATGTTAGTGGATGTCAAGGACAAAACATTGATGGAAATCTCTCAAGTCATCCAAGATAAGGGTGCTAATTGGTGGCAAGTGGAGGAGAGTAGACTACTACACTTTGCTGGAGTGCTAAAGACAAGGTTTCTCATTGATGAGGAAGTTTTTGCAAAGTTAGTAGAGGAGAAAATTCAAGAAGAAAATGAGAGGATTGCTAAGGGAATTAGGCACCCTGATAGCAGTTCAAGTGATGATGGGAATGATGATCCCTCAAACCCTTCCAACCCTCCTCAAGACAACCCATATGAACCCCCTCAAGCCAATCTCCCTGAACCCTCCCTATCCAAACCTTCTGAAACAAGTAGGTTTTTAGAACCTCTTGTTACCTATGTTAGAAAAGGCTCTGTATCCTCAGAGGTGTTGACCAAGGGTGGTAACACAACCAAAGATACATTTGCCAATGAAGGTTCTTCTGAACCCAAGGCAAAGCCTAAAGATGTTGAGGTTCCTAACTTAGAGGCTGGTTTGGTTAAGGCCTATTCAGTGTCAGAAGAGTTGGACACTGATCAGCCCTTAATCATTCAGGATGACTCAGTGGCTGCTGAAGTAAGCACTGTGATCTCCCCACAACTGCCATCTTTGAACCTTGTTGAAGGTGGAGATGTTGCAGGTCTAAGTGAAGGTGTTGAAAATGAGGATTTAGTCAAAAAATCAGAGGGAGTAGTGGATGATAGAGAGGTTGTAATCACTAAGATAGTGAGTGTACCACAAATAGAGGGTGGTATAAGTGAGGAAGGATAGGTTATTCTTGAAGTCAAATCTGAACTTCAAGAATCCCTTGATGAAAGGAGGCCTGATTCCTTAGGTGAGAACATTTTAAATGAAGGAAGAAAAGAACAAGTTGAAAATGAGAAGAAGGCTACTGATGTATCAGAGTCTTATGCAAAAGAAATTGAGGGTGATGAGTGTTTATTCCCTAACATGTTTGATTTGTCTAACATTGCAGGTATTTCCCTTGACCAAATATTTGCAGATGAGTTCTTGACAAATGCCCCTATCCAAGTAGATACAGGCTCAGCACAAGCCTTGCTTGGAATGCAATCAGAGAAATTGGACTCCTTGGCTCATCAGGTCCAATCTGCTCATGCTGAAACTTCAGGAGCATTAAATGAGCAAGGAAGAAGTCTAGCATCTGTAGAGATGAGATTAACAGGCTCTAAGGATGTGGTGCTACCCACATTGGAAGCAAGGATTAGTGGTGTGGAAACTGGTCTCCAAACCATTTCCACTGAAGTTCAACAAGCCAAATCCACTATGGAATCCATCTCAGAGGAGGTAAAAAAGGAACAAAAGCTGCTGAGAGATAATCATAATGCCAATGTCAAAGCTCTCAGGCTCACTGTCAAACAAGCACTTGGCAAGAAGACTGCATTGCAGAAGAAAAGAGCAGAAGAACAAAGACTTGCTATGGTGAAAGCAGCCTCTGAAAAGTTTTTCCAAGAAGTGCTGGCCAATATTGCTGAAAGTGCAGTGGCCAACCTCACTGAGCTTCTTAAGGCCCAACTTGATGCATCTCTGAAAGCAACCTTGGAGGAGGTTGTCCAACAAAAGATGAAGCCTGTTCTAGCTTTCCTTAGCTTGAGCAATGATAAGATGCAGAATATACATGATGAGAATGTATATTTGTTGGAGGAGATGAAATCTCTAAACCTAGCCCAATCCCTAATGGCTACAACAATGAGTGACCTCAAACCCCAGTGTTTTGATGCTGCCAAAAAGGGGGAAAGGGAAAGAGCAAGAGCAAAAGGTGCCTTGGTCATTGGAAGCCCAGGAAAGGGAAAGGACAAAGCTGCTGAAGGAAAAGGAAAAGAACCAGCTGTGCTGAATTTAGAAGAATTGGATGAAGAAGAACAGTTAGCAATTGCCTTGAAGAACTCAATGGCCTCAGCACAAGAAGAAAGAGTTAGGCTACAGCAAAGACCAGGAGGAGAGATGTCTGGTTTGGACAAGGATGCTGAAGGTGTCCAAACTAGAGGAAAAATCAAGAAGGCCAAAGGAAACAAAAGAAAAGCAGAAACATTCACTGACTTTCCCAACAGCCTTGATCTGCCTCCTGAGTTCAGAATTGATGATGATGAGCCTATCTCCAAAAAGACAAAGAGTGCTAAAAAGGACAAAACTGCTGAAGTGTCCAAGATTGCTGAAGAAGACAAGTCTTCTAAAATGGTCAACATTGCTGAAGGTGTTAAAGTTACTGAAGATGTGGAAGCATTATATGAAGAAGGCTTTGGACCTGGACCAAAGAAGACAAAGATTGTGGTACTCAATGATCCATCAAAGTTGTTTCATGAAGGGTATGGCAAAGACCTTGAAACTCAACAGAAACTGGCCATGATGAGGGCCCAAGAGAAAATGGATTTGATGGAAGAGGCCAACAGAGCAAGAGATAAGAGAAGAGCTGACTTCCAAAAGCCAAGAAGAAGGAGAGCAACTTACAGCAAGATGAAGCCTCAGCTACTAGTCCCAATGGACACCAAATATCCACACTTGGATAAATGGGTGCCAATTCAGCTGAATGATACATGGGAAGAGGCTAAAAGGGAGTTTGTCTATGACTATTATGTCATTGACAGATGGAATGGATGAGATGCCAACTCTTCCTTTGCTGAGTTCATGATAAAGTATTACAGAGAGTTGTATCAACAATTGCTTGCAGCTGCTGATATTGCAAGAATTGAACTCAATGCCCCCAAGCCTATCATTTATATGCCTCCAAAGTTTGATGGATGGATTGACCAGTCAAGGATCCTGAGGGGGTTTCTAGAAATCCTCAAACTGAACAAGATGACCATTGGACCCAAAGGAACCAACCAGGAAGCCATGGAACTCAAGAAGAGAGTGTGAGCACAATATGGGATGGTGCCACCTAAAGAAGATGATCTCTGAAATGGCTAAGTTTTCCTGACTCCTATATGCTGAAAACTTAAGTTGGTTGCTAATTTGTTGTTTTGGTCAACTATGTTGAAGATGCTCAAGCTGCTGATATGTTTGCTCTGATACCTGAATGCTTAATGACCTAATAGTATATCATTAAGTTCTACTTTTGTAGTAAATCTGTGCTTATATGTAATGTTTCTCATGCTTTGATATGTTTTTGTTCAAACTATCAACATGCTGTAATGATTCTCATTTTAATGATAGTTGAACACATTTTGAAACACAAATCTCTCTATGCCTGCTTTTGAAACCTATTTGCAACATGAGTGGTGAATATACTAACACATTCTCTTTCAGGAAAATTGACCTCAGTCATATCTTCTGAAGATAAATGTAATAGGTGTAGTCAAGTCACTTTTGCATAAAATGTATAGGTTTTGGCATCATCAAAAAGGGGGAAATTGTTGGGAATAAAATGACATATGTTTTGATTGAATACCAAAACCCCCTGAGACATGCCTAGTCACAATTGATTGTGTTCTAAAAATACTAGAACACATAACATAAGGCTAGATGAGAAGCTGAAATGTTTAGGCAGCTCTTAGATGAATAGATGCACAATGTAAGGGGGAACATATGCTTTGAAGAGTATCAAGATCAAGTCCCCTCAAGACTCAAATTCTGGAACAATCACTAAACCTATGAAAGGCCAAGTATACTCTATTGAAGACCAAATGCTTTGATCAGGAGAGTTGTCCAGAGAAGTTGTCTCTGCACAATTAAAGCAAGGACAAAGGTTCTAAAGCTAAAAAGGCCAAGTATATTCAAATGCTCTGATCAGGAAAGTTGTCCAGAGAAGTTGTCTCTGTGCAATTAAAACAAGAACAAAGGTTCTGAAGCTCAAAGGCCAAGTATGCTGATCAGGAGAGTTGTCCAGAAGAGTTGTCTCAGCACAATTAAACCAGAACAAATGTTCTGATGCTTGAAAGTCAACTATGCTGAAGAGATAAAGACAACTACACCCTAAAAGACTTCATTATATCATGCTGAGATCATATCTACATAAAGCAAAGGGAAATAGTCAAGTCATCTGAAGAAGAGCAAGCCAACTATGCTGATAAGCAAAGTCTACTGATAGTGATAAGCAGAGTTGTCCATTTGATAAGGAATGTTGTCCTATCATTGGATCAAACATTAGAAGTCATGTCCAAGTCCTAGCAAATGAATCTTAAAGTCAGACATTGGGAAGAGTGCTGCAGAATGAAGACAAAGTCTTACAAGACGTTTATTACCCAAATGAGGACATGTTACTATCAAGAATCTGTCTTCCACTTTGAAGAACTCAAGGAAGACATTTATAGCAATTTGGGACTGCCTCTCCAACGGGCAAATCCTCAAATTTGTCTATAAATACAGAAGTGTGAAGACCATTTGAAGCACCTCAACCTTGACAAGAATATCCAACTATCCTACAAGTCAAAGTGCTTTCAAAGCTTTCAAAGAGACTACCTTAGTCTTCAAACACTTCTTCTAAGCTGTACATCATTGTATATCCATACAAAGCTTAGAGAGATATCATATCCTTATACACTGACCTTCATTGTAAAGGATATCTCATTAGTTGGAACCTTACTTCAACCCTTACCCCTTTCAAGTGAGAAAGTGAGAAGGTTGTAGTAGTAGAAGTGGTAGGAACTGACTGTTGAGAGAAGAACAGTTCAGTTCTGAGTTGAGAAGAGGGTACTAGGACTCTAGACATCCTAGGGATCAATTCACCAAGGAGTGGTGTTCTTGATCAAGTGCACCTTGGCACTATAAAACAAGTTAATTCCAAGAGTGAAGGAATTATCCTGTTAAATCAGGGAAAGTGGATGTAGGAGCTTGAGTCTCTGAACCACTATAAACTCTTGTGTTGATTTACTTTAAAGTACTCTCATACATTCAACACTGCACATAAAACTGATCTTCAAAATAACATATATTCAAAGACTGTGCAAAACTGCATTGGACAAGTTCCCTGAAAACTGGACTAATTGCTTAAGTGATTTCAGAACTTAAAGGAGTTTAAACTAAAGGGCCAACCACTAATTCCGCACTCATAACCAACCTAGATAGTCATTCAACTAAGTACTCTGTAGTACTTAGTAGCTTGGTTATCTTAGAAAAGGTCATACATCTTCAGCAGAGTTGTCCAAGACAAACTTGCTGAACTCTTGTTTGATCAAAGTTGAAAAGAATTTGCATACAAGTGTTACACTTGTTATATACTCCTTCCAGGACCAATACAGTTCAATTTTAATAACCATTTTATGTTACTTTGAGATGCTTTGTTTTGCAATTTCGGATGCACTGTTTATTTCTGTTGTATAACTTTAAGCAATGCTTAGTATATTTCGAACTTCTATTTCTGTAAAATGAATTGCCCAAAAGTGAATGAGTGATAATTGACATTGACTAAATTGAACTTGTCTAAAGTTGATGATAATTTCTCATATTACCTTGTCAGTTGCTAATGACTGAAAATTGAGTTATGTGATAGTGCTTTTTTTTTCTTCTTCAGTGATTTAGGATACACATATTTACCTTTTCCCCTTTCGCTTACTCTGACAGTTACTAATGACTGAAAATATTTTGTTTAACAGGTGAAATTTGAGTTATGTGACTAAAAATAGTGTTTTTTTGCCCTTTTCTTTGCCCCTTTCTATAACTGTATAACTGAATGTAATCATTTTCCAGGTATCAAAACAATGGTGGTGTGAACCGGGACATGGAGATTGGAAAATTACATCCTTTGATAACATTGCCTTTAAACTTAATAAATAGACAACTTATTTCTATTTGATAAGAAAAAATGGTTATAATTAAAAATAAATTAAAATAGATCAAAGGTTTTGCTCCTATGATATAAAAGGTAAGGGGTCAATTTGACAATTTCTCCATATTAAATCAATGTTTAAGATCAAGTGATTGCATGACAGGTCTGAAGTTTACTTCTGAAGCCATGGAATCCCAATCAGTCAAGTTGAATACCTTGGTGAAAGAAGTTGGAAAAGCACACGCTCACACCTCAGAAGCATTGGATGAGCAAGGAAGAACCAGAGCCTCAGTAGAGATGAGGTTGAGTGGATCAGAAGAGGCGGTGCTTCCAACAATTGAAGCAAGATTTGGTGGTGTGGAAACTGGTTTACAGACCATTTCCACTAATGTTCAAAAGGCCAAATCATCCATGATGAAGTTTACCAAGTCTGTTAAGCATGAGCAGAAGCAACTTGTCAAGAACTACAACAGAAACGTCTCTCCTTTGACGAATGTGGTAAAGCAAGCTCTAAGACAGAAAACTGCACTTCAGGAGAAGGGTTGAGAATAGAGCTGTTATTCGAGCCGAGTCGAGTATTTGAGGTTCGAGCTCGACTCGAGCTCTTATCGAGCCAAGCCGAGTTTGGCTCGATAACATTGTTGAGTTAAAAATTGAGCTCGACTCGTTAACGAGTCTAACAAGCTTAACGAGCCTATCGAGTCGAGCCGAGCCTAATGGAATTTTTTACAAGTCGAGCCTCGAGCCGGCTCGTTAGTAAATTGAGTATCTGACGAGCTCGAGCTCGGCTCATTAAGCTAAACGAGTCGAGCCGAGTCTCGTTAAGGCTCGGTTCGAATAACAGCACTAGTTGAGAAGCTTCGAATGGCTATGGTGAAGGAAGTTTCAACCAAGTTCACAAGTGATGTGCTAGCCAAGATTTCTGAAGATGTAGTGGCTAACCTCACTGAGTTTCTCAAAGCAAAACTGGATGAAACCTTGAAGGCAACAATGGAGGCTGTGGTTGAGCAGAAGATGCAGTCAATCTATGCTTTTGTCAGTATGAGCAATGACAAAATGCAGAACATTCATGATGAGAACGTCTAACTCTTGTAGGTGAAAAAGTCCATGAACCAAGCACAAGCTCAACTATCTATCACTATGAGTGATTTAAAGCCCCAGTGTTCTGAACATGCCAAAAAGGGAAAAGGGAAAGAACTATAGTTAAATGTGACGAAGATTGGTGGAAGTTCAGAACCTAAGTCCAAACAGCCTAAAGCCCAAGGGAAAGGGAATCAAGTGTTTCCTTATTAGAACGTCTCAAAATTACTCGCACACTCTTAGTATGAAATACCCCACAAAATTAATAATCTCACAACATCATTTTATTTTCAAAATTGTCACTCATTTTTTCCATACATTTCATTTTACACCTCATCAAAACACCTAAAAAAATCCCTCATTTATCTTACATAATCAAACAATAAATCTAACTTTCTAAAAAAATGTGTCAGTCAAACTATGCAAGTTATCCCGGAACGGAGGAAGTAGTGTTTTATTATTGTATTTTTGTGAGTTACATATTTTGATAAATTAACAAATTAATCAATTTTAACAAGAGCTAGCGTCTAGATAATACGACAAATAGTATGTTCCTTCACTTCACGCTTCAACTGGCAGACCGTGAAGGCGAACAACCATTACAAAAAAGGAGCGAGGTCACGTCGAAGGTTAAATAAATGGTGAATATCGCAGGAGAAAACTGATGCAGATTGTTTATAAAATATGATCACTTTTTTTCGAGAGGATGCAAAGATATCTTTTAGAGATTGGCTAGGTAAATACTATTAAATTATAGAGTATATAGTATATTGAATGGTTGTCATATATGTCTACATTACAATGTTCCAGTAAAATACACAGATTAGAAGCTTTAAGTAATAGCTGGATGAGAGTTTATTATAATTTCCAAATCAGGTTTAGTATACGTATATATTGATGCAAAAAAATTGAATAGTTGAGAAAGATATGGATAGTATTTTTTTAAATTTGGGTCTAAGTAGGGATGAGAATGGGTCCGCCTATCTAGCCTACGATTCGGCCTATTAAAGTTCGACTCGTTTAATTCATAAATCGGTCTCAAGCTTATTTATAAATCTATTTAGCTAAATAGACAGAGCTTAAGCTTTTTCGTAAGATTTTTAAATCTAACAGGTCGGCCTATTTAACTTCACATATATGTAGACATGCACATCCGCAAAAACCATCGGTTACGGTTTGCTAAAATTGGCAATAGAAACCGAAATGGCGATTTTCAAACTGTCGGTTCGATTTTCTCGTTTTGGCTCCATTTTCGCTCGGTTTTTTTTTTTCTTCGTTTTAACTTTTTAAAAAATAAATACTTTACTAGAATTTAATACAAATTATATAATTAAATTTATACATAGAAAATAGAAGAATTGTGTATTAAAAATATATTTATATATGTGAAAAAGGGCAAACCGACGGTTTTCAAAATTCAAAATCGAAACCGAACCACCATTTTTCAGTTACGATTCGGTTTTTTAACCATAACTGGTCGATTTGGCGGTTCGAAGGTGTTCCCGTTAGAGTTTCAGCATGTCTATATATATGTATATATATTAATATATACTCCGTGTATATATATATATATATATATATATATATATATATATATACTCATATAATATGCGATTTTCAAATAAATAAATAAAGTAAGAAAGTTTAGTAACACTAGTTATATTTTCCTTTGTAATAGCTGAATAAACCGTTGAATTTTTTTTTTTTTGGAACATTTGATATATTTATTATTACTTTTGTTTCTTCATTTTGATATTTAAAGAGTCATTTTATAATTTGATAATAATACTAGTGTTATACTCCCTCCGTCCGACAATTACTTTCACAATTTCCTTTGCGGGACGTCCCACAATTACTTTCACACCCTTAAAATGGAAAATCCTTTATAAACTTCACCCTCACAATATTCTCAAATTTACACAAATGCCATTATTTTTTCTCCACACATATACAAAAGTCAACTCATTTCTTTACTTTATACATAAAGGTTTACAAAATTACCCCTCAAAATCCCCACTAAATTCACTTTTCTTATTCTACGTGTCATTTCACATGTGAAAATAATCATGGGACGGAGGGAGTAATTTTTTTCAAAATGCACTAATATGACCTGACTCATTCCCACCCCTATCCTCAAGTAATATGAATTCAAACTTTAGACGAGAGAGGTTAAGATAGAGGTCATAAATCTCGCAACTGAAAAAGTGAAAAGTAACCACCTTCTCCTCCATGAGGAAGAGAGAATATTCACTTTTTTAAGTTTAATAAGATCAATACAAATAAATTAATTCGTACGTTTAAGCACAAGATTTTCAAATTAAATTGAGACAGGTTAATCTAGCATCGCTGTCCGCTACAATCGTGAGAAATGGGAAAACGGTGAACTCTTTTCCCACAAAAATACATCCAATTTTCCATTGTTAATACGAGACAAACTTCACTGTAAGATAATCTCGTACTATGTAAAATAGAAAGAAAAAAAAATTGTATGTGTATTAGAGAGTGGGGAGAGTTTCTCTCTCTAGAGATTTCTTCTCCCCTACTCCACCGCTCCTTGCCTTCATCCAGTTCATCTCCACTTTTATGCAAATTTGATAGAGCTTTTGGTAGTGTTTTCCATTCCGTCGTCGCCGTCTCTGTCACCATCACCGTCGATCTGCCGTCATCGTCTTCCTTTCTTTGATCATCTCTTTATCACGCGTTTGAAGGAACAAATAAGCAGATCTACAGATCTAGATATATAGCTTTTGTCCAGTAAGTTTCTTGCCGTCGCCGTCGGCGCAGCCGCCGTAACTTCGGTCGCCGCCGTTGTAACTCTGGTCATCTCAGTTTATTCCCTTCGTTTATGTAGTTGTTCTTAGTTTGTTGTTAGGGATCACCGTAGAAATGTAACGGACGGAGCCACGCTGACCGTTCGGGTATTTCTTCGTCGATCCCATTTACTGTTTTTTAGATAGTGTTATTGTTCTTGTTTAGTTTGTTTCTTTTAGTTGCTACTTGTTTCTCCGTTCCGCCTTGTGCGGTCTTTCTCCGTTTTTTGGATCTCTTTTGAGGCTGTGGGACTCTTTTGTGGCGATTGGGCTCTTTGAGATAGACTCTGGAGCCCTTGGTTCTGGTTTATTGGAATGCGGTACTTGGTTAATCTTTGTCTCATTATTTAGGGCAAAGGGAGCACTCGTTTTTCCTCTTCTCGCGATTGAAGTGGACAGCGATACCGTATGGTTTGAAGATCAAGATTTTAAGCTCGAGAATTGTATTTTGATTTTGCTATGATATTGTAAACCCCTTAAAAAAACAGAAATAGAAAAATAAGGCAAATACTTATGTGTACCAGTTACATACATGTAATTGAATCTAATTTTCTATTTATCCTCCTTTTTTTAATAAGTCCACACTCCCTTCTTTTAGTCACTTATGTATACAAGTTACATACATGTAACTAAATCCAATTTTTTACATGGGTTATTAGTTATTTACCCACTTTTTTATTAATTTCACCTCCATTTTTTTTAAAAGAAAAATACATGTAAAGAACTATATTACCCTTTTATCAATTAAATTAAAATACAACTCATTAAAATTATAATTATACAAAGACTATCGAGTCACCAATAAATCAACCCAAAGTCAAATATTATTCTATTTTTTAAAATTTCAAAAAATAAATATAAAAAAATAATGAATATAAAAAAAAAATTGAAAAAAAATATGAAACTCAAAAATAAAATTATGAAATAAAAATTTCAGTTTTTTTTACAAAAAATGACCAAAATTTAGGAAAAAAATACAAAAAAAAAAAAAATTCGAAAAAAAAAACCAAACTAAAAAAATTCAATTTTTTTCTAATTTGGGTATAAATAATGCCTCGGTTTTATTTTGCAAACATCTAGCCAATCACATCGGGGACCAGGGTACGAACAATAGTAGACTTGGATGGCTTGACTTGCTAATATGAATGGATCGAAACGACCGTATCGTCCTCTCAGATGAACGTCTACAAGCTTGTAATCATAATGAACTCTCATACCATTTCGGGATGAATCATACCATTGACACTTGAACAAAACCACTTTCTTCTCGTGGTATCCTTGGTAGTCCAATTCGACTACCTCATCTAGTATCTCATATAAGTCACTCTCATACTTGTCATAGCCTTTTCCCTTGATACAAACTCCACTATTTGCTGAAGTTTTAGATGCACCATAAGCGACAATGTGAAATATATAACCGTTCACGTAATACCCAGGGTACGTAACAACTTGACTAGACGAACCATTAGAAAGATCGCATATGAACCTGTTCTCGATGCGATTAATCTTCACCTATAATGGACCCAATTGATGTAAGAATAATATCGTTTAATGAAACGAGACGACATTAACCTATAAAATGTTTAATTTCTAGATAATTTACAGTTTTTTTAAACCACGAAGCAAATTCATTTTGTTGCTTACTGCCCCGTTCAACTGCTGAGAGGTTTGGATGAACAACCTGAATTTGCTGAAAGAAAATCCTACAATGTACATATAACACATTTAACAGTGATTAACTGTAATGTATCGAAAATGGAATATGTGGTTTGTTGGGAATAAAATGAGTTTTGATTAAGATACCAAAACCCCCTTGAGACATGCCAAGTAGATAAGGCAATTTGAATGAACATGTTTCAGGACTGTTGGAACATGTAGACTAAGACAAGTAGAGAATCTGATGTGTTAGGCAGCTCTTAGACCAATAGATGCACTAGTTGAGGGGGAACACATGCTTATAAGTTTAATTTGTCCAAGTCCCCTCAAGGCTCAGTTTTGGATTAACCCCAAGACTGCTGAAGGACAAGTATGCTGAACAAAGCCAAGTCAAAATGGAACAACCTATCTGATGATCATCTAAGTAGAATAGATCATGAAGATCAAGTCTACTACAAGAAAGTGTCAAGTTCAGAAGAGTTGTCCAGCAATATTGTCTCAGCAGAATTGAAAGAGAACAAGCTTTGAAGTTCAAGGCCAACTATGCTGAAAAGGTCAAATCCACCTTTCCAAGACATATATGCTCAAATATCTACACAAAGGAGAAATGGAAAGAGAAAGAGTCAAGTCATCTGAAGAAGCTATAAAGCCAACACTGCTGAGAAAACTCTACTGGAACTGATAAGTAGAGTTGTCCAAGTGATAAGGAATGTTGTCCTTATCTCAGGATCATTGATAAGAAGAGATGTCCATGTTTGATCAAGTGAATTTTGAAGTCAGACATTGGGAAAAGTGCTGCAGAATGAAGACAAAGTGCTTACAGCCGTTTATTTCCCAAATTAAGGACATGTCACTATCAGAATCTGTCTTCCAGTTTGAAGATTTCAAGGAAGACATTTATAGACATTTGAGGCTGCCTCTCCAACGGGCAAATCCTCAAATTTGTCTATAAATACAGAAGTGTGAAGACCATTTGAAGCACTCAACCTAAGTGTTGGGATGTAAATTCACCCTAAGCCCCACTTGATGTTAGAATAGTTTTGATGGCCAAAACACTTAGAGTTTATAAATGTAATAGGATCAGCTGACTTTGTATAGATCAGCTTAGACTAGTCTTGTGTGATCAACTGTATAGATATCAGCTGATTAGCACAGTCCCGGCTTACATGCGCTCCCTCAAGATGAGAAGAGTAGAAGACATGAAGACTAGAAGATCCTTGAAGGCCAGTTAAGTAAGGTGATTGTATACCTACTTGACTGATGGAGTCAAAGATTGAAGATGGCCTAAAGCAGCACAAATTATTCACAGATCAGACGAGTGTTACTCGACTGATATTAGAAGACAGAAGACCTAAGGCCAGAAGAGTAGTCAGAAGACTAGTAGTACAGATCAGAAGACTATGTTCTCTTCCAAGACTCGGCTGATTCCCAAAGTCATCTTGCAATTCAAATGAAGACCTACCTTATTTAGAAGATTGACATGATCCCAGGATTGGAGCAATCAAGCAGCTGGAATCAAGGAATCAAGCCACATATGGAAAGATTGTCCCAACGGCTAGTCAACTCCAACGGCTAGTTGCAAGCAATCACCATTATAAATACAAGAGGATGAGAAATCACAAGCAAGAGATCACATTGAGAGAATTCAACAAGCCAAGCAAGCAATCAAGCAAAAGCCATACTGTTCTAAGAATTCTCCAAGAGCCCAGAAAGCATTAGAATACTTTTAGCTCTTAAGTGATTTCTATCCAACCCATAAGAACCTGAAACCTGTTCATATTGTATATCAATTGTTTTAGGCATAGTGGTTAAGCAATTTATAAGCTTGAACCATTAGTTGGATACACTTCAAAAACCCCAAACCCTCTCTGAAAGGTTAAAGTTTTTGAAACCCTCAAAGTGCAAGTGCTTACAATCACTTGTGGAGACCGTAGCTGTTAGGACGGCTCAGATCTCAAAGTCCTATCCTTGGGACTATAAAGGTCAAGACCCTTGTAATTTGTGGTAAATTAAAGGGATTAAACATCACGTTAGGACGTGAGAGTGGACGTAGGATCGTATATCCGAACCACTATAAACCTGGTGTTATTTACTTACTGCACTTTACATTCTGTCATTTCATTAATTATTATATAGTGCATACTGTGATTTCAACATTCTTCAAAACAAGGCCACAACCTTCAAACCAGCATCAGCTGAGTACTTTCATTAAAGAAAACAAGTTAACACTTTCTTAAGAATCTATAAGAACGAGTCTAATCAAGGCCTACCATAATTCCGCATACAACCTCTTCATTATAGTCATCTGGACCAGCAGACTTGTAGTCCAGTTGACATAGCAATCAGAAGAGGTTCCCAACTCGCTTGAAAAAGTTTTAAAGTCTATTCACCCCTCCCCTCTAGACTTTAATCCCATTCACTACTCGTTCAGGGACCAACAAGTGGTATCAGAGCAGTGGTTCTAACGAACTACTGTCTCTAGATTATCAGAAGACTTGAGGGAGTCTCTCTATAGTCCTCTTGAACAGATCTTTTTCTTCTGAAAAACTTATTTTCGAAAACTTATACAGCATGAGTGCTAATATGCGTAAGTTGCCTAAGTTTTCAGTGGAGGATTATGATTACTGGAAGATCAGGATGAGGAAGAATCTCACATCAGTCCACTACAAGATGTGGTCAGTAATCACCGAAGGCCCAATCACCATCATGGCAGTCAACACTGCAAATGGTGATCCAGAAGTTCCAGTTGGAGAATTAGCCCCCAAGCCGATGAAGGATCTCACACCAGAAGAGATGAAGCAGTCAAATCTTGACAGCATTGCTCAAGATTACATCATGCAAACTCTTCCAAATGAGTACATTGCAAAAGTAATCAGTTGTGAAACAGCTAAGGAAATGTGGGATGCTCTAGCACTCCTCTGTGAAGGAACCGAGCTGATTAAGGAGAGCAAGTTGACAACAGCAGTCAAGAAGTTTGAACATTTCAAAATGCAACCAGAAGAGTCTATTGATCAACTAGACAATAGATTTACCAAGATCATAAATGAGATAGAATCTCTGGGCAAGAAATATACAAATAGAGAGAAAAATCTAAAGATCTTAGACTCTCTAACCAAGAAATGGAGACTCAAGAAGACCATCATCAAAGATACTCAAGATATCAAGGAGTGGTCTGCACAGACTCTATTTCAGAATCTAAAAGCTCATGAATATGATCTTGAAAGAGAAGAAAACTCAGAAAATGATGAACCTACTGCAACCCCATCTACTTCCAAAACTGTAGCTTTCAAGGCAGCAAATACAAAAGCTGTAAGCACCTCATCTGGCAAGACCTCTCTGAAAACAGAAGACTTTGAAGGATCAGACATGAGTCTGAAAGAGCAAATGGCCCTTATGATCAAAAGGTTCGAAAGGATGAACACTCTCAACAGCAAATATAGAAAATTCTATAGAAACTACAAAGATAAAAGAGCCAATTCACCCTCTAGAGGTTCCAGAGAAAGAACACCAAAAAGGTATCCTAGAAAGGATATGGAGTCATCTGACAGCCGAGGCTCCATAAAAATAGATGCCACTCCTCCAAGGAAAGGCAGTTCAAATCAAAAACCTGGAGCATGCTTCAATTGTCGCAAACCAGGACACTATGTCTATGAATGCCCTGAGCTGGATGACAAAGAAGAAAGAAGGCCAAGGAGAGACAGAAGAAATTCAGATAAGCAAGCAATGGTGACTGAAGAATCTGAATATCAAAGTGATGAACTTCCTACATCACCAGACTGTCAAATCTACTCAGATGATTCAGATGATCTAGCTATGATGGCCATAGGAGAAAATGAGGTAAATTCCTACACTACTACTTTCCATTCACCTATTTTCTCACAAACAGATGACATAAACTCATCTGAAGGCGAATCAGAAGACATCTATTATCAATCGTTAAGAAAGGTAAAAGGTGATCTGGATATTGCCACTAGAGCCTTTATAGAAGTGGAAGAGGAGAATAAGGATTTAAGGAAAGAAATTGCTAGGTTGAAAAAGGTTAAGTTTGATAACACCCCTGAGTTAGTCATCATGAATGAAAGGTTGACCAAAGAAGTGGAACTTCTTAAGGAAGAAAATACCACAACAACTCAGTTGTATGAGGGGATGTTAGAAACTCAAGCCTTAGAAACCAAGGAATTTCGTATACTACAATCTAAGTTCGATGACCTCTTCCAAGCACACAAGCTCTTAGAAAAGGAGAAGGAATGCCTAAATCAAAAGATATCAGAGTTCAATAAAGCTTCGACTACTATTGAAAGTATCTCTGAATATTATAGATCAAATGGCAATAAGATGGGTTTTGGCTATGAACTTAATCCATCAACATCCTCTCCAGCTGGGGGTAGTACACCTAACAAGTGCACTACTCAGACACATGAACAGGGTGAGTGTTCTAAACACAATGAACCCAATATGAACCAAAAGGCATCTGTACCAACTAAGGCTAACTATTCCAACACCAAAAATGGTAAAAGAAAAGTTAACCCCAAACCTGTACACAGGAACAACAAACAGCCTAGACCATCTCGTCTGAAACAGTCTCAGCTGTATGCTGCTCCAGCCAAGAAGAAGAAATCTTCTTCAAACAAATCTGTTCTCTTTGCACCCCCTATCTCTTATGATATTGTGAGAACAGAAGAGTATGGTCCATATAATCGTGTGCATCGACTAACTAATGCACCCAGGCCGAATGTAACTAGTCAAAAGATAATGTATGTTCACTCCTATAAAGGAAAACCATTTGACTATTACTTAGCTGACACAAACAACAAATCAAATCAGTCCAAGGTGTTAACTGGTAAGATTTGGTTCTGTGATGCCCGAGGGAAACAACTCAAGTGCTCAAGGTTGTTCAAACGACCAATGTATATGTGGGTTCCCAAGGGTAGTACTAACACCCAAGGACCCAAAACAAAATGGGTACCTAAGACTTAACCTTTCTTGCAGGAAATGAGGGACCTATACAGAAAATGAGGTCTAGCAGGAGAGATATGGTACATAGATAGTGGATGCTCAACCCATATGACTGGAACCAAAGACCTGCTGACCAACTACACAGAAAAGAAAGGTCCAAAAGTCTTCTTTGGTGATAACGCGCACGGTAACACAAAAGGATATGGCACCCTTCAAAATGGTGACATTGAGGTACATGATGTATCATATGTAGAAGGTTTAAAGTTTAATTTATTATCTGTTTCTCATTTTTGTGACACCGGTTACTCAGTAAAATTCTCTAAAAATGAGTGTCTCATAAGTGATAAAAGAACAAAACAAAACCTTCTAACAGGAACTAGAAAAGGAAGTATGTATCTTGCAAATTGGAACAGTTGTCCTAAGGATACATGCCTGCTTGTGAAAAGCCCTAAAGATGTCAGCTGGCTATGGCACAAACGTCTTAGTCATCTGAACTTTAAGACTATGAACAAGTTAGCAAGGGAATCCTTAGTTGATGGTCTGCCTAATGAACTCTACTGTAAAGATCAGGTCTGTGATGCATGTCAACAAGGAAAGCAAACAAAGGTCTCCTTCAAGACCAAGAAGACAGCATCAACCAGCAAAGTTCTTGAATTGCTCCACATGGATCTTTTTGGACCAATCACTCCAACCACACTAACAGGGAGGAAGTACACTCTTATTGTTGTAGATGACTACTCCAAGTTTACTTGGGTTATCTTCTTATACAAGAAGAGTGAAACTCAGCAGAAGCTTCCTGAACTATTAAAGAGGATCCACGTAGAGAAAGGAGAACCTATTGTGAAAATTAGAAGTGACAAAGGCACTGAATTTATTAACTCTTATATTATTGCATATTGTACTTCTAATGGTATTCAGCATGAGACAAGTGCAGCAAGAACACCACAACAAAATGGTGTAGCTGAAAGAAGAGTCAGAACACTCAAAGAAGCTGCAAGAACACTCCTTGCTGAATTCTCCACTCCTAAGAAGCTTTGGGCAGAAGCTATCAACACAGCTTGTCACACTCAAAACAGGTCAGGTATTCACAAAATCCATGAGAAAACCCCATATGAACTGTGGAAAGGAAGAAAACCTAGAGTATCTTACTTTCATATATTTGGTTGTAAGTGTTTCATTCACAACAATGGGAAAAGTAAGTTGAATGCTTTTGATGCCAAAGCAAATGAGGGGATATTCTTGGGATACTCCTCAACTAGCAAAGCATTTAGGGTATTCAACAAACGTACCCTTCTTGTGGAAGAAACACCTCATGTTGTTTTTTATGAATCTTGTGAAAAGAGTGCAGTAGAAACAACCTCAGCTGCAGATCAGATGAAGAAACTAGTGATCAAGACGAGGTCTGATGAGTTTATTGAAGTCAATGAACCATTTCCTGAAGAACCAGAGGAAGATAAACCACACAGACCAGTCACTAGATCTCAAACTCAAGCTGAGCAAGTTATCCACAATCAAGATGCAACAATCCCAAATGCAAGGGGGAATGATCTCTTTGACACACAAGACACAGATGATGATCGACCTAATCAAGTCAACCCTCCTGATGGCACTAGAACAGATGAGAATCCAAGCTCATCTAATATAGATACTCCTGTGAGACATACATGGAGAAACAACCATCCATCAAACCTCATCTTAGGAGGACCAGACTCAGGTGTCAAGACCAGAAGACAACTGAATCAGAACCCCCAAACATCTATGTTCTGCTGGTGTGCTTTCTTGTCCAACATTGAACCAGCTGACATAGACGAAGCAATGACAGATAGCAATTGGATCACTGCTATGTAAGAAGAATTAAACCAATTCGAAAGAAATGAAGTATGGGAATTGGTAGATCGTCCTGAAAACCACAATGTAATAGGAACAAAGTGGGTATTCAAGAATAAAAAGGACGAAAATGATGTGATAACTAGAAATAAAGCAAGGCTAGTTGCAAAAGGATACTCACAATCTGAAGGAATTGACTATGATGAAACCTTTGCTCCAGTAGCCAGATTAGAAGCCATTCGACTGTTTCTAGCGTATGCATCACATATGGGCTTCAAGGTATACCAAATGGATGTCAAGAGTGCTTTTCTGAATGGTATTCTAGTAGAGGAAGTGTATGTAGAGCAGCCTCCAGGATTTGAAAAAGGAGATCAAGTATATCGTCTGAAGAAGGCTCTCTATGGTCTGAAGCAAGCTCCCAGAGCCTGGTATGACACATTGTCACAATTCCTACTTGACAATGGCTACACAAAAGGCAAAATTGACAGAACACTTTTCAGAATAAAAGAAGGAGAAGACATTCTAATGGTGCAAATATATGTAGATGATATTATATTTGGATCACCCAATCAAGATATGTGCAAGAAGTTCTCTGAACTTATGCAAGGAAAATTCGAAATGAGTATGATGGGTGAGATGAATTATTTCCTAGGACTCCAAGTCAAACAGAGTCCAGAAGGGATCTTCATCAATCAGTCCAAGTACACCAAAAGCCTATTAGAAAGATTCAAAGCTCTACAAAGCAAGACTGCAAGGATTCCAATGATGACATCTTTCAAAATGGAACCAGATGAGTCTGGAAAGGCAGTTGATCAAGCTGAATATAGAGCACTGATTGGATCTCTACTATATCTTACAGCTAGCAGACCAGACATAACATTTGCTGTAGGAGTATGTGCTAGGTTTCAAGCAAACCCAAAGCAGAGTCATCTAGAAGCAGCAAAGAAAATCCTCAAGTACCTAAAAGGAACAGTCAATCTAGGACTATGGTACCCTGCTGATGACAATCTAGAGTTGAGTGGTTATTCTGACTCAGACTATGGAGGATGTAGAATTGATAGGAAATCCACCTCTGGAACCTGTCAATTCCTTGGCAACAAGTTGATATCATGGTTCTCAATGAAGCAAACTTCAGTTGCAACCTCCACCACTGAGGTAGAATATATGGCAGCTGGAAGTTGTTGCAGTCAGCTGCTCTGGCTAGTTCAACAACTCAAGGATTACAATGTAGAGGCAAGAGAAGTCCCTATCTATTGTGATAGCAGCAGTGCCATTGCCATCACTCAAAATCCAGTTCTTCACACAAGATGCAAGCATGTCGACATTCGACACCATTTTATAAGAGACCACCTTGAAAAGAAGGACATCAAGATGGAGAAAATTCACACAGATATCCAAAGAGCAGACATCTTGACTAAGCCCCTAGCTGAAGAAAGATTCAAGACCCTATGCTATAGCTTAGGACTCTTGGATCCAAGCACATGAAGAGCACAAGATCAACTGAAGACCTCAGCTGATACATTTGCAGCAGACTAGGAGGATCAGATGAGGTGAATAGACACCCTCATCTTCAGGTAAGTTTTTCCCGATGAAGATAAATAAAGCTGAGGGAAAACATAGAGTCATCTAATCAAGGGGGAATCAAAGATACCTTAAGAATCCTTGATGAAATACTCTATAATCTGCATTGCATTATATACTTACATTCAGGAGACTTGAATAGAGTTAATTGGTAATTTATACTTAAGCAATGTATATCTATGTATAGTAATAAACTATTCTTCATAAAATACTTTATCACTATACAAGAATACAGTATATTAGTGAGTCATACTTGGTTGGATTAATACACCATCATCACCGACTCAACAGTATACATGCACTGTACGGATTCCAAATAATTCTTGTTCAAGAATCTATAAATTCTGCATTCCATAAGATAGAGTCTGAATCTCTTTAAATGTAAACCCTTAGATCAAGAATCTCATTGTTGATCTTAAGAAATTGCTTTTCAGAAATTCAGACCTATCAACTCTATAATATTTGTCATCTTATGCTCCATTACCTCATTTCTACCTCTATAAAAGGAGGAAGTTATGAGAACACCTAAGAACACAAACCACTAACTATTATTATTGTTTCAGGTATGGAGATAATCGAGAGAAGAGATGGAATGGAGATCATCCCTCAACCAAGATATTGGGTGAAGGAGATGAAGATTTGTCCAGAAGTTGAAGATGATGCAGATCAGCATACTTGGGTTATCCAACATAAGTATGCCTATGAAAACTAAAGAAAGAAGAGACGTTCTTGTTGAAAACTAAAGGAAGAAGAGATGCAGAAGACAAAGTAGCAAGCAAGCGGAGCTTCTTCTCCAGGGGGAAGTTCTACATGGAGAGCTTGCTATCAAAGACCACTTTGTCAAAAGATGTCAAGGAGACCAAGTCCATAGCTCTCTCTTCACACTCCATTGAAGCCTCTTCCAACTTTTCTTCTCTTTCAAATGAAGCGAAGAAATTCAACAAGGACACATTAGATGCTACATCCCATCTGATGATGAGGAACATCCGATGGTGAGAAGCAGTTAAATCAGTGGGATTTCATCTAGGCTAGTCCCACTTGATTTAAAGAAGGAGCTGAAAGATCCATCAAACCAGGTTGGATCATCACTCACAATAAAGCTGGAAGGATCCATCCATGTTGGATCATCACAGCAAACCCCTATCCTCTACTCAGCTGATCAGAAGATCAACTCAGCTGACCAGAAGACTTTCATGGAAAATCAGCAAACATTTCGATGAAATCAGAAGACCTCTCTCTGCTGATAAGAAGACTTTATTTTAAAGCATAATGACTATCTTTGATCATGTAATTCATTCTAGATTCATTCATGAATGTAATTAAAGAAATTGGCCTATATAAGGAATGCAATTCACTTATAGAAAACGACCTTGATGATCAATTCTTACCACAAAATTAGTCACAACGGCTATTTTTGGTATGATGTCATTAATACTTGATTACCATATTGCCAGCAAATCAACAGTTGCCAAATGGCGAACTAAGCCGGCAAAATTTAAGGGATGGCCCGAAATCAAAGAAGGAAAATCTTGGGCACTACTCCACATTAAAAATCTAATCTGACCGTTAGATCAAGCTTTTGCTGAAGTATATATACAAACCCTTAAACCTCTTCCAAACCCCTTTTTCTCACAATACTCAATTACTCTCATATCTCTCTCGTCCTGAAATATTCTTTCCAAAGCATTCCTACCCCCAATACTCAACATCCAGAATGGGAATCATCAAAATTTACGACGAGAAGACCAAGAGTACCGGCACCTTAGATGCTCAAAAGTGGTCTAAGGAAGGAAAAGTTTTCACTGAGAATGCTCTGTTTTTCAAGGGCAAACATACACCTGAGAACAAGGAAATCCTTCTTCGCTGCATCAATCTCAACCTTCGTGACTTTCTGGAAGCAGCACCAACCAATGTGTATGAACAAGATGTGCTGACCTTCTATGCAAACGCAGTGATGATGGATTCTCATGTTGAAAGTGTCATGGGTGGACACAGAGTCGAGATCTCAAGGGAGATTCTTCAAGAACTGTTCGGACTATCAAGGGGAGAGATCGACATCTCTACCTACATCATGGGAAGAGAAAAGGAATATATGGAGATATTTACTGATGGACGGATCAAGGCTGAGAATGCCTCTGGGCTCAAGAAATCCCAACTTGAACCTAAATTCCAAACCTTGATGGATATTGCAGGCAAGATGTTGCTTGGTAACACTTTTAGCCATGATGCTGTTACCACTCTAAAAGTTAGAGTTATGGCTGCAATCTGGGATCAGATTGATGGAGATTGGCAAGGGCTTTTCTTGAACAGAATTGCTCTTGAGGCCAAGAAGGTTACTTTGGATCTTCAATCAAGAGAATGGAAGGTCACATCAACAGTCAGCTTTGTCAACAAGCTGAGCATCATCCTTCCAGATATTCTTCCAAAGATGTTGTTAAGGAGGCAGAAGAGTCTGTTCATGACTCTGCTGAAGAAGAAGAAGAGGAGCCATCCAAAGAAGAGGCTCAGGAGAAGGTTGTTGAGGATGATGATGATGACAATCAGACCCTAGCACAAAGACGATTTCTAATCAGATCAGGACTCATCTCCCCATCTGATTCAGATGCCACTCCAACTGCCTCTCCCTTGAAGACGGCAGGTACCTCTAACCCCTCTCTCACTTTTACTCCTTCTAAATTGTCGAAGGGTCAGAAGAGAAAGAAGAATAATTCTTCTTTCACCAAAAAGACAAAGAAATTGAGGCTCCCTACTCCCATGATAATAGCCCCGATTGCATCATTCAACCCTTCTGATGATTCAAACCTATCTGAACCCTCAAACACTGATATCCAAATCCCTGCTGATACTCACACAGCAAAGGAACAAGCCCAACATCAAACAACTCCAAAGCCACATTTGTCTACCCCTGCTGATATTCAAATGGCAGATGTCCAAGAACATCAATCACAACCTGAACATATCACTTCCCAAATCCCTGCTGATACTCACACAGCAGAGGAAACCATTCCAACCACTCAATCGCCTATCCTCACTACCCCATCTGCACCAGAAGACTTGGCACCAGCAGACCTGGATGAAGCAGGCCCCTCTCAACCTCAGTATAGCATGGTGCACTATCCTATGTGCACAAGGGAGAAGATAATGAGGATGAAGATAGCAAACCTGCTCAAGTCTACTATTCCTGGCATTGATGAGGAATCAGTTCAATTTGAACAGATACTGCGAGTCTGTACTTGGATTGAACTCCGGAGAGATGATGTGGATGACCTCATTGAAGTCATGGATGGAATGGGAGGAAAGGCTAACTTCCTCGACTGGGAAATGGAGCAAAAAGAAGTTGCTCAGGTCAGTTCATTCACTGAGCTGTTGCCCACAGATTCTCTGACCAGGGTATGCCGAAGGATTCTAGGAGTCCCCTCTGAAGACCCCTGTGTACCAGACTCAACTGCAGAATACACAGCTGCATCAGCTGGAGATGAGACAAAAGAAAAAGAAGTGGTGTCTGTTCCATCTCACTTCTTTCCTAAACATGAGCTTGATCACTTCATCTATCAACCTCATCAAAGGAATGGACGATTATTTGCTCGTCTGGTAGATGTTACATCGGACTTTCTACAAGAAGGTTATCTCACTGCGGAAGAAAAAGGAATGGCCCTAGTTGTCTACAATCAGCCTCCCATTCCTACACTTCCCAAGGAAGCTCAAAGTATTGCCTTTCCCTCCACTTCATCTGTCGATATTCGAGCAGATGTGTGTGCTCAGATCAAGGAAGCAATTGACACACATTTTGCCAAAGGACTAGGCATGCAGCTGGGCAGATTGGTAGAAAAGGCTATTCGTGAACAGAAGACTCATCTCACCGAACAAATCCTTGACATAGATGACAAGTTCGGTGAAGCACTTCATAATCAGCTAGAGGAGTATCTCAACTTAGAAATGAAGAAATCAGCGGACAGAACCCAGAAGTTTACTGATCTTTATTCCAATGAGATCAACCGCTTAGAGAGCTTCTACAAAAACAGGCTAGATGATGCTGAAGCAAGAACAAATGAAGGTCAAACCCTTCTCAAGTCAGCTGCAGCAGAGAATGAGAAACTGCAGACTCAGCTGAAGGAGACAGCAACAAAATTGGAAGCACTTACAGCTAAACTTGAAGCTGCCTCCTCCTCCAACTCTCATGCTCAGATTCTAGACCACAGCATCACTCATCTGACCCATGTTGGCAAAGTCAATGCCATGGCTCTTCAACAGACTCTGAAAGTGGAGATTCTGAATGCCATGAAGCCTTTTGCGGCTGCACTTGCTGAAGCCAAAAAGGGGGAAGATATATTGATAAAAGCTCTAGAGAAGGCTACTGCACAGCAAGCTGTGATGGTAGTATCTCAAGATGAGCTGAATGAAACCTTGGGTGATTTAAAAAGCAAAATCAAGAGCAAGCATGGCAAAGGCAAAGAAATTGCTCAAGAAGACACCCAAGCTCCCACTCAAGCTCCTGCCAAAAGTCTACAGATCACTGCCTCTATAGAACAAGTTCCTGAGAAGAGGATGACAAGGAAAAGGAAGGCAGATGAGCAGGCAGATGACCAAGCTCAGAAGTCAAGCAAGAAGTCAGCTCCAGCAGAGCCTACTGCAGAGGAGAAAGAGGCTTTAGAGCTGAAGAAATCAAAAGAGCTTGAAGCTCAAGAGCTTAAGCAGAAGAAGCTAAAAGATGCGAAAGCAGTCAAAGCCAAATTTGACAGGAAGATAGCCAAACTCAGGAAAGCCCTCAAGGACAAAGCATTGAAAGAAAATTCTATGGCACAGAAAGATAAAGTCCTGGTGTTTGATAGCAACTATGTGGATTATTTAGCCCTTCAAGATGAGCTACCAAGGTGGTACCCTCTGAAGAAGAAGTGGCAAATTCAACACCACATTGTAAGAAAATTTGGCCCTCTCCCAACCTATGAAGATGAATTCTTCCAGTTCAATCAATTCATGAACATTGAAGATCAAGAGTTCTGGAAAGAAGTAGTCAAGACAGCCAAAGAACTTGACAACTACAGAATCCTAACTCCTGAAGAACCCAAATGGGATCCTCCCACTCTGGATTCTGGAAGAACAGACTTGATTGAAGTCAAAAGGATTCTAGAGAAGATCTATGAAGAGGAGAATGTTACAGACCTGCAGCACATGGAAGAAGTTCGAACTCGTCTGTACCTTGCCTTCCGCATCTGAAGATCAGAAGACCTGATGAAGACTACTTTCAAAGCTTTAAAGAAACTATTACTTGTAATCTGTAAAAGCTCTAAATAGAATCAAGTTTAGTTCTCTTTGCTTTCAAGACAAACTCTCATTGTCTTCATCTGATACTTCAGTTTTTATGAAGTTTATAAACTCTTATCTTAATTACAAAGAGCATTTATCAAATATAGTTTTGGCTTCATCAAAAAGGGGGAAATTGTTGGGATGTAAATTCACCCTAAGCCCCACTTGATGTTAGAATAGTTTTGATGGCCAAAACAATTAGAGTTTATAAATGTAATAGGATCAGCTGACTTTGTATAGATCAGCTTAGACTAGTCTTGTGTGATCAACTGTATAGATATCAGCTGATTAGCACAGTCCCGGCTTACATGCGCTCCCTCAAGATGAGAAGAGTAGAAGACATGAAGACTAGAAGATCCTTGAAGGACAGTTAAGTAAGGTGCTTGTATACCTACTTGACTGATGGAGTCAAAGATTGAAGATGGCCTAAAGCAGCACAAATTATTCACAGATCAGACGAGTGTTACTCGACTGATATCAGAAGACAGAAGACCTAAGGCCAGAAGAGTAGTCAGAAGACTAGTAGTACAGATCAGAAGACTATGTTCTCTTCCAAGACTCGGCTGATTCCCAAAGTCATCTTGCAATTCAAATGAAGACCTACCTTATTTAGAAGATTGACATGATCCCAGGATTGGAGCAATCAAGCAGCTGGAATCAAGGAATCAAGCCACATATGGAAAGATTGTCCCAACGGCTAGTCAACTCCAACGGCTAGTTGCAAGCAATCACCATTATAAATACAAGAGGATGAGAAATCACAAGCAAAAGATCACATTGAGAGAATTCAACAAGACAAGCAAGCAATCAAGCAAAAGCCATACTGTTCTAAGAATTCTCCAAGAGCCTAGAAAGCATTAGAATACTTTTAGCTCTTAAGTGATTTCTATCCAACCCATAAGAACCTGAAACCTGTTCATATTGTATATCAATTTTTTTAGGCATAGTGGTTAAGCAATTTATAAGCTTGAACCATTAGTTGGATACACTTCAAAAACCCCAAACCCTCTCCGAAAGGTTAAAGTTTTTTAAACCCTCAAAGTGCAAGTGCTTACAATCACTTGTGGAGACCGTAGCTGTTAGGACGGCTCAGATCTCAAAGTCCTATCCTTGGGACTATAAAGGTCAAGACCCTTGTAATTTGTGGTAAATTAAAGGGATTAAACATCACGTTAGGACGTGAGAGTGGACGTAGGATCGTATATCCGAACCACTATAAACCTGGTGTTATTTACTTACTGCACTTTACATTCTGTCATTTCATTAACTATTATATAGTGCATACTGTGATTTCAACATTCTTCAAAACAAGGCCACAACCTTCAAACCAGCATCAGCTGAGTACTTTCATTAAAGAAAACAAGTTAACACTTTCTTAAGAATCTATAAGAACGAGTCTAATCAAGGCCTACCATAATTCCGCATACAACCTCTTCATTATAGTCATCTGGACCAGCAGACTTGTAGTCCAGTTGACATAGCAATCAGAAGAGGTTCCCAACTCGCTTGAAAAAGTTTTAAAGTCTATTCACCCCTCCCCTCTAGACTTTAATCCCATTCACTACTCGTTCAGGGACCAACACTAAGCACCTCAAGATATCCAACTATCCTACAAGCAAAAGTGTTTTCAAGCTTTCCAAGAGACTATCTTAGTCTTCAAACACTTCATCTAAGCTGAACCCCATTGTATAATCCATACAAAGCTTAGAGAGATATCCTATCCTTATACACTGATCTCCATTGTAAAGGATATCTCATTAGTTGGAACCCTACTTCAACCCTTATACCTTTCAAATGAGAAAGTTAGAAGGTTGTAGTACTAGAAGTGGAAGGAACTAACTGTTGAGAGAAGAACAATTCAGTTCTGAGTTGAGAAAGGGTACTAGGACTTTTGACATCCTAGGGATCAAAGCACAAATGAGTGGTGTGGTTGATCAAGTGCGCCTTGGCACTATGAAACAAGTTAATTCCAAGAGTGAAGGAATTATCCTGTTAAATCAGGGAAAGTGGATGTAGGATCTTGAGTCTCTGAACCACTATAAACTCTTGTGTTTATTTACTTTCAAGCATTTACATACACTCAACACTGCACAAATTGGACTTTCAAATATACACATTCTAAACTGTGCAAAACAAGTTTTGGACAAGTTCCCTGAACTGGATAAACTGTTAAGGTGATTTCAGAACTAAAAGGAGTTTAAACTAAAGGGCCAACCACTAATTCCGCACATTTAACTCCCTCAGATAGTTATTCAACTAAGTACTCAATAGTGCTTAGTAGTTTGATTATCTTAGAAGAGTTAATCATATCAGCAGAGTTGTCCATGACAACCTTGCTGAACTCTGGTTTGATCAAGTTTGAAAAGAATTTGCATACAAGTGTATTCCCCCCCCCATACACTTGTTATATACTCCTTTCAGGACCAACAAGTGGTATCAGAGCAGGGGTTCAAAGACCACTGCTTCTGAAAATCCATCTTGGTATTCAAAATCATATTTGGTGTGGTCACTGAACTGATCTTTACCTGAAATCTATCATATATGTATCTAACCCATCTTGTTTTGAGATATGGCCAACAACAATGCTGCTGTTCCACCTCCTGATGTTCAAGGACTGGACAATATGGCCACCAATTCAGTTAACCATATATCACATCACAAGTTACCCATGTTCTCAATTGATAATTATGATTTCTGGAAAATTAGAATGAGAGCTCATCTTGCATCTCTCCACACTGACATGTTGAGGGTAATTACAAGAGGACCCTATGTGTTCACTCAGCTCAACCCCAGATTGACAGATGAACAAAGAGCAGACACAAGGGATGTGATCCCCATGAATACCCTCTACCAAACAATTCCAGATGCAATCATGGGAAGAGTCTACCACTGCACAACTGCCAAGGAAATATGGGATACTCTTGCAGAAATGTGTGAGGGTACAAAAAAGATAAAGGAGAATAAGCTCCAAGTGGCTGTACAGAAGTTTGAACAATTCACAATGGAGCCAGATGAGTCCATTGACAAGTTTGCTGGTAGATTCACACATGTGATGAATGAAATCAACTCTTTGGGCAAGGTGTACTCCAAGAGAGAAGTTGGACTGAAGATCTTGAGAAGTCTCACTCAAAAGTGGGATGTATATGTTGTGATGACGCAAAATACCAAGGATCTCTCCACCATGCCCATGCAACAAATCTTCTCTGAGCTCAAAGCTTATGAGTTTGACCTCAACAGAAGGAAGCCAGTTGAGAAATCTTCCTTACCAACCAAATGAGTGGCATTCAAAGCCAAAACTGCTGAACCTGAGATGCAATCCACTCCAAGATCATCTAAGTCAGTCTCTAAGACTGAAATGAAGGAAGAAATGGCCCTCATGGCTAGGAGGTTTGACAAACTCAACTCAAGGTTTGGTAGATACAAGAAATTCTACCAAGACAACAAATTCAGGAGAAGGTACAACTCTCTTGAAGCACAGGCTGAGGACAAGAAGCCTGAAGAGAAAAGATCAGAGGACTAGTATTCTGATAGGAGAAATTCCAGCAGAGCTGAACCCTCCTCATCTAGAAGGAAAGATGATCCAAAGAAAGATGATGATGAGGATCTGTGCTACAACTGCAAGAAGAAAGGGCACCTCCAGTATGACTGCCCTGAACTCAGCTCCAAGGAAAGAAGAGAGAGGCAAGCCAAAAGAGATAGAAAGTTCACCAACAGAAAAGCCATGATGGCTGGTGAAGGATCTGATAGTGCTGAAAGCTTCAACTCTTCTGATGGACTGTTCTCAAACAGTGATGATGATGATGATGTGTGCAACATGGCCATTGAGGATGATGAGGTATCCTCTGCTTCTAGCTCACCATCATTCTTATCACAGAACGCCAGTGAAGTCAACTTGAAACTTTCCTTAGGGAAGTTGATGGAAGATTTCACTAGGTTGCAAGAATTTCATGACAATTGTGTGAGAGAAAATGAAATGCTTTCAATTGAGCTTTCAAAACCTGCTGAGACAGTAGTTGACATCAAATCTACTGAACTATACCAACAAGTCTTGAGAGAGCTTGAGAAAGCAAATCTCAGGATAGTTGACCAACAGAAGAAGATTGATGATCAACTGCTTTCTCAAAAAAGAAAAGATTTTGAAATAAAAATTCTTCAAGCTAAATTTGAAAACCTCTCACATGAGTATGACATTCTTAAATCAAGTGAAGAGAGCCTGAAATTAAAGATGTCTGCTTTGAACAAATCCTCTAGAGTAATAGAGGAAATTCAAAGTTACCAAAGACCTGTGGCTCAAAGAAGTGGATTAGGCTTTGATCCATTTGAATCTTCACCTTGTCTTAGTGCTGCTTCCACAAGAAACACTAAGAAAATATTTGTTAAATCAGTGGCACAACAAGCTGAAAATTAAATAATTCAGCCACTGAACAAAGGGAAGGGCAAAATGAATGAGATGCCCACTCAAGTGTTTCAGGAGACTAGGCCCAAACCTAAGGAAAATGCCAAAGTTCCTGAACACAAGAGGAATGTTGGTCAGCAGAGTAGACCCGGTGGAAGGGCAACTCTCCTGAACAATGTTCAGAGGAGTTATCCAAGGTTTGGACAGCCTAGGCCAACTCTACTGAGGAGGCCTCAGCTGAACAGACCCCAGGACAACTATCCTCAAAGGCAAAATAAAATGAGACAACCAAAACCCTTCATGCCTAAGGGTAATGGTCATAAATATGCCTTCCCTTAAAGATTTCCTCAAGTAGCACAAAGAACTCATAAGTTCAGGAGATTTGACAACTCTCCTGAAACTTACAGAGTCAACACTTTCACACACACTTTCCCTAAGGCATGTAAAGGGAAGACAGTGTATGTTGATGCTAAAGGAAAACAACTTAGCCACCTTGAATCAATCAGGGTAATTAGGCAAGTTTGGGTTCCTAAAGGTACAACTAACCTCTCAGGACCCAAAATTCAAAGGGTACCTAAAGCTTGCTAATTGCAGGTACCTAAGGGCCACAAGTCTACAGACTAAAGAAAGCTCTATATAGACTCAAGCAAGCTCTAAGAGCCTGGTATGACACACTGTCACAGTTCCTCTTGGATCATGGCTTTATCAAAGGAACTGTGGACAGAACTCTCTTCAGAATCACTGAAGGAGAGGACATCTTGCTTGTCCAAATATATGTTGATGACATCATATTTGGATCCCCAAATGAGAAGTTATGTGAGAAGTTCTCAAAGCTCATGCAAAACAAGTTTGAGATGTCAATGATGGGGATGATGAATTTCTTTTTGGGCTTACAAGTCAAGCAATCAAAAGAAGGGATATTCATCAACCAAGCAAAGTACACAAGGGAAATGATCAAGAAATTTGGATGTACAACCAGCAAGCCAGTAAGGATCCCAATGAACACAAATTGGAAGATGGATCCAGATGAGAGTGGTGTTCCAACCAACTCTACTGAGTATAGAGGAATCATTGGCTCACTCCTCTACCTCACTGCCAGCAGACCTGACATCACCTTTGCAGTAGGTGTTTGTGCTAGGTTTCAAGCAAATCCTAAGAAAAGCCATCTAGAGGCTGCTAAAAGGATCTTGAGGTATCTCAAAGGCACTGAAAATCTAGGCCTTTGGTACCCTGCTGATGACAATATTGAGCTCACTGGCTACTCAGATGCTGATTATGGAGGCTGTAGAATTGACAGAAAGACCACTTCAGGGACATGTCAATTCTTAGGCAACAAGCTCATTTCTTGGTTCTCTAAGAAGCAGAACACAGTGGCCACCTCCACCACTGAAGCTGAATATGTTGCAGCTGGAAGTTGCTGTGCTCAGATCTTATGGCTGAGACAACAACTTGGAGACTACAATGTCAACTCTACTGAAGTGCCTATATTCTGTGACAACAATAGTGTTATTGCTATATCACAGAATCCAGTTTTACACACAAAGTGTAAGCATGTGGACATCAAGCACCACTTCATTAGAGACCATGTGGAGAAGAAGGACATCAAGCTAGTAAAAATCCACACAGATCATCAAAAAACTGATATTTTGACAAAACCACTTGCAGAAGCAAGATTCATGGAATTATCAGCAGAGTTGGGACTTCTTGATCCAGTGAAGTTGGACAAGTGAGTCCAAAGAAGTTAATTAATCAAGGGGGAACTGAAATCAAAGTTCATCAGACTTGGTCAAGTCTACTGAAACTCGGAAGAGATGACCTCAATTGTTCAGGACACTTGTCCATTGAAATTCAGGACAGTTGTCCACATCTCTTCAGGACACTTGTCCATGTAGGGTCAGATAAGTTGTCTTGGCTATCAAACCAATTCTTGGTTTGATAAGCACCTATTTTGGGTAATCATTGCCTATTTCAATAATTGTCTCATTCCTTTTAAAGATATCACCTTTTCAAGAATTCAATTTGTCCCTTACCCAAAAAGTCGCTTTCAATGCATTAAATGCCAAGATTTAACTCTTGTTTGCATTAAACAATTTGAGACATGATCTACCTTGATAACCCCCCAGCTTTAAACAAACATTAAACTCATTCCCACGTTTTGAATAAAAACAGTTTTTCACTGTTTCATTGGTTAATAACCGTTGGATCAAAACTGGCCAACTCCCCTGAAATTGATCTTGGCCGTCCAAACTTTATTTCCTCATTTGTATACCGTTGAATTGCCTTAAGACTCACCTACTCATTGACATACATTCATTTTGGAATATTCACAAGTCTTAAGAAGCCATACAACATTTCATTCTTCCCCACGCGTTCAAAATCTCTTGAAACCCTAGTTTTTTCTTACTCTCAAAACCTCTCTCAAATCTCACTGTTCTTCAATGGCTCCCAAAGCTAGACCTGAAATGGTTGTTGATTTCTCAAACAAGGATCTTGACCTTGATTTTGGCTAACTTAGCCACAGAAACAACCTTATCTTTGAGCCCATCATCTCCTTTGAGTGTGATGATCCAGAGGTTACTCCAACCTTGAGATGGTTAAGAAGGGCTGGCCTTCAAAAGTTTATGCAAGAAAAGCCAGACTCCTACCTAGAAACATACATGGCTGAGTTCTTTGCTTTTCTGAAGTGGAGAGGAAAGCCAGAAGATGGAGAGGTCACCACAAGACTTTCTTACAGGGCTGAAGGAGAGGAGGAAGAAAGATTTCACAGAGTGGAATTCTCTGAAGAAGATGTAGATGCTGCCTTTGGATTGCCCTATGGAGGGAGGAATCCAGAATTTTATGGCAATGGACATGAGCAAGAAATTGCTCAAGATTGGCTCCTTGTTCCAGGACCAATCTCCTCTACCCAGCATAAAAGGACTCTCAAGCTCAAGTTCCTCAATCTATTTGAGGTAATCACAAAGAGTCTCATGAGCAACACTGGCAGTTTGGAGCAAGTGAGTGCTCCAAGGATAAGGATTATGGCTGCAGTGATTGATGCTATTGATAAGGGCATTAAGTTTGATTGGAGGACCTTCATCTTGTCTGAGATGATGAAGGAAAAGGCAAAGTTCAAAGTAAAAGCTTATAACAAGGTTTTATTGGAGAACAAGCTCAAGTACTGCACAAGGGCAAGCTTGCTGATTGAGAAGTATGCTCATTACTCTGAGATGCAAACCTTTTCCAATCCCCTCCCTGCCCAGAAATTTTTTTTCAGGAAGCTGAGCAAAATGATTGAACAAAGAATATTGCAACTGGCCAAACCTGCTGAAGAGGTTGAGGAGAAGCCCAAGATGAAGAAAAGAACAAAGGCCAGGGCTGTCAAGACCAAGAAATTGTCTCAATTGCCATCAGAGGACACAACAGGAGCTTCAACTGAAATTGAAGAAGTTGCAGAAGAAGGTGTGCAAGTTCCTTCTGACCATTCAGATGAGTTGAGGCAAAGATACAATGAGACAAGGCAAAAGAAAAAGGGTGATAAAAAGCCCAGGGAAGTTGTCCCTGAGAAGGAAGAGGAAGGAAGTGGGAGCAGTAGGGCAAGTAAGAGGAGAGTCAAGCCCACTGACAAGATTCTGGAACTTCAGGAGGAAAGATCACTCCAAGTAGCTCTAAGGGAGAGCAGGGCAGAAAGTAGGACAAAATCCAAGTCCAGGACCAACTCTTCTGGTTCTGGAACCCCAGAGTCCAAATTCCCTGAAGACCAAGCTTTAGAGCCCAACCTTCCTGAAACCCAACATCTTGAACCCAACTCCCCTGAAACCCATGTTACCCCTCCTAACCAACCCATCACCCCTGTTAATCTTACTAAGAGATATTCTCCAGAAGGGAGTGTACAAAGAAGTGGAATTGATGTGCTAGCAGATCTAGCAGTAGATGAGACAAGACTCGTGTCTCCCCTTGACTCATCTATGCTCAACTACTCAAAACTCTTAGATAGTGCACTTCATGAGCCAACCCCCCTTAGCAAAGCCCCTTCAGATCCATTGCTCTCAAAAGCAACTGAAGTACCTTCTATTGAGCTCAACCCTTCTAAAACCAACCCCCCTGAACTCAACCTGCCAGAAGCTGCAATTCTTGAAACCAGAGCTAACTCCCTATAGCCCAAAGTTCTCAGTCAAATGAGGATGAGGAGGAGTATACTTATGAAACTATGCTCAGAGGTGGAGCAAAGGCTACTGTGGACAGCTTATATCCACAACTTGCAGAATTCCCAAGGCTTCAAACAATGTTCCATGATTTGAGGATGTTAGTGGAGGTGAAAGATAAGTCCATCATGGAGATTGCACAAGTCATTCTTGACAAAGGTGCAAATTGGTGGCAGATTGAAGAAGGCAGATTACTCCACTTTGCTGGAGTAAACAAAACAAGGTTCCTCACTGATGAGAAAGTATTTGCCAAGTTGGTTGCTGAGAAAATTGAAGAGGAGAAGGAGAGACTGGCTAAAGGGATCAAGCACCCTGATAGCAGCTCAAGTGATGATGGCAAAGATGACCCTTCAAACCCCTCCAAGCCTTCTGAAGACAACCCTCCTGAACCATCCCAGACCAACCTCCCTGAACCTCCCAACCCTTCTGAAACCAGCAAGTTTTCAACTCCCCTTGTTACTTATCATAGAAAAGGCTCTGTCTCTTCAGAGGCGTTGACCAAAGCTGGTGACACAGTCAAAGATACATCTGCCAATGAAGGTTCTTCTGAACCCAAGACACAGCCTACAGATGTTGAGACTCCTATCCTAGAGGCTGGTTTGATTAAGGCCTATTCAGTGTCAGGAGAGTTGGACATTGATCAGCCCTTAATCATTCAGGATGACTCAGTGGTTGCTGAGAAAAGCACTCTGATCTCCCAACAACTGCCTTTTTTAACCCTGTTGAGGGTGAAGGTGTTGCAGGTTTACGAGAAGGAGTTGAAAAGGAGAGTATAGTTGAAAAACCAGAGGGAGTTGTGGATGATAGAAAGGTAGTGATTACTAAGATTGTGAGTGTACCACCAAATGAGGGTGGAATAAGTGAGGAAGGACAGGTTATTCTTGAAGTCAAATCTGAACTTCAAGAATCCATTGGTGAAAGTAGGCATGATCCTTTGTGTGAGGACATTGTTATTGAAGGGAGTCAAAAATTAGTTGAAAATGAGAAGTAGGTTGCTGATGTATCAGAGTCTTATACAAAAAATACTGAGGGTGATGAGTGTTTATTCTCTAACCCATTTGATTTGTCTGAACTTGCAGGTATTTCTCTTGACCAAATCTTTGCAGATGATTTCTTAACAGATGCTCCCATCCAAGTGGATTCTGGATCAGCACAAGCTCTGCTTGGGATGTAAACAGCTAAGTTGGACTCCTTGGCTCATCTAGTCCAATCTACTCATGCTCAAACTTCTGGAACCTTGGATGAGCAAGGTAGAACATTGGCATCTGTGGAGATGAGATTGACTGGCTCTGAAGATGTAGTGCTACCTACATTAGAAGCAAGGATAAGTGGAGTGGAATCTGGTCTGCAAACCATCTCCACTGAAGTTCAGAAAGCAAAGTCAAGCATGGAATCCATATCAAAAGAGGTCAAGAAAGAACAGAAGCTGCTAAGAGACAATCACAACTCCAATGTCAAAGCTCTTAGATTGACTGTCAAGCAGGCCCTTGGAAAGAAAAATGCCTTACAAAAGAAGAGAGCTGAAGAGATGAGGCTGGCAATGGTAAAAGCTGCCTCAGAAAAGTTTTCTCAAGAAGTGATGGCCAATATTGCTGAAACTGTTGTAGCAAATCTTACTGAGTTCCTAAAGGCCCAACTTGATGCATCTCTTAGAATAACCATGGAAGAGGTTGTTGAGCAAAAGATGAAGCCTGTTCTAGCTTTCCTTAGCTTGAGCAGTGATAGGATGCAGAATATACATGATGAGAATGTATATTTGCTGGAAGAGATGAAATCCCTGAACCTATCCCAATCCCTGATGGCAACTACCATGAGTGGGCTCAAACCTCAATGTTTTGATGCTGCCAAAAAGGGGGAAAGAGAAAGATAAAGGGCCAAAGGTGCCTTGATAATTGGGGGTTCAGACAAGGGCAAGAAGCAAGCTGTTCTGAATATTGAAGATCTTGATGAAGAAGAGCAGTTAGCTAGCCATAGCATTGAGCACAAGAAGAAAAGGCAAGGCTTCAGCAGAGGCCAGGTGGAGAAGCTTCTGGAATGGACAAATCCACTGAAGGAGTCCAAACAAGAGGCCAAATCAAGAAAGCAAAAGGAAACAAAAGGAAAGTTGCTGAAACTTTTACAGATTTTGCTAACAGTCTTGATTTGCCACTTGAATTTAGGATTGAGGAAGAAGAGCCTACCTCCAAGAAGAGCAAGACTGCTGAAAAGTCTAAGGCTGCTAAAAAGGTCAAAACTGCTGAAATGACCAAGACTGCTGAGAAAGCAAAGTCTTCTGAAACTGACAAGTCTGCTGAGACTAAGTCCACTGAAGGTGCCAAAGCTGCTGAGAATATTGAAGAGCTATATGAAGAAGGCTTTGGACCCCAACCAAAGAAGAAGACAATTGTGCTGTTAAATGATCCATCAAAGCTGTTTCGAGAAGGGTATGGCAAAGACCCTGAAATAAAACAGAAGCTGGCCATGATGAGGGCACAAGAAAAGATGGATCTGATGGAAGAAGCTAACAGAGCAAGAGACAAGAGAAGGGTTGATTTTCAGAAACAAAGAAGAAGAAGAGCCACATACAGCAAATTAAAGCCACAGCTACTGATCCCCATGGACACCAAATATCCACACTTGGATAAATGGGTGCCAATACAGCTGAATGATACATGGGAAGAGGCAAAGAGGGAGTTTATTTATGACTACTATGTCATTGACAGATGGAATGGCAAAGATGTCAACTCCACTTTTACTGAGTTCATGATAGAATATCACAGAGAATTATATCAACAATTGCTTGCAGCTGCTGACATTGCAAGAATTGAACTCACTGCCCCTAAGCCAATCATCTACATGCCTCCAAAGCTGAATGGATGGATTGATCAATCAAGAATCTTCCAAGAATTCTTTGAGATCCTGAAATTGAACAGGATGGAACTTGGACCAAAGGGCACTAACCAAGAGGCCATGGAATTAAAGAAAAGAGTGTGGGCACAATATGTGGGATGGTGCCACCTCCTGAAGATAATCTCTGAATTGGCTAAGTCCTCTTGACCCTTTTCTGCTGATCTGAATGTCTTGACTGCTGACTTGTTGAATTTGGTCATCTATGCTGAAATTGCTCAAGACTGCTGATATGTTTTTGCTCTGATGACTTTCTGCTTTGATACTTAAAGATTAATACTCTGATAGAATATATTGTTAAGTATTACTCTGATCATGTAATTTAAGTCATTTTATGCTCTGATATGTTTGTTCAACTATCAACATGCCTGTAATGATCTCTTATTTGATTGATAGTTGAACACATTTTGAACCAACATTACTGAATTCTAACTTGTCTGATTTAACAATCTCTATGCACTAAAAAACAGAAAATACACTAACACCTTTTTTTCAGGGAACTTGACTCCAGTCACCTTCACTGAAGTAAAATGTAATAAGTGTAATCAAGTCACCCTTGCATATATTGTATAGGTTTTGGCATCATCAAAAAGGGGGAAATTGTTGGGAATAAAATGAGTTTTGATTAAGATACCAAAACCCCCTTGAGACATGTAACACCCCGTCCCAAAATTTTAATATAAATAACGCATAAATAAACTTAATAAACTAGAATTTAATTTTTCGTATTTTCTCTCCCAATAATAATATTAGAGTGTGTATATTTGCAAAGACTTTGAATTTTTCAGGAAACGGACGAGCATTTTGAGGCGGGCGCACTCCTAGCACTCTAAAAGAAATTTTAAATCATAAACACATTAAAGGAAACTTTAACTTCCGTTCGTTGAAAGAAATCAAAATTTTGACGAATTTGAGAGTTTATCATTTAGAAATCGAATCAAATAAATAAATAAATTTCGTCTCGAAACGTGACGGATCAACAACCAAAAATCCTAAATAATTAATTCCATCAAGTTCATAAATTCGATTTAACAAAATCACGATTTTAAAATACGGGTTGGTGATACGAAGGCGTAACATTGAGTATGAACTAATAACATGATTAATAAACAAATTAAGTTACACTAACTGAATTTGTATATATGAGTCGGTGGGTAAAGTATAAAAAATAATAAAATAATAGTAACAATTGTTTCGAAGGAAACAAACAGCCTTGAAAGGTTTCCAAGCAGCCACGTCTCCTCTCAAGTGTTTCGAAAGAAGCAACAACCCTTTCTTCCAACTATTTAAAGCAGCCTCCCCATTTACTTGTTCAAAGTCCTTCGATCAAACTACGCCAAAGCTCTGCAGAAATTGTGATTAGCTATATACATCCTTCGAATCACTATCCAAGGTAAGAACACCCCTCCTCATACAAGCCTTCTTGATTAATCTCTCTTAACTCATAAGAGAAGATGGATCGTTTCTATCATTCCGGTAAAACGTAGGAGTCGTATCATCATCCAACTCAGACTCGAGGCGAAACGAATCGGAGAATACTCTATACGATCCAAAAAGAGTAACAACCACCATCTCCCTTCTCTTCCCCTGTTTTTGTTTCTTATTTTCAAGCTTCTATACCTAACTTTTAGATCATCTCTTTGCAAAAAATCACGAAGGGCTCTTGTCAAGTTCGTCATCAATCATCCCTCCGAGCTTCCACGCGATTTCAGGCCAAAAATCAGTATCTAAATCAAGAAAACTACACAGGTTTTCAACACAAACCCCTTTACGTGCTATTTGCGAAATTTCGATTACCGTCCTTGATTTTCGGTGCTTGAATCTGATGGAATTTGTATTATACATGTTTTGTTATGTTAAGGTTATGTGGTAGATGTGTCTTTGTTGTTTGAGAACTAGATTAAGTATGCGAAATGACTTTGGAAGTTACAATAAAACTGAAAAATTTATGTTGAAATGCAGTAACTTTAGCTGTCCGTATCTTTTGATAGAAAAATGATTTTGACTCAAAACTAAAGAGGTTATGATCTCCATATGGTAGGGAGTTTGAGTGTAAAAAATTACGCAAATTGGTTCAGTATTCTGGGAGTTATTCGATTTTTAAAGTAAAGACAGTAAGCTGGAAAATAAAGAAAAACAGGGCATGTTCATTTCAGTTCAAAACTTAGGAGTCGTTTTTACTCGACTTTGACGCACAAATCTTCACAAACTTTTTATTGCCAATAAACTTGACATAGCTTAGTTTATTTTACTTGAAGAAAAACGCTATTTGGATTGTCCGTTTGACGGGAATAAAATCGCGAACATGGGAGAAAATTCAGTCATTTTATGTCTTTAAACTAGCTAGCAAGGACCAGTTTTGAATTTTACCAAATTACGCTTTTGTTCTATTGCCATGCGATTTCAAATAATTTTTATTGACCAAGCAAACTGTGTTAATGAATTTCAGTACGTAGTCGCGACGTTTTATGAACGGCTAGGACCGAAATTGATAAATATTATGCGGAAAACACTTTCTTCATTATAAAATCTAAAGAACGAGATTTAACGCCCTCGTTAAATTCTCAAATGACCAAACAAATATTTAAGTATACTTTTCATATTATTTCGATATTTTTTGAGCTAAAGAAAGAATGTTTTGCTTTGAAAATAATTATATGCGTTACTACGACCACCTTTAAAATTATATTAATCGAGGATAAAAAGGGATCACTAAAATACGGAAGAATTGTGCTAGGCGAAGTGCGGCCCAAGTCAAAGCTCGGACGATCCCAGCGTTACGCTTGCTACACTGTTCAAGAAGTTTGTAACTTTTCTTAAAAGTTAATCAGGTGGGTGTCGCTACTGTATTGTCGTAATGTTATATGCACTGTTGGTGTATTTTGAACTAAACTAAATAAACATCAACATATAACTAAGAACACAAGAATACACGAATAAATTATGATATATTATTTTCTGATATGTATTATTTTAAGATATTGTAATCTGTGATATATTAATCACAAGGAGGAGGTGGAAGCGTTTAGGGGATTGCATGTGATAGAGTCGCTATCAGTGTCCCGTATGATTAACATACTTGAAGGAGGTGGAAGCGTTTAGGGGGTAGCATGTGGTAGAGACGCTACCAGTGTCCCATATGATAATTATGTTTTTATGATTATGATAATCATGAATAGCGATATACTATGAATCTAAGTCATGAATAAGAATGTATTATGAATCCTCAGTGAACGAAAAATTTCACTACGCAAAATAATAAGAAATGATTTACGATAAAATGTTAAGATAAACTATTTTCGGCATACTGCCAATCTGTACAACAGCGTACAGGATGTCCACTGAGATTTTTATCTCACACCCCAAATTAATATCTTTTCAGGTTTCGACTTCGAGGGGCCGATGCTGCAGCAGTGATGACACGGAGTTTGCCCAATAATTAAAATGTTATAAGACTTTATATACTTAATGCTCGTTTTAAATAAATGATATTGCTATACTTGGAGACAATCACATTCGTATGCCGAGTGACAAACTTTCCTAAAAGTTGCTCGATGAAATATATGTATGCTATCTTTAAAACAATTACTACTTATTATATAAATTCCTAAGTTTTAAAAAAAGGATGGGCTACACTACTCTCACGACAACTTTTATTTGTCCTTTAAATTATTTCCGCTGCAAAACTCTTATTATTTTACTTGTGTTAGTATACTTTCAAAAAAAAAAAATTAGGTTCGGTTTTTCAGAAACTAAGTGGCGACTCGAATTTAGAGTCTTTAAGCCTTAAGGGCTGCATTCCGGATTTGGGGCGTTACAGGTGGTATCAGAGCCTAGGTTCAAACTTTCGGACAAAAAAAAAAAATATATATATATATATATATATGTACTTTATTATTAGATTATTTTAGTATAAATTTTCAAAACTATACACACAATGTTACTAGTGGGAAAATGTGTCTCCTGCCGCGGCCGAAGCACCTCGAGGTATGTTATTATTATTATTATTATTATTATTATTATTATTATTTTAAAGAAGGTTTAAACTTAAGTACAATACAAAATGTTGTGAGGGACTTACTGTATATAATATGTGGAATTTATGAGCATACGAAAGTATAAGGTATACTTTGATATAAATTAATTAATTATAGAATCATAAAGAATACATTACAAATTACAAGTTTACTTTGTTAAATGTGTAAGTTACGAATGGAGTTGTCTGCTTATGTGCCTAAAAATTTTACTTTGCTATTTTGTTGAATGTGTAAGAATACATTACAAGTTTAATTTGCTTAAATTTGAGTGTTTAAAAGTTTTTACTGTGTCACATCCTTTTTCACGATACTGACCTTAGCCCTCCCTTTCTTTTGCCTAGGAAAACATGACCATCGTTGATCGCTACCGCCATATTATCCAGTATGCCCTAGAACTGATTTCAGCATACATCATCCGTTTTCGCGAGCTTCTTGTGAATGTCGGTAACGTAGCTTTTATTGATACGGACCTCGTTGCGGCCACACGTTTTGCCAACGGAGTTCACGAGCCCTCCCGCCCCATAGCACTGGGTATTCTTCATCGTATGACGAGGTATGACCTGATCCCAGAAGGGCACATTCACTTAGAGGCTTTCCTTACCGAGGTTACACGAGGGATCACAGCGTCCAAAGAGAGCCAACGATTATCCGAAGAGGCCACGACTGCTGCCCTTGCCGACACGGCCATGGCAGAGCTATTTCGTGAGGATGCACAGTTGGTTCGTGTGAGTGCAGAGTTTCATAGAAATGGCGTCATTGCACAGGAGTATATATCTGCCATCTCAGACGAGCGTGCAGACAGGCATCTGGAGGCAGCTAGACTTAACCATATTAGTGTTGTTGTCCATTGGGAGACTAGTGGGTTAGTTGGAGGACCGATTGCCCCGGACCTAGTAGAGCCTCATGACGAGCCGATACAGGGGATAGAGGAGATCCCAGAGGTATACGACCCTCCGTACGCCGATACCGAGACATCATCAGGTGATGAGGACGACATTAGTGGCGTACCTCTCGTTCCAGACTTTTATGCTTCATTTGACGAAGCGGGACCTAGCCACTCTACCGAGCCCTAGACAGTGACCGTCTCACCCCCTTTTTTGTATGTACATATATGTATATATCTATATGGTATAGGTAACCCGATCGTACACATCACCTGACCTATAGTATTAGTCAGAAGTATGGCCCTCATCCTGCGCGGCCCTAGCTTACCCGATATTTTTTTGACCACTCCTTTTTGTCACACGCATGCCGTTTTGATGTGAGGATGCGATGCGATGTGATGCCTTTTGTAATCTGTGATATGATGTAAGGAGTCTAACTCTCCGTATATTTTGATACTCATGTATATATATCTGCCACTCTCACTTGATGTGGGTTTGCTTTATTCTACCTGTTATTTTTACCTGTTGTCGCTTTAATTACATGTGTCAATGGTTCCCGAACTTGCAAAAGTCGAGTGCCGTCATTGTGCAGCTGAATGATCACAGTATGTTCCAATGTTGTGTGTACTCCTAATGAATAACTGGTGCTAGTACCTTGTAAATTATTGATGATGGGTTCTGTTTTTGAATTTTTCTCATACCTATATGATGTAACTGTATATTCTTTTCTCTTCAGACCTTTACCACTGTTAGTATGGTACCCCCTCGTGGACGTGGACGTGGACGACCCCGTGTTAACCGACAGGAAGATCGAGAAGCATCTGAAGGTTCTGTTGGACAAGAACAGCCACCGGCTGCTGGACAAGAACAACCACCTAATGCAGCATCTGGGGCTGACATGGCAAGGGAGATCTTTAATTCTCTCCAGACTTACATGCAACAACAAGTGCCACCACCACCACCGACGTATGCACCTATGACACATATGGTGCCCAGGGTCAATGAGTTTGTTGAACAGTTTCGACGACTGCAACCACCTAGGTCGACGACTGCAACCACCTAGGTTGAATGGGAGAGAGGGTCCTATGAACACAGAAGAATGGATTGTCGGGCTAGAACACATCTATCGACACATGACTCTAACAGATGCACAAAAAGTCTCTTGTGCACAATTCCAGTTGGTGGAAGATGCAGCCCAGTGGTGGAAATCATACGAACGGACTCTAAATGCTGAAGGACGACAAGCTCTTACTTGGGAGGAGTTTAAGAAAGCAGTCATGGATAGGTACTTTCCGCAAGTGTTATGTGATCAGAAGGAACAAGAATTTGTTAATCTTCGACAGGGAACTCTCTCAGTGACTGAATATGAGAGGAGATTTAATCAGTTGTCGAGGTATGCTCCACATCTGGTGGAGATTGATGCCAAGAAGGTGAGAAGGTTTGAACGGGGTTTGAGGCCGGAAGTCGGCGGAGTGGTAGCAGGACTGAAACTACCAAACTACAATGAAGTTTTTGACCGAGCAGTGATTGTCTCGATCGGTTTGGGTTTGGAATTCAAGCAAACTCCGATGATTGTATCTATTAATCGCAACTATCAGCCTAACTTCAAAAGGAACCCAGATCCACCACCTAGACGGAATAACTTCAATACCCCAAGAACTCTACCGAACTGTTCCAACTGTGGGAAGAGGCACGCTAGAACTTGTCTTCAGAGGACTGTGACTTGTTACCGTTGCCATCAGGTGGGACATAAGATAACTGATTGCCCCCTACCACCGAATGTTCGACCACCAGTGATGAACAATCCAAACCATCAACCTATGGGTAACAATCAATATCGACCACCCCCCGTGGGCAACTATCAGGCTCGGCAGCCGCCAGTACCAAACAACCGCCCACCTGGACCACCAAGGGGAGGTCCACCCTATCAGGGACAAAGAGGACGTGCTCAGGTGAATGCTATCCTCGAAGACGGAGGGGACGAGGAAGGACCACTACTCGAGCACCCTGAACAACATGAAACCCTAGCAGGTACATTACTTGTACTTGAAATACCTGCTTCTGTACTGTTCGATACGGGAGCATCCCATTCCTTTATGTCTGAAAAGTTTAGGAAAAAGGTGGGAATAGTGGGTGTGAAAGGAAGTACCTTAAATGTAAGTGTTCCATCCGTAAACACGATAAAAATTGAAACCCAAGTAAAAGGATTGAACATAGTAATGGATGATCACCAAATAAAAACCGACTTTCATGTTCTCGACATGAAAGATTTTGATATAATATTGGGTATAGATTGGTTGACGAAAAACAAAGCCATCATAAAGTGCTCGGAACGCGAAATTAATTTTGAGACAGACGACGGTCAACGTTTCACTTTTCGTGGGATCAAGGCAAAGACAGGAGTACGAGTGATATCCGCAATCAAAGCTGTGAAATCATTACGAAAAGAAGGGTGTCAAGGATACTTAGTCCACATTACTGCAGAAAATGAGGACAAAGAATCGTTGACTAAAGTGTCGGTAGTAAGGGATTATCTCGACGTGTTTTCCGAAGAGTTAATCGGGATGCCCCCAGACCGTCAGATAGAATTCACTATCGACTTGATACCTGGAGCCGCACCAGTATCAAAGGCACCATACCGAATGGCGCCAAAAGAATTGGAAGAATTGAAGAAACAACTGGAAGATTTGTTGAAAAGGAAGTTCATCAGGCCTAGTGTATCTCCTTGGGGAGCGCCAGTCCTATTTGTGAAGAAGAAGGATGGGTCTTTCTGTATGTGTATCGACTATCGAGGACTCAATGAACTAACTATAAAGAACAAATACCCTTTGCCAATAATCGAAGACCTATTCGACCAACTGAAGAACGCTAGTGTATTCTCAAAGATCGATTTGAGGTCCGGTTATCACCAGCTGAAAGTCAAGGAGAGCGACATTCCAAAGACGGCTTTTAGGACACGCTACGGACATTACGAGTTTACGGTGATGCCTTTTGGAGTCACAAATGCTCCAGCGATCTTTATGGACTTGATGAATAGAGTCTTTCATCCATACTTAGATCAATTTGTCATTGTATTCATCGACGACATACTCGTGTACTCTAAAAGCAAGGAGGAACACGAAGATCATCTCAAAACTATCTTAGAAACAATGAAGCATGAAAAATTGTACGCAAAATTCAGCAAGTGTGAATTTTGGATCGATCGAGTCATGTTCTTAGGACACATCATTTCAGCAAAGGGGATTGAGATGGATCCGGCAAAGTTAGAGGCTATAATGGACTGGAAGACGCCAACTAATGTCAACGAAATTCGAAGTTTCCTTGGATTAGCGGGCTATTACCGAAGATTCATACAAGATTTCTCATGCATTGCAAAGGCATTAACTCAATTAACAAAGAAAACAGAGAAGTTCGTCTGGACGCCTACTTGTGAAGAAAGCTTTCAAGAGTTGAAAAGAAGGTTAACCTCTTCACCAATATTAACTATCCCGGATGGATCCGAGGGATTTGTTATCTACACAGATGCATCCTTATCCGGACTAGGATGTGTCCTTATGCAACGCGGAAAGGTTGTTGCATATGCATCTCGACAATTCAAAATACATGAACAGAACTACCCGACGCATGATTTGGAGTTGGCTGCTGTGGTTCATGCACTGAAGATCTGGAGACATTACTTGTATGGTAGCAAGTGTGAGATCTATACAGACCACAAAAGCTTGAAGTACTTTACACAAAAAGAACTGAATATGCGTCAAAGGAGGTGGCTTGAACTGGTAAAGGATTACGATTGCACTATCCACTACCATCCCGGAAAAGCGAACGTGGTCGCCGATGCCTTGACTAGGAAATCAAGTACAAAACTCAACGTCGTACCAACCACACAAAAATCGCTAATCGGAGAACTTTCCCGAATGAATTTGGAATTTTCAACAAAATGTTGTGCGGATTCCATGATTTTTGCACTCACGTTGCAACCAACCTTGAGAGAACGGATCAAGGATGCGCAACGGAGCGACGCATTCCTCGAGGGAATAAGAAAACGAGTGGAGAAAGAATCCATCCAGGGTTTTAACGTTGGCAATGACGGGACACTGATGTTTGAAAATAGAATATGTGTGCCCAAGGATGAAGAGTTGAGGAATGAAATCCTCAAAGAGGCACACAACACACCCTATACAGTACATCCCGGAGAGACGAAGATGTACCGTGGACTTAGGGAGAACTTTTGGTGGAGAGGTATGAAGCGAACAATAGCTCACTTCGTCAAGAGATGTTTAACTTGTCAACAAGTTAAAGCAGACCACCAACGACCGTCAGGATTGCTACAACCTTTGGAGATGCCGGAATGTAAATGGGAGAACATCACCATGGATTTCGTCACAGGGTTTCCTAAGACGATAAGAAATCACGACGCCATCTGGGTTGTCGTTGATAGGCTCACAAAGACTGCACACTTCATCCCCGTTCGAATGACATACTCATTGGACAAGCTTGCTCAACTATACGTGGAAGAAATAGTCAGGCTGCACGGAGTACCGGTTTCGATAGTTTCCGATAGAGACCCTCGTTTTACCTCTATGTTTTGGAAGAGCCTACAACGAGCCTTGGGAACAAATCTGAATTTCAGCACCGCGTATCACCCTCAAACCGACGGGCAGTCAGAGAGAACTATTCAGACTCTGGAAGACATGTTGAGGGCATGTGCTTTGGACCTCGAAGGAAGCTGGGAGGCTCACCTTCCTTTGGTAGAATTTGCTTACAACAACAGTTACCAAGCCACCATAAAGATGGCACCATTCGAGGCGCTTTATGGGAAGATGTGTAGATCACCTATTTGTTGGAATGAAGTTGGAGTTCGCAAGATTCTTGAGCCAGAACTCGTGGAGAGATCAGTGGCAATCGTTTCGAAGATCAAGGAGAGGATCAAGATAGCACAGGATCGTCAGAAATCTTATGCCGATCATAGAAGGAAGGATTTGCATTTTGATATTGGCGAGAAGGTGTTCCTTAGAGTTGCACCGATGAAAGGATTGATCCGCTTCGGAAAGAAAGGTAAATTGAAGCCTCGCTATATTGGGCCATTCGATATTTTGGATAGGGTTGGAGATGTAGCCTATCGTCTAGCTCTACCACCCGAGCTATCTCAAGTACATAACGTCTTCCACGTCTCTACCCTTAGGAAGTATGTGACCGACTTGGACCACGTCATCAGTTTTAAGGACTTAGAAATAGGTCGTGACTTAACTTACGAGGAGGTACCGGTGACTATTTTGGGAAGAAAATTGCACATCTTGAGGAATCGAGAGATACCTCTGGTTTTAGTTCAGTGGAGTAGACATGGGAAGGAAGAAGCTACTTGGGAAAGGGAAGACGAGATTTTAGAGAAGTACCCGCAATGCCTATGAGAAACTAGTAAGTCAAATTTCGAGGACGAAATTCTTTTAAGGGGGTGAGGATGTAACACCCCATCCCAAAATTTTAATATAAATAACGCATAAATAAACTTAATAAACTAGAATTTAATTTTTCGTATTTTCTCTCCCAATAATAATATTAGAGTGTGTATATTTGCAAAGACTTTGAATTTTTCAGGAAACGGACGAGCATTTTGAGGCGGGCGCACTCCTAGCACTCTAAAAGAAATTTTAAATCATAAACACATTAAAGGAAACTTTAACTTCCGTTCGTTGAAAGAAATCAAAATTTCGACGAATTTGAGATTTTATCATTTAGAAATCGAATCAAATAAATAAATAAATTTCGTCTCGAAACGTGACGGATCAACAACCAAAAATCCTAAATAATTAATTCCATCAAGTTCATAAATTCGATTTAACAAAATCACGATTTTAAAATACGGGTTGGTGATACGAAGGCGTAACATCGAGTATGAACTAATAACATGATTAATAAACAAATTAAGTTACACTAACTGAATTTGTATATATGAGTCGGTGGGTAAAGTATAAAAAATAATAAAATAATAGTAACAATTGTTTCGAAGGAAACAAACAGCCTTGAAAGGTTTCCAAGCAGCCACGTCTCCTCTCAGGTGTTTCGAAAGAAGCAACAACCCTTTCTTCCAACTATTTAAAGCAGCCTCCCCATTTACTTGTTCAAAGTCCTTCGATCAAACTACGCCAAAGCTCTGCAGAAATTGTGATTAGCTATATACATCCTTCGAATCACTATCCAAGGTAAGAACACCCCTCCTCATACAAGCCTTCTTGATTAATCTCTCTTAACTCATAAGAGAAGATGGATCGTTTCTATCATTCCGGTAAAACGTAGGAGTCGTATCATCATTCAACTCAGACTCGAGGCGAAACGAATCGGAGAATACTCTATACGATCCAAAAAGAGTAACAACCACCATCTCCCTTCTCTTCCCCTGTTTTTGTTTCTTATTTTCAAGCTTCTGTACCTAACTTTTAGATCATCTCTTTGCAAAAAATCACGAAGGGCTCTTGTCAAGTTCGTCATCAATCATCCCTCCGAGCTTCCACGCGATTTCAGGCCAAAAATCATTATCTAAATCAAGAAAACTACACAGGTTTTCAACACAAACCCCTTTACGTGCTATTTGCGAAATTTCGATTACCGTCCTTGATTTTCGGTGCTTGAATCTGATGGAATTTGTATTATACATGTTTTGTTATGTTAAGGTTATGTGTTAGATGTGTCTTTGTTGTTTGAGAACTAGATTAAGTATGCGAAATGACTTTGGAAGTTACAATAAAACTGAAAAATTTATGTTGAAATGCAGTAACTTTAGCTGTCCGTATCTTTTGATAGAAAAATGATTTTGACTCAAAACTAAAGAGGTTATGATCTCCATATGGTAGGGAGTTTGAGTGTAAAAAATTACGCAAATTGGTTCAGTATTCTGGGAGTTATTCGATTTTTAAAGTAAAGACAGTAAGCTGGAAAATAAAGAAAAACAGGGCATGTTCATTTCAGTTCAAAACTTAGGAGTCGTTTTTACTCGACTTTGACGCACAAATCTTCACAAACTTTTTATTGCCAATAAACTTGACATAGCTTAGTTTATTTTACTTGAAGAAAAACGCTATTTGGATCGTCCGTTTGACGGGAATAAAATCGCGAACATGGGAGAAAATTCAGTCATTTTATGTCTTTAAACTAGCTAGCAAGGACCAGTTTTGAATTTTACCAAATTACGCTTTTGTTCTATTGCCATGCGATTTCAAATAATTTTTATTGACCAAGCAAACTGTGTTAATGAATTTCAGTACGTAGTCGCGATGTTTTATGAACGTCTAGGACCGAAATTGATAAATATTATGCGGAAAACACTTTCTTCATTATAAAATCTAAAGAATGAGATTTAACGCCCTCGTTAAATTCTAAAATGACCAAACAAATATTTAAGTATACTTTTCATATTATTCCGATATTTTTTGAGCTAAAGAAAGAATGTTTTGCTTTGAAAATAATTATATGCGTTACTACGACCACCTTTAAAATTATATTAATCGAGGATAAAAAGGGATCACTAAAATACGGAAGAATTGTGCTAGGCGAAGTGCGGCCCAAGTCAAAGCTCGGACGATCCCTGCGTTACGCTTGCTACACTGTTCAAAAAGTTTGTAACTTTTCTTAAAAGTTAATCAGGTGGGTGTCGCTACTGTATTGTCGTAATGTTATATGGACTGTTGGTGTATTTTGAACTAAACTAAATAAACATCAACATATAACTAAGAACACAAGAATACACGAATAAATTATGATATATTATTTTCTGATATGTATTATTTTAAGATATTGTAATCTGTGATATATTAATCACAAGGAGGAGGTGGAAGCGTTTAGGGGATTGCATGTGATAGAGTCGCTATCAGTGTCCCGTATGATTAACATACTTGAAGGAGGTGGAAGCGTTTAGGGGGTAGCATGTGGTAGAGACGCTACCAGTGTCCCATATGATAATTATGTTTTTATGATTATGATAATCATGAATAGCGATATACTATGAATCTAAGTCATGAATAAGAATGTATTATGAATCCTCAGTGAACGAAAAATTTCACTACGCAAAATAATAAGAAATGATTTACGATAAAATGTTAAGATAAACTATTTTCGGCATACTGCCAATCTGTACAACAGCGTACAGGATGTCCACTGAGATTTTTATCTCACACCCCAAATTAATATCTTTTCAGGTTTCGACTTCGAGGGGCCGATGCTGCAGCAGTGATGACACGGAGTTTCCCCAATAATTAAAATGCTATAAGACTTTATATACTTAATGCTCGTTTTAAATAAATGATATTGATATACTTGGAGACAATCACATTCGTATGCCGAGTGACAAACTTTCCTAAAAGTTGCTCGATGAAATATATGTATGTTATCTTTAAAACAATTACTACTTATTATATAAATTCCTAAGTTTTAAAAAAAGGATGGGCTACACTACTCTCACGACAACTTTTATTTGTCCTTTAAATTATTTCCGCTGCAAAACTCTTATTATTTTACTTGTGTTAGTATACTTTCAAAAAAAAAAAATTTAGGTTCGGTTTTTCAGAAACGAAGTGGCGACTCGAATTTAGAGTGTTTAAGCCTTAAGGGCTGCATTCCGGATTTGGGGCGTTACAAGACATGCTAAGTAGATAAGTCAATTTGAATGAACATGTTTCAGGACTATTGGAACATGTAGACTAAGACAACTAGAGAATCTGATGTGTTAGGCAGCTCTTAGACCAATAGATGCACTAGTTGAGGGGGAGCACATGCTTATAAGTTTAATTTGTCCAAGTCCCCTCAAGGCTCAGTTTTGGATTGACCCCAAGACTGCTGAAGGACAAGTATGCTGAACAAAGCCAAGTCAAAATGGAACAACATATCTGATGATCATCTAAGTAGAATAGATTATGAAGATCAAGTCTACTACAAGAAAGTGGCAAGTTCAGAAGAGTTGTCCAGCAATATTGTCTCAGCAGAATTGAAAGAGAACAAGCTTTGAAGTTCAAGGCCAACTATGCTGAAAAGGTCAAATCCACCTTTCCAAGACATATATGCTCAAATATCTACACAAAGGAGAAATGGAAAGAGAAAGAGTCAAGTCATCTGAAGAAGCTATAAAGCCAACACTGCTGAGAAAACTCTACTGGAACTGATAAATAGAGTTGTCCAAGTGATAAGGAATGTTGTCCTTATCTCAGGATCATTGATAAGAAGAGATGTCCATGTTTGATCAAGTGAATCTTGAAGTCAGACATTGGGAAAAGTGCTGCAGAATGAAGACAAAGTGGTTACAGTCATTTTTTTCCCAAATTAAGGACATGTCACTATCAGAATCTGTCTTCCAGTTTGAAGATTTCAAGGAAGACATTTATAGACATTTGAGGCTGCCTCTCCAACGGGCAAATCCTCAAATTTGTGTATAAATACAGAAGTGTGAAGACCATTTGAAGCACTCAACCTAAGCACCTCAAGATATCCAACTATCCTACAAGCAAAAGTGTTTTCAAGCTTTCAAAGAGACTATCTTAGTCTTCAAACACTTCATCTAAGCTGAACCCCATTGTATAATCCATACAAAGCTTAGAGAGATATCCTATCCTTATACACTGATCTCCATTGTAAAGGATATCTCATTAGTTGGAACCCTACTTCAACCCTTATACCTTTCAAGTGAGAAAGTTAGAAGGTTGTAGTACTAGAAGTGGAAGGAACTAATTGTTGAGAGAAGAACAATTCAGTTCTGAGTTGAGAAAGGGTGCTAGGACTCTTGACATCCTAGGGATCAAAGCACCAAGGAGTGGTGTGGTTGATCAAGTGCACCTTGGCACTATAAAACAAGTTAATTCCAAGAGTGAAGGAATTATCCTGTTAAATCAGGGAAAGTGGATGTAGGAGCTTGAGTCTCTGAACCACTATAAACTCTTGTGTTGATTTACTTTCAAGCATTTACATACACTCAACACTGCACAAATTGGACTTTCAAATATACACATTCTAAACTGTGCAAAACAAGTTTTGGACAAGTTCCCTGAACTAGATAAACTGTTAAGGTGATTTCAGAACTAAAAGGAGTTTAAACTAAAGGGTCAACCACTAATTCCGCACATTTAACTCCCTTAGATAGTTATTCAACTAAGTACTCAATAGTGCTTAGTAGTTTGATTATCTTAGAAGAGTTAATCATATCAGCAGAGTTGTCCAGGACAACCTTGCTGAACTCTGGTTTGATCAAGTTTGAAAAGAATTTGCATACAAGTGTATTCCCCCCCCCCCCCATACACTTGTTATATACTCCTTTCAGGACCAACATGGTTGTATATGACTTACCCAAGGTACGGTTGCACCTTGTCACAATTTAGTAGCACATACGTATGAGCTACTTTTTTCTCCTCATCTACAATCCATCTCTTTTTATGTTGTCCAAGTCATCGACTGGGTGCCTTAAATATGGAAAACGTACCCTCCACGTACTTTTTCTCTCCGTCACGACCATCATAATTACGAGGTACATTGTGTATCCTTGTCAGAACATGATCCTCGAAATAATGAGAACAAAACATTGATGCCTCTCTAGTTAAATATGCATTTGCAATCGACGCTTCAACATATGCTTTGTTACCTACGCTGAGTTTTAAAGTGCGAAGATACCTAATTGAAATTTAAGGGATGTGAGTTAATATAACATAATTAATTATAACTTATGGAGTTTTAAGTTATGGGTTACCTTTCGTACGGATACATCCATCTGTATTGTACTAGACCAACAATTTTTACTTCATATGCAAGGTGGACAGGTAGATGTTCCTTGGAATTGAAAAAGTTGGGTGGAAATATATGTTCCAACTTGCACAAGATTAGTGGAATATTTGTTTCCAACCGGGTCATGTTGTCAAATGTAATGGTCGTAGAAGTTAAGTCCTTGAAAAATAGACTAAGCTCAGTGATTGCTTTCCACACAGAAGTCGGTAGAATATTACGAAAAGCAATTGGTAGTAGTCTCTGCATAAACACGTGACAATCATGACTCTTCATTCCATACAACTTCAATTTCATCTAGTCTATGCATCGCGACATGTTAGACACATAGTTATCGGGAAACTTCAACTCACTAATCCACTTACAAATTACATATATTTGCTTCTTATCAAGGGAATAGCAAGCCTTTGGATACTTTCCTGTAGCTACACATTTCTGGAGATCGGGACGACGACAATACTCATTCAATTCATCCCTAGATTTAGATGTGTCCTTTGTTTTCCCCTCCACATTCATCACCGTGTTGAACACGTTATCAAACACATTTTTTTCAATGTGCATCACATCCAAATTGTGTCGAACCAACAAGGTACTCCAGTATAGCAAATCCCAGAAAATGCTTTTTTTCTTCCACCCTCCGTCAAGCTTTTTTGTTGTGGGCCTCAGCACCTTCCTCTGTAACTTTTCTAAGTCTCAAATGATCAATTTCGTGTAGGAGACTCACACCTGTTCGGATAGGCGGTGGATCATCTGTGACTGCTACTCCAACCCTGAATGCAGTCTTGTTCTTTCGCCATGTATGATCCAGTGGTAAGAACTTTCTATGGCTGTCGAACCACGATTACTTTCAACTGAGCTTCAAAGAGAATGCATCAGTGTACTCCCCACAATATGGACAAGCAAGCCTTCCGACTGTACTCCATCCAGACAACATTGAGTATGCGAGGAAGTCACTAATGGTCTAGATCAGTGCAGCTCGCATCAAAAAGTTTTGCTTTCTAGCAACATCGTACGTTTGCACCCCATTTTCCCATAGAAATCTCAAATCTACTATCAGTAGTTGTAAAAACACGTCAAGTTTCTCCTTTGGACTTTTAGGCCCGGGAACAAGAATCGAAAGGAACATGAACTGATCCTTCATGCACAACCACGGGGGTAGATTGTACGGAGTAAGTATCACTGGCCATTGCGAATATTGTTTCCCCGTCATGCTAAACGGCTGGAAACCGTATGTGCTCAAGCCCAATCGAACATTCCTAATTTCAGAAGCGAAATCAGGATACGAACGGTCCAAATGTTTCCAAGCCAACGAGTCTGCAAGATGACGCATAACACCAGAATCGTCTGAAGTGCAAGAGGCATGCCATGTCATATCCTTTGCAGTAGTCTTGGACATATACAATCTTTGTAAACGAGGAATTATCGGAAAGTAGAATATCACCTTAACCGGACGTTTCTTTTTCAACCGACCATCTGCATCAAAACGACTGGGATTATACCATGGTCCTCCACAAACCTTACAAGAATCTAGTTCGCTGTCTGCCCCCCAAAATAACATGCAGTTACGTGCACAACAATCAATCCTCTCCACCGGAAGACCCATCCCACTCATCAATTATTTGGTATCGTTAAATTTCTTAGGAACCCTATTTTCTAGAGGACAGATCTCACAAATCAAGTCAACGACCTGACTGTAACCCCTTTCAGTCAATCTGTTTTCGATTTTGATGTTAAGTAATCGAGCATTGAATGACAACTGAGAATGAGATTCACAACCAGGATACAGATCTTCGTCCGCTGCATGAAGCATGTCATAAAACTGTGCAGCATTCTCATTAGGGGGTTCTTCGATTTGTTGTTGATCTTCCACATTTCCAAAAGTTGAACCTCCACCAGTTAGGTCTTCTATCATATCATGGTACGAAGTAGGGCCCGTTGTTTCAAATTCGTGTGAAGTTTATGCAAATCCATCAGGGTTTTGAAGTAATGGACGTGGACCCCAACTCTCCTCATCGTGCAAAATCCAATTATAATAGTTGGGGTGAAATCCATTGTTGTATAAATGTGCTTTCACCTCATTAGGATTTCTAAACGCCTGATTTCGACATCTAGCTTTCGTACAAGGACACCTAATTTTTCCTTCTCTCATCGAATTCAAATTACTAGTGGCTTTTTCAATAAACTCATCTAGTCAACTAAGAAATCCAGGGTTAATAATTCCATACAACGATCTTTGACCATACATCCAACTACGTCTTGAATAATCCATTTGTTTAATATTAATAAATAGTTTAGAATTAATTAATCATTTTTTAAATATTTAATATAATATTTTCTAAAAAAATCGGCAGAGTTTCGTCTAATGTTATTGTACATATATTCCCAAATAATCAAAATCCTAGTGCATCCATTTCCAACTTGATTAAAATATAATCAAGTCAGAACGCACATTCTACAACACACAATCAACCACACCTCATCCCCTCAACTCCAATTAATCTTCCTAACAATAAATTTATAAATATTTCTAACAAAAAAATTATATGTAATTTCATCCTAACAACAAAAATATATCAATTAATTTCTAACAATAATTTAAATTATATCAACAATTAATCTAAAATTAACAAATTAGAAAAATTAACATACCTATACTATATATATATATGCGTACGGTACATGCATAATTTGTATGCTTCAAAATAACAAAAAAAAAAACTACCAATTTGCAGAACAATACATGCTCTAAATTCATAATATATGCTTCAACACCTATATATATATACCTACATACTTACATAACAATATATATACATTACTTAAAAAATTTATATAACTTTAAATTTAATCGATTAAAATGAGAAAACTTACCGTAGAAATGACCACGTTGAAGCGTAGAACAAGAATCACGTGAAAAGGGGCTTGATCTGTTGCGGCAGTGGCGGCAACCAGCTGAACGGCGGCCGAAAACCTTAATTTTTTTTTTTTACAGAACCTTCTGCGATTTGGGGGAGAAGAAGATGTATTTATATTAATGTTAACGAGGGATTTTACCGAGGGCCCCCAATCCCTTGGTAACATTTAATGACGTGGCCACTTACCGAGGGTCATTCCCGCGCTAACATTAAATTAATGGGCCCCTCACGTATTTGCGAGTGTTTTACACGCCCTCGCCTATTTACTCGCCAACTGCCCCCCTCGCCTATTTCCTCGGTAATTGTCGAGGGATTAAATGCCATCGGTAACTTCCCTCGTGAATTCGATTAAATTTTGTAGTGTGCTCACTTTCTAGCTTTAATCTGATTTATAATAACTAAGATTATTTTGTTGAGTTTATTAACATTAAGAGCTAAAATCCACACCCCTCCTACAATTAAAACAAAAAAATTCCAACATTTCAATTAAGACCAAATCAATAATTAAAAAACCTCTAATATACCCTCCTTAATAATTTTGAAACTATTCCCTAATAATAGGAATTAATTGTCGACCTTTCCATTATGTTTATTTTACTCAGCTGTAAAAACACCCTTACTATGTGCAATTTCACACAGTAGGGGCCCATTATTACAATTTTGCAACGGAACACATATTTATCCGTCGACGGTTACGATTCGTTGTTGACGGTTTTCGCTTGCAATTGAAGAGTGTGGTGTCTAATTGTGTATGTATCTCGCCGTCGATTGTGAGGCAGTTGGATCTCAATTAAATTTTTCATAATTGGATCGTCGGCGGTTTCGGTGTTTTGATTTTGCGATTCACGAGTTAAATCTCATTTTGGTTCGGCTATTTGAGTTTCTTCGCCGGCGATTACCTCGGTGATTTTGCTGCTCGCTGTGACTTCATCGTCGATTTCCTCTTTGGCTCGCTGTTCGAGGATTTCTTCCGATCGATCTGCAATTTCGACAGGTAATTTTGCCATTTTGGTTGTATACCGCCGACAGTTGCTTTTCAACTTCGATTCAGCATTGCTGGGTTTGTTGCCAGCGTGAATCAATTAAAGGAGATTGTATGCTTGCTGGATTTGGTTTGAGATTGTTGATTCTCTAATGGCTGCCGATTTGTACGTTATCGCTGGTTGATCTGTCTCGGTGATTCCAATTTTTCAATTGTTATTGTGATTCTTGTTTCGACGGATTGGAATGATACTCTTTCTCAAATTCATGTTGTTCTTCCTTTATTTTGCTTAGTTGATAGATGGATTTCATGCACTTGTGTTTCCCGTCGTGATTTTTGTGGCTTGCATTGGTACCTTTTTTTTTCTGCATTTAAGCCTGTTTAAAGTGGGCACGATTTGATGAGGCTGGCTTTATATTAACTTATATTGTATGCAAATTATATAAATCTAATGATTGCCCTTTATTAAATTAAGTAAAGGTCTTTGGTGTGTCTTTTAACAAAAAATCTCTACTTCTACACTTGTTCTCTAGAATCAAGAATATTAAACAATGATGTGAATAAGGTGAATTTTGGGATTGAAGGTCAAGTCTATTTCAGCTCCCTCTTTCCCCATCTGTAAGTTTATGTTTCTTTTGCTTTTTCACAGTTACAGAATGCTGTAGTGTGAATTTTGTGATCTCTGAATTTGTATTTTTTATTTATTTTGTTTTGTGCACATGATCAAGGTGGGTGTTTGTGGATTTTATTGTATTTGACATTCAGTAGGTGGATTTGAAGAGTAGATGTGAAGGTTTTTGGCTATTATGTTGTGAAGATTGTGCACTTGCTGTGAAGATTAACCAATTGCTGATAAATCAGTTAGATGTGAAGGTTTTTTGTTATGATGCTGTCGTGTTTTGCTGATAACGCAGCATGCAATTTTAGGTTTTGTTGATAACGCAACATGCAATTTTCGTTGCATATGTATACCAATTTATTGCATATAATGCATATTATGAATATTTTTAAATAAAATTAATATTTTAGAACATCTTATTACAGATATATTATTCTTTTGCATATTATGAAGTATTTTAAATTACATCATGCAATTTTCTTTGCATATATAAATTTTGCATTAATTGATTGTGTGCATTTTGGGAATTGAATTGAGAGAATTAAATTTTTTGAATTCTGAAAAAATAATAAATGGGAAATTAATAAAAAAATTTAAAATTCTAGAAAAATAACAAAAATATTAATTAAACATAAAACAATGGTCAGTAGATTAGGAAAGTGTTTGATTAATTACCGTGATTAAAAATATAAAATAAAGTATGAATATGCAGTTGAGTGGTTTGAATTTATGGAAAGTTTTAAAATGTGGAAATTAAAATTGATTACGTATTTTAAATTAAAAATCAGATTAGGATTTTAAAATTTAAATTAACTTGACTAATTCAAAAATATCTATTAGATTGAATGCAAGGGTAATTGTGTCCACCAAATTTCTAATTTTTCTCAAATTGTTTCTCCAGATTTAATTGGATTTATTAGCTTAAACTCTTAGTGAGGTGTCTTTAGATGCAACTCCCCCTATTTTGTTATGTCTTCATTATTTCTACAATGATATTGGGTTTGTTACAAGTTTTTGTAGATTATTTTTTAAGACAAATTAATGAGATATTCTAATTGAAAATTTTAATAACATAATCTAATTGAAAAATAAAATTTATATTTAGAAACTTAAATGAGTGGAGAATTGGGAAAGAAACTAGCATAATATTGCATCAGTTTTATTATTTTCTTTGTGGTTATCGCCGTGTTGATGCATTCATATGTTTATTGAGTGTGATCATATCTATTAATTGAATTGTGTGTTCAGTGTGATTCATTCTCACTTTTGTTCTTTTTACTAGTTAGTTAATATTCCCGTAAAAAAAAAAAAAAAAAAAAAAACGAGTTAGTTAGTTAATATCAATCTTTTATTATTGATGTATTAATTTGCATGGTATGCTTGGAATTATGAATGCGTTAAGTTATGTATTTTTTTTGTTAAATATAATATTAGTTTAAATACGATATAGTATTAGTACGCCTATGGTATAGTACTAGTTAATATATTGTATAGTACTAGAGATTAATGTGGGTATAAAAATATTATTTAATATATAAACTAATACTATACAATATGTGAATTAATACTATACTATATTTGAACTAGTATCATAGAGTATGTGAACTAATAGTATACAATATATGAACTAATACTATACTATATTTGAACTAGTACCATAAAGTATGTGAACTCGAAACTCGAAAACATTAGAACTTGTACCAATATAAACTAATATTATATTGTATATGAACTAGTATGTACAGTACTGCATATTAAGTTATTCACTAATAATATACCATAATATTTATCAATTGTTATCATAACACTTATAAACTAAAAATTATATTTATAAAAAACTAAAATAAAGTGATTAAAAAATGAAAGTTCGAATGAAAAAAATAATTAAACAAATGTAAAACGAAGTAAAATTTGTAAGAAATGAAGGAAAAATTTGAAAGGATAAGGTGAAAATTATACACCAATTAATTAAAATAAAACAGTATCAATAAAATTGTACACTTGCAGCTAAGAGAGATGAGAGTTTTATTTTTTAAAACAAATTATTACTCTCTCCATCCACCAAATGTAGTACTATTGGGGTGGGACACAAATTTTAAGGAAAAAGTAGATAAAGTAAGGGTATTATGGGGTATTGTGGGGCCTATTGTGAATAAAATTATTGTTTGTGAATAAAGTTGATGACATATTGAGTAATTAAGTGATGTTTTAAGGGTAATAGTTTTCATAAAGTGTATGAGACTACATTTGATGGACAAAGAATATGAGGCAAATGAGACTACATTTTATGAACGGAGGGAGTATTATACTATTTAATACTTAAAAAAATAATTAATATTATTTTTAAAATTTTCTTATTAGACTTTAAAATTTTAGAATAATTATTTGTGGCATAAAAAGAAAGTACGTGAAACAAATTATCATTTGAAACACAAATGATAAATAGGAAGAAAAATAAATTTAAAAAATAATATTAAAAAGAGAAATATAAATATCAATTGGAGTAAAATAAAAAAATAAAATTTTAAAAAATTAATAGAGTATTATTTTTTAATGATAAAATTAAAAAAAATTAATTGATGTAAAATAAAGGCCAATGAAAAAATCTATGTGCTAAATTGATATAGTAAATTGGTCATGTGTTATTTGTAATGAGTTATTAGATTGGATATAGTAAATGGGTCATGTGTTATTTGTAATGAATTATTGGATTGAATATAGTAAATGAGTCATGTGTTATTTGTAATGGGTTATTGGATCCAGTTACATGTATGTACCTGGTACACAAGAGTGCAACCCAAAAAATAAAGACAAAATTCCAAGCTTTAAGATCCAAAACATTTTAGATATGTTAGTAATTAATATACAAGAATTAATTCCCCACCTAAAAAAATAAATGACCCTCAAACACCACAAATGGAGAAGACCACAAAGGAAGAAGAAGTCTAAAAAAGAGCATACAAATTAAAAAAAAAAAAACAAACTAAACACAAAAATTAAAAAAACAACTAAGAAAACAAAAAAGGAAATATGTTAGGAATTAATATACAAGAATTAATTCCCCACCTTTCTACAAGTTCATTTTAGATGAGACAGAATTCTTTCATGGTATCAGATCCATGAGGCCTACATGTCCTTGGTTCGATTCCTGCTGAAAGCAGCTCCATCCATCCAACTAAAACAGAAAAATAACCTTCTGAATAAGAGAGAAATGATAGAAAGTTTATATATAAGAATTGAGATTTGATGGAGAATTTAATAGCACTTAGTTCTCTAAATTTTCTGGTTACCTAACTCATGTTTGGTAGGTTTCATGAAGATCTGGAAAAGAAGTTGTGAATTTGTTGTACATTCGAGTTATTCAACCTACATCAAAGACAATGAGTTTTCTGTTGGTTTATGGCTTACAATAATACGGAATAAAATAAAATGGCAGAAATGAAAAGATTACGAAATAATATAAAATGGTAGAAATGAAAAGATTACAATATCTTCATATTACTTTTAACTTTTCAAAAGAGGCAGCTTTCTTCCTTGAGCAACTTCTTGAAATAGCAGGTCCGAATTCTTGAATAACAGCACTGAAGAAAATAAAAAGATTAGGGAAAATTGCCGAGTCAAGGTGATACCTTTTCCCGTAAAACAAACACGTCCCGGCTAGTGTTCACGGATTGACGAGATGCTTCGAAAGGTAAAACGGCTTCGTCTTTGCACGAGCAACACCGCAACGTACAAAGCTCCGACGAACTGAATACACGCCTGAATTGGACTGCACTCTAAAATGCTATACAAAATGCTAGAAAACAGGATGCAATTTTGCAGGAAAACTCAGGTGATTTTTAATGCTTGCAAAAGTGAATTTTTCCAAAACAATGCACTCTTATTTATAGGCAGTGCCACTCAGGTAGGGAGCAGACGGGTATTTATGGCAGTAACTATCACCACATGACTGGTCATTATTCCCGAAATGGTAACTTCCATTCTTGTAACCTCCAGTACATTAAGACTTCAGTTTCAGGAATGGTAACTGTCATTTTTTAAACCTCCACGCATTAAGACATTGTGTACCTAGACGCCCCTGTTTGTTTTCAGGTTCAGTCAGTTTCAAATTCAAATTTGAGAAGTCAACTGGTCAGCAATTAACTTCCACCAGACTTGGGCTACCCTAAATTTGTGTGGGACAAGGCCAAGGCCAAGACCAAGGCCCAGGCCCACGGACCCGGCTCGGCAGGGCCGGACGGGCGGACAGGCGGCGCGCGCGCGTGTGGCATATTGGATGGTTCAATAGTCACTATAATTTGAACTCTCTTAACTAACTCCTACTAATAAGGAAGAGATTAATTCTCACATTAATCAATGTGGGATAGTTATTAACACTAATCCCAAGACAACACTTTTATGTCTTAATTTTCGTACATTAATTTCTCACTCACCGAAATTTGGTTTTGAGATTTTAAATATACTACGATCAACTACTCCGAGAGTAGAACGATCCTATAACATTTAATTCCTCGAAAATTAAATATTCATACCCTCAAAAAATTGATTAATTAATAATCAATTAAATATTAAGAAATTGAATAAAACTCAATTTCTCCAACAATCCCCCACATGAGTGGACATTACCACCTATAATCAATCAGACTCGCAATCCAGTTCAATTGGGACACTATTGCATCCGGTAGTCAAACACTATCGAGTACACTGGCGGCTTAGTGGACGTGATGCATTGAACTACTCCTCCTTAGTGTGCACTTAGACAAAAGTGCTGACACAACAACGTCTCAAACGTGTTTCATTCTCACGTTTTTGTCCATTTCGGCCATGGACACCCTTTGAGTTCTTAAGTGCTATTTGTGAAGCGGCCCCACTTCTCACTTATATAGGTGGACTCCCATATTGAGTATTCCGCTATACTCTACCTCCCGGAGGTCTTTGGGAACCATTAAAAGTCATAGACTTAACCTTACCACAAATTTTACGGGACAACACTTGGTGTTGTGCTTTTCTAAGGAATGGTTTGAATAACCAAGTGTTCCAACTCAACATTCACAACTTAGTTTTCCCATTGAAGCAAGTTCTTGGGATCTCCAGTCAACATGGTTGGGTTACCACTGTTTCAGTTGTTACTTTGTGGATTTTAAACACATTCCTTCTATCAGCCTATTCATTTGATCTCGGTTTATTCCTTTCGTAAGCGGATACGCTATATTGTCCTTTAACTTTACATAGTCAATTGACATCACACCACTCGAGATCAGATGTCTAACAGAATTATGCCGACGACATATGTGTCTTGACTTTCCATTATACATGTCGTTTAGAGTCCTACCAATAGTGGCTTGGCAATCACAGTGTACCATCACGGTGGGTACGGGTTTGTTCCAACATGGAATGTCCTCGAGGAAGTTTCGAAGCCACTCAGCTTCTTCACCAGCTTTATCGAAAGCTATGAATTCTGATTCCATCGTGGAACGGGCAATACAAGTTTGTTTCGTTGATCTCCACGACACAGCTGCACCTCCGATAGTGAACACATATCCACTAGTGGAAAATGACTCATTTGTGTCAGAAATTCAATTGACGTCACTGTACCCTTCAAGTACCGCCGGAAACCTTGTGTAGTGAAGCCCATAATCAATGTTGTACTTTAAGTACCTAAGAACCCTTCTAAGAGCTTTCCAGTGCTCGTTGTTAGGATTGCTTGTGAATCTACTCAATTTATTCACTGAGCAGGCAAGATCCGGGCGTGTGCAGCTTGTAATATACATCACACTTCCTATGATTCTTGCATGTTCAAGTTGTGCAACCGAATTGCCTCGATTCTTGCTCAAATGTACATTGAGCTCCATGGGTGTCTTGGCAGGTGGATCATTGAAGGCATTGAATTTCTTTAACACACTCTCAACATAGTGAGATTGTGTCAAGTAGATTTCATTAGACTTTCTCTCGATCTTGATTCCTAGAATCACATCGGCCAACCCCGTGTCTTTCATATCAAAACTGCGTTTTAACATGGTCTTTGTTTCCATGATCAAGGCATTGATACTGCCCATGATCAACATGTCGTCTACATAAAGACACATAATGACAAATCCTTTTGGTATATTTCTTACATACACACATTTGTCACATTCATTGATCTTTAAACCATTGGACAACATAGTTTCATCAAATTTAAGATGCCACTGCTTTGGAGCTTGCTTAAGTCCATACAGGGATCGAACAAGTCTACACACCTTTTTATCGTTGTCAGGTGCTATAAACCCTTCAGGTTGATCCACAGTTTTAACATCCATTTGATGAATCTCGAGATTGTGCAAGGCAGCAATCGCAATTAACACACGAATGGAGGTAATCCTCGTAATAGGGGAATATGTATCAAAGAAATCATACCCTTCTTTTTGTCTAAAGCCTTTTGCTACTAAACGAGTTTTATACTTTTCAATTGATCCATCTGCTTTGTACTTTCTTCTAAGGGTCCACTTGCATCCTAAGGTCTTGCAACCTCTAGGGAGATCAACCAACTCCCACGTATTATTCTGCAGAATAGAATCAATCTCGCTATTGATAGCTTCTTGCCAGAATGATGCATTTGGTCTTGACAGAGCTTCTTTGATAGACTTAGGTTCATCTTCAATTACATAAGTAATAAAGTCAGAACCAAAAGTCTTTGCAATCTTTGCTCTTTTGCTGCGTCTCGGTTCTTCATGCTCTTGAGTTGAAGAACCAACAACTTCTATTTCTATGTGAGATCTCTTATTTTCATGTCTCACATCTTCCTTATCTTTATTAGGAAAGTTATTTTTATAGAATATTGCATTCCTTGATTCTATCATAGTGCCTTCTGACATGTCAGGTATTTCTAATTTATGAATCAGAAACCTATAAGCACTACTGTTAAGTGCATATCCTACAAAGATACAATCGACTGTTTTAGGGAAAATTCTAACTTGTTTAGGAGCAGGAACTTAAACCTTTGCTAGACACCCCCACACTTAAAGGTATTTTTAGGATGGTTTCCGCTTTTTCCACATTTCATAAGGTGTCAGGTCCTTTGTTTTATGTGGAATTTTGTTCAAAATGTGGTTAGCTAATAAGATAGCTTCCCCCCCACCCCACAGATTCTGCGGTAAACCCGATCTGATTAACATTGCGTTCATCATCTCCTTTAATGTTCGGTTCTTTCTCTCCGCAACACCATTAGACTAAGGTGAGTAAGGGGTTGTAGTTTGATGTATGATGCCAGACTCGGCACATAACTATTCAAAAGGTGCTACATATTCCCCTCCTCTATCACTTCGGATTACTTTAATTCGAGTGTTGAGTTGATTTTCTACTTCATTCTTGTAAGTTTAAAACCTTCAATAGCTTCATTTGTAGCAAAATCTTGTGCAATCATCAATAAAAGTAATGAAATACTTTTTGCCACCTCTAGTTTGCACAAACTTCAAATCACACATCCGTGTGAATTAAATCTAAAGGAGTAGTGTCCCTTTCCACATAATTAAATGGCAATTTTGTCATTTTAGCTTCAACACATATCTCACTCCTTTTTTGTGTTTCAATATTAGTGATTTTAAGTAAATAAAGATTTACTAAGCGCTTTATAGCTTTTAGATTTACATGTCCTAATCTTAAATGCCATAAAGAGGAACACTCAACGATGTAAGAAGAAGTAGAAACGTTTTCATTGATAACTTTATTGCCTTTACGGCTTACAACCATTACATTCATTTTGAACAGACCATTCTCGAGATAACCTCGACCTAGGAACTGTCCAAACTTGCTAAATACAACTTTGTCAGACTCAAAAACTAGTTTAAATTAATGACTGACTAGAAGAGAGTCGGAGATCAGATTCTTGCGGATGTCCGGGACATGCAACACATCCTTCAACTTAAGCTCTTTGTCGGACGTAAGCTTAAGCACAACAGTTCCAACACCAGCCACATCAGACGAGGCATGATTTCTCATATGGAGCTTTCTCCCATCAGTAGGAGCATAAGTCGAGAAGGCACCCTTCTCGGAGCAAACATGGCAGGTGGCGCCGTTATCCACGAACCACTCTTTTGGATTGTCAACCATGTTAGTCTTGAACACAACAACGGACATATCCATGTCAGTGAGATTGTGTTGTGCCATATTAGCACTTTATTGTCCTCCTTTGTCTTTGTTTTTCTCATATTTCTTAGGAGATCTACAATCACTTGCTTTGTGGTTCGGTTTGCCACATATGAAGCATTCACCAGTAAATTTGGGTTTTACAGGAACAGGAGCTTTACCTTTATCATTAGGCCTTTTACGTTTTTTAGACGATTCTCCACATTCCATTAAATTTGCCTTTGCCTCATTTAAGACTTGAATTGATTTTCCGTCCATCCTCTTATTATCTTCTTCAATTCGTGTTACGATTGTCAATGATATTCGACTCCGATTAGACGTCTCCAATCACAAGCAAAATAATCGACCAATATTCAATCCAACGAAAGCATGGCAATTCACAAATATAAACGAAAACGAAAAACAGAGCACAAGAAGATTTAAGTGGTTCGATCAACGTGATCTACATCCACTGGACACACGACTTAAATTTGATTAGTATAAGAGATGTTTACAAACACTCATCACTCGGAAAGGGATTTATCCTCACTTCGCTCGTGAACTCTCAACTCTCAAAACGAATGCTCGTACGTGTCAAAGATTTACAATACAAGCAATGGGGTATTTATAGGCTGCCAAGGATGATTGCAGCGTGCATGGAACGTGTGAGGATTGCCACGTGGATTCTGTTACAACCATGTAACAAACTCACACTTCTCGCGTGACCCAATCTGAATTGACCTCCTTGCCCTTCACTTGTTTCGCAAACAAGACGACTCCATACTTAGCCAAAAATTAACCCTGCTAACAGAACTCAACTAGTCTGGTCAGACCTCTACTTGTCTGGTCTTCCCAACTCGTCTTGTCCTTCGCAACACCCATCTCATCTGTTTGGACTCCTCCAACTCATCTGATCTGGTCTGAGTTAACTTGCCTGACTCCACCAGCTGATACGCCCAACAGCTGAGTCCTTCAGAAGACTTCTATCAACTAAGTATCTCGACTGATCTGCCCAACAGACGAGTACAGTAGTAGAGTAGAATCTACCTGATCTTCACAAGACGAGTAGCACTCGTCTAGTCTAGGAGGATTTGAGATAAACCTCACAATTCTCCACCTTTAGCTCAAAATCTCCACCTTGAACTAAGCAACACTGATCTATCCTTCTCAAAGGACAGATTCCACTACTAATCTGCCGCCACCAGACTAGTAGCCTTCTCCGCAGAGGTCACTAATGCAAACCAACTGACCTAAGACATAAACCAAACTTCTCCTTTGGTAACGCCTTAGTAAATGCATCAGCAGGGTTCTCCTCAGTAGCTATCTTAACCACTTGGACGCTCCCCTTCTCCACAATGTCTCTCACAAAGTACAGTTTCACATCAATGTGCTTGGTTCTCTCGTGATACCCCTGATGCTTTGCGAGATGAATTGCGCTTTGATTATCACAGAAGACAGTCACACTGTTCTGAGATAAACCAAATTCCTTAAGAATCCCTTTCAGCCACATGCTTTCCTTAACTGCCTCAGTCAAGGCCACGTACTCCGCTTCAGTAGTAGACAATGCAACTACGGATTGATGAATAGACCTCCACGACACTGCCGTACCAAATAGAGTGAACACATATCCTGTTAAGGATTTTCGAGTGTCAACATTAGCTGCGTAATCTGCATCCACGTATCCCACAAGTGCATCCCCCTCACTTGGCATCTTCTGAAATTTCAGACCCGTCTGTGCTGATCCCAGAACATATCTCATAACCCACTTAACCGTTTCCCAATGGCTTAAGCCTGGATCACTCATATATCTGCTGATCACACTCATAGCATGAGTCAAGTCTGGTCTACAACACACCATAGCATACATTAAACTCCCTACAGCACTGGCATAAGGTATCTTGCTCATCTGAGTTCGCTCTTGGCTGTTCCTGGGACTCATCTGATTGGACAATCGATGATGTTGGCCAATAGGAGTAGAGACAGTCTTTGCCTTATGCATTCTGAACCTCTCTAACACCTTCTGCAGATAAGTAGGCTGACTCAGCAGAATAGACCCGTCTAGTCTACTGATCTCCATCCCAAGAATCACTTTGGTTTCACCAAGATCTTTCATCTCAAACTCCTGTTTGAGGATCTCCTTAACTTGATTAACACTGTCAATAGACTCGCCTGCTATTAACATGTCATCAACATACAACAGAAGATAGGTAACACCAGTCCCAACCCGTCTGAAATAGACACAGCTGTCGTACAAGCTCCTTGTAAAACCAGCTGAGCAAATGTACTCATCAAATCTCAAGTACCATTGTCTAGGGCTTTGTTTGAGGCCATAGAGGGACTTCTTCAATAGACAGACCTTGTCTTCCCCTTCTTCTATGTCCAACCCTTCTGGTAGCTTCATGTAGATCCTCTCGTCTAGAGATCCATGTAAGAAAGCTGTGGTCACATCCATCTGATGTAGCTCCAATTCATATTGAGCGACCATAGCTAACAAGATTCTGATGCTACAATGCTTCACAACAGGTGAGAAGATTTCATTGAAATCGATACCTTCTTTCTGTGTAAATCCCTTAGCTACAAGCCTCGCCTTGTATCTAAGTCTGCCACCCCTCTGAGCCTCCACCTTCTTTTTATAGATCCACTTGCACCCAACCAACTTCTTGTTCTTGGGCCTCTGAACAATCTCCCATGTCTGGTTCTTGTTCAAAGAAAGCAGCTCCTCCTCCATAGCAACAATCCACTTCTCCTTGTCGTGGCAGCTAATGGCTTCCGAATAAGACTTTGGCTCCAGAGACTCCACCTCAAGAGCTGCACATAATGCAATTGAGACTATGTCAGCTTGACCGTACCTCTGAGGTGGGTGGACTTCTCGTCTGGTTCTGTCCCGTGCCAGCTGATAATGTTGAAGATCATTCTCGCCTTGAGGATCGCCCTCCTCATCTGGATCAATATCATCTCCAACTGGTCTTGTGGAGTCAACTTGCTCCACCTCAACTTGTGTCTCGTCTGGTTGGTTATCAGCTGCACTAGTACTCGTACTAGTCTGTTCTGATAGAGGCATCCGACTCTCATCAAACGTAACATCTCTACTGATTATACATTTCTGCATCCCAGCTTCGAGGCACCATAACCTGTATCCTTTCACGCTAGAAGGATACCCAACAAACACGCATCGCAATGCTCGAGGCTCAAGCTTATCTTGCTTGACATGAGCATAAGCTTGACATCCAAATACCTTCAAATGATTGTAATCGGCTGCACGTCCAGACCACAACTCCTCTGGGGTTTTGTATTGCACAGCCGAGGACGGACTTCTGTTTATCAAGTAGGCTGCAGTAGACACTGCCTCTCCCCAAAACACCTTTGGCAGACAAGACGAGTTCAACATACACTTGACTCTCTCAAGTAGTGTCTGGTTCATCCTCTCAGCTACTCCGTTTTGCTGAGGGGTCCCTGGCACAGTCCTATGCCGTACTATTCCCTTCGATTTGCAGAACGCATTGAACTCGTCTGATAGGTACTCCAGACCATTATCAGTTCTCAAATGTTTGAGAGTCTTGTCTGTGACATTTTCACATTCAATGAGCCATTCCTTGAATTTCTCAAATGCTTCTGACTTCGACTTGAGAATAGACACCCACACCTTTCTTGAGTAGTCGTCTATGATAGACAAGAAGTATTTTCCACCAGACCTCGTCTGATTCCTCGCTGGCCCCCATAGATCAGAATGGACATAGTCCATGATCCCATTGGTAGAGTGAACACCCTTACCAAACTTAAGTCTCTTGGACTTACCAAGAATACAAGACTCACACAAGTCGAGTTGAGTGATCTTGTCTTTGCCAAGTAGACCTTGCTTAGACAGCTCCACTAGACCCTTCTCGCCTACGTGAGCTAGTCTTTTGTGCCACAACATCGAGTTGTCTTGCACCTCCGCTACATCTGATCTACCAGCTACTGTTTCTCCCTTAAGAAAGTAGAGATCACTCCTTCTCTCACCTTTCAGGACAGTCAGCTCCCCTTTTGACACACTGAGCTCTCCATCAGCAGACTGGAATTTATAGCCCATAGAATCCAACATCCCAAGTGAGATCAAATTCCTCTTGAGTTCAGGTACGTACCTAACACTCTTGAGTATTCTTACTACCCCATCGAACATCTTCAGGTGAACACTACCTTCTCCAACAAATTTGCAAGTGTGATCATTCCCAAGAAGAACAGAACCGCCCTTCTGTTGCTTGAAGTCATGAAACCAATCTCGTCTTGGAGTCATATGGAAAGAACACCCTGAATCAAGGATCCATGCTTGCTGTTCTGTAGAGGATGTGATGGTTAGCGCTTGAGCAGACTCATAGCCTTCTTGCTCCTTCTCAACTTGAGTCTGATTAGCTTGATTCTTGTCATTAGAGGTATTGGCACCAGATTTCCTCAAGAACTGCTTGTATTTGTGACAAGCATTCTTATAGTGCCCAGGCTTGTTGCAATGGTAGCACACTGCTTCACCTTGATTGGACACAACTGATTTTCCCTTATCAGCTCCTTTGGGTTGACTAGACCCCTTCTTGGCACCAGATCGCTTCTGGCCACCTCTGATTGCCAATCCTTCTCCGCTACTGACCTTGTCTGCTTGAGACGTCTTGTTGTGCAGCAGCTTGGATTTGACAGCCAGCATTACATCCTCCAATGTAATACTTTCCTTCCTACCATACAAGATGGTATCCTTTAAGATTTCAAAGGACTTAGGGAGAGCACTCAATAGAATCAGAGCCTTATCCTCTTCCTCTAACTTGACATCTAAATTCTCTAGATCATCAAGAATTCTATTGAACTCATCAAGCTGATCCGGAATGGGTTTGTCATCCACCATTCTGAAGGCATACAGCTTCTGTTTCGAATAGAGACGGTTAGCTAAGGTTTTAACCATGTAAAGTTTACCTAGCTTGTCCCAGACCTCTTTCGCGGATTTCTCTTTAGCCACCTCTCTCAGAACCTTATCACCAAGGCAGAGAAGAATAGTGCTTCGAGCTTTCCTGAGCATCTTGCTCCTTTCAGTAGCAGCGGAGGCAGATTCCTCAGCTGGGGCTGTAGACTCTTCGAGCACGTCGAACAAGCCTTGCTGTTCTAGGAGAGCCTGCATCTTGACTCTCCACAGCCCAAAGTCACCCGTGCCTGAGAACTTCTCAATATTATACTTGGTCGAATTCTCCATCTTCGATCTGGCAATTGATTAATGGTTGACAATCGATTCCTCTCGTTTCCGATTCCCACAGACGGCGCCAATTGTTACGATTGTCAATGATATTCGACTCCGATTAGACGTCTCCAATCACAAGCAAAATAATCGACCAATATTCAATCCAACGAAAGCATGGCAATTCACAAATATAAACGAAAACGAAAAACAGAGCACAAGAAGATTTAAGTGGTTCGATCAACGTGATCTACATCCACTGGACACACGACTTCAATTTGATTAGTATAAGAGATGTTTACAAACACTCATCACTCGGAAAGGGATTTATCCTCACTTCGCTCGTGAACTCTCAACTCTCAAAACGAATGCTCGTAAGCGTCAAAGATTTACAATACAAGCAATGGGGTATTTATAGGCTGCCAAGGATGATTGCAGCGTGCATGGAACGTGTGAGGATTGCCACGTGGATTCTGTTACAACCATGTAACAAACTCACACTTCTCGCGTGACCCAATCTGAATTGACCTCCTTGCCCTTCACTTGTTTCGCAAACAAGACGACTCCATACTTAGCCAAAAATTAACCCTGCTAACAGAACTCAACTAGTCTGGTCAGACCTCTACTTGTCTGGTCTTCCCAACTCGTCTTGTCCTTCGCAACACCCATCTCATCTGTTTGGACTCCTCCAACTCATCTGATCTGGTCTGAGTTAACTTGCCTGACTCCACCAGCTGATACGCCCAACAGCTGAGTCCTTCAGAAGACTTCTATCAACTAAGTATCTCGACTGATCTGCCCAACAGACGAGTACAGTAGTAGAGTAGAATCTACCTGATCTTCACAAGACGAGTAGCACTCGTCTAGTCTAGGAGGATTTGAGATAAACCTCACAATTCGAAATTTGACGATCAATTCTTCTAGGCTCATTTCCTTTCGCTTGTGTTTGAGATAACTTTTAAACTCCCTCCAACTGGGTAGTAGTTTCTCAATCACTGCGGCTACTTGGAAAGCGTCCGGAAGGACCATACCCTCCGCGAGGATATCATGTAGGATTAATTGAGATTTTTGAACTTGTTCAACTACATATTTACCATCTACTATTTTAAATTCCAAGAATTTCGCCACCACAAACTTTTTAGTTCCGGCATCCTCGGTTTTGTACTTCCGTTCCAAAGATTCCCACAGTTCTTTGGCAGTACGAACCGACTGATACACGTTATATAACGCATAAACTAGTCCTCCAATGACAGAAAGTCACCATGACACCATTGGTCATATGCAACCCTCCTAGCATTGTCCGTATCGTTTTCATCGACTACGGGTGGATCCTCCTAGAGGAACCTTGCTAGGTGAAGTGTCGTGAGGTAAAACAACATTTTTTATTGCCACCTCTTAAAATCAGTTTTCGAGAATTTCTCGGGTTTTCACCATGCACCATGAAACTACGAGTTTCAGAGGGTGGAAAATACATATGGGGTAAAAGCAGGGGGCCCGAAGACGTGCCCCTAGTGATCACGTTCGGGTTTGGGGTGTTTCCAATGTTCTCAACAATGGTGTTTTGGGGAGCGTTTCTGTCAAATGCCATTGTGGTATCTTTTGTATTTTTTTTCCCCTGTTTGTTTTACGATTGTTGGTTTATAGTTACCAACAATGGCTTACAATAAGACGGAATAAAATAAAATGACAGAAATTAAAAGGTTACAAGATCTTCATATTTCTTCTAACTTTCCAAAAGAGGCAGTTTTCTTCCTTGAGCAACTTCTTGGAACAGCATGTCCGAATTCTTGAATAACAGCACTGAAGAAAATAAAAAAATTAGGGAAAATAGTCGAGTCAATGCGATACCTTTTCCTGTAAAACAAATACGTCCCGACTAGTGTTCACGGATTGACGAGATGCTTCGAAAGGTAAAACGGCTTCGTCTTTGCACGAGCAACACCGCAGCGTACAAAGCTCCGACGAACTGAATACACTCCTGAACTGGACTACACTCTAAAATGTTATGCAGAATGCTAGAAAAAAGGATGCAATTTTGCTGGAAAACTCGGGTGATTTTTTATGCTTGCAAAAGTGAATTTTTCCAAAACAATGCACTCCTATTTATAGGCAGTGCCAGTAACTGCCACCACATGACTGGTCATTATTCCCGGAATGGCAACTTCCATTCTTGTAACCTCCAGTACATTAAGACTTCAGTTTCAGGAATGGTAACTGCCATTTCTGAAACCTCCACGCATTAAGACATTGTGTACCTGGACGCCCCTGTTTATTTCCAGGTTCAGTCAGTTTCAAATTCAAATTTGAGAAGTCAACTAGTCAACAATTAACTTCCACCAGACTTGGGCTACCCTAAATTCGTGTGGGCCAAAACCCAAAGTTTAGAGCCTTAAGAATATAGATGGGCCCCAGGCCCAAGCCCAAAGTCCACCCAAAGTCCAATTGTCAAGATCAAGGCCCACGGACCCGGACCCGGCTCGGCAGGGCGGGCGGCGCGCGCGCGCGTGGCATATTGAATGGTTCAATAATCACTGTAATTTGAACTCTCTTAACTAACTCCTACTAATAAGGAGGAGATTAATTCTCACATTAATGAATGTGGGATAGTTATTAACACTAATCCCAAGACAACACTTTTACGTTTTAATTTTCGTACATTAATTTCTCACTCACCGAAATTCGGTTTTGAGATTTTAAATATACTACGATCAACTACTCCGAGAGTAGAACGATCCTATAACATTTAATTCCTCGAAAATTAAATATTCATACCCTCAAATAATTGATTAATTAATAATCAATTAAATATTAAGAAATTGAATAAAACTCAATTTCTCCAACATTTTCTAACGATATTCTCAAAGGGACTAAGACCCCACGAGATTTCTCTGTCGAGATCAAGGGGAATACTTTAAGGTTGTGTTTGGTTGGGTAGATTTGGGCTTGTGGATTTCAAATCCACAGTCCAAATCCATTCTACATGTTTGGATTATGAATGGATTTCAAATATTTAGATTTGTGTCAACACATTTTTTAGTTAAAATTGAGAGAGATTTCAAATCCTCACTAAAACCATGTCATTTGAAATCCATGTATTTTTAACTCCTTTCATTTGAAATGCCTCTTCAAATCAAGTCCCTCTATCCAAACGCAACCTGATCTTATTTCTGATTATTCAGGACAAGAGAAATGTAAGATTGGGATTCACAAATTGGATAGACTAAATTGTGTCTTATGAGGCTGGAGATTAAATATATTAGGCATATATAAATATATTAAGAGATATTATATATCTTGTATAATATATTTTATATATCTTATGAATCTTTATTTTCCTTAATTAGAGATTTAGGGTAGATATGTTTTACTTCTATAAATACTTCCTTCATGTACTTTTTACAATCATTCAATGAAATCATAATTTTCCTATTCATTGTTTCTCTACATGGTATCAACGAGTCGTACGGCTAACGCCTTGATCCGACACCCTCTTTCGTAGTTGTTGATCGACACTCACTGTCGTTCAAACCTCCCAACTACCACCCTTCTCCATAAATCTTGATTATTGTTTTCATTATTGTTTAATCAAACTTCTCTACCGTGTCGCTGCAACTGCTAATATCTTGATTCTTTAATCAACCTCCATAACAGCCCACAACCTTTTCTTGATTCTTTAATCACAGCCTCACGCTAATATCTGGCTTTAAATCCCATAAATTATCAAAAACTCATCACAGTCGTACTCCATCTTCTTCGAAGCTTTTCCATGGCAGATTGCGGAGACCTGCAACTCCACCTTCCAGCGACCTCGATGGCCGCACATCCTCCTCGGCTCGCACAACTGACACCATCTTGTCCGACACAAATAACTCAGTTCCTCGCAGCCCAGACCGCATCGCGTCGCTCCGCGGCGTAGGCCATGGTCGTCGGCGCCTCTGCCCGCTCATCACGAACCCCTCCCACCTGTCAATGGTGTCGTGCTCGGGGGCACACCGACCGAACATGCCCAGAACTCCGGCAACTGCTCCCTGATCAGATCCACAACTCACTGGGTCAACTCGGTCCCCACTCACCGAGTCGACTCAGTCCTTACTCAGTAGATACCCATACCCTCAACTCTGGTAAAAACACCCCCCCCAAATCTACACACTCACTCCCCTGCTACATACACCCCCAACTCCTACACCCCCCCCCCCCCCGCACTTATGCACCCACTACCCTACTACATACACCCCACCCAGTACATAAACCTACTCTGCTAGTACATACACCACCTCCACCCACTCGACTATTTCACATGCCCACTCCATCCCTTGGATCTTGGACTTCGGGGCCTCTCATCATATCACAACTCACCCCCAAAATTTATTCGTTTCCTCTCCATATTCCGGCTCGGATGATGTAGTCATCGGTGATGGTAACGGTTTTCATATTTCGCATATTGGTTCCTTGTCGTTCCCTCATGTTGATATGTTAAAATTCTCAAACGTCCTTGTTGTCCCACAAATGGCCAAAAATATTATTTTCGTTTCAACCTTGTGTCGAGATAACGATGTTAACATTATCTTCGGCTCTACTTATTTTCAGGTGCGGGATGGCAAAACGGGGAGCATTCTCCTCATGGGGAGTCGCGTGGATAATCTCTATGTATGGCCGACTCGAGCGTCTACCTCACCTTCAGTCTTTGTCTCCGAAAAACAACCTACCACCATATGGCATGCCCGTCTAGGCCATCCATCCTCTAAAATCTTGTCTCACACCTTATCAAGGTTTAGCTTACAAACTACGAATTCAAGCCCTTTGCACTGTAACTCTTGCAATTGTATAAAAAGTCATAAACTGCCATTTTACGATTCTAGCATTATCTCTACACACCCCCTTGAAGTCATCTTTTCAGATGTTTGGTCATCTCCTGTCCAGTCAAATGAGGGTTTCAAATACTATGTCCTCTTTGTTGATCACTTTAGCAAATATATATGGATTTGCCCTCTAAAACGCAAATCTGATGTCCTCCCCACCTTTAACTCCTTTAAAAACATTGTAGAAAACTTCTAAAATACTAAAATAAAAACCCTATACACTGACAACGGGGGTGAGTCCATTGCTCTCCGATCCCTCCTTCAAACCCATGGAATCTCCCACCTAACGATTCCACCCCACACTCCTGAACATAATGGCATGTCTGAATGTCGTCACAAACATGTTGTTAATACAGCCTTAGCCCTCTTACATCACGCATCCATGCCTCTCACTTATTGGCCTCACGTCGTCTGTGTTGCAACCTATGTTATAAACCGTCTCCCTAAACCCAACCTAAACATGCAATCCTCTTATCAATATCTTCTAAAACAAACACCCCTCACCTCTTCGCCTCGAGTCGCAAGATGCTCCCTTATCGCCATCCCCACCGGCCCCCCAAGGCACTCGAATGGTAACTCGAGCTCAAAACATAATCTTCAAACCAAACCCGAGGTATGGTCTTACCAACACTTTATCTTCTGATACTAGAGCCGACAATTTGGGCCCGACCCGATGGGCCGGCCTGGCCAATCCGAAACCTAGTATGGGTTGGGCTCTAAAATTAGAGGCCCATATAGAGTTGGGCCTATTTGGTCCGATGGGCCAAATGGGCTAGGCTGAATTTGGCTCGTCGGCCCATGGGCAGCCCATTTGGCCCGATCAATTTTTTTCTTTAGGCAAATAAATAATTAAAATAAGTAAAGTACATTATTTTTAAATATTATTGTATTTTTTATTTTATTTTAACTTTGAAATTTGAACTTATGAATTATTTATATAGTGTAATGTATAAATAACACATTAGTAATGTATATTTTTAATTATAATTATTTGTATAAATAAAAAGTATACGGGAGTATGTGATCTTTGCTAAAGATATTTTTTTTTTAAATTATTTTATGGGCTGGGCCGGCCCGCTAACCCAGCGGGCTGGAGTGGACTAGGCTGGGCTCAAATTTTATAGACCCGACTAATTCATAGGCCGGCCCGACCCAGCCCACGAACAACACTTGGCCCGATGGGCTGGGCTGGGCCGGGCGGCCCGATTTGCCAGCTCTATCTGATACTGAACCTAGTTGTGTCTCTCAAGCATTAAAAGATGAACGATGGAGGGAGGCCATGTCATCTGAATTTAATGTCCTTCTAAAAAACGGTACTTGAGATTTAGTACCACCTGATGATTCTACCAACGTTGTTGGCTCAAAGTGGGTCTTCCGCATCAAACGAAAACCGGACGGGTCCTTAGACAAGTTCAAAGCTCGACTTGTGGCCAAAGGCTTTCACCAACGCCCCGGGGTTAATTTTTCAGAAACGTTTAGTCATGTGGTCAAACCAGCAACCATTCGAGCAGTTCTGAGTATTGCAGTCACTCAAGATTGGCCACTTCGACAATTTATGTGAATAATGCTTTTCTTCATGGTTCCCTTTCTGATACAGTTTACATGGCTCAACCTCCTGGTTTCATTGATAAGGCGTTTCCATCCTATGTTTGTAAATTACACAAATCCATTTACGGTTTGAAACAGGCTCCCTGTACTTGGTATTATGCACTTAGGACGTTTTTGGAAGGAATTGAGTTTATTCACACAAAATCCGATGAATCCCTTTTTGTGTACAATAAATCTGGCATTATTGCATATTTTCTTGTATATGTTGATGATTTGATTCTCACAAGAAATTCCATTCCCTTCCTTACCCGTGTGGCAACAGATCTTGGTTCGAAATTTTCAGTAAAAGACTTGGGTCCTCTTTCCTACTTCTTAGGTGTTGAAGTACTTCGTACCAACAACTCCTGCTTTGTCTCTCAACGAAAGTATGTAGTTGATCTACTCACTCGATACAATATGGTCGCCTCCAAACCTGTTCAGACGCCACTAGCCACCTCCGATCGCCTTACACTTCTTGATGGGACTCCTCTTGCGGATGCCACTCAATATCGACAAATACTTGGTAGTCTTCAATATCTTCAACTCACGAGACCCGACATTGCATTTGCCGTCCACAAGCTGTGTCAATTTATGCATGCTCCAACTGTCACTCATTGGGGAGCTGCCAAACGCCTCCTTAGGTGCTTAAATGGAATAAGAGATGTTGGAATCACACTACGACCTACCACCTCCTCCTCTCTACATTGTTTCACAGATGCTAATTGGGCTGGCAACAGTGATGACCGTTCCTCCATAAGTGCATATGTTGTTTTTCTTGGTGCAAATCCTATCTCTTAGTCCTCCAAGAAACAAAAATTGATTGCTCATTCCTCAACAGAAGTTGAGTATCGTGCTATTGTCTCTGCTGCTTCTGAAGTTCAATGGTTAAAATCTTTGTTTCATGAGCTATGCTTCATAATCTCACACTTGCCTATTATTTATTGTGACAACATTGGAGCCACTTATCTCTGCTCAAATCCTGTCTTTCACTCCAGAATGAAGCACATTGCAATCGATTTCCATTTTGTTAGAGACTTGATCAAGACATCTCAACTTAGGGTCTCACATGTCTCCTCTACGGACCAACTTGCTGATGCACTTACAAAGCCCCTCTCTCGACTCCGTCTACAACTTCTTATGACCAAGATTGGACTCTCCTACGACGCTCCATCTTGAGGGGGCGTATTAGGCATATATAAATATATTAAGAGATATTATATATCTTGTATAATATATTTTATATATCTTGTGAATCTTTATTTTCCTTAATTAGAGATTTAGGGTAGATATGTTTTGCATCTATAAATACTTTCTTCATGTACTCTTTACAATCATTCAATGAAATCATAATTTTCCTATATTCATTGTTTCTCTATAAAATAGACTAGTCCACGTTCCTTGAGGTTTGAGATCAAGATATGCTTGATCTATGCTTTCTGATTATTTTATATTCGAGATATGTGATTAATAAATCTGATTTTCTGTAAAGATGATTTTAATTTCGGATATTGAATTGGGAATTGGAGGATCTACATCGGGAATCCTCTTCGGCACACTTGTGTTGATTTAATTTCAGGGTAGCACAGAGAAGGGAGAGCTTCTCTCTCTAGAGAGTTGCTCCTCTCTTTTTCCACCGGTCTCCGCCGTCGGTCCGTCGCAGATTAGTCGTTCACGTTACCGTCATCATTTTGTCTCCTTCGCTGCTCTGTCTTTATTGTCCTATAACCTCAGATGTGTGTTGGATGTGTGTTGGTTTTCTGTTTCTCTCTAATCTTTTTTGGTATTTTGATTGTAGATCTACAAGATTTGGGTTGTGGATCTACAGATCTGAATTGTAGATCTGCAAGATCTGGGTTGTAGATCTACAAATCTGAGTTGTAGATCTGTTGTTGTTCTTTTGTGAGTCACTTTTTTTGTGGTGCAGATCAATTTGATGAGAACCACGATACGAAATACGAATAAATCCGTAATCCCTGGCTCAGGCTAGCAAGAAACGGGGCTGCAAATTATTTTGCAAATTGAATTCTATGAATTCTGTTATTTTCTCCTCTTCACACGGTAATTTCATCCTAATTTATAGAGATTTAATTCCCCCTAAAATATGCAAATATCCTAACAAACTAATTACCAATAATATCTTATAATTAATATTCAATAATATCTTCTAATATCCTAACTAATCGAAATATATTCTAAACGAATGCATAATTTATTTTGGGCCTCGACTTCACCTTGGCCTGTTAAATTTATTGGGCCGCCCTTCAACCCGGCTCTCGACTGTATGTAATTTTGAGCCCACGATCCTCATTCCCATCTCCTTCACGAACATCCTTGTCCTTAAGGATGGATTCAGAATTATCGGAGTCTGATTCACCTACGTTGATCAAGAAAACATGTTTGGTCTTATCCGGTCCAATCGAAAGAGCTTTTCTGCAATATTTTTCACAAAATTTGAAATATTTGTGACATGCTAAATTTTCCAACAATCTTGAATAGTCTTTCTCAACCATGATTTGAACCTTTTTCCATTGAGATCTTGCGAACTTTGTTCTTTTTTCAGAAATTAGTATTTCTTGCCTATTGCAGTCAATTCAATCTTCATCATTAACCTCAACAAACTTATCGAAAATTGGTGGTACATCATAACCACAATTTTCATCAAAATATTCATCGAAAATTGGTGGTCCATCATAACCACAATTTTCATCAAAATATTCATCGAAAATTGGTGGTCCATCATAACCGCAATCTGTTCTAATTTGTCTTCCCCCGTCCTCCTTGGGCGTCGGGTTCATCCATTTGTCAGAGCTTGTACCGAAGGTGCGGTGTTCTTCAGATGACGAACTTGACTTGATTCTTGACCCGGTTCTTGATGATTTCTTGTGTAACAATTTCGACATCATTCGTTTCATCTTGGCATCGATACTTTTGAATCTTGTTTCAATTTGATGAAATCTTGTCTCTAGTAACTCAATACGTTCCCTATGAGTTCCTACCATGACGATCGTGATTCTCGAATTGGTGCTTTCATTGAGAGTATTTGAGAATCACGATCGTCATGACAAGAACTCACCGTGAAAGAATCGAAATATTGGAGGCAAGATTCAATCAACTAGAAGATCGGTTTAATGGGATAGGCAATCGCGTGGAAAAAATTAATTTCACAATGGAGAAGATGGAACTAAGGATAGCCAGATTAGTACGCAAGAAATCATCAAGCAAGAAATCATCAAGAAACGGATCAAGAACCAAGTCAAGCTCGTCATCTAAAGAACATCGCGTCTTCGGTACAAGCTACGACGAAGGGGTGAACCCAACGCCTATGGAGCACGAGGGAAGAAAAATCAAAACAAATTGTGGTTATGATGGACCACCAATTTTCGATGAATATTTTGATGAAAATTGTGGTTATAATGTACCACCAATTTTCGAGGAGTTTGTTGATATTTTGGTTGATGATGAAGATGGAATTGACTGCAATAGGCAAGAAATTTGTATCTGTTGTAGTTTTTTTGTGGGTCTCTTTTTGTGGTTGGGCTCCTTGAGATAGACTCGAGAGCCTTGGGTTCTAGTTTTTGGGATCGGGTACTTGGTGGAACTTTGCCTATTTTTTTTGTTTCTTATTCTTGACATGAAACACCTAGTGTGGGGTTGTCTCGTTTAAAGTTTGGAGACCTGGACATCCGTTAAGACAAGGCAAAGGGAAACTCGTCTTTTCTCTTCTCACGATTGAAGTGAACGGCAATATCCGCATTGATTTGAAGATCAAGATCTTAGTTCGTGATTTGTAATTCTATTTGATGATCTTATAAACCCCTCCTAAAAAAAATAGGGTAGCACAACAACACCTTTGGTACTACTACACATTTAAGCTTGGAGAGCTCTTTTAAAAGCTCTCCAAGTGGGAGCTGTCCAAGCTTAAGGGCTCTCCAAGTGCAATTTAGCTTGAAGAGCTCCCACTTGAAGAGCTCTTCTAAAAGCTCTCCAAGCTTAAATGTGTAGTAGTTAAATTTCCCCTCCCAAGAGATAGAAGTCCGATTTGATCTGATCAAGGCAGCAAAAAAGCTCCCTAAAATCTCCTTGTCTATTCACCCTCCTAGCTCGATGTGACATTTCTTAAATATTTACTATATCAAAGTGTTTTTTTTTTTTAACAAAAAAAAAAGCGATTATTTTTTTACACTCATCAGACCTCAATAAAATACTGTATATGATTTCGTCTCAACTCCTCCCTCATCCACACAATATAACAACATAAAATAAAGCAATATTCTGATGGAATCATCATTTACCCGTTTAATGCATGCATTCTTATACATGTGTGTATATATATTTCAAAGATTAGATTCCAAGTTGCAATACTAATCCCACCTTTAAAGTGAACGGATATGCATCTGCCACTTCAATTTCTCTTTCCTTTTCATTCATTCTTTTCCACTAAAAATTATGGCCAAATTGCTGCATTTTGTCGCGAATATTTCACTCTACTTGTTCCTTTCACACATAATTAATAGATGCTCTTTCTTTAAAAACATTTAACCAAACTCTAATGCCTTAATTTAGTTCTCCATCAATTCTTTAAAAAAATAAAAAAGATATTCTCATTGGGCATGTTTGGTTTACAGGTTGGGATAGATAAGGTAGAATAGGATTAGATGGGATTGCATTATTTTTTGAATTGAGATTTGTGTTTGAATTGATGGATTAAATTTTGAAATTTCTTAGGGATAAGTTTTGTTTTATGTTTGCATTATCCCACCTTCTTTTTGGGACTAATAAACACTCAAATAAATGATTAGGAAGGATAATAATTTCGGGTCTATTTTAATCACGGGTTTAATTCCTGTAAACCAAACATAGGAATAATTGGGATAAAACAATTTATCCTGTTTAATCAATTAAACCAAACATGCCCTGATATTCTCTTTGTGTTTAAAGAGACGTGATTAATCTCCACTTATATCATTAATCAATCTTTCACTACTCACCTTCACAAATAAGTGACGTTTTAACATCATTTATTTGTACACAACTAAATGATATTTTAACATTTTTTATTCAAAATTTACCCTCTTTTTTACTTTAAAAAATTTTCTTGATTTCTAACTTACCTTTATTAATTATGAGATATCTTTCATTCTACTTTTTCTCATGGCAAGTCTTCTTTCCATACACACTTGTCAATATATGAAGATAATAAAATGTTTATATATAAGAAGCTAAAATTAGAGTACGTGTATAAGATAATTTCATTTATTAATTAAGGGTAAACTTGTTAATACATACTTTTCTTAGTTTCATCAAAAAAAAAAGTTAAAACGTCACTTATTTGTGAACGATAGGAGTAATAGAGTTAAAATTCAATTCGGTATGTAACTTTAGGCCTTTTCGTAAAAGGTTCTGAAAAAATTAAGATTTTCAATTTTGTTCCACAACTCCGTAATTGATTCAATCTCAGTTCAGAAGTCACTCAAATTCCACAAACAACATCATATTGGTGAACCTTTAATTTTGCGGGGAAATTTAAAGTTATGAGATGAAAATTAAGTTCAAAATCCGGCAAAAAAGAGACTAAAATCAGACCAATTATAAGTTATGGGACGAAATTGAAAATTCTAAATTTTATGAAACTTTTTGCGAAAAAGTTAAAAATTGTGGGACGAAAACTCTTACAAAGTTCAAAGTGAGCCCGTCACACGAAACTTGTCTAGGGTTGATTTGCCATCAATAAAGCTTCTTTCTTTATGATCATTTCAACGGTTCTCCATAATATATATGGACATAAACATCAAGATAAAAGAAAATATTCCCTCTTCTTTACAGGCTTTCACAGATTCCCTTAGAACATATATAGGCCATTAAATGACCTTATATTAAAAGTTGTAGCATTTTGCAGCTATACATATATATCAAGTTCATAACAAAACCATTATATAATATCTCTTAAATTAAATGAGCTGCAGTGGGAAACAAATTGAGATCCAATTTGAAGATCCAAACCCGCAAAAATGGTGTCACCCTCTGAAAGAAGAAGTATTCACAAGATTGATGAGCAAAGAAAATCCCCTAGTATACAAATCTGGATCATTCTTTAGCCCTTTCTTGTTCGGAAAATTCTTCGATCCATCGGACGCTTTCCCGTTGTGGGAGTTCGAGTCGGACGTGCTGCTTCCGACGTCGAATAATACTCCGCGCAACCTCGATTGGTACCAAACGGACACTGATTATGTACTCAAAGCAGAAATACATGGTGAGTTTAATTTTTTTGTAAAAATATTATTGCGTGATCATGTCATTTAATTGAAGCTATAGATTTAAAGGACAAGGTGCATCTATTATTTCAAGGTCAAATAAATTTTTTAGTACAAATAAACTAATGTATTGAAATTGTACAAATACTTCCTTGGCCTATTTTATTGGTGCTTGCAAATTAATAAAACATTTTTTCTTAAATTTAAATAAACATATATCATATATGAACGTTTACTAAACCAAAATAAAGAGTTATTTCATTTTTTTTTATATTTTAATTTAGTAGAGTAGTATTTCGATCTTATTTATTAATGAACGCGTTTCTTGATTTTTGCATATACTTCCAACCTAAAATATGAAATTTGTATTTATTATTTATGTGTGTTCTTTTTATGTTGACATATAGAAATGTTATTATATTTTTTCTTCTTAAAATTAGGAATTTATCATTTAATTGCGCTAGTTGAAAAAACTTACATATATTTTGAATTAAAGGAAGAGATTTCTTTTTCAATTTTAAAAAGTAGTTTGTTTGCACCAAAAAAAAAGTCCCTTTACTTGAATTGAAATCGGAGAAAAAAAACCTTGAAAGGTTTAAATTCACTAAAAAAAACACTTTTAAATGTTTAATTACTCGGATCTGAGCCTGTGGTACTACTTGAAGGGTTTAGATGTACTTTTTCTCTAAACTTAATTAATTAGGGTCTCTTTTCTGAATTAATTTCATGAGGCAACACACCATTTTAAAATTGATTAGGACTCGTTTTACTCGCCTCGATCGATCCTAACTATGGAATAATACATTATTTGTCATTTTGTCCCATGTATTTTAGCATAAGTATAACAGAGCAAATAATTAATGCATTATTATGATGGTGAGTAGTATGACTATTTTATCTAATTAATTAGTTTTTGATCAATTGTGATATATGAAAAGGAGTCAAGAGTGTGGAAGTTAGTGTGGAAAATGGAAAGATTTTGGAGATAAGTGGAGAATGGAAGCAATTACAAAAGGAGAGTAGTAGGAAAAAGGAGTGGAGGAGCAGTCATTGGTGGGAAGAAGGGTACGTAAGGAGGATTGAATTGCCTGCAGATCAACAACAAATTGATTGGACTAAATCTGAGGCTCATTTCAAAAATGATCAACTTTTGGACATCAGAATTCCAAAGATACCGCCACACAAATAGCCTAGGGAAGAGGCCAGATCACGTCCGACTATTGGGATTACACATCTGTGTGCGTGCATGATTAATCACATGTCAATATATCATATGATTTATGACATACATTTTCTCTAAATAGTGCTGCTATTTTTCTTAGTCGTCTATTTTTAATACAGTATTTTTTATGTTTTACAAAGTTCAAATTGACTTTGGTCACATGTGTTGTGGATATAATTGGGGAATTAGGACACATTTCGTTTTAAAACAATTTATTTTATATTCTATAATAATATGGATTTATAATCACTTCAAAAAAGATGTTGTTTACATATGGGAAATACCGACAAATTTTAGGTCAAAAACCATGGTTGCCGACGGAAATATCGACCGAAAAATTCAGTCGGAGCAAACCTCGTCGGTAATTATTATCGACAGAAAAAAGTAGTCGACAATTCCGATGGAAATGTGTCCGTCGGGAATATCACGACCCCGTTTACGAACCGGGTCAACGTTCCGTCGATAAATTACGAAAAAAATAATTAAAAAATAAATTATTTATGTTGGTAATACCGACGGAATTGCAGACGGAATTTCATTTCCAATTTCTTTTTTTGGCAATATTTTTCCGTCGAAATCCGGAAATACCAACGGAAATTGATTTTATAATTAAATTTTTTCGAAATTATTTCACCAGAAATCTGTCGGTAAATCCGTGCTATTACCGATAGAAGTTTCCCTCAATAAACTAAGTTCAAAAAAAATTGTAGGTTGGTGTTGGACATGACCGACCCAGCCCCGGACTGGATGCGACCCGACCCGCAATGTGCAGAATATTGGCTAATACTCCCTCCACTTTTAAATAAATGTCATTTTAACAATTTTCAACATATTAAGATATATAATCATGGACCATTTTACCCTTCATTAATGATAATTAATTTTAATATTAAATTTATGTTTAATAATGAATGTGGTCAATATTGTAGATGATATTCATGTATACAATAATTAAGGTTTATGCATGATTTATGTTATAGTACTATATTTAAAAGGAAAAAAGCTTAAATCAAGATAAATAAAATGGAGAGAGTACAATGTATAAGAAGGGTAAAATTGTCAAATTTGAAGAAAACAGTGTAGAATGACACTTATTTAAAAAATATTAAAAAAGGCAAAGTGACATTTAATTAAAAACGGAGGGAGTATATTTTTGGCCTAGTTGGGACTCGAACTCGGGTGTGTGGGCGCCTAGTGAGGGGTACCTACCACTCGAAAAAGTCTAAAATCTTCCAACAACAATTAGTTAATTGAAGTGTCGAATAAATATGAAGAGTGATCACCCTCAAAAAGGAAAGAGATTAGAGATGTACGCAGACTTAGTTAAAAAAATTATGCAATTATTTGTTATAAAAATCATGCAATTATTTGCTATAATATAATCGTTTTTAATAAGTGAAAATTAAGGACTATTTTGTGCCATGAAAATAGGTTACTAGAAAAATGTCACATTCTTTAGGGTTAGTGTTGTGTGAAATATTTGGGATTATATTTTTTTTAGTCCATTAAGTTACCACATTTTTTAATTTAGTCCACCAGAATACTACTTTTTGAATTTAGTTCATTAAATTTCGATTTATTATGATTTTGGTCCAGTTACCTGCTATAGCAGGTTTATCAGGTCATTTTTTTAAAACACACCCCATAAAATGTTATACACACCCACACCACACTAAAATTCAAAAATCATTTTTTATTACTACACACACCCCAATTTTTTAATTGTGGTTGATATTGAAGGTTGGCTTACAATTTATTAAGAGTTATTTTAATATTACTTAAATTATTTATTTTTTCGAAATTTTATAATTTTTTTAAAAGTTATTTTCATATTTATTAAATGTTAAAAATTCAACATCTCATTTCACCTCCTTCTCATAAATTTTATTTGAAATTTACTTTATAAATTTATTATAATTAAATATAATATAAATATTTATTTTTATTGACTTAATCTAGTCTTAATATCATATATTTTGCAAACATTTTAGATATATCTTCTCAATTCATTCTAGGGTTAGTCTTATGTGAAATATACATGCATTTCATACAAATTTGATCAACTCAAAACTCTAAGCCCAAAAGTCAAATTAAAATAATTTAAAAAAATTTGCGGGTCATAAGCCCAGATTCGGGTTACCCATAAAATTTGCGGGTCGCAAACAGGTGGTTTACTACATGACCAAAATATTGTTACAAGGCCAAAAATTTAATACTACATGTCAAAACATTCTGTAAATTCATCCAAAAAATTAAATGTCCAGAATATTTTTGGACATGTAGTAATACACTTTTGACCTTGTAGTGATAAAAGTTTGGTCTTGTAGTAACATTGTTTTAGTCATGTATTAGCTGAATAAGTCAGAATTATTTTAGTAATTTTGCTAAAAAAAAATAAGTGTCCAGAATATTTTTGGACTTGTAGTAATACACTTTTGGTCTTGTAGTGAAAAATTTTATGTCATGTAGTAACATAATTTTGGTCATGTAATAAGATAGTAATATTTTATAGCGAAAATAAATATTATAATTAAGGTTGACCCGCTTTGACGATCATGCAGACTTAAGAGGGTCATACTTAATTAATTGAGAACTAGGTATGAATCACATATATCGATCTCATGAAGACATTCTCACAACGATATCAAACTAATGAAAATCATAATTCATTCATGCCAAACGCGTACTCATTGTACGATTAAATTCATGCAAATCATAATTCAGATATATCAAATTCATTATGACATGTTCACGATAAAATTAAATGAACATAAAAGACCTGACCTCTTTAGCTTTACCCAATAAAGTACTAGCTGGTAGTACCAATGTACTTATCGTTCGGAGACCAGCCTCGGTTAATAGGTTAAGTGTCGTGGTCCAGCTACTAGGTTGGTTCTCCATGACTCCGCTTTCTTTTCTGTAATCTTGCTCTCTCGAGCTCTTCTAGCACCTCTAGGTTCTCAAGTTAATTTCTCTGTACTCGTCATTCTCACAATAAACAAGGTACAGTAATCATAAATACTCATAGAGTTATCAAGTTCGTGTTATCGAGAAGGTCGAAAGTACCTTCCAACATCGTGTTTAATCTAACTCGTAAAGAATAAAACATAAATCATACCTAGTTGTCATTGGCCATATCATCATACCTAGGTCCACATAGATCAACATTCTATCATTGTTAACTTGATTCCCCAAGAAATCCACGTCTCTTATTCATCCTTATGCATATCTGCTTCTGATATACTCAGGGACTTGGACCTTTAGGTCCTGGCTACTCTGTGCTCTTACCTCTGGTGGACCTCAAGGTCCTAGGTATTCGTCTCATGCATCACAGTCTCCGTAATTAATAAGTCCTTGACTCGTAACGAACCCCTGGGGATCGAACCTTCAGGTCCTGGATACTTGGTATACTCTTTTGATCTTAACCCTGGACCTTAAGCTCCAGGCTCAAGCCTAGTTGTTAAACAAATGTGTAGATTTTTGGGTCTACGCATACATCACTCTTGAATCATGCCTACAAAAGTGCATCAAAGAAGGGACCTCCAACGCAGGCTCTCAAATGCTCAAGTAATAATCGCAAACATCAATTATGCAACTTAAATATGAAATAATTTCAGAAACATAGGTAAAATAATTTATTATCCATAAACCTCAAACACAAATCAGCTATAGGATCTCGGTCTCCAGTTCCAGTAGCTCTAGTAGTCTTCCAGGTCTTAATCCTTAATGATGTGGATCAGCTTCTTTAACCTCTGCATCCTGTCTAATCAACAACATTCATCCCAATTGTATCTTTTCAGAGCAGTCCTGGGAAGTCCTTAACACAGGAACAACTAATTCTACCACATCTCAAACAATATTCTCAATAGAATAGTAACGTCAGTAACTTGTCAGAGTAATAATCCTTGTAAAATAAAAATAAGAAACATAAGTCGTATTTCAGGAAATTATAATTCATTACGCCCATATCCTTGCGAGCTGCGAAACTCTTCATGGATATTGGTTCAGGAATATCAGGCTATGGATGTGTCGTAGATGAGCTATCTGCTCCTCGATCATAATCGACGGTTGATACGTGCCTCCTCCTCCTACGAATGGATCCACTTAGGAGGTTGAGTTGGAGGGCGCTCCTCCTTTATTCTCTGGTCGAGGTACCGTGGAACTGGATCTCCAGCTTCTGGACGGATCACCATCTCCGGATTCTCCATGCCTCATCTTCATCATCCATCTTTTCTGAGGAGGGTGACCTTGGTTATCGTTCTGGGATGCCTCCTCCTTCTCTACCCGCTCGTCCTCAATCTCTTCTTCTCTCAAGGGCTTTGGTCAGCTCCGCGAATAATTTCTTCCAAATGTCCAGCCTAGATCATTCTCTCGATCTCATTTCTCAAGTGATAACACTGGTTTGTGTCATGTCCGTATTCATTATGGAAACGATAAAACTTGGCCGATTTAGGCTTTACAGGCCTCCTAAGTTTAGTGCATGGGAATTTAATTTTCGGACGATCTTCAATGGCCCCCAGCACCTCGGCAAGCTCGAGCCTTAGAGGTGTGTATCTCTCATATCCTCCTCGTGTCTCGATCCTCTCTTCTCAGCACTCTTGGGCGGATTAGGGTTGGGTTTCTTCACCGCACGCTCTTTCTTTTCCTCCTCAGGCAAAGACTTGATCTCAACCCTTTCGACCTCTCTTACCTCTTCCAGATCAACATATCTTCCAGCTTTGTACAGCAGCTCATCAAAGGTCAACACAGGTTCCATCACTAGAATAGTGAACAGGTCTTCTTTTCTGAATTCATTATCTCTTGCTCCTCTTCGACCAATCTCTACGGCCTGCGTCACCACTCCAGCAAGCTGCTCCTTGGTAAGAAGAATCAACTCTGGACTCATAACGGGTTGTTGAACTCCACTCTTCAAATTCTCCATAGATCTTATTGTAGTAACACCAGTCGGTATAATCAGTGGAAGGTTTACCATCGTCACACCACCGTTTCCTGTTGGAATCATAGGGGGAACAGGTACAACCTCGGTGCACCCTCCACCATTCTCTTGTAATTTATAATATTCTTCTCGTTTCTCAGTCATATTCAGGTATGGTGGAACCAAATCTCGAACGAATAGAATAAAGACCTCACGCCTTAACTCAAACTTTCCACAGACGGCGCCAGTTGATGTGTAAAAAAATAACACACAACGAAATGACAAAACTAACCTTGATCTACCGGTAAGGTAATATACCAAAACGGTGATGTACGAAGCTGCCTTGTAGTTGGCGTTGCTCCAGTACCTACAAAGCACACCAGAGGGATCTCCATCGCGGGGACTCCGGCACTTAAGTCAGATTACCGGTGACCTCCGAAAGAATGTGTGGTCGGAGAACAGTCAACCGGGCTAAAATCGTTCTCCACAGTGTGTGCAAATATATGAATACGTAATGTATATTTCAGATATAAGTTATCATAGAATTCTGATAAGTAAACTTCTCCTCATGATCTTAATTATAAGTAGTCTCATAAATAATCTTATTTATTCATGAGTATAGTGTGTGTTTGGTGTTCAGATAACGTGATATTAATTCTCCTTCTAATGAATATATATAGGCGTACTTGGCGAAAGGGTTATCCACTTCCCCAATTCTCTCAACTACCAGGTAGTGGGCTTAAGTAATCTTTAGTCAAAGGCTCACCTGCCTCAATCAGCTCACCCGAACTCCGAGAAAGGCGGAAATGGTCGAATTCCTCAGGCACATTTTGTTATTCGCATTGTGGGATCCAACTAACTACGTGAATCTCGTACTTCAAACCTCTAGCTCCTTCAGGTGCTCGAGCTCCTACAGGCTTAAACTCCACAAATTTAGCTTCTGGCTCAACAGCCCACCTAAAAAGGTGGAAGCCTCAAGACTTCTTCATATCAGGGCCAATCCTCGTTGGGCTTTAGTGCAGTTCTCCATAAACCTTTGTAAATGTGGGCTTGGGCCTTCTATTAGGTCCTGGGCCTTGAGGCCCAGGGAAGGTCCCAGCCCATATAATATGGCCCACAATTGGGGTATCAACTAACATGGGCCCAACTCATCATATGATGGGCTTTAATCACATAATTTAAGTGTAATTAAAGAAATAAATAGACAAATAACATATAATAACATTGCTTGTATATTCCACGTGCCTAGGGGTGGGTAAATATACCGAAATTTCGATATACCGGGCTTATCGTACCGAAAAAATGCCGAAATTATCGAAATTTTCGGTACGGTATGGTATCGTACCGATATTTTCGGTATGATAACGGTATGGAAAATGGTCATACCGCGGTATTTCGGTATATACCGAAAATTTCGATAAGTTCGATATACCGAAAATATCGGTATATCGGTATAAAATATCGAAATATTAATAAAATAATTATTTAATAATATAATTAAAAATTTTAATTAAAAAAATAAATTTTAAAATTCTAATTTCTAACTAAAACCCTAGATCTAACTTCCAAGTTCCAAAACTCAAAATTCTAACTTGGGCCGCTGCACGCCGCCGCTCCACGCCGCCCTCCACTCCTTCGCTGCACGCCGCACGCTCCACGGCGTCCACGCTGCCGCCACTGCACACCGCCCACCGCCGCGTCTCCACGCTCGCGTCGCCGCTGCACGCCCGCCATCAGGTATGTTTTGGAATTTTTACAGATTTTAGTATTTATGAATATTACAGATTTTAGATTTTGGGATTTTGAGTTCATATTAAGGATTTTGGGATTTTGGAGTTATGTTGAAATTGGTAATCGGTAATTAATATTTTTTTAAGTTTTTAAGAATTTTCTTAATTAGGCAGCAGATAGTAGATTTCTTGATTTGGTTGGTGTAGAGTTTCAAAATAGCCTATTAAGTATTATATGCTTAAATGCTTGATTTGAAAGATGGATTTAAAAAATATAAGTGTTTTGTTAATTTGTTTTTAAGAGTTTTATTAATTTGTACAGTAGATTAATGATGCTTCACTAATGATTTAATTGATTGGTTTTATCAATTGATTTCGTAGTCATCATGATTTTGTACAGTAGGTTAATGTTTGTTGCTTGGTTTTGTCAATTGATTTCGTAGTCATCATGATAGTCGAATTTTAATTGCTTTGCTCTGTTCTTGCGGTTACTTAGTGCAATGTATGTTGGTATGTTTGTTTAGTTAGATACATTAAATATAGATTATTAGATTTTCTTATACATTAGATACATTAATTAGTTTTTAAGAGTTCTGTTAATTTGTTTTATAAATATCAGATTTTATTTTTATAACTTTCAGTTTTAATAATTATTTCTTTTATTTTTCAGATGGAATCTGAATCTTCTCACATGCTTCAAAGTCCATCTGAAACACCAAATACAACAGATATTGATCCACGTGATCGTGAGGATAGTACAAGTCGAAAATGAGCAAGGCACGAATCGATGAAGCCTCCGATAGTTCCTAAACAACATAGAAGCATATATTGGGATCATGTTAAGAAGGAGACTCGAACAATGGATAGTGGGAGCATTAAAGTACTAGGGATATGCAATTACTGTAGTGTTGAGATTCCCGTGACTCTAGGAAGTACTAGTGGATTGAAAAATCACTTGGAGAAAAGGTGTCAGTCAAGTCCATTGTACCAGAAGAGTAAAAGTGAGAAAAACCAAACGGTGTTGACAAATGAGAGTATTGGGCAAGGAAGTGATTTGGTTCCTCACAGTTTTAATCAAAAACGGTGTGAAATGAAGGTTACGGAGTACGTGATTAAGGATGAGGTCTCTTTTCGAGCCGTCGAAGGGAATGGGTTCACAAGCTTGGTTCATGAATTACAACCAAGATTCAAAATCCCTGATCGAAAGAAAGTTGCAGGTATGGTTTACGATTTATTCTTAGTAGAGAAAACTATGATAAAATCTGTGATTGGTAGTCAAAGAGTGAGTATTACCACTGATACTTGGACATCCATTCAAAGCATAAATTACATGGTCATCACAGCTCATTTCTTAGATAGTGAATAGAAATTGCATAAAAAGATTATTAATTTCACAAAAATTAATAATCACGTTGGGGAAGAAATTGGCAAGATGGTTGAGGTTTGTTTGAGAGAATGGGGGATTGACAAAGTTTTTTCAATTGTAGTTGATAATGCATCTTCTAATCATACTGCTATTGATTATTTGAAGAAGAGGATGAAAAGTGAAAATACATTGTTGTTTGATGGGAAATACTTGCATTTGAGGTGTGCATGTCATATTCTTAACTTAATTGTTAAGGATGGTTTGAAAGAGCTTAATACATCGATTAAAAGCATAAGGAATGCAATTAGTTTCATTCATTCTTCCCCTGCAAGATTGAATAAATTTAGGGAGTTTGCTGTGCTTGCCAAGTTTAATAATATGTCGACTTTGCCTATGGATGTCAAAACTAGGTGGAATGCAACTTATAAAATGCTTAATGTTGCATTAAAGTTTAAGAGGGTTTTTGATAGGATGTCTGAAGAATCAGTACCTTTTATGAATTATTTTCGTGAAAAAAATGAAAAAGGTAAAGAAAGGATAGGACCTCCTATTGAAGATGATTGGGAGAATGCAAAATCTTTTGTGCATTTTTTGAAAAAGTTCTATGATGCCACTTTAGAGCTAAGTGCATCCAAAACTCCTACTTCTCAATTGATTTATCAATCCATGGTTGCATTGCAAATTGAGATTGAGAAAAGGAGTAATGATGAATCGGATCGAACTCTTAAAAGGGTTGCTAATGCAATGAAGCTTAAATTTGATAAGTATTGGAGGGATTGGGATAACGTGAATCCTTTGATTTTTATTGCCAATATTTTGGATCCGAGAAACAAGTTTCAAATGATCAAGGTTAGTGTCAAAAAATTAGGAGGTAATCAATTGAGAGTTCAACAAGTCCTTGATATAATGACAACGAATTTGGTAACTTTGTGGATGGAGTATAAGGGAATGAATGATGTCATGAATGTTGAGAAACAAAATGTGCAAATTGAGGATGCTAGTGGAGATGGTTCTAGCATTGTTGGTGGTGATGGTCTTTATGATGAATTGTATGGTGATGTGGCTGCACAAAATGAAGAAGAACAACTTCAAGAGATATCCAACGAAGTGGATAAGTATCTAGCCGATGATATTGAAAAACGATCTAATCAATCTTTCAATCTTTTGGAGTGGTGGAAAGGGGGTGTATCTAAGTACCCTATCCTTTCAATTATTGCAAAGGATATTTTTGCAATTCCAAGTTCGACCGTTGCTAGTGAGTCGGCTTTTAGTTTGGGCAAAAGAGTTGTGGATCCTTTTAGGAGTAGTTTAAGTCCTAAAATGGTAGAAGCATTGGTGTGCACTAGTGATTGGCTAAGAGGAGAGGAGATGAACTTTTATAAGGATCCAACCGACAATGACCTTGAATTATACAAGGAAATTGAAGAAATTGAAAGGGGTAAGAGTTTATATTATAAATTTTATTAATAGTTTTTAAATTTTATTAGCATAGTTTTTAAATTTTATTAGCAATTCCATGTTTTTAAATTCCTACGGTACAAAATCATGATGACTACGAATTCCTACTGTACAAATTTTATTAGAAATTGAAAGGGGTCATGTTTTTAAATTCCTATTTTATGATATTTTTTGTTCACTCTTTTTAATTCCTCTTTTGCAGCTTCAATTACGAATCAAGATTCTGCTCTTACTACCGTCTAATCCTAAGCTTGAAAAGGTAATATATTTATTTTTTACACTTTAATATCTATAAATTGAAATTGATTAAGTTTTATCTTTTGCAGGTTTTTGGAGATTATTGAAGTTGAACGAGAATTGTAGTTTGTATTGTTGAATTTGAATGAAAGTTGTATTTTGTATTATTGAATTTGAAGTACGATTGTATTCTCTTTTCATTTGTGTTTGATACTTTGATATATTCAGCTATTATGATTTTTATAATTAATTTAGGTATTTCGATATAATTCGGTATACCGATATTTCGGTATGATTCGGTATACCAATATTTCGATATTTTTCGGTATTTCGGTATTTTTCGATATTTCGGTATTTTTCGGTATACCGATATTTTCGGTATGATTCGGCGTGTCGATATTTCGGTATGATTCGGTATATACCAAAAATTCGGTATGGTACGATATACCGAAATTTCGGTACGACATTCGGTATGAGATTTTTTATACCAAATTTTCGGTATACCGAAATTTTCGGTATGATAACGGTATCAATATTTTCGATATCGAAATTTTCGGTATGATAACGGTATGGCGCGATATGGTTCGGTATACCGTACCGAACCACCCCTACACGTGCCTTTATCTTATATGACGACACATTTTTTCAATATTTTAAAATTTAATCACGTTAAAAAATAATAGAAATTAAATTAATTTAATAAACAACGGATACTATATTATAAATTAATTTTGTTTAATGTGATTTAATGTTATGTAAAAAAATAATTAATTTTATCCAGTCATAAATTAATATTGAATTTAACACAAAAATTAATTTGATAAACTTTGAATTGGATCACAATTTTTTAATTAAATTTCTATTGCTCTATCTTAACCTAGTTTACTATTAGCTTCTGTATATATATTTTTATTTAAGACACTCCAAATCAAAAGTATTACACAAATCTCCACCCTCTTCTATCACATCTTTTTTATTATGAACATAATAAGGAAGAGTAATTACACTTTTATAAATTCAAGAATTAAATTATACTCCTAATGTGAATGTCACCAACATTTAATATTATGGGTGATCAGGTAACATACCTCGATTAAATAACATATTATTAATAAACTAGTTTTGGAATCTAATGTCACTCAAGATTAAGTATCTAAACTCGATTCTCGATTCTTAATCTGTAATTTTTAAAACCATGTTATCAATATATATTATATATATTATGAGTCTACTCTTCTTTAGTTCGAAAATTTTAAAATGTAAACAATATTCCATTTACTGATTTTCATATTGAATTGGTATAATGACGGGAGATAGAAACTTATTTAAAAGAAGTTATTTATTTGATTTCATTTTCCTATTTATAATTATTCGAGTATGATCATCTACTAACATTTGTGGTGAAGATTAATAGTAAAGAATTCTCTAAAGTTATCAATTCATATTAAAAATATTTCAGAAACTTAATTTCTTTCTTTCTTTTATATTGTAGATATTTTTCTATTAAGATCATTGTTGGGAATAAAATGAGATTTTGATTAAGATACCAAAACCCCTGATAATATGTCAAGATATATAAGTCAAATTTACTAAGTATGTTTCAGGACTATTGGAACATATAGATCAAGTTAGTTGAACAGCTGATGTGTTAGGCAACTTATAGATGTTAAGATACATAAGTTGAGGGGGAACACAAGCTTAGAAAATCAAGTTCCCTAAGGCTCAAAATCAGAAGACTTCAACCCTGTTTATAAGACAAAATCAGATGAGTTCAACATTGCTGATAGCACAAATCAAAAGAGTAGATCAGAAGAGTCAATCCTTCTGATAGTTCAAGTTTCAGAAGATCACTATCATTGAACCAATTCTACTGTCATGAACTCAATCAAGAGCTGAATAATAGAAGTGAAGAACAACAGAGTATATCAACACACTAAATCAGAAGAGCACAAACATAGTCTAAGTCAAGAGACAACTATGCTGATAAGAGACAACCTCATTGATGAGAAGAATATACATCAAAGCTTAATTCAAGTTTGATACAGTGAAGATGAGAAGCCAACTCAACTGAAGAAGTTAGTCAACACTGTTGATAAGCCAAGTCAGTTGAAGAGATAAGAGTGAGCACAAATCTGTCCTGATAATAAGAAAAGTTATCCTTAATCATGATTCAAGCATCAGGAAGAATGTCTATGTTGATTGTTGAAGATACAACTCAAACATTGGGAAGAGTGCAAACAAGTCATGTTGGGAATAAAATGAGAAGTTTTGATTAAGATACTAAAACCCCCTTAAGACATGCCAAATAAATAAGTCCGATTTGAATGAACATGTTCTAGGAATGTTAGAACATGTAGTTTAAGGCTAGTTGAGAAGCTGGAATGTTAGGCAGCTCTTAGAATGATAGATGCACAAGTTAAGGGGGAACACATGCTTTGAAGTCTACAAAGATCAAGTTCCCTCAAGGCTCAGAATCAAATTGACCTTAAGTCTGCTGATGGACAACTGTGCTGATTAAAGTTATTTCAGTTATAGAACAACCTATCTGAAGTTCATTTGAGTTGAAAGCATCATCAAGACCTAGTCTACTGAAGCAAACATCCAAGATCAGAAGGTTTGTCTCAGCAAGTCTGTCTCAACAACATTGTACCAGAACAGTTTGAGGACCTAGCCCAACTGTGCTGATAAGGTCAAGACTACCTGTCCAAAGCAATGAATGCTCAAAGACAAATCAAGAGATATGCATGGAAAAAGGGAAAGAGTCAAGTCAGCTGAAGAGCTAAAGCCAACATTGCTGATAAGCAAACTCTGCTGAAACTGATAAGCAGAACTGTCCAAATGATAAGGAATGTTGTCCTTATCATAGGACCAATCATCAAAAGTGATGTCCATGTTTGATCAAGTGAATCTTGAAGTCAGACATTGGGAAGAGTGCTTCAAAGTCAAGACAAAGAGCTCAAAACCGTTTATTTCCCAAATTAAGGACATGTCACTTTCAACAAACTGTCTTCCAGTTGCAGAGTTCAAAGAAGACATTTATAGAAAATTGAGGTTGTCTTTCCAACGGGAAAATCCTCAATTTTGTTTATAAATACAGAAGTGTGGAGACCATTTGAATGCATCCAACCATCCTGCAATCTAGAGGAAACTACAAGCTCAAAGCTTTCAAGCTTTCATAGAACATTCAAGTTTCCAGAAACACTTCATTCTAAGCTGAACCTCATTGTATATCCATACAAAGCTTTGAGAGATATCATGTTGGTCCTGAAAGGAGTATATAACAAGTGTATGAGGGGGGGAATACACTTGTATGCAATTTCTCTACAAACTTGATCAAACCAGTCTTCAGCAAGGTTGTCCTTGACAACTCTGCTGATATGATTAACTCTTCTAAAATAATCAAACTACTAAGTACTATTGAGTACTTAGTTGAATAACTATCTAAGTGAGTTATATGTGCGGAATTAGTGGTTGGCCCTTTAGTTTAACCTCCTTTTAATTCTGGAATCACCTTAACAGTTTATCCAGTTCAGGGAACTTGTCCAAATCTTGTTTTGCACAGTTTGAGATATGTATCTTTGAATGTCCAGTTTGTGTGCAGTGTTGAATGTATGTAAAGTACTTTGAATGTAAATCAACACAAGAGTTTATAGTGGTTCAGAGACTCAAGCTCCTACATCCACTTTCCCTGATTTAACAGGATAATTCCTTCACTCTTGGAATTAACTTGTTTTATAGTGCCAAGGTGCACTTGATCAACCACACCACTCCTTGGTGCCTTAATCCCTAGGATGTCAAGAGTCCTAGTACCCTTTCTCAATTCAGAACTGAACTGTTCTTCTCTTAACAGTCAGCTCCTTCCACTTCTACTACTACAACCTTCTAACTTTCTCACTTGAAAGGGGTAAGGGTTGAAGTAAGGTTCCAACTAATGAGATATCCTTTACAATGAAGATCAGTGTATACGGATAGGATATCTCTCTAAGCTTTGTATGAATTATACAATGGAGTTCAGCTTAGATGAAGTGTTTGAAGACTAATAATGTCTTTTGAGGACTTTGAAACTTCAGAGTAGTTGTAGTTGGATTATGTGGATTGGATGCTTCAAATAGTCTTCACACTTCTGTATTTATAGACAAATTTGAGGATTTGCCCGTTGGAGAGGCAGCCTCAAATGTCTATAAATGTCTTCCTTGAAATCTTCAAACTGGAAGACAGATTCTGATAGTGACATGTCCTTAATTTGGGAAATAAACGGCTGTAACCACTTTGTCTTCATTCTGCAGCACTTTTCCCAATGTCTGACTTCAAGATTCACTTGGTCAAACATGGACATCTCTTCTCATCAAAGATCCTGAGATAAGGACAACATTCTTTATCACTTGGACAACTCTACTTATCAGTTTCAGCAGAGTTTCCTTATCAGCAGTGTTGGCTCTTGAGCTCTTCAGATGACTTGACTTTTTCTCTTTCCATGACTTCTTAGAATAGATCTCTGAGCATATATGTCTTGGAAAAGTGGACTTGACCTCTTCAGCAAAGTTGGTCTTGAACTTCAAAGCTTGTTCTATTTCAATTGTGCTTAGACAATATTGTTGGACAACTCTTCTGAACTTGACATTTTTTGTAGTAGACTTGATCTTCAAGATCTATTCTACTTAGTTTGATCTTCAGATAGGTTGTTCCATTTTGACTTGACTTTGATCAGCATACTTGTCCTTCAGCAGACTTGGAGTCAATCCAGAAACTGAGCCTTGAGGGGACTTAAGCAGAATTAACTTGTAAGCATGTGTTCCCCCTCATCTAGTGCATCTATTTATCTAAGAGCTGCCTAACACATCAGCTTTCTACTTGTCTTAGTCTACATGTTCCAACAGTCCTGAAACATGTTCATCAAAATTAACTTATCTACTTGGCATGTCTTAGGGGGGTTTTGGTATCATAATCAAAACTCATTTTATTCCCAACATATCCTATCCTTTTACACTGAGCTCATTGTAAAGGATATCTCAAACTAGTTGGAACCAACATCAACCCTTATACCTTTCCAAAAGATAGATAGAAGGTTGTTGTAGTAGAAGTGGTAGGAATTGACTGTTGAGAAAAGAACAGTTCAATTCTGAGTTGAGAAGAGAGTACTAGGACTCTAACATCCTAGGGATCAAGGCACCAAGGAGTGGTGTGGTTGACCAAGTGCACCTTGGCACTATAAAACAAGTAATTCCAAGAGTGAATGAATTATCCTGTTAAATCAGGGAAAGTGGATGTAGGAGCTTGAGTCTCTGAACCACTATAAACTCTTGTGTTGATTTACTTTCAAGCATTTACATTCATACAACACAGCACACAAACTGATCTTTCAAAGATACATGCCTAAGACTGTGCAAATCAAGCTTTGGACAAGTTCCCTGATAAACTGTGAAACTGTTAAAGAGATTTCAGAACTTAAAGGAGTTTAAACTAAAGGGCCAACCACTAATTCCGCACATATAACTCCCTTAGATAGTTATTCAACTAAGTACTCAATAGTACTTAGTAGTTTGATTATCTTTAAAAAGTAAAGAGTTAATCACATAAGTAGAGTTGTCCAGGACAACCTTGCTGAAGTCTGTTTTGGTTAATATTGCAAAAGATTTGCATACAAGTGTATTCCCCCTCCCATACACTTGTTATATACTCCTTTCAGGACCAACATGTCAAGATAAAGAGCTTTAACTGTTTACTTCCCAAGTTGAAAATATGTCACTATCACAGATTATGTCCTCAAGATACACAGTCCAAAGAAGATGGAAATAGACAATTTGAGGTTGTCTCTCCAACGGACACATCCTCACTTTATTCTATAAATACTGGAGTTTGGAAACCATTCAAAAAAAAGGGGAAACTACAAGCATTCAAAGCACACAAGCCTTCAAGCTCTAAAAGAACATATCATTCTTAAGTTTCCAAACACTTCCAGTTCCCATCTAAGTTGAACCTATTGTATATCAATCAAAGTTTAGAGATATCATATCCTTATACAGTACATCATTGTAAAGGATATCTCGCCCTAGTTGGAACTAACCTCAACCCTTAAACCTTTCAAGGAAAGTTGGAAGTGTTGTTGTAGAAGTGTGAGAACTAGAACTGTCAAGTGAAGAACAGTTTAGTTCGAGTTGAGTGAGTACTAGGACTCAGAATTCCTAGGGATCAAGACACTAAGGAGTAGTGTGGTTGATTAGTGCACCTTGGCACTATAAAACAAGTTAATTCCAAGTGAATGAATTATCCTGTTAAATCAGGGAAGTGGATGTAGGAGCTTGAGTCTCTGAATCACTATAAACCTTTGTGTTATTTATTTACTGCTATTTCATTCAAGTAACACATTCATACACTGCACACAAAACTGATCTTTAAAAGATATATTCCACAAACTGTGCAAAACAGATTTGGGACTAGTCTCCTGAGAACTGTTAAGTTTAAAGAAAGTTTTTCAGAACTTAAAGGAGTTTAAATATAAAGGGCCAACCATAATTCCACACATATAACTTACTTAGATAGTTATTCAACTGATTACTTCATAGTTCTCAATAGTTTGATTATCTAATCAAAGTTATACATATTCGGAGAAGTTAACTAGACAACTATCCTGATAGCCGAATTGGCTTAAAAGAAAAAGAATTTGCATACACAAGTGCATTCCCCCCCCCCCCATACACTTGTGTCATACTCCTTTCAGGACCAACAAGTGGTATCAGAGCAGGGGTTCAAAGACCACTGCTTCTGAAAATCCATCTTGATTTTCAAAACCAAATTTAGTGTGGTCACTGAACTAATATTTCTAAAAAATCATCCATTCATACTCTGTGATTAATTATACAAATTTGCAAGTATGCCTAACAATGCAGTTCCTAGAAATGTTGTGGAGACAATCAACAACATGGGTCCCAACCCAGTCAACCATATATCTCACCATAAGCTACCAATGTTCTCAATTGAGAACTATGATTTTTGGAAGATTAGGATGAGAGCTCATATTGCATGTCTTCATGATGAGATGTTGAGAGTTATTACTAAGGGACCATTCACTAAGCCAAATCCTAAGGTTACAGCTGCACGAAAAGCTGATCCAAGAGAGCTACTGTCTAAGGATGAAGATGACTTCACTGCTGAAGAGAGAAAGAGACACAATCTCAATTATTTGGCCATGAACACTCTATATCAGACCATTTCAGATGTTGTAATAGGAAGAGTCTACCACTGCACAACAGCCAAAGAAATTTGGGATACTCTTGCAATCATGTGTGAGGGTATAAACAAAATCAAGGAGAACAAGCTCCAATACTGTGTAGAAATATAAACAATTCACAATGGAATCCAAGGAGACCATTGATCAACTTGCTGGTAGATTCACAGACATAATGAATGAGATAAACTCATTGGGAAAGGTTTACTCCAAGAGAGAGGTAGCACTCAAAATTCTAAGAAGTCTCACTCCAAAGTGGGATGTATACTCTGTGATGATGCAGAACACCAAAGATCTCTCTACCATGCCCATGCAACAAGTCTTCTCAGAACTCAAAGCCTATGAGTTTGATCTCAATAGAAGAAAGTCATGTGAGGAACCTTCATTGCCAACCAAGGGAGTGGCCTTCAAAGCCAAATCTGCTGAACCTAAAGTGCAGACCACTCCAAGACCATCAAAGTCAGTTTCTAAAACTGAAATGAAGGAAGAACTAGTCATCATGGCTAGAAGATTTGAAAAACTCAACTCCGGATTTGGTAGATACAAAAAATTATACCAAGACAACAAGGTCAGGAGAAGGTACAACTCTCCTGAAGCTAAGGCCGAGGACAAAAGGCCTGAAGAAAGGAGATTAGAGGACAAGTACTCTGATAGGAGAAAGTCCAGCAGAGCTGAACCTTCATCATCCAGAAGAAAAGATGAAACCAAGAATGATGACGATGAATACCTATGCTATAACTGCGAAAAGAAAGGGCACTTCTAGTATGATTGCCCTGAACTAAGCTCAAAAGAGAGGAAAGAGAGGCAAGCTAAAAGAGATAGAAGACTCAACAATAGAAAAGCCATGGTGGTTGGTGATGAGTCTCAAAGTGATGAAAGATCCAATAATCATAGTATGCATTGACGACGTTGCTATGGCACAAGAGGCCGATTGTGATCCAGTCACACGGGCGATCACTCTTCCGGCCCCTTTGTCTTGTTCTAGATTGTTTACTGCCCGTCCTAGTCTATCCGTTGATAAATTAAGGTGCTGCTCATTTTTTAACAATGTCGACTTAACAGGGGATTTTAGACTATGTTGCGACCAACCAATTCGGCTGCAACGTCTTGACAAGATTCTTTAGTTCGCTCAATATTGCAACAATACTATTCACTACTACACATTTAAGCTTGGAGAGCTCTTTTAAAAGCTCTTCAAGTGGGAGTTGTCCAAGCTTAAGGGCTCTCCAAATGCAATTAAGGGTTCTCCAAGTGCAATTTAGCTTGGAGAGCTCCCACTTGGAGAGCTTTTAGAGGAGAGCTCTTCTAAAAGCTCTCCAAGCTTAAATGTGTAGTAGTGATTCCAAATGATCGTCTTTCAATGGATGTCATTTGTAAAGGTAATTCATTTTAATTTTTGAATCCAATATATACCTGTATAAAGCCATAACAATATGATGGGGAGCACAACACTGGCATACACTATTTGTACCTTGCTATAATGTACACGCACGTTTCATAACAAATACAGTATTATACATGCATGTGTGTGTAGAAAATGAAAATTCATAAAAATATTATTGATGATGCTCCTTGAATTTGCTGCAGGTTTCTTACCAACTAACCAAACTACGGTGTAATGGGAGCGAGGAATTAAGTTGTTTGCCTTTAATTTGACCCTTCTCTTGTCCCTCCATTTCTTTGTACTAAGTTATGTTTATGTACGTATATGTTCATGAAAAAAATATATTTATTTATTTGAATAAGAAAGTTTATCCGTGTGCGTTTAACATAGTTTTTCCTTTTTTAACATTTTAATAGTTATAGTGCATAATCAAAATGGAGCTTCCTTTATTATTATTATATAAAATGGAATTCTATTAAATTTGAAAAAAGGAAAGTCAATTGAATAGACCCTTATCAATGTCAAATTAAAAGATAATATTAAGATGGGACCTCCTACGGATAGTGTCGTAATGACTACCGTAATCAGTTAATTTAAGCCATTAAAAATCTAATCTAAAGACTTAAACTTGATGACATGTTACCTTTTGTAGATTTTACGGTATGTATTGTCGTAATGTGTCATAAATTTGTATTTTCTATTAAATTAAATTAATTAAAATATATTATTGTAAAATTACATTTTTATCTTTATACAATAAAATAATTTATTATATTTATTAATGTAATTAAAATATGTAATGTTAAAATTACATATTTATCCTTATATTATTAATAAAATTAATAACAAAAAATAAATCAAATCAAATTCATTAAAACCTAGCTAATACATGCGTTTTCAATTTCATGGTTTTTTTCCTCCCTGTGACCCATCATCCGCCGTCTGCTATCATCCGCTGCCTTCCAGCCTCCGCCGACTGATTTGGGGCAACTTTCCGGTAGAGTGAGTGACGGCTTGAGCAACTATATAGCCAAATCCACAAATAAAACTGGAGCTAGCTAACACTACAAAATATTGGCGAAAAGGCAACGGCAATTGGCGACGGCAGGCTACCGTTACCAATTGGCAACGACATTGGTAACGGGGAGAAAAAAGGCGACGGGGGTGGGTGCCGTTACCTTAAGGCAACGGATAAGGGGACGGGAGTGGGCCTCGATGCGAAAAGGGGACGGCATATAATGGCCGATGCGAAAAGGGGACGACAGTGGGCCCCGATGCCCCATTTGGTAACGGCAGTTGGAAATTTAAAATAATTTTGAATTTATTTCAAATGTTTTTTTATTTGGAGATTTAAAATCATTTTAAACATTAATTAGTAAGTGTTACTACGATTTTTGCATTCATTTCACAAAAAATAATTACCAATATTGGTGATAAAATTCATTTCACATAAAATTTCATTTATAATTGAAATTTCATTTAAACTCATTCAAAATTAAATTAATTAAAAGGTCGTTTGTTTATAATTTGGGTAGATTTATTAGAATAAAAAATTGTAATTGTTGACATATTTTATTAATGTAGACAAATTAATTAAATAATACATAAATTGATTAGATAAAAAAAATCTGTGAAATTTTAGTTTAATTTTAATTTCATTTAAATTTATTTTTATTTGATTCTAGAAGATTGAAAAATTAGTAAAAAATTATTTAAGAAACAAATTTCCCCATTTACTCATATATTCGTGTTTTAACTTTTTCTCTAATTAATCATCTATACTTATCAATTGTTTTTTTAAAGAAATTAATAAGCTTGTGTGCTATACCACAAATCAAGAACCCTAAATTAGAGATAGAAGAACATTTTCCTGCATGCAATGCAAAAAGGGTTAAATCATATGCATTTTAAGTTAGAAAAATTAATTTAAAATAAAACGAAAACACCATTATAGTCTGGTAAAAAAATTGGGGAAGAAATACAAGTTAAAAAAGGTAACAAAACATTAATTGAACAACCAAATTAACCTCATAATTCGATCACCAGATAATAATAAATATAGAAAAAAAATCAGATTTATCATAAATTGAATTGAACAGAAACAATGTTAAGGTAATTCTATGAAGTGCATGTTTAATTTTAATTAAGAAAATTAAAATTCTTACACCAAATTAAATAGAAAGAAAATTTGCAATTTAATAAAAACATACCCATACATAAATATCTAGGAGTTGTTTTCAATTCGGTTCTTGAAGTAGTGACAATTTAATAAAAATATATCCTGGCGAGACGTCAAGTGGTACGGCTTATGGACGATTCACCCAGGCCGACATTGACCATGATATTGCTGAAGAACGGAGAGTAAATGAGGAGAGAGAGCAGCGCTTACTCCTACAAATGCAGCATTTACATTGACGTTGAGGATTAATTTTTATTTTAATGTTGTGTGTGATGTTATTTTAATTGACGTGAACATGCTAATTATGATTATATTTAATGTTGTGAATTGAAAATTAGAATGAATTTAAATGATGTGATTAGAATAAATTTAAATGTATAAGTGAAAATAATTATATTCAATGTTGTATGTAATTATAATGTTGTGAAATTAAAAATTAGAATGAATTTAAATGTTGTAAATTGAGGATTAGAATAAATTTAAATAGTGTGAATTGATACCGTAATTAAATTATTTAATTTGAAAAACATAATTTAGTTAATTTGAAAAACATAATTTAAAAATAATTATGATATGCTTTGATAAATAATTTAATAAGCAACAATTAAAGTTAGAATGGATTGAATTAAAGAATTAAAAACTAAAATTAAATTGAATATATATTAATTGCATTCACAACATGTCGACTAAAGCTCCTAGTCTAAACGGCACACAGGGTGCGCTCAAAAGCCTTCGAGACTGGGAGGTCCCGAGTTCGAACCCCGCAATTCGCGAAAAAAGACAGAATTTCCAAAAAATTGGTGGCCCAGCGGTGGGGGGTAGGTGTTGGTGGCCTCGATACCTGGGTTCGAAACCCAGATTCGTCTTTTTTAAATGTTAATAAAAAGGCGACGGCAAAAAGGGGACGGGAGTGGTCCCGATGCGAAAAGGGGACGGCAGTGGGCCCCGATGCCATTTGGTAACGGCAGTGGCCCCGATGCAATTTGGTAACGACAGTGGCCCCGATGCTAAAAGGTAACGGCCACCTGCCGTTGCCAAAAGGCAACGGTTTTCCCTAAATCCGATGCCATTTAAATAGCATCGAGCATATTGGCATCGGCACACTGTCATCCCCTTTGCCGTTGCCTTCATCATTAGTGAGGGCAGATCTGATGCCTTCCCCGTCCCCATTTCCCCATTATTTTGTAGTGTAATCACATGGAGGAGAGGAGTGTAGAATGAGCCGCGAAGATTTGGGGGAGAAGGGTGAGGTCCGATGATTCGGGAGAGAAGACAATGACGTCCGATTTAGGGGAGAAGACAGTGAGGTCATATTTGGGGGAGAAGATAGATGTTCGATTCAATTCGGTGGAGAAGCACTCTAACTCCCAATTTCAAATGATTCTTCAATTTAGAATTTAATCTATTTAATTAAATTGATATTTATTGAGTTTAATTCATTTTTGAATTAATAATTAAATTTGTATTAAAAAGGATAGGATAGTTGATGTAGATAAATATGTCGCTCTCGGAGGAGTCAACACGTGGAAACGGGATAAGTTATGATAGTTGTAATTAGGTTAATATATTGAAGAAACAGGATTAATACACCCCCTGGGTTCGAGTAGAGGAATCAGAGAAATCAGAGAAATTGGGCCTTTGGCCCATATGTGAAGAGATTAATAGGTCTTGGGCTGGGGAAGATTTGGCCCAAGAAGGGAATTATAGCCTGTCTTCCTTGGCTAAGTCCTGGGAATTGTTCAAACCCACGAAAAGAGGACTGGATAAGCTGAAGAGCCTAGTCTTTAGGAGGATCAGCCGAGTCCTTGGAGATTTGAGGCCGAATTCCTAGATATACGCCGAGAATTCAGGGAGAATAGGTCTCTCCCTCTCCGCAGAGAGGGGCCAGGTATATAAAGAAGGTTATTTCCATATTCTGAATTAAGTTATTACGTTACATACATTTTACTGATTATACACACTGCCATACAAAATATACGCTATAGTGAAGAAGGACTTCACGAGATTCGCCAGAATTCCCCTAGATATACAGGGGAATTTCTCTTTGATTTCGCCTACGATAAGTTCTGACTTGAGCGTCGGAGCTTCTACGCCGGAGGCCCCCTCCGGTGTACTTTTGCAGGTTATCTTTGGATTTACGAGAAGATTGTCGAGGACAAATTGACGATTTACATTCTTGATCAACAGTGCTCGCAAAGGAACGGCTGATATCCGAGTGCGTTCTTTTTCGACGCATCAACTGGCGCCGTCTGTGGGAAAAAGAACGCACTCGGATATCAACCCTGGGATAAACGCCAGAGAAATATTTCATTTCCTTTCTTAAAACTCAAAATACCTCTCGAAATATTCTTATTGATTTGATTCCCTATAGTAATAATTACTTCTCAAAAAGCGTTGGGTCTTTTACACTTCCACACGCAAATGTGCCCTTGGCTAAAATCGAAGAGGACAATGTAATTATTTTTCTTGCTAGACATATTTGTTGCAGGTTTGGAGTACCTAGAATCTTGGTTTCCGATAACGGAACTCAATTCAATGGAGAGAAAGTAAGAAGATGGTGCGAGAGATGGAACATCACACAGAGGTTCACTTCAGTAGCCCATCCCCAAGCTAATGGGCAGGTAGAGGTTACAAACAGGATCCTGGTCGATGGTATTCGAACACGATTGGCAGAGGTAGGAGGAAAATGGGTGCAGGAGTTGGACAACGTCCTCTGGTCCTACCGAACCAGCCCTAAGACAGCTACGGGCGAATCTCCCTTCTACTTGGTATATGGAGCAGCAGCAGTAATACCTCCTGAAGCCAGACTCAAATCACACCGGATCACTTATTTCGAAGAAAAGAGAAATGAAGAATTGATGAGGGAAGCGCTGGACCTAGTAGATGAAGAGAGGGAGATGGCGAGATTAAAGGCAGAAAGGTACAAGAGTCGGATCAAAGCAGCATATGACCGCAGGGTAATCCCTCGCTCCTTCAAAGTTGGGGATTTAGTCCTTCGGAGGGCAGATGCTTTGAAGAACACTGGGAAGATGGAACCCAATTGGGAAGGTCCGTACAGGGTCATACAGGTACTCAAGGGTGGAGCATACAAGCTCCAAGACATGACAGGGAAAGAGATACTAAGGCCATGGAACGTATGCCACTTGAAGAGATTTTATGTTTGAGGAAGGGGTAATTCCCCTGCTTCCTTTTTCTTTATGAACAATTTTGAATATTTACTTCTCGTTCGAATAATTGCTTCACCGGCACTCTTTTTCCCTCTACGTGGGTTTCCCCTTGGGGTTTTACCACGGAGAGGTTTTTAATGAGGCCGGCATAGGTTCCCCTTATTTGCCTATGTTGATAAACGTTTTCGATCAATGGAGCATCGGTTTTGATAAAATTTCAGCAATTTCCCTAAATGCATGTTGATATTGTGATGAGATGACTCTTATGCGCTAATTTTATGATGAAATGTTTCTCATATGTTAATATCGTGTTAAGATAATTGTTGAAGGCCTGCATGATGAGTGCTGAAATAACGAATATGTTTTGGGAACTGAAATATAGCATGTTAGAGATACTGCAAAGATAGAGAAATTTACACCGACTCATAAACGCTCGAATGGAGAATACCTAAGAATATTTCCTAAAGTTCCTATTCACGATAGCCTCTAAAGCTAGGGGGAGTAGGGGATACAGCGGAAGATATAATGAACTTGTCGATAAACCCTATCCCAGAAGATTCTCAAAACCCTCACGAGGGGGTACAGTGGAAGACATAACTCTCACGAGTATAAACGAACTCTTACGAGTATAAACGAACTCTTACGAGTATAAACTAACTCTCACGAGTATAAATGAACTCTCACGAGTATAAACGAACTCTTACGAGTATAAACTAACTCTCACGAGTATAAACGAACTCTTACGAGTATAAACTAACTCTTACGAGTATAAACACTTTAACTTCAGGGAGAGTATAATCCCTAAGAACTCTTACGAGTATAAACTAACTCTCACGAGTATAAATGAACTCTTACGAGTATAAACTAACTCTCACGAGTATAAACGAACTCTTACGAGTATAAACTAACTCTTACGAGTATAAACACTTTAACTTCAGGGAGAGTATAATCCCTAAGAACTCTTACGAGTATAAACTAACTCTCACGAGTATAAACGAACTCTTACGAGTATAAACTAACTCTTACGAGTATAAACACTTTAACTTCAGGGAGAGTATAATCCCTAAGAACTCTTACGAGTATAAACTAACTCTTACGAGTATAAACAGACTCTTATGAGTATAAACTAACTCTTACGAGTATAAACAGCCTAAGGGAAAAGATGATCCCTGAGATCCTAACCTCTGGGGGATGTAATCTTTAAAAACCCTAGTACTAAGGGAGAGACTAAAAGCCCTACCAAAATCGCCAAGTAAGTACAGGGATATCAACCCTATCTCCTCATTAAGGTTCCTCTAGGAGCTTTAGAGCCTTTACGTGTTAATAAAATGCTGAAAACATGCTAGATGCATAAGCAGGATGAATATTATGTTACACATCTAATCAACAGAATTAGAGATATATGTATGCATGCCAAACAGTAATTGTGCAGGTACGATATCAAAAGAAAAGCAGAAATATCCAAAGACCTAAGGCACCATGCCTAGGCCCTCCACAAGAAAACCCCGGAGTGTGGAGTCTCCGGAAAATACCAAAAGAGGCCTTAGAGGCCTTAGCAAAATAAAAAGTGTCTTAAAGTATCGAATTGTTGTCAGAGAAATTATCAAGAGAGGGGAATGGTATCCTTCCCCTCAGAACCTGCTCCTGTCTCCTCAGCTTACCCGCTAGAATCACCCCCCTCTGCCTTCTCCACCAGAGCGTGTGCTGCCACAGTAGTCACCGGAGTTGGATTATCTACGTGAACAGGAAAAGTCATATCCTTCGCCGATGCCAAATCATCTAAACTCCGAGCAGCACCCTTCAGCTCCAAGATCGCCTTCCTCATCCCCGGCAACCACCAAGGAGTGTTGATATCTTCCTTCGCATCTCCGGGGAACTTAGGGGGAGTATCCAGCTCATCCAGTCGAAGAGCACGGGTATACTGACCATTAAAACCAGGGGCAGAATGTTCAGCCACAGCATTAGAAAACCCATGATCTATGAAATGAGAGATATATGCACCCATGGCCCCTAGGAAACTGCTGCTCTGAAGAAAGGCCTCCAACCACTCCTGATGCAAGGTACCTAGAAATTGTTGACCTATGGCAGAGGTAAACAAGGACTCTATGCATAATTTCATACCAGTCAGGGGAAGAGTAACCTCCAGCTGTTTAACCTGTTTACCGAACTCTTCCTTCAACGAAGAAATCTCCCCAGAGAATGTCGCTCGGAGTGTTTTACACCTCTGATTAGCGTCCCGTAATTCTGCATCGAGTATCTCCTTCTTCACCTTCTCCAGCTCTACCTGACTTTGGAGGTCATCTACCTGCTGGAGGGACTGGAGGGCTCTTTCAGACATGTTGGAAAACAGAAGACCAAACTACACAAGAAACAACATCAAGAAGTAAGGTATCTATATTCTTTTCTATGAGTCATTCAAAGCAATATCCATATTGAAAACCGACCTGTGTGAAATTGTGGGCGGCGTGCACAATTCGCTCTTCTGGAGAAAGAGCATTAAGGGCTTCGGTAGCGGGAGTCGGAGTATAACGTCCTATAAAAGCCAAGAGATGGTCAACATTGACTTCGTCTGGAGCATCGGGAGCAACATTAGGCATGGAAGATTTGGTTTTGGATTTCTTCTTCTTAGAGGCATCGGAGACAGGAGGCAAGACGGAGACCATGGTTTTCTCGGTAGAGGAACGGGTGCGCTTAGCAACGGACCCAGTGGCAGGTTTCGCTGAGGAAGGAATAACAGGGGCCTTTGAAGAGCTTTCAGGGGCTGGAGACTTTGCAACCATCGAAAGAGGAGCAGCATCGCGAGAAATTTGGGTTAACCAACTCATAGCTGCATAAAGGAATACAAACGACATTAATAAACACTGCAGTTCGAATTGTGAGGACAATACTAAGGAAAAAGAGATGGAATTACCATCGTCGGGACCTAGGGGGTAATCGGGGCGACCGAAACCGAAATGAGAAAGGGCTCTAGGATTTTTGCAAATGCTCATTACATCAAAAAAGCGATGAGTGGAAACATGGTCATTTAGATGGTTCATCACATCCAAATTCAGAGAAGAACAAACAGAGAGAGGAGGACGAGGCACCCCAGGGTTCTCATAAATCCACCCTTCATGAGGAAAATCCCAAGGAACGGGGTTTGTAACAAAGAAGTAATAGTCCTTCCAGTCTTGGACTCCTTCATGGAGCTTCTCCATGAATTTTCCAGCCCTGGAAGGACGGCCAGAAGTATAGAAAAACCCATCTGCATACTTACACATGTACTGAGTTAGAAAAAGCTGGGCTGAGGGTTCGCCACCATTTCCCTTCATCAAAATGTAAAAACCTAGCATTGCTCGAATAGCATTGGGGGTGAATTGGTTGAGGGGTATGCGCAGGTAAGTAGAGATCTCAGAAAAATAAGGGTGAATCGGGAAGCGGAGGCCTGCCTTTAACTGAGCCTCCCAGAAGGCCAAGGTGTTAGTACCAGGAAAATTCGGGCGTTCCCTCCTATGGGCGGCCCTAACGGCGTAATCGGTGGGAAAGATTCCCGACCGGAGAAAAGCGGCAACGCGCTCAGAAGAAAGCAAGGAAGAACCAGCGATGGTGTTTTTTAAAGCAGGGTCGATTACGGGAAAGATAGAAAGAGGATGGGAAGTTGAACTTTCCATTGAAACGGAATCTGAAGAAGATGACATGGTGTAAATGAGAGTAAAAGGGAAGGAATAGGTACCTGAAGAAAGGTCGGTTTTAAGGAGTGACGACGAAACGGCCGCTGGACGTGCACGAAGAAGTTAGATCGCAGAGGTGAAAACGAAGATAGAGAATAGATAAACTTGAAATGAAAGGAAAACAGGGTTTTGGTGGAAAAGATGAATTTTGAATGATTACGCTGAAAAGAGAAGAGGGAGAATCGAGGAGAATTAAATGATCCTCCCAATTAAGAGACGCGTGAAAGACAAACGGCGGCTTGATGTTGGATATAGGCGCGTGATTACGAGATTCAAGGGCACAGTTGCGTGTGGAAGTGTAAAAGACCCAACGCTTTTTGAGAAGTAATTATTACTATAGGGAATCAAATCAATAAGAATATTTCGAGAGGTATTTTGAGTTTTAAGAAAGGAAATGAAATATTTCTCTGGCGTTTATCCCAGGGTTATTATTTTCCTACTCTCCTAAAATTTATTCATTTTATGAGAGTAGGGGGGAGTGGTTGATGTAGATAAATATGTCGCTCTCGGAGGAGTCAACACGTGGAAACGGGATAAGTTATGATAGTTGTAATTAGGTTAATATATTGAAGAAACAGGATTAATACACCCCCTGGGTTCGAGTAGAGGAATCAGAGAAATCAGAGAAATTGGGCCTTTGGCCCATATGTGAAGAGATTAATAGGTCTTGGGCTGGGGAAGATTTGGCCCAAGAAGGGAATTATAGCCTGTCTTCCTTGGCTAAGTCCTGGGAATTGTTCAAACCCACGAAAAGAGGACTGGATAAGCTGAAGAGCCTAGTCTTCCGGAGGATCAGCCGAGTCCTTGGAGATTTGAGGCCGAATTCCTAGATATACGCCGAGAATTCAGGGAGAATAGGTCTCTCCCTCTCCGCAGAGAGGGGCCAGGTATATAAAGAAGGTTATTTCCATATTCTGAATTAAGTTATTACGTTACATACATTTTACTGATTATACACACTGCCATACAAAATATACGCTATAGTGAAGAAGGACTTCACGAGATTCGCCGGAATTCCCCTAGATATACAGGGGAATTTCTCTTTGATTTCGCCTACGATAAGTTCTGACTTGAGCGTCGGAGCTTCTACGCCGGAGGCCCCCTCCGGTGTACTTTTGCAGGTTATCTTTGGATTTACGAGAAGATTGTCGAGGACAAATTGACGATTTACATTCTTGATCAACAGTGCTCGCAAAGGAACGGCTGATATCCGAGTGCGTTCTTTTTCGACGCATCAATAGTAATTTTTCTGTTTTCGATAAATTTTAATTTTAAAAAAAAAAAATTTATATTAAAGAAGGGTAATATAGTAAATAATAAAATACTATTTAAAAAATAATTTAATTAACTTAAATCTGTATAACAGGTACAGATTGTTATGGCATCGTACGATTCGACAAAGTGACTATGTAGTCACTTTGTAAAATTTAACTACCGTAAAAATTACCCTATTAAGATCCGGAGATAAAGCTTTTATTCTTCAGCATTATTCGTTCTTCAGGATTTCTTCCAAAAAACACTCACTCCGTCAATCTATAGTGTTATTATTATTATTATTATTTTATTATTATTATTATTATTATTATTATTATTATTATTATTATTATTGTGTATAGATTTTAAAAAATATTGTTTATTTATGAATCTATACTAATATAATACACCTACATATTTCCATTTTTAATTTCGGCGGGAAACTTTGTGGATCGTTGATCGTTTTCCTCATTTTGATCTTGGCCGTTCATTTGGTCTTCCGTATAAATATGGTAACCCCCATTTATTATTTTTATTTAATATTAGTCATTTATTACTCTTCATCTTAACCATTCATATTTCTAGATTGAATTGTGTCCTTTGGATCAATTTCATAAAATTTGTAACGTCTTTCTCATTTTCTCTATAAATTCGTCATTTTAATTTGTCATTCTTATCAAATCTCTTTTCTCTCTTTTGTACTGTTCATATGTAGTTAATATTGTTATTGTTTTTCATTTTTTGATGATGTAATTTTATACTATATGTAGTTAATATTGTTATTGTTTTTCATTTTTTGATGATGTAATTTTATACTATATAATGTTGTAGTATATATATATATATATATTTTTTGTTAACATTTGTAGTTTAGTGGTTTTTTTTGTGGATGTAAACCCGTGAAGACATAACCGTTCCTCAAAGATTGATCCTTTTCCTGGTATTGGACAACAGATCCCTTTACTCCCAAACTATGTGATGCGCATTTATGCGTAATATTATTTTCTTTTATTTAGCATCTTAAGCAGCATTGCTATTCTTTTACCATTCCTGTAGTGTTTTACTTTATTAATAACATTCACTTTGCCGATCAATAAAAAAAATCATAATGTCCTATTCTGTTTATAATTTGTTTTTTTAATACACCTACGCATCTAAAATATACATAGATCTTCTCGCAATCAATTCCTCCTACGAGTTTGTTTTCGTGAATCTAAATACATTTCTACATCAAACAGTCTACCATTTTTTGCAACAAATAAATTAATAAATCGCAATAATTAAAATTTCGTGAATACATTTCTACATCAAATAGTCTACCTACATATTATCTTATATTGAAATTGTCTTATATTATATTCTAAATATATAATCTTTTGTTGAAAGGGAAAGATTTTAAAATTTAGACAAACATACATCAAGATCTATTGTTATCGAGGCTTTTCATCAAATTGCTTGACGATGATTATAATGATATAGCCTCCATTGCCGTCGTCCACAATTTAGTTACATTTAAAATAAATTTATTATTTTAGTTTAAAAACATATAAAAATTCATTAAAAAAAAATACATTTACTATGATGAAGTAAACCCCTTCGCCATTGCCGTCATCCACAGTTTCTTCATGTTTCTTCCTCCATCTCCATCTCCGGCTCCCCTTCCTACTGCTTCCATCGTGCCTCTCCATCCATTAATGTTAGATGTTAATTCTTTACTGTAACGTTTTTCACCCTAATGTATTTAAGGGTTTTAATCAATGGGCCTCGGGCCCACATATAATTAAAATAGTCGACGTATAATCTATTTAATCTAATTTAATTCCACTTTTTTTTTTAATTTTAATTAAATTAAAAAGGGAAACTCAATTGATTGATATAGATTAGTATAATTTTTAATTTGCCCATTAATTTAGCTATGTAATACAAGCTAATGAAATACAGGCACTTTTTCAATTTACATTTTCAATTTGGCTAATTAAAGTTTTTTCGGCATTTTTTAAAATCAAATTTGGCTAATGAAAGTTTTTTCAATTTACATTTTCAATTTACAGGCACTTTTTCTTAAAATACATTAAAATTTAAAATTATATGTAAATTTATTTGCAAATAAATATTTTTAATTAGTCATGTTTACAAAATTAAATAAATTCATCATACTAATTTAATATCACTAATCACTCCTACATAACCTATTAGTAGTGGTCTTAATTTTTATTTTTTTCTTTAATGGAGTAAATTTTTAATTAATTGTTGCATGATTTTTTTAGTTGCTAATTTGATAATTTATAAATTATCATTTACCAAATCAATTTATATGGTAATTATTATATTAATGGTAAATATTAAATGCTTATAACCTAAATTAAACTATAGACTTATAACTTTCCTTCAATTCATGAACTAATTGAGCAAGAACTTACCACTATAATAGAGAATAATTGTATTTAACATAATAATTTATGAAATTACATATTAGTATGACACCATAATTATGTAATACACTTGATATCAATTTATGTAGAAAATAATAGACATATATGTTAAAAGAAATTGATAAATTTTCAATAAACTTACATTTTATTAATTTACACCATATAAGTATATGCTAATTCCACAAAAAATCTAACTATCTAATTTAATTAAATTAAAATTATTTTCCATATTAAATTTTATTTAGATTTCAATTTTTTTTCAAATTCAAAATTTATATTTAAAATTAAAAATTGTAATTAACATTGAAAAATCATTTATCTACTCAATCTAATTTTTTTTTCATATTCAATTTTAAATAAATATCTAAAATATCATTAAATTTATAGTTATACCATATTTTAAGCTATTATTTAATATAAAATTATTAATTTCCTGAGATACCATATAAATATATGTCAATTGCACGGAAAATAAAGGAAAAATTACAAATATAATATTTCATTAATTAAGTAAAATTTCCTTTTTATATAATAATTTTAATATTTAATTTAACCTATTTTATTAATTAATTAAAATTTCCTTTTAAAATAATATTAAAATTTTAATTTTGTCAACTACTGCTTTAAGTAGAGTTTTCTAAATATCTAATTTTGCCAACTAATTAAAATATTTTTCCACGTTCTAATATTAGTTTTTAACACGAAAAATTTCATGACTAATTAAAATATTTTTAACAGAATTAAGGTAAATTTTCAAAAATAATATTTAATTAATTTGGTAAATTTTATTTCAGACTTTTTTGTTTTCAACAATCATATCTCTATATAAATATAAAGGGTAACATTAACTTTAAAACATTCGTAAGAATTTTTATACTATCATACAAAGATGAATACTATACCATTGAGAGGTATTAATTATATTTTTTTACACATGTAGATACTCTTTTTATGAAAGAAGTTGATATTGAAAAGCATATCGTACGTTAGAGAGTATTCGAGTGATACTTTTAGGTTCTTCTTAAAATACGCACCGCCGAATCATAACAGTTACCGCGATTGGATGGTGAGTTTTATATTTTGTTTTATAGAGATATGTATATTATTTATATCTTTATTTATTAGAATATTTAATTAATTTCTCAATTAATGTTTTAGGGGTTCCCGGATCAACTTGGTAATCAATTGAACCTTGAAAATGAGAACGTGGATATTGATTTAATCGATCCATCCAATGTATTGTGGGTGTTACCCACAATAAAAGTTGGAAACATTTGGTACTTTCACGATTTTGAAGAGGTTGGACACTTCTACCATGTCCAACCCAAGGATCTATTATATTTTACATATAAGTCTATAAAGCATTTTCATATCAAAATATTTGATCATATTACTGGAATAATGAAGGAAAGACTTAACCCTTTATTGATTGATGAAGGAATTCTATGATAACATTTTATGTATTCTATTTATAATATTATTTAATTATTATATAATATTTTCTTACACGATTAATGTTTAATTTTCTAACTTGTAGATCAAGTTCTGACACATCTTATTGTACCCGAGTTCATCGCGCCTTTTAGTGATAAAATCGTGAGTTATAATTTTTTAATTTTTTTTTATTATTTTTTTACTAATAATCTTTAAAGTTTCAGGTTATTCCCAACATCATATCTTTTCCAGCCTAACTTCATTTTCCCGTGTTGTATCTAAATCAAATTTTGAAAGGGGTCGTTTGGTGAGTTTTATTTTTTCATGTATTTCTTTCAATGTTTTAATCTTCTTCTTTTTTTAAATTAATCAACTTATTTTATTTTTATTACAGACTATACCAAAAAACATTCTATTTTGACATTGGCTTCTGTCAAATTGATTGTTGGTGATAAGTATTGGATTGTGTCCTTGAAAAATGAAGTTAAACGCCTAATTTTACAATCTGGATTTAGTAGATTCCTGAGAGAGATAGAACTCTATTAAAGTTGACACGCGTTGTACTTTTCAAGTTGTTGAAGCGACCACATTAGAATTTAGCGTATCTTTTATTCGTTAAGTATTATTACATGTTTCTTACATTTTGACCAGTTATTTTGTTTTCTTTATTTATATATGTCTTTTTAATAAATTAATTTAATTTTCTATTTTTTATATATAAAATTACATTAATTTTTTTTTTTATTAAGTAAATGTATCTTATTTGTTGGTCCTGAAAGGAGTATATAACAAGTGTATGGGGGGGGGAATACACTTGTATGCAATTCTTTTGCTAATTGATCAAACCAGAGTTCAGTAAAGTTGTCTTGGACAACTCTGCTGAAGAAGATTAACTCTTCTAAGATAATCAGACTACTAAGTACTATTGAGTACTTAGTTGATTGACTATCTAGGGGAGTTATATGTGCGGAATAATGGTTGGCCCTTTAAGTTTAGACTCCTTTAATTTCTGAAATCACTTAGTCAATGCAACACAGTTTAGTTTAGCTTCAGGGAACTTGTCCAAATCAGTTTTGCACAGTCTTTGAATATGTGTCTTTGAAAGATCAGTTTTGTGTGTAGTGTTGAATGAATGTAAGTACTTGTAAAGCAAATCAACACAAGAGTTTATAGTGGTTCAGAGACTCAAGCTCCTACATCCACTTTCCCTGATTTAACAGGATAATTCCTTCACTCTTGGAATTAACTTGTTTTATAGTGCCAAGGTGCACTTGATCAAGAACACCACTCCTTGGTGAATTGATCCCTAGGATGTCTAGAGTCCTAGTACCCTCTTCTCAACTCAGAACTGAACTGTTCTTCTCTCAACAGTCAGCTCCTACCACTTCTACTACTACAACCTTCTCACTTTCACTCTTGAGAGGTGTAAGGGTTGAAGTAAGGTTCCAACTAATGAGATATCCTTTACAGTGAAGATCAGTGTATAAGGATAGGATATCTCTCTAAGCTTGTGTATGGATATACAATTGGGTTCAGCTTAGATGAAGTGTTTGAAGACTAAGGTAGTCTTTGAAAGCTTTGAAGGCACTCTAGCTTGTAAGAACTTTGAGCTTAGTTGGATTATGTTGAGGTGCCTTCAAATGGTCTTCACACTTCTGTATTTATAGACAAAATGGAGGATTTGCCCGTTGGAGAGGCAGCCCCAAATTGCTATAAATGTCTTCCTTGAGTTCTTCAAACTGGAAGACAGATTCTTGATAGTGACATGTCCTCATTTGGGTAATAAACGGCTGTAACAGTTTTGTCTTCATTCTGCAGCACTTTTCCCAATGTTTGACTTCTTGTTAGGACTTTGACATGGCTTCTGAAGGTTGATCCAATGATAGGACAACATTCCTTATCATCTGGACAACTCTCCTTATCACTATCAGCAGTTTTGCTTTTCAGCATGGTTGGCTTGCTCTTCTTCAGATGACTTGGCTCTTTCCCTTTATTTCTCTTGAGTATGGTCTTAGCTTATTTCTTTGAGGACCTTTAGGGATTGGTTGTCTCAAACTCTTCAGCACAGTTGATCTCAAGCTTTCAGTGCACTTGATCTTGGTCAATTTAGCTGAGACAATTCCTCTGGACAACTCTCCTGATCAGTACATTTAATCTTTTTGCATCAGAGCACTTTATGCCTAGAGTTGACTTCTCTGGACAACTCTCCTGATGAAAACCTTTGAGTGGTCTTGTCCTTTTGAGCTATGTAAACTTGTTCTTGCATATGGCTAGCTTCTTTGGACAACTCTCCTGATCAGAGTTTTATGAGTACTTTCTCTGGACAACTCTCCTGATAAGAGCATCTTCATTGGACTTGTCCTTTTGAGCTTTACAATCTTGTTCTTGCATAGGATCATCTTCTCTGGACAACTCTCCTGATAAGAGCATCTTAGATTTCATAGAGTGTCCTTACTCTTAAGTGATTGTTCCAGAATTTGAGCCTTGAGGGGACTTGAACTTGATCATCTTCAAATCATAGGTTCCCCCTCAAATTGTGCATCTAATTGTCTAAGAGCTACCTAACATTTCAGCTTCTCATCTAGCCTTATTCTATGTGTTCTAACATTTTTAGAACACTATCAACTTGACTTAGGCATGTCTCAGAGGGTTTTGGTATTAGATCAAAACATATCTCATTTTATTCCCAACAATTTCCCCCTTTTTGATGATGCCAAAACCTATACTATTTAAGCAAAAGTGACTTGTCTACACCTATTACATGTATCTTCAGAAGACATGACTAAGGTCAATATTCCTGAAAAAGTAATGTGTTAGTGTATTCACTGTTTCTGTTGCAAGTAGGTTCAAGATAGGCATAGAGAGATTTGTGTTTCTTGATTCAAAATAAGTTCAACTATCATTCATTAAAAAAAACATTACAGGCATGTTGATAGTTGACATTAACATATCAGAGCATGAATCAATACATCAGAGCAATTCATTACAATAATTCAAAATAATATTTTCAGCATCAGAGCACAGAACTTGTATCAGAGCAATTCATAGCAAACCAGAGCAAACAGATTAACACATCAGCAATCTTGACCATATTTCAGCATAGTTGATCATTCAAGTAAGGTCAGAGGACTTAGCCATTTCAAAGATCATCCTCAGGAGGTGGCAGCATTCCATACTGTGCCCACACTCTTCTTTTCAGTGCCATGGCTTCTTGGTTGGTTCCCTTAGGTCCAAGAACCATCTTGTTCAGCTTAAGGATCTCAGTGAATTCCCTCAGAATTCTTGCTTGGTCAATCCATCCTTCAAGCTTTGGAGGCATGTATATGATTGGCTTGGGAGCTGTGAGTTCAAATCTTGCAATGTCAGCAGCTGCAAGTAGTTGTTGATACAACTCTCTGTAGTATTCTAGCATGAACTCAGTGAAGGCAGAGTTTGCATCTCCTCCATTCCATCTGTCAATGACATAATAGTCATAGACAAACTCCCTTTTGGCTTCTTCCCATGTGTCATTCAGTTGAATTGGTACCCATTTATCCAAGTGTGGATATTTGGTGTCCATTGGGATTAGAAGCTGAGGCTTCATCTTGCTGTAGGTTGCTCTTCTCCTTCTTGGTTTCTGAAAGTTTGCTCTTCTTTCATCTCTTGCTCTGTTGGCTTCTTCCATCAAGTCCATTTTCTCTTGGGCCCTCATCATGGCCAGTTTCTGTTGTGTTTCAGGGTCTTTGCCATACCCTTCATGAAACAGTTTTGATGGATCAAGAGCTAGGACTGTTGTCTTCTTCTTAGGTTCAGGTCCAAATCCTTCAGCAAATAACTCTTCAATGTCTTCAGAGGACTTGGTACCTTCAGCAGTTTTTCCAGATTCAGAAGATTTGTCCGCTTCAGTAGATTTGGGTTCTTCAGCAGTTTTGGCTTTCTTTGATGTAGGCTCATCTTCATCAATTCTGAATTCAGGTGGAAGATCAAGGCTGCTAGGAAAGTCAGTGAATTTCTGAATTTGTCTCTTCTTTCCTTGGGCCTTCTTGATCTTTCCTCTGGTTTGGACACCTTCAGCATCTTTGTCCAAACCTGACACTTCACCACCTGGTCTTTGTTGTAGCCTTACTCTTTCCTCTTGAGCTGAGGCCATTGAGTTTTTCAATGCCAATGCTAACTGCTCCTCTTCATTCAATTCTTCCAAATTCAGCATTTCTGGCTCTTTTCCCTTTCCTTCAGGGACTTTGTCCTTCCCTTTCACTGGACTCCCAATTACTAAGGCACCTTTTGCCCTTGCTCTTTCCCTTTCCCCCTTTTTGGCAGCATCAAAACACTGGGGCTTGAGGTCACTCATTGTTGAGGCCATCAGGGATTGGGCCTGGTTTAGGGACTTCATCTCCTCCAACAAATATACATTCTCATCATGTATATTCTGCATTCTATCACTGCTCAAGCTAAGGAAAGCTAGAACAGGCTTCATCTTTTGTTGGACAACCTCTTCCATGGCTGTTTTCAGAGATGCATCCAGTTGGGTTTTTAAGAGCTTAGTGAGGTTGGCCACTGCACCTTCAGCAATGTTGGCCAGCACTTCTTGGGAAAATTTTTCTGAGGCAGCTTTGACCATAGCTAGCCTTTGCTCTTCAGCTCTTCTCTTCTGCAGTGCAGTCTTCTTTCCAATAGCTTGTTTGACAGTTAGCCTGAGAGCTTTGACATTAGCATTGTGATTGTCTCTCAGCAGCTTTTGTTCTTTCTTGACCTCCTCTGAGATGGCTTCCATGGTTGATTTGGCACTCTGAACCTCAGTGGATATGGTTTGGAGACCAGATTCCACACCACTGATTCTTGCCTCAAGAGTTGGTAGCACAACATCTTCAGAGCCAGTGAGCCTCATTTCTACAGATGCTAGAGTCCTTCCTTGCTCATTCAATGCTCCTGAAGTTTCAGCATGAGCTGATTGAACTTGATGAGCCAAAGAGTCCAACTTCTCTGATTGCATTCCAAGTAAGGCTTGAGCTGAGCCTGTATCAACTTGGATAGGGGCATCTGTGAGGAACTCATCTGCAAAATTTTGGTCAAGAGAAATACCTGCAACATCAGATAAATCAAACAAGTTAGGAAATAAGCACTCATCACCCTCAATATCTTTTGCATAAGACTCTGATACATCAGCAGTCTTCTTCTCATTTTCAACTTGTTCTTTTCTCCCTTCATAATTGATGTTCTCACTCAAGGAATCAGGCCTCCTCTCATCAAGGGATTCTTGAAGTTCAGATTTGACTTCAAGAATAGCCTGTCCTTCCTCACTTATTCCACCCTCATTTGGTGGTACACTCACTATCTTAGTGATGACTACCTCTCTTTCATCCACAACTCCCTCAGATTTTTCAACTAATCTCTCCTTTTCAACTCCTTCTCCTAATCCTGCAGCATCTCCACCTTCAACAAGGTTCAAAGATGGCAGTTGTGGGGAGATCACAGTGCTTATATCAGCAGCCACTGAGTCATCCTGAATGATTAAGGGCTGATCAATGTCCAACACCTCTGACACTGAATAGGCCTTAATCAAACTAGCCTCTAGTACAGGAACCTCAACATCTTTAGGCTGTGCCTTGGGTTCAGAAGAACCTTCATTGGCAGATGTGTCTTTGGTTGTGTTACCACCCTTGGTCAACACCTCTGAAGTTACAGAGCCTTTCCTATGATAGGTTTGAGGAGGATTGGAAAGTCTATCTGCTACAGAAGACTTGGGTTGAAGGGGTTCAGGGAGGTTGGCTTGAGGGGTTTCAGGAGGGTTGGGATTTGAAGGGTTTGAGGGATCATCAGGGGAATCATCATCATTAGAGCCACTGTCAGGGTGTTTGATTCCCTTGGCTTTTCTTTCTCCTCTTCAATCTTATTGGCTACCAACTTTGCAAAAACCTCCTCATCAATGAGGAATCTTGTCTTTGAAACTCCAGCAAAGTGTAGCAATCTGTTTTCCTCTATTTGCCACCAGTTTGCACCTTTATCTTGGATGACTTGTGATATCTCCATCATAGATTTATCTTTTACATCAACAAGCATCCTCAGATCATGAAAGGCCTTCTGAGTTCTTGGAAATCCAGCAAGTTGTGGATACAAACTGTCCACAGTAGCCTTGGCTCCTCCTCTGAGCATACTTTCAAAAGTATACTCCTCCTCATCTCCACTTGAATGGGGACTTTGGGTTATAGGGGAGTTGGCTCTGGGTTCTCCTAATGTGGCTTCAGGTAGATTAAGTTCAGGGATCTTGGCTTCAGATGGGTTGGGTACAGTAGAAGGATCTTCAGTTGCTTTAGAGAGCAATGAATCTGAAGGGGCTTTACTCAGGGGGGTTGGCTCATGAAGTGCATGCTCTAAGAGCTTTGAATAGTTGAGCATGGATGAGTCAAGGGGAGATAGGAGTCTTGTCTCATCTACTGCTAAATCAGCAAGCACATCTATGCCACTTCTTTGTTCATTCCCTTCAGGAGAGTATCTCTTAGTGAGATCTACAGGGGTAATGGGTTGGTTGGAAGGGGTGACATGGGTTTCAGGGGAGTTGGGCTCAAGATACTGAATTTCAGGGAGGTTGGCCTCTATGAGTTGTCCTTCAGGGATATTGGATTCTGGAGTTCCAGAACCAGATGAATTTGTCCTTGACATGGATTTGGCCCTGCTTTCAGCTCTGCTCTCCCTTAGAGCCAATTGAAGAGACCTTTCTTCTTGAAACTCCAACACCTTCTCAGTAGGTTTGGCCCTTCTCTTGCTGGCCCTGCTACTTCCACTTCCTTCCTTCTCAGGGACAACTTCCCTGATTCTCTTATCACCCTTCTTCTTTTGCCTGGTCTCATTGTACTTCCTCCTCAATTCTTCTGAGTGGTCAGAAGGCACACTCACTCCCTCTTCTGCCACTTCATCAACTTCAGCTGATGCTCCTGAGGCTTCTTTTGAAGACAATTGAGACATCTTTCTTGTTTTGACAGCCCTTGCCTTTGTTCTCTTTTTCATTTTGGGCTTCTCTTCCTCCTATACTTCAGCAGGCTTGGCCAGTGACATCCTTCTTTTCTCAGTTTTTTTACTGAGCTTTCTGAATAGGATCTTTTGGGCTGGGAGGGGCTTTGCAAAGGTCTGCATCTGGGAATAGTGGGAAAATCTTTCAATCAACAAGCTTGCCCTGGTGCAATACTTGATTTTCCCTTCTAGCACCACCTTATTGTGGGCTTTCACCTTAAATTTAGCCTTCTCCTTCATCATTTCAGACATGATGAAGGTCCTCCAATCAAACTTGATGCCCTTATCACTGGCATCAATAATGGCAGCCATGATTCTGATCCTTGGCTGGCTGACCTGCTCTAGGCTTCCAGTGTTGCTTAGGAGGCTCTTTGCAACTACCTCAAAAAGATTTAGAAACTCTGGCTTGAGAGTTTTCTTGTTTTGAGTTGAGGAGAGAGGGCCTGGAACTAATAACCACTCTTGGGCTATTTCCTCTTCATGTCCAGTGCCATATACTTCTGGATTCCTTCCCTCATAAGGCAATCCAAAGGCTCCTTCCAGATCCTCTGAGGAGAATTTCACTCTGTGGAATCTCTCCTCCTCCTCTCCTTCTGCAGTGTAAGCTAACCTGGTTGAAACTTCTCCATCTTCAGGTTTGCCTCTCCACTTTAGGAAGGCAAAGAATTCTGCCATGTAACTCTCCAAGCAAGAGCTTGGTCTTTCTTCCAAGAACTTTTGGAGACCAGCCCTTCTCAACCACCTTAGGGTTGGAGTTATCTCAGGATCTTCACTTTCAAATGAAATTATGGGTTCAAAGTGAAGATTGTTTTTGTTGCTAAGATAGGCAAAATCTAGGTCTAGATCCTTGTTGGAGAAATCAACAAGCATCTCAGGTCTAACCTTGGGGGCCATTGAAGGTTGCAGAGAAAAGTTTGATGAAAAATGAGAGAGTTTGAAGAACTTTTGAGTTAGGGTTTCGAATACTTGGGGAAGAAGTGTTTGTGGGTATCTTAAGACTTGTGAATATTCTAAAAAGAATGTTTGTCAATGAGTTGGTAAGGTCTTCAGACAATTCAAAGGTGAACAAAAATGGAAATCCAAAATGGACGGCTAGGATTGATTTCAGGGGAGTTGTCCATTTTTGATCCAATGGTCAAAAACCAATGTAACAGTGAAATAACTGTTTTATTCAAAACGTGGGTGGTTTTTAATGTTTGTTTAAGGCTGGGGATTTTTCGAGATAGATCATGTCCCAAAAAGTTTAATGCAAACAAGAGTTAAATCTTGGCATTTAATGCATGGAAAGTGACCTTTTGGGTGGGAGACAAATTAAATCCCAGAAAGGTGAAAACTGTATTTCAAGGGACAGATTTCGAGATAGGTTTTGATCACCAAAAATAGGTGCTTATCATACCAAGATTTGGTTTGATAGCTAGGACAACTTATCTGACCCTACATGGACAAGTGTCCTGAAGAACTGTGGGCAAGTGTCCTGAAGAGGTAAGGTCATGTTTCTAAATTTCAGTAGACTTGACCAAGTCTGCTGAAGTTTGAGTTTGTTTCCCCCTTAATCAATGAGCTTCTTTGGACTTATTTGTCCAACTTCCCTGGATCAAGTAATCCCAACTCTGCTGATAGCTCCAAAAATCTTGCCTCTGCAAGTGGCTTGGTTAATATATCAGCTTTTTGATGGTCTGTGTGAATTTTCACTAGCTTGATATCCTTCTTCTCCACATGATCTCTAATGAAGTGGTGCTTGATGTCCACATGCTTGCATCTTGTGTGCAAGACAGGATTTTGTGATATAGCAATGGCACTATTGTTATCACAGAAAATTGGCACTTCAGTAGAGTTGACTTTGTAGTCTCTGAGTTGTTGTCTTAGCCAAAGAATTTGAGCACAACAACTTCCAGCAGCAACATATTCAGCTTCAGTGGTGGAAGTGGCCACTGTGTTTTGCTTTTTGGAGAACCATGAAATGAGCTTGTTGCCCAAGAATTGACAAGTCCCTGAAGTGGACTTTCTGTCAATCCTACATCCTCCATAATCAGCATCTGAGTAGCCAGTTAGCTCAATATTGTCATCAGCAGGGTACCAAAGGCCTAGATTCTCAGTGCCTTTGAGGTACCTCAAAATCCTCTTTGCAGCCTCAAGGTGGCTTTTCTTAGGATTTGCTTGAAATCTTGCACAAACACCTACTGCAAAGGTGATATCAGGTCTGCTGGCAGTGAGATAGAGGAGTGAACCAATTATTCCTCTATACTCAGTAGAGTTGGTTGGAATACCACTCTCATCAGGATCCATCTTCCAATTTGTGTTCATTGGGATCCTTACTGGCTTGCTAGTTGTACACCCAAACTTTTTGATCATTTCTCTGGTGTACTTAGCTTGGTTGATGAAGATTCCCTCTTTAGATTGCTTGACTTGTAGACCCAGAAAGAAGTTCATCAATCCCATCATTGACATCTCAAACTTGCTTTGCATGAGCTTGGAGAATTTTTCACATAGCTTCTCATTAGGGGATCCAAAAATTATGTCATCCACATAAATTTGGACAAGCAAGATGTCCTCTCCTTCAGAGATTCTGAAGAGAGTTCTGTCCACAGTTCCCTTGGTGAATCCATGATCCAAGAGGAATTGTGACAGTGTATCATACCAAGCCCTAGGGGCTTGTTTGAGTCCATATAGAGCTTTCTTGAGTCTGTAAACTTGGTTTCCAATTTCAAAACCTGGTGGTTGCTCCACATAGACTTCTTCTTTCAAGATTCCATTCAGAAAGGCACTTTTGACATCCATTTGGTATACTTTGAACCTTTTGTGGGCTGCATAGGCTAGAAAGAGCCTTATTGCTTCTAGCCTTGCCACAGGTGCAAATGTCTCATCATAGTCAATGCCTTCATGTTGGCAATACCCTTTTGCCACAAGTCTTGCTTTGTTTCTGACAATCACATCATTTTCATTTTTCTTGTTCTTGAACACCCACTTTGTTCCAATAACATCTTGATGTGAAGGCCTGTCCACCAGCTCCCATACTTCATTTCTGGTGAATTGGTTCAGTTCTTCCTGCATGGCTGTGATCCAATTGGCATCTTGAAGTGCTTCCTCAATATCACTTGGTTCTTGTTCTGATAAGAAACAACAGAACATAGCACTTTCACCATGAAATTTTCTGGTTCTGACTCCTATACTTGGATCACCAAGTATCAGATCAGTAGGATGGTCAGATAACCAGGTCCTTCTTTTCCTGATCTCTTCAGTAGAGTTGTCCTCTACTGAAGGTGAGTCATTTTGTTCATAGAATTCAGGATAATTTAATGCAGGATCTAATTCAGGATCATAATCAGGGGTGTTGTCCTCAATGTCAGGGACATTGGCATTTTCAACATTTTGAGTTCCCCCTTGATTATTTAACCCATAATCTACCTCAGCAGGAACTGCTTCTTCATTGGTAGTTGTTACCTGGATGTGAACTGGGATTGGTTCATTCAGTTCACCATTTCCATCTGTAGGATTTGTCTCAGGAAGATTGCCTTCAGGATTGTTGTCCAATGTGGGTTTTTCAGGCAGATTGGCTTGAACAACATTTATGAATTCAGTGTCTTTGTCTTTTAGGCTTAATCTGGTTGTCCTCTGTGTGATTTCTTCAGGTTCCAAATGATCATTCCTGATCTTAAAGATAGACTCATCAAACACAACATGAGGTGTTTCTTCCACTATAAGGGTTTTCTTGTTGTAGACTCTGAAAGCTCTACTGATTTGAGAGTATCCAAGAAATACTCCCTCATCAGCTTTGCTGTCAAAGGCTTTCAACTGTTCTTTCCCATTATTGTGAATGAAACATTTACAACCAAATATATGAAAGTATGACACTTTAGGCATTCTTCCTTTCCAGAGTTCATAGGGGGTTTTGCCTTGCCCCTTAGTGATCAAACATCTATTTTGAGTATGGCATGCAGTGTTTATAGCTTCAGCCCAAAACCTCTTAGGTAAATTTGAGTCAGCAATTAGAGTTCTAGCAGCTTCTTTTAAAGTTCTATTCCTTCTTTCTGCAACTCCATTTTGTTGGGGAGTTCTAGCTGCTGAAGTTTCATGAGCTATTCCATTTGATGTGCAGTACTCATTGATGTATGAATTAATGAACTCAGTGCCTTTATCAGATCTTATCTTGATAATGCTAAGGCTTTTCTCATTTGACAATCTCTTGAGAAGTTCAGGTAGTTTGACTTGTGTTTCCTTCTTATTAAGGAGAAATACTACCCATGTGAACCTAGAGAAGTCATCTACTACTACTAATGTGTATTTTCTACCATTAATGCTTGAAGGGGTAATTGGTCCAAATAGATCCATATGTAGAAGTTCAAGTACCCTTTCAGTGGAGATGACTGGTTTTCCTTTGAATGAGGCTTTAATCTGTTTTCCTTCTTGACATGGCTTACACACATGTTCTTTAATGAAAACCTCATTAGGTAGTCCTTTAACTAATGCATTTCTAGCAAGTTTATTCATAGATTTGAAGTTCAGGTGGTTTAGCCTCTTGTGCCATAGCCAACTTTGTTCACTAGAACTTTTAGCAATAAAACATGCAGCATCAGTAGACTTGTCCCAGTCTGCAAAATACACATTTCCCTTCCTAGTTCCAGTCAATAGGGTTTGTTGAGTTTTATCTTTAATTAGACACTTTCCACTTGAGAACTCAACATTAAAATCTTTATCACAGAATTGACTGATACTTAGGAGGTTATATTTGAGACCAGCTACATAAGATACATTGGTTACTTTGATGTTACCAATCATCAAAGTACCATAACCTTTAGTTGTTGCTTGTGAGCTGTCTCCAAAGGTGACATTTGGGCCTTCTTTTTCAATAAAATCAGAGAGGAGTTCCTTGTTTCCAGTCATGTGCCTTTAGCATCCACTGTCAAGGTACCATGCTGTCTTTTTGTTCATGCTCCTCTTCTTGTGGCCCAATGGTACCTGCAATTAGATAGGTTTAGGTACCCTTTGAGTTTTGGGTCCTGAGAGGTTAGCTGTACCTTTGGGAACCCAAACTTGCCTAATAACCCTGATTGATTCAAGGTGGCTAAGTTGATTTCTTGGTGCATCAACATACACTGTCTTTCCCTTAAATGCCTTTGGCAAAGTATGTGTGAATGTGTTAACTCTGTAAGTTTCAGGGAAGTTGACCACTTTCCTGAACTTATGAGTTCTTTGTGCAGCTTGATGAAGTCTTTGAGGAAAGGCATTTTTATGACCATTACCCTTTGGCATGAAGGGTTTTGGTTGTCTCATTTTATTCTGCCTTTGAGGATAGTTGTCCTTAGGTCTATTCAGCTGAGGCTTTCTCAGATGAGTTGGCCTAGGCTGATTATACCTTGGATAATTCCTCTGAACATTGTTCAGGAGAGTTGCCCTACCATTGGGTCTACTCTGCTGAGCAACATTCCTCTTGTGCTCAGGAGCCTTGGCCATTTCCTTAGGTTTTGGCCTTTTCTCCTGAATCACTTGAGTAGGCATTTCATTCAATTTGCTCTTTCCTTTGTTCAGTGGCTGAGTTACTTCATTTTCAGCTTGTTGTGCCACTGACTTAACAAAGATTCTCTTAGTGTTACTTGTGGATGCAACACTAAGACAAGGTGAAGATTCAAATGGATCAAAACCCAATCCACTTCTTTGAGCCATAGGTCTTTGATAACTTTGAATTTCCTCTATTGCTCTAGAGGATTTGTTCAAAGCAGACATCTTTAATTTCAGGCTCTCTTCACTTGATTTAAGAATATCATACTCATGTGAGAGATTTTCAAATTTGGCATTTAGAATTTTAAGTTCAAATTCTTTTCTCTTCTGAGAGAGAAGTTGATCATCAATCTCCTTTTGTTGGTCAACTATCCTGAGATTTGCTTCCTCAAGCTCTCTCAAGACTTGTTGATACAACTTAGTAGACTTGACATCAACAGCTACCTCAGAGTTTTGGGAAAGTTCAAAAGCCAATCTTTCATTTTCTTTCACACAATTATCATGAAATTCTTGTAATCTAGTGAAATCTTCCATCAACTTTCCCAAGGAAAGTTTCAGGTTAACCTCACTAGTGTTTTGTGAGATGAATGATGGTGAACTAGAAGTAGAGGATACCTCATCATCCTCAAGAGCCATGTTGCAAACATCATCATCATCATCACTGTTGGAGAATAGTCCATCAGAAGAGTTGAAGCTTTCATCACTATCAGATTCTTCACCAGCCATCATGGCCTTTCTATTGGTGAACTTTCTGTCTCTTTTAGCTTGTCTCTCTCTTCTTTCTTTAGAGCTCAATTCAGGGCAGTCGTATTGGAAGTGCCCTTTCTTTTTACAGTTATAGCACAGATCTTCATCATCATCCTTCTTGGATTCTTCTCTTCTCTTAGATGAAGAAGGATCAGCTCTACTGGATCTTCTCCTATCAGAGGACTTGTCCTCTGATCTTTTCTCTTCAGGCTTTTTGTCCTCAGCCTGTTCTTCAGGGGAGTTGTATCTTCTCCTGAATTTGTTGTCTTGGTAGAATTTCTTGTATCTACCAAACCTTGTGTTGAGCTTGTCAAACCTTCTAGCCATCAAGGCTAGTTCTTCCTTCATTTCAGTCTTAGAGACTGTCTTTGATGATCTGGGAGTGAGTTGCATTTCTGGTTCAGCAGCTTTGGCTTTGAATGCCACTCCCTTAGTAGGATTTGAAGGTTCCTCAACAGGCTTTCTTCTATTGAGGTCAAACTCATAGGCTTTAAGTTCTGAGAATATTTGTTGCATGGGCATGGTGGAGAGATCTTTGGTATTCTGCATCATTACAGCATAGACATCCCACTTTTGAGTGAGACTCCTTAGGATTTTCAGTCCAACCTCTCTCTTGGTGTAGACCTTGCCCAATGAGTTAATCTCATTCATCACATCAGTGAATCTACCAGCAAATTTGTCAATGGACTCATCAGACTCCATTGAGAATTGTTCAAACTTCTGCACAGCAACTTGGAGCTTGTTCTCCTTGATCTTTTCAGTGCCCTCACACATTTCAGCAAGAGTATCCCAAATTTCTTTAGCTGTTGTGCAGTGGTAGACTCTTCCCATAACTGCATCTGGAATTGTTTGATAGAGGGTGTTCATGGCAAGATAATTCAAATTATCTTTCCTCTTTTCATCAGCAGTGAAGTCATCCTCATCCTTGGGAATCAGTTCCCTTACATCTGCTTTTTGCTCAGCTGTCACTCTGGGGTTAGTTTGAGTAAACACAAAAGGTCCTCTTGTGATTACTCTTAGCATATCAGTATGGAGAGATGCAAGATGAGCCCTCATTCTAATTTTCCAGAAATCATAATTGTCTATTGAAAACATGGGCAGTTTGTGATGAGAAATGTGATTGACTGGATTTGAGGCCATGTTGTCTAATCCTTGAACAGCAGGTGGAGGAACAGCATTGTTGTTGGCCATTTCTCACAAATAATCAGTTAGTCAACAAATGATGGATTTCAGATAGAGATCAGTTCAGTGACCACACAAATATGAGAATTTTGAAAATCAAGATGGATTTTCAGAAGCAGTGGTCTTTGAACCCCTGCTCTGATACCACTTGTTGGTCCTGAAAGGAGTATATAACAAGTGTATGGGGGGGGGGAAATACACTTGTATGCAATTCTTTTGCTAATTGATCAAACCAGAGTTCAGTAAAGTTGTCTTGGACAACTCTGCTGAAGAAGATTAACTCTTCTAAGATAATCAGACTACTAAGTACTATTGAGTACTTAGTTGATTGACTATCTAGGGGAGTTATATGTGCGGAATAATGGTTGGCCCTTTAAGTTTAGACTCCTTTAATTTCTGAAATCACTTAGTCAATGCAACACAGTTTAGTTTAGCTTCAGGGAACTTGTCCAAATCAGTTTTGCACAGTCTTTGAATATGTGTCTTTGAAAGATCAGTTTTGTGTGTAGTGTTGAATGAATGTAAGTACTTGTAAAGCAAATCAACACAAGAGTTTATAGTGGTTCAGAGACTCAAGCTCCTACATCCACTTTCCCTGATTTAACAGGATAATTCCTTCACTCTTGGAATTAACTTGTTTTATAGTGCCAAGGTGCACTTGATCAAGAACACCACTCCTTGGTGAATTGATCCCTAGGATGTCTAGAGTCCTAGTACCCTCTTCTCAACTCAGAACTGAACTGTTCTTCTCTCAACAGTCAGCTCCTACCACTTCTACTACTACAACCTTCTCACTTTCACTCTTGAAAGGTGTAAGGGTTGAAGTAAGGTTCCAACTAATGAGATATCCTTTACAGTGAAGATCAGTGTATAAGGATAGGATATCTCTCTAAGCTTGTGTATGGATATACAATTGGGTTCAGCTTAGATGAAGTGTTTGAAGACTAAGGTAGTCTTTGAAAGCTTTGAAGGCACTCTAGCTTGTAAGAACTTTGAGCTTAGTTGGATTATGTTGAGGTGCCTTCAAATGGTCTTCACACTTCTGTATTTATAGACAAAATGGAGGATTTGCCCGTTGGAGAGGCAGCCCCAAATTGCTATAAATGTCTTCCTTGAGTTCTTCAAACTGGAAGACAGATTCTTGATAGTGACATGTCCTCATTTGGGTAATAAACGGCTGTAACAGTTTTGTCTTCATTCTGCAGCACTTTTCCCAATGTTTGACTTCTTGTTAGGACTTTGACATGGCTTCTGAAGGTTGATCCAATGATAGGACAACATTCCTTATCATCTGGACAACTCTCCTTATCACTATCAGCAGTTTTGCTTTTCAGCATGGTTGGCTTGCTCTTCTTCAGATGACTTGGCTCTTTCCCTTTATTTCTCTTGAGTATGGTCTTAGCTTATTTCTTTGAGGACCTTTAGGGATTGGTTGTCTCAAACTCTTCAGCACAGTTGATCTCAAGCTTTCAGTGCACTTGATCTTGGTCAATTTAGCTGAGACAATTCCTCTGGACAACTCTCCTGATCAGTACATTTAATCTTTTTGCATCAGAGCACTTTATGCCTAGAGTTGACTTCTCTGGACAACTCTCTTGATGAAAACCTTTGAGTGGTCTTGTCCTTTTGAGCTATGTAAACTTGTTCTTGCATATGGCTAGCTTCTTTGGACAACTCTCCTGATCAGAGTTTTATGAGTACTTTCTCTGGACAACTCTCCTGATAAGAGCATCTTCATTGGACTTGTCCTTTTGAGCTTTACAATCTTGTTCTTGCATAGGATCATCTTCTCTGGACAACTCTCCTGATAAGAGCATCTTAGATTTCATAGAGTGTCCTTACTCTTAAGTGATTGTTCCAGAATTTGAGCCTTGAGGGGACTTGAACTTGATCATCTTCAAATCATAGGTTCCCCCTCAAATTGTGCATCTAATTGTCTAAGAGCTACCTAACATTTCAGCTTCTCATCTAGCCTTATTCTATGTGTTCTAACATTTTTAGAACACTATCAACTTGACTTAGGCATGTCTCAGAGGGTTTTGGTATTAGATCAAAACATATCTCATTTTATTCCCAACAATTTCCCCCTTTTTGATGATGCCAAAACCTATACTATTTAAGCAAAAGTGACTTGTCTACACCTATTACATGTATCTTCAGAAGACATGACTAAGGTCAATATTCCTGAAAAAGTAATGTGTTAGTGTATTCACTGTTTCTGTTGCAAGTAGGTTCAAGATAGGCATAGAGAGATTTGTGTTTCTTGATTCAAAATAAGTTCAACTATCATTCATTAAAAAAAACATTACAGGCATGTTGATAGTTGACATTAACATATCAGAGCATGAATCAATACATCAGAGCAATTCATTACAATAATTCAAAATAATATTTTCAGCATCAGAGCACAGAACTTGTATCAGAGCAATTCATAGCAAACCAGAGCAAACAGATTAACACATCAGCAATCTTGACCATATTTCAGCATAGTTGATCATTCAAGTAAGGTCAGAGGACTTAGCCATTTCAAAGATCATCCTCAGGAGGTGGCAGCATTCCATACTGTGCCCACACTCTTCTTTTCAGTGCCATGGCTTCTTGGTTGGTTCCCTTAGGTCCAAGAACCATCTTGTTCAGCTTAAGGATCTCAGTGAATTCCCTCAGAATTCTTGCTTGGTCAATCCATCCTTCAAGCTTTGGAGGCATGTATATGATTGGCTTGGGAGCTGTGAGTTCAAATCTTGCAATGTCAGCAGCTGCAAGTAGTTGTTGATACAACTCTCTGTAGTATTCTAGCATGAACTCAGTGAAGGCAGAGTTTGCATCTCCTCCATTCCATCTGTCAATGACATAATAGTCATAGACAAACTCCCTTTTGGCTTCTTCCCATGTGTCATTCAGTTGAATTGGTACCCATTTATCCAAGTGTGGATATTTGGTGTCCATTGGGATTAGAAGCTGAGGCTTCATCTTGCTGTAGGTTGCTCTTCTCCTTCTTGGTTTCTGAAAGTTTGCTCTTCTTTCATCTCTTGCTCTGTTGGCTTCTTCCATCAAGTCCATTTTCTCTTGGGCCCTCATCATGGCCAGTTTCTGTTGTGTTTCAGGGTCTTTGCCATACCCTTCATGAAACAGTTTTGATGGATCAAGAGCTAGGACTGTTGTCTTCTTCTTAGGTTCAGGTCCAAATCCTTCAGCAAATAACTCTTCAATGTCTTCAGAGGACTTGGTACCTTCAGCAGTTTTTCCAGATTCAGAAGATTTGTCCGCTTCAGTAGATTTGGGTTCTTCAGCAGTTTTGGCTTTCTTTGATGTAGGCTCATCTTCATCAATTCTGAATTCAGGTGGAAGATCAAGGCTGCTAGGAAAGTCAGTGAATTTCTGAATTTGTCTCTTCTTTCCTTGGGCCTTCTTGATCTTTCCTCTGGTTTGGACACCTTCAGCATCTTTGTCCAAACCTGACACTTCACCACCTGGTCTTTGTTGTAGCCTTACTCTTTCCTCTTGAGCTGAGGCCATTGAGTTTTTCAATGCCAATGCTAACTGCTCCTCTTCATTCAATTCTTCCAAATTCAGCATTTCTGGCTCTTTTCCCTTTCCTTCAGGGACTTTGTCCTTCCCTTTCACTGGACTCCCAATTACTAAGGCACCTTTTGCCCTTGCTCTTTCCCTTTCCCCCTTTTTGGCAGCATCAAAACACTGGGGCTTGAGGTCACTCATTGTTGAGGCCATCAGGGATTGGGCCTGGTTTAGGGACTTCATCTCCTCCAACAAATATACATTCTCATCATGTATATTCTGCATTCTATCACTGCTCAAGCTAAGGAAAGCTAGAACAGGCTTCATCTTTTGTTGGACAACCTCTTCCATGGCTGTTTTCAGAGATGCATCCAGTTGGGTTTTTAAGAGCTTAGTGAGGTTGGCCACTGCACCTTCAGCAATGTTGGCCAGCACTTCTTGGGAAAATTTTTCTGAGGCAGCTTTGACCATAGCTAGCCTTTGCTCTTCAGCTCTTCTCTTCTGCAGTGCAGTCTTCTTTCCAATAGCTTGTTTGACAGTTAGCCTGAGAGCTTTGACATTAGCATTGTGATTGTCTCTCAGCAGCTTTTGTTCTTTCTTGACCTCCTCTGAGATGGCTTCCATGGTTGATTTGGCACTCTGAACCTCAGTGGATATGGTTTGGAGACCAGATTCCACACCACTGATTCTTGCCTCAAGAGTTGGTAGCACAACATCTTCAGAGCCAGTGAGCCTCATTTCTACAGATGCTAGAGTCCTTCCTTGCTCATTCAATGCTCCTGAAGTTTCAGCATGAGCTGATTGAACTTGATGAGCCAAAGAGTCCAACTTCTCTGATTGCATTCCAAGTAAGGCTTGAGCTGAGCCTGTATCAACTTGGATAGGGGCATCTGTGAGGAACTCATCTGCAAAAATTTGGTCAAGAGAAATACCTGCAACATCAGATAAATCAAACAAGTTAGGAAATAAGCACTCATCACCCTCAATATCTTTTGCATAAGACTCTGATACATCAGCAGTCTTCTTCTCATTTTCAACTTGTTCTTTTCTCCCTTCATAATTGATGTTCTCACTCAAGGAATCAGGCCTCCTCTCATCAAGGGATTCTTGAAGTTCAGATTTGACTTCAAGAATAGCCTGTCCTTCCTCACTTATTCCACCCTCATTTGGTGGTACACTCACTATCTTAGTGATGACTACCTCTCTTTCATCCACAACTCCCTCAGATTTTTCAACTAATCTCTCCTTTTCAACTCCTTCTCCTAATCCTGCAGCATCTCCACCTTCAACAAGGTTCAAAGATGGCAGTTGTGGGGAGATCACAGTGCTTATATCAGCAGCCACTGAGTCATCCTGAATGATTAAGGGCTGATCAATGTCCAACACCTCTGACACTGAATAGGCCTTAATCAAACTAGCCTCTAGTACAGGAACCTCAACATCTTTAGGCTGTGCCTTGGGTTCAGAAGAACCTTCATTGGCAGATGTGTCTTTGGTTGTGTTACCACCCTTGGTCAACACCTCTGAAGTTACAGAGCCTTTCCTATGATAGGTTTGAGGAGGATTGGAAAGTCTATCTGCTACAGAAGACTTGGGTTGAAGGGGTTCAGGGAGGTTGGCTTGAGGGGTTTCAGGAGGGTTGGGATTTGAAGGGTTTGAGGGATCATCAGGGGAATCATCATCATTAGAGCCACTGTCAGGGTGTTTGATTCCCTTGGCTTTTCTTTCTCCTCTTCAATCTTATTGGCTACCAACTTTGCAAAAACCTCCTCATCAATGAGGAATCTTGTCTTTGAAACTCCAGCAAAGTGTAGCAATCTGTTTTCCTCTATTTGCCACCAGTTTGCACCTTTATCTTGGATGACTTGTGATATCTCCATCATAGATTTATCTTTTACATCAACAAGCATCCTCAGATCATGAAAGGCCTTCTGAGTTCTTGGAAATCCAGCAAGTTGTGGATACAAACTGTCCACAGTAGCCTTGGCTCCTCCTCTGAGCATACTTTCAAAAGTATACTCCTCCTCATCTCCACTTGAATGGGGACTTTGGGTTATAGGGGAGTTGGCTCTGGGTTCTCCTAATGTGGCTTCAGGTAGATTAAGTTCAGGGATCTTGGCTTCAGATGGGTTGGGTACAGTAGAAGGATCTTCAGTTGCTTTAGAGAGCAATGAATCTGAAGGGGCTTTACTCAGGGGGGTTGGCTCATGAAGTGCATGCTCTAAGAGCTTTGAATAGTTGAGCATGGATGAGTCAAGGGGAGATAGGAGTCTTGTCTCATCTACTGCTAAATCAGCAAGCACATCTATGCCACTTCTTTGTTCATTCCCTTCAGGAGAGTATCTCTTAGTGAGATCTACAGGGGTAATGGGTTGGTTGGAAGGGGTGACATGGGTTTCAGGGGAGTTGGGCTCAAGATACTGAATTTCAGGGAGGTTGGCCTCTATGAGTTGTCCTTCAGGGATATTGGATTCTGGAGTTCCAGAACCAGATGAATTTGTCCTTGACATGGATTTGGCCCTGCTTTCAGCTCTGCTCTCCCTTAGAGCCAATTGAAGAGACCTTTCTTCTTGAAACTCCAACACCTTCTCAGTAGGTTTGGCCCTTCTCTTGCTGGCCCTGCTACTTCCACTTCCTTCCTTCTCAGGGACAACTTCCCTGATTCTCTTATCACCCTTCTTCTTTTGCCTGGTCTCATTGTACTTCCTCCTCAATTCTTCTGAGTGGTCAGAAGGCACACTCACTCCCTCTTCTGCCACTTCATCAACTTCAGCTGATGCTCCTGAGGCTTCTTTTGAAGACAATTGAGACATCTTTCTTGTTTTGACAGCCCTTGCCTTTGTTCTCTTTTTCATTTTGGGCTTCTCTTCCTCCTGTACTTCAGCAGGCTTGGCCAGTGACATCCTTCTTTTCTCAGTTTTCTTACTGAGCTTTCTGAATAGGATCTTTTGGGCTGGGAGGGGCTTTGCAAAGGTCTGCATCTGGGAATAGTGGGAAAATCTTTCAATCAACAAGCTTGCCCTGGTGCAATACTTGATTTTCCCTTCTAGCACCACCTTATTGTGGGCTTTCACCTTAAATTTAGCCTTCTCCTTCATCATTTCAGACATGATGAAGGTCCTCCAATCAAACTTGATGCCCTTATCACTGGCATCAATAATGGCAGCCATGATTCTGATCCTTGGCTGGCTGACCTGCTCTAGGCTTCCAGTGTTGCTTAGGAGGCTCTTTGCAACTACCTCAAAAAGATTTAGAAACTCTGGCTTGAGAGTTTTCTTGTTTTGAGTTGAGGAGAGAGGGCCTGGAACTAATAACCACTCTTGGGCTATTTCCTCTTCATGTCCAGTGCCATATACTTCTGGATTCCTTCCCTCATAAGGCAATCCAAAGGCTCCTTCCAGATCCTCTGAGGAGAATTTCACTCTGTGGAATCTCTCCTCCTCCTCTCCTTCTGCAGTGTAAGCTAACCTGGTTGAAACTTCTCCATCTTCAGGTTTGCCTCTCCACTTTAGGAAGGCAAAGAATTCTGCCATGTAACTCTCCAAGCAAGAGCTTGGTCTTTCTTCCAAGAACTTTTGGAGACCAGCCCTTCTCAACCACCTTAGGGTTGGAGTTATCTCAGGATCTTCACTTTCAAATGAAATTATGGGTTCAAAGTGAAGATTGTTTTTGTTGCTAAGATAGGCAAAATCTAGGTCTAGATCCTTGTTGGAGAAATCAACAAGCATCTCAGGTCTAACCTTGGGGGCCATTGAAGGTTGCAGAGAAAAGTTTGATGAAAAATGAGAGAGTTTGAAGAACTTTTGAGTTAGGGTTTCGAATACTTGGGGAAGAAGTGTTTGTGGGTATCTTAAGACTTGTGAATATTCTAAAAAGAATGTTTGTCAATGAGTTGGTAAGGTCTTCAGACAATTCAAAGGTGAACAAAAATGGAAATCCAAAATGGACGGCTAGGATTGATTTCAGGGGAGTTGTCCATTTTTGATCCAATGGTCAAAAACCAATGTAACAGTGAAATAACTGTTTTATTCAAAACGTGGGTGGTTTTTAATGTTTGTTTAAGGCTGGGGATTTTTCGAGATAGATCATGTCCCAAAAAGTTTAATGCAAACAAGAGTTAAATCTTGGCATTTAATGCATGGAAAGTGACCTTTTGGGTGGGAGACAAATTAAATCCCAGAAAGGTGAAAACTGTATTTCAAGGGACAGATTTCGAGATAGGTTTTGATCACCAAAAATAGGTGCTTATCATACCAAGATTTGGTTTGATAGCTAGGACAACTTATCTGACCCTACATGGACAAGTGTCCTGAAGAACTGTGGGCAAGTGTCCTGAAGAGGTAAGGTCATGTTTCTAAATTTCAGTAGACTTGACCAAGTCTGCTGAAGTTTGAGTTTGTTTCCCCCTTAATCAATGAGCTTCTTTGGACTTATTTGTCCAACTTCCCTGGATCAAGTAATCCCAACTCTGCTGATAGCTCCAGAAATCTTGCCTCTGCAAGTGGCTTGGTTAATATATCAGCTTTTTGATGGTCTGTGTGAATTTTCACTAGCTTGATATCCTTCTTCTCCACATGATCTCTAATGAAGTGGTGCTTGATGTCCACATGCTTGCATCTTGTGTGCAAGACAGGATTTTGTGATATAGCAATGGCACTATTGTTATCACAGAAAATTGGCACTTCAGTAGAGTTGACTTTGTAGTCTCTGAGTTGTTGTCTTAGCCAAAGAATTTGAGCACAACAACTTCCAGCAGCAACATATTCAGCTTCAGTGGTGGAAGTGGCCACTGTGTTCTGCTTTTTGGAGAACCATGAAATGAGCTTGTTGCCCAAGAATTGACAAGTCCCTGAAGTGGACTTTCTGTCAATCCTACATCCTCCATAATCAGCATCTGAGTAGCCAGTTAGCTCAATATTGTCATCAGCAGGGTACCAAAGGCCTAGATTCTCAGTGCCTTTGAGGTACCTCAAAATCCTCTTTGCAGCCTCAAGGTGGCTTTTCTTAGGATTTGCTTGAAATCTTGCACAAACACCTACTGCAAAGGTGATATCAGGTCTGCTGGCAGTGAGATAGAGGAGTGAACCAATTATTCCTCTATACTCAGTAGAGTTGGTTGGAATACCACTCTCATCAGGATCCATCTTCCAATTTGTGTTCATTGGGATCCTTACTGGCTTGCTAGTTGTACACCCAAACTTTTTGATCATTTCTCTGGTGTACTTAGCTTGGTTGATGAAGATTCCCTCTTTAGATTGCTTGACTTGTAGACCCAGAAAGAAGTTCATCAATCCCATCATTGACATCTCAAACTTGCTTTGCATGAGCTTGGAGAATTTTTCACATAGCTTCTCATTAGGGGATCCAAAAATTATGTCATCCACATAAATTTGGACAAGCAAGATGTCCTCTCCTTCAGAGATTCTGAAGAGAGTTCTGTCCACAGTTCCCTTGGTGAATCCATGATCCAAGAGGAATTGTGACAGTGTATCATACCAAGCCCTAGGGGCTTGTTTGAGTCCATATAGAGCTTTCTTGAGTCTGTAAACTTGGTTTCCAATTTCAAAACCTGGTGGTTGCTCCACATAGACTTCTTCTTTCAAGATTCCATTCAGAAAGGTACTTTTGACATCCATTTGGTATACTTTGAACCTTTTGTGGGCTGCATAGGCTAGAAAGAGCCTTATTGCTTCTAGCCTTGCCACAGGTGCAAATGTCTCATCATAGTCAATGCCTTCATGTTGGCAATACCCTTTTGCCACAAGTCTTGCTTTGTTTCTGACAATCACATCATTTTCATTTTTCTTGTTCTTGAACACCCACTTTGTTCCAATAACATCTTGATGTGAAGGCCTGTCCACCAGCTCCCATACTTCATTTCTGGTGAATTGGTTCAGTTCTTCCTGCATGGCTGTGATCCAATTGGCATCTTGAAGTGCTTCCTCAATATCACTTGGTTCTTGTTCTGATAAGAAACAACAGAACATAGCACTTTCACCATGAAATTTTCTGGTTCTGACTCCTATACTTGGATCACCAAGTATCAGATCAGTAGGATGGTCAGATAACCAGGTCCTTCTTTTCCTGATCTCTTCAGTAGAGTTGTCCTCTACTGAAGGTGAGTCATTTTGTTCATAGAATTCAGGATAATTTAATGCAGGATCTAATTCAGGATCATAATCAGGGGTGTTGTCCTCAATGTCAGGGACATTGGCATTTTCAACATTTTGAGTTCCCCCTTGATTATTTAACCCATAATCTACCTCAGCAGGAACTGCTTCTTCATTGGTAGTTGTTACCTGGATGTGAACTGGGATTGGTTCATTCAGTTCACCATTTCCATCTGTAGGATTTGTCTCAGGAAGATTGCCTTCAGGATTGTTGTCCAATGTGGGTTTTTCAGGCAGATTGGCTTGAACAACATTTATGAATTCAGTGTCTTTGTCTTTTAGGCTTAATCTGGTTGTCCTCTGTGTGATTTCTTCAGGTTCCAAATGATCATTCCTGATCTTAAAGATAGACTCATCAAACACAACATGAGGTGTTTCTTCCACTATAAGGGTTTTCTTGTTGTAGACTCTGAAAGCTCTACTGATTTGAGAGTATCCAAGAAATACTCCCTCATCAGCTTTGCTGTCAAAGGCTTTCAACTGTTCTTTCCCATTATTGTGAATGAAACATTTACAACCAAATATATGAAAGTATGACACTTTAGGCATTCTTCCTTTCCAGAGTTCATAGGGGGTTTTGCCTTGCCCCTTAGTGATCAAACATCTATTTTGAGTATGGCATGCAGTGTTTATAGCTTCAGCCCAAAACCTCTTAGGTAAATTTGAGTCAGCAATTAGAGTTCTAGCAGTTTCTTTTAAAGTTCTATTCCTTCTTTCTGCAACTCCATTTTGTTGGGGAGTTCTAGCTGCTGAAGTTTCATGAGCTATTCCATTTGATGTGCAGTACTCATTGATGTATGAATTAATGAACTCAGTGCCTTTATCAGATCTTATCTTGATAATGCTAAGGCTTTTCTCATTTGACAATCTCTTGAGAAGTTCAGGTAGTTTGACTTGTGTTTCCTTCTTATTAAGGAGAAATACTACCCATGTGAACCTAGAGAAGTCATCTACTACTACTAATGTGTATTTTCTACCATTAATGCTTGAAGGGGTAATTGGTCCAAATAGATCCATATGTAGAAGTTCAAGTACCCTTTCAGTGGAGATGACTGGTTTTCCTTTGAATGAGGCTTTAATCTGTTTTCCTTCTTGACATGGCTTACACACATGTTCTTTAATGAAAACCTCATTAGGTAGTCCTTTAACTAATGCATTTCTAGCAAGTTTATTCATAGATTTGAAGTTCAGGTGGTTTAGCCTCTTGTGCCATAGCCAACTTTGTTCACTAGAACTTTTAGCAATAAAACATGCAGCATCAGTAGACTTGTCCCAGTCTGCAAAATACACATTTCCCTTCCTAGTTCCAGTCAATAGGGTTTGTTGAGTTTTATCTTTAATTAGACACTTTCCACTTGAGAACTCAACATTAAAATCTTTATCACAGAATTGACTGATACTTAGGAGGTTATATTTGAGACCAGCTACATAAGATACATTGGTTACTTTGATATTACCAATCATCAAAGTACCATAACCTTTAGTTGTTGCTTGTGAGCTGTCTCCAAAGGTGACATTTGGGCCTTCTTTTTCAATAAAATCAGAGAGGAGTTCCTTGTTTCCAGTCATGTGCCTTGAGCATCCACTGTCAAGGTACCATGCTGTCTTTTTGTTCATGCTCCTCTTCTTGTGGCCCAATGGTACCTGCAATTAGATAGGTTTAGGTACCCTTTGAGTTTTGGGTCCTGAGAGGTTAGCTGTACCTTTGGGAACCCAAACTTGCCTAATAACCCTGATTGATTCAAGGTGGCTAAGTTGATTTCTTGGTGCATCAACATACACTGTCTTTCCCTTAAATGCCTTTGGGAAAGTATGTGTGAATGTGTTAACTCTGTAAGTTTCAGGGAAGTTGACCACTTTCCTGAACTTATGAGTTCTTTGTGCAGCTTGATGAAGTCTTTGAGGAAAGGCATTTTTATGACCATTACCCTTTGGCATGAAGGGTTTTGGTTGTCTCATTTTATTCTGCCTTTGAGGATAGTTGTCCTTAGGTCTATTCAGCTGAGGCTTTCTCAGATGAGTTGGCCTAGGCTGATTATACCTTGGATAATTCCTCTGAACATTGTTCAGGAGAGTTGCCCTACCATTGGGTCTACTCTGCTGAGCAACATTCCTCTTGTGCTCAGGAGCCTTGGCCATTTCCTTAGGTTTTGGCCTTTTCTCCTGAATCACTTGAGTAGGCATTTCATTCAATTTGCTCTTTCCTTTGTTCAGTGGCTGAGTTACTTCATTTTCAGCTTGTTGTGCCACTGACTTAACAAAGATTCTCTTAGTGTTACTTGTGGATGCAACACTAAGACAAGGTGAAGATTCAAATGGATCAAAACCCAATCCACTTCTTTGAGCCATAGGTCTTTGATAACTTTGAATTTCCTCTATTGCTCTAGAGGATTTGTTCAAAGCAGACATCTTTAATTTCAGGCTCTCTTCACTTGATTTAAGAATATCATACTCATGTGAGAGATTTTCAAATTTGGCATTTAGAATTTTAAGTTCAAATTCTTTTCTCTTCTGAGAGAGAAGTTGATCATCAATCTCCTTTTGTTGGTCAACTATCCTGAGATTTGCTTCCTCAAGCTCTCTCAAGACTTGTTGATACAACTTAGTAGACTTGACATCAACAGCTACCTCAGAGTTTTTGGAAAGTTCAAAAGCCAATCTTTCATTTTCTTTCACACAATTATCATGAAATTCTTGTAATCTAGTGAAATCTTCCATCAACTTTCCCAAGGAAAGTTTCAGGTTAACCTCACTAGTGTTTTGTGAGATGAATGATGGTGAACTAGAAGTAGAGGATACCTCATCATCCTCAAGAGCCATGTTGCAAACATCATCATCATCATCACTGTTGGAGAATAGTCCATCAGAAGAGTTGAAGTTTTCATCACTATCAGATTCTTCACCAGCCATCATGGCCTTTCTATTGGTGAACTTTCTGTCTCTTTTAGCTTGTCTCTCTCTTCTTTCTTTAGAGCTCAATTCAGGGCAGTCGTATTGGAAGTGCCCTTTCTTTTTACAGTTATAGCACAGATCTTCATCATCATCCTTCTTGGATTCTTCTCTTCTCTTAGATGAAGAAGGATCAGCTCTACTGGATCTTCTCCTATCAGAGGACTTGTCCTCTGATCTTTTCTCTTCAGGCTTTTTGTCCTCAGCCTGTTCTTCAGGGGAGTTGTATCTTCTCCTGAATTTGTTGTCTTGGTAGAATTTCTTGTATCTACCAAACCTTGTGTTGAGCTTGTCAAACCTTCTAGCCATCAAGGCTAGTTCTTCCTTCATTTCAGTCTTAGAGACTGTCTTTGATGATCTGGGAGTGAGTTGCATTTCTGGTTCAGCAGCTTTGGCTTTGAATGCCACTCCCTTAGTAGGATTTGAAGGTTCCTCAACAGGCTTTCTTCTATTGAGGTCAAACTCATAGGCTTTAAGTTCTGAGAATATTTGTTGCATGGGCATGGTGGAGAGATCTTTGGTATTCTGCATCATTACAGCATAGACATCCCACTTTTGAGTGAGACTCCTTAGGATTTTCAGTCCAACCTCTCTCTTGGTGTAGACCTTGCCCAATGAGTTAATCTCATTCATCACATCAGTGAATCTACCAGCAAATTTGTCAATGGACTCATCAGACTCCATTGAGAATTGTTCAAACTTCTGCACAGCAACTTGGAGCTTGTTCTCCTTGATCTTTTCAGTGCCCTCACACATTTCAGCAAGAGTATCCCAAATTTCTTTAGCTGTTGTGCAGTGGTAGACTCTTCCCATAACTGCATCTGGAATTGTTTGATAGAGGGTGTTCATGGCAAGATAATTCAAATTATCTTTCCTCTTTTCATCAGCAGTGAAGTCATCCTCATCCTTGGGAATCAGTTCCCTTACATCTGCTTTTTGCTCAGCTGTCACTCTGGGGTTAGTTTGAGTAAACACAAAAGGTCCTCTTGTGATTACTCTTAGCATATCAGTATGGAGAGATGCAAGATGAGCCCTCATTCTAATTTTCCAGAAATCATAATTGTCTATTGAAAACATGGGCAGTTTGTGATGAGAAATGTGATTGACTGGATTTGAGGCCATGTTGTCTAATCCTTGAACAGCAGGTGGAGGAACAGCATTGTTGTTGGCCATTTCTCACAAATAATCAGTTAGTCAACAAATGATGGATTTCAGATAGAGATCAGTTCAGTGACCACACAAATATGAGAATTTTGAAAATCAAGATGGATTTTCAGAAGCAGTGGTCTTTGAACCCCTGCTCTGATACCACTTGTTGGTCCTGAAAGGAGTATATAACAAGTGTATGGGGGGGGGGAATACACTTGTATGCAATTCTTTTGCTAATTGATCAAACCAGAGTTCAGTAAAGTTGTCTTGGACAACTCTGCTGAAGAAGATTAACTCTTCTAAGATAATCAGACTACTAAGTACTATTGAGTACTTAGTTGATTGACTATCTAGGGGAGTTATATGTGCGGAATAATGGTTGGCCCTTTAAGTTTAGACTCCTTTAATTTCTGAAATCACTTAGTCAATGCAACACAGTTTAGTTTAGCTTCAGGGAACTTGTCCAAATCAGTTTTGCACAGTCTTTGAATATGTGTCTTTGAAAGATCAGTTTTGTGTGTAGTGTTGAATGAATGTAAGTACTTGTAAAGCAAATCAACACAAGAGTTTATAGTGGTTCAGAGACTCAAGCTCCTACATCCACTTTCCCTGATTTAACAGGATAATTCCTTCACTCTTGGAATTAACTTGTTTTATAGTGCCAAGGTGCACTTGATCAAGAACACCACTCCTTGGTGAATTGATCCCTAGGATGTCTAGAGTCCTAGTACCCTCTTCTCAACTCAGAACTGAACTGTTCTTCTCTCAACAGTCAGCTCCTACCACTTCTACTACTACAACCTTCTCACTTTCACTCTTGAAAGGTGTAAGGGTTGAAGTAAGGTTCCAACTAATGAGATATCCTTTACAGTGAAGATCAGTGTATAAGGATAGGATATCTCTCTAAGCTTGTGTATGGATATACAATTGGGTTCAGCTTAGATGAAGTGTTTGAAGACTAAGGTAGTCTTTGAAAGCTTTGAAGGCACTCTAGCTTGTAAGAACTTTGAGCTTAGTTGGATTATGTTGAGGTGCCTTCAAATGGTCTTCACACTTCTGTATTTATAGACAAAATGGAGGATTTGCCCGTTGGAGAGGCAGCCCCAAATTGCTATAAATGTCTTCCTTGAGTTCTTCAAACTGGAAGACAGATTCTTGATAGTGACATGTCCTCATTTGGGTAATAAACGGCTGTAACAGTTTTGTCTTCATTCTGCAGCACTTTTCCCAATGTTTGACTTCTTGTTAGGACTTTGACATGGCTTCTGAAGGTTGATCCAATGATAGGACAACATTCCTTATCATCTGGACAACTCTCCTTATCACTATCAGCAGTTTTGCTTTTCAGCATGGTTGGCTTGCTCTTCTTCAGATGACTTGGCTCTTTCCCTTTATTTCTCTTGAGTATGGTCTTAGCTTATTTCTTTGAGGACCTTTAGGGATTGGTTGTCTCAAACTCTTCAGCACAGTTGATCTCAAGCTTTCAGTGCACTTGATCTTGGTCAATTTAGCTGAGACAATTCCTCTGGACAACTCTCCTGATCAGTACATTTAATCTTTTTGCATCAGAGCACTTTATGCCTAGAGTTGACTTCTCTGGACAACTCTCTTGATGAAAACCTTTGAGTGGTCTTGTCCTTTTGAGCTATGTAAACTTGTTCTTGCATATGGCTAGCTTCTTTGGACAACTCTCCTGATCAGAGTTTTATGAGTACTTTCTCTGGACAACTCTCCTGATAAGAGCATCTTCATTGGACTTGTCCTTTTGAGCTTTACAATCTTGTTCTTGCATAGGATCATCTTCTCTGGACAACTCTCCTGATAAGAGCATCTTAGATTTCATAGAGTGTCCTTACTCTTAAGTGATTGTTCCAGAATTTGAGCCTTGAGGGGACTTGAACTTGATCATCTTCAAATCATAGGTTCCCCCTCAAATTGTGCATCTAATTGTCTAAGAGCTACCTAACATTTCAGCTTCTCATCTAGCCTTATTCTATGTGTTCTAACATTTTTAGAACACTATCAACTTGACTTAGGCATGTCTCAGAGGGTTTTGGTATTAGATCAAAACATATCTCATTTTATTCCCAACATTATTCAATCTCATAAGTCCTTGAAGGAATTTCAATATCATTTTTTACTATTTAAATGTCTACCTCTGGGAAATTGTTGAATATTATACATACCACCATAAAAATCTTACTCAATAAATGATATTTTTCATTGAATATCTCATTTATAATTTATAATTAAACTAATATTTCTATTTAGTAATTATTTAAAAAATATAAGCATGCATTTAAGGCATTTTAATACTAAGAAAATTGTAAGATAAATATTTACTAACCTTTTTTGCTTACATTTCAAAATGGCAGCCTCTTCGTATCTCCTTTCCCTAATGTATTTTCTTTTGTTTCATCCTTCCTTCTCAAATGCTTAAGTATATGCACAAGATCCAAAAATAAGATTATTATTTATAAATCTACACTGAAAAGGTAAATTGAATACATAATTCTAGACGCCAAGTTATATTATCACTTACACTATATAAATTAAATTCATGATGTGTTTTTTGTATTGTACTTAGAATCCCATGCATTAATGATGTTCTGTTGTAAGAAGTAAAAAGACCATGATGAACCTCGAATAATTAAGAAGATTAATTTTGTTTGTAATTAAAATGCAAGCTACATTAGAATCTAAGAAAAAATCTCACCATCTATTAAAAATAAGATCTTCCACCATATCCCTCCTGGTGCTAGGCTCGAAACACTCATGCATCACACACAGAGCAACATTAAGCTTGCTGTAAATCTCAACAAAAGCCTCATCATCGCATTTGTCAGGATTAGAAGAATCAGTTTCCATACATTTCACTAAAATACGTCCAAGACAAATTTTGAGTTCCCACACGGCCCTTTTTTCCCAGTATCTTTTGCAGACCACAAAATATCTGCAGGCAATAATCATATTAAAATCATGGAGTCAGTACAGTATAGTGGATGAATATCTTTCATGATTATCGCTCCATGCTTCTAATTCACTTGAGATAAAGGCATTTATAAAAGTACCTGTTTATAGTCTTTCTTGACAGAACCAATGTCCTTCAGAATTATGTTTAATGTTAATTCCTTCATTTTTTAGGCACAATCCACCTACTCTGCAATTTAAGTATCAATTTTCTGGTTGCAAGTTCACATTAAGAATAAACATGTATTCAAATTCAATAACTCCAAATCTAAAACTGTTATGTTCTAACTAGAAAGCGATCTCATCCCCAAAATATTATAAAAAATAAAGAGAACAAATTGCACTGCATTCACTAAACCAAATAACAATTCATGCCCAAAAATTGCAAAATACTACTAAGAAGTACAGAAAATTGCAAAAAAGAAAAACATATATCTAAAAACTACAAAATAAAAATAAGAAGCAGGCTTAAAAATCAGTTTAATTCCTTTGTGTCTTTATTCATGTTAATTTCAGCTACCATATGTTTCACTTCCTGAATATTTAACACATGTTGCTCCTACTATTGTTAAATCGTGTATTCTTACACAAGGCTTTAAAAAGACAAATGTCTAATCTTCTTCACCTGTTCTTAATTAATTCTTTTCAAACTTATAATTATGCTAAAATAAAGCAACAAAAATACATACCTCAAAAGCCACGCAGAAGGTATCTAATGCCCCCTCCGTCCTCAACTTTCTCTCTTTCTTCGTTTGCACATACTTCTTCTTTTAAATCAACGAACGCCCCTCTTTCTTGCAGTAGTATCTATAAAAAACGTTGTCTGGAAAAGCCTTCCTCCCTTAGTCTCGATAGAACTTATGCTTTCCAATCTGGTACTGAATGATAGCCCTTAACGTGGATAGCAAAACACCGATGATCCGTCACCGGTAAGGCTGTCGATTTCCTGGTGGAATTTCCAGATGTAGGTGTTAGTTAGAGAATTAATAAGTGAATATTTTTATTTTTCAGATTATAATTAAAACTACACCTTTTTTTCTTTCTATTAATGAGACGTATGTCTCTTTTCAAATAAAATTAAATAGCCGCGTGTCACTTCTCAAAAAGATTTAGGAGACGCATGTCATGTACCATCCATTTTAATTAAACTTTTAAAAAATATTGTCACTGTTATAAGCACACATGCTATTGCTGAGTACACCCACCTTTTTCTTTCTTCCATCTTCTACCCACGACCCGAACCGGATAAAAAAAGTTGCTTCTTCTTCAAATACTAGCGACGTCGGCCGTATTCGAGATCCACCGCCTTCTTCAAATAGCAGCAGCGACATCAACTCCGATCTCCTCTTTCAAACGTCGGCAATGGATGGTTCCACGACGGTTGAATTTTTTGGAGAGGGGGTTTGAGGTGTTTGAATTTGAGAATGCTTTGTTTTAATCGTGTACAAGTACATTGGTTTTAACCCAGGCTAATTTTGGTTTTTTGTTTGGGTGTACTTATCTCAAAGTTAGGTCTTCTTAGCAAGTGGGTGTCCTTAACAATCGCTTGTGTGCGTATACCGGTGTCCGAAAACTTAGGCTCCAATGTCAAACCCATTTACTGTTATAAGCAAACACAATTTTGTTGAGTACACCCACTTTAAGCATGTATAAAATGTGTTACTATAATTTACTCTACATAAGATTATCTAAATATTTAATATAAATTAAATCCATTATATTTACTCTTATAATTAATTCGAAGATTTTTTTTTATAACATTTATTATCAATTTACTATATTATTGCCTCAAATTTGTATTTATCACAATAATAATTTATATTATTAACAAAGCATTTAATCATAATATCAATGATTTGATTGAAATGTTAAAATTATATTTAATGTTCCCTAATTATTATAATTATATTAAATGTTCCTTGATTGTTTACATTTACCAAATTTTAAAATTTTATGTTTTATACGTATTCATATCTTAAATTTTGAAACTTATATAAAAAATTCTACATATGCTTATTGTTCTAAAAAAACCATAACTTCTGATCATTAAACATCTTTCTACTTTTCGAGTAAGTTCTTTATTTATTCTTTATTATATGTAGATCATTACTTATATATGTTGATCACCTGATCTTTTAGGTAGAGTAACTGTTAATATGTAGTAATATTTTGTTATATCTATATATATGTTTACTGTATAAATTTTTTTAATCAAAATCTTTTTGTTTGCTTATTTTATTGTGATTGATTCTTTTATTTATTGGTCTAAATCCTTTTTAAAGTTCTTAATTAAAGGAAATAGTAATATATATTAATTAAAGTGTGTTATACATATATCTTAATTTTTATATTCCGTAATGATCAAATCACATGTATATTACATGGATAAGTTTTTTTTAGTAGAATCTATTAAATATACTCCGTACATTATATCTTTTAAGGTAATATTTAAAATTTTTTTTTCTTTCACTGTCTTATTATTTATATACATCTTATTAAATTATAGAATTTAATGCTTAAGTCACTATATAGTTAGTAATTTTAGTGATTTAGAATTAATATTTTTAAAACATAAAAGGATTTAGTTTTTTTCCTTTAATTATTTATATTTTATTTATTTACAGTTAATTGTTTATAATGTGTAGATCATTAAATTATATATTTTAATTATCTAATATTTAATTTTATAATTATTCTTAAATAATCCATTAAAATCTATGATTATAGAAAATTATTTAATTTTTAGATTATTAAAGTTATTATTTTGATTGATTTAAATTTAATATTTAAATAAAAAGAAACCATTTTTTAATCATTTCCTTATGATTTATTAATTAATAGTTAAATATTTATTATATTTATATTATTAGTTATATATGTAGTTAATGTAGTTTTCAATGTTATAATTAATCTTATATAGTGTATTAAATTTAATGATTTAATCTTTAGTAAATAATATTCATTAATTTGATCAGGTATTCAGATTTAATATTTAAAAAATTATAATTTCTGTATTTTTTTTAATAATTATATATAGATTCATTTATTAACAGGTAATTGTTTATTATATATATATATATATATATATATATATATCATTTGTTATATACGTTTATGACAATCAATTTTCAATTTTATATTAATTAATATATATATAATATATAAATTATATGACTTAATCATTATGTTATTATAATTAGTAACATATTGATTTGTTTTTAATATTTAAAAAATAATATTTTTATTCAATTTATTTCATAATTATATAGTGTTTGTTATTTAATGATGAATAGTCCATCTTTATTTTAATATATAGTTCACAAATCATTTAATCACTTCATCAAATTTTCATTTATTAATATAATTATTATTTAATCTTGCTTGAATATTTTTAATTTTCACATTTAAAATTTTGTGTTCTATAAGTATTCGAAATTTATTTATTGAAATTCTTATCAAATTGTTTGCATAGACATATATATAGTTATACAAAATAAATTTTTTTAAATTATTATACGTGTTTATTCTTTTGTGGTACTTTGTTTATTTAATTGTTTATTATATGTTGATAATTTTATTTTTAATGTTAGAACCAGTCGTATATAATTTGTTTATATATTTATTATATGTATTTTAGTTATTATATATTTTTATAATTTTGTAAATATTTTAATTCAATAATTTTTTGTCGAAAGTTTTCTTTGATTGAATACTATATTTGTTGATTTAAATATTTTTCAAGGTTCTTAATTTAAAAATTAAATGTTTATTCATCTATAGTGATTTAAAGTATGTTATACATTTTTTTCATTTATTTATTGTTACATAATTGCTATATTACATTAAGTTCATTTTCACCTACATGTAATTTCATGATTATTTTAATTAATATATTTATTTGACAATTTTATGTTATTACAGTGAATCGATCATGCGCAAGCTTCTAAGTTCAACGATAATAAATAAGAAGCGATCAATTAGTGATATAAATTCAAAAGGTATGTTTTTTAAAATAAATTTATTTAGATATTAATTTTTATATTAAATAATATTATTCATACATATACTACCTTTATTTGAACTAATTACTCTTTCTTATAATTATCTTATATTAGAGAATGAAGAACCACGTTCTCATAGAAGCAATAGCTCAATTTCAGAAGAAAAAAAAAAAGATGTTATGTTTTTTGTCAGAATTTGGCGTCATCAAGTTTAGGCAGTGTTTCAGTTCAACCTTTCGCTAATACTTCTAATGGTATTTATTTGGGGTAATTAGTATATAGGACATTTCACCTATAGAAACTAGAAATAAAGACAATAAATTTGAAAGTTAGGAAGAAGGACAATATGATTTATAAAAGTACAGTTTTATCCTCGATTTAAAATAAAGCCAAAATTTGAATAATCAATTAAGGTATATTAGGAAATTCAAAAATTGAATGCGTTGGGCTTGAAAATTAAACTACCGGAAATCCAGGGCATAAATGCGTTGGACAATCAAGGCTACCTAAATCAAGCTGGAGTCTTGGAGAAGTTTCTTTCAAGATTTCGAGAGAGACGACGTTGAATTTCTGAACATTCGCGACTCCGTTGGTTGCAAACGAGTTTGTTTTCGACGCCGTAAGCAAGGTATGTATATTCTGATGAGAAGAAATTTGTTGTTTTTTGAAGACACGAACTTTTTGGTTTTTTGAACTTCGGCGGAAGCTTTTAATGTTCTATGATGATCGGTTTTGGGGTTTTTGTCAAATAATCTTACAAAATTACACATGCACTCTGTTTTTGTATATGAGAAGGTTTGGGGTTTTTCTGCACAACTTTGTGTGTGACTTATTGATGCGTTTTTCGCAATTCTTTGAGGCGATATCTGCAGGTCTTTGATGATGGGTTTTAGATTGTGCATAAGTAGTAAATATAATATTTTGGATTTCTTTGATGATGCTTTTATTGGTTTTTGGGTGTAAATTTTGGAACATGCAGTTGCACTCTGTTTTCTAGTTGATAAAACTTAGAGTAAAAAAGCACTTTGTTAATGGATTTGGAAAATTTGCTATTTGCAAATGTTTTATTGGTGATATATAATCCTTAACAAGTTTGTATGTGTATTAATAAGTTTAAGAAACTAGATTCGGCTTTATTGTTAATATACTTGTATTTTCCAGAAATAACATATATTCTACTTTAGGAAGATTGATTTGTGTTGGTAATAGATATGTATTGATTGTTAATATACCACAAGATTAACAAATATATATTCTACTTTAGGAAGATTGATTTATTGTTAAGATACCATGAGATTCGTGTCATGTTCTGGAGAAAATATTATAAATCGAAATACATATTAACCGAGATTTAATGTAATGCAGATGCCAAGAGTGAAGAGAAGTGGAATACACATAAATGACGATGGTGATAGTGGAGGTAGCAGGAAAAGGATTAAGAAAGACGACAAAAGAAAAAGCAGAAAGACAAAGATAGGTATACGTTTACGGTGGGATAGTTATGCATTTATATTCAGCACATTCTACTGATATCATGCAGCACTGTTATATTATGTAAAGCAATAATTTGACTATTCTATAAGCATTACACAATTGTTACCTTCTTATAATACAACAATGTCACTACTGTATTATAAAAGCTAATAATTGTTCTTGATTTTTGTGTGTGAAGCATTGACCGATGCAAAAAAGGCTAGAGATGCAAAGCGTAAAGGTTTAGTTGTTATTTAATATTTAAGTCTATAACTGAATTTTAGTTGCTTGTGTAACATTACTTAGCATTAATGGAAAGTCCCTTATAGTATATTTGTCAATGCAGGAAAAAGAGTGGTTGGTTACTATATAATGTCCTCTGACTCAGGTGATTTTGCGATAATAGCTCAACTATTTAACGGATTATAGAACCATGTATGTATATAATTTTGTTTACTTGTATTGCCAGATTTCGAGAGTGATGAGGAGGTTGATTCTGATAGCGATGATGAGGTTGTTGCTGATAGTGATGATGAATCTAAATCTGTATCGGAAGGTATAAAATAAATATGATGTGTCTTACATTCTGTTAGGAAGATTATATATAGTTATTAGAAGTTTTTGTAGAGTTTAATTGTGTTAATGATTTTTAAATTGTTTCTGAAGATTCTGACAGTGATGAGGAAATGCGAATCAAGAAACAAATAAAAGAAAGATGTAAACGTTCACGAAGAAAAAAATCTGGTATGATATTTTATAGTTTACATTTGTTTATGATATTGAAGTTTTAGATAAAAGAAGATTTACAAGAATTCTGAATATATTTTTTATTTTCTTTGTTAGCTGATGGTGATGTTAAAAATAGTCAGAACTACTGTAGATCAAATATGCATACTTGTTTCAAGGACTTGAGTGTGATGCAGTTGAATGATAGGCATTATAATGAACTGAAGAAGATGTCATTTTGGTTCATCTTAAATTCTATATTGGTGAATGGGAATGACGAGATAGTTGAAAATTGCAAGAAGGTTGAGCGAGATATTCAGGAGATTGTAATGAGGTTCGATGATAAGTCTGGCAGCTTGTTGCTTGGTTCGAATGAGCTGAATATAAGAAAAAAGGATGTGGAGCTGATATTTGGTATTACGTCAGGTAGTGAGAAGATTCCGTTGCGGAATGAAAACTATGCTCATCCAGAATGGATTAGAAGCTGCTTTAGAGAGGAACTAGTTAACAGGACACCTAGCCTTTCAATGAATAAACCATTGCTAAAGTCTAAGATAAGGGAGATGGCTGAGTTGACTGATACTGAATCTGTTGAAGATGTAGCTAGACTTCTTTGCTGCTATGTGATGTGTGGAATATTCTGTCCAGTAAGAAGTGGCGCATTACCGTGGTACTTGACTGCATATTTAGAGAATTTGTCTGACGTTTGCACGTATGATTGGAGTGGATTCATAGTTGATAATTTGAAGAATCATATTAGGAGAAGTAAAGACATGAAACCAGGTGGTTGTACGATGATTTTACCGGTACGTATTCTTACATATACTGCAAACTGCAAACATTACTTTTTATTCAAAAAATCTGTATTATATGTATTTGAATACTGTTAATTTATGCAGTACTTAATTTGCGAGCATACGTCATTGGTTAAACCAATCAATAGGAATGCGTTTCCAAGGTTTCTAAAATGGGATCTACGAAAGCTAACGAATGCCTTAAACAAGAAGAAGTGGTACAAACGTACCAAGGTAAGATCTTTTAAAAAAAAAATTTGAGCTAAGCTATTTTATATAAATAGTTTTACTATTTATATATATGTAACGATATTGATTGCAGGTGCATACTGGAAGTTTGAAAACTGAGCCTTGGGAGGAAGAAAAGTTTGAAGCTATTAACAATTTCAGAGACACCGTAAAAACGGCCCAAACGAATAAATCAGATAGAGCAGCTGCTGTTGAGAGTAATGGAGCTAATGTGACAACTGGACCTGGAGAAACTAGTGCAACAACTATACATGATCCAGTCGTTGATAAGGATCAATGTATTCTTCAACAATCATCATCCAGACCATTTGAGGTTGGTTCTACGTCAAGGATAAAAGAAGTTGGCTTGGATAGTGGACCTTCGTTTGATCTTGGAGAGGATTGTAACATTGGACATACTCCAAGTAAAATGAATATTGACAATACTGTGATGACAGTATGCAAAGATGTGAATCGGACTTTTCCAGATTTAGATAGTGATTATACAGGTATGTTGTTTGAACAGGATGCAAATGCTAAGGGTGGGAACTGTGGGTTGGGTAATAAGGGATCTCGAAATGATGATGTTGAAGTCAATGGACGACAAGTGGAAGAACTACTTGATGAAATTAGGCTGCTTAAAGAGGATGCTGAAGCGAAGAGGATTAGTAATGAGGTTGAGATAACTAGGCTTATAGAGGATGCAGAATCAAAACGGGCTAATTTTGAGAATGAAGTTAAGCGAATTACGGAGGAGTTTACTAAAGAGAGGGATTTTTTTATAATGGATAGGGGAGTCATGACTCCAATGATCAGGGATCTCGAAACTGAGAATAAGTCGTTGAGAAGAGAGTTGGACGTGAAACGTCTTTCGTCCCACGTCAATTCATTGGAAGAACAACAATTTGTTGCAGAAGTAGAACAAATTGAGAAGGATTTGAATCTTGAATCGTCGGGTAACAAAGTTCATGCATCAAGAGCTGAGCAGGACGTAGTGGCAGAAAATGAAGTTGACAATACGCCGATTCCAGTTGTTAAAGGGAAAAAGAAGAGTAAGGACTACGCAAATCCTAGTTCCATGATAATACGTGTGAAAACACGAACTGAGGAACACGGAAGAAAACCAGTGCAGCTATCTCCTCAGCTTCTGACCCAAGAGCTTACCTCTGTTCAAGAGCTTAGTGATGATGAACCAAAGGATGTTTTGGGTGGCAAAAAACATGTCAAAGAGATGAAAGTTGTTAAGAATCCATTTGACAACTCTTTGGATACAGTTAAGAATGCCCCCGTTGAGTTGAAAGATCAAATCTACAAAGAACTCGTGGAATATGGTTCGAAGTAAGTAACAACATAATGCATATTACCAACACCTTCTACACATAGTCAACACATAAATTGCATGTTACACATTGTATTCATTATACATTCTTTTGTTTATTGATTGAATAATATTATTGTCTTTTCTGTTTATAAATACAGTCATTCGGTATACGTTGGGAATCGGCCCCTTACTGACGTCACGGTTCGAATGCTTATTAATTTGCTAAACAACAAAACCGTGGATGATCAGGTAATTATTAGTTGAATTATTCAAGAGTTTGTATGTTTATTAATATTGTAATTTTTTTAATATAATAGTACGGAATACACTGTTATTTAGGTGATTGATGCATGGTCAGACATGGTACAAACGGCCCTCGGACAAAAGTGTCCTACCGCTACACGTGTAACGATATTCACTTCTGCTTGTTGGGTAATGTACATTAACTCATTATGCAGTTAAATTCTCTAAATTAATTTTTAAATAGATTTGATTTATCATTAAATGACTTTTTTTTTTTTTTTTTGTTGGCAGAGTATGATAAAGAAACGAGATATATCAAAACAGAAAATCTTTGAATCTCTCATTGAGAAAGTTGTAGATGAAAGTGTCGGACAAGATATGATGCTATTCCCAATTATTATCACTGAGGCTGGGTACCGTACGAGATCGAACATCAAAGGGCATTGGACACTGTTGACGCTGGATCTCAAGAGGAAGGAGTGGATGTTTTTCAACTCAATGCAGCCAAGGACAAGTGGGAATGTTGACCATCATCTCAAAGAATGCATATATGTGGTATACTCTTTCACTAAAATGAATAGTATATTAAATTTATATCTGCATCTTTGACTAGTAGACACATGAAAATATTTGCTGACTACACCACCTTGTTGTGTTTATTATATATTATTCTACCATGTCTATGTGGTATACTGTTTCGTTTAACTTATTAGTTGGTTAATTTTTTATTTCTTTGATTTCAATATGTCACAAATGACTTAGCTACTAAGATTGTTGTATTAATTAACTATACTTTCGATGTAATAAATTATAGGTTAACTATGTTGAGGCAAGGTTGCGATACGTGTTCAAAATGTCATCTCCAAATCACCCATTTTTGAAGGGCCCGTGTAAGAAACCTACTGCATCGAGAATTATGCAGCAAGGGCATGGCACGCTGGACTGTGGGATTATTTTGTGCAGGCTAATTGAGTGCTTCTTAAGGGGTGAAGACCCTCATACTGTTAATTTTAATATGGAAGAGGCAAGTAAGATGCGTGTGAGGATCGTGGGGACATTCGTCAACCCTTTTAAATATGGAGTTTGATGCACTTGGGTTCTGTATTTTGCTGAGTACTTATTTAACTTTTTTGGAACATATTTGTCAGGTTTGCTTCTACTGGTTTACGTTATTTAGGTTAATGATTCATATGTTATGAATGTAAAGCCTGTGAACATATTATGCGTATTTTGGTTTAAATTCTATTTTGGATGATTATTTCTTTGTTTTTTTGAATGACTTATTTTAATACTTTATACTCCCTCCGTCCCATAGAAACTTGCACACTTGGATGGGCACACAATTTAAGAAATGTGTAAGAAAATGTATAATGAGTGATGTTTTGAGGGGTAGTTTTGTAAAGTTTTATGAATAAAGTAAAGTAAAAAGTAGATTGAGTGTGTAAAAGTAATGGCATATGGGTAAATAAGAATATATTTTGAGGGTGAGGGTTATTAAGATATTTCCTTTTAGGGAGTGTGCAAATTGGTATGGGACATCCATTTATAGAAAGTGTGCAAATTCCTGTGGGACGGAGGGAGTAATATTTATTTAAAGTGTATATTAATATTATTATGTTTAATCTTAGGTAAAACATTATTGTAATATAATATTTATTAGTTTACATTATACAGTCTAAAAGAGGTGATTAAAATTTATTGAATATTAGTTATTTATGATTCAATATACTATGATATAGATTCGGTTAATGTTTTCAATGATTAAATTTTGTATATGTTTCTTTGTTGTTAGTTTGAGTTTTGATCGTATTTGTAAGTATATATGCCATTTATTTTATGTCAAGTTATTTATGGAAAATAATTAATATAAAAGGAATATAGAATCAATAAAGATATATCCAAATATTTAGTAAACAAAAAAATAATAACTATAATTTAAGTGTTATGCTTAAATATATGGAAAATAAAATTAGGGTTTACAGTCCACTATGCACACATATATATATAGACGGCTGCCTTCCATCACAGACATTAGGTTGTTTAGACCTAGAAAAAAAGTGTGATTAGATTTTTTACCCTTTTGGGGTGAGTGATAAGATCACGAAGTTTAGTTAAGAACCAAGCCCAGTTATTACGATTCTCGGAAGATACAATAGCAAATGCAACAGGAAACAATCCTAAAAAGATACAAAAAAATGTAATAAGCACGCATTCACTGGATGCTGAAAATATTAAACCATACAAATTCTCAGATAATATACATTCAAAATATGTTTAAAGGTCAATAATATAATATCTGGAATAAATATTAAACCATTCAAATTCCAGAAATTATATACAGTCAAGGAATGTTAAGCGCAGCATAATTATCATTTTCTGGAATAAATTATTAAACAAGTTGTTTATAAAATTATTACCGTTGTTCCCGTCCTTTGCGGTTGCAGCAAGCAATATCCCTTTTGACCTTCCCTTCATAAATGTACCGTCTATGAAAAGCATTGGTCTACAACTTTTAAAGCCTTCCTTGCAAGCATTGAATGATATGAAAATTCTTTCAAAGTGGTTGGTGATATTGTTGGTCTCTATATCCACTATGCTTCCAGGATTGGTACGTTTAATTGCATCACCATACCATCGTAATTGATCGTACGACTCGTCATAGCTTCCAAATATGTCGTTTCTTGCAGCCTCAGCTCCATACCACGCCTTCCAATAAGGGACTTCAAATCCATAATCATCATTAATATGTTCAAGTACCTTTTTTCCAGTAATTGTAGGATTGGACTTCACATTTTGCAGAAGAATATCTTTGATTATTTTTGTGCCAAACCTGTTTTTTTTCTCGTTTAACAGGTTGCCAACACAATTATGTACTAGGTTAGCCTTGGAAACGATAAACCCTGAATTCATAGGTAAGTGTTTTCCTTTTATAAACCACTCACAACCAGCTGACACTTTCTGATTGCACTCAGCATATATGTACCTAGGGCAGTTCTTAACATATCTAAACTTGAAATTGAGCTTGGTCGAGTACTTAATCAACTCGATCCTAAACTCAGGTGCACCACCAAAGACTGCACCCACTTTCATTATATTACCCCAGTTATCGGACAAATAAGCTTTAGTCTTCTCCTTAGGGCATATATCAAACTCTGGTAAACTACCCAATCCAGTAAATTCTGTTGAACAATCATTTGATAGTCTATGATTGAAAGCATTGTCAACACGATTATCAGGTATATTTGACAAATGAGTTTGGGATGTAGAAGCACCGACACGATCATCACTGATTGACACACAAACGCCCAAACTTTGTGAATTATTGGTATCAAGTAGTAAATTCTTAGAGTGTGTAGAAGAAACAAAAACTTGAACTAATTTTTCGGATGAAATCTGACAATATTCAACTAAACTGACCAAATCAGAATCAGATGATAATGAACAATTCTTTATGCAGCCAACAGAATAACACATGCCTAGATTATAAGAAGACAATATGGGCCACATACCGATTACTTCATTAACAATGTCTTCGAACTTTGAAGATTGTTGAACACGGATCAACTTGGTTTTCTCCTCCAATTCGAACTTTAATATCACAGCATATTCCATCTTTAACACTGTAAAATAGCTTATCCAAATAAAAGGTTGAAAAGAGCCCTAAATCGCACAAAATAAAACGGGGTAGAATTAGAACAAATAGAATATCGAATCGTGCAGGGTATACAATGAAATAACAATGAACCAATGGAATTATTGATTATCACATTTGGAAATTGAATACGGACTCATTGAATTAAAACGGAATTCATACCTGCAAAATGGAATGATTCTGGAATCGAAGATAGCGCAATTGGGATTTGCAGATCGATATATTGATTATTGAAGACGTGATTTGCGGACGGGATTTGCAGCAAAAATGGAGGTGGTTCGGTGATGATCGAATATTAAAGATGGTATTTGAAGAACGAACAGAATTCGTACCTCCCACATTGGAATGATTTTGTTATAGAAGATACCGAAATTTAGAAATTGGAGATCGATTTATTGATTATGCGCAATTGGGATTTGGAGATGGATTTAGTGATTGGATTTGCAGATTGGATTTGGAGATGGATTTAGAAGATACTCAAGCTGTGATCTGCATATTGGATTTGCACCAAAATTGCGTGTTTCAAGGTGGACCATGAACTGCTTTACATTTAAAATATAATATTATTTTAAATTAATTTGAAATTAAATAATACCGATAACTTTAATTTGAATATCTTTTTAATTTAATATATTGGTGTGATGAAAGGGTAAGGGCATAATTGGTCATTTTGTTAAGAATTTGACCTTATTCCTAATGCTATATTATTTTGTCTTTTTTTCTAGTTGTGTCTATAGAATTGTCTCTAATCTTAATTAAACTCTATTGGGGTTATTTTATTTAATTGGTTCAATATAATAGAATAAATTCAGTTTATTATATTATTTTTAAATGTTACATTAATTTTTTTTAATTATTTACAATATCTTGTTCGAGATTTTTAATGTCAAGTAATTTATCTTCTGATAAAAGTTTTAATCATCACGGTAATTCAACACAACGATCAATGTTAGATGAATCTTCATCGTTTGTGGTTGATTTGATTGGTGACGATACTGACATTGTTGAATTACAAGCCAGAGATCCACTATTCAGAGAAATAATGAATTTTAGTGAGAAAAGTCCTGAGATTGTTGAACTAGAACCCGATGATACATGTGATCATGATAGTCACATACAATGTAAGTTATAACAGTTTCATATATTAAAATATTCTAACTACATATCTATATGTGTATATTAATCATTTTATTTTTTTAATATTATGTGTATATATATATATATGTATTTATATTTTAATATTAAGTATCCTTTTATTGAACATTTTGTAACATTTTTCCTTTTTTTTATTGCAAAGCTATTGACTATTTGGATATTTTAGATCCTATTCATAGTTGTCAATTTTGTGGCGCAATGTTCTGGTATGAGGAAAGCTTAAAGACCCGTCGAGTTTCAGAACGATCAAGATTCTCATTGTGTTGCACTCAAGGAAAGATACAGATACCATATATGCCTCAACCTCCTTCAGTTCTCCAACAACTACTTTGGAGTAATACTGCAAAGAGCAAACATTATTTGGATAATGTTCGTGCATTTAATAGTATGTTCTCATTTAGTTCTTTGGGTGGGAAGATTGATAGAAGTCTTAATACTGGAGGCGCTCCACCGATGTTCCGCTTACATGGACAAAATTACCATAAAATTGGTGGTTTATTGCCATCAAATGGATCTCAACCAAAGTTTGCTCAGTTGTACATTTACGATACTGAGAACGAAATTTCCAACCGAATAAATGTTGTTAGGTATATTTATTTTAATATTCAATTACATAATTATTTTCATTCTCCTTTTATATTAATCTTATTTTTGTTTATTAATAACAGGTCGGCTCTGCACATCAATACATTACATGCTGAAATAGTAACCGATCTTAAAAATATGTTGGATGGTCATAATGTACTTGCAAAAAAATTTCGAGAGGCTAGGCATAGATTTCTTGAAGGAAATTCTAATGTTACTATGAGATTGATTGCTAAAAGGGGACATAATCCTAGAAGATATAACTTACCTACTATCTCTGAGGTAGCTGCTGTGGTTGTTGGTGACCTTGATCAAACTCTTGGTAGTCGTGATATTGTTGTACAAACGTATGCTGGCGAACTTCAACGCATTACAAAGTTGAATCCGTCATATCTTGCTTTGCAATATCCACTTCTTTTTCCATATGGCGAGGATGGATATACAGAGGATATTCCATTTGCTACACCTGCGCTACATAGAGCTGGAATGCGTAAGTCCGTTAGTTTTAGAGAGTACTTTGCTTTTCGACTTTAACAGAGGAACGGTGAACCTTCTACGATTTTATCTTCAAAAAGGCTCACTCAACAATTTATTGTTGATGCGTATACTATGGTTGAAGCTGGGAGACTTAAATACATAAGGACATATCAATCAGAGCTTCGTAGTGAAATGTACAGTGGTGTTCAGGATGCAGTTTTAGATGGTGAGACAGATGCCCGTACATTGGGAAAGCGAGTTGTTTTGCCCCCTTCATTTACTGGAGGTGCACGCTACATGGTTCAAAATTATCAAGATGCAATGGCAATTTGTAGATGGGCCGGCCATCCTCAATTATTTATAACCTTCACGTGCAATCAAAAATGGCATGAGGTTGTACGTTTTTTAAAACAGAAGGCACTTAATCCTGAAGACCGCCCATATATAATATGTCAAATATTTAAGATCAAACTTGAAGGATTATTAAATGATATTCGAAAGAAAAAAATATTTGGGAATGTCAAAGCAGGTATTTAAATTTATTTATTTTCTCATTTACATTTATAATTTTTTTTTTCTCATTTAATAACATCTATTCACAACATTTTATCTTTTAATATTTTTTGTAATTTTATCTGCAGTTCTTTATACTATTGAAGTCCAAAATCGAGGTCTTCCTCATGCACATATATTGGTATTTCTTGAAAATCACAATGAGGTTTGTATATATTTAATCTTGCTACATTAGGTTTTTATTATAATTGATTATTCTTTATTTTTTTTTTTTTTAATTGTTACAGTTTCCATCTTGGAATGATATTGATCGCATCATTTCTGCTGAGTTACCTGATAACGAAAATGATCCACAATATTTTAATGTTGTTTGTGATTTAATGACGCATGGTCCTTGTGGTGCTGCTAATCCAAGTTCTCCTTGCATGACCGATGAAGGTTTATGTACAAAACATTTTCCTAAAAGATTTGTTTCAGAGTCTTCTATTGATGAAGATGGTTATCCTATTTATAGGCGAAGGAATGATGAAAGGACTTTGAATAAGAAGGGCTCGATTTTGGATAACAGACACATTGTTCTCCATAATAGTTATTTTCTTTTAAAGTACGGTGCACACATCAATGTTGAATGGTGTAATCAATCCCGATCCATAAAATACTTGTTCAAGTATGTCAACAAAGGACATGACCGTGTTACTGTATCGTTCTTTGAAAGTAAGGAGCAGTCTGATGATAAAGCAGATTTAGATGAAGTTAAAATGTACTATGACTTTAGGTACATTTCTCCATGTGAAGCTGCTTGGAGAATTTTCGGGTTTGAGATTAATTACATAAATCCTCCAGTTGAACGTTTGGGATTTCATCTTCCTGATCAGCAAACTGTTTTATTTGGTGATGGTGCATCTTTGGAATCGATCTTGGAAAGACCATCGGTAAAGCAAAGCATGTTCTTAGCTTGGTTTGAACTCAATAAAAATTCTTCTAAAGCAAGAAATTTGACTTATGCTGAAACACCACAATTCTTTGTATGGAAGCCGAAAATTAGAGCATGGGCTGAAAGGAAGAGAGGTTTTTCAATCTGGCGTATTTGTTATGTTCCTCCTGGTGCTCGTGAGGCACATTACCTGAGGATACTCTTGAATGTAGTTCGTGGACCTACATCTTATGATGATTTGAAGAAATTCAATGGAGTAATCCATCCAACATTTCGAGAAGCTTGCTTTGCCAGAGGTTTGTTGGAAGATGATAGAGAGTATGTTGATGGTATGGACGAGGTTAGCCATTGGGCTTCAGCATCTTCGATGAGATCTTTATTTGTTACGCTACTGACATCAAGTTCGTTGGGTCGACCTTATGATGTTTGGGAAAAGTTTTGGAGACATCTCTATGATAATATTCTTTATAATAGGCGGAGAATTATGCATTTTTCAGGTATATTTAATTATTTCCTTTCTTAAATGTTATGGCATTATAATTATTCAATTTCCCTAATATGCAAGTCATTTTAAGTCAGTTAAATTTGATTGATTATATTTTTTTCACATAATTTGTTTTGCACAAATTTATCAAAATTCTAAAAGATGCAACTATAAATTTCAATTAAATTTACTTTAAATTAACATGCAACTCTAAATTTAGATTACTTTGCATAAATTCATCACACTTTTTACTTATAAAAAAATTAAAATTTTATATTAATTTATTTTATCATAATTAACTAATATAATTTTAATTGTTGAAAAATGTAGAATTAAGGATGATAGATGATGAAATCAAGAATTATTGTTTGATAGAAATTGATAATTTGTTGCGGGCTCTTGGTAAGTCTTTGCAAGATTTTGAAGGCATGCCGGTGGTAAACCATGATCCGAACTTTTCATCTAGAAATAGATTGATTTTGAATGAGTTTACGTACAACAGGGCTGATTTGAAGTTAAAGTTTGAGGATTTAATTTGCAAACTTAATGATGAACAGCGTGGTGTGTACCGTAGAATAATTACCTCAATTGAATCCGGTAAGGGTGGTGTGTTTTTTGTTTATGGATATGGTGGAACAGGTAAAACTTTTATATGGAAGACTTTGTTAGCATGTTTGAGGTCTAAGGGCAAGATTGCAATTAATGTAGCCTCGAGTGGTATAGCTTCACTTCTTCTTCCAGGTGGACGTAATGCTCATTCCAGATTTTCCATTCCAGTTGATATTACTGAAGATTCTACATGCAATATTCATCAAGGAAGTCCTCTTGCCGGGCTCTTGATTAAATGCGATCTTATAATATGGGATGAAGCGGCAATGGTTAAAAGATATTGTATTGAGGCTTTTGATACCACTTTGAAGGATATTATGCAGCTCACAGATCCTTTGTCATCTGAACTGCCTTTCGGCGGTAAGACTGCTGTGTTTGGAGGTGATTTTCGTCAGATATTACCCGTTATTCCAAAAGGAACTAGGAAAGATATCGTTCACGCTACTATCAATTCATCCAACTTGTGGAATGATTGTACTCTTCTGAAACTCACTAAGAACATGAGGCTTCAACACCTAAAATCCGATGAACTTCTACATGAATTGAATTCTTTTTATGAATGGATAACATCTATTGGAGATGGTACTATAGGAAAAGAAACTGAGTACGGATCTGATATACAAATTTCTGAGGATATTTTGCTAAAGTGTGGTGATGCTCCGATTTCTACTATTGTTGATAGCATTTATCCCGATTTTAAGAATACGATGGATGATCATGACTATTTACAAAGTAGAGTTGAATATTGCACCGACGTTAGATGTTGTCAGGTCAATATATAAATGATCACATGATTCGGTTAAATGAAAAGAAATCACGTACTTATTTGAGCTCTAACAGTCCTTGCAGATCTGATCTAAATGTTGATAATTTGGTTAATGTTCATACTCCAGAATTTTTGAATAGTTTGAAGTGTTCTGGTGTACCTGATCATGAATTGAATTTGAAAGTTCGAACGTCGGTAATGTTATTGAGAAATATAAATCATTCAAATGGTTTATGCAATGGAACCAGGTTTGTGTCTTTTCTTTTTAGCAACTTTTTTCTTTATTTATTATTATTTTATTTTTTATCATTTAAAACTCTGCATTTGTGTTATCTATAATTTTTTTTATTTATTGTTAGGTTGGTTATAAACAGGTTGGGTGATAAAGTTCTTGAAGCTAATGTTCTTACTAGAAGTAGTTGTGGAAACCTGGTATTGATACCGCGACTTACGTTGACACCTTCTAATCCTAAATTGCCTTTCAAGTTTCAACGTAGACAGATTCCGTTGATTGTGTCGTATGCTATGACTATTAATAAAAGTCAGGGTCAATCATTTTCTAATGTAGGTGTTTTTTTTTTAAAAAAGCATGTATTTAGTCATGGTCAATTATATGTAGCTGTATCTAGAATCACAAATTGTCGTGGTTTGAAGATCCTGTTATGTCATGATAACAATCGTGATTGTAATATTACAAAGAATGTAGTGTTTCATGAAGTTTTTAGAAATGTTTGATTCTATAATAATTTAATTTTTAAATTTTATAAGTTTTAAGCTACTTATTTTTATGTTTATTTCTATTGTTTATTTTATTTATAATTTATGAACATCTTATCAATGTTTATTTTATTATTTTTATAAATTCGATATAGTATAATAAATATTGGTTAACAATAATTAATTTTTATATATGATAATATATATTTGTATATATTTTAATATAAGTTAGTTGTATTATTATAAAATTAATTCACACTATAAATGATATTTAAAATTTAAAATGTCGTCACATTTTTTAACAAATCAGTCCGTGCGTCAGTACGGGTGCCCTACTAGTATAGTAAATAAAGGAGAGGAGATGAGATAATTAAGTGTGGTAAGGTATATTTTTAAAAAAAAGAAACAGGACACATTTTATATGAACAAAAAAAACACTTTATATAAAAGGAGGGAGTAATTGCGAAGTGAATGCTTTAAAAATAATGCATGTCTCCATAAATAGTCAAACATATATATTCCACATGACTAAACAATAATTACCACTTCCTTTGTTCCTTTGAAATTGACACGTTTATTTTTACACAAGTTTTAAAAAAATACTCCATATAATATCAAAATGGTATTAAATTGATAAAAAGTGATAAGAAATATAAATGTCAGTTTTGCATATTGCATATGTTTTTATATGCTGTAACTTGCACAACTGTGTAAAGGTTTGGTTCCTTATAAACACACTTTATAAAAAAAAGTTTATATAATTTTTTTACAATACTCGTAATACGTGGGTCTTACGTATATATATTCATAGGAAAAATCAATTGAGAATTTCCAAGAAAGAAGATGTCATAAAATAAAAAGAAAGTTAGAGAGAATGAGCGAAAAAAAATTTGAATATCTACACAACTGAAAAGATTAAAGAATAACACAAAACATGAAGGATCGTGTTAACTAAGGACGATGCGTATATAGACCATTTTTGCCGAAAGAGTTATGCTTCATTTCACTTATGACTGCATTTGACAAGATCATCTAGCTAGAAGTCAACAAGATCTACAATGATCTTGTAAATTAAAGAAGACAACTACACAACATAAGAAGAGTGCATCTCTTAAAGAAAGACTTTACACTGCCTATCGACTACAACTAAATAAATAAAGACATTGTAATAGTTGTTAGGCAATCATCTAATTGTAACTAGTAATTTCAACATATTACGAATGAAGATAAATTTACCTTTGCTATTAAGACAATTTCTCGTTCTCTTCATTTTAGCCTTCTATCTTTTATTTTTCACCTTCCTATCTCATTCTAAACTAATTTAAATTCAGCTTGTTTTGACATCATTAAAAATGAAAACATTGTTGGAAAATTGTATTAAATTTTAATGATGGTGCCATAACACAATATAATAAAAATTAAGTTGAATTGTATAATCAATTGTTCTAGTTATGAATTAGTCTTAAACATGTTGAGGGTCGGAAAACTCAATAAGTCAGCTAAGCAATATGATCAAGCATGCATTACAAGTATATCAATAAAATGAATATCAATTCAATTGACAAAAGACCTAAAAGACAAGAAGAAGAAGAAAGGGGGCATTGAAATAACAAACAATTTGTTATTTAATTCAAATTGACTAAGAATCGTCTTTAAATGTACTTAATCAAACGCATCAAAAAACCTGGAGTAGTGTTAAAAGGACAAAAAATCACTCATAAAATCCATTGGAATATACATAGCCCATCCAATGTTCTACTCCCCATCCCATATAGTCACGTTTTTCATTTTCCAATGTTTCAATTTATAGTCATATTTCCTCTTTTATATAAGTATTGTTTTATTGACAATTTTATCCATAATTAAACTTACTCCATAATTACTCATTATTATTGAATTAAGGCCTAAATGCTTTGAAATTTACACTAGATTTATGGAATATTAAGGGTAAAATAGACATATTCGTTAAACTTGATGATATTTATTAATTTTTTTAAATTATTGTGTAAAGTCTAATGTAGTTATCTTTGTGTGGCACGGAGGGAGTATTTTATTTAGAAAAGGCATTGAAAAAGATACTCCAATTAATTAAAGAAATTTCCGAATTTGAATTGTGGAAGCTTGATGTTTTATGATCCGAATTTCAATCCTTTACAAAACGTACTATTCACAAAGGGGATGTAGCTCAGATGGTAGAGCGCTCGCTTAGCATGCGAGAGGTACGGGGATCGATACCCCGCATCTCCATTTTATTACCTTTTTTTTTTTTTTTTTTTACTTTTCTGATAAAAGTGGGCTGGGCCATTTAAATAGCCCCCTCCCTATGCCCGTTAGTGGATTGTACAATTGGGCCGCTTTTCTACCGTGAGATAGGGATTTGTATATCTGACAATAGGGAGCGGCTAAAGGCATCCGGATTTCCTATGAGTACACCCAGGAGATGAGAACACACACAAACGGATGAGGACACCCACCTGGAAAACTCAAAATTACCCTCATCTCCATTAAAACTCTAAAACATAATTCCTTCCCTCCCTCATTTCTCAATTTCAGGACACCCACCTCCATTCCTTCCACTTCCCTCCGTCAACGCGGCGCCGCCCAACTCTCCACCTCGTCGCGGCGGCCAACGCCGCCCACTGCGCACCCTCTTCCCTCCGTCACCGCGGCGTAGTAGCGCCGCTCACCTCTCCGACTCGTCGCGGCGGCCCGCGCCGCCCACTGCGCATCCCCCCCTCAGCTTCACCGCTCGGCTTCCCATCACCTGCGTCGCCGTTGTCGCTGCCTCTCCCTCCCCTCACACCTGCGACGCCGGCGACGCGTGAAGTCGATTTAAAAAAAAAAAACACACCGCCCTCTCATCGTCCGCCGCCAACCCTGCCCTCGTCTGCCACCGCCCCTCCCCTTCGCGGCCGCACGCATTTTCGCCCCTCCCTTTCGCGGCCGTTTGTGGCCGTAGTTCCTCCCCCCTCGCAGCCGTTCGTGGCCGGCCTCCCTCCGTTCGTGCCTCTCGCCGCCGCCGCACCGCTTAAGGTAAGTTGAAAATTAGGCTTCTCAAAATTAGGGTTTTGTATGTTGTTCGGGAATTTCTTTCGAACAATTTATATTTGTTTTGTAGAAATTTTCGAACAACCTAAGTTTGTTCATGTAAAATTTCGAACATTTTGACTTTGTTTTGAAATTTTTTTCGAACAATCTTTGTTTTTCGAACATATTTACTTTGTTTTGGAAAAAATTTCGAACAAGTTGTTCGATTTTTTTTTTCGGACAAATTTAATTTGTTTTGAAATTTTTTCGAACATATTGAGTTTGTTCGTTAAAAAATTTCGGACATCTCAAAAATGTTTGGGTAAAATTTTCGAACATATTAAGATTTTATTTTTGTTGTTGAAATTTTGAGTTTTTGTGATTTTTTTTTATGGTGATTGGATGAGAAATGATGAATAGTTGTGAAATGGAATGGATGGGTGTACTCATCCGTCCATTTTTTAAGAAATTTGTAAGGAGGGTATAAATATCATTTCGTGTACCCTTATGTTAAAAAAAAAATCTGGTGAGTGTACTCATAGAAAATCCGGGTGCCTTTAGCCGCGCCCCTGACAATAAACGTCTAATAAAATGTTGATATGTTTAATCGTCACCTAGGTTTATCATCAGAGAGTCGGAGACGGAGCCACTGGCCCCCCACTCAATTTCCGAAATTCGTTTATATATAATAGTGTTTTCCTTTTAATTGATGTGTTTTTTGGTATCCCAGTGGTTTTCCATAAATTCTAATTTTTTGATCAACCAGGTATCGAATGCAATGAACAACAAATATAGTTTTAATATTTCTTCTTTTTTAGACATTTCTTTGTTAAAGATTTTGTTTCACACCCTCACTATGAAAATAACAATACAAAATTAATATTATTACAACATTATTTTATTTTTAAAATTGTAACCTATTTAATTTGGATCAACATATTATTTTACATCTCACTAAATTACTCAAAATACCTCTAATTTATTTGACCTCACGTCACTAAATCTCATTTTCTTAAAATGTGAGACGGTCAAAGTATGCAAGTCATCACAAAGAGACGAAATAATATTTTATATATTATAATATTAATATGATTTAAGATGTTTGGATTATACTGTAAACACAAATTCGTGAATTAAATAATAAAACGCGAAAATGGTAAACGATTTTATTTAATTTCGGATTAAAACCGAGTATTTGCGGGTTACAATCTCTAATTTCTCCTCTGATTCTCTCTTCTTGAATTTCACTTGGATTTCTTGAGCTTTTGGAGCTGGATCCGCAGCCGAATCCTTTCCGATCTTGTATTTGGGGCTTTTATAACGTTAATCCAAAGGTTTAGCACCGTATTTTGGATTAACCGCCGAATTTAGGGACTTTTTGGATGAACGTCGTTGAAGATCGTTCTTGAATTTGGGACTTTGTAACGTTAATCCAAAGGCTTGACGTCGTATTTTGGATTAAACGTTGATTTTCGGGACTTTTTCGTTGAAGATCCTCGAAGAACTTTGAAGAAACGTCGAATCGAAGAGGCTTAGCACCTTGATCTCCACTCGAACACTGTTTCTTGCTGCTTTTCCCCAAGAACGCCTTGAAGAAACGCCGAATCGAAGAGGCTTGGCACCTTGATCTCCACTCGAACACTGTTTCTTGCCGCTTTGCACGAAGAACGCCTTTGAAGATCCTCCCCTTGCTGAAGAACACTCTAAAATCTCTGCAGAGAATTTTAGAGCCTTGAATGCTTCTGATTTCTTGATGATGAAAATGAATGAAATGAGGCCTCTATTTATAGGTGTAGGCCTGGAGATTTTTGTGCAAGTAGTTAGGATTTCGAATTTTGAATTACTTGGGCTCAATTTGATTCGGGCTAAGAATACCCTATTTGGGCTCAATTTGATTTGGGCTCAATTTGGTTTGGGCTCAATTTGGTTTGTTGGACTTTAGAGGCCCATCTTCATTTATGGGACTTTAGAGGCCCGTCTTGTTTTATTGGACTTTAGAGGTCCGTCTTATTTATTGGGCTTCGAAGATCCATTTTAACTCATTGATTTTTCAAGGCCCAAATTAATTGGAGGGAGCAAAATATTAATTAATTATATCTTTATTTTAGGAATTAAATTTATTCCAACAAATAAATAATAAATTTAATTAATGTTTAACCCGTAATTTCCACGCGTCGCAATTTAATTCGTAATTGAATTTTCCTCGTCTACAAATTGCCCCCTCGTATTTCATCCACAAGTACATTTGTCTTTGAAGTGGATGAATTGCGAAATTATTTCAATGTTTTCCCCATACCTAAATTTTGTATTATTGGACTTTATGAATTGTCACAATTAATAAAATTTATCTCATGGGCTCAAATAGTGTAGTCTTTTGGGCCAAAATGAACAAACAAGTTCATGAGTGTATGGAGTATTTCAAAGCCCAATTCTTCCTTCTTACAATTAGTCTAGTCCAAGAAGAAGGCCCAATTGTATTTGAATATCTTTCATCCGTAAATCACAAAATATATGTCACCAAATCTTTGAAATATGATTTTCCAAGAATTGTGGAGATTTAGTTGAGATACACCAAAATATGTGCTTGTTGATCCTTATCTTTTCACCTTTTCAAGCCTATATAAAGGATGCCCTCCTTCAATCATTACTTCACAATTTCATCTTCAATCATTACTTCACAATTTCAACAAAGAGTGAAGAATTTATCATTGAGTTTACGAGGTAACATATCTCTTCATTTTATTTTATTTCTAAACGTATATGCATGTATATAACACATATTAATTTTCTCAAGAACTATTCTCTTGTTTCTATATGCATGTATACGTTTGTCAACAACTATTTTCTTGTTTCTTGTGAAATTATATCATCCAACCATTCTCTTGTTTCTTGTGAAATTATATTATCTAGAGTAGCAATAGGACCTTTTGTATTTACTGTGTTTTTTTTTTTTTTTGCACTGCATACATATATACCAAGAAAAATTCCAAGGTAGTAGTGAATCTTAAATTCACAGAATTCGAATGAGAATCGTGGGTGTCCCGTGGGTCTTTTTTTTTTTTACTCAATCGAATCTGTGAATTTTAATGATTTGAAAGGATTTTTTAGCCCAAGTCACTTTTCTTTCAATAGCCCATTCTTAATCAGATTAACCAAATTCGAAAGGGAGAGTGGGTTTTCGGTCGTCGGTATATTATTTTCTTTCGAATTTGGATAGTTTGAAAGAGTGGGATTTTGAGATTACTTGTTTTGGCGACGACTGTGGCACTGGCCTCGGGATGGTACGACGTCGGCTTCAGGCGACGCGCGGCGCTGGCTTTAGGCGGTGTGCGGCGGCGGGCGACTCACGGCGACGGCCTGCAACGGTGGGTCGACAGTTCTGGGCGAGGCGGTCTCCGGTCGTGGACGACGGGCTTCAGGCGACACGCGGCGGCGCTTTAGGCGGAACTTGGTGGTCGCTGGCTTTAGGCGGTGCGCAGCTTCGGGCGACGGACTTCCGGCGACGGCGTCTGGACTGTGACGGTGGCGGCGGCCATTGCAGCTGCTCTGTTTCTGGCGACGCGGCGATGTGGAATGCAGCGGCGGCGGCTGGCTTCAGGCGAAGCACAGTCGACGGATTTCAGGCGACGCGCGGCGGCTATTGCAGTGGAGGCACGACGCGGTTTCAGGCAACGCGCGAACAGGCGGCGGGGCGTCGCGGCTTCAGGCGAGGCGCGGCGGAGCACGGCGGGCGACTGGAGTGCAGCGGACGACGGCCGTCGCCGATGTTCGATTTCCGGCGGAAGTTCGCCGGTGATGAGACAGTCGACGGGAGTTACCAATTTTTTTTTTTTTTTTGGTTTATGATTTCTGCCTTTTTAAGTGAAGAAATAGGGCAGCATATACATTGGATTTGGGCTTGATTCATTAAGGAAATTGGCCCATGTTTTATTTATTTAATTAATTCAAAATAGGCCCAATGTGTGAGAAGGAATAGTGGGCTCTCTAGGTAAATAAAATTAATTAAAACAGGCCCAACTCCTTATTTGTTAAATTAATTTAGAATAAATGGGTTTTCTAGCTTTAATTAATTGTCGTCTCTTTACGATAAATTTCCTAATAATTTTATTCTTCTCTTCCCAGGTTTTTCAAAAAAAAATGGTTCACTTCAAAAATACCGCTACTTCTTCCGGAGCTCGTCATTTGGTGATCCTTAATGACAAACGCCAACCTTTAGAGAAAGGGACCCATCTACGTGTAGAAATGCCCCTTATTGGTAACTCTGCACAACCTTGGCCCTTAGTGAATGCTGGACTTCACTTGGATAATTGGTCGCATGAGATATCTTTGAACAAATCAACGAAAGCATGGGTTCTTGACAACACTTCCCATCGCAATGAGATTGAAGAGGATGTAAGTCATCTACCAACCTTGGGGAGGCGTATAGTTATGGGCAAGGACAATTGGAGAGGAGCTATAGAGTTTTCTGGAGAATTCAGTTATCACAAAGGATATTGGGAGTGGACTGAAGACGTTTTGAGCCGATGTGAACATACTCTCAGGGACGCCAGGATTTATTATGCTGTCTTTGCCTCCCTTTTCACTTACGACTTTAATTCTGAAATTATCAAAGCTTTCTGTGAGGCATGGTGTCCATCTACAAATACGTTGCTCACTACCTTTGGAGAGATGTCCATCTCATTATCGGACGTGCATGAGCTAACGAATCTTCCTCTAGATGGTTGTCTATACGACGAGGTGACACCTGACGCACCCGAACTTTTCGACGAGACTGGGGATTTATGCCTTCCAAAGAGTTTCAAGTACTTACTCCACGCTTACCACATACTTCGTGGGGTGTTTCTAGGGGTGGCGTATCGATTGATCAATGGATTGCATTTTGGTCAAGGAAAACTGGAAAGTATCGTCAACCTCCCACACGGAGTGAGAAAATGAGAAGTTGTCGTCCTAAGTCGACTCATAATCCTCTTGGGAGTCTTGGAGTCCATAAGCCATGGTCCGATGCAGAAGTTACTTTGTTCAAAACACTCAAGATTGAACCGGCCCAACAAGAAGAGACATATCTTGCTGCTCATTTAGCTTGTTGGCTTTGCATATTTACCCTTCCTAATGGTGAAGTGAATATGATACGTCCTGCTACTTTCAAAATGGCTAGTTTGATGGCTGTGGGTAAGACAGTTAATCTTGTTGTACCGGTCTTGGCTAATATTTACAGAGGTTTGAATCGGATTTCGCTGCACCCCGAACCGTCCCGAGCCCGATCTGCCTTTCCGGTTCATTTTGTGTACGTTTGGTTAGCCCGATATTTTAGGACTCACTACCCTGCTGTTCATGATCACCGTGCCCCTATAATGGTAAAGTATTCTGGAGAGAATGGTGCTAAGTACCATAACCCTGCGGAGGCCCGTAAACGGATTCATAGAGGAGAGTCTGCCGAATGGACATGCAATATGTTAAATCGGAAGCAAGTTATCTCTTATGTTGATACCGGAACTGGTCAACGGGCTAACTGGAGTTACTTTGTCGCTATTCGATCCAATTACCTTACTTGGAGGCAAGACAATCGTTTTATTGTTGAACCCTACAGTCCGCACCGATTTAGCCGTCAGTTTGGCTTTTACCAAGAAGTTCCAGGAGAGTTGATTTTTGATCTTCGTGAAACCCCATTGGATAATGGGACGCATTATTGGCAGTCTTGTACTTTGCGTGGGTCTCGTGCTAAAGTGTGTTTACCGATTCCCCCCGTAAATGCTAAGTCGTATTCTTCGCCAGATTACAAGAAGTGGTGGGCCCAAGCCCACGGTACTTACTTAGAAAATCATGTCGACGACTTGATCAACTCGAAGCATGACGATATCTTGGAAGAAGATGTGCTAGTTATTGATAGTCATGATCCTTGTGGAGAGCATGATGAAGATACTTCTCGAAAGCCGGCTGATCCTCCCTTGAGTCCTAAAGTTGCGCAAGTAGTTGAGACTAACAAGAGAAAGAGTGTTTCTCAGTGCTCGGAAGAGAGTCAAGGTAACAACTATGATCGCCATTGGAAACGGGCCAAGAAGGTTACCAAAGCTTTAGTACCTTTGGAGGAATCGGTTAAAGACTCCTTGAAGAAAGAGGTTTTCGTCACTCACTCTTCTCTTACTTTCCATTTTTATACCACTACTTTACTAATTATGTTCACATGTCTACTTTTTCAGGCGATGGTTGACATCTTTGGTAGTAATTATGGATCAGATGAGGAAGAGGCATCGTCTTCGGTGAAGATTTTGAAAGCTTCTTCCCCTATCAACGTTGGGAAGCAGTGTACTCAAGCAGTTTCAGTATTTCAATGTGATAAGTTCTTTTTTGATCGTGAACGAGACTTTGTTTCTTCTACATGGAAAGCTCTTCAAACAAGAATCATGGAAACTCCTATTAACTTCTTATCTTCTATGAAGGAGGAAGTGTTCATTGCATTCACGAGGTTACAGACTTATGCCCAAACTGAACTCCCGACTATAGAGGCGTCTTTGATATCTTTGTTTGAGAAAGTCGATGCTCATGATACGATGAGGTCTAAATCTTCCGATGGACGTCCTAAGGAGGCTCTTAATCAACGGTTGACTGAAATTAAGCATGCCCTTCACGAGGTTGAGGAGAAACGTGCTGAAAATCTTTCTCAAGCCGAGGCTATCCAAACAAAGCTTCAAAAAGTCAAGGATAAGGTGCGACGCTTGAAGGAGTTGAAGAAGGAGAAGAAAGTATTGACCCAGTCTTTGGAGGAAAAAGAAACATTAGTTCAAGGTTTTGATACCGAGATCCTAAATTTTCAAGACGAAATCTCCACTATCAACAATACGCCCCCAATAGAAGATGTTGTAATTGAAGGCTTGAAGAAGACGAAGACCGAGCTAGAAGAGGCTTTAGAAGAGTTTAAGGGTTTAGGCCTCTTTATTTAGTTGCTTTATGACCTTTATGTTTTTCCTTGTTTTATCTGTTGTTTTTCATGGATATTTTGCTTCGCACACTCCATGTATCTATTCCATTTTTGCTTTGGCACTTTGATTAAAATTTTCTTTTCTTCGTCTATATCTCACATGTTCATATTCTTCAATGCTTGCTTTTGTATATTCATCGAGATAAATGAATTGGCCCTTTTTGGAGAATAAAGATTCTCTATTAAAAGAAAACCCTAAAGCCATAAGTTCACATGTCGAACCAGAGGCCGGAGCGCCGTTAAAACCTTGCCTTGGAAAACCCTCCTTAGGGACAAAACCTGGGTCAAGGGAAAAGGTACACCCCTCTACAAAATTGAAGTACAAAATCAGAAATACAAGGCAAAATAAAGTTTGGGCATTGCCCCCTTCACTTTCTTCCTTCTTTGTTTTCTTCATGCTTCATATGTTCGTCACTTTTGTGTTCATCGATCTGACTTTAACTTATGACTGTACTTAGAAATATAGTAAGTTGCCTACGTACCTCTTTAAAGAGGATCAAGTCATAACGTAGTTCAAGCAAAATATGATTTATATTTTGGGGGGGGGGGACCGTTCACAGTTTATACTCATGCGGGCCAGGAGTGACTATTCTTTAACTACTGTAGACAAAGTAGGGATTTAAGTATTTAACCACTTAAAATGCCTTTAGTGGAGTAAGTTAACAGTTTAACCACATGTATTTACCTTTGGTGGTTGTCGTACACAGTTTATACTCGTGCGGACCAGGAGTAATAAGTAGTTTAGTCTCGTACATCATGGAGTAACAAGCAGTTTAGGCTCATGCGTTCTTGGAGCGACAAGCAGTTTAGGCTCATGCGTTTATGGAGCATTCTTGTTTTCTTTACGTGTAGTAGCGTTTCAAAAACTTCCCGTTTATAGGACCAACGTTCACGCCATCATCAGAAATCAGTTTGTAGGCGCCGTTTGTGTAAACTTCTTTAACAACATATGGGCCGTCCCACTTAGGCAAGAATTTATTCCCAACACGGTGAGTTACTACGATAGGCCTTCTTACAGCAAGAACCAAATCACCAACTTGAAAAGAACGTATCCTGACTTTCTTGTTAAACGTTCTGGAAAGGCGGGCTTGATAGCATTCGAGCCTTTGTTGTGCTTCCAATCTTTTCTCATCTAGCGCTTCCAACTCTTCAAGACGCAAACGTGCATTCTCTTCTTCCGTCAGCCCTTCTTGTATTGCCATCCTTAGAGATGGAATCTGCTTCTTAAGGGGAACAACTGCTTCAACACCATACACCAACGAATAGGGAGTAGCTTGTGTAGGCGTTCTGTAAGTAGTTCGATATGCCCATAGAGCTTCATTCATCTTTTCATGCCAATCTCGCTTTAACTTGGAGATTACTTTCTTCAAGAGGTTGCACAAAGTCTTGTTGAAAGCTTCAGCGAGTCCATTAGCAGCTGCGTTGTACATAGAAGATTTCCTTTGTTTGAAGTCAAACTTGTCACAAAGTTTATCGATGTGACTGTTACTGAACGATCTTCCATTATCGGTGATGATGTACCGAGGGACCCCGTATCTAAAAATGATATTGACTCGAATAAAATCAGCAACATTTTCTTTCTTCACTTCTCTCAAAGGTATGGCTTCCGCCCATTTAGAGAAGTAATCGGTTGCAGTTAGGATGTACAGATGACCGCCTGATGACTTCGTTAGTGGTCCCACCACATCTAGACCCCAAGCATCGAATGGCCACGAGGCAACGGTTGGGTGCAACAGTTCTGGGGGTTGATGGATAAGGTTGGCATGAAACTGACAAGCTTGACATTTTCGTGCGTAATCCATACAGTCTTTCACCATTGTTGGCCAGTAATAACCCATCCTCTTCACTCGAAAGTGTAACTTTGGCCCTGACTGATGAGCGCCACAAATTCCGGCATGCGCTTCTTCCATTGCGTGGGCGGCTTCACCATTACTGAGACACCTTAAGAAGACCCCATCAAATGATCGTCTATAAAGCACACTCTTGTAGTATATGAATCGAGGGGCTCGACGTCTGATATCCACTCTTCGCTTCAGATCACTTGGCAACTTATCGTATTTCAAGTAGTCGACAAATGGCTGTCGCCAATCTTCTTCTTCAATTTCGAATACCTCAATAACATGACTTTCACCTTCTTTATCACAGTCATCCTCAAATATAGGGGGCACAACCCAACTTTTACATATTGGGATACGGGCTTTACTTTCGGGCAATGCTATTGCTGAAGCAAGTTTTGCTAAAGCATCAGCTTGTTTGTTGTCTTTCCTTGGAACATGCTCAATTTCCACGTCTCCGAGATAATTCATGAGTCGGCGAGCGTACTTATGATAAGGAAGCAACTCCGGTTTCCTAACCTCGTATGATCCAAGCATCTGGTTCACTATCAACTTTGAATCTCCATACACCCTGAGATGTAGTTGCTTAATATCGACTGCCATTTCCAACCCAAGTATGAGTGCTTGGTACTCAGCAACATTGTTTGAGCAATTCTCTATTAAAGTGAAAGAATAGGGCAATACTTCTCCATCAGATGTTACAAACACAACTCCAGCACCAGCTCCTTCTTTATGGGCGAACCCATCAAAATACATCTTCCATGGAGGGGTTATTTCAACATTTAGGACATCTTCGTCTGGAAGGTCGTCACATAACTCCCATTCTGCAGGCATTGGATGATCGGCTAAGAAATCGGCCAGAATTTGTCCCTTGACAGCCTTTTGAGGGACGTAAATGATCTCAAATTGTTGCAACTGGAGATACCATCTTGCGAGTCGATCCGAGAGAACTGGCCTAGACATAACATACTTCAACGGGTTTGCTCTCGATACAAGATGGATGGTATGGGCTTGGAAATAATGCTTTAACTTCTGGATCACGAATATAAGAGCCAGACACAACTTCTCAATTGGTGAGTACTTCAATTCATTTGGAGTCATCATTCTACTCAGGTAGTACAAAGAATTTTCCTTCCCCGACTCGTTTTCTTGCGCCAACAAGGCTCCAACTGAACGCTCTTGAGCAGCGATGTAAAGAATCAACGGACGTCCGGGCACCGGAGCGATCAATACCGGTGGCTTCATCAAATATGACTTGATGCTTTTGAAAGCATTACTGCAAGATTCATCCCATTCAAATGGTGTATCTTTCTTCATGAGACGACTAAATGGTTGACATCGTCCGGCTAAGTTTGAAATGAATCTTCTGAGGTAGGCCAACTTTCCTTGTAGGCTTTTAAGCTCGTGAATGTTTCGAGGTTCCGGAATCTTTAAGATTGCATCAATCTTTGCTTGCTTGATTTCAATCCCTCGCTGGCGAACCACAAATCTAAGAAACTTTCCTGATTTGACTCCGAATGCACACTTTAAAGGATTCATCCTAAGCTGGTAACGCCTCAAGCGTTCAAAAACAACCCTCAGGTCTTGGAGGTGATCATTCCTCCTCTTTGATTTTACGACTAAGTCATCAACGTAACATTCAACATTCTTGTGAAGCATGTCGTCGAAAATCCTTTGCATGGCTCTTTGGTATGTTGCGCCTGCATTCTTCAAACCAAATGGCATCACTTTGTAGCAGTATATTCCTTTTGGGGTACGAAAAGCAGTGAGCTCTTCGTCTTTTGGCAACATGCGAATTTGATTGTAACCTGATGACCCATCCATGAAACTTAGAGCTTCATGACCCGTTGTTGCATCGATCATAAGTTCGGGAATAGGTAACGGAAAATCATCTTTGGGACATGCAACATTCAAATCCCGAAAGTCAACACACACACGAATCTGTCCGTTCTTCTTTCTCACCGGGACAATGCTCGAGATCCATGTAGGATACTTTACTTCTCGGATGAAACCTACTTCAATAAGCTTGTTCACCTCAACTTCAATTAACGGAACAAGATCTGGTCGGAATCGGCGTTGAGTCTGCTTGACTGGTCGAACTCCCTTCTTTACTGAGAGATGGTGTATTGCTACTTTCGGGTCCAGTCCCGGCATCTCTTTATACGACCATGCAAATACATCTCTGAACTCACGTAGTAGTTCAATGTAAGTTTCTTCCTCATCATCGGACAATAAAGCACTCACATAGATTGGTCGCGGGTCGTTAACATCGCCCAAGTTAATTTCTTTCAACTCATCAATAGTTGTCTTGACACCCTCTTCGAGTTCTGGAGGAGCATCCTCTGCATCCACTTCCTCCACTTGAACATCTTCGCATTCGGTGATGTAATTCACAGTTGCGATGTCTTCATTGTATTCATTTGTTTTCGTAAGGTCCACACGTGATCTTATTCGACCATCTCTTCCTCTAACTTGGATGGTTTGCATAGTGTTGATAACATCAAAGACGTACCCTTCTCTGATCATTCGAGTGATCCTTCTTTGTGCCCTTTCCATATCTTGTGGCACTTGCTGCTGAATGTTGTAGGTACTGACAAAATTGGAAGAAGCTACACTCTCTGTATCATCTTCTTTGTCGCTATACTCGAGAACAATGGTTTGCCTTCTGGCTTTGGATACACCCCCATATGCTATTGTCAACATATGCTGCCTCTTCATGCGGGATTGCTTTGAGCTCCGAACTCTGGAAACACCTAACTTTTGATGATGGGTTTGTGGCTCGAGTCTATCAAAGACTGAGGGGTGTTTCATCTTCTTACTCTTCTTGCTAGCAGACTTCCCAAGTCTCTCAAAGACCGAAAGTCGTCTTACCTTCTTACCATCTTCATCGAACGCATCATTTGTCGATGAGTATTCTTCTTCAGAAATGTGGTTGGCATTGGCTCTTTTAATTGCAATGCGAACCGGATTCTTTGTGGTATAACCAAGTCCCATTTTGGTACTCTTTACGGCATAGCCGCTCTTTCTCAACATTTTCTGGGTGTCATTAAGTCCATGTTCTGACTGACTAACAACCTTCCCCAATGCACAGTTTTCCCGTGTATCATACCCGGCTTTGACTAAGAGCTTGTAAGATTTAGGACCGTAAAACTTTTTAACATCATGTCCCATGACCTCTCCATGTTCCACCTTAGGTCCTTGAGTAGGACGAACAAACCCCTTAATTGGCTGTGAAGATGGCTTCTTTCCATCCAGTTTAGTTAACGGCAATGTTGATGCCTCCTTGCAGTCCTTCCGTGTTGGACCTTCCTCGTTCTTTGATTCTTTCGCACCTCGAAAGAAGTATTTGGCATCAGCAAAGTACGACTCTGCCTCTGTGAAAGGTTTATCATCTCCGACCACTGTTTTCACAACCCCTTGACTAAAGTATTTGAAGCATTGATGTAGGGTAGAAGGAACCACACCATTTTCATGCAGCCACGGGCGCCCTAGAAGCATGTTATATGAAGTCCTAGCATCTATGACGTGGAGAGTTACAGTCGATGGCATCCCACCAATTAGCAAGTCCAACACTATGGTGCCAAGGGCCCTCTGTCCTTCCTGATTAAACCCGTGTATCATCAGCCGACTGCCTGCGAGTTCATCCATATGTATCTCCATCTTTTTCATCACTCGTAAGGGTAAAATGTTTACCCCGGAACCTCCGTCAATCAATATCCGATTCACTTTCTGCTCTCGAGTATGGCCAACTACGAATAGTGGCCTGTTATGGGATTCTGAACCAAGCATTAAGTCTTCATCTGTGAAAGCTATCGTTGAAAAACAACCATTAACTTTGTCATCGAGACCATCGTTGGTCTGAGGTCGTTCATCATCTTCCTCGCTGGTCATATTGCAAGAGAGGTCTCTACATGCGCTGTTGTTCTCAACTGTGACAGCATTTGCCGTTGTCTCACTATCCTCTAGCAAGATCTTTCCTTCCTTGGCTAGCTGCATAACTTTCTCCTTGAATATGAAACAGTCTTGGATTGGATGCCCTACCAACCGATGGTATTTGCAATACTTTGGGTCATCCGTTCGCCCAGCTTCATCCGGTCGTTTCATTTCTGGTAATTCGATGAGGTCATTCTTGATCAGGTCATCGAACATTCCGGGGATGTCAGAGTCTAGGAATGGATACTGTTTTTGTTGTAATTCCCTCAGACTTGTTCTCCTTTGCCCCCATTCTTGGGCGACGCCTTTTCCTTTACTCCCCGTATCAGTTTCACCCTTTCTGAATTTGACAGTAGTAGCGGTCACTGCCATGGATTCTTTATTCGAATCTTTAGTGAAAGGTTTGCCCCCTTTCTTAACTTCCTGCTTGTCTTTGAACTTCCAAGGCTCCTGAGTTGGCGGCCCTCCAGCTCTCGTTGTAGACATACTCAGCTCCATATCGTGAGCTTTAGTCGCCAAATCTTCAAACGACCTTGGCCGAATTGCCTGTAGGATATATCGAAGACCCCATTGCATTCCTTGAATACACATCTCGATTGTCGAAGCTTCGGTCAATCTATCCTTACAATTCAAACTTAAATTCCTCCACCGGTTTATGTAATTTATCACCAATTCCTCCTTTGATTGACGAGTGTTCATCAATTCAATCATGCTCACCGTTTTACGAGTGCTGTAGAACCGGTTGAGAAATTCCTGCTCCATTTGCTCCCAACTGTCAATCGAGCTAGCTTCCAAATCGGTATACCAGTCGAATGCATTGCCCTTTAGAGAGCGTACAAATTGCTTTACCAAGTGATCTCCGTAAGTGCCGGCATTGTTGCAAGTCTCTACGAAGTGAGCAATATGTTGCTTTGGATTGCCCTTGCCATCGAACTGTTGCAACTTTGGAGGTTGATAACCAGCTGGCATCTTCAAACTGTCAATCCTCTTCGTGTAAGGCTTGCTGTAGGTGAATGAGGACTTGGGATTTTCCTCCAACTTATCTTTGATTGCCCCAAGTATGATTTCTTTCAATCGGTCAACGGGCACCAAACCATCGGGAGAAACTTGTAAATCTTTAAGAGTTTGGTCAACTTCCATTGGCTGGCGTTCACCAGACGTCTCAGCATCATGCCCTTCGACTTGCTTTCCTTTGTCTGTATTGCTCATCAATTTAGCAATCCGAGCATCTTGTTCGTGGACATGTTTCGTTAGTCCTTCTATGGCTCGAGTTAAGCATGACAATTGCTCCTCAATAGTCGTAGTGTCTGTTGCCATTGCTGAGGCTGTGCTTGAATCTGAGGAGCTTGCTGTGGAACGAGTAGGGGAACATGCTGGATTGTTCTCCTCATTCACAGTGCTGGGTGGTGGACCCTCTGCAGTAGCCTCCTCTGAAAAAGACGATGATTTCGAGCTTCTTGACATACTCCTCGTGACTACGTTCACGTCTTCAAAGTCAAGACCAGCTGATCCGGATGCAACACCTCTCTTAATCTTAATCTTGATTGGTGTCATCGTGGAGACTTGATTTGCTTGAAGAGTAGAGATGAGAGGTAGAGATTGTCCCACCGGGCGTGCCAATTTGTAAACACAAATTCGTGAATTAAATAATAAAACGCGAAAATGGTAAACGATTTTATTTAATTTCGGATTAAAACCGAGTATTTGCGGGTTACAATCTCTAATTTCTCCTCTAATTCTCTCTTCTTGAATTTCACTTGGATTTCTTGAGCTTTTGGAGCTGGATCCGCAGCCGAATCCTTTCCGATCTTGTATTTGGGGCTTTTATAACGTTAATCCAAAGGTTTAGCACCGTATTTTGGATTAACCGCCGAATTTAGGGACTTTTTGGATGAACGTCGTTGAAGATCGTTCTTGAATTTGGGACTTTGTAACGTTAATCCAAAGGCTTGACGCCGTATTTTGGATTAAACGTTGATTTTCGGGACTTTTTCGTTGAAGATCCTCGAAGAACTTTGAAGAAACGTCGAATCGAAGAGGCTTAGCACCTTGATCTCCACTCGAACACTGTTTCTTGCTGCTTTTCCCCAAGAACGCCTTGAAGAAACGCCGAATCGAAGAGGCTTGGCACCTTGATCTCCACTCGAACACTGTTTCTTGCCGCTTTGCACGAAGAACGCCTTTGAAGATCCTCCCCATGCTGAAGAACACTCTAAAATCTCTGCAGAGAATTTTAGAGCCTTGAATGCTTCTGATTTCTTGATGATGAAAATGAATGAAATGAGGCCTCTATTTATAGGTGTAGGCCTGGAGATTTTTGTGCAAGTAGTTAGGATTTCGAATTTTGAATTACTTGGGCTCAATTTGATTCGGGCTAAGAATACCCTATTTGGGCTCAATTTGATTTGGGCTCAATTTGGTTTGGGCTCAATTTGGTTTGTTGGACTTTAGAGGCCCATCTTCATTTATGGGACTTTAGAGGCCCGTCTTGTTTTATTGGACTTTAGAGGTCCGTCTTATTTATTGGGCTTCGAAGATCCATTTTAACTCATTGATTTTTCAAGGCCCAAATTAATTGGAGGGAGCAAAATATTAATTAATTATATCTTTATTTTAGGAATTAAATTTATTCCAACAAATAAATAATAAATTTAATTAATGTTTAACCCGTAATTTCCACGCGTCGCAATTTAATTCGTAATTGAATTTTCCTCGTCTACATATACTATAATGAATTTTTTTTTTTACATATTTTAATATTATTTCATTTTTAGAGTAATGTTGTTGGGCCCCCTGTATAAAATTTCTGACTTAGCACTTTGTCATTACATATACTCCCTCCGTTCAATTTCATTATTCCCACTTTCCTTTTTTTGGTTGTCCAATTTTATTATGTCCATCAAGGGCGGAGGATAGTGTGGGCTAAGGTGGGCTGTACAGCCCACCCAACTTTAAAAAAAAAAAATTACTGAAAAATTATATATAAAAAAATGTAACCAAGCTAATTCAAACAACCTCCGTGAGGTTAAGAAAAGCCTTCATCATCTATCCAACATTAACTTTGATTATAATTATTTGTAAAATAAATATATCTACACTCTATCCAATTTAAAAATTCATTTAATTATCAAACTCTAAAACCCCCAATTTATCCTTTTCAAACCTGAAAAAAAAAACTTCTCCATTGACGTCTCACGCCGTTTCTGCCAACGCCGCTTCCGGTGCTCCGCTTTCAACCTCGGCGCCGCCTCTTGCGCCTCTTGTTCACCACTCTGCATCTTGCTGTCTAACCTCTAAGTAATTAAATTTGTTTGATATTATTTAAAAAATAAGAAATAGATTGAGAAGAGGGGTTTTTTTTTTCCGAAGATGAATGAGGGGTGTACCGGTAACCAGAGTATTATAGCTTGCTTGTATGTGACTTTCTTTTTTTAAGATGAATTGCTCTGTTTTTTAAGATTAAACTTTGTAACTCTTCTCTTCCCAATAAGCTCACTATGTTCTATCTATGAGTATTCAATATTAGTATATGAATGTTATCACAGTCCACTATTAATATTATAATGTTATCCACAGCACACTATTAATAAATGGATTTTGGAACATCAGAAGTTGATTTTTTTTAAAAAGCACCAGTAGTCCAGTACAAAGCTTCTAGAATCACTTTTTTTAAAGTTGCCCTCTCAAAACTTTTAAGCTGTTTATAGAATTTGCAAACACCCCTAAGTCTTGAATTTTTTATAATTTAATTTTAATAATTTAATTCATCTTTTGTCCATTTGTTACTATCTATGTCCCCATTCATATGAATAACAAGTCTTGTGTAGAAGAAATAATAATGGATGATTGGTTTCTTTTTTGTGTTCACTTTTTTAGTAAAAATTAATTATTGTATTTCTTTGACCAAGTGACTAATTGTGTATTTAATTTTATAATAGGTAATGGAAAATCGAAAAGCAAAGAAAGGGAAAATCATTAAGTCACTCTTTACCAACTTCAAAAGGAAGGAACCCTACAACAAGTGAAGAGAATCTTACATCAAACCATGATGATGTAGTTCCGCCTCTTATTGTCCAACCTCCTCAACCGCCTCTTATTGTCCAATCTCTATGAAATGGGTACAAGGCGTTCATGTCAGCAAGTGGACTTCATCACATTTGGACATCATTAGCGAATTGATGTCTTCAACGATGCGATAGATACTCAGTTTTCTTTTTTTTTTATCAGGCAAATAAAGTCTTTTATAAATTAAACATCTTGGGCCATAAGGCATGTCCCACGGATTACAAAATGTCATGATATACATATATAAATCAAGATGTTAATAGTAAAAAATAATTGACAGAAACTTCACGCCCAACCTTCCATTCTTAAATTCCAATGGCTCTCCTCGGATCTTCAGACCATTCTTAAACTTCACGCGATAGATACTCAGTTGTCTGAAATTAATAGTAGATTCAAAGATGAGACGGTGGAGCTTCTTAAGCTTAGTGCTGCCTTAGATCCCAAGGACAACTTCAGGTTGTTTAATGAGGATCATATTTATGATCTCGTCGGTAGATTTTATCCCGAGGATTTTACTAATCAAGAAATGATTCGTCTGAGATTTGAATTGCAGCATTACAAAATCGATATGCCTTTTCAAGAAACTTTTCATAATCTGTCAACTATTTCTGAACTATCCCAAAAGTTAGTCGAGATCAAGAAGGCACAAGCATATGTTTTGATTACAAGATTGATTCATCTTGTTTTGACACTTCCTGTTACCACTGCCACGACTGAACGAGCATTTTCAGCTATGAAGCATGTCAAGAGTGTTCTTCGAAATAAAATGGAGAGCGATTATTTATCTGATTCTATGGTTGTTTATATTGAAAGAGAATTGTTTGAAGACATTGATCCTGATTCTATTATCGGTGAATTTGATCGGATAACGAATCGTAGGGTGCAACTTATGTAAAAAAAAAATTACTTTTGTTTTATTTTTTGTATTGTATTAATTTTTGGGTTGGTCTGCTATGGACTCGAGTGCATGTTGTGCACCCTAGTCCATGTTGCACTTTTTGGTAAATGGTGTTGCACTTTTCAATTATTAAACTGTATAATAATATTTTTAGTAATAATTAAAAGGTGCAACACCATTTACCAAAAAGTGTAAGTCAATAAACTGAAAAGTGCACATGAACTAGGGTGCACAGCATGCACTTGAGTGCATACTAGACTTTACCTTAATTTTTTGCTTCCAGCCCATCGTAAATTTTCACCCTGCCTCCGCCCTTGATGCCCATACCCTTTTTGAAAATAATATTATTCATATTACTTTATCTCTACCCTCCTACCATCACTTATTTACCAACTTTGTCACTTACTTTATTCATAAACAATACTTTATTCATAAACAATCACTTTATTTATAAATGGACCCCACAACATCCCATCATACCTCTAACTTATCTTTTTATACATAAACTAATCAATATTTATTAAATCCCGTGCTCGGAGAAGTAGGCATAATAAAATTGGACGAAGGGAGTAATATTTAATTTTGAGAAGAAAACAAATCTAAAATTAGCAAAATGTCTTTTATCGTATTTCAATAATTAAAATATATAATAAAACCCGGTCAGATTGGCATTGCCCGATCGTCCCGGTCTGAAAAATAGACTGTCTAATGAACTCAATGCGGGCCAACCTATTTGATAGCTTTATTTATATATGATGTTTTATAATTAAATATTTTTATTGATTTTAAATTTAAAGTATATATTCAGCATTTTTATTTATTAATTTAAAGAAAAACTCATTTGGTTAATTTTCTCTCTTAAATTCATCTAATTTATAGACAACAGAGTCGCGGGGTAGCTGGAAAAATAATGATTAATTTCATTAAAAAAATGAAAAAGAAAATGGTGCAGCGGCAAAAGTGAAACGCACTGCAGGACAAACGGCACCCTACCAAATCTTTTCAATTTGAAAATTTTCCTTTTATTATTGTTCCTTCGTTGTTGTTCTACAATATCAATTTTCTTGCTTCTATTTTATTTTATCGTGGAGTTTGATATATTTTTTTTTATATTATCAATATATATTTACAAAGTTGATGACTCCTGACTTTGTACATAGAAAGTCAATGATATTCAGTGGTTAGTCCTGGCTAGGACCCATCTTATAAATATACCATAGATAAGTGTTTAAATATACATGATTTGTTAGTAGATAATCATGTTTATATTTCATTAGTTGAAGACAAGAAATAATTATTTCTCTATCTTTATCTTTATATTAGTTAGACCATCCTCATTAGTGACACTCCCCCAACCCAACCCTTCAATATTATATTAATTTCTCTCTCATCCACCTATACAATTTACAATCCAACCCAAATTTCATTTTATCATACTTCATCAATGACACTGACCCAACCCAACCCAAAAATAATAATACGGAGTAATTTTTTAAATACATATTATATTATTAATTTTTACTAAATTGGTATATAAAAATTACTTGATATTCTAAATTTATAATTATAATATGATTTTTTTTATCACACACTTAAAATAAATAATGAACTCAATAACAAAATTAAAATTACAAGATTTGAAAATACGAATAAAGTGGACTAGACAATTGCATGTGATATGTTGATAGGACAGTGTGAAAGAGCAAAATTGTCATGTGAAACGCTAACAGGGCAACGTGAAACGCTAACAAGACAATGTGAAACGGTAACAAGCTTAAGTGAAACGCTAACAAGACAATGTGAAACGGTAATAATGAAGACAATTGCATGTGAAACGCTAACATGACAATGTGGACTAGACAATTGCATGTGATATCTGATACAATAAAGTGGACTAGACAGTTGCATGTGATATGTTGATAGGACAGTGTGAAAGAGCAAAATTGTCATGTGAAACACTAACAGGGCAACGTGAAACGCTAACAGGACAATGTGAAACGGTAACAAGCTTAAGTGAAACGCTAACAGGACAATGTGAAACGGTAATAATGAAGACAACTCCGACTTTATTTACAAGGCAATAATGAAGACAATTGTTTGCCCCCTTTTTATTTTTACTTGCCGATGGAGTTTCTTGGAACAAATTTCGGGAGACATTTTGCGATGTTTGGACTTGTTCAGAAATAGGATCTTGATTAAGATCCAGAGAAAATTGAGAGTGTTGTGCGTTTGAAAATTCCTCAGAATTTGAAAGAGAAGGATTAAAATAAGATCCAAAATTTGGATAATCGTGAGAGTTTGGAAAATTTGGATAATCTTGAGAGTTTGAAAATTTTTGAGAGTTTGAAAAAAAATTGGGATAATTTGGATCATAATAGCTAGAAATATTAGAGGATAAAAAAGAGAATTTTAGTTTGTGTTTCAAAATAGCTCGATATTGGACTCTATTTATAGAGAAAAAAAATTACGAATTTTGATATATATATATTTAATACATATTATTTTCAATATCTACAAATCTAATTATATCATACAAAAAATTACAAACAACCAATGAAATTGTGACACTTGGCATATTAATTAATATTATTAAATTGATGACCTTAGGTTGGCCATCCAACCCAAGTCACGCAAATGTCAATAGTTTTTTATTATTTTAATATTATAAAATTTGTCCACTTCCTATGACATTTTGGTGACATTTTGGTGGAGGGCACTAATGAGGATGGTCTTAGATTCATCACCTAATTAGATGATGTGATCTAATTGAAAGATGACAACTAAGTGTACAATCTGACACAAAAATTAAACAAATCATTCATCACCTAATTAGATGATGTGGTCTAATGAAAAAATGACAACTAAGTGTACAATCTGTCACAAAAATTAAACAGATCAGAATAACGATTCAAATTACCTAACTTAATTACCAAGAGAAGATATGCACAAAAAAATAGTAAAAATATTGCATCACCTAATTTCTTAGTTCAAATGTATACTTTAGACTCGTCACCTGATTAGATGACGAGTGATAAAAATTTAACTATTTTTTGTGCATATCTTCTGAGTGAGCTGTATCTCGAATTTGACCATATCAAGTTAGATAATTTTAAGTTGTTTCATATCATTTTACACTGTTGTTCTGATCAGTTCAACTTTTATATCAAATCGTATGCTTTGTTGTCATCTTCAGCTAATCTTTAATCTTGATTCCATTTTAAGTACGATTATTTTAATACTTTATCATTGAAATTTCTTTTGTCTTGAGTGTGCAAGTTGTCTTTATATGAGAGTGTGAGGCACTCGTCTTTGATCAATTTCTTAAGGGCTAAATTTTAGGGAAATTAAATGGCATAGGGTCGTTCTACCCACGGAGTAGATGATCATAGTATATTTAAATATCAAAATCGAATTTTTGTGAGTGAGAAATTAATTCACAAAATTGAGATGGGGTAACACGTTTTATGCATTAAAGTCTTACATTGGGATGTGTGAATAAATTATCCCACATTGAATATTGTGTGCATTATTTCACTCTTCACTCCTCACTCCTTATAAGTAGGAGTTTGTTAAAGTAGTTCAAATTATAAAGTCTATAGAGCAATCCAATAGTCCACACGGCGCCCGTTTGGTCGAGGTTGAGCCCAGGCCCGTGGATCTTGGGTTTTAGGCTTGAGTCTGGGGGCATTTATATTTTTTGTGCTTGAAAATTTGTGTTTGGCCCATATTAATGAAGTGTCCAAAAAATTGAAGCTCAATCGAGTTGAGTTGACTCAAATGAATTAAGTTGAATTTGAACTATGATAAATCTGAATGTTAGGTATGCCTAGATGAATTAACATTTCAAATTTGGTATTTAAACTGTACGTGACTAAACTGGACATCTAAGTGTTCATGAATGTTTCAAGTTAATTGTAAATAAATGTCAATAATTACCATAAATATATCAAATTTATTTGGAAGGCTCCTCGTGTAGCTTACTACTCATATACATAGAAGTATAGAACCACTTGCATGCTCGTTCATAATAGAAAATATTGTGTGTTCTCTGGAAAGGAAATTTTGTGATTCAACACTGTAGAGATGTAAACACACACTCATCTTATAATTGTAAAGAAGAAAATACAAAACAAAAGGTATTTCATATATGGAGTGTTACAATGTTTACAATGCTAAAATGCATAAGGAATACAAAAGAGTCTAATCTATATTTATAGACTAAGTAACAACTAGTAGTTACTAACTAACAACTAACTAAGAAGTTATCAAAGTAGTTACAAAAGGAACAATACTATTTTATATCCTTTACACCCCCCTCAAAATGAGAGTGGATGTCAATCAACTTAATTTTGGCAATAGTCGCAATTCTGAACAAAGAGCATTCTCAAACGTACCATGGCGCTAGTACACACAACCAACCACAATCAACAAAGTATCTTCAATGGATGAAGTGCAATGATCAATCTCCAACTAAAAGTCAAAAGCCCCATAACCAAGCTTTACTAACCAACAACAAATCTTACCAAACGTCGAGAATCGGACGGAAACAACACAAAAATCCACTGATTTCGAGTACAACAACTCAAAAGCTAATCGCCGGCGAAGAATAACCGCAATCAGCATCCAAAAATAACTTCAAATCGCCTCCGAAATTGCCAAAATTGCCATGAATCCTGTTGAATTGTATCTAAGAATCCAAACACTTTCTCTCAAAATATCCAGTGCACTCAACCGATCCTTTGGCATCAAATTGGTCTCAATGACTCTGCTAACTCACCCCCCAATCGACCAAGCAGAAGACGAGGAGATGCTTGTGCCCATTCTCAAAACCAAACAACACCAATACTCGAATTCATCCAACGTGGTGAGAATTCCACAAATATTCCAAAAAAAATGAAATCGTGATAAACACGAAAAATCGATTTCGAATCAATATGAAATCAAATATAAAACTCACGAGGATATAACTCGCAAAGAAATGAGTATTAAACTCAAGAAACTCAAAAAATAATTCGAATCAAGATGAAATCGAATCTAAAAATTCACGAGCATAAAACCCGTAAAGAATAATCTCGGAAAGAGAAAAAAAATAGAAATCCAAATCCATCAAAGATTTGGTAGAAATGAGTATAAAACTCAAGAAATTCGGAAATTCATTCATACCGAATTGCGGAAACATATCTAGATCGACAAACTTGTTTAATCGATCATAAATTAATCAATACATAGCTCCGATATCATGTAGAGATGTAAACACACACTCATCTTATAATTGTAAAGAAGGAAATACAAAACAAAAGGTATTTCATATATGGAGTGTTACAATGTTTACAATGCTAAAATGCATAAGGAATACAAAAGAGCCTAATCTATATTTATAGACTAAGTAACAACTAGTAGTTACTAACTAACAACTAACTAAGAAGTTATCAAAGTAGTTACAAAAGGAATAATACTATTTTATATCCTTTACAAACACTTGAGTTTTGTTGGAATACACCTGGGGGGTTTTCTAGAAATTTTAGCATCAAGTTCATAGCATTCTACATTGTTTCATGTATCTGGTTATCTGTATATAGTAGTGTAGTTCAGTTTCTCACGTCAATTCATGTTATCACGACTCTATATGTTGTGGTGTCGCTTGTATAAAGACGAAAGTCGTTTTACATTTGAAAACGTTATATCAAACCGTGAGCACTAGTCATAATGTATTTGTTTTGAGGGCAAAGGTAATTCGTTGACTTGACTTTGCTACTTTTGTTGTTGTCTATGTCCGTGTGTTTAGGTGTTGATTTCGAGAACCTGCTTATTTTGAAATCTGTCAAAACAGAAAAGTTGAAGATTTTTATGTAAATTTCATTTTATTGTATTTGCAATTTTTTGTTTTTTAATTTTATTAGGAGGGTGTATTCAATTGAGATTCTATTGGATTTTCTTGGACTTTAAAAAGTCTATGAATTTATAAAATCCATAGAGTTCATGCATAGTTTGATTGACTTTTTTTATTGATTTATATGGATTTTCATAGATTTGACGGAATTGTGGAATATATTTTTTATTGATTTACATAGAATTTCATAAACTCTGGTATTGATGCAAATAGTTTTTTTTTGATGTGAAATGTTTTTTTTTTAAATTAATATTATATATATATTATATAAAATATTTTACCAATAAAAAAAATATATATATATATATATAAAGTTTATATATTAATTCGGGCGGGTCGGATACCCGCGGGTCGGGCATAAGACCCAAATCTGACCCATACTTAATACGGAGCGAATCTGACCTGACTCAAAGATCGCGGGTGGGGTGGGTATTCGCGGGTCGTGTCAATATTGTCATTCCTACTTTTGATCTTTCGTCTTTAGAGTTCTCTGAGAGAATCCGTTGAAATCTCTTTTTTATAGAAGAGATTTTGGATAGTGCAAGTTATTTATATTTTTGGGGAGAATCCAACAAAATCCATAGAGTATTAAAATTCATAGACTGTTAAATACCTAAAGATTTTTATAGACATTTTAAAATTCGTATTACCTCATAATTTTAAAAAACTTTTTAAAATTCGAATTGAATACCCCACACTTTGAAAGTAAAAAAAAATCCTACAAAATCAATAACCAATACACCCCTCAACTTTGTATAGCTACTACAATTTCACTATCCACTGTCATTTAATACTATACTATTTTTTTTAATACATATGTCCAAATCAAATGACAACTATGGAAGAAATAGAGAAACTATGATGTACTACAAGATAGTATTTTACATGTATCATACTATTGCAGGCCTTCCAACACCATTCTTGATTGAACTGACTTTGATCCACGTTAATTTCAACAAGTCAAGTAATTAATAAATCATTTATCCTACTTATTACAAAAAATAAAGAAATCGATAAAATTGAAAAAAAACTCTTAAAAAATCAGAGGCGACAAATATTTGTAACACCTCTAAAAACGGCAGTTATGGAGCACAATTCTTAACTCCTATTAATTTCGGCTCGATTCTTCGTTTCACTTTTCGTATTTCACTGATATTTCATTCTATTGAATTTTTAACACGTTAATCCACAATATTATATGACATTGATTATTTTTTAATAAGAGTATGACACGTGTTAATTATCCATATAGTTAAATAAGATGTAGAACACCAAAATTGAAACAATTAATCTCATTCGTATTAAATTCCACAAGAAACAAACACTTGTCCATTTGTATCGTCCTCGTTATTGCTCTAATTATTAGGTTTATTATTTATGCTTAACTAGAAAGCGACCCAAACTTTTTTTATTAATTGTATTTAGATAATTCCAATTATAATATGAGAGGAGTGATAATAAGACGAATTGAATGTTGTAAAAGTGATGTAATCTTGTTTTACAATTCAAGAATTGCCAAATGTTTAAGCCGACGCAAATGAAATGTTTGCAAATTACATTAAAATAATTGTTAGAGTGTCGGTAATCCAAGGTTTCAAATATCTTCTCACTTCTCAGTCGACATAAAGCCAAAACACATTTATACAAGAAAAGTGCTGAATCATATGAAAAATATGAGTTTGTAGAGTAACATTAGCACTTCTTCAATGCATAACTAAGGAGTAATTTTTCATTTTATGAATTGATACTTGAGAATACTTTTATCACATGAACTAATATTTTTCGATGATTCATTAAAAAAAAATGGTTTGATTGAACATTTTGTTAGAATTGAGTTAAAAAAACCAATTGCATAACATCAAATGAAATTCATTATAAATGATATAGTACTCCCTCCTATTATTTAATAAATAAAACATTGTGACCTTTTAATTTCTTTATAAATTAGGTGTTTTACACTGGATATAATAAGAAATCAATTATTTTTTAATATATATGTGTGCATTGGTATAGAATGACACTTATATTGAATAGGAGGGAGTTTATATATTATCCGGATTTCTCAATATTATTTTCTTTTACATAAGTTTTATGATTTATATAAAAAACAATTTCTCAAATTCGGAACATGCTTTCTATACCTAACTAATTATCAAACTCTATTTGATTTTTCTTGTTATCTATTTAAATAATTTTTAGAACTCGATTTTTATACTGTAATATAATCTTCCTATTTTGAATTAATTATCTCGACATTGAATGAAAATTCCCTATATATTTAATACTCACAAAATTTCTTCAGTGATGCGAAAAAATAGTTAAGACAAAATGAATCTTTGGAACACATTTAATAATTTTACCACTAATAAATAATGTTTATTTGAAAAAGAAAAAAAAGGCAAGGAGTGAACATCAATGAGTAGCATCGAAAAAGGAATGTGTCACTTGTTTTTTAGTTGGAATGTCTGTGTGAATAAGTTGAGCAAACATGCATCCTTAAAAAGTGAAAAAAAATGGCATTTGTAATTATACTGCTACTATACACTCAGTCACTTCGATAATTATCAATTTTGTCATTTTTTACATTCTAACGAAATTTACTTACTTTTTTTTTCTTTATTCTATATCTAGTTATCTTAACAATTCACTATACATATAATATTGTATTCTTTAATTAATATATAAGAATCAAAATTGACAACTTTCGAGAAACAAATTTAGTAGTATAAAAAATGATAATGCAACAACTACAATTAAATAGATAGGCCAACAACTCCGCACAGTTTCACAACTTATTCTGTGTGTGAGGGTTAAGTTTTCTTTACGCAAAAAAGTGTAAAAAATAAAAAGTTTAAATTCTTGACACCCTATAGACGCAAGGCCAAAAAGGCTATCTTAAATCTTTTGTATAATCGAATTTTCAGCTACTAAATTGTGTCTCTCTCTAATATCAAGATTGGGGGGACACTTATCTGCATCAAATTACAACTAACCATTAAATGAAATCTATTGATCAAACTAATATTGTGATACCAATTAATATTGATAACCGAAAACAACTAATAATGTGGTTAAATTAATAATACTATTAAGTGAAAACATTAATACTGTAATAAAAAATACTGTACTAAAATATTCAATTGCGCTATGAAAGTGATGTATACAAAATCACTATTAAGAGAAGCTATTGGCTCTCCTATCCCTCGAGTTTGAGACGAAACAGATTTACCAGCTTGGTTGAAGGATTAGTAATGCCTGTGTGTTTTACTTAATTTCGTGATGTAATGCAGACACTATATTCCTAAAAAAAAATAAAAAAATTGTGTGTAAATAAAGTCATGATTTTTAAATTAACACGTATTGACATAAATCGAGTAACGGTTTTTTTTGTTTAACGAATAAAATGCGTTCACGTGAACGAGTATTCTTAAATTTACTAACAAAAAAATTGAGACCAAATGGATAATACCATACACATAAGATAGCCATTACCATGATATTGGATGTCTTCAATGCAATTTATAATGATTTTACAGTTTTATTTTATTTTATTTTTTTAGGAAAAATAGTGTGGCATATATAATTGAAAAATTATTTACAAATAGTTAGTCTACTGTTTGGTGTTGTTGCGTGAGAATGAACCTAACAAAAAATATGATGCTCATACTTTTTTCCTTTTACTTTGGAAGTGAAGGGTTCTGATTTAGTTGTGTGTTGGACAATAGTAGCAAGATAGAATTCAATTTTTTTTGGTGAAAATGTTTTAATATATATCTATATAAATAAGAGCATTCACACATCCTTTTATAAATGATAAAAAATAAAAATAAAAATGATACAATGCACAAGAAAAAACTAGTTATATTAGTGTAATAAGGGGCATTATATATGCTAGTGTGTATATATTTTAGTTTAAATTGTAATATTCATCAATTTTTTAGATGTGTATTTTAATGTATGTAGTAATCATTGGTATTTATTATATTAATTAATACTCCAATATTTTTCCTCAATAAAAGTTTCTATAAGTATTTTTTTTCGATAATTAAAAGTTTAATTATGTTTTTCTTAAACAAACATATCATAATATTGAAGATATGTACTTATCACACACCAATAATATACTGTGTAAGTATGAGCTAGCAAAATTATTAAATTTAGATATTACTAAAATGTTAAAGAGAGATATTGATGCTACGTCCGCAAGAATGACCTCTTAAAATGTCATATTTTCAGAAAAATTGGGAGAACGACAAGCTTATGTTTATTTAAAAAAATATATATAACGTTAACTTTAATTGAAACGTTGAGACTGTAGAGTGCATGAATTTAAAATACTTGCTAGGAGTGATATGTGTATATGAAAAAATTAATATAAACTCGAATTCACGTGAACTTTATTTTTTCTTTAAGTATTACTACAGTAAAACCTCTCAAAAAGAATACTCTATTAAGGAATAAACTCTCTTTAAGAATAAAAATTCATGGTCCCAACTTGTGACCAGTTATAATTTGGAATAAACTCCATATTGTCATAATTCATATTTTTTCAAGTCCCAACATAAAAAAATACACCTCCATTTAGGAATAAATCATAATAATATATATAATTTTACAATAGATTTAAGTTGATTTAAAATACTTGTTCAAGGTTGATTGTGACAATGATTTAATCTTTTGTGTTGTAACCTTATCCTTCAACTTGCGTGTGCGCATTAGCTCGTCCACATAACCACCTTCTTGTTGAACCCAAAACATTTCCAACTTGTCGAGTAAGCTTAAAGCTTCTTCACATGAAATTTTTTGTACTCCTATGCTATCATCCTCTGGATTATCATGTACATGTATCTACTAATTATACCATTATATAATATACATGCATTTAAAAAAAAAAACCTTATAACTCTATTTAGGAATAACCCCCATTTAGAAATATTTTTTTTGTGGTCCCAATGATATGACTATAGAGAGGTTTTACTGTATTATTGCATAAGAAATATCACTATTGTGCATACTATAGAGATTGATAAAGCCAGATTCGATTTATTCAATGGGTGACTAAACAAACTTAGTCAAATAGTATAGTATTCCATATACGTTTGAACACTCATCTTCCATGACTCGAACCCAGGACCTAAGGTCTAGGTAGTGGTGCTCTAACCACTTGAGCTATCCCACTTTGTCGTTTGAACACTCATCTTGGGACCAATAAAGTAGTATCCTTATACACTCCCGCAAAATTGACGTATTGTCGACGACATTTTTTTTTAGATATGAGAGTCTTGAAACATTGATGAGATAAAGACTTTGTGAGAAGATCTGCAAGTTGATCAAAATGTGTTGAAATATGAGGCAGAAAGAAGGCCTTTAGTTGACAAATCTCAAATAAAGTGAATGTAATGTGCTTCATTCGAAAATGTTGGATAGAATGAACTCGGATGAAGGGCAAGGCGAGTAGTGCTAATGTTCTCACTAATAAAACTAAGGATCCTTGACACAAGTACGCGAAGGTCCTTAAATGGTTGGATGACCCAACACACCTTCGAAGCATCAGAGGCTAGAGCTCAATATTTGGCCTCAGTTGAGGATCGAGCAACACCCGCTTGTTTCCGTGACCGTCAAGACATATGATTAGGATCAAAGAGGACTATGTATGCCGGAGTCAAGTCCTATCACGAGAATCACCACCAAAGTTTGAATTAGAGTAAGTAGTGATGGAGATGTTAGCACCCAAACGAAGGAGAAGACTATGTCTTGAGCTAGACGATTCACCGTGAATGCTATATTTAGGCGAGTGAAGGTCAAATATCGAAGACTACCAATAGTGCTTCTATATTCAATATGGTCAACAGACAATAAAAGTGGTGACGCTTTAGTAAGTCCACAATGCACTTATGATACGTATTATTCATTAAGATTTTAAAAATTAGTTTTCAAAATTGACTTTTATTAATTGGGAAATGTTGAGAAAAATACACATTTACGTTTTTTTTTCTTTCTGGCAGTCAAAAATTAAAAGAGGAAAATATTTAATCCCCCTCCTCCCAAAATAAGAAAAAAGTAAACATTTTTTTGAAAAAATAGAATAGAAAGGGAGTAACGTTAATATTGCAAGGGCATAATAGTCAAAAGAAGTTTTACAACGAATCTGTCTGGGGTCACCGCCTTATTCATTTCAAAAAAAATTCAAAAACCTAAACGCCTCTTCTCTCACTACACAACGCTCCCTCTCTCTCTCTCTCTCTCTCTCTAAACCAACGGGATCTGCAATTCTCCGCCATTGAAGAAGACAGCATAACTCTCCAGAGGTTCTTGATAGGAAACCCCTTTTCTATTTCTTATTAGGGTGATTCCACTTTAGGTTTACTGTTTCTTTTGATTCCCACAATTCAAAGCAACGGTACAAATTTTGGCTTAGCTTCCATTGCAATAAATCACGGTCCCACAACCAATTTTTGAAACCGCTCATCTTTCCTATTCTCCTCTCACTCTCTCCTCTCTCTACCTCTACAAACGCTCCTAATTCACACGATGATGGCTTCCAGGAACCAGAACAAGCCCCCTTCGAGTCCTTCAGTAAGTTCCTTTACCCCCTCAGAGAGATTTTGATTATATGTGTATTTGAATTTTTCGTTATTTTTTATTATATGGCTTCTCAGAGAGATTTTGATTAGTTATATGGGTATTTGAATTTTTCGTTATTTTTGGTCACTTAACTCTTACACATCTGTTCTAATGTTGTCGATTTTGCCAATTTTCTTCAAATTTTTTTCTTAATTGCTCTGATTCATACAATCTGTTTTCTGAATGTATTTTTGGGTCGCTGAATTCTAATTTCTATGTTTCAAATGTAATTGTTGGTTCTGCTATTATCTGTAGAGCAAGTACAGTACTGATGAGACTTCACTAGATAAGAGAAGAAGAATTGGGGGCTCAAAAATGGTACCTAATACTGGGACGCGGCCACAAACTCGTCAAGTGTTTTCCGTTGTGAGTGGGGGTCAAGATCCACCTGGTCCTGATTGCAACGGACCAGTTGAGTTCACCAAAGATGACATCGAGGCATTACTCAATGAGAAATTGAGATTTAAGAACAAGTATAACTTCAAGGTATGTTAGTATTTTAAAGTGAAGTTTCATTTTAGAAGTAAATTTTGAGCTGTTTTGGCAATTCAAGTATTTAACTACATGTTAGTTTCAAGATTGGTTGGATACATAATGGATTAAGTGTTGTAATGCTTGATGTTTCCGCAGGAAAAAAGTGAACTAATGGGGGACTATATTAAAAGGCTAAAGCAGGGTATCAAGTGGCTTCAACAGCTTGAAGTGAATTACGTTGAGGAGCTCGAAAATTTAAATAAAAAGTTGGAATTGGCTGAAAAGAGAACAAATGATTTGGGTATATCTGATTTTTTAGTTCATTGACCCAATGCTATGTGTTTGTTTAGGAGGTTCGTGATAAAAACAAAATTTATCTTCGTTTAAATTTCAAAATTTGACATCCTTGTTACTACTCTTTCAGAGTTGCAAATGAAGGCCAAAGAAGACGAATTGAATTCTGTTATCATGGAATTGAGAAAAAACCTGGAAGCCCTTCAGGAAAAGTTTGCAAAGGAGGAATCAGATAAATTGGTATGTGGCCTGATCTGCAGTAAATGCTGGATTACATATGGTTTTCTGGCACATCATGATTATTGACTATGAAAAATTAACTTGTTATAAATCAGGAAACGGTTGATTTATTGGGCAAGGAGAAAGAGGCTAGACTAGCTGCAGAGAGATTGCAAGCTTCACTGTCCGAAGATCTCAAACGAATTCAACAAGAATTAGCTAGTGCCAAACAGAATGTATGTTAGTGAATGAGTTAATAAGAAGTTGTATATTTTTTTTCATTCGACCGAGCACGAATTGACAGATGCCATCATGTTTGCTCCTGCAGATTCATTCTTTGGACAATAAGTACAAGGGATTACTAGAGTACAACACAAGTTTGCAGCAGTACAATACTAAACTTCAGACACAGGTTGATGCGAAAGACGAGACGCTGAAGCGTGTTGAGAAAGAACATTCATCATTGGTGGTATACCTTAGCACAGTAAGGGGAGAGTATGCTTCTCTGCAGGACCAGCTTAGTTCGTCACGGGTAAGTACTTTGTTAAGAATGTGCTGGTACTAAAGAATTGATTTTACCGACATATTCATGAATTTGCTTACTTTTAATCTTTAAAGGCATCACAAGATGAAATTGTCAGACAAAAGGAAGCACTAGGCAGTGAAGTTGCATGTTTGAGAACGGATCTTCAACAAGTAAGAGAGGATCGTGATAGACTGTTGTTACAAGTCTCAGCTTTAACATCAGATGTTCTAAAATACAAGGAATGTACTGGAAAAACTCATGCAGAGTTAGAGAGCTTGAGTACTAAAACAGATGATCTTGAGGTTTATATCATCTCCCTTGTCTATTTCTTTTCTGCAAGATTGAAAGTTTTACTTAATTGCTTCTCTATTTGCAGAAAACATGCTCGACTCAAAGTGAGCAAATAAGACGATTGAAGGAGCAGCTTGCTATGGCTGATAAGAAAGTACAGGTATTTGATCTGGTTTTCTAGTTGTACCACAATGTCCTTAATGTATTAGTTCTTGGAAATCATTTAATTCTTATACTCTTTCTTCTCCCTTTTTAGTTGTCTGACATGTCAGCATTGCAAACAAGATCTGAATTTGAGGAGCAGAACGCACTGATTCTTGATTTGAAAAAACGTCTAGCGGATGCTGATAATAAAATTTTAGAAGGAGAGGGCCTCCGCAAGAAGCTGCATAACACAATACTGGTACTAAGTTTACTGTATTTTGACATTCAGTTGCAACTTTTGTTTTTTTTTAAAATATTAGGAGTATATTTTAATTCATTATTTTAACATGAATCCTTGTTGATACAGGAATTGAAAGGGAACATACGTGTATTTTGTCGTGTTAGACCACTGATGTCTGAGGATGGAGTAATGACTGATACAAAAGTTGTTTCATTCCCGACATCAACGGAGGCGCTTGGTCGAGCCATTGATGTGACACAAAATGGTGAGTGTTTTAAAGCTCAAGTATTCTTAGAATATTGATAGGTTCTCATATCTAAAGTTTTCTCCCAATTTATTTGTTTTTCCTTGTTTTTATAAGGGCAAAAGCACTCCTTCACTTTCGACAAAGTGTTCATGCCAGATGATTCTCAAGAAAATGTGTTTGTGGAGATATCTCAGCTGGTTCAGAGTGCTCTTGATGGCTATAAGGTCATATTCTCCTACCAAACTCTGAAACATCTTGTTCTTAAAATTCTGTCTCTATAATCTTTCGTTCACAAATTTTACTAATCTGACTGCATTTCATATCAGGTATGTATCTTTGCCTACGGACAAACAGGCTCTGGAAAGACATATACAATGATGGGCAAGCCAACACCACTAGATCAGAAAGGATTGATCCCACGATCATTGGAACAGGTGTTTAAGACGCGGCAAATCCTTGAATCCCAAGGATGGAAGTATGAAATGCAGGTTTAGACCAAATTGGCTGATTTTTATTGTTTGTTTGTTTGTTTGTTTTTAATTTAAATATGCATTGGTTTGCATTTTCTTTCAGGTCTCGATGCTTGAGATCTACAACGAAACAATACGTGATCTGTTAGCACCAAACAGATCAAGTTTTGAGGCATCACGAGCAGAAAATCCCCGGAATCAGTATGTCATCCATCATGATACAAATGGGAACACATACGTCTCTGATCTGACGATTGTGGATGTTCGTAGTAGCAAGGAGGTTTCCTATCTTTTGGAGAGGGCAGAACAGAGCAGGTACTAAAACTTATGTTTTAATTTGTTTTTTCATCTGGCTAATTGGTCAGCCTTGATGTTATTGATCTTTCATTCTTTCTAACTTCAATTTTACAGATCTGTTGGAAAGACCCAAATGAACGAACAGTCAAGCAGGAGTCACTTCGTGTTTACTCTGAGAATAATAGGTGTTAATGAGGTATCATTCTTCGATCTTAATCTGCTTCTTACCCCTTTGTTAAGAAATGCAAGTTTTTTAACACATCGTTTTATTGTGGTATTAGAGCACGGATCAGCAAGTACAAGGAGTGCTGAATCTCATTGATCTCGCTGGTAGTGAGCGTCTTTCCAAGAGTGGGGCGACTGGGGATCGTCTAAAAGAAACCCAGGTATCTTAATATAGCTACTTTAATTTTACATATGATATTTTTTTGCATTTGTCCTGACTATAATTTTTTTATGAACAAATAATCAGGCCATCAACAAGAGTTTATCATCTCTAGCTGATGTGATATTTTCCTTGGCAAAGAAAGAGGAACATGTGCCCTTTAGAAATTCCAAGCTCACCTATCTTCTCCAGGTACCTTTACATAAATTAGATTATCTTGTGAAGAGGCATGCTATTTGTTTCATCTAATTGATCACTATTCGTTCTGTCTTGTTTCCTTGCCTATATTTTCAGCCGTGCTTAGGTGGAGATTCAAAGACGTTGATGTTTGTCAACGTCTCACCAGAATCAGCATCTGTGGGTGAATCACTTTGTTCACTCCGATTTGCAGCACGAGTAAACACCTGTGAGATTGGCATTCCAAGGCGCCAAACAAATCTTCGATTGAGCATTGGTTGAGCTTTTCATTGGAGATGATTTGGATGGATAACTTTTTTTATATAGATTTAGGAAAGTTGTGTCTGTACCCCCTTATGCTATTGAATTTTTATTAACTGATAACAAATATGCACCCCTAACTGCATTTGCATGTAATTTGTACAGCTGGAGAGTTTATTATTGGTTGTGTATCAGATTACTTACAACACCACAGGGCTGCTTGCCCTTTTCTCATTGCTTTGTATTTATTATTCCTTTAGAATTTCTAACTCTAAAGTGTGCAATTTTCTCGTGGATTTTAGTTACTACTATCCAAGTGTTTTCTTTCAATGCACCATCTGTAGGTAAAAGTGTTTACAAATATACTCAGAAGTAACATTGAATTTCATATAGATATGGTTTGGATGTACATTTATTTCATTATCGGCCTAATTATGGAGTAGTATTGAGGATTTAAAGAGGCGTGCACGAAATATGTTTTATTTATCTAAATAAAATTTAATAACACCTCGTGACCTCGTTAATGTATTTTAATTAGGACATAGATAGTGTGGTTGAAATTACCGACTCTACAATAAATCACACACAACTACAATAATAATAATAATAATAGCAAATGTATCTTTAGTTTCATGCATTAAATTCATTTCATGTCTGAGACACATACTTTCAACAGTTAACATGTTTTGTCCAAAAACATCTTAGCAATATATTTCTAATAAGTTACTCCTATTTTATTGGATGAATCAAAATTTTAAAATCGAATATCCAAATGGATCGATGTCAACCCAAAGGACGTCTTAGTTCGACCCAACCATGAAATAGAAGTGGAACAAGTTGTTGAAAAGCTGAGGTACATGCATATAAATTAAAGAGTTGAAAATATATAGCAATGGATTCCACGAATATAATTGACAATTTAACTAATTAATTTAGGTTTAATGTGCTAGATGACATTTGAAAATGCTTTATTAATAGATAGTGATTTCAAACCCATTGTTTTGGACAATAATATATATTGAAAGATTAAGTGATGACGAAATGGGTAAAGATAAAAATAATATTTTCATTTTGATAATATACCTATTAAGTTTGAACGGATAAAAAAAGAAATTTAACTTATTAAATTTTAATTGAGGGAGTACTAAATTTCCATGTACATACGACATATACTACTATAAACTACCAAATTTATTGAGGGACAACCAAGTGTACCACGATTTGATACATCATTTTTTTTGTTTTACAATTCAATACAACAATTCATTTTTCGGCCAACTTTAGTCTTATGTGGTGCCAGAGCCGCCACATGTCTACGCCATGTAGAAGGGCTTAAAATGATTTCAGCGTACCGGTCCATGGTTAAAATGATTTTTATCTTTTTTTAATATATTCTATATTATATTTAAGAAAAATATGCACTTATAAAATTTATATTAAAATAATCATAATGGAGTCATAAGGTAACAATACAAAAGCTAAAAGACTTAAAACAACTCAAATCAAAATATAAAACTATAGAACAAAAATAAATAATTAAAAAAGAAAAAATCGGTTCTGGCCGGCCACATTTTTTTTTTTACCGATTTTAACATGTTCAACTATTAAAACGTTTTTTTAAATGGTGTCAGACCAATTTCAAACCCGGTTTTCAATTGAACTAATTGAACCGATTCGATCCGATTCGATATGAGTACAAAACAATAGTTTTAAAAGTATGTGTCTCGAACATGAAATTATCTTATACAAATTTTATGCATTAAACTAAGGCCCCGTTTGATACCAGATACAATTTTAATGCGAAAAGTGACATATAAGAGGCCCGCTTACTAAATTAGTGCGAAAAGTGACATATAAAGGTGTATAAAGATAAAATCTTGTGTGATAGAAAGTACAAAAAAGTGGGCTAAAAACACTTAATTCTCGTGTGATAGCATGTATTAACCTCTATAAAGCTTCATATAAAGTTTTTTTTTGTTTGATAGAATATTCAATTCACCATATAAAATAGATCAAAATGATGAAAAGACATTTCTACCCTCACTATTCATCACTAATTCATTGTTTGATGCACCATATTACTTCTGATACATCAACAAAATCAAACATTCTTTATACATTTTCATTTGCCACTCTTCGACTTCACGCTCACACTTCCCGAGTTCCCCATTTCTTCGTCTTTCAAAGCTCCCGACTACACGGTAAGGTTCTCTTCATCATACTCCATTTCCCTCCTCGTCTGAGTTTCTTTGTCACCGCTAACAATCTGTTTTTCTTCTTCCCGTTGCAGGTGTGTTCTCCATTTTGTTCGGCGTCAATGTCTCAGTCTCAGGTAATTTTATCTTTATTTTTTTGAAAATTTCAGAACTGGTTGTCGTATGAAGTACATTTCTTAGCTATTAAACGATTATGTTGGGTTGGTGTTTTAGTCGATGAAAATTTCGCACTGCATGTTGAATATGTCATTTTCTTCACTGTTTGCGAGGGTTTCTAGTGGATTTACCGTTTTCCGCTTCCATTTTGTCTAAATATGTTTTAGTCTGAAAAAAATTAGGGCTTGTTGAGTTTGTTTTATCATTATTGCTTTGAATCGGTCGTAGATAGAAGGCGGGGCCTCGAGTTTCGATAATTCCCCACCAACGGGGAATAAGAGTAAAGAGGTACAAGGCCAGAGCGAACAGATTGACAAATGAGAACAACAAGCGGAAGAGACGAAACTAGACTGACGTAGAGGAGTCCGTTTTGCTGAGCAAGCTTAAGGAGATTGTGCTCGATGGTTGGAAGACTGAAAATGGCTTCCGGCCAGGTTATTAGAACAAATTGGAAGAGATGATGTTGGTTGAGCTGCCCGGTACTGACATTCGAGCAAATCCACACATTAATTCAAAGATTATTGTTTGGAAGAGGCTATATGGCTCCCTCAACACCATTTTGAAAGATAACTCCGGAATCGGATTCAACAGCACAACGCACCTCATTGACTGTGACAATGAGATGTGGGAAAAGATTGTTAAGGTATTTACATAAAGTTTGTTCAATATATGTGTGTGGTTTAGATTGTTTACGTTTTCAGCTGTGCAAGATTTAAGGTATTTACATAAAGTTTGTTCAATAGATGTGGTTGATTCTATTATGTATTTGTATTTAAGTTGTAGATTATTTATGTTTTCAGAAAGATCCATATGCCTCAACCATGCGCTTCAAGCCCTGGCCAATGTACGGTGATTGGCTTGAGGTGTTCGGTAATGATCGAGCAACCGGATCTGGCACTGAGGATGTGTACGAGGCTTTCAATTCCCTTGTTGATGATGATTTGCCGCCTGTGGATGATGTTGAGTATGTGAACATGGAATCAGAGCAACCGCAAGCTGAGACTCATGTTCGTGGGGAGAACGCAGACACTGACCAACCTGATGTTAATGCTAATGTTAATTGTTCAATGGACAAGGATTCAGAAACTCAGGCACCCACACCCATGAATGGTCGTCGTCCCAATGTTTCTCGTAAGCGAAGCACTTCGGCAGCAGCTGTGAATTCTGAAGATCCACTAATGAACGTGCTAGGTCAGATGGCCACATCCTCCGACAATCGCTTAGGCGTGATTTGTGATGCGTTACAATATGAGTCAAAACTAGGTCTTAAGAGGCACGACATCTATAACCTTCTTGGCGACATTCCAGGGTTGACTCTTGATCAGAGGATTGACATATGTAACGTGTTCGTTCAGAACACTGCCGTCATGGAGATGTTCTTGGGTTTTCCGCCTGAAGCGCGTGCTCGGTTTGTGCACCGGATCATATCGGGTGATCTTCGTTTATGAAGGATGTTTGGTTGTTTTTTTGGATGGGCCTGGTGTTGTTGAATGAAACTTAAATTCTCTCCCTTTTTGGCATCTTAAATACTTTGTTGCCTATATTTTAGGCTGTTGAATACTCTATATTTTGTCAACTTTTTGTACAATCTTTTGATACATTTGCGTAGTTTATGGATGTTTAAGTATTTTGGTTGAATGTTGTTATGCTTCCTGCCTTGGTACATTTTGTATATTTGAATGAATGCATTGTTGTTGAATTTGTTGGCCTGATTGGGGTGTTTGTTTATGAAGTAGTGTTTATTGTTTAATTTTGAATCAGTTGTGGGGTTGGTAGTCACTAGTCAGGCACTCAAGAGTCAAGCCCATATGTGTGGGGAAGAAAGTGACTTTAAAGACAACCAAAACAATGAAAAACAACGAATATAAACACTATTTTTCATGACAACGAGATATGTACCCCAACGTGTGTTCATTGTGCACGAACAGATACGAACTTCTACTAACGAAATATATGTGTTCATTGTGCAACGTCTACATCATAGTCAGTTGTACAAAATATGTTTCTATTATGTCATAATTTTACAATTACAATTGTGGGCTAATTGTTTGGCGTTTCCTTAGGAAGTATTGTTTACAATTTTGTGATCTTGAACAGCCAACAAGCCCACATCATTCATTGTGTATGAAAGAAAATGATGCTAAAGTAAACCAACAAAGCCATATGCACAAAAACGATATGTTACACTGATTTCAAAACACCAAAATGGATACCCCATTGGTTCATATAATAAACTATACAACAAAATAATCTTCGTACTAGCCAAAATAAGCATAAACACAAAACACAATAAGGAGTTCATTGTGCAAGATCATGGAACCTCAATCGACTCAATGTATGTGTTCATTGTGCAATGTCCACGAACAACTACATCGTAATCAGTTTCGTAAAACCTGTTTTCGACCATGTCCCAATACACAAATGTTCCAATTGGATCAACTCTCATAAGGATCTTAGAATCATCCGGCTTCTCGAATCTCATCGGCTGGATACTTACTAGTCCTACGGCGTTCCTCAGTATTGGACCATCCATCGTTATATTTGTCCACGAATTGTCGTCTCCATACTCCTTAAGAATCCAAAAACTTATACGGTTCTCAAAGAAATAAAAGCTGGAGTAATAAATTAGAGTATCACTGTCCAGCGCACCAATATTATGAGGGAACCCCGAATCTAACGCTTCAACGGGGGTTCGTATTATTCTAAACTCCTCTGACCCCATATCCAATGCAGCCACTTGACGACTATGTGGACCAAAAGAAATAATCCAATGAAGGGCACCCTTCACATACACACCTGGATCCGGCGCACAATCCATATCCCGACAATGCCCCACATCTCTCCAAATGTTTTGTCTTGAAGAATATATTGACAAATATGGACCCAAATTCAAACCCGTGAACCGTACAAGGCGAATCACTTTAGTATCATCCGTCCCTCCATCGTACCCCACCCCGAAGGACAACACCGCCCTATTGCACTCATTTAAATGAAACGGAATGTTATGCGGAGGAAGTACCCGATAACGATTTGTAGTTGGATTCCACAAGAAAATGCTGTCTTCGACCCCGATGGCACAAAGTATGCCGTTACAACTCCCAACGACTTCGAACGGCTTTTCCAAGTCTCCCCATCCCGTTGGCTGACTCCGATGGACCGCTATAATTTGACGCCTACTTTCATAGTCCAACATGTACCCACCTTTGTTCTGCCTGATCATTTCACGCAAGTGTTGCTTCACAAAGGTAGGACTTTCGATCATTGTTTTCCAGGCCCGACACACACTCTTGCATCCAAGAACATACAGGGCTGGCAGAAGGGTTAGTGTCTCCCAAATCAACTCGAACGGCAACGTTGTGGGCATAGATAACTTTCTACGACTCATATTGTGGATGATTTAGTGAAATTCTTGTTTTAGATGGAAAGAAAATGGTCTGCGAATATGACTGTGATGTGGATTGAAACGAAGATCAAAACCCTTTTTACAAGCAAGGACAGGTGCGATTCCCGGAGTGAAGCGTCGTTTGGTTTTCCAGTTGGATTAAAATTTTTAAACTTAACTTTGGAAGGTTTAATTAAAAGTTGAGATTATCTTGTTTAATTTTTTGAAATTAAAAAATGTATCTTCGTATTGGATGTTTCAGTTGAATTCACATGTCCGCCCATTTTAAATACAACTATAACGCCCATTTTTTTAAAATCGAGTCGAGTACGAGTTTATTATTTCGTAAAAAATATGTTTTACAATTTTAATAGTGGTAAAACTCAATAGGCAATCGAGTCGAGACGAGCCCTCTATTTAATACAACTTTAAATGTTGATTAGTTATAAAATTCACAATTGCCCATTTTTAAATACGTAATACAGCCCATTTAAAATACGGATACAAATCCCACTAACTCAGACAAATTATAAAATACAACTATGAGACTCATTCTAAAAAATAAGTAGTTGAGTTCGTAAACGTAAACCCAAGTTTAGCTTAAAAACTTAAACTTAAATAGGCAAACGATTCTATTCCATTCATTTTATCGAGTTACTTGGAGAGCCCTTAGTGCAATTTAGCTTGGACTGCTCCCACTTGGAGAGCTTTTAGAAAAGCTCTCCAAGGCCAAATATGTAGTAGTGACATTTACTGATTTCAATGGCAAAATTGACACATTAGCTAAATTTTACTACATTTACTGATTTTTCTTAATTTGTGTGTAAAGTAAAATGTAGCTATCTTTGTGGGACGGAGAGAGTAATAGGTAATCGAGTGAAACTCATTGTTTAACATATCTTCAAATGTAGATTTATTTTTTAATCAACAATTTCCCAAATTGATTTATTCACCACAACAACACACACAGCCCATTTAAAACCCGGATAAGAGGCCCACTGTCCCAAACCATAAAAACCCTAATCCCAAGGTCGGTGCGCGCCAAAAAATAATAGGAATAAAATATTATTGTGAAAATTTTAATACATTTTCAGCTGGAGTGTTTTAATTTCTTGGAGGACTCGTATCTTCGTACTGGAAACATCTTGCATTCTTCGATTCACTCTCCGTCTTGAAATCATCATTAATCAATCGAAAAAGGTATGTTGCCACTTGTCTATATCAACTTCAGCTTATATCTTGTTTGCATGTTGGTATTCAAAACTCTATTGTCGATTTTTGGGTGATAGTGTTAAGTTGATGTATTTTGTTTGCATTATTATGTGTTTGTTGGTGACTGGTGAGTCTTGTATCTGATTTATAACATGCTTCAATGGCAACGAAGAGTATTGAACCTGGGTTTGCAGTGGGTCTTAGTAATAGGTCAGAATTACGCATCATAGATACTATTAGCAACAGTCTAGGTGCAAGAAACATAGTTAAATTTCGTGAGACATGCTTTGGGCAATTCTTAGATATTGAAGATCTCGCATTTCAAGGACAACTCTATCTTCATCTCTTGTATAAGCAAGACCTGACAAATGTAGGAGATAAGTTAATTTTCAATATCAACAACAGAAAAGCTGAATTCGGGCCTAGGGAATTTGCATTAGTCACCGGATTGCAATTTGGTTCGAAGTCTTCAATACCCACCAACTCGTTGGTGCACAAGAAGGTCTTTAAGTCTGCAACAGAGGTAACCGTATCCCAAATTGAGGAGGCCTTTTTATCCAAATGTGGACAAGATCCTGAATCTGATTTGTCCTTGAAATTATCGCTATTGCTATTGCTCTATGGTGTTCTGCTCATTAAACATAAAAGTTCGAAGTTTATTGATCTTGAATATATGTTCCTCATTGATGACTTGGTTGAATTTAATGGGTATCCATGGGGTCGTGTTGCTTTCGAGTTCCTTGTTGATGATGTTAGGAAGAAACTTAATGCCCTTAAACTTCAAGAGAGTGAGAAGCCCAAACAACGGTCTAAACGAAAATTAAGAATGTACATTGATGTTTATGGTTTCAGTTATGCCCTTCAAATATGGGCATATGAGGCAATGAACAGTGTTGCATCTATTTGTGCTGTGCCTATAGCCCGCCGTCAGATATCCATCCCACGTATGATTAGATGGAGTTGTGTAGACGGGGTTATACGTTATCAACAACTCAGTAAGAAATGTTTCCCAAGGTTGAAGGGACGAGATCGCTCTGCAGATAATGTAAGTGTAAAATGTTCCCAATTTGGCTAATTAAGTTGTCAATTTTATAATATTCACCCCCTTTATGCAGATGCGTGTGGTGGGTAATCTAATGCCCTCAAAGGTTGAGGAAAATTCACCGTCTTATCGTAGTGTCGTTCTATGGGAAGAGGAACTCGATCAAGACCGCACTCATGATGATCCATCCCGAGCCCGAGTATCTCGTAAAAGAAAGACTCCTCCAATCATTGATGTTACTGATTGCGATACAAATGCGACCAGAAGAGGGGCTCGCACAACTCAAACAGTCCACAAAGATGAAACAAACGAACCAAAGATAAAAGGCTTTCGTGAAACGGTCATTGGACGGCTAGATAATATAGACAAAAGTCAGGCAAGACTAGAGATGTTGATGAATGCTATTTGCCTGAAGCTAGGTATGAGCGCCAAGTCAGTGGAGCCCGATCAAAGGCCCAAAGATGAGAATGTAGTGGAAACTGATGGAGAAGAGACTACGAAAGTGAACGGTGGCAACGATCACGTTCATGAAGACATGAAGGTCAATTCAGTAAGAAATGAATCTGTCAATTACTAATTGTTATTTACTAAACAGTATTATGTTTAATTGTAGGAACACGGTTGTGTGAATGAGTCTAACAATGAGAGTTTTAAGGAAGTTGAGGGTGAGTGTGTGTTGGAGTTGGATAATGATACAATGAAGAAGGCTGAGGGCAAGTGTGTGAAGGACTTGGTTAATGATGAAATGAAGAAGGTTGAGGTTGAGGGCGAGTGTGTGATTGAGTTGGTTAATGATGAAATGAGGAAGGTCGAGGTTGAGGGTGAGTGTGTGAATGAGTTGGATAATGATGAAACGAAGAAGGTTGAGGGCGAGTGCGTCACGGAGTCGGATAATGAGCAAATGGAGACTGAGAGTGACTGTGTTAAAGATGTGGACCATGACTGCTTAAAGGATGATGATGAAACAACCGTACGGGAAAATGTAACGTACTAACCGATTACAAATGTTACTCAGGTTATTTGCACATTGAATGATGTAAATGACATTCTGTTTTTTTTTTTTTTTATGTAGATGCTTCAAATAGTCCCTTATGTGGAGCCAAGCGATGCACATAGAATTATTTTCAATCCACTCACTTTCGAAGTTTCACCCCAATTGGTATGCCACTTCTCGGATTGGTGGGCCACTAATCAATCTCTACATACAAAGGTGAAATTATCTGTGAAGTGTGTCCCATATGTGGAGCCAAGTTGGTTTAGGTGTATATGGACCAATACAGGGTGGCTGACAGATGAGGTCAGATATATTTTTTCAATTTTAATGTGAAAAATAAATTTTTTATGGGTATCGTTATACGTTGTTGTTATTTAATTATTTTTAGCACATGGATGCGCTCCTGTACCTCCTTCTACGCAAAGTAGAGATGTGGCCAACGTGTTTCTTGCGCAATTGGACAGCTGTTGATGTTAACATTGCTGTAAGTACCATTTTTTTTGTTTCCTTTTGGCGTATTAGTGTGTGTGCGCAGAATAATATTGGAAATAATTTATGCAGACATTTCTCTCGACGAGATGTTACAACTCCTGGAAACGAGCACGCGATGGCGAATGGACTTGGTCTGAGAAGGAAGGGCGTATACTTGAGTATGTGACCGGCCAACGGCCAAAAAATGTCTATTGTCGCCCATGGTCAAATGTTGAGTATGTGTTTGGTGTTGCAAATATCGCGAATAACCATTGGGTGTTGTATCAGATTATTATTCAGGACGAGACAATAAAGATATACGATTCCCTAACGGGGCGTCGTCCGAAGTAAAAAATGATGCAACTATTTAAAAACATTGCCCAACTCTTGCCTAGCTTATGTGTAGAAGGAGATGTGTGGAAGGGCCAACGGGAATTACAGTCTTTAAAGCCGGTGTGGAATGTTTGTACGTATCCGTGTCCTCCACAACAAACGAACGGTAGTGATTGTGGAATTTTGTGCATGAAGATGTTGGAATGTCTTGCTACGGGACAAGATGTGCAAGACATCGTTCCACAAATGTGTGAATCTTATCGAAAGTCCTATTGCGTTGAGCTATTCAACGAAGACAATATTAAATAGTTATGTTATGTTATGCCGACTACAATGCCAACTCCTAAACCCACGCATGTTATCTTATGTTGAATTCCGTATGAACTCTAATTTAGGTTAATTTTGCTGAAGTTTGTTGTGATCATGTATGGGGATGCTGCTACGTTGTGTTATTATGTATTGCATATTCATTATCACATCTTAGTCATTGGTTTGGATTGAGTATAATTGCTTTTTTGGGCTTCAACATATTTTGTCATACATACCCTAGTGGGAGGGAAAGTTTGGCGCCAAAACCAAAACAAAACCCTAGTCCATTTATTCATCTTTGGAGGGAACATTGTTACAATTTTTGGAGGGAACATTATTCATCTATTGGGGGGAAAATATTTTGCACCTATATATATATATATATATATATATATACACAACATGATCCAACCATAACCACACAAACAAAACAAAATCATGTATGCTTCTTCTCCACAAAACCACATGACATATGTGACATGTGATTGTGGTAAAGAGGCCCGTGTATGCATTTCAAGTAACGAACAAAACAGAGGAAGGCGCTTTTACTCGTGCTACTATCCGAACGATAATGCTGGATGTGACTATTTCCTTTGGGCAGACGAACACTCAAGGAACGTGCAAGCAACTGCGCCAAACGGAATGCTGCCGGGCATAGTGACGAAGTTCGACGCACTGTTGGTTGAAAACCAAGAGCTCATGAACAGGTTGAGTCGAGCAAAAGATTATGCTGAAATTTGGAAGGAGTCATGTACCCACCTAGAGGCAGATAATGACTACAAAACTGGACGGATTGAAGAGTTGACGAAACTTCAAAATCTTCTTGTCATTGCACTCATATTCTGTCTCCTACCTATTATGTTCAAATACATAGGTTGAAAGTGTGGTACCAAATTATGTAGCATTCCACTTTAGATTTACGTTTATTTATGAAATATCGATGTAAGCCTATGTCGTCCAAGGCTATATTAATTGCAACTAATGAATTTTCCGTATGGACCAAACCAATAGCCCACAAAAAGGCACATTATCAATAAACTATACACACAAAGCACACAATGAAGCCCACAAAAAGGCCCATTATCAATAAACTATACACACAAAGCACACAATGAAATCGAAATACGATTAGGGTTGTCAATTTTGAAAATACATTAAAACACTGATTTCAACACGACAAACGCAAGTGTTCAAAGACACAACAAGTACGAAAACAAACTAAAATTAAAATGAAACATAACAGAAACTAAAATACATTAGATAGCATCGGAACCACATGGCTGACTCGGTCAGACTTGAACGGAAGCATGATGGGACTAACGTACCAACTTGATCATGTTAAGTCATCTTCTTTTTCCCCTTCTTCGGAGACCTTGAAGAAGCACAAGACGAAGAACAAGCCCCTCTATTGTTTGTACTCCACAAAGTGGTTGGAGTGTCCGGTAGGGCTGAAGGCTGGATTAATTGCTGACGAGGAGGAGACCATGACGGGGTCGACTCTTGAAGCGGGTCAACGTCCACATATTCAGTTGATCTTGCCGGCGCCCATGGGCCATAGTTAAATGTGGGGTCTATTATCGGAGGATGGCCATGTTGATCCTCATAGTCGTCGGACACCATAATTGGTTCAGAGTTGCTATCGTCACTTACTTGAATGATCTCAACATTCGCTGGAGGCTCGATGGGAGCAGCGGGACTTCCAAATAGTTGGTCAAGCTTCTCATGGTGTGGATCTCCGTGGTGGAAGAAGGCTTTGACGGTCTCATCCAACTGTGACAATATGTAAATGTTAATGTAATTAGTCAAATACTATAAAATAAAAGGATGAGGATTCAATGAAACCTGAATCAAGCGAATCCAATTCTGTTTCGAAGTATGAACGACATTCCATTCCGGATCCCACCAAACTTTCGGGTATTCTTTAAGCTTCTTGAAGGTGTGGTACCGACATTCAAGATCCGAATGACGTTCGATACCATCGATCCATGTCAACGCATGGTTGTACCTCTCATTCACGGTTTGAATGCTAGTGCATATTGCACCAAAGTTTATTACCTCGTTCGGATGCCATCGTCCTAGACTGTTCTGGGCAAGTAGGCTATCAATGAACACATCATCACATTCAAAGTCCCGAATGCCCGAGTACAACAATGTTTCTTGCAGAGGGATACTTGGAAGATTAGATTTTGGCATTTTTTGAGTATGTGAAGATGAGGATAGGTGGAGTGTTATGGGAATGCAGCTTATGTAGTTGAGTAGTAGATTAGAAAGCTGTGAATTGTCTTTTCATGAAGATTAGAAAGAGATTGGTTATTGCTTTGTTCTAAAAGATTTGAAAGTTGTGAATGGTCTTTTCATGAAGATTCAAGTCAGAGAATATATTCCATTGTATGGCAAATAACGTTTGACAAGTCCATCAACCACTTGATTAGAATCTTAAGACATTCACAAGTTGAATAGTAAAAAACCACACGCTTCAAGCCAAAGATCGATCCATTAAACCCTAAAAAATAAATTATACAAACATGACACAAACTCAAAAGTTCAATGAGCAATTAGGAAACCCAATAAGACAATGATAGTGACAAACATAAGTACGATCACAACCAACAAACTGATGATTAGATGATTTGGGACTCCAATTAGATTAACAACAATAGAAGATGAATTTAGTGGTTCGTTGCCACTTGTCGATGTGCTATCAGTTTCGTCGGCATTGGACCGGCGATACAGTTGAGAGCCTGAATCTCGGACTAAAGGAGCCTTACACGAACTTGAACACATCTTACTTCAATTATAAGTTTGAGTAGTAAGGAATGTCGGAACATTACCGGATTTATCATTCCGATGATATTCATCACACCAATAAAAGTGTTTACTATGCTGAAGGTATCTCGGGCACTTGTAGTAGTATCTACCCGGATGCTTCGAACTTTCACCTGCGCACTTTGTGATCATATGTCCATTTCCACATGAACACATCAGAGGGTCCATTTCCTGAAAGCTTGGCGAAACACAAGTACAACATATATAAGAGACGGGATTAAAAATGATGCATGTAACAACAATAAAAAACTCAAGCAGTCAACAATTACAAAGCCAATCCAAACAGACACAAATTATGATCCCCAATAACATCAATGGCACAATTTCGAATGTCCAAACAAGCAATTCACACAAACTCAAATGTCTTCTCCGGATCTCCAATGATCCCACATTTCCTGAGCCAAATTCTCTCGCCAGTCGTTAAACTGGACCGATGACTCAACGGTATCCACAACGTCGTCATTCATTTCATCATCGGCAGGGACATCATCATGTAAATCAAACATTTCCTCGATTGGATCAACATGCATTTGAGAGCGGCAATAATTATGGAGGAGGAAACAAGCCATGATAAGTCTAACTTGAACTTTTCTAGGATAGAACGATGTACTTCTAAGTATTCCAAAACGCCTTTTCAATACACCAAAAGCCCGTTCTATGATATTACGTGCCCTAGTGTGTCTCATGTTGTAATGTTCATGTGGATTAGTTGGCATGCCGGTATTGGGACCCCACTCACTTAGATGATACCGACAATTACGGTAAGGAACAAGAAAGCCTTCGCTGTTGGGATAACCGTTGTCACACAAATAGTACTTCCCTACAAAACACAATTTAGGTGAGATGCATGTGAAAATTTCAGGTAAGCAACATATTAGACGTACACATACTTACCTTTAGGAACTTTGAGACCATGAGGCCTGGATACAGCGTCGCGAAGTATTCTGCAATCGGCAGCAGACCCTTCCCATCCCGGAAGGACGTAAACGAATCGCATTTGTGTGTCGCATACTCCGAGCACATTGGTAGAAACACGGCCCTTCCGTGTTCTATAACGTGCTCTATCTTCCCAAGGTACATGAAGATCAATAAATGTTCCATCAAGGGCACCGAGACAACCCTATCAAAAGAAGTTGAGGATACAGTTAAGACGACATATATAACATAAGCAGCATATAATGCAATTCAAGACGGAGGAAATGTATACCAAGAATTACCTTGAACCATTTCCATCTTGAGTCGGTGGAGTCATCAGATACAGGTACAGGCTTAACTAAGAACAGATGATGCAATTTCAAGACAGCTTTCAATACTAGGCGGGCAATGGTGGATATTGTTTGACCAGACCTTTGAAAATCAAATGCCACAACCCTATTCTTTTTATGGTGAGCAAGAACAGATAAGAACACTGAAACTTGCTCTTCAACACCAACATACTTTCGTCTTTTCAAGCCCCCTAATTCGTTCAGTAAATAACACAAATGTGCAAACGCATTTCGATCCATCCTTAGATTCGCAACACAATCAGAATCGCGAGTATGGACCAATCTATTCAAGTGTAAAATTTGCCTAGGGATTCTAGAAATCATACCCCAAGTAACGGTGCGCCTCCTGACATTTCTGTTTCGTCTAGTTATTAGGATTATGAGTATACATGTAAGAATGAACTGTTGGTGCAAGATCTCTTCAATTAATAAGAACATCAGAAGTTTTTTTTTTCATCGAAGGGGTCAGCATTGTATAGATAGGAATTACCTATACGAACAACGAATAATTAGATACTCAAACAGATCACACAACAATGTTCCCAGAGCACACAAGCAATACAAACGAAATCAAAACCCATATTTAAAGATTCCAAAATCCATAAACCCAAACTAAAAAATTCACACTAACCTGTTTATAATGAAAAAAATGCGGCGGAACACTAAGCCCACAAAGATAACCTACACGCAATCGATCTGGGTTATAAAAAATCTCCACCAAAAAAATACTAATCTACAATAACTAAAGCAGATCGAACATTCAAGTGAAGAAGCATATCAAACCTTCAAGCTTTACGTCAAGTAACCAAGCGAGCAGCGAACAAACACCTAAAAACCACAAGAGAATGGTGAATACGAAAAAACGAAAGAGTAATTAAAAAATTATTCTTCGATGTTGCGAGTTTCACCAGCGATTAAAAACCCAGATCGATTGCGTGTTTCACCAGCGATTAAAGATTATTCTGCGCACGGAGGGTTCACTGCGCGACGGCGACGGCACCACGGAATGAACGTGACAGCGGTGGTCGGTTTAGGTGGGAAGATGAAATCGCCAGAAGAAATGAAAATGGAAGACTCGATCTAATTTTTTGAAAAATGAATTAGGGTTTGGGTGTTAGCAAAAAAATCGAGGGGCAATATAGTAATTGTGCTTATACGGGGAAAAGGCCATATAGCTAATACTAGGGGGGGTTAAATAATTTTTTGGAGCTGTAACAGTGATTTGGGCATATAAGACCTATATAAGGGCAAAACTATTCAGGGCTGAGATATAAGCCTGTTTAGGCTATCAAACAGTCCAGATGTTGTTATACAGGTATTAAAAAGGCCTTATTTGCCCTATCAAACTGGGCCTAAAGATACATTTGTATTTATTATTATTTATGTGTGATTTATATGAATACAACAACGCTATTGTTTATAAAACATGAGTTTATTATCATGGGCTCACTTCGTTGTTGTATTTTTATTTTGATTTTTTTTTTTTTTTTTGTAATTTAATACTTTTATTACATTGTTTTCAAGAATATTACGTTAAGTTGTAAACTAAAATATCGATATAAATTGTCGATGACCAATTTAGAGAGAAGAAGAGGCTGTCACATCCCACAAAAGGAATAATAAAAATGTTATCATATGATGCATAATAATTAAGCAAGAATATGCATACGTACTTCTTGTTTACTTATTCTGTATTATTAAACAAAATAAAACGTCATTAATTAGTCCCATTGGATAACCAAAAAAAATATCGTTTAATCACTGTTTTCTGAAACTTTGACGTGGAACTTCAGTAAGAGGAAAATGGCGTATATCTAATGTAAAAATGGGATCCTAAACTATTGGAAAATCTGCTTTAATTATTAAAAAAAAATTGTGAATATACGTCTAATTAATATAGTTTTAAAATTTTGTGAATCATAATAGACCATCTTACTTTAATCGGCTATATTTCATATATGAAATAAACTCATATTTTATATACGTTTACGGATTCCAACACTTGTTTGAAATATTTTATATATGAAATATGTCTAATATTAAGATGATTTTTAAAAAATTGTTGATCATAAATCTGAATTCGAGTTGCCCAAAAAAATTAAGGGTCACAAGCAGGTGGTTTACTACATGACCAATATATTGTTACTGCAATGCTAAAATATTATCACTATAAGACCAAAGTGTACTACTACATGTTAAAAAATATTTTAAAAATTTTGTTCAAAAAATTTAAGTGTTCAGAATATTTTTGACCTTATAGTAAGTAACACATTTTGACTTTGTAATAGTTTAAAATATTTTACTACTAAAGGCCAAAAACATGTTAGACTATAAAAAGTTAAAAAATATTCAGGCAAATTCGACGAAAAAATTAAGTGTTCAGTATATTTTTGAACATGTAATAGTACACTTTTGACTTTATAGTGACAATATTTTTATTTTGTAGTAACATGGTTTTGGACATATAGTAAACCAATATTTAAAAGCGAAAAAATATATTTTAATTAAATTTGATTCGCGTTGATCCGAGTTTGACCCACAATTTTTTGTCCCAATTTTTTCTTGATTATTTATATTCCATTTATAAAATATTTCATATAAAATTTTGTGTTGCACTATGCAATTGAATTACATTTTTTACTTTTAATGAGTAAAAAATTCAATTAAATCGTTGAAATTATATACAAATCATTTAAAAATCTAATTGTATACCATAATTTTCCTAAATTTTTTTTGATGGAATCAAGTATTATAATATTAGTGTGGATTAATAGGCTCATATTTTCCTAAAATTTATTTGGAGCCACTGAGTCCATCAACTCATAGGAATGCAAAAACGCAGGACCACGAGTCGTTTGGAGATTTAAAAACCGCTCATTTTCAATCTTTTTCTCATCATTATCCACCACCACCAATCATAACTCGCCAACTCACCTTTTTCCTATTATCAATATCCTTATTCCTTAAGACGGAATTTTCCATCAATTCAACCACATATAATAATGTTGATTTTTATTTTATTTTTCAATAACGTATTTTACAATATTATAAACTACGAGACTATTTTGACAAATTTAGTTGTGAGTTTGCGTAATTTATCCTAAAATAAAATTTTAAGTCTCACATGCATAAATTTTAAAAGGCCTCCCTTCTTAATTTGTAATTTAAATGACCCTCTTTTTTTAAAAATGGAATTTTGTGCCATGTCTTAAGAGAAATTTAGGGAGCTTTTTTTTATTAATGTGAGTTAAAGGCTACCAATATTGTCCAAGTGAAAGAAGACCGTAAAATCTTGATAGGCAGCTAGATTATACTTCTCCAGTCTCACAAAGATAGCCACATTTTTCTTTTTTGAATATTACAAATTATAGTCACATTTTTTATTTTACTTAAATATTAAACGTCTTATTGACATTTTACCCCTAATTAAACTCACTTTATAATTACTCATTAAGAGTAAATAAGATCTAACTACTTTGTAATTTACACCAAATTAATATCAAGGTAAAATAGACATATTATTTAAACTTGATCACATTTATTAATTTTTCTTAATCAGTGTATAAAGTTAAATGTGACTATTTTTGTGGGACGAAAAGGGAATTAGTTTACACATTTTAGTTAAAATTAGTGTTATGTTTCACTCACGGTGAAAAAGGTCTAGTATTTGGGCTTTTAAAATTGAAGAAGCCGAGGCCCAATTATAAAATTGGGATTCGAATAAATGAATTGACTTTGAGAAAAGTTGGAAGGGTGGCCCAGTGGCTGTGTACCGATAATAGTGCGTCACGCACACAATCGCGTGTTGATATAGGGAATCTTTTTTTTTTTCAATTTTTTTTTCCAGTTTTTTACGCTTACGCCCAAATCCATTTGCATCACAACCAACAAGTTTAATCCAAAAACTCGTGATTATTTACAATAAAGATTCTCCTTTTCCCCTTTCAACTCACGTGAAATTTCCACTCGTTTTCCCCCAAAATCGAAGAATCCCTTGATTTTGATTTTTCTTTTGTGTAGCCGTAAGCTGTGTTCCGTCCGGCTTCTCTGATCGGAAATGGTTTCCCCTGAAAACACGAATTGGTTGTACGATTACGGGTTTGAGGATATCACTGTACCCGACGCCAATTTCGCTGCTCAGAATCCGGGCTTCTCTTGGCCCGTTCAAGCGTTGAATGGCTCATCCAACGCCAGGTACTCTTTTTAGCTCTCTTTCGTGTGATTTTCGGACTTTGCGTTATGAAAATATTCAATGGTGTTGAGTCAGTTGTTTCTCAGGTCAGATTTCTCATATTTGTTGGCACTTTTTTTGTGGTCTGTAAATTTTGGGATAAGATACTTTCGTTTTCATGGTTTTTTGTTAATTTCTTTTCCAGTTATTTGTTTCGGTGCCTTGATAATTTTTTATTTTTTTGCGGGAAATAATTTAGATATAGGTTAACCCTCTTAGCTTTCCGGATGGATTGACTCTCAACTTGAGTTATGTTACTGGCTTAACTTATAAAAAAAATCTTAATTTAGTTGCTGAAAGGGGCTTCACAAAATTTTACTGGTTCATGAAGAGGCAGATTTCCCAAGTTTAGTGTAATTGGAGTTTAGAATAGTTTGTCTGAGAAGTGAATCAATGGACTGTTGATTAGGGGCATGGTCCAAATTGTGTGAGTCATTCTTTTAGGGGATTTAGTGTCTCTTACCATAGTTATTATTTGAAGTGAATAATAATAATACTCTAGCTATTGTGCCTCTCTCCTCTAATATTTATTATTTCAGAAACATACCTGTTTGTGTTTTTAATGAAATCACAAGCCTTCTGTTGATTGTTTTTATTCTTTTGTGCGTATTGTTGATATATAGTCAGGTTTGTAGGATACTAACTAGTAGTTTTCAAGACCTGTGTGAGCCTTCTCTCTGCAGTTACCACTGTACTTTGCTTTATATGCTAAAATATTGTTGCAGTTTTGATCATTGATTTTGGTTTGCCAGTGGAAGATAATCTAGAGATGATAGCAGTTTGCTTGTACTTTCCTCATTACACGTGTTGAATTGTAGCCTCTCAAGCATGAGTAAATTGTGATGTGGGAGGCGTAGAGCATAGAAATTACTGTGAGAGTGATTTCACCAGGGTTTATGAATTATGATCATATAAGCATATGGTATGGGAAGATTGAAATCGGGTCTTTCTTGATAATCATATGTGACAATCCATATCAGTCATGATGACTTGGATAGTTTAGTGGATAAGAGTTTCCATGTTGAGAATATGTACTGCCATTTATAGTTCCTTACTTGTTCATACGATTCATTATGAAAAATGCATTTAAGTTGTGTGTGTGTGTGTGTGTGCTTGAGTTTCCTTTTCTTTTTCCACATACAAAAACAAATAACACTGCTCACTTGTTACTAATTTATTTCGATGTTTTATCTACTGGTAGTGTTGAAATTGAAGGATCATTTGGAGAATCAGACGGGCAGAAGGAAACTGGGTCCAAAAAACGGTATAAAGTTTCTCGTTACTACTGAGTGATTGATTGGTCTGAACTTTAGCCAAGCTTTGCATTTAATCTTTTGGACTCCTATATGCTCTTCAACATTCATCCAAACAATACCTATTACCTCTTCTCAGATTTTTGTATCATTTGACAGAGCGAGAACTGAGTCATGTGCTCCATCAAGCTCCAAAGCATGCAGGGAGAAACAACGCAGGGATAGGCTAAATGACAAGTAAGTACGTTGGATGATTATTTAACCTTTACTGGGTTATATCTTTGGCCATGACATCTAGAAACTTCCATGGCCTTTTTTTTAGATTTATGGAATTAGGTGCTCTACTTGAGCCCGGAAGGCCTCCCAAGACAGATAAAGCTGCTATTTTGGTTGATGCTGTACGTATGGTAACTCAACTAAGAGGCGAAGCTCAGAAGCTGAAAGACTCAAACTTGAACCTCCAGGAGAAGATTAAGGAGCTAAAGGTAAGACTCATTATCATACTCGATATGTATTTCACAAATTGTCTTGTATCTTTGCCTGAATCCAATTTTAGTCACATTTTACTTTATCAATTTTGGTCCGCATCGCCAGAAAATTCATTTTCCAGTGAGTTGAAGGTTGTGTCTTATGCCAAACTCTTTGTCTCGTCCAACCCATTCTAATGCTACCTCCAAATTCCCAATCCAGTTATCGCAACTCCGGCGAAAAGGACCAAATTGTTAAAGTAAAAAAGAAAAATGACTAAAATTGTACTGGGACAAAGATACAGGAGAATTTGTGAAATTTATATTATTCGTGGACAAGGTTCTTGAACATGAGGCATATCCAAAGGTGTGTTTGTTTAATGATATTTGTAGGCTGAGAAGAACGAGCTTCGTGATGAGAAACAAAGGCTAAAGGTTGAGAAGGAGAAGATGGAGCAGCAGCTGAAGACGATGAGTGCTCCCCAACCGGGCTATTTGCCGACCATGCCGGCTGCATATGCCCAGGGGCAAGGTGCTGGGAACAAATTGGTGCCGATCATCAGCTACCCGGGGGTTGCCATGTGGCAATTCATGCCACCAGCTGCTGTTGATACGTCTCAGGACCATGTGTTGCGCCCACCTGTTGCCTAAGATAGGCGACGAGCTAATAGCGTGCTTTGGTGTGGTTTAATTGTTGGTGTATGCTCTGCTGCTCTTTGACTCTTATTTTTCTTGTTATAACTCTCTAACTTGGATTATTGAAACCAGTTGTGATTGTTGGGACTATATTGTAGTGACTGGTTGGTTGCCTGGTATGTTGTAAATTGTAATAAATTTTGTCTCTTCCTATCTTCTTGCCCCCCTTTCACTACATGTTATTTAACTCTGCAGTCATAAAAACAAATACACACTCTCATTTATTTAACATTAAGGGCATGTTTGTTTTGGGATGGAAAATCCGGATTTGGGATTTCGAAACTCCATCCCCGTTAGTAGCATATAATACTAAAAGTGTAAATAATAATAACAATATTAGTAGCAATATCATATAATACTAAAAGTGTAAATAACAATAACAATATTAGTAGCAGCAGCAGTAGTAAATTTGCATGACATTCATCCATCACATACAAAAACATTGGATATGTAATGTTAAGTGTGTTGTGTGTTGTGACTTGTGGGAAGATTACACTAAATACACATTACTCAGTTACCATTTACCACTCATTCGACTTAAAAAAAAAAATCTAATGTCTTGAAACTTTTGTAAGTTTAAATTTGAAGATTTTTTTTTTCAAGTATGATTATTATGCATGTAAAGACACTATTTAAAAATTAAATATTTGTAAGCAATGATTTTTTTGCATGTATTATAGTAACACTTTGTATGCACAATAGAAGATAATTCACTTGAATATGGGTTCACACCAATGTTACCAAACGATTTCTTTAACGTGTTTTACGTGGATGGCAAAAAAAAATTTATGAACTCGAATTCACGTGAATTTTTTCTTTCAAGTATCATTATCAAACTATAACTATTATGCATATGAAGTGTCACTGTTTAATAATTATGTGATTTTTCAATAGTGACCCTTTATATACAAAACAATAATGATAGTTTATATGTATAATTTTCAATAGTGACCCTTTATATATAAAACAATGATAGTTTATATGTATAAAAATAATACTAAAAAAATTGATTCACATAACCCAAATTCATATAAGTGTTGTACTTTTTTTTTTCCAAGTATTTTAAGGGTGGGGTGGTTAACCCAAATAAAATTACTTTTTATGTTTATTCAATTGTACATCAACTTAATTGGTAGGTTTGAAAAGTAGTGAATTTAGATAGGTATGCATAATCTTATTCTCAAACATTATTCATTTAATTTTATAAGAGAAGAGGAGGTTAAGTAATTTTTGGTCTTAACCAAAATAAAATCGAGATTTCATGATTTTATATGGCCCTCTCTCTCTCAGTCTCTTCTTCTCTTATCTCAATTTTCATTACAGCAAAAATGGCTTCCAAATTCCAAATCCAAACATTCAAAATATCAACAACTCCTTTTTGCAACTTCCAACGACCTACTACTCTTTCACTATCCTTTCCAATTCCAAATGCCAAACATCGTCTCTTGATTTCTTACATACATCAAAAACCCCACTCTGCATCACATTCATTTCCCAAATGCTCTCTCTCATCTCCCAAACCACCCGCCACCAAAGAAGAAGCCATTCTCCAAGCCAAGACTTCACTCTCATCCACCTTACACAAGCCCCTCAACAACCCCAAACTCGCCGGAAAACTTAAGAAATTAAAGCAGCCCAGATTCCGGGTTGAAATTCCGGTGACAGATGATTCGCCCTCTTCACTCTCTCAGTTGGCCCTCCAAGTGTTTGCTGAAATGCCACTGAGAAGAAAAGGCGCACGGGTCAAGATTCTTATATTTTGGCCTGACCCTAGCTCAACTCAAGCCGCCATTACGGCCTTTGATTCTCAATCTTCCGACGTTTTGGTCCAAAACATTGATATTCTCGATCAAAATGTGAGAACTGCAATCTCTGCTGATGTTGTCGTGTTTTTTGGGCTCAAGGCTTCTCAATTGGCGGCTATGAAGACAGTTTGTGACAGTTTGTATCCTAAGCCGGTGGTGATTTTCAATCCCAAGTGGGGGTTTGAGGAGGAGGCTGAGTTTGGAGCGCTGAGTGGATTTGTGGGATCATTTGATGTTGTGTATTCGTTCATGGGATTGGAGGTTAGAGGAATCTTGAGTAAGAGGAACGGTGTTATCTTTAAGTGTGTCAAAGATGGGGTTGTGAGTGGTGAGAGTTGGTATGTCTTTGTTGAAGAAGGAGGAGAATTGAAAGTTGTTTCGAGGTTCAAAGTGCGTCCGTCGATCACAGAAGTCGAAAACGTTTTGTACAATCTTATGGCTATTAATTCTCCAGTCACCAAGTCTGCTAAGTTCTTTAAAGATTTGGTTTCAAATGTAACTGGGAAGAAGTAAATGGTATTGAGGAGAATGAGAATTTATGTTGATATGCATCTTGATTCTTCTCATTTGCAATGTTTTGTTTGATCATTTGCAATTTTGACTGCTGTATTCTAGGAAATGCATTAATTTGTATTCCTACAACATTGTCTTATACCTTGCATTTTGGCCCAAATTCATAATGATGCTTGAATCAAGTTCTTGATCAGGATAAATTAGTTATTCCTTGGAAAAAAAAAATTGAAATTATATAAGTTGGGATATATTCAGTATTAAGGAACAGTTTCCAAAATTTCGTCTCTGCCCGGAAGTCCTTATGCTGGTGAAGAACTCTTCATGTATACTAAACTCTGATTCACAAGTGTAAAAAGAGCCTCAAAGATTTTCACATGATGAATTCTTTCTAGGATGCTCTAATGTGACAGCTCTTTATGAATCTATCAGAAAAGTTGAGATACTTGGTCCATAAAGGCCGGAGCTGTGGAAATGCTATATCGAGCCAAGGCTTTGCTCGACCATTGAAATGGACGACCCCAGCGCTTTCAGCATCTGCAATGGTGGTGTTATCCTGGTATCCCAGTCCTAGCATGTGCCAAAACGGATTGATGACGTGGACATGGCCATGGAAAGCTATTAAACCTGGAGGTAATGTCCCTAGCTGCCATAAACTTAGGTCTGATTTCAGATTCTGCAAATGAAAAAATAGATATCATTAGAGAATCTATAATCGTTCATTCTTCATTGTTAAGAAAATAAGTGACACTACTCACACCCAAAAAAATACTATACACACCCCATTATTAGACAATTCTACCCCCTCCAAAAAAAAAAGAAGCATTTCCTTCCCCTCCATTTCAACCGTTTCTTTGTCCATTTTAAAACAAAGAACAATTTGATACAAAATTTGAATTGCATCATAAAATTCGCATTTGGTATGGTGAAATCACGAACATGAAACTGATTTCTGCACACATAGTGTTCGGTCCTGAAATCAGTCAACCAGTGCCTTATTCGTTTGGTTGAAATAGTCGTTTCACATATTGCTATTTTACTCTTAAAATTTATGGGGGTGTGGGTAGTGGCCCTCTAAGAAAATCTGCTGTAAATGAATAAATATACAGAGCAGTGTCTCCTAATGTTGTTGAGAAGGTTACCTCTTCAATCCAGTAGTGGTATGTTTGGCTTATATTTGTTCTCCTCCAGGCTTCTAGATCAAATATATTCATGCCATAGGCCCATGCACATTCATTAGGATCAAAGTTCTTTGAAATTAGAGGATGAGAGAAGTTTAGATAGCTTTTGAGCCTCTTGGACATCACGTACTTATCGTCTCCTCTGCACGTCTCAACTGCTCCATTGACTTTTCCATTCATGTCGATGTCCCAGAGAGGCGCAAGATCGGTTTGAACCACAACATCATCGTCTAGGAACACTAGTTTCTTCAAACTTGGAAACAACTGCAATCGATTGATCAGAGTTTAGACTAGATTTTTTCGATTAAGTACTTGACAAGACTATATGAATTGACAAATACTTCTAGGCAACGTGCAACACAAGTGCATTTTTAAATGGTATTAGTTGTTTTACTAAAAGCTGTTTCACTGAAAAATATTTGTTGTTTTCATTTAACAATATTGTGCACCAGTTGCACCATGCAACTGGTGCACCCAAGTGTTAATCATATGAATTTGATACTCACCTCGGGCAAATTGATACGAATGTGATTCATCATTGAATTGTACTTGGGGCTGAGAGCCTGCAACTTTGCAGCAATAACTTTTGGTCTTTCGGTGTTATTAGCCACAATAGCTGACGATCCTCCTCTGAATTGTGATCTCACCTTTTGATCTTTCTCCATGGCTTCCAAAACGGGGACCTTCCCCTTTGTAAACCAATCAAAGTGGTGCAAAGCTTTGACCTCAATAATTGCAGGTGTTAAAGGATGCAACGAGAACCAAGCTTGCATTGGAGCATACGTCTTTCCTTCTGTGATTATATGGAGGACGACCTTTTCAGGGTGCAACGAGTTGTGAACGAGCGATGATGCAACGACAGAGGCAGCGAGGATGTTGTCAGAGGCGAGGACAAAGTGAAAGAAGGAGTTATCAACGAGGGCAGGAACGAGCTCTGCTAAGGGAAGCTGAAGTCTTGCATTGGCATTAGTAGAGTGCTCGTTTGCTAGCTTTAGCTCGAGGCAATGCAGCTGTTTCGGAATGCTATTTGAGGCCACGTGGCGATATAGGTATTCTTGAATTTTTGCAGTTCTTGTTCTTTCTTCAAGAAATGTTACCTTTTAAAAAGAGAAACCGATCATTCGATAGCTGCATTAGATATTGTTCATTATAAAGATTCTTAGAGCTGATAGTATTAGTCGGGGAAATATCAGTTTTTTTCCCTAAAATTTACTTTGGTCCAACCATCAGTTGACAACTTGTTGAATGATGAAATCAACTATTTGGGGGTGTTAAATGTCATATTTAAAAGTTTTTTTGATAGTTACATTTAAGTACAAAACTTTTAAATAATTACATATAACACCTCCAAATAGTCAACGAACGGTGGGTGTAAAAGTGTATGACGATACTGTATTTGCATGAACATGAAGACAAGTTAATTCATAATACCATGGTTTTGAGCTTGATGGCGAAGGACTTGGCATCAGGTCGTTCATCCTTCACTTGTGCTACAAAATCTTGTAATGTCTGAGGAATTTCGTCTCCTGATTTTTGATCATTTTGGTCCACCGGTTCTTCCAGTACTTGATATATAACTTCAGGAACCTGATCATACACCAGGTAATTAGTGTTTGATCTTTTCTTACATTCAGTTAAGACATTCAAACTTTAAAATAAGCTTGGATTTAAGAACTTGTGATGGTAATAGATAGCAAAATCTCATTCTTGATTGAACACGAGCTGAAGAGATTACTTTTGTTTCAAGTCTTCTTCCCAGAATTTTTGGTCCTAATCTCTTCCCCAAACAACCTGTAGTTTGATCAAGACACACGATTCTATCAGACATTATGAAAATCAAAAGCCCAAAAATCTGATCAGAACTGAAATTTTATGTGTATTAGAGGACCTTTTTTTTCTCTCTCTACACAATAAGTACTATATATTTCTTGATTCCGTTGATTATAGGATGTTAGTGCCTTAGTGGAATAGGTAATGGATTGCAGATTTCTACCAGTGAATTGCAAAATAATTCAAATGCTTCATTGTTAATATATTATGCAGTTGAGATCCTGTGTTGCATAAGTATTTGATTTTGTGAATTGTGATTCATATGTATATGTTGTATAGCAGTTGATAGTGTTTTATTGGGTTAATTACATGAAAAATCACGACATTTTTTACGTTTTTTCAATTACAACATATGTTTTTAAAATTTGCAATTCGATACATAAACTTTTAAAATTTTGCAGTTATAGCATATGGCCATTTTCTGGCAACTTATGCTAACCTGCTAACTAGAAAATCTTTGAAAAAATTGCAAATAAATTCATGACACAACATTTTAATTTTTTTGCAACAATTTGAAAAGTTCGTGTATCGAATTGTAAATTTTAAAAACAAATGTTGTAACTGAAAAAACGTGAAATGATGGTGATTTTTTATTTCTTTCAATTAATTCTATTTTATTTTTCAGTTGCCTAATTTCCAACAAGACATTTATATATGCATGTGAGTTCCAAAGATGAAGAGATAGTAAGCATACATACCTATAGATGAACATTTGGTTTCCCCATCAATAGAATCAACTGCAGTTAAGACGAAGGCAAATCGAAGAAGAAACGTGAAGAACAAAAGGACGTAGAAAAGCATGCGGTACGACAATCTTCTTGATCCAATCTTCACTTTGATGAATTCCCTAAAACCTTTTGCAGGTAGCACGGTGACATGCCTCAAGCTAGGCGATATATGAAGCTGCATTCCCAAAAGTAGAAAAGAAAAGAAAGGGAAAAAACGACAATCAAGAAACGGAGTCCCAAATGTGAGGTAAGAAAGTGCTGAAAGGGGAAGGTTTTGAGGGGTGTTTAGAGTTGCTATCAATTACCTAACCTTGCTTAGAATAGAGGTTATTGCATGTAAGAAGGTCTTGTGTATGTATATGTGTCTCATTCTCAAGTATAATCTTGACAAACAAGATGAAGAACAAGAAAGGGTTGTTTGAAGGAAAAAGACTGCAGACTGAGAATGAATAAGGCTCATGTTTTTCTTTTCTTTTTTATTGTATTAATGAATAGAAGGGAGGGGGTTGGAGTTTGGTGTTGCTTCACTTTGCCTTCACATGAAGTATATTTCATAAATATTATTGTTTGATATAACAGACTTTCTAAATTGAAAACGACCTTCTTCATGTTTGCTTTTATCCATTTTATTTATTTATTTATAGTTTATTAATTAAGGTAAGAAGATTGAACAACTATTTTGTGAATTCTAAACGACCCCAATAAATTAATTGAAAACAAAAGAAAAGTGTATCAGATGTTAATTGTGTGGGTTGGTAATGTATGGCTCGCATCCAATCATGTTTAATGGAGTATATAAAACATGTTGTTGAGTTAAAATATACCCACCCCTCCATTTCAGATCAGTTTTCACACTGATCTTGACACGATAATTTTAAAAAAAAAAAGTGGGGATATTGAGATTCTTTTAACTTTAATGTGAAACCGGTCAAAAAAGAAAAGTATGAAAATTAATTTGGATCTTTTAACTTTAATGCGGAACTGACTAAAAAGAAAAAGTATGTAAATTAATTTGGATCTTTTAACTTTAATGTGAAACCGACCAAAAAGAAAAATATGAAAACTAATTTGGAACATCGGGCAGTGGATTCAATTAACTTGAACCCATTCCCATTGTCATTTGTAATAAATACACTCACTTCATTCCACAATAACTTTCACACCCTTAAAATGAAAAACCTTTTATAAATTCACTCTCACAATATTCTCAATTTTACACAAAATGTCATTACTTTTGACTCACACATACACACAAATCAACTATTTTCTTTACTTTATACATAAAGGTTACTTAATTATCCCTCAAAATTCTAATAATTATTACACGTTCTTAATTTACGAGTTCACTTATATATGTGAAAGTTATTTCAGAAAGTGGGTATATAATAGAAAATCGAAGATCCAATTGTATTTAATTTATTGGACACCTGATAATACCTTATTGTAATGAGATTAAATTCTTACGATCCTACTTCAATCATTATAATCCCACTCAATAATAATATTATAATACAATTTTGTTAAATCTTACACATTAATTTAATATAAAGTTAAATCACCATCTTCTAAAATACAAACACATACTACTTATACATCAGAATTTCAAAAATCACCTAAAACCCAGAGTAAACTAAGTAAATCCCTATCGTTTATTTGCACACAACATATGCAAATGCAGTGAAAAATCCACATGTATATTTAGTAAAAAACATTGCAGGCAAGGCAGGGAAAGATGAGCAAACAGCATAATATGTGTATCATATGTTGTATACATATTGATACTGATTATTGGATTTATAATCTCATCTGATAAATTTATTTACAATGTCTCAGAATGTGATCAACACAACACAATCCAAAGCATCATCATCATCATCATCTACTTTTCGCTTTTCTTTTCTATACCACCCAAAGCTTCAAGCTTCCAAAGCACCCAGACAATAAAAGAATATCGCCACCTGAAACCAAATCATTAAACTTAACGACCCAATAACAACACGATTGTAAGAATGAATAATTTACCTTAGTCAAGCTCATGCCCCTCTGTGAATTGATTCTCCATGACGAAGCCATCTCTATTATGTACAGATCTAAGTTGGTTCTCTGCTGCAGAGGCTTCTCTAGTATTTACAGTCTCCTCGCCATTAGTAGTATTTACAATGCCCCCGGTAAAAAACGGGAGACCATCGTCAACACTGCTGTCCAATTCTTTCTCTAAAATATCACCATTGGCAGTAGTGGACTTAAGAGAACCAAAACTATTCTTATTGCCCTCAGACCCCTGATCGATGTTTTCACTACTTATTGCAGATGTCCTGGAATATTATCAAGAAACGAAATGTTGAAGTTTAATATTAATATTCAACTTGGGAACTATATAAGCAAACATACCTCCCCTGCTGAAACTTGGGACTTTGAAGATAATCAAAAACTGGAACCAAGTCTTTTGACCTTGCTTCAAGCATTCGAACAGGCACTCGTTCGATCTCAAACTCTCCACCATAATCGCTTACATCATCAGTCTGCATCGACTGAAAATATATCTGTCCATAGATAGAATGCGAAAGAATTACATTATCAGCACAATAATTACCTAACTTACATGAATACAATGATGAAATAAATACCTCATATCTAGCCCACAATGGGTTATTTTGATGCATCTGAAGTTCAGCTTCCGATATATACATATGATGCTTCTCTTCATTCGTTATCTTTTCACTTTTGGTTATACCAAAAACATCAGAAATCGCATCATTCACACATTTCATTCTTTCAGGATACACTTTACTGCTATCAGAATTTACATTCTCACCATACATATCAATTGAATCTCCGCGATCCTTTCGGTTTTGCTTTTGACAAATATTCCATCTCTGGATTGCCTCAACAATTATATCAGTACTTTCTCCAGTCGAACCCGTAGTACCATCAGAAAACCGCAAACCATGCTGTATCATCCCACCAGAAGGAGAGAAAGCAAGCAGATAGTAGTTTTTCTTCATAGAACTCACACTGGTATTCAGATCGTTGCCTTTGCAGTAGTGGAAAACTGATGCAGTTGCCCCAGAAAGAGGACTAGAGCGCCCCATAGCAACTGCAGCAGCCCCACTTACTGTGTTTTTCCAACCATTGCTTCCGTTTCTTATTCGACTAACAGGAGAAAGTGCAACTGGAGGACCAGATTCACAGATACTCTGCTGAGTCAGCACCTGCAATCCTGAACTCAAGTGGGACCCACTGTGTCTTTCAGCAGAAAGAGAACCAGTAGACGGTAAATTAATCGACCCCCCTGATGGAGATATAGCAAAAAGGTGACCTGTCCCTTTAGCGGTATTGATCATAATCCATTGGCTATCTCTACTAATACTTATGTCCTGTATAACCTGAAAAACATTGTCATGCTATTGAGTTTTATCCACTAAAGAATTATTAAACCAAGGGAAAATAGTTTTTTAGTTCTGTAAGTTACCCTTGTTTTAATTTTAGTCCTGTCGACTTCACGAATTGGAAATAGTCAATTATTCGACATTTTGGTCTGATGACCCGCTATAAGAGGTAAAACATTTGGTTGACCATACTCTGCCACGTCAACAGATGTTTAACCTCCTACAGCCGGTTCAATTTGTGAAAGTCAAATAGAACTGTAACCAAAATAGTGATAACTTACATGACTAAAAAAAAAACTATATACCCAATTATTAAATTAATCCATTAAAGAAGTTTTAAGTCAGGAAAGAACGATTAATCTTACAGCATTAGTGAGACCACGTTGCAACCTGTAAAGATGGGCATAAGAAGGCCCAGGGGCAGGTCCAGACGAGCCCTCAGATGGACCAGGCATTATTCGAAAGACATTTATATTGTGACCCAGAACAGAAGCCGTCACTAAAAGCATACCACTGGGATCAAAGCACAATGCTAAAATGGGACTTTTATGTGCCCTAAATTGTGCAATCACAGTTTTGCTGACCATATCTCTCACAATGACCTGATAAATTAAACAATTAATAAGAAAATGCACCATTTTTTAACCAGGTTGAAATTGTATAGATGTGAAAGTATCAAACAAAACTGCAGAAACAACCCCTAATTCAGTGCCACAGACAGCTTATGAAGGAAAAACACACGGTTCTCATCAATTATTTGTCTGATTCACTTTGCTAATATCAACAAAAACAAAAAATTACCCTTTTCCTTTTTTACCAATACCTCTAATAAATACTAACCATCTTCTAATTATAAGCTTAATTAGTTGTGGTATATTAACATCCAGTAGTAATAAATATGGGTATAATAGTCTTTTGATATCCTAACTAATGAAAATTTGGTTGTGTGAATGAATAAATCCGACAGATAAATAGGAACGGATGGAGTAACAAGATATACTTGGTCTCATATGCACAGAAGCTATATTGAGATGCAAAAATATCCAAGAACATTAAATGGAGGTCATGATATGCTTAAAGAAGTTACAAAATCCAGATATAGGTGTAGACTAGTGAAAAAATAGCATACCATCCCATTGTCTGCAGCAGCTGAATTTCCATTAGCAATATCTTGTACCTTTACACGAGCAGTCCCTGATTGATAGTTGTTGGCTTCAGAATAGTACCTTGATAGCTTCTTATACCCCATGTCTCCTAGATTCACAATACCAGCAGCAAGATGTTTGCTCGACTCTCTTGCATAATGTGCAACGAGGCTTCCGTTTGATGATTGAGAAGGGCAACTAGTTGAAGGGGTAAGATGTTGTGGACTCACACGATGAGGATTTGATATTGAAACTTGACTCCCACTATAAGCCATCCACCTGGGCCCAACGGCAAGAGGCCCAATGCCTGTATTCGCGGGCCCATAGGATTCAGTTGGTACTGGATTTGTAAGGATTGTGTATTCTCTCTCTAAAGTAGCAGCATTGAGACAATGTATCTGTAACAGAAATGGATTAGGGTGTGAAGTGTGAACAAGAATAATGTGAATAGCACAGGTTGCAGCTTAATATGCACACTCATGCAAATTTGGGGGGGTAATATCTTTTTGAGAGTGAGTGAAACAGGGAGGATGAAATCAAGAAGTGTACCTGAGTGGATTGTAAGACAGCAACAACTCGAGAGCTGCATCGCACTAAATGGACAACTGATCGAAATCTTAAAAGATGTACGTACGACTGAGTTCTCAAGGAGTAGAACCAAACGAATGTAGGCAAATAACTGCCATTAACCGATCCATTGGATTGTTGAGTGGATCCATTACTTGGGATAGCTGATGTAGATGATCCCTCCTGAACATTAATATCTCCAGAAAAAGATGCATCAGCACAGATAATCAGCAAAGGACGACTTTCTGCAAACTTATCCTCAGATTGGTTTGATGTCACTAGATTCGGTAACATTTGCATAAATGAAACAGGGCCATCATGCTTGGTTACTAAAGCACGCACATTGTCTGCTGCTTCAACATCCCAGACCTGAAAACCACAGTTGAACCCCAGCAAGAGAACTTGCCTCGTGATACCTTTTTCAAGTTCTAATTTGTCGAAGCCAGCCCAGCAAACCTTAAATGGGAAAACCAAAACATAATTGAGTTACCTTTACCAAAAGGATCTCAAATAACATGAATTCAAGAAAGCATCCAAACTTGAAATGATGAAGCAGATGATAGTATGCCTAATAAATCGAAGGTGAAAATGATATCAGTTAGGAGACCACTTATAATTAAGGGTAAAATAAGAAATCAATTATTTTCTTAATATATGTGCATTGATCCAAAATGACTTATATTTTGAATAGGAGGGAGTATATATCAGAAAATAATTGAAAAATTATATGTAGATTTCCAATGGCAAGCTGACGACAAAATTCCATATCATTCAAGCAATGTTTAATCATTTGAGGTGAATAACAGCAAAAATCTCCCCACCAGCAACAAAAGCAAGGAATGGTAAAAATTTGTCAAAAATTTCAATCCTCTGTATGAGAAGTTGGTTATTTTGTCTACTGACTTCTATGCAAAAAACTAATTATGGGGGCAGAAAACGGAAATCAAATATGAATGACATGATAAAAAACAAAAGTCATAATAATCAAACTTTGAGGACATTTGAAACCTGATTTACTTCCAGAGTAAGCGTGAAAAAAATTCCTCGACATTAAATTCTGAGTTTTCCTAATTGGCAACATTTTAGAACGCTTTTAGTAACGGCTCAACTGTTTTGAGTTTGAGGAAACATGACCAATAGTTCAATCCTTAGAATTGATTAATATATTATCCCACAAAATATGCAGAAAATATAGAATCCACTAAGAACCGCTTAATTAATGCAGATGACGACAAAAGGCGCCGACCAGCCACAAAAGCAAGAAAGGCTTAAATTGTCGGATTCGGAAAAGAGAGGTTTACCGGAGATCATGAAATAAATGCATTAATTCAACCAATTGCCTGATTGTTAAAACGGCAAAACTGACCCTACGTATGCTAAAATGGCCAAATGTACTGAAAAGGTAGTTTTATAGCATCACCGTACACCCTACCTCCAGAGGGTCGAAAAAGAAAGCATATCAACTAACACGACAGGAGACGACAAAAACTTTATGGTTACTTGAACAAAGATATGTCTATAAGTTGGTAAACTGAAAGAACAACTAACTAAACAGTCGAATCAAACAGAAAAGGTAAGACTGCCACAAATGCAACACCACTGTGTTAAACAACCCTACCCTGTCACCATACCATCTCCCAAGAAGAGAGAAATCGAGTACTCAAATAAATAAAGACTTCAACCCTCAATATGAGAGATTTGGTTATCAAAAAAAAAAAGACAGTGAGAAGTTAATATGAATGACATTAATAACAAATACTGATAGCATTCTTAACCAAGCAAAATGTTTTGTGTCCTCATGACTTCCATAAAGAAGGTGACAGCATGACTCTAATTGTTCGAAGGTATGCACCAAATATGGAGACACATGCATCCCTACACACATAAGGATCAACTTTCTCCTTGTACATGTCTTCCATTTTAGCTAACATTAGATCCCACAAACTATTGTATATATTACATACTCCCTCCAGTTCCTAATTATTTATCTGGTTTTATTCAATCAAACAAACCTAATTTTCATTAATTAGGATATCAAAAGACTGTTATACCCTTATTTATTACTAGTTGATGATAATATAGACCACAAGTATTTAAGTTATAACAAGAAGATGATTAGTATGTATTAAGGATATTGGTGGAAAAAAGGGTAAATCTATGTTGATATTAGTAATGTACACCATTCTAGATAGAATCAATCAGATAATTAGAAACTGATTGAAGAACTTATTTCAGTCTAGACCATAAAAAGTAAACATTAGTAGTACTCCAAGCTTATTGCAAGTTTACAACGAACTTCAACATATCCAAGTTATTTCTAAAGCATGCATTCAATTGAACTTTAAAATTATCACCTGATCAAAGCTTATCTCGCCATCCCTCTCCACAATAGCTGAAGCAGCAGACCTGACAGTGGATGCCACAGAAGCTGCACCAGAAGTAACATACTTCAAGCAGCCTGTGAATGTACTAAACGAGCTCGGAATGATCCCTCTGCCCGAAGGTACAAGTGCCCCACCATCTCCTCCACTCCTCTGGCTATCATTCCTCATTCCCAGATGGAGAAAACTAAGCAGAAACCCTTGGAAACAATCGCTGGAATATCACGTGAGTCGCAGCTGCACAGCTCTCCCACCGCTCCAATGCACATACCCTCTAGAAAACAGGCCACACCGCTTTTATAATGGAAAGAATGAATGTCCACGCAACTAAGATCAAAGCCCCTCCCTTACAGGTGTCTTCAGCCTTAGCTTACACCTCAAAAGTCACAAAAACATGCAAATCGCAACAAAAATACAGTTACGGCTACTGTTTTCGCATTAATCACCACCAGGAAAGAACAACGTCACCAACAATCCAAAAACGGGGGTCGTTCGTCAACAGATTCTAATCAAGTGAATTTCAATAACAAATACACAACAACAAAATCACTCAAAAAACTCCTTTGTTGCTTGTATTTTTTTTTTTTTTTCCTTTTTTGGGCTGTGCAATCCGCCCCTATATACGAACCCAAATTTTTTTTAAAAAAAGCAGAAAATCAACAAAGTAAAGTAAAAAAGAAAAAAAAAATGAAAGAATTTATAGCAAGTATGAACAATTAATCATACAACGAATATATACAATTTGAATCAAGAATTTAGAAGGGGTTTTGTACACGGATTAAATCCTTGTTTTAGGGGTTTCGTAAGTATTGAGATTGATTCAAAGGATGTATAATCGCAAAATAAAATGTTTAGTAAATTATATAGTTTAGAGAGAGAAAGATTGTGAAGGCATCGGATAATGAATAGAGGTGAAGACTCTCTCTGTCTTACGTCTCTCACTGTCATTTATTTTATTTTATTTTTTTTTTTTGAAAAAAAAAAAATATTGAAAGAGTTGAACAGAAGACAACTCCGCCGCACGTTTTCTCCTCCGGTCAAAACGAATTTTCACCGCCGTGGTGAAACGGAAAATCGTGAAGATTCACGCGCGTGTAATTCACTCGCGGTTAAATGTGGAGTAATGGGACAGGTGTACGTAGGTTGAAGCGAGTGGGGAAGCGGGAGGGGTAAACGCGAGTGGTGGTGTTTGAGGGGTTGTGATTGGGATTAGATCAAACGGTTGAGAGTAGGGAGGAGTAGCGTAAGATAGGTGGGAGGTGGAGTATGGGAGAGAAATTGGGTTTGCGTCGACATTAAATATAATTTTTAAAATTTGTCCGTGGAATCCGATGAGAATGTACGGGGCATTTTTCTTCCACGCGATATCTCACGATATCAAAATCTCGTGGATAAAAAAAGCGCCGTATAACTATGTAAAGTTTTTCTAAAATATTTTTAATAATATAAAAATGAGTGATCATTTACAAAAAAATCTAACATATTTATATTTTAAAATTTGAGAAATTGAAATTCTTTATACAAAATGCATTTTTTCAAAAAAATTAAAAATTAATAATATGAAAATGAATTATCATTTTTAAAAAAATAGATGAATTCTAAATAAATTTACCACTTTTAGTCTCAAAATCAATTTAATCATAATTTTTATATATAATTATTATTAAAAAAAATAAATTCACCTTTTTTTAGTCTCAACATCAATTTAATCACGATTTTCATAATTATTATTAAAAAAAAAACTCAACCTTTCATGTTGTTGCAATCATATACATATTTTTCCTCAGACTTGACAAGTATACACAAGTCCTGACAACTCATGTCATCATCGATTGCTGACTAGAAGAAGAACGTGTATCAAATTGTAAACGAAATTTTGATTTTTTTTTATAATAAAAATTGTAATTAAATTAATATTGGGACTAAACTTATTGAATTTATTTAGAATTGACTCTCGTTTGAACATGTGTTGTTGATATAGTGATCTAACATATCTTAAGTGAATAAATGAAAGTTTACTTGTCCAAACAAGTTACTTTTTTTTTTAAGGATCGAGCAACAAGCAAACCTCAGTCGGTTGTCCAAACTAAAATCTCATCTCCACTCAATCGTGAGAAGAGAGCGAACAATACGTAAAAGTAGTTAATATATGCGCTAAAACATTACATGTCCATTTAATGTAGGAAATCTCGCACACTACGTATTCATCCATCAATTTTCAGATTTTGCGCACGTATATAACTAGCTTCATATCCTTCATACTTGTACTTCCCTCGTACAACGCCCGTAGCGTCCTGAGAGTCTGTCCAAACTGTCACCTTATCGATGTCTCGTTTTGTGCAATCATTAAGTCCTACACCAATTGTTGTCAGTTCAGCCCCTAAAACTGATCCGAGTGAATTAGTTTTGTAGCATCCGGCCTCAACTAATTACGCCCCATGTGAGGACTTAATCAGAAAATCAATGCCAAAGATATTTTTCTCAAAATTGAAAGCCCCGTCTTTAAATTACTCTAATTTGCATTCATAATGCTCATATAACCTTAGTTTGTGTTTGGATGAGAGGATTTGATTTGAGAAGGTATTTCAAATGAAAGGATTTAAAAATAGATGAATTTCAAATGACATGTTTTAGTGAGGATTTAAAATCTCTCTCAATTTTAACTAAAAAGTGTATGACACAAATCTAAGTATTTGAAATCCATTCATAATTCAAACATGTATAATGGATTTGAGCTGTGGATTTAAAATCCATAAACCCAAATTCATCCAACCAAACGCAGCCTTAGACTTCATATTATAAACTTTTATATTATAAAAAATATATAACAACAAATAAAAAGAAATTGATCTACTACTGAAAATTATATTATTTTACATTGTTCGATCGTTTAAATATTGAAAAAGTAAATAATCACTTATGAAAGTTAGATGAAATTTGTTTTTAAATTCACGAATGTTGAGAAGTGCAAGTAACAATGTAAAACATGCTATTATTTATTTATAATATATATAGTTTTGAGAGCAAAATTTTAAAATAATTATATGCTATGGAGTAAAATGGTCCAAAAATTATTTCTCACCACAAGTCACTTTTAATATTAATGGACTTTCAAAAAAAATAAAATCGAATTCAATATATAACTCAAGCTATAGAATATGTATAGAATATGTATAGCACAATTTTAGAATATTCACCTTTTGTACATGGCATGATCTTCACCTTTTACTTCCGATGACGTTATAATATTAATTATAATAACCATGATTCCTATTTTTATATAGTGATTTAAATATAATTTTTTGTGTGAATCTCCACTGATTTGCATAAAGTTTTACATAAAATAAATAAATATATATATTTATATATAATTTTATTTATTTATAAAAACGATAAAGCTTATATAATAATTAGTGACTAAATTTTTTATTCTAGAATGAAATATTTATTTAATACAATCTTTATTTTTAAATATAATTAACAGTTACGATAAATGTTCTATCTAATAAACAGAATACAGAATAACAGAACCAACAAATTTAAGTAGTACATGATTGTTTTAAAAAAAAAAAAAGTAGTACGGAGTACATGATTAAAAATAAAAGAAAAGGGATGAATTGCACGTTGCCATCATCAATTTTGATGGACAATTACTCATATATACTATTTGGTTTTGTAGGCGAAACGAGTGAATGGAGGTAAAAATGTCTAAAAGGAATGAAAGAATAGACTTTTTAATTAATTAATTTTTTTTAAGGGTTTATAAGGTCATTAAAAAGTATCATTATAAATTAAACCTCAAGACCTACAAATTAAGACGGATCAAAATGGTGTTGTTACCCTTCCATTCGCACAAAAAAAGTCCAAATCTCCATTCGTAATGTCATGCCAAAAAATACATAGGACACAAAAGAAAGACAAAGGTCCACCTAGCATCAATATCCTCATAAGGACTACCAAGTTTGGCCCAAAAGAAACAGAAAGTCTCACAAAAGGGAAGATAGGCTGCCCAATGGCGCATAAGCCGCACAAGACGAAAAAATAGTAATATAACTGAAAATTAAAATAAACTAGGAAACTACCCGTTGATTCTGATTAAAATAAAATTAAAAAAAAAAAAAACCTCCTAACCCCACTGAGAAATATGAAGAAGCAGATCGACGAGGTGGCATAAACAGCGCGACGGTGTTTCAGACGACGCGACGGTGCTACTATTCCTTATATTAGATCGGTAGATCTACCTCCTTTTCTAGATCTAACATGTAGTTTTCTCTAAATCTTTAACATTGGTTCTAGATCCTTTGTTTCTTTAGATTTTGGAAGTTACTTAAGGATTTTAAAAGAGGGAGCAATTGAAATGCGTGGATAATCAAAATTCTTTTTTTTTTGAATAGTTGAGTGGTTGACTTATTGAAATAGATCAGTTTGCATATAATAATCGTGAGCGCAATGTGTTTTAGCTCAAATCGATACTAATCTATGATTGTTCGAAAGTTGATCAATTGAACAATTATCAAGATAAATTTAGTGTGAAAATGTATAGGTTCTATATTATACTCATTTGCTTATGAAAACTCTAATCTTTACTTGGAAAAAATTGTAGTTTTTTTTTTAATATATATATATATATATATATATATATATATATGAAAACAATATTAGTTATGTTTCGTGCTCAATTTATGTGGTGTGTTATGCTTGTAAAACAAATGAATGAATAACATATATCAAAGCAGTAAATAACATAAGATATTATAGTGGTTCAAATTTCAAAGACTCAACTTTGTGTTGCGCATAAATAAAGTATCATCAGCATATTGTAAAATTGGTACCTTGATCTTCTCTTTACCGATACATGGCTCCAATATCAGCTACCTTTTTTTTATCATTGCATTCAACCCTTCCGCGGCAATGAGAAAAAATAATGGAGAAAGGGGACCGTCATACCTCAACCCTCTTTCCAGTTTGCACTTGTAGTTGAGACACATTAAAATCGATGGACTTCCATTCACTCATATAGATGCACTCAACCCTCTTTCGGACTTCCATTCACTCATGAAGTTGAGACACATTCCATACCTCAACCCTCTTTCATAGATGCACTCAACCCTCTTTCGGACTTCCATTCACTCATGAAGTTGAGACACATTCCATACCTCAACCCTCTTTCGGACTTCCATTCACTCATGAAGTTGAGACACATTCCCCTCAACCCTCTTTCCAGTTTGCCCTCTTTCCAGTTTGCTCTTCATTTCGGACTTCCATTCACTCATGAAGTTGAGACACATTCCCCTCAACCCTCTTTCCAGTTTGCCCTCTTTCCAGTTTGCTCTTCATTTGCTTGAGAAATCGACTTTAAAACCAACTACACTTCCATTCACTCATGAAGTTGAGACACATTCCCAGACACATTAAAATCGATGGACTTCCATTCACTCATATAGATGCACTTGAAGTTGAGACACATTCCATAATCCATGCTCTTCATTTGCTTGAGAAATCGACTTTAAAACCAATGAATGTTTATTTAATTAAAGGTGGCTCTTCATTTGCTTGAGAAATCGACTTTAAAACCAATGAATGTTTATTTAATTAAAGGTGGAGAAATGATTCCATTTAAAATGAGTCTCCCGCCAATGAATGTTTATTTAATTAAATGTGGAGAAATGAGAGGAAAACTATGTTGCTAGTATGGTTGGCATCAATGTTGATTACTTCTTTTTTTTTTTTTTTTATGGAAAGTTAAATACCCATCCTTTTTTTTCTTCCCCATGACTCGAAACCCAGGACCTAAGACTTAGGCAGTGGTGCTCTAACCACTTGAGCTATCCCACTTTGTCATCAATGTTGATTACTGCCTTAAACTAATGAGTAAGGATCAATGTTGATTACTTGTCCGGTACTACTCTCTTTGGGCCCCACCACATTTAGGGTTGTAAATTCAACGACTCTTCTCACTATTTCAATTTGTGTTACCCAACTTTAAACACAAAAATCATTCAAAATTAATATAATTAAAATCTAAACACAAAAATTTGAGTGCATCGGATTGCGTGTTACATTCAATTTATTTTGATTTAATTTTAAACGTGTTAAAAATATAAATTATAATAATATAAAAAAATTATATATATATATATATATATATATATATAAAAGAGTATATTTGCTTTAAAAAAAAAACTGAACAATATTAACACTTTTAAAATATACAAACTAATAATTTCATCATGAGTATTCTTCCCCTCGTTTTTATTTCTTCGAAATCTGCTTCCACAAAAAACAGAAAAATTAACTAGCACCGTTTTTCAGAGTAAATTGGTAAAAAAAAATAAAATATATATATATATACTGTATATAGGGGGAGTGCATTGCACACCAAGTGCACACAAGTGTTATTCGATTTTATTATTTATTCAACTTATTTAATTATTAATTATAGTATTAATTATATTTATTTGAATATGTATTAATTGAATCGAAATTAAATAGTTTTCTTGCTGTTTTATATATATATATATATATATATATAAAGTAAATTATTGGTTAGTTTAAAAGATGTTATAAAGGAAACTATATTTTTATTACCAAATTACAAATTATTTTGTACAAAAAAGTAACCCTAACTTTTGCATCCAAAATCCTGTGTAACATATTAATCAATCGTCATCGTGAATTAAATTTCTTTAATTCAAATAATCAGACACATCACCCATAAGTGTAGGAAACATTAAGTTAAATGCACCCAAATTCGAAGGTTGTCAACTTACAAGAAATTGCGTACAAGATCATCTTGGTTTAATTAGATCTTTTTTTTTTATTGTTGTATACAATCATATCAATGTCGTGCTTTACGATCTATTGGAAAAACTTCATCATTAAAACGTTTTTATCAAATCCTAAACCCTAAAGTTAAGTTAAAATTATTAATTTTACAAAAGTTAAAATTTTACGATCTAAACCCTACGATCTATTTGCTTTAAAAATATTAATTTTACGATCTATTGTATATGGTGAACGGATCTTATCACAATTAAGTTAAAATTTATATTATGCTTTATTTAAAATTACTGTCACATTTCATTTACTTATATAAACTAATATTGTTTGATTATATCAATTTACACATTTTAATTAAATATTATTCAATCCTTTTTTAAGCAATTTATTTTAGCTAAATATACTTTTTTTTTTTTTTAAAAAAAAACAGGACGAATCAGTTTTCATTATTGCAGACGCAAAGCGTATTCGGAAGCCCGACCACAAAAGTTGGTTGATCTATCCAAGAAGAATTATCAAATCCACGAGCCTCTCTTGCTATCGTATGTGCTAACAAGTTGGCACCCCATTTGACAAATGACACTGTTACATTCGTGAATTGTGTAATAGACTTATAAGCCTCCACGTAATCTCCAAAAATTTATTCCTTAATTTCTGTAGACTTAAACGCATCCACTACTATCTTGGCATCTCCTTCAACAATACAATTATCTAAGTTTAGATCTTTGAGCCATGGCAATGCTTCGTAAAAAACCACAATCTCTCCCAAAGCCACCTCCTTTAAGCCTTGGACTACCTTCGATTTCCCCATGATTATGTGACCCTGTGAGTTCCTCAGCACCAGCCTCAAGCCAGTCTGATGTGAGTCACGGAAGAAAGATGCATATGTGTTTTGTTTCAGAATTCCCGAGTCAGGGGCATGCCAGGCCTTGCATAGATTCCTGTTTGTTCTAGTCGATGCCTCCCCACTGTCTTGTACAGTCTCGTCTAACCTCTCCCGTCTCCTCGAGGATCGCCACTCATTCCAGAACAAAGTTGAAGCATGGACAACTTCAGTTGGGGTCCTCATAGTCCCTTCCCAGACCATAGCGTTTCGTTCCTCCCAGATTTGCCAAAAAACCATCCCAAAACAAGACGTCACCCCTTCAATTGGACCGATGCACATATTTGACACCATTTTGCATAGATAAACGCTCCGACTCTTGCAATCCGTTATTTTGGACATTAAACCAGCACTCCTCCAGCAAGCTCTGACGTATTCACATTCAACAAATAAGTGCTAACCATCTTCCACTTCATTAACACACATCGGGCAGTTCAAATTGTGAACCACTCTCTTGTTGTAGAGGTTTCTCTTCGTAGGCAAGAAATTTCGAGCAGCTCGCCACACGAGCTGCTTGACCTTCGGCGGGACAGATAGCTTCCAGATTGCTTCCCAATTGTCGTGCACTCGCAGAGCATTATTGGCCTCCGATTGCATTAGTAATTTGTAGCCTGTTTTGACGCTGTATCTCCCTTTCTGGTCTGGATATCAGATTAACTTATCCACAACTCCCAAGGGAGGGATTGACATGCAAATCACTTTGTGGGCATCGAGGGGTAGTAGTTCTTGCACTAGAACTGTATCCCACATCCGTGACTCATGGTCAAATAAACCTACTACCTTCATATCTTCTAACCCCTCCACCTTATCAGATGTTACAAGCCCATCAGCTGTATCTTCAAGCCACGCATCTCCCCAAATTTGAATGCCCTGCCCCGTGCCGAGTTTCCATTTAAGGCCTTCACGTATGAGACTTTGACTCGCATAAATGCTTGTCCAAGTATAGCTTGGGCACCATCCACTATTTGCTGAAAGAAAATCACTTCTCGGGAAATAACGGGCCTTGAGAACACGACACACCAACGCTTCGGGCTCCCATATCAGTCGCCACCCCATTTTGCCTAATAAAGCAATATTAAATTTTTGTAAATCACGAAAGCCCCTTCCTCCATCCACCTTATCCATACACATTAACTCCCACCGCATCCAGTTAATTCCTTTAGTAGCATTCGATGAGTTGCCCCAAAAAAACTTATTGATCATCACTTGGAGCTCATTAAGTAAAGACACAGGGAGTAAAAAAGTCGTCATACAATATGCTGGGACCGCTTGGGCTGCTGCTTTGATGGCACCTCCTTGCCTGCTTTTGATAGATTTTTGCGTCTCCACCCTTGAAGTTTTGCCCACAATCTTTCCTTAATATACCCAAAGATTTCACGTTTCCTTCTCCCAATTAGAGAGGGCATGCCTAAATATCTTCCGGAATTTATGTTGTCGCGAATGCCCAGAATATTCATGATGGCAGTCCGCTGATCCTCCTCCACATTTCTGTTGAAATAGATCCCCAATTTTGTGTAATTTATTGCTTGACCTGACGTTCTCTCGTAGGCATTGAGAATATCTTTTAAATTCTGGCTCTCCGTTGTTGTGGCTCTACAGAAGAGTAGACTATCGTCGACAAAAAGTAGGTGAGTTATTCGAGGAGCTAGGCGGCACACTCTATTCCCATGTAGTAATCCCACCTCACTAGCATGATTCAAGGCTGACGACAGTCCTTTCGAGCAAATAATAAAGAGGTAAGGTGATAGCCTCGAGATAGCTCCAATCTACCCGATCGTAAGCTTGACAAAGCCCTCTACTCGGAAGTATAGGCCCTACGACATCATCATTCACCAAAACCAAGTAGTTGACTGGCCGTACTCACATGTTCATCTAGATTATCCATTTATCATCAAAGCCCAACTTACGAAGGATAGCCTCGAGATAGCTCCAATCTACCCGATCGTAAACTTTACTAATATCAATCTTAACCCAGCTAAATATACTTTGTTTTCTATATTCTAATGTATATTAACCTCGTTAACGGAAAACTATTCATTGCACTCTATTTTCTTTAAATTTATTATCCCATAGTAGTTTTTAAAATGTTGCTTTAATTTTTAGAATTTTCATTATTTATTTATAGTTTGTCGCTCTTCTTAAATTTGTGGACTCTTACCCGTCGTACTACATACACACATTTAATCCTAGTACTCCCGTACTTAGATATTTATACAGAAACACATGCTTCATCCATGTTTATACTCCATATTTAATTTCTTTCTTTTTAATTTTAAATTATACTCCATTGTTTTTGTCTGAAAATAATTCGACATATTATATAAAACATTTAATTCTGAACAATTAAGTTTCACGAAATGTGTTTGCATACTCACTCTTTCATTAAGAATAAAGAGCTCATGACGAAAAGATACAATGAATGTCATTTTATTGTTATTTATTCAAATTTATTGAACTAATTCATTTCTCTAACTTTTAGTAGAGAAGCTTCCTATGAGATAGTTAACTTTTGGTAAGAGTTTACATGAGCTAGATCCATCAATAGTTAAAAGTTAATTTATTAAGCTCTAAGATAAAGAATGGTGTGATAGACAATCCCGTTCACATATTAACATAAATAAACACTTATTTTGTTTAAAGTGTTATGCTTAAATTATATACAGTCTCTCGTAAGACTTTCTCGTCAATCGTCATAAATTACAGATATACCATTTTTATTTATATTAAAATATATTGTATAATGCAAATTATATATATAATATATTAATAAAATAATTATAGCTATTAACCAATTCAATTTGTTGAAGAAATAAATCCTAATAATTACATACTAAAAATAACGTATCTCAGTTCGAAGCATGCAATTCTAATGCATCCAGACAACTTTATCAGTTTTATTGCAAATCCAAACAAGCCTTAGAACATAGAAAATAATAACGCTATTAAGATTCGTGTTTGAATAAATGTATATTAATATTATATTTACGTCTCTTCTTTTAATCACACCTAACTACAACTCATATGTGGTCATAATTGTGTGTCCCAATCGCACGTATATCAATAATTTAAAAAAATGAAGATTTACGATAAACTATGAAAAGTGTAATATTATATAAACATGTCTTCATTGATTGGGGACAATATATATATTATACTAACAGTTGATCCATCCAGGAATTCGTTGCAAATTAATAATAAATTCTCTAATATTAAAATAATATTATGAGTGGAATATTGTCTTTGGATAAAGTATTAACAATGAGATTAGATGAGATGATGTAGATAAATGTAACTATTATATGATTTGCTTATGATTTAAATGATTGTTTATAAATAAAATGAAATGACAATTAATTTAAATAAATATTATAATTGAGAAATTCTATGCACAATGACTATTTTTATTTATTTATATGTACATTGTTTACACTTTTTATATTAATTACCTGACTACTTTAACAACCTTTTATATTATTATTTAAATCCACCATTTCAATATTGAACAAGAATTAGTGATGATTCTGAATTAATTCAAGCAGGTATTTAACAAATGGTGTAGCTTAATTTGAAAATGAGGTGATATAATTTTTCAATATTAGTACGTTCTAATATTTTCATTACGGGAGAAAAGGATTTGATAATTGTGTGACAATTGCTTCTAGATCTACCATGGTCCCATGTATTTGTTTGATTTTTTAAAGAGAGATTTAATTTAAAATTCAAGATTATTTATATAAAATGTCTTAAATAAAATTAATATGTACTCCCTCCGCTGAGAGAGTATTTTATATTTATTGGTGTTTGGCAGCAGTGTTGGGTTATGTAATTGTAAATTAATTTTAAATTGATTGTAAAAGTAAAATTATATTTTCAAAATGAAATTAAATATAAATTGAGGATATGAAAATGGAAACACACTATTTATTCCTCTCTACATTTTTTTCGTTACAACTGAAGAAATTTAATTATATTCAATATGAAAACATATAAATTTATTGATTTCATGTAAATAATTAATGTTTGTACATAATGCAAATATTGAGTAAGTTTATTATTATTTATTTTTTTGTAATTTTTTTTTTTAATAAAATGGTTAGTCTCCATTTTGTGGGATAGTCACTACAACTACAAATCCTTGCATTAGTATTTTAGTTGTTTATTTATTTATTTTTTTGTGGTTAAAAAATGTGTGCCTCGTAAATTTCATCAATGTCAGCAAGAGATAATTTACGCGTAGTACATCCAAAAAATTATAATTAAACAATTTCCATGTTTATTTAATGATGATATTGATATCTTTTGTTTATTATCCGATGATGCAAACTTTAGACTTAAAAGTATACTTCTTTCAAAATTTTAATTTTAACTATACAAAGTTTTGCACTAACTTTAAATGAAATTTCAGCTAGTGAACGGTGAAATTGATTTTCTAAATTAGTTTGTCCTTAAATCGAATATTGAGACTTAAACACTGTACAATACTGAGAGCTAACAATATGGTGCGATGATAGAGACAATAACAATGAATTAATTTTTCTCTCCATGTTGAGAGCCCTGCTATGATACCTCAATCCGGTTTGGACTTTGTTTCACCTTGATCATACTTGGTTTGTTGATTTCTTCGGTTCTGTCGCTGAGTTTGTTTCATTCTTTCCCTTCTCCGATTTCCTGGATCCTATTTCCAATCCCCTCAATCCCGTTCCGTCATCGTTTGACTTACCCTGAATACCCTCTAAAATATCCTCCCAAATCACTAATTTCCAATCCACGCGAATATTCTGTGATCTTGACTAGCCATAACCACTATATATCCAACTTTCACCGAGCAACAACCCACAAACATGGAGAATAATCACACAGAGTGACGAAGAAGAGGAACTATTCCTTGGAGCCGACGATGCCTCCCCCCAAAATCAGGTGGTGGAACTCTGCTTTATTGGAAAGCTTCTAACGGGCTCTAACCTCTCCTTGAGTGTAGTTTGAAGCAGTCTAACGAGCTCCTGGAAACCAGAGCGCGAGGTGGCGATTATGGACATAGGAGAGGGGCGCCTCCTTTTTCAATTTCATGATCAATTGGATTTCACGAGGGTTGCCGACGGAGGGCCATGGAAAGTGGGACTTCATCTGCTAATCCCCCACAAACTCTAGTTGGGTGACGTTCCTAACCAGATTCCGCTGAAACTGGTCCCGTTCTGGGTGCAGGTATATGATATTCCCATGGGTTTCTTTACTGAGCAGGTAGGGTGGGCCATTGGTTCAAGCATCAACAGATTCATGAGCTACGATGATTCAAATAAGGGCGCGATATGGAAACGCTTTATGAGGATAAGAGTAGAAATTGATGTCACTCTGCCTTTGAAGAAATCTTGGAAACTCAGATTAATGAATGGGAATGCGTCGAAGGTAAACTTCAAATATGAGAGGCTGGGCATGTTTTGCTTATACTGTGGCCATCTCGACCATATTGTTAGTCGATGCACGACGCGGTTCGACGTCTCACCGGCTTCGGAAGATTTGAAATGGGGGACATTCTTAGTGGCCCCGAATCGAAGGAAACCAAAGACGCCTGGAGAAAAATGGCTGCGTCACGCACCACCTTCTGATTCCACCGGAGACGACAGCTCCAAAGACGCCGACACACAGCCGCCCAGAGAAGACGCAACCGTTACACCTAGTGTAACACCAATCGTGAATGTCGCGAATACTGATAATAATGATAATTAAAATCAGGGAGGTAATCAAGGGGCGAAATTTACGGGAATAAATATCACCCGCAACATAAGAAGAAAGATAATAATGAGGTAATAATTTCAAATTCTCAGACAGATTTCAATCTCATGAAAGGCGCTGATCTATATGGAATTGACCCCGAATCAAATGCTGAGGGCCAACCTTCCTTTTCAGCAATGCACCCTAGTTATGAAGATCGAATTATTACCAGACAAGGAAACTCACCCATCAGAGGAAGAGAGGAGAAGAAAAAGAAGCAAGCTACCTATTTCGGCTGTAATTGTGAACAAAAACTCAAGCTATGAACAAGAAGACAACCATTTTTTATCGGCAATCTCTGGTTCTGGAGCCAGCCGGGACCAATGAGAGCACTCAGTTGGAACTGTAGGGGGCTTGGCCAGCCCGCTACGGTTCTGGCACTTTGCGAACTTAATCGCACTCGTCGGCCTGATGTTATTTTCCTGTTTGAAACTCTTTCTCTTTCTGCTAAATTAGAAGAAATCCGAGTTCGCTTGAATTTTCAGTCTTGTCTTGCTATAGATTGTAATGGCCACAGTGGCAGAATTGCTATTTTATGGAAAGAAGCCAATAAATGGAGTATTTTAAGCTACTCTTTGCATCATATTGATATTATTGTCTCGGAAGCGACAAGGGATTGGCGTATGACTGGTTTCTATGGATATCCTGCTAGAAGTCAACGTACACTTTCATGGAATTTGCTCCGCCTCCTTTCTAGACAAAATACTCTTCCATGGATCGTGATAGGTGATTTTAACGACCTTCTCTCGGAAGAAGACAAAATGGGTAGAGTAGGATACCCAAATTGGCTATTTAACGCGTTTCGGGAGGCAATGTGGACTACAGATTATTGGATGTTGCCCACCTAGGTCATAAGTACACTTGGCAAAGGGGTAAAGGCACGACCCATGCCGTTGAAGAACGACTTGATAGAGCGATGGGAACTCCACTATGGCATGATAAATTCCCGAATGCCACCCTTCACAACCTTATTGCACCTGTGAGTGACCATAACCCTATATTCCTTACCATGGAAACACATCAACCCATAACCACTAAACGACGCTTTAGGTTCGAGAACAAGTGGTTTTCTGAGAAAGATCTTCCAGGGATCGTGCAAAGCGCATGAGCGGGATATCAAGCCTTTGACATTCTTCGCCGACTAGAAGCGACGACCGACACGCTGGAGAAATGGGGAAATCATCTAGCCTTGGCTATTCAACGCAATAAAAAGGATTTGGAGATGGAAATTCAGGGTTTATAGAGGCGAATTGATGCTGCCTCCGCAGCTAGGTATATGGAAAGTCGTCATCAACTCGCAAAACTTCTAGTCGATGAAGAAATATTCTGGAAGAAAAGGGCGAAAGTATTCTGGTTAAAAGAGGGTGGCATGAACACTCGATTCTTCCATCAGACGGCAACGACACGAAAAAAAAAACTAATAAGATCATGCGCCTGAAGAATGTCGATAGTACCTTCTGTGAAAACCAAGCTGGGATGTGCCATATTGTTCATGCCTATTTCAGCAACATATTTGCGGCAAATGATAATGTACTCAATCTGGAGGATAAATTACAACACATGACTCCAATTATTACGCCAGCCCAGAATCAGCTCCTCACGGCCCCTTTCTCTATGCCAGAGTTTGAAAAGGCAATCTCCCAGATGCATCCCGATAAATCACCAGGACCCGATGGATTCAACCAGCATTTTATCAGAAGTTTTGGGGTACGGTGGGCCCTAATATTTTTACAGAGGCAGTTTCGTGGTTGAACAATTCCCAATTCCCGGAATCAGTAAATGACACACATGTTGTGATGATCCCAAAGTGCGAATCGCCCAATTCGATGAAAGATCTCTGCCCAATATCTTTGTGCAACGTGATCTATAAGATAATATCCAAGGTACTTTGTAACAGAATGAAGAAAGTGCTACCAATGCTTGCAGACAAAGCTCAATCCGCGTTCATCAGTGGACGGAATATCCATGACAACGTGTTGATAGCATTCGAAACCATTCATGCTATGAAGAATAAGAGAACGGGTAATAGGGGCGACTTAGCTTTGAAAATCGACATTTTAAAAGCGTATGATAGAGTTGACTAGAGGTATCTCGAAGGAATCTTATCGAAGTTGGGCTTTTCTGATGTTTGGACAAGATGGATGATGTTATGCGTTACTTCGGTAAGATACTCCTTTCAGATTAACAAAGACATGGTAGGCCCTGTGATCCGGGTAGAGGACTCAGACAAGGGGACCCTATCTCTCCTTATTTGTTTATTCTCTGTGAAGAGGGTCTATCTGCCATGATCCGCAGGGCCAACTCTCTAGGTCAATTACATGGGCATAAGGTGTGTCGAAGTGCCCCAACGATCTCACATCTTGTAATTGCGGATGACAGTCTACTATTTTGTCGTGCTACAAGAATTGAGGCAACCAAACTAAAAGAGATACTCGATGAGTATGAAGACATATCCGGACAGACAATTAATTATGATAAGTCGGGGACATACTACAATAGAAACTTTAACACTCATCAGAGGGAGGAGGTGGGCAATGTCCTAGGTGTCCACCAACCGCTTAATACCGGAAAATATCTTGGCCTTTCGTCGCTCATGGGGCGCTCTAAACGAGAGATCTTTCGGTATCTAAGGGACCGGTTATGGAACAAAATCAAAGGATGGCGAAACAAAAAAATTTCCAGAGCTGGGAAAGAAATTCTCATCAAATCAGCCGTGCAAGCTGTTCCCGCTTACTGCATGAGCGTTTTTTTGCTTCCTCCATCTTTGCTAGATGAACTTGAAAAACTGCTCAATGCATTCTGGTGGAGCTCTAGTAATTCTGGAGGTATTAAATGGTCTACTTGGGGCCACTTGTGCTCGCATAAAACTAAAGGCGGTATGGATTTTCGGGGTTTCTACCTTTTTAATGTAACCATGCTTGGTAAAGTTGGGTGGCGCCTTATGCACGATTCGGAGGCGCTCGTTAGTCAGGTTCTCAAAGCTAAATACTTCCTTGATGTGGACTTCTTGATGGCCTCTTTGGGTAATAACCCAAGTTATACGTGGCGAAGCATTCTCGAAGCCCAAGATCTTATCCGAAGAGGCACGAGATGGATGATAGGAACGGGAAACAATATCCGAGTTTGGGGCCAACCATGGTTGAGCGACGATTCAAATTTCTGTGTTCGTTCACCAGTAACAGATGGCCTCCAAGACATACGTTTGTCGGACCTATTAGTGCCGGGTCGAAGATGCTGGGACTTTGAGCTGCTAGAGATTTATTTTTGTGACGAGGATGTTCAACGCATCCTTAAAACTGCAGTGCCACCAATAGGGTTCGAAGATAAACTTGTATGGCATTTCTCTCGGGACGGAAATTATAGCATAAAGTCGGCATATAGACTTGCCAACTCTGTGGTGCGAGAACAGGAGACACACACGGAGGATTGGAATGCTTTGTGGAGAATTCAAATACCACCCAAAGTTCGAAACTTTCTGTGGAGATTATGTAGGGGCTTCCTCCCAACCCGATACAGCTTGTGTAGAAGGAATATAATCGCTGATCAATTATGCCCCCATTGTGTTATAGAAAGTGAAACAGATTGGCACGCCATGGTGGGCTGCTCATCACTATTGGGCATTTAGAGAACAGTTAGTTTCAGAGGTGCTTTGAGTCGGGCCATGCAAGTCGTAAGCTCTATGAAAGAACTGGTTTTCTGGCTTATAAGAGAACTCAGCGCAAACGACTTGGCCCTTGCTGCCATGATACTATGACGTATATGGAAGGAAAGAAATGATAAAGTATGGACGGGATTATGCAACACAGGTCCTATGGTGGCGTCCCTTGCTGCCACAGCCCTCGCGGACTGGAGGAACGTGAGAATGGAGGGTGAACAATCGCCTACTAGAAGGGAACGCAGATCCTGGCATCGCCCACGACCATCGTTTGTGAAATTCAATGTGGATACGACTTTTTTTTATGACTCCATGGAGATGGGAGTGGGAATAATTACACACAATAATAATGGAGAGTTTGTCACGTGCAAAACGCTGAAAATTCCTGGATTGTTCCAGGTTAATGAAGGGGAGGCTATGGGCCTCTTTGAGGCTCTCTCATGGATCAAGAGTCTCGGGCTCGACAGGGTAGAGGTGGAGATCGATGCCAAAACAGTAGCAGACGCCATAAACTCATCTCATGAGGCGGTTTCTGTCTTTAATAATTATATTTTAGCCTGCAAGAATTTACTTTATACAATTTCATCGTGTTCGGTTAAATTTGTCCGTCGAGAGGCCAATGAAAAGGCACATCAACTTGTTAGAGCTGCTAGGGATTTTCCAAACCCTCATGTGTGGTCTGACCCCAACCTTTGTGGAGGGCTTACCTAGTGATAATTGCAGTTATTCAATAAATTGAAGTTTGAACTTAAAAAATGTTTATTTAATACTCATATTTACCATAGTACGTAGTAAAGAGAGATTATCATAAGGATTAGTAGATTTTCTTGTAGTTGAGTTATATTATTACCATAAAGAATTGATCTAAAAAATATAGTTATTTACGACTTATCATTTATATCTACCATATTAATTAGTGATTAGAGATTATATAGAGTTTTTTTTATTGATTAAGTAACCCACATTATAATATATAGTAACATATATTATTGCATGTAGTAAGATATATTATTGCACGTAATACAAAATAACATTGACCCATAATAATTAGTATTAAAGAATATTTAAAGAAATATAAAATATTTAAGGATTAAGGTCATCGTAAATTGCAGCGTCCGACCGCGGCCTGAGGTGACCGAAAACTACTCGGAGAAGACAACCATGTTCAATTTATGTCAGTGGGTGCATTTATAAAAAATGTGTGTATTAAGCGTGTGGGTGTATTTATAAAAAATGTGTGTATGAATTAAGCTTGTGGGTGTATTTATAAAAAATGTGTGTGAATTAAGCTTGTGGGTGTATTTATAAAGAACATGTGTGTGAATGACTGAAATGCATGTATGCAATATTGCATATAAGTTTTTGTGTCAATTAATATTGTTAAGTGGAAGTAACTAATGATGTTCAATGAAAGCTGATACAATGTTTAGTGAAAACACTTAATATTGTCTATTAAAAATAGTTAATATTTCATCTTTCTACGATTATTTGCACACTTTCATTTATGATCTGTCTCAAAATTATTTGTACAATTTTAATATGAAAATAACACACAAAATTAATACTCCACAAATTGTCACTCATTTTGAATTCATATATTACCTCACATCTCTCTAGATTCTTTTTACATTTCACTAAATTTCATTTACAACTTACTAAATCACCAAAAATAACAGTACATTATTTGACTCCTTACATCATTAAAATCATTTTTTTTATTTTTTGTGTCACACTAACTGGACAGAAAATTCGAAAATATTTTAAAAAAATTGCAAGTAATTACACCGCACACGTGCCCTTTTTGCATGCAGGCCTTGGTGGAGGATATTGATGTGCACCACCACTTCAATTTTAAGAGGTTCATTATCATTATTATTCCCTGTTTCATTAGAAACTTTTTATTCGACTGAAATATGCTTGGAGTAGGAAAAAATAGATTTATTACGTTTTTAGGCCATTGAGCGAACACAAATTTGACACTTAAAAAAAATACATCATTTTGACTTGAAATCTCACACGACTCACTTTGAGGAACAAAATCGAAAAAACTTGTCCCATTAACATGTACAGTATAATTTTATAAATAAAAATATTTATTCTTCAATTATATAAATATAATTTATCTACAAATAAAGAGGGAAAATTCAGGGAGTTCTTATCTTTAATGAAGATTACAGTGTTAGGAATATATTTAAAGGATTGTATATATATATTTATACGTAGGCCCATCTCATGTTACGTAGGGGCGGACCCAGGATGAAAAATTGAGGGGGGCCAACAATAAAATTTTAAAGTAATAAATTTAAATTATATATACACCAAGCTCATATATAATACAATAATTATCATAAAACTTTCAAAATATAATATTAAACTTACAACCTATTAAAATTTAGGAACGTCTTTCTTTCATATTGCATAAATTATCTATAAGTGAATTTATGTTGAACTTTTTCACAATCTCTTTTTTAATATACACCAACAAACAATATGTAAGAAATTCATCATAATTGAAAAAAAATTCGTTTTGTAGTTGCAGTGAAAAACTACATTAATTTTCAAATTCTAACTCTTAGTCAATAATAGTTATATGATTCTTGTTTATCTTTGACCTACAAAACAAATTTTAAAAATACATTAAGGATTAATTTTAAATTTAAGATATAATCAAAATAAAAATTACAAAATAAAATGAATAATATATAAATACAAATTAAAATAACAAACCTACTACTATATGTGAAAATATTGCACTATTGTCGGTAATTGTGGTGAGTTTTAAGATTTGAAAGAACATGAAATAAAAATGAATTAATCAATTTAAAAGTAATTTGCAAATGGGCTGTGCCTATTGGTGAGGGGGCAACAAATAAAAAAATAAATAAAATAACATCTACAATATATACACTCCATGAATAAAATTTGAGGGGGGCCATGGCCCTCCCCACCTCATGCCTTCGTCCGCCCCTGATGTTACGTATGGGCCTCATCTATAAGTCCATTAAGATTAGATCAAATTCATGTCTTGTATAAATACCTCTTATACATTCATTTGTAAAGTAATCAAGAAAATATATTTTCCATCTCTCTATATGGTATCATCGAGTCCATTGGCTCACGCCTGATCCACCAAACCCTAGCCGCCCTCCTCACTAAGGAGCCGCCGCCACCAAACCCTAGTCGCCACCGTCTTCTCCTCTGAAGCCCCGTCGCCGCCTCTGTCATTTCCGTCTCTGACGCCCAGCTCAGCTGCCCATCTCATCTCCGCTGCTTCATCTGTCACTATGACAACTCCTGCATCCTCCAACACCTCCCTTGTCACCTTCAAAGGTCTTGCCCAAACACCTTTACAACTCACCTCCACCAACTATGGAGCATGGTCCTTCCAGCTTAGACTCCTATTCACTGGCCATGACCTCTTTGGCTATGTCATGGGCTCCCATCCTTGCCCTCCGTCAACCCTTCCAGCCACCGACGGTACCACCTCCGTTGTCCCAAACCCTGAGCACTCCATCTGGGTGCATCAGGACCATCTAATATTTTCAGCCATCGTTAGCTCCATGTCTCCCTCACTCATTCCTTTCATTGCATCAACAAAAACCTCTTGTGAAGCCTGGTCATTACTTGAAAGTATGTACGGAAAACCCTCCAGAGGTCGCATCCTCGCCCTCAAGATAAAACTACTTTCCCTTATTAAAGGATCTCGATCTATCTTTGACTTCCTCATGGATGTTCGCTTGGTCATCTACGAGCCGCCCTGCTCGGCGTCACCTCTAACCCCGAAGATATCACCCTCAAGGTTCTGACCAGCCTTGGCGATACTTACTGTGACATCGCCAATGCAATCCAAGCTCGAGAACATCCAATCTCGTTTGTTGAACTGTGCGACAAACTTCTGAGTGCTGAGGCCCAGATTGCTTCGCGACCATCTTCAGCATTGGCACCTGCATCCGCCCCGGCTGCTGACAAAACCCACTATCACTCCTCGCGGTCCGAGTCGAGGCCCAGATCCTCTGATGCTCGTCCTCGCCAATCAGCACAGAGGCCGTATCTTGGCACGTGCCAATACTGCCGAGCACCAGGCCACAATGCTCGCACCTGCCCAGAAATTCCTTTGGCACCCTCGTACTTCACTCCACAAGCAGGTCAGCATCGACCATCTTCACAGAGCAGCTTTGCGCCACTAGCCTCTCGCCGTCCCAAACTCAGTGCTCGCCTGGCCTACTCGGCGCACTCCGCCTCCTCATTCCATCCTGCCGAGCACTAGATACTTGACTCTAGGGCCTCCCACCACATCACGAGTGATCTTGCCAATCTCTCCCTCCACTCGTCCTTTGATGGGTCTGACACTGTGGAAATCGGTGACGGTAAAGGTTTACATATTTCACACACTGGCTCCATGCATTTCGATTAACTCGATTCTCTTCGTTTTTAGAATGTTTTGGTCGTCCCAAGCATCTCGAAAAACCTTTTATCTATTTCCTGCCTTTGTCGTGATAACAATGTTGACGTCACTTTTGGTCAATCTTCCTTTCAGGTGTGGGATGGTCACTCGGGAAGCATTCTCCTCGTCGGGAGTCGTATAAATTACTTGTACGTATGGACGACACAAATATCCAAACACTCCCCAACAAATCTTATCACTCAACATCTCACCACTACCACCTGGCATGCTCGCCTCGGCCATCCATCAACAAAGATTCTCTCACACACTCTATCCAAGTTTAGTTTATCTAATGCACCCTCCAAACATTCAATTGTAACTCTTGTTCTTGTATCAAAAGTCACAAACTTCCCTTTTATGATTCTAGCATTATTTCAACTAAACCTCTTGATGTCATTTTTTCTGATGTGTGGTCGTCTCCTGTCTTATCTACTGAAACCTTCAAATACTATGTCATATTTGTTGACCACTTTAGCAAATATATATGGGTATATCCCCTAAAAAGGAAATTAGATGTCTTACCAACATTTATCACATTCAAAAGCCTTGTTGAAACCTACCATCAAAACACTTTACTCTGACAATGGTGGAGAATTTGTTGCTCTTCGCTCCTTTCTCCGAACCCATGACATCTCTCACCTCACCACCACTCCTCACACCCCAGAACATAATGGTATGTCCGAACGTCGCCATTGCTATGTGGTCGACACAACCTTAGCCCTTCTCCATCATGCTTCCATGCCCCTTACATATTAGCCATGCGCTGTCTGCTCGGCCACCTACATCATCAATCGCCTTCCTAAAGTCATCCTAAACATGACATCCACTTACCAAAAACTTCTTGGTCCCCCTCCTAACCTATCCAAACTCCGTGTATTTGGTTGTCTCTGTTATCCCTGTCTTCGTCCTTACACCACTCACAAACTTGATCCTCAGTCCACACCGTGTGTGTTCGTTAGGTACTCCCTCACTCAGAGTGCATACCTTTGTCTTGACCTTTCCTCTAATCGCATCTACACCTCTCGCCATGTCCAATTCGTCGAACACACTTTTCCCTTTTTCACCAATCCTCTTTCCCCACAGACTCCTGATCCTGCGACCACCAACTCACCTACTTCCAATATATATACCTCGTCCATCTTTATAACCCCTACACCTCCTACTCCTCCGGTCCTCGCTCCCAACCCATTGCCGACCACCACTACTCCAGCCGACCAACCTCTGACAGACCAAGCCCTTATAACCCAGCCAACCATACCCTCAACCATTACCAACACCCCTGTGCCGACCAATGCTCCTCTGCGACCTCGTGCACCTCACATGGTTACTCTCTCCCAAAATCAAGTGTTCAAACCTAATCCGAGGTATGGTCTTACATCCATCCTATCCTCTGATATTGAACCGAGTTGTGTTTCTCAGGCTCTAAAAGATAAGCACTGGCGAGATGCAATGTTTGCAGAATTTGATGCCCTTCTTCGTAATGGAACATGAGACTTAGTTCTTCCTGAGACCTCCCAAAACATTGTTGGCTCCAAATGGGTGTTCCACATCAAGCGGAAACCAGATGGCACCTTGGATAAGTACAAAGCTCGCCTGATCGCCAAAGGTTTCCACCAACGTCTGGGTGTGGACTTCACTGAAACCTTCAGCCCTGTTGTCAAGCTAGTCACCGTGCGAGCAGTACTCAGTATTGTTGTTACCAAAAATTGCCCTCTTCAACAGTTTGATGTCAATAATGCCTTCCTACATGACACTCTCTCTGACATAGTCTTCATGGCCCAACCTCCGGGATTCAAAGATAAAATCTTTCCCACTTATGTCTGCAAATTGCACAAGTCCATATATGGTTTAAAACAGGCCCCTCGCACTTGGTACTATGCGCTCCGCACGTTCCTGAAAGACATTGGATTCATTCCAACACACTATGACGAATCCTTATTTGTTTACAACAAATCCAGGGTGCTCTCCTATTTTCTCGTGTATGTTGACGACCTTATCCTCACAGGAAACAACTCACCTCTTCTTTCCCGCGTGGCTGCCGAGCTCGGCACAAAATTCTTTGTGAAAGACCTGGGCCCTCCTTCCTACTTCCTCGGCGTCGAAGTCCTTCGCTCAAAGAAGTCATGCTTTCTCTCAAAACGAAAGTATGTTTTGGACCTACTTACTCGATACAACATGATCGCATCCAAACCTGTTGATTAGTGTGAAAATTGCTTGAAATTCATGTGTTTATTTTGCATAATTTTTGAGGATTTTATTGCATTATTCACACTAAATTGATTAATTGCGTTTGATTACGAGAAAGGTTGTGTTTTGCTAATGTTGTAGGAAAATGAGAATTTTTCGAAGTAAATCACACCTCAAATCGAAGTCGATCGAAGGAATAAATCGAGAAGAGAAAGAAATAACGGGCTTGACAATAAAAGAAGAAAATATATTAAAATACAAGCCCATTTTGGCGGCCCAAGGAAGGAGCAATCCAATATTAATTTCTCTTAAACAATTTAATTGCTTGTGCACGTGAGCATCAAATGAAAGAAAAATTTGTGGTTGTGGACCCCACTCCATTAATTAAATGTTGGCTGCCAATTGAAGAGAAAATAAGCATTTAATGATGGCCACTCACCTCATTCATCAAGTCGGCGCATGTTAGAGTTTTTCCATCAGTACATACACCACTTCACGCAACATGCAAAATTCAAACAGAATCATTCGATCGATCGAGGGATTCAACACTGGTGGCCGAGTGAAGCTAACTTCCCGATGAGTAATCTGCAATCCCACCACACTCGGTTGACCGAGTCAACACCCTACAGTGCGAAAAATTAGAAATTTTGAAGACTTTCAAGGGCTTAAATGCAAATGTTATCTCAAGAATTTCTCCAAGCTATAAATAGCACCTCACATCAGATTTTAGAACCCTAATATTGGAGGTTTTGCCGCACCTCTACACACTCAAGCCCTAGTTCATTTTCCTCCAACATGTGAGAAATAGAGGAGCAATTAGCTTAGGTTTGAGGAGCTTATCTCCTCAAACACACTCTTCATTTTTATGCTTTCTTAGTTTAGAATCATTTGAGTATTTTATTTTCATGTAAGAATTGAGGAATTACAAGACACTCAAGGTGATATTTTTCTTTTATTTAAGCTTTGTTTGGTAAATTTCTTGTTTATTTCTATTTATTTTGTTGTTTTAGTCATGGGTGTTTCATCAAACACCATGTGCTAAGCTTTTTATGCTTTGGGTGTTTGAAACCATGTGAATATTGAATGTGTGAATTGTTTATGCTTTGATTATTGTTAATATTTGGATTGTTGCTTCTCTTATTGAGTTTTATTGGTGCTTTGTGTATTAGCTTCTATTAATCCGTATTTTGAGGCATGTTTAGCATAGACGGGAGTTACATGAACATGTTTAAATTTATGGTGTGAGTTGTTGGTATACAAATGCGTTTATTATACTTTTAATTCGTCGAGAGAAAGTTAATCGTATTAGAACTTCCATTAGGAGACATTAATTACTTGAATGGTTATTTGGGTAGTTGGTGAGGATTAGGAAGAGGTCTTATTATCGGGTTTGGGAACACCTTAGACATAAGGCTATAGTACCCGAAGGGAAACGATTTTCATTCATGCATCTTGATGCTCTTAGCAAGTCCAAATTGAAGCATAAAAATGGTATAAACAATCCCACTCGATTTCACTAGGTAGAGAACACCCGAAGCATTCCCAACCTCTGCACTTCTCCGAATTTAGATTCGTAGTTGTTCTTTACTTTAATTGTCATTTTCTCGTTTTCTTAGTTTAGTAGTTAATTTTACTTATTAGGATTGTGTTTAGTTTAATTTATTGATTTTAGATTATTGTTTAGCCTTTTTGCATTCAAAACCCGAAACCGTAGCTACATTAGTTATGACGACATACAACTCTAGGGATCCATTGCACTAGCCCACCTCCCGTGGTTCGATACTACTTGGTCGAAATACTTACATGCATACTACTACGATCCCTTATGCTTAAGGGGAAGTAGTTAGTCAAAACATAATTGACATAAAATTCGTTCAAGTCACCTGTTCAGACTTCGTTATCCGCCTCTGCTCGCCTATCCCTTTCAGAAGGCACATCCCCTGCGGATTCCACCTAATATCGCCAAGTGCTCGGCAGCTTACAGTATCTTCAACTTACTAGGCTTGACATTGCCTTTGCTGTTCACAAACTATCACAATTTATGCATGCCCCCACTATCACTCACTGGAATGCTACTAAACGTCTTTTTCGCTATCTCAACGACACCAGAGATGCCGGGATCAACCTGACTCCCACCTCGTCCTCGCTTCACTGTTTCACTAACGCCGACTGGGCAGGCGATCGCGATGACCGCACTTCCACCAGTGCCTATGTCATTTTTCTAGGGCAAATTCTATCTCTTGGTTCTCCAAGAAACATATATTTGTTGCTCGCTCATCCACTGAAGTCGAATATCGAGCAATTGCCTCAGCTGCCTCTGAGGTTCAATGGTTGAAGTCGCTACTCAAAGAATTACACTTCCCCATTTCGCAAGTGCCCGCCATCTACTGTGATAACATTGGGGCCACCTACTTATGCTCCAACCCAGTATTTCACTCACGCATGAAACATATCGCAATTGACTTCCATTTTGTTCGTGATCTCATCAAAACTGCTCAAATTCGCGTCTCACATGTCTCATATGCCGACCAACTTGCTGATGCTCTCACCAAACCCCTCTCGAGTGCTTGCTTCCAGCTTCTTATGTCCAAGATTGGATTATCCTATGGTACTCCAACATGAGGGGGCATATTAGAAATATATTAAAAGTATTGTATATATATTCATATGTAGGCCAATCTCATGTTACTTATGGACCTCATCTATAAGCCCACTAAGATTAGGTCAGATTCATGTCTTGTATAAATACCCCTTGTACATTCATTTGTAAAGTAATCAAGAAAATATATTTTCCATCTCTCTATTTATACAGTACCTGGATATTTAATTGGTCCAGATTCTTCAATTCACAAGAACTGTTGTATTTTATCAAATTATGGTCTTGCATAGATAATACTAACCTTGATAATGGCAGGGGAGATTCTCTTATTTGGACAAGAATAGGCGATGCATCTTTCACTACAAGAAGCATGTATCACATTCTCGCCGAACATGAGGAGGTATCAGACGCGTGCTCGTTTCACTAGGAGAACATCTGGTGGAAGACCATACTTCCGAAAGTGTCGGCATTGACGCGGAGAGCTTTGCAAGGGAGACTAGCGACGTCGGACAACCTACGAAGAAGAGGCATAAACCCTGCAGCGATGGGAGCGACATGTCCGAGATGCAGATCGACGGAGGAAACAGTACATCACTGCCTACTTACATGAACACTTTTGGTATGGAGTGATATCCAAAGATGGCTTGACGGACAAGCATCTTATGCAACTACAATGAATGAGTGGCAATGCACGATTTAGAGAATATGAAAAAGTCGAAATGAACTGATTTTCAACGAAAACAGGATGAGGCCGGAAGAAGTGTCGGGTTCTATTAAATATAACTCTTGAAAATGGCTTAGAGTACACAAACCAGACTCGTCGGGATTATCTTTTCATGATTGAGAAATAGCCCGTGAAAATACTTCTCAAAATAATTGTATCTTTGTTGTAATGGGTTGAGTACCCTTGTACTTAAAATAATTGAAGATTCACCTTTACCTTCCAATTTTTTTTTTTATTCTTCCAATACATTAATACATTTTTTTCAATTTTACTTTTCATATCAAGTTTTTACATAAACTGTTAATATTTTTTTAAATGGTAAAAAAAGTGCATATTTAATGTTAACCCAAGGAGTACAGTATAACCTATGTAAATTAATACTATATAAATTAATACTCTCTAAAATAATAAAAATTTTCGATCCCGACTTGGGTCTTTGTAAAAAATCATCAATTTCGATAAGATAATAAGATAATAATTTTTTGAAAAATCCCTTTATAAATATTAGGTCCCATTAAAACTCTAAATTAATAATTCATAAATATTACAATTATTAATACTATGGTATGGTCTCTCTTATAAATCTTTTTCATCAACACACTCTTGTAAATATTTTTGAGTGCATATGATTATTCATGAATGATTTTGCGATGCCTTTTAGATGAGAAGACATGGTTGAGTGTTATGAATTTTTTTATTTGCATGCATATTGAGATTTATAAAGTATATGTTTCATTCATCATGCATGAATATATTTAATCGGTTATAATAGTTACTTAAGTGCAACAAATTAATGTAAACATGTATATTTAAGTAATTACATGAAATTGTTACATGTATATATGTCTATCGGGCTGGCCCTAGCCCTATAGGGCCAGTCCTACAGGGCTACATGCTAAACGAGTTAGGGCCTTAACCGGTTCATACCTAACGGCCCTACAATTGTTGGGACCTAACCTTAACCTTAGCGGGTCACGGACTAAACGGGCCACTAACGGGCTACAATAATTTTTTTACTTTTAAAATTAAAGGTCCCAATTGGCACGTCCAACAAGAAAATAAAATAGAAAAATATATAATTAGTTGATGATTAGCAAATGAGAAAATAAAAGTATAATTTAAACACAATTCTAGAACTCATTGATCCTTAATATAGTCAAATAAAGCTAAAAAAATATCATAATCTAATAAAAAAATAGTAATAATGACTAATGAATGGTAATTGGTTGCTTAATGCTTATAATTATGGTTATGGTCCAAATTATCCAAAATTTATTTGCATGTTATTTATTAAAAGAAAAAAAAAGGGTAACAATTCGGGTTAGCGGGCTGGCCTGGTTTAGCCGGCGGGCTAACCGGTCCGGGTAAAAAAAGCCCGGATTTAAACGGGCATATGATTCATGAACCCTAACCCTACATTTTTCAGGGTTAAACGGGTCGGTTAGCCCAGCCCGGATAAACATCTCTAGTTACATGCGTCCATGAATATAATAGTAAACTGTATACAATGAATTGATATTCATTTATTTTCAATGCATATGTATATACCAACTAGCCATTATAGCTTAGTGGTCGCCCCCTCCATTTTTACCACAAGGTCACGCGTTCGTTTCCCACTTACATCAAATTTTTTATTTAATTTTATTTTATCACCTGTTTTTGTTATTTTCGCACCTAATAAATATTTTAGCACTCGTTTATATAGATTATAAAAGTGCAAGACTAATAACCAAAAGGTGTATCATTGATAGTCATAAAAGTGCAAGATTAAATAATGAAATGTGTGAAATTAATAACAATTTTTAAAAAAAAATAAGAACATTTATCTAGATTATAAAGGTGCAAGACTAATAACCAAAATGTGTATCATTGATAGTCATAAAAGTGCAAGTTTAAATAATAAAATGTGTCAAATTAATAACAATGTTTTTCAAAAAATTAGGAACAATCTATGTAGATTATAAAAGTGCAAGTACTAATAACCAAAAGGTGTATTTTAATTGTCATAAAAGTGCAAGAACAAAATAAAAAAAAATGTGTGAAATTAATAACATTTAAAAAAAAAAAATAGGAACGGTTTATTTAGATTATAAAGGTGCAAGTACTTATAACCAAAAAGTGTACCTTTAATAGTCATAAAAATGTAAGCTTAAATAATTAAATGTGTGAAATTAATATCATTAAAAATTTAGCATCAATTTATCTAGATTATAAAAGTGCAAGCACTAATAACCAAAACGTATATGATAATAGACATAAAAGTGCAAGATTTTAAATAATAAATTGTGTAAAGTTAATAACTATTAAAAAAAAAAAGGCAACAGTTTATCTAGATTATAAAAGTGCAAGAACTAATAACCAAAAGGTGTATCATTATAGTCCAAAAAGTGCAAGTTGAACTAATAAAAAACATGACCAGCACTTAGTAATACAATGTTGCATTTTTGCTGAAAACAAAAATTATCAGTAACAAGTATAATCTAAAAAAGTGCACCACGATATTACTAAAATGTGTATGTTATATAAGGTAAAAGTGAATCTTATACAATTTACATTTAATTTTAATAATTTCAATGTATATATAGATAATAATATGAATTATTTAATGAGTATAGCAGTGGCCTAGTTGGTAAGAGTGAACCCTATGTGTTCCATGTGATGTATGGTTCGATTTCTCTTACCATCGTTTTTTTTTAAAAATAATTATTAACCTATATGTATATGGGTTGGACTGGAGTGTACAATTTTAATGTATATAAAGATAATAATATCAATTATTTGATGAGTATGGCAGTGGCCTAGATGGTAAGAGTGAACCATATGTTTCCATGTGATACATGTTCAATTCCTCTTACCATCATTTTTTTCACTGAGAATTTTCACAATTCTTGATTGAAATTTTTGAGTTTTCAGAGTTTTTTCGAGAAAATATTTCATAGTACTTTCTCAAAAAAAAAAAGATGAGTTTTTGACAAAAATTCGGAAACTTTTTCCGAGTCTGACAAATTTTCGGAAAAAAATTCCAAAGTTTTTTGACAAAAACTTGGAATTTTTTACTGGGAATTCCTTAAAAACTCGTAAAAAACTATGTTGTAAAACTTCGACAATGTTATAAAACTTCGCGATTACTACTTATGTTCATGCAAAAATCCAGTTTTGTCAAAATTATGTCTAACTAATTTAAAATTAAAAAAGTTTGAATGAAGAAAGGAAAATTGGGTGTATGAAAGGGTGAGTAAGTGGGGAAAGATAGTTGTGGTATTTCATGAGAGTGAACTCAACTTAGGTTTGACAACATAAAAAAAGGGAGAATTTAACCTTGGCCTTTATAATTTTACATAGGCCTAAGTATTATAGAGCATATTGAGTGTGAAAAAACCATATGTTATAGGCCTATGAGAGAACACCGCTTGAACGATTCTCTCTTGTGCAAATCACTATGGGGAATTGGGAATGTTTACTTTTGGTTTTAAAAACCAGATTTTGGATTTCAAGATCCAAAACCCATTTTACTTCAGGATTTAAAAATCGATTTTCAAAATCCACTCAAAACAACCCCTATCAATAGGGGTGTGCATCGGTCCAAAACCGGACCGGACCGGAATCTTACCAAAAGGTCGGACCGGAATCTATCCGGTCCAGACCGAACCGGAAAATTCCGGTCCGGGTTTGGACCGGTTGGACCGGAATTTGTTTTTTTTTTTTATTTATGGAAGCAAGAACAAAATTGATGAATTTGTGTATGAAAATTAAAGTGTTTGCTTTTTATTACGTTAATGTGAATTTTATTTACATTGTTATTAATGATCTTTTGACCCTAAAAATAAATTAAATATGTTTGTTAAATTATATATTTGTAAAAAATGTAATAAGATCTCAACACATTTTCACCAATTACTTGGTTTTGAAAAATAATTGAGAGTGCATTAGTAAAAAAATATAAAAAAAATTAAAAAAAAAAATCCGGTCCGATTTGGAAAATTCCGGTCTTGGACCGGACCGGAAGACCGGAATCCACAATTTTCCGGACCGGAGACCGGACTGGAATCTAACCGGTCGGTCCGGTTCCGGTCCAGACCGGTTCCAGTCTTTTTTTCGGTCCGATTTGTTTTTTAACACTCCTACCTATCAAACATATTGATTTGACATAAAGTTATATCCATATAATATTACTCCAATCATTATATTCTTTTTCAACAATAATATAATAATACTATAATAATATAATAATACAATAATATAATACATTTAATCATTATACAATCAACTAATCATTATAATCTCTCCAAACAATAATATAATAATACAAACTCATTCAATCTTACAACTTGATTTGACATAAAGTTAAATCCTCCACCATTCTAAAACCCAAAAGAAACACTTATATTACTATTTATCGGGATTTCAAAAACCCAGTTTTTAAAACCACTCAAAGCCCAAAGTAAACACCCTCTATAAGATTATATATATATATAACAGAAGGAAAGGTCTCTCCTACTTCTGTCATGTGTCATCTGAGGTCTATTCTCCTTCTGTCATGTGTAATCTTAATCATGTCATACTTAGGCACTTTACATACCCAACTTTTGCCATGTGTCCCGATTAAGGAATTTTAGTAAGTTTCATAATAATTAAGTAGTCTTATAATGAAAGAGTCTCATTAACTTCTAACCCTTCACTTTTCCAATTTTAAAAAATAAAAAAGTAAACGTGGAAACTAAATAGTTAAAAAAATGGATGTAACGACTCCACTTTCTAATTCCTACCATTTTTTGTTTATGCTCAGTGTCACCCTTTCGTCGTATAACCCTAATTCTCATAATTTGTTTCTCTTTATGTCTTTCGTAATGAACTTTGCTATCCGTGTATGCTTATTTGTTGTTGGTCCTGAAAGGAGTATATAACAAGTGTATTGGAGGGGGGGGGGAATACACTTGTATGCAAATCTTTTTCTAAATTAACCAAAACAGACTTCAGCAAGGTTGTCTTGGACAACTCTGCTGATATGATTAACTCTTTAAAATAATCAAACTACTAAGTACTATTGAATACTTAGTTGAATAACTATCTAATGGAGTTATATGTGCGGAATTAGTGGTTGGCCATTTAGTTTAAACTCCTTTTTATTCTGAAATCTCCTTAACAGTTATATACTCTATCAGAGAACTTGTCCAAATCTGTTTTGCACAGTCTTAAGAGTATGTCTTTGAAAGGTCAGTTTGTGTGTTGTGTTGTATGAATGAAAGTACTTGAAAGTAAATCAACACAAGAGTTTATAGTGGTTCAAAGACTCAAGCTCCTACATCCACTTTCCCTGATTTAACAGGATAATTCCTTCACTCTTGGAATTACTTGTTTTATAGTGCCAATGTGCACTTGATCAACCACACCACTCCTTGGTGCCTTGATCGCTAGGATATCAGAGTCCTGGTACCCTCTTCTCAACTCAGAATTGAATTGTTCTTCTCTCAACAGTCAATTCCTACCACTTCTACTACAACAACCTTCTATCTCTCTTTTGGAAATGTATAAGGGTTGATGTTGGTTCCAACTAGGCTGAGATATCCTTTACAATGAGCTTAGTGTAAAAGGATAGGATATCTCTCTAAGCTTTGTATGGATATACAATGAGGTTCAGCTTAGAAGAAGTGTTTCAAGACTAAGAAAGTCTTTTTGAGAACTTATGAAAGGCTTGTGAGCTTGTAGCTTCAGAATTGTTGATCACAAATTGATTACCTTCAAAGGTCTCCACACTTCTGTATTTATAGACAAAATTGAGGATTTGCCCGTTGGAAAGACAGTCTCAATTGTCTATAAGTGTCTTCCTTGAACTTTGCAACTGGAAGACAGTTTCTTGATAGTGACATGTCCTTAATTTGGGAAGTAAACGACTGTGAGCATTTTGTCTTGACTTTGAAGCTCTCTTCCCAATGTCTGGCTTCAAGATTCACTTGATTAAACATGGACATCACTTCTGAGGATAAGGACAACATTCCTTATCACTTTGGACAATTCTGCTTATCATAATCAGTAGAGTTTGCTTATCAGCAATGTTGGTTTTTAGCTCTTCAGATGACTTGGCTCTTGCCTCTTCTCATGTGTATCTCTTGATGAACATTGATCACTTATGGCTTAGATCAGTAGCCTTGACCTTATCAGCACAGTTGGGCTTGTCTTTGAACTGATCTAGTTCAAGTGTGCTGAGACAACTCTGCTGCTCACATCTTCTGATCCTTGACATAAAAATCAGTGACTTAGCTTTGATAATGCATTTAGTTCATGTGATCTTCACATAGATCGGATTACACCTGAACTTACTTGATCAACATAGTTATCCATTCAATGCATTCAATAGATTTGTGATCAATTTAGTTCTGAGCCTTGGGGAGGGGGGGGGGGGCTAGATTCATGTATACTTTCTAAGCATGTGTTCCCCCTCAACTTGTGCATCTGTTATTAAGAGCTGCCTAACATTCTCAGCTTCTCAATTTGCCTTAAGCTACATGTTCCAACATTCCAGAACCATGTTTATATCATTTTGACTTATCTTATTTGACATGCCTTAAGGGGTTTTGGTATCTAAATCAAAACTTCTCATTTTATTCCCAACAATTTCCCCCTTTTTGATGATGCCAAAACCTATACAAATTATGCAAAGGTGACTTGACAACACTTATTACATTTTTCTTTAGAGGATGTGACTGAAGTCAGACTTCCTGAAAGAATTATGATAGTGAAATCATTGTTCAAGTGCATATAGGTTTAGGTCAGGCAATTTGAGACAGTAAGATATCTTTTCTTGATTCACATAAAGATTCAACTATCCTTCATAAGAACATTTTTCATTACAAGCATGATGATAGTTAAATAAACATATCATAGCATGAATCGGGAAAATTACATATCAATTGATAAGAGCATTACTAAACTAACAAAACACATGATCAGAGCAAATTGATAATCATCATCAGAGCAAAGAGACATATTTCAGCAGTCTTCAGCATAATCAGCAGAGATGACCATTTTAACAAGATAGCAACCAGGATCAAGTAATCATCCATTTCAGCATTTAAAGCAAACAAGGGTCAAGTAGACTTAGCCAGTTCAGAGGTTCTCTTCAGGAGGTGGCACCATCCCATACTGTGCCCACACCCTTTTCTTCAGTTCCATGGCTTCTTGATTAGTTCCCTTGGGCCCAAGCACCATTCTGTTCAACTTCAGGATTTCAAAGAATTCTTGGAAGATCCTTGATTGGTCTATGAAGCCTTCTTTCTTGGGAGGCATGTAGATGATTGGCTTAGGGGCATTAAGCTCAATTCTTGCAATATCTGCAGCTGCAAGCAATTGTTGATAGAGCTCCCTGTGGTAATCAATCATAAACTTTGTAAAGGTGGAGTTGGGGTCTTCCTCATTCCATTTGCCTATGACATAGTAATCATAGACAAACTCCCTCTTTGCCTCTTCCCATATGTCATTCAGCTGGATTGGAACCCATTTATCCAAGTGAGGATATTTGGTGTCGATCTTGATCAGCAGCTGAAACTTCAGCTTGTTATATGTAGCCCTCTTTCTCCTAGGCTTCTGAAAGTCAGCTCTTCTCTTATCTCTTGCCCTGTTGGCTTCCATGATCTGATCCATTCTTTCTTGTGCTCTCATCATAGCCAGCTGTTGTTGAGTCTCTGCATCTTTTCTGAAAGTGTGTGGGGGGATGGTATCTAGTGTTTAAGTAAAAAACAGAACAATGTTACAATGAATGTTGTGACAATTAGTGTAGCATTAACTCTAACAGAATGTGAATAATTAAACACAGTACACAGCGGAAGTCTAAAACACTAAAACACAATACGAACACAATGGAATAATTTTTAACATAGATTTTATTAATAACAAAACCTATGCTAAGCCTTACGGCGAAAAAATAACTTAGTTCCTAAGTTATACACAAAAATGTCGTGTGAAATGTATCAGTAATTACTTCAACATTCCACAAACAGAAACTACGATCGAGGCAGGTGCCTGAATCCGCAAATAGACTTAAGTGTAAGAACACTGTCTAAAGAACTAATCTGATCTATGATTCACTCTCACTCGATACAAGACTAGAACTAAGTACACTGGAAGGTGTGGTATCCCTCGGCGTACGTTAAATGATACAACTACTGACCATAACTCCGAACTAGGGTTGAACTCTCAAGAAGGTGTTACTCGAATAGTGCATACTTTGAAATGAAAGACTCCAGCGGTATTTATAGAGAAATACACAGCTTCTAGATCCTTCCATTATGAGATCCTATTTTTTAGGACCTCAACCTCCATGATCTTTCTAGATCCTTCTGCCATCTTCCAGGTCGTTCTACAATGCTCTAAACTCTTCTATCACGTTCTGCAACATTCTGGACTCTTCCATGTTCCAGACTCTTGTAGAACTTTCTGGAATCGTTCCTGAATGTGAGAGCATTTAGTACAACATTTAATGTAACATTTCAGAAAAAACTTAGAATAAATCAAGGAAGGTCAAATTAAGATGTTGTTGATAATGTTAAAGCATTTAAGAGTTAACAACATCTACAATCTCCCCCAATTTGACCTTTCGACTACAACACACCTGATGCACATATATTTCTATACATACTCAGTATTATGTATTTAGGTGAGTTGAACATTAAGTCTAAATACTAGTCAAGACAATACCTGTTGTAACCGTTGGATCAAATCAAAAAGAGATCAAGAATAATTTTACTAAGATCCGTGCCATAAGATCAAAGTAATCTTATTCAAAACCAAAACAAGTATAAACAGTACACTTGTTTACAAAACATATAACTTTTACAAAAAATCAAAGATTAAATCAGAGCATATAAGGGTATATACCAGATTAGTTCTAAGACTTATGTAAGACTAAAAAACAGACAAACAAAAACAAACAAGGACTAAACAATATAATCAGAGCAAAAAAAAACTATGAAAAATAAATAAACTAAACAAGGCATATTCATCATGCAGTAAGCAATTAATGATAGGAAAACAAATTAAGCAATAAGCAGTAATCAAATATCATTAGTGCAAACTAATTTAAGCAAGATAAATATAGACATCCTATCAACTAGAAATAGTAAATATTGTATCAGAATAAACAAAATTTAACTTAAACATAACAGAATAACAAAAACAAAAAAGTAGGACTAAAAATGGCATGAATTGCTATAACAATAGCAGCAGCATCAAGGTCCTGCACATGTGCCATATGTACTTCAGTACTCCCCCTGTCTTGCAGCATCTGTTCTAGATATCAGCATAGAGGATTTCCATATCCTCATCATCTTCAGCAGCATCTGCAAACTTGTCTTCATCAGCCTCCTCTGGTTCCTCAATAAAATAAGTTGATGCAAAGAGTGCAACAACATTGTTAGCAGCAGTAGTTCCTCCATTCTCTGTAGCAGCATCAGGTACACCTCCAACTTCAGGATCCAACTCTTCAATAACAACTCCAGAAGTTCTAGCTGAAGTGGAAGGTGGTACTCCCCCTGTTGTAGTGGGAAGTAGCCTGGTCCACTTGTCTTTGATGAATTGGAGTTCATCAATCTGGTCCTGTAAGTGCTGTAACTGCAATAATATAAAAGATCTGGGAACAGAGAACATGGTATCAAAATTACCACCAAAGTTCTCAGCATCTGGTGTAGCATTAGGTGCAGCTGTGTTCTGTTCAGGTCTCTGTGCTGATGTGGGTTGAGGTTGAGGTTGAGGTTGAGCAGGAGCTGGTCTTTGAGAAGAATTTCCAGGATTGTGCAAGGGCAGATCTTTCACTCTTTCACCAATGAGTAAAACACGTGAAATGGTGTATAAAGGAACCTTACCTCTAAGAACTTCAGTCTTCTTAGGGCTAAAACAATGCATCTTCAAGTATGAACAAATAAGCACAGGGTATAGAAGGTTGCCTTTATCAGAAATGTCACCACTAAACTTCATCATGTGGTGGAAAATAGTCAATCCCAGATTAAACTTCTTCAAAACCACTATCCTATAAAGTAAGATTGCTTGATCCTTTGTCACTTTGGTTGAGTTGGTGGAAGGTATCCAATTATAAACTATCAATTTATGCAACACAGAATAAAGAGAAGTAAGGTCCTTGGCCAACATTCCATTTCTCCATCTAGTCAACAAACCACCAGTCATAGAAGCAGTAACAACATCCAAATCAGGTTCATCATCATCAAGTACTGGTTCTATGCCTAAGAAGTCATTAATCAACTCTGGTGTAAATGGAACTATACTCCCCCTAAACTGTATATTTCCATACCAACGGGAACTCCTCCTACCATTACTCTTCCTCAGACATGCATAAAATTCATACACCCAATTAGAAACAAATGTATCACACAAGTTCAGAGCTTTCATCAACTTTCTATCCTCTAAGAATTGAATTAAATTCTTACTCTCAAAATCAGAAGTATGAATTCTCCTTTCCATCAACAGTTTTCTCCTAGACAACCTAGTTATCTTATCAACCAATCCATCAATATCAGAATCTACTTCAGTTTCAGAATTACCTTCCTCAGAAGTACTTTCCTTTGAGCTTGGTTCTTTCTCCTCCTCAGAACTGGAATCAGCTTCTTCTCCAGAGTTTTTGTCAGAATCTGCACTACTTGAATCATCTCCATCATCAGGTTCTGGTGCTGGAGCACTTGATTCAGCATGTAAGGCAGCATTCTTCTTCAGGGCTTGCTGCATATCCCTGAGACAAACCTCCATTTCAGGATCAGAATCAGGTTCTGGTTCTTCAGGCATTGTTCGAACAACATCAACCTTTGCCTTTCCCTTCCCTTTTGGATCAGCCTTCTTCTTGGTTGGCTTCTCAATCACAACTTCTTCATCGGATTCAAAAAATACCTGAATCGGTTCAGCAATATCACCACCTAGCTTCTTCTTTTTCCTCAAAGAGTCTGAGTAATCAACTCGAGTAAAAACTCGACCTAATCATCTTCTTGGAACTGGGCTCCTCTTTCTCTTCTTCTCTTCAGCATTCCTCTTGAAAGGAATCAGTTCAGAGTCCGACTTCGAGATGTCAGAGTCTGTTTTGTCAGATTCTTCAGCATCCTCCATTTGAGCGTCCTCATTGTCGGATGTCTCCGCATTCAACGGCTCCTTTGACTCGGCAACAGGGGACTCTTCGATCTCCCTTTCGTTCTCCCCCATAGAGGCAGCAGTCGGGGCCTCTGTTTCAACATTAGGGCTCGGATTTTGGGGCTTTTCAGCTGTGGAAGAAGAGGGTGCAGTTGTGATGACTTCGTTGGTACGCAAGTAGTGTGAGATGTCAATAGATAAATCACAAATCGTGAGGATGGGTGGATTAGGTGATCTCATCGATTGAGAAAAATTCTCAACCGCCTGGCTCAGCTCGGAGAGTGTAGCTTGGTTTGGGATGTGGATGGTTATCGGAGTAGCTGGAGTGGGTGCGACGGTTGCGGCAGTTGGGGGTGAGTTTTCGTGTGAAGCAGCCATGGAAGCTAGAGTGTGAAGATTCGAGAGGGATGAAGATGACGGTTGTGAGTTGGGAGAGTTTGGTTTCTGTGAGTGGGATTTCTTATTTCCTGCCATTTAAACTTAAGAATTCGAAAAGAATCAACACAAGAATCGAGACACACAATTAGCTTATAACAAATCTGCAAAATTAATACTCAACTTACTCAATTAATTACAAAGCTTAGAAAAAACATGAAATGGGAGTATTTATATAGAGAGAGCTTAGTAGTTGGAATAATGTACGTGTGATTAAGGCTTGACTTAAAGAAAATTCTAGATTAAATGGATAATGCTCCACAAATTCAGCCACAAGTAAATCATGGGTGAGTTAGTGGGGTAAAATCTTAATTAATAAATTAATTAAATTAAGAATATTCTAGAATTAATAAAAAGAATAAAAATGTGTATAATCTGAAATAATAAAAGAACGTGGTTAGTATAATTATAAATAAATAAAATAAATTCCCACAATTAATTAAATAATTACAACTTATAAAAATATAGTTGAATCATGTAATGTTGTGCTCAAGGATTTGACATACACCTCAACATTGGTTTTTCACAGGTTTTACCTATCCAATGTAGCCAATTTTTCATCATTTTTCTTTTCATTGCATTTCTTCTTTTTGTGCTACAACATCTAATTCGTATTGATCCATTGTTCCTGTAGAGTACATCGTAGCAGCGAACTCCGTGCCCTATACTTACTTAATGGATTTACGAACCTCTTGATGTTTTTACCAAATTCACTTTTTGAAAAGAAGGCATCGTAGTAGCGAACTCCGTACTCCATAGTTACTCAGTGAATTTTGTACATCTTTTAGTATGCTATAACATTCTCAATTTTTCAAGCTTTTGAGAGGTGTAGTAAATGTCTATTTTTGCACAAACAAATTTCAGATTCAAGAATATTTTACAAATGAATTATTCAACGAAAATAAGAAATAACTATAATAACTATACCACCTTAGGCTGTTGTCCCAAATGCTACCGCATTTGTGACAACATCCTCTCAAGAATTATTCAGATATTACACATACCAAGAGATTTCCTCAAAAATGAGAATCTCTCATGGTCAAGAGCCTTAGTAAAAATATCAGCATTTTGATTTTCAGTAGACACATATTCCAACTTAACTATGTTCTTCTCCACTAAATCTCTCATAAAATGATGTCTAATGCTAATGTGCTTAGTGAGTGAGTGTTGTACCGGATTCTTAGATATGTTAATAGCACTTGTGTTATCACAGAAAATTGTGAGGATATTGTTTTCAATTCCATAGTCATGAAACATCTTACTTAACCACAATAGCTGTGTGCAGCAACTTCCCGCAGCTATGTATTCAGACTCGGCAGTGGATTGAGAAACACAATTTTGTTTCTTGCTATGCCAGGACACAAGATTGTTTCCCATGTAGAAACATCCTCCACTAGTACTCTTTCTGTCATCTATATCTCCAGCCCAATCAGCATCACTGTATCCAATCAATGTGTTGTTGGTGTCCTTAGTGTACCATATCCCTAGTTCACTTGTACCTGAAACATATCTGATAATCCTTTTCACTGCATTCAGGTGAGATTCCTTTGGATTAGCTTGGTACCTAGCACAAACACACACACTATACATAATGTCAGGTCTACTAGAGGTTATATAAAGTAAACTACCTATCATGGATCTATACAATGTTGGATCAACATCCTTTCCACCATTGTCTTTGCAAAGTTTCAAAGTAGAACCCATAGGTGTTTTCATTACTTTTGAGTTTTCAAGACCAAACCGTTTGACTAAGTTTTTAGCATACTTACCTTGAGAGAAGAAAATACCATCCTTACATTGCTTGATTTGAAGACCTAAAAAATAATTCAAGTCTCCAACCATACTCATCTCAAATGTGGCTGTCATTGCTTCAACAAATCTGTTCAGCATTTTATCACAGGTTGAACCAAACACAATGTCATCAACATATATTTGAGCAATTAGTAAACCTTCTCCAGTGTGCTTAATAAACAAAGTCCTATCGGCTTCTCCTCTAATAAATCCATACTCTAAAAGAAAGTCCGTAAGCCTACCATACCATGCTCTAGGAGCTTGTTTTAGACCATACAATGCTTTTTTTAGTTTGTACACATGATCCGGGTATTGTGCATCTTCAAACCCTTTAGGTTGTTCTACATATGCTTCTTCATTTAATATGCCATTTAAGAATGCAGCTTTTACATCCATTTGATGTAGTTTAATATCAATAAAACATGCAATTGCTAGTAATAATCTAATAGATTCTATCCTAGCAACGAGTGCAAAAGTTTCATCAAAATCAACACCTTCAACTTGGGTGTAACCTTGTGCAACTAACCTAGCTTTGTTCCTAACAATGTTTCCAGACTCATCAGTTTTATTCTTATAAATCCACTTTGTTCCAATGACATTAGTATGACTAGGTCTTGGAACAAGTGTCCAAACTTCATTTCTTTCAAACTGATTAAGTTCCTCATGCATAGCATTTATCCAATATTCATCAGTTAATGCTTCATTCACACTTTTAGGTTCAATTTCAGAATAGTAACACTCAGCATTCACAACATTGCAAATAGAAGACATGCATATTGTTCTTACCACATCTACCTTATTCGATCTTATTCTTCCTCTTGTTTGCACTCCAACTGTAGCATCGCCTATGATCTGGTCAGTAGGATGACTTTTCCCCATTCTTGAAGAAGGATTCGTTTTGGGAACATATTGATCATTCTGTGGAATTACAACTAACTGTTTTGTAGATGTTGCTCCAGATGTGTTAGCATTTGGTGCAGCATTATCAGACTTCAGTGTATTCTCAGAATTGTCAGTGACTTGTGATATATCTTCTTCATCTTTATCATCTGTAAGACCTTTATCATCATCAAACACAACATTAACAGATTCTTGAACAGTGTTAGTCCTAAGGTTATAAACTCTATAAACTTTACTATTTCTAGAATAGCCTAAAAAGAAACCTTTATCACTTTTAGAATCAAACTTGTGAAGTTGATCCCTATCATTCAAAATATAACACACACAACCAAATACATGAAAATATTTCACACTTGGTTTTCTAACATTCAGAATCTAATAAGGTGTTTGATTAGTACCAGATCGAATATAAACTCTATTAATAATATGACATGCTGTATTCAATGCTTCAGCCCAAAATCTTTTAGAAAGACTTTTAGATAAAAGCATGACTCTTGCCATTTCTTGTAAAGTTCTATTCTTTCTTTCAACAATTCCATTTTGTTGTGGAGTTTTAGGAGATGAATATTCTTGCAAGATACCTTTCTTATCACAGAAATCATTAAACATGCTATTCTCAAATTCCCTACCATGATCAGTTCTAATACAACCAACTTTCAAGTTAAACACATTTTTGAACCTTTTATAGAGAACTTTAAAAGCAGCAAATGTTTCAGATTTATCTCTTAAAAACTCAATCCAAGTATATCTAGAAAAATCATCTACCACAACTAAGGAATATCTCTTACCTCCAATGCTTTCAGTTTCCATAGGACCCATCAAATCCATGTGCAACAATTCAAAACATCGATGTGTAGAACAATGTGACAGCATTCTATGCGGCACTCTTACCTGTTTACCTTTCTGGCATGATCCACATACAGTGGTATTCAGGAAGCTCAGTTTAGGTATTCCTTTGATTGCATCTGATATGATTAGTTTCTTCATTGCCCTGTAATTTACATGTCCTAATCTTTGGTGCCATAAGACATTCTCATCATGTTTTGACAAATTGCATACATTAGTTCTAATAAGATAACAGTTATCTGCAGACCTAGTACGAGTCATTACACAATCATCATCTTCATTAAGAACATAGCAAGACTCTTTGTCAAATTTTACATGCAAATTATCATCACAAAGTTGACTAATACTAATCAGATTAGCAAGTAAGCCATCAACATACAAAACATTTTTAAGCTTAGGAAAACCTTTAACATTCAAAGTTCCTTTTCCTATTATCTTTCCTTTTGATCCACCACCATATGTAACATTACCACCATTCAAGGTCACATAATCAGATAAGTAGTCTATTTGTCCTGTCATATGTCTAGAACAACCACTATCAAAATACCATAGACCAGGTAAACATGCTTTCAAGGATGTGTGAACAACATTACAGGTAACTTTTGGTTTCCATGCAGATTTCACAGAATGTTTCCTAGGATGTGAAGACATTCTGGATGGCATAAACTCAGCTCTCAAATCTTTAAACATTTTCAAGCAGAAGGGACGAATATGACCATATTTAAAGCAATAATGACAAATATACTTCCTTTCAACCTTGTGAGAATCTGTTTGTGTAGATGTTACACCAGATGTGCTAGCATTTGCCTTCACAAATTTCACAGGTTTTCTAAAATTTTCAGAAATAGAAGCAGTTTCACCATCATAACCTAAACCATAATTATTAGACTTACCTACAGCTATAGCATCATTCACATCAGAAGCACTCTTGGAAAACTTTTTGAAACTTAAAGTAGAGTTGATCAATTTCTCCTTCAGTTTACAAACTTCAAGATCTCTTTTGGTAAGTAAGACTTCTAGCTTAGTGATTGTGTCTTTCAGATTCTCATTCTCTTTATTCAAAGAATTCAGAGTAAGTTTCTGAGAGTTCCAATCATCTAACAATTTCTGATATGTCTCATCATCAATCATTTTTCCTGCATTATCAACAAAACCATTAAAACAGTTCAGATCTGGGTGACTCTGTTTTGATGTTACTGTAGATGTGAAGACATCTAGTGCAACATCAGAATCTGTATCATCCATATCATCATCTGAGGAATCATTATAATCAATTCTAGTAAAATGAGCACTTTCTCTTTCATTAAACTCATCAAGATCATCATTATCAGATTCATCACTCAAGGTAGCACTAAAATTCAGTTTTTGCTTCAGTCTGGTATTGGCACACTCATTTGCATAGTGACCATATCCAGAACATGCATTGCATTGAACTGATTTTCTAAATTCTGGATCATACCTTGGTTTACCTTCACTCTTTGATGGTCTTGGTGTGAATTGACTCTTCCTCCTTTCTGGTTGTGGTGTTGATGTGTTGATTTGGATCTTAGGCTGTATATTTCCTTTAGATTTATGCATAGAGTTCTTAAGAAATTTGTTAAAATGCTTTGTAAGAAGGGCAATGTTGTCAGGATTGTTAAGGCATTCATCAATCAATTCTTCATCTGAATCAACCTCAGTAATGATAGGCTGAATCTCAGATTTGTTTGATGTCTCTCCTTTAAAAACAACAACTTTCTTATCATCTTTAGTTTCATCAATTTGATTAGTGTTTATTTCATAAGTTCTAAGAATACTCACTAATTCATTTTGACTCATTTTATCAGTATCTTTTGCCTCTTCAATAGCACAAATCTTAGCATCGAATCTTTTAGGAACAAACCTTAATATCTTATGTACTATTCTAACATTAGAAATAGGGTCACCAAGAGAATGTGATTCGTAATAATCTCACTAAACCTTTCGTTGTAGGATGAAATTGTTTCATCTTCCCTCATTCGAGATTCTCAAACTTTGTCCCCAACATCCGAAGCTTTGTCCTTCGAACACTATCGAAACCTTCACAATGCTCTTGTAACCTGTCCCATGCATCCTTAGAAGTAGAACAGTTAGATATAATTTTAAACATAGAGGTATCAACAGAAGTAAAAATAGCGTTTAAAGCTTTAGAATTGTATCCTGCTGTTGTTATCTCATCGGCTGTCCAATCAACCTCTTTCTTGAGTTGAATTTCACCATCGGCATCTGCTGGATTCTTTGGTACGTCCTAACCTGTAAGAACAGTCCTCCAAGCACGTTCATCAATTGACTTGATGTACATTCGCATCTTAGGCTTCCAATAAGCATAATTTGAACTATCTAAAACGGGTGGCCTAAGTGCAGTGGATATGTGATGTGTTTCCATTGCTAACATAAACTAAAACAAACTTTAAGCAAGGATCTAAACCTAGTGTCGTCAGGTATCGGCTCTGATACCAACTGAAAGTGTGTGGGGGGGGATGGTATCTAGTGTTTAAGTAAAAAACAGAACAATGTTACACTGAATGTTGTGACAATTAGTGTAGCATTAACTCTAACAGAATGTGAATAATTAAACACAATACACAGCGGAAGTCTAAAACACTAAAACACAATACGAACACAATGGAATAATTTTTAACATAGATTTTATTAATAACAAAACCTATGCTAAGCCTTACGGCGAAACAATAACTTAGTTCCTAAGTTATACACAAAATTGTCGTGTGAAATGTTTCAGCAATTACTTCAACATTCCACAAACAGAAACTACGATCGAGGCAGGTGTCTGAATCCGCAAATAGACTTAAGTGTAAGAACACTGTCTAAAGAACTAATCTGATATATGATTCACTCTCACTCGATACATGACTAGAACTAAGTACACTGGAAGGTGTGGTATCCCTCGGCGTACGTTAAATGATACAATTACTGACCATAACTCCGAACTAGGGTTGAACTCTTAAGAAGGTGTTACTCGAATAGTGCATACTTTGAAATGAAAGACTCCAGCGGTATTTATAGAGAAATACACAGCTTCTAGATCCTTTCATTATGAGATCCTATTTTTTAGGACCTCAACCTCCATGATCTTTCTAGATCCTTCTGCCATCTTCCAGGTCGTTCTACAATGCTCTAAACTCTTCTATCACGTTCTGCAACATTCTGGACTCTTCCATGTTCCAGACTCTTGTAGAACCTTCTGGAATCGTTCCTGAATGTGAGAGCATTTAGTACAACATTTAATGTAACATTTCAGAAAAGACTTAGAATAAATCAAGGAAGGTCAAATTAAGATGTTGTTGATAATGTTAAAGCATTTAAGAGTTAACAACATCTACATTTTCCATATCCTTCCACAAGCAGCTTGGATGGGTCCAGCAATGGTGTCTTCTTCTTTGGTTCAGGTCCAAAACCTTCTTCAAATAATACTTCAACATTTTCCTTTATTTCAACAGCTTTGGAACCTTCAGCAGATTTAGTCTCAGTGGACTTGTCAGTTTCAGCATCTTTGACTTCTTCAGCAAATTTGGCCTTTTTAGCAGTTTTGGCTGTGTTGGAGGTGGGCACTTCTTCTTCAATCCTGAACTCAGCAGGAAGTTCAAGACTGTTGGGAAAGTCTGTGAATGTTTCAGCTTTTCTTTCCCATTGCCTTCTTGATCTGTCCCCTTGTTTGGATTCCTTCAGCAACCTTGTCCAAACCAGACACCTCTCCTCCAGACCTTTGCTGCAATCTGGCTCCTTCTTCCTGTGCTGAAGCTACTGAATTTTTTAGAGCAATTGCTAGTTGCTCATCTTCATCCAAATCCTCCAGATTCTGAATTGTTTTATCTTTTCCCTTGCCTTCAGGCTCCTTGTCTTTGCCTTTTCTTGCTTCACCAATGGTCAAGGCACCTTTAGCCCTTGCTCTTTCCCTTTCCCCCTTTTTGGCAGCATCAAAACATTGAGGTTTGAGCTCACTCATAGTAGTTGCCATCAGGGAATGTGCTAAGTTCAAGGACTTCATCTCCTCAAGAAAGTAAACATTCTCATCATGAATGTTTTGCATTCTGTCACTGCTCAAGCTTAGGAAAACAAAGACATGCTTCATCTTCTGTTCAAAAACTTCTTCCATGGTGGACTTGAGGGATGCATCAAGGTTGGCCTTAAGGAAGTCAGTGAGATTGGCCACTGCACTCTCAGCAATCTTGGCCATGACCTCCTGAGTAAACTTTTCTGAAGCTGCTTTCACCATAGCCAGCCTCATTTCCTCTGCTCTCTTCTTTTGAATGGCAGTCTTCTTGCCAATTGCTTGCTTGACAACCAATTTCAGGGCTTTCACATTGTTGTTGTGGTTGTCTCTAAGCAGTTTTTGTTCCTTTTTTACCTCTTTGGAAATGGATTCCATGCTGGATTTGGCTTTCTGGACTTCAGTGGAGATGGTTGGCAAACCAGATTCAACTCCACTAATTCTGGCCTCAATGGTGGGCAGCACCACTTCTTCAGAGCCTGTCAATCTCATCTCTACAGATGCCAAAGTTCTACTTTGCTCATCCAAGGCTCCTGAAGTCTCAGCATGGGCTGTTTCCACTTGGTGGACCAATGAGTCCAACTTTGTTGATTACTCCCCTAGGATGGCTTGAGTTGAATTTGAATCAACATGGATAGGAGCATCTGTAAGAAACTCATCAGCAAAAATTTGGTCTAGTGTTACACCTGCAAGATCAGAGAAATCAAATTTGTCAGAAAATAAACACTCATCACCCTCAATTTCTTTTTCACAAGACTCTGATACAATCTTCTTCTCATTTTCAACTTTTTCTTTTCTCTCTTCA